>JAIOJX010000030.1:49221138-50591638 GCA_022376925.1 Tragulus kanchil
AACTGGCAGCTGCAGGGGAGAGCAGTGAGGAGCTGGGCCGGCATTCCAAGCCAACTAAAGGTTCTGAGAAAACCCTCACGGGCGATCCATGTTAGAAAGGGTGTCAGGGTGATGGGCAGAGTGGAAGAGTTCCAAAGGGTGTTTTGAGAAGTAGGAGTTACTGGGTTTGGTCGAGGCCTGTGAAGGCCAGAGTATCAGAATACATAAATTCTGGTCTGTCTGTATGAGAAACAGTCCCGTTTCCTTATCGTCTCTCATTGTAGATTCCGTTTCCCTCATTAAATTCCAAACTCCTTGAATCCTGGGGGAAAGAAGCTCCTTTATAGAAAGTCTGCTGTGTGCTGATGTTTTTTAAAGTCTTCATAAATCATGTGAGTTCTTTCATAAATCACGCAGAGCTGCCTTCGCAGGGCAGCTGCGCTGCACAGATACTTCAGGGTAATGCTTCTATTTGTCCCGGGCAAAACTATCAAACTTGGGCAGTCCCAGATCCCCTCTGCTTCTTGACGCTGCCTCTCCCCCTTGCCCTCCCTTTGCCCACAGGCCTATTACTATCTTCACTCCTTTTCCCACCCACCACACACCTATGAAAACAGGAAAGACTGTTATCAGTCACTTACCCTTGACGATGGATTGATTAATTGCACTTTAACTGAAATCTAGCCACACAAGTATAACCTGTGCTTTCAACTCTTCATTTGCATTTTAATCCTTTTATCTTCCAATGTGGAATGAAAGGCTATTTTCTATGCTACAAGGCTCTAGCTAGCAGCTCACAGGGTTATTTTAGATGGTAGTGGTAAAGATGGAGGAAGAAGAAGAAAAAAACAACAACAACAAATAATGAGGGGAAAATGGACCAGGTGAAAAGCAGAAGATTTGCAAGAGATAGAAGAGGTATATGAGCTGACAGAGTATAGTTGATAAATCAGATGTTCATTAAATATTTACTGAATAAGTGCCCATGGAATGTGTAAATGGTTGAGGACTAGATTAAGAAAAACAGAAGAATTTTCTTTTCCAAATAGACAACAAATTCCTTGGGGCTGGGAAATGTCACTAATTTTTCTTAATCCCATGGCACATAGGATGCATTACTCTATTCAGTAAATAAGTAGAGACATTTGTTGTTAAGTCACTAACTCGTGTCCGATTCTTTGTGACTCCATGAACTGGAACATGCCAGGCTCCTCTGTCCTCCACTGTCTGCCGGAGTTTGCTCATATTTATGTCCATTGAGTGGGTGATGCTATCTAACCATCTCATCCTCTGTTATCCCATTCTCCTTTTGCCTTCAATCTTTCCCAACATCAGGGTCTTACATAATACTTAATAAACACGTCATTAGGAGTGTTATATGTATATTGAGTATATATTTCCAGAAAAGAAGTCTGTCATGAAAGTAATTTCATAAAACCCCTAAACATCAATCTTTTACTTCTAGACACCTGGCTTTTCAACCAATTAGCTGTATCTCTTTAGTTCACGGGTTGACCTCTCTGTACTCAATTGCCTCATCTGCTAAATAAGGAGTTGGAGTAGATCAGCAAATTTGAACCTGTACTCTACAGAAGCCTAGAGGGTTTTAAGAGTGTCCCCAGAGCCATCATGAGGTAGAGGGGAGCAAGGAAAAAGTCAGATGGTTAGGCCAGAAAACCCTCCACCATAACCCTATCTCAGTTCTCGCCTCCCCACCCCTGCCACCTGCATGACCAGGAAATAAAACTTGCTTTTACCTTGTAATACTTTAGAGTTCTGATTAAATATTTATCTGGGGGACGAGGAAAGATTCACCACTGCACTTGATCTTTAAACACATAATTTCTTTAACGTTTCCATTTATTATTTTTAGGATATTTTTCCGAGCAGTAGTATCTAATTAGTATAACTCCTCAACTTTTCATGATTAATATCTTTAAAATTAGGAATTCAAAGCAATCACAGTTTCAAGGCATTTGCCAAATACCTTCACATACTAGATATTAGACTGAAAAGATTTAGACGTAATCTTAAAATTACTATTAGTACATTTTGAAGTGCTTTCCAAAATAGTTGCAAAATCCTCCTGCTATCTTCAAAACATTCATTGAATGGACAGCTATTAAAAATTAATTTTTGAAAACATCTCTTTTCCTAACCAGAAACCTAAGTCAGATTTTGTGAATTCCTGGAGGGGAAGTAGTTTCCAACTAATGATTTCTCTGGTGAATTGTAATATAAAAATATAAAACCTCATGTCAGTGAAAAAGAGAGCAAAAATAAATGATCAGTTGGTTGATAATTGGTAAATTAAGGTTTATGAAAATACAGCAATCAAAGGAAAATATATGCCCAACTGCTAGCTTGATGATCACTACACTCAAAATGCCCATGTGTTTAACCTAAACTGAGAGCTGTTGATAAAAAATAAGAAAGAGATCGGTCAACATACTATATGAACTGAAAGCAGTTTTAGAATTCTTGGACACCTCCATGCTAGGGAGGAAGTAATGGAAGCCAAGTTCCAAGTAATTAATACAAATGTGCAATTATATGTGTTGGTGTGTTCTTACAGTTCACCACATAAATCCAGCACACAGGAAGACTATACTTTCTGGCTTCCCTGAGGTGGGAGGGCATCACATGACACTTCTGGCTAATATCTGAATTGGGTCATTTTGAGCTAAGCATTTAATTGTTAAGGCAAGACCTTCCAAAGCACTCTTTCCACCTTGCTCGACTCTCACCAACTAGGTCTCTGAGTGCCCATAGGGACCATGATGGTTGTGTAACATGAATAAGAAATGAACCATTGTAGTTTACCCATTGAGTTGTGACAGTTCATCAGTGAAGCCTAGTCTGATAAAATACAAGAAAGAGAAATCTGCTTCATCCAGAATATAGCCTTTCTCTTCCAAGCAAATTGCGAAACTTGGATGTGACGAACCCATAGGCAAGAATTTGTAGGATAATGTAGCACATCCATTCTGAAAAAAAAAAAAAAGTATAAAACTGCAGTGATTTCTCAGGCTCCCATGGAATACTTAAATACTCTCTGAGAGACAAAGAGAACCTATTTTAATTGAAAGCATATGACTTTTCTTCTCTCATCTTGAAGTTTTTAAATGGCATGTGTCATGTTTTTTTGAAAACAAAACCAGTTGAGGTAGAGGGAAAAAAATCCCTGTAATGTTTCTCACTTGAACAGGACTCAGCCATTTTTTCCACCTCGGTATTTTTTAATTTTATAAGAAATACTACAAAAAGAAAAAGAAATTGTTTAGAGCAAACACCTCTCACAATACTCATGTCTTTAAATACATGGACAACACATCAACACATGACTTTTTTTCTAGGCAATTTTGGTGAGTCTTAATATGGTTAATTTTAAAAGCTGAGCTAATGGCTGATGGAATCAGTCATAACCCCTTCAGAGAATGGCAGAGGAAAGTTCTTTCCCAGAATGAATCACACGGTCCTCACGGCGGCTGAGTTCAACGGTTCCTGTTAGTCAGAGTGCCAGAGTTTATTTCCCCCACTCTTTGTTTTTACAGCAATATTAATTCCATTCCTATGAACTAAGGCTTGGACAAGTTCCTCCTTGATTTTTAAAAACATATTAGTAGGAATCAGGATGGGCCCCAAAATAAGAAAACACACACATGCACAAAACTTCTGCATGATTCCACTTATTTTAGGTCATAAATTCATCCATTTCTTATACTTTATACTTATTTTCCATCATTTAGTCTTACCAGAAAAAAATGAGTGGAATATTGTCAAACATATCCTCTAATTAACCAATGAGTCCCTGAACGTTTCACTTGTAAAATGAGACATAAGTAATTTATTTGGGGGGTATTTCGCAGGAATTTTTAACATAAAGTTCATTTCTCTCTTCTCCCACAAATGCCAAGGACAATCTATACTTTTTTAGTCTCATTCAAAAAGTAGGAAAGCAAGGCACTTAATATTCATGGATAACTAACTTTCTGTAATTATTAAGTATATTTCTCTAAAATGTAGTTTCTGAAACCATAATATATAATTTTCTTTTTAAACTTAGATATATTTTCTACATTTAACCATGGGATTTTATAAGTTACTTTTTGACAGTTAAATCTTACAAGGCTTTGAAAATTCATGTTGATGTTAAACACAATGGTCTAATATAGTCCACTTATAATACTTGCTGGTAAGTTCTCAATTTATAAATTGAAAAGCAGATGTTTTTGCTTGAGAGCTATAGTAGCATTTTTATATCGCTTAGGCTTTTTCTGTTGGCAGATTGTGAAACTGAGATTAGAACTTGTTTCTACCTGAATTCAAATGGTTTCTTTGAAAAATAGGTGCTTTGCAGACACAGAAAACAAACAGCTTTACCAAAGGAAATGGAGACAGGGAGAAATGGATTAGAAATTTAAGGCCTCCCAGGTGGCACTAGTGGTAAAGAACACACTTGCCAATGCAGGGGACATGACAGATGCTGCTTGATCCCTGGGTTGGGAATATTCCTGGAGGTGGGCATGATAACCCACTCCAATATTCTTGCCTGAGAGTCGCATGCACGGTCCTCACGGCGGCTGAGTTCAACGGTTCAGTGGCCAGAGTTTATTTCCCCCACTCTTTGTTTTTACAGCAATATTAATTCCATTCCTATGAACTAAGGCTTGGACAAGTTCCTCCTTGATTTTTAAAAACATATTAGTAGGAATCAGGATGGGCCCCAAAATAAGAAAACACACACATGCACAAAACTTCTGCATGATTCCACTTATTTTAGGTCATAAATTCATCCATTTCTTATACTTTATACTTATTTTCCATCATTTAGTCTTACCAGAAAAAAATGAGTGGAATATTGTCAAACATATCCTCTAATTAACCAATGAGTCCCTGAACGTTTCACTTGTAAAATGAGACATAAGTAATTTATTTGGGGGGTATTTCGCAGGAATTTTTAACATAAAGTTCATTTCTCTCTTCTCCCACAAATGCCAAGGACAATCTATACTTTTTTAGTCTCATTCAAAAAGTAGGAAAGCAAGGCACTTAATATTCATGGATAACTAACTTTCTGTAATTATTAAGTATATTTCTCTAAAATGTAGTTTCTGAAACCATAATATATAATTTTCTTTTTAAACTTAGATATATTTTCTACATTTAACCATGGGATTTTATAAGTTACTTTTTGACAGTTAAATCTTACAAGGCTTTGAAAATTCATGTTGATGTTAAACACAATGGTCTAATATAGTCCACTTATAATACTTGCTGGTAAGTTCTCAATTTATAAATTGAAAAGCAGATGTTTTTGCTTGAGAGCTATAGTAGCATTTTTATATCGCTTAGGCTTTTTCTGTTGGCAGATTGTGAAACTGAGATTAGAACTTGTTTCTACCTGAATTCAAATGGTTTCTTTGAAAAATAGGTGCTTTGCAGACACAGAAAACAAACAGCTTTACCAAAGGAAATGGAGACAGGGAGAAATGGATTAGAAATTTAAGGCCTCCCAGGTGGCACTAGTGGTAAAGAACACACTTGCCAATGCAGGGGACATGACAGATGCTGCTTGATCCCTGGGTTGGGAATATTCCCTGGAGGTGGGCATGATAACCCACTCCAATATTCTTGCCTGGAGAGTCCCATGAACAGAGGAGCCTGGCAGGCTACAGTCCATAGGGTCGCACAGAGTCAGACACGACTGAAGCAACTTAGCACATATGCACATATATAAAATAAACAAGAACCTACTATATAACACAGAGAACTCTACTCAGTATCTTATAATCATAACCTATAATGGAAAAAAATCTGAAAAAGAACGTATATATGTATAACTGAATAACTTTGCTATACACTTGAAACTAACACAGTATTATAAATTATGCTTCAAATAAAAAGTACATAGTAAAAAAATGATACTAGGTGCTTTAGTGAGTTAACTACTTGCTTATTTGTTTTCCTTAAATATATGTTTTTAATGCAGTTGGAAAACTGAGTAGGTAAATATGGGAAAGGGAAAACTGAAGAAATCAAGGAATGACTTTCTGCAAACAGAAACATCTTTTTTGTTTTTGGAAATACCATTCTATAGGGTTTTTTGGTATGTTTGTTTGCTTGCTTCTAAATCATCATTCATTTATTTTCATCCATCTTTTTTATTCTTTGGCCTGTGTGAGCCTCCCATTGCAGTGGCCTCTCTCATTGCAGAGCACCGGCTCTGGGTGCATGTGCTCCAGAGTGCCAGCTTGTAATTGGACACACTGGCCCAGCCACTCTGGCACGTGGGATCTTCCACAGCCAAGAATCGAACCAGTGCCCCTTGCATTGCAAGGCGGACTCTTTACCTACTGGACCACCAGGGAAGCCTAGAAATGACGTTTTTAATTTTACATATTTATTTTTGGCTGTGCCTGGTCTTCATTGATGTGGGGGGTTTTCTTTGACTGCAAAGAATTGGGGCTACTCTCTAGTTGTGGTATGCAGGCTTTTAATTGTGGTGGCTTCTCTTGTTGTGAGGTATAGGCTCTAGGGCACTGGGTCTTCAATAGTTGTGGGATACAGCTTAAGAAGTTGTGGTTCCCAGGCTCTAGAGCTCAGGCTCAATAGTTGTAGTTCACAGACTTAGGGCTCCATAGTTGTAGTTCACAGGCTTAGTTGCTCAGAGGCCTGTGGGGTCTTCGGATCAGGGATTGAACTTGTGTCTCCTGCATTGGCAGGTGGATACTTTACTACTGAACCATGAGAGAAGCCCCAGAAAAATCTTATTAGAGAGAAGAGAGGACAGGAGAGACTCCAGTGAAACAGTCAAGTTTTTTTGTAGTTTCCCCATCCCCGCCCCGCACCCAAAAGGATTCTGATCTCATTCAGTTGCAGCCACAAGCTAAAAAGTCAGACATACAGAGTGGAGCCTGAGCATCTTTAGTGTTGACACCCAGAGGAAGGCCAGAGACACAATAGCCATGGAGGCCTACCAGCTTCTGCAGCTCTTGTCAATATATTAGATAGAATTCCACCATGACACAGACTGCAAAGTCTGAAATAAGGCTGCATACACCTCGAGTTATGCTTCAAATAAAAAGTACATAGAAAAAAAATGGTGCTTTAGTGAGTTAACTACTTGCTTATTTGTTTTCCTTAAATATATGTTTTTAATGCAGTTGGAAAACTGAGTAGGTAAATATGGGAAAGGGAAAACTGAAGAAATCAAGGAATGACTTTCTGCAAACAGAAACATCTTTTTTGTTTTTGGAAATACCATTCTATAGGGTTTTTTGGTATGTTTGTTTGCTTGCTTCTAAATCATCATTCATTTATTTTCATCCATCTTTTTTATTCTTTGGCCTGTGTGAGCCTCCCATTGCAGTGGCCTCTCTCATTGCAGAGCACCGGCTCTGGGTGCATGTGCTCCAGAGTGCCAGCTTGTAATTGGACACACTGGCCCAGCCACTCTGGCACGTGGGATCTTCCACAGCCAAGAATCGAACCAGTGCCCCTTGCATTGCAAGGCGGACTCTTTACCTACTGGACCACCAGGGAAGCCTAGAAATGACGTTTTTAATTTTACATATTTATTTTTGGCTGTGCTGAGTCTTCATTGCTGTGGGGGCTTTTCTTTGACTGCAAAGAATTGGGGCTACTCTCTAGTTGTGGTATGCAGGCTTTTAATTGTGGTGGCTTCTCTTGTTGTGAGGTATAGGCTCTAGGGCACTGGGTCTTCAATAGTTGTGGGATACAGCTTAAGAAGTTGTGGTTCCCAGGCTCTAGAGCTCAGGCTCAATAGTTGTAGTTCACAGACTTAGGGCTCCATAGTTGTAGTTCACAGGCTTAGTTGCTCAGAGGCCTGTGGGGTCTTCCGGATCAGGGATTGAACTTGTGTCTCCTGCATTGGCAGGTGGATACTTTACTACTGAACCATGAGAGAAGCCCCAGAAAAATCTTATTAGAGAGAAGAGAGGACAGGAGAGACTCCAGTGAAACAGTCAAGTTTTTTTGTAGTTTCCCCATCCCCGCCCCGCACCCAAAAGGATTCTGATCTCATTCAGTTGCAGCCACAAGCTAAAAAGTCAGACATACAGAGTGGAGCCTGAGCATCTTTAGTGTTGACACCCAGAGGAAGGCCAGAGACACAATAGCCATGGAGGCCTACCAGCTTCTGCAGCTCTTGTCAATATATTAGATAGAATTCCACCATGACACAGACTGCAAAGTCTGAAATAAGGCTGCATACACCTCGAGTTCTCTTAAAGGCAAGGGAATGGGTTTTCCAGAACAAAGTTGTCCAGGAATTCTCTGTGTCTGTGGAAAGTATATATATACATTTTTTTCCACACATATGTCATTTGTCATATATGTATATATGAACTTTCTAATTAAACTTTTTCATATCATTTCACGTTGACTTTCAGCCATTTCATTTAGATATTTTGTGAGTGTCTGGAGACAGAAATATGCCCCACATGACAATATTCCAAACTAGCTGGGGAAAATCATGACGTGGAAACATGAAAGAAAGTCGGCCTTATTCCTAGTCATCTGGTTAAATGAACTTTCCTTCATAGACTCCTTCAAGCGTCCCAAACAGACCCTGTCTTCAATGGAGCAGCTAGGATCACAGAAGGAGAGGTTTCAGGCATTTTTAGACTAAAATTCATATTTTGTTTTCAGCCAACATGACTTCAGAATTATCATCTAGCATTCTCTCCCCTGTCTTTGGCATCCCTATGGCATAACATTTCTGTGCAACTTGGTGCAAATCTTAATCTTCCAGACCAGCACAATGGAACCACCCCTCAGGGAAGGCAGCAGTGGGGGGAAAGGTGCCTAGGGGCATAAAGGGCCCTGGGAGCTAGTCCACAACCAATCAGGCCACCTCTGCCTTCTTAGGAAGAAAGGGGGCACTAGCAAAGTCCTCCTATTTTGTAGAACAGGAGACCTAGCTGGGAATGAATGGTCTCCTCTGAGAAAACTTTCTTTCTGTAGTTGTTGGAGCCCAATGGGGAGTGTTTTTCTTTCTTTAAGATTTCCAACCTCCCTACTTGGTTTCATTGCTGCCAGACTGCACACAAACATGCCTTTGAATCCAAACTTTTGCTAGGCCCTCTGACTTCGTCCTGATTTCATCTTCTGGTTAGGGTTCCATGCTGGGCCTGGTGCTCACACAGTATTGCACGTGGGGAAATTACCTAATAAATCACAGTGATCATGGGCCCCTTGTATAAATGGGGGTTTTCTTCATATATCTCCTGCCTGGTGCAAAACGCATTGAGGGACTGATTTTCTATGAGTCATTGTGCAATTTTATGCATTTGCAAGAACCGAGGTCTTTAATAAATCAGACCTTTGGAGTCTTTGGAGTATTTTTCTTTATACCGTGGACCTGAACATTTTGTATGGTTTGTGGTCATTTGTTTTTTTAATATTCTGGTTGGTTTTCAGTTTGCTTGGTGGTGTTGGCTGGAGACACATAATTCCTGCTCAAGTTGAATTTTCCACTCAGAGCAATTTTATAGCTCTCCAGTGTTCACAGAGACCAGAACAGACACGTCTGCCAATTTGACCAACTTCATTGACAGACTCAGAATCTTAAGTGTGGGCCAAATAATGGACGTGATTCATATCTTACAAGCACCCCCATTGATTAACTCAGGATCTGATGCTGGCCTCGTGTGAATAACATTCTCCAGCCTTCTCATCAGGGTGTCTTGGAGTACGCAAGGCCCTATCCCACACAGAACACAAATGTTATCCCTCATTTCCAGCACACATTCTCAGGGTCAATAAAATCCTTGGGGAGAGAGGTACTGTCCACATGATCCTAAATATCTTTCTCCCTGATTATGTATGAAATGAAGGACCATTGAGTGTTTAGAGGTGAAGCAGAATTGTCACTCAGCAAATTGACTGCCTGGTTTCATGAAGAAAAAGAGTACTGTAGCTGTGCTATTGCATGGGAAGGCGATGTGATTTTTGAAAGCCTTCCTCATTCGGGTTTCTTTTTAAGGTCATTGCCACTTTCAGCTTTCCTGACACTAGTTTAGAGGATGTCCCACTTAAACACACCTTCACAAGTGTTTAGGCAATGCCTACCATCCAATATTTTGTGAAGGGCAAAGGAATACATACATTCAATGTAAGGTAATTCGTATCTTCCTCTTGCTCAGTCTCTTTGCAAATCCATGAACTGCAGCACACCAAGTTTCTCTGTCCTTCACTATCTCCCTGCGTTTGCTTGAACTCATGTCCATTGATGAGTGATGCCACCCAACCATCTCATCCTATGTCACCCCTTTCTCCTGTCTTCTAGAAATTTATAATCTATGTGAAAGACATGAGGTCACCAGATAGAACAGTACAGAAATGATGCAGAGTAGTATTGATCGCTACCTCCATTCACTTATTCACTCACAGTAGAAGCTCACTTTTCTACAGCATAATTTATTTAATGCACATGTCCAGAACACTTGAGGTAGCTTCCAGTGTTAATATGCATATACTATAAAACATTAAAAATAAACCAGAAAGATCATAAACAGCTGAGACAGAAAAGAAAATAGCTCTCAGTACAACACAAATCTGTTATAGAAGCAGAAAAATAAAATCCAGATTTTGCAGTCCTCTTTAGATGCAGGCAAAGAGTGGAGTCTTTCCTGATATGAAAAGTAATAGGGATTTATTCAAAGAGATCCATAATACAAGTTGACACTGTCAACAACATATCAGAATCTCACATGGTCACTTAGGCATTGGCTGTGATTAATAAGAGATTATTTAAGGAAATACTGCAAAGAACCAAATTAGGGCAAAGCTGTGGCTGGCAGTGCAGATGCTTTTAAAAATTAAGAGCATTCAAAATTACAGTATTTAATCACAGATACTCCTACCTATTGAAAACAATTAGCCCAAGGTTGCCTTATCCTTATTATGAGGGAAAGTTAGCAGATACTAGTGAGTATTAGAGTTAATGACTTAACAGCAAACGGAGACACTGACTGGAAAATCATTGAAAAAGATGTGCCTTTCTCATTCTGTTTCCACAGGGCCCAAAGCCAGCAAAGAACACAGGGAAATGTGGGAACCATGGAGAACACAGGATGGTCAGTGAAGGATCCCATAAGGAAGCTCAGAGCATCCAGGTCAGTAATGTGGTCAGAGATGTGACAGCTCTGGTCAGTGCTACATGGAACATTTTTTGATATTGGAGACCTGACATCTCTATTTCTTGAAGTGTCCAGCTGAAGGTCAGTTTGTGGTACTTACCCGTAATCTATCATTTTTTCAGAAAGAATTGAGAATAGCTTGTAATATTATTTGAAATACACGTGGGCAATGTAGGTGAGGAATACATGAGTTTTTAAAAAGGGGGAAAAGTCAAAGTGGAGTCAGGAACACTCCTAATACCAAAAACCTCAAATGTACCAGCCAGAGAGTTGTCCAGTGCACTTGCCACCTACAGATGGAGGAACCAGGAATGCTATCTTTAGTTGTACTTCCACAGGATCCTCAGTCCATCCTTCAAATGCTGATACTGCAGCAATTCTCAAATGAAGGCACTTAGAAATCATGATTCTCTGGAATTGTTTTCTTGAGAGAGCCAAGCACACACACTGGTTTTCAGTAGCCTAACTTATGAGTGGGTAGGGGACCTTCAAAATTGGATGGAGAGCATAAACCTTCAAGGATATCTACCAAATAAGAGTTTCCACAGAACTTTTGGCAGGATTAGCCTAAACTAATCTTTGAGGATTAGTTTCTGAACTGTGTCTGAAGTTTATCTTCATCTTTCAACAGGGAGCTCCATGTGCTTCAGATTTGTGGTGGACAAGTGGAATAGTTGACCTGAGGATACTAACTTGGAAAAACATGGTCTGTATTCCAGTCCAGGTTGAATGTTGTCCATTCTCAATAACAAGGGAAGGGTAGGATGTGGTCTTTAAGGTTAGGTCTGTAAGCTGTAGAATAACAAGTAAATATTGGTGGTTGGAAAAGGTTAACCAAAGAAAGAGTTGTGGGCTCTATGGGACTGGACACTGGAGGTATGAAGCCAGTTAAGAACTTAGGTTAGCAGCTGGAGCCCCAAGGTTACCTCTCAGATGACAGCCCATCTTTGTATACTTCCTTTTTTCTGAGTGAGTACCCAGCTCTGTATGGGGATCTGTGTTGCTGTGTACAATTTCAGCTGATTTAATTCCCTAATGTAACTGTTTTTCATTGTCTAGGGAAATAATGATGATTTATAATCAACCTTCTCTACAAACACTAGTCTAGAAGCTAAAGAGTATACAGGATGTGGCAGGCACAAAAAAGAAATCAATACTGAGGGATAAGTTTCAAAATTCCATTTTATTCCCATTTGGAACAGAGCTGAGATTTCTGGCTGAAACATTACAAAGATATCACTCAGCTCCTCTTAAAATGTGAATAAAGTCACATGTATGCATGCACAGTTGCTTCGGTCATGTCTGACTCTTTGTGACCCTGTGGATTATAGCTCACCAGGCTCTTCTGTCCTTGGGATTCTCCAGGCAAGAATATTGGAGTGGGTTGCCACATCCTCCAGGGATCTCCCAACACGCTATCTTTAGTTGTACTTCCACAGGATCCTCAGTCCATCCTTCAAATGCTGATACTGCAGCAATTCTCAAATGAAGGCACTTAGAAATCATGATTCTCTGGAATTGTTTTCTTGAGAGAGCCAAGCACACACACTGGTTTTCAGTAGCCTAACTTATGAGTGGGTAGGGGACCTTCAAAATTGGATGGAGAGCATAAACCTTCAAGGATATCTACCAAATAAGAGTTTCCACAGAACTTTTGGCAGGATTAGCCTAAACTAATCTTTGAGGATTAGTTTCTGAACTGTGTCTGAAGTTTATCTTCATCTTTCAACAGGGAGCTCCATGTGCTTCAGATTTGTGGTGGACAAGTGGAATAGTTGACCTGAGGATACTAACTTGGAAAAACATGGTCTGTATTCCAGTCCAGGTTGAATGTTGTCCATTCTCAATAACAAGGGAAGGGTAGGATGTGGTCTTTAAGGTTAGGTCTGTAAGCTGTAGAATAACAAGTAAATATTGGTGGTTGGAAAAGGTTAACCAAAGAAAGAGTTGTGGGCTCTATGGGACTGGACACTGGAGGTATGAAGCCAGTTAAGAACTTAGGTTAGCAGCTGGAGCCCCAAGGTTACCTCTCAGATGACAGCCCATCTTTGTATACTTCCTTTTTTCTGAGTGAGTACCCAGCTCTGTATGGGGATCTGTGTTGCTGTGTACAATTTCAGCTGATTTAATTCCCTAATGTAACTGTTTTTCATTGTCTAGGGAAATAATGATGATTTATAATCAACCTTCTCTACAAACACTAGTCTAGAAGCTAAAGAGTATACAGGATGTGGCAGGCACAAAAAAGAAATCAATACTGAGGGATAAGTTTCAAAATTCCATTTTATTCCCATTTGGAACAGAGCTGAGATTTCTGGCTGAAACATTACAAAGATATCACTCAGCTCCTCTTAAAATGTGAATAAAGTCACATGTATGCATGCACAGTTGCTTCGGTCATGTCTGACTCTTTGTGACCCTGTGGATTATAGCTCACCAGGCTCTTCTGTCCTTGGGATTCTCCAGGCAAGAATATTGGAGTGGGTTGCCAAACCTCCTCCAGGGGATCTCCCCAACACAGGGATCAAACCCCGACTCCTACGTATCCTGCATTGCAGGTGGAATTCTTTACTACTGAGTCACTGGGGAAGCCCAAATAAAGTTGAGACAGTAATAAATTCATCTGAGGTACCCTTAAGCTCCTGTAACTGAAGAATGAATCCAACAGGAATCCCTAAAAAACATAAAGTATACCCCAAAATTATGGGCCCCACTTGGCTTTGGTACCTTCTATCCTCTGGTAGTTCTGTTGTGTATTCCTCACCACAGTCTATTGGGTGGTCCCCACTTTCCCTCTTTGTTAGATCACAGCAAACCTTCAAATCAGATTCTTCTGGCAGAAAGGAAGGAACCAAACAAATCAAGATAGATGTGAGGCAAATGAACAGAGGCCTGCCATGGAGCATTAGCCCACCAGGGCAAGTGCATCCAATGAAGCCATAAGGAAAGGGAGAAATAGATGGTTAGAGAGAAAGCTGAGACCAGCACTATTGAAATTTCTGGTCAGTTCCTGAATTTTTGCTAATGTAATATAACTTATGAAAAATGAAAAGTATGGATGTTTCCATAGGTTGAATTTCTATGTCAAAATCACACAAAGTTCCATGCACCTGTTAGTTAATTATTGATGGACAGAACCCAGGTTTACAAGATCTTTTTCAGCCACTGGCTCAGGCTAATGGATCCAGGGGTTGGGTTCCCCAAAGTGAAGGAGGATGGAAAGGAATAAAAAGAAATATATCAATTTCCTTATGACAAAGCAATTTTTTAACATTAAGTTGGAGGTAAAAATATCTTAGATCTTAAGAGATCATGTTGAATTAAAAACTTGATTCTACAATATTCAATAAAAAATTTAAGTCCATTTAAAGTGTGCCTTTTTATTACCTTTCCTTAGAAAATATTAGGTTGAACCATAGAAAATAGTCAACTACTTTTGATTTATAAAGCCACATTTTGTATAGTTCAATCTGATACAATTATCAGGAAGGAAGGAGGGAGGGAGGGAAGAAAGGAAGGAAGATAGGTGGGAGGATGAGAGGAAACCCACTCTCTCATTGAATTATTGGGAAGCAAATGACTGATTATATGCACAGTGTTTTCAGCTTTTTGGAAATGCACTACTTAGATCTCAAGTTATTTTACTGTCACTGTCAATAGAATAATCAACTATACCCACAATGGGGTGGCGGGGAGAGCTCTGATGCATGTTTAGAGATGTCAGTTTCTTCTACAGACTGGTGGTTATCTATTTAAGAGATTCATAAACTTGAAAGAAAAAGAAAATGTAACAGATCCAACAAGAAGGCAGCTCAGGGCAGGTGGGAAAATGATCATATGGGAAGTGAGGAGAGATCAGGGAGCCCGAGACACGCTCATCACAGTCCCTGTGGGGCTGCTCAGGGACAGCTCAGGAAGGAGTCCGGGAGCAGGCGGGCTCATTAATCATGGCCGCAGCCTGGGGTGGGAGAAAGACAGCGCATTTCCTTTGCACAGAGGCTGAGAGTTGCGTGGGGACCATCCTCCGCTCCCTCTGCAGTCCCTCCCTCCTCAGTCACAGGAAGATCTTCTGGCACATCCCCTGAGGCAACAGTAGGGCCTTCCAGGTGAGCGTCCAGCCCTCTGAACTGCTGTGGAGGAGGTCTCCTGACTTCCTGAGTCATTTCTCCCCAACCCCCTGGCTCTGCATGCATCGCTAAGGGCATCAGAGGTTCCCGTATCAGAAAGAAAACCAAGCCAGCATAAGGGTATTCCTTTCATACAGACTTCTGAAAGTTTTGTCGTTGTGCTTGTTTTAATAAATTACGCAGAGACTTTCCTTAAATAGTTCCTCAAGTGAATGAATTTCTTACACTGTTGGAACAAAAGCTGTTTCCCTCTGCTCTTGGGAAATGCACACTACCCAGGTGGTACAATTTCAGGAGCGTTGGGAAGACCCCTTTACCCTAAGAGCCCCTTACCCTATTCCCATAGTGCCGGTCATCTATACACACAGATCCAAAACCAACACAGCAGCTTTGCACATTCCATCTTTTCACCTCTGCATAATGTGTAAAGGACTTCTCAATAAAACTTTTCATGAGGAAAAAGGACACCCATAGTCTTACACACATATGCATGTACACACACATATGCCTGTATATATGCACAAAATCATTCTTTAAGAAAGAATGAAAACTTAGTGTATAAATGGGATGTGAATGAATTTCCTGTAAAGCTTACCTACAACCAAGAGACAATGCAAAGAGGGAATACAGAAAGCAGGGGTTAACCTAACTCATTAAAAAGTAGTTTGAGAAGGTCGTTAAAGTACAGTGCATATGCAGTCACAGCTACTCTTCAGCCCACTGTAATTCAGTTTTTAACTTTCTTATTATTTTATTATTGAGCTTCTTTATATATTCTACATAAAAATAATTTATCAGATATTATGATTGCAAATATACTTAGTCTAAATGTTGGGTTTTCAGTCTCTTAGCCATTTCTTCAACGGAGTAACAGTATTTAATGTTGATGAGATCCAATTTATCAACATTTCCTTCTATGGGTTGTGCTTTTGGTGTCATGTCCAAAATTGCTTTACCTAATACAAAGTAATAAAGGTTTTCTGTCTACGTTTTCTCTGGAAGTTTTCTAATTTTAGCTGGGATCTATTTTGAAGTGACTTTTGTATAAGGTATGAAGTTTAGTTCTCTTTCTTTACTTATTTATTCATTTTACATATGAATGGCCATGTGTTCCAACATTAGTTGTTCACTGTCATTTCCCAAGTGAATTGCTTTTGCACCTGTCAAAAAATTAATTGACCAAGGAGGGTGGAGCTAAGATGGCAGTGTAGAAGGACGTGCACTCATCTCTACTGCAAAATCACCTGAATTGCAACAAGTTCCTGAAAAACCATCGACAGGAGGAGGTTGGATCTGATCACAAAAAAGATATCCCACACTGAAGAACAAAGGAGAAGCCGCAACAAGATGGTAGGATGCACTCGCACTTTTAAAAGTCAAACCTCATACCCGCCAGAGAGGCTGGGTGGGCCAAATACTCAAAACCTGTTGCAAATCAAGACCCAGGAAAGGAGCAGTGACCCCCACAAGGGACTGAGCCAGATCTGCTTTAGAGGGTCAAAGTGCCCCCTTAAGCTAGAAGTGTCCTTGAGCAGTCCACAGAAAGACCGCACTCAATTCTCTTTGAAGGAGGTTATCATTAACCCGATCATAGAGCCACGGAGTAGGACTGGAAACTCTGTGAGCACTGAGATCCCGGCGAAGGGAATAGCGATTCTGCATGAGACTAAGCCAGATTCACCTCTGAGTAATCTGACATCTCCAGTGGTGGTAGAGGTAGATGGTGGCCTGTAGCAGGGTCAGGGTCACTGCAGAAGTGCTTCTCATAGAGCGTGTGGGAATAAATCCTTTGTGAGAGAGACGGCCACCACCCCTACTGTAGTTTGGCTGCAGGTCAAACTACAGGGAGGGAACTTAGCTCCACCCAGCAACAAAGGTATCTGGATTAATGATTAAGAAACTACCAGGGTCAGTCTGGGCAGGCCTTTTAGTTCTGGAATAGGCGGAAATAAACAAGTAACAAAAAAGGCCTTCAGATACAACCACTGAGGCAAGAAAAAGACTGATAATTCCTGAATATTCAGCAAGAGACAGAAGAACATAAACATTCACTATTTTCACATTTTGACTGGAGCTGGATTTACCACTGGATTTTTTATTTTATTTTAAATTCCTTTTTTCTTGATTTTTTTCTCTTTTCTTTATTTCACTCCTTTTTTTTCCCCCATTTTTCCTCATCCCCTCAGCCCCCCCACTTTTTTTTTCTTTCCTCCACTGAACTCTATTGAAGCCACCAATCTTATCAGTAAGACTGAATATATTCAAGTTTACATAATTTTTTAAAAATATTAAACCACACATTTTATTTTGGTATACACTTCTGGTTCCACATTGGCCTTTTATGGTTCTGTGGGGGTTTTGTTTGTTTTTATTGTTTTTGCTTTGTTTTTCTATATTTTTCTAGATACTTATATCTGTTTTAATTTTTAAATTTTTATATGTATTATTACTTCCTCTACAACAATTTCTTTGCTTTCTCTGATGCTCTTTTCCTACAGCACTAAACTCTAATACATACAAATCTTTATCTCCCTATATTTAACTTCACATTATTATTCTATATTTCTCTTCTATCCTCCTTTTCTCTTTTTCCCTTTCCCCACCATATTTCTTAGTCTGTTTTGTTCTCATTGCCTTATCCCCATCTGGGACCCTGCTCTAGTATTATTCTCCAATTTGTGCTCTAGTTAGTTTGGTTATTAACTGGTGGATATCATTCTTGGTTTTCTCTATTTGCTGTGCTAACATATTGTATATTTTGTTGGAATGCTTTGGCTGTATACGTTTGTGTGTATAATCAGTACGCTAGATAGTATTTGCAAGATATTTTAATTGCCATTTGTCAAAGGTATACCTTCTGCTTCTCATTTGCGTATATATATATTAATACCATTTAATGCCATAACAAACCAGCCGTGAAATCTTCATTTCCTAGTCAGGCAACAAGCTCAGGGGCTTTAGGGAGTGAGTACGGACTTCAAAACCCTACAATACCAGAGAACACCTAACACTAGAGAGCATTAAACAGTGAGGACTCCAACAAAGGCAAGCACTTGTATGCAAGTCCTAACATCACCTTACCACCAGCATCACCAAAAATAAGATGCCTCATCCAAACAACAAACACCAACAGACGTAACTCAAAGTCTGGGGAAAGGAAACCCCAAACATAGTTAGTTAAAAAATTAATAATAACAGTGAAACTGCAGATAAATACCACACAAGTGAAGGAACAATCTGCAAACACACAAGTCCAACTAAATGAAGTGGAATTAGACAAACTTTCAGATAGTGAACTCAGAAGAATGATAGTAACAATGATCCAAAACACTGAAAACAGAATTTTAAGGAAATTGCAAAAATCAACTAACACACTGAATAAAGAAATACAAGAACCTAAAAAACAACAAACAGAGACAAACAACTCAATTGCTGAACTTAAAAACACTGTAGATGGAATCGAGAGCAGAGTATCTGAGACAGAAGACCGGATAAGTGAGCTGGAAGATAGAATGGTGAAAGTCACTGCTGAAGAACAGAATCAATCCCAAAGAATGAAAAGAGCAGAGGATAGCCTCAGAGACCTCTGGGATAATATCAAATGCACCAATATATGAATTATAGAGGTTCCAGAAGAAGAAAAAAAGAATTATATGAGAATTTTTGAAGAGATTATAGTTGAAAATTTCCCCAACATGGGAAAAGAAATAGTCAATCAGAAGAGCAAAGAGTACCATACAGAATAAAAACCCGAGAATCTGGGACCCTGCTCTAGTATTATTCTCCAACTTGTGCTCTAGTTATTTTGGTTATTAACTGGTGGATATCCTTCTTGGTTTTCTTTATTTGCTGTGCTAACATATTGTATATTTTGTTGGAATGCTTTGGCTGTATACGTTTGTGTGTATAATCAGTACGCTAGATAGTATTTGCAAGATATTTTAATTGCCATTTGTCAAAGGTATACCTTCTGCTTCTCATTTGCGTATATATATATTAATACCATTTAATGCCATAACAAACCAGCCGTGAAATCTTCATTTCCTAGTCAGGCAACAAGCTCAGGGGCTTTAGGGAGTGAGTACGGACTTCAAAACCCTACAATACCAGAGAACACCTAACACTAGAGAGCATTAAACAGTGAGGACTCCAACAAAGGCAAGCACTTGTATGCAAGTCCTAACATCACCTTACCACCAGCATCACCAAAAATAAGATGCCTCATCCAAACAACAAACACCAACAGACGTAACTCAAAGTCTGGGGAAAGGAAACCCCAAACATAGTTAGTTAAAAAATTAATAATAACAGTGAAACTGCAGATAAATACCACACAAGTGAAGGAACAATCTGCAAACACACAAGTCCAACTAAATGAAGTGGAATTAGACAAACTTTCAGATAGTGAACTCAGAAGAATGATAGTAACAATGATCCAAAACACTGAAAACAGAATTTTAAGGAAATTGCAAAAATCAACTAACACACTGAATAAAGAAATACAAGAACCTAAAAAACAACAAACAGAGACAAACAACTCAATTGCTGAACTTAAAAACACTGTAGATGGAATCGAGAGCAGAGTATCTGAGACAGAAGACCGGATAAGTGAGCTGGAAGATAGAATGGTGAAAGTCACTGCTGAAGAACAGAATCAATCCCAAAGAATGAAAAGAGCAGAGGATAGCCTCAGAGACCTCTGGGATAATATCAAATGCACCAATATATGAATTATAGAGGTTCCAGAAGAAAAAGAAAAAAAGAATTATATGAGAATTTTTGAAGAGATTATAGTTGAAAATTTCCCCAACATGGGAAAAGAAATAGTCAATCAGAAGAGCAAAGAGTACCATACAGAATAAACCCGAGAAGAAACACACCAAGACACATATTAATGAAGCTAACACAAATTAAACACAAAAACAGAATTCTAAAAGCAGCAAGGGAAAAGCAACTAGTGACATAGAAGGGAAACCCCATGCATTTAACAAGAGACCTTTCAACAAAAACCCTGCAGGCCAGAAGGGAATGGCAAGACACATCTAAAGTGCTGAAACAGAATAATCTGCAACCAAGAATACTCTACCCTTCAAGGATCTCATTCAAAATGGATGGAGAAATCAAAAGCTTCATAGATAAGCAAAAATTAAAAGAATTTAGTAACACCAAACCAACCTTACAACAAGTGTTAAAGGGACTTATATAGACAACAAGTATAAGAGAAGAAAAAGAAGATCTACAAAACAAAGCCATCATACCATCTAAGAAGATAACAACAGGATCACCTGTATCAATAATTACTTTAAATGTAAATGGACTAAATGTCCCAACCAAAAGACACAAAGTGGCCGAATGGACTGAAAAACAAGACCTATACATATGCTGCCTACAGGAAACTCACTTCAGACCTAGAGACACACATAGACTGAAAGTGAGAGGCTGGAAAAATATATTCCACGCAAATGGAAATCAAAAGAAAGCTGGAGTAGCAATCCTCATATCAGAAAAAATAGACCTTAAAATAAAGAAGATTATAAGAGACAAGGCAGAACACTACATAATGATCAAGGGATCGATCCAAGAAGAAGACATAACAATCATAAATATCTAGACACCCAAAACAGGTACACCTCAATACATAAGACAAACAATTTCAGACATTAAAGAAAAAATCGACAATAACACAATAATAGTAGGAGACTTTAACACTCCTCTCACACCAATGGACAGATCATCAAAACAGAAAATAAAGAAACAAAAGTCTTAAATGCCACACTAGAAGAGATGGGCCTCATGGATATCTTTAGGACCTTCCATCCCAAAGCAGAAGAATACACTTTCTTCTCAAGTGCTCATGGAACATTCTCCGGGATAGACCACATCTTGGGCCACAAATCAAACCTCAGTCAATTCAAGAAAACTGAAATTATATCAACCATCTTCTCTGACCACAATTCAATGAGACTAGAGATCAACTATAGGAAAAAAAACCGCTAAAAACACAAGCATATGGAGATTAAACAACACATACGTAAAAAAATCAAACCGATCACTGAGCAAGTCAAAGGAGAAATAAAAAATTCCTAGAAGAAAATGACAATGAACACATGACAGTGTAAAGCCTATAGGATACTGCAAAAGCAGTTCTAAGAGGGAAGTTTATAGCAATACAATCCTACCTCAAGAAAGTAGGAAAATCTCAAACAGACGACCTAACTCTATGCTTAAAACAACTGGAGAAAGAAGAACAAAAACACCCCAATGTCAGCAGAAGAAGGGAAACCATAGGGATCAGAGCAGAAGTTAATGAAAAAGAAACGAAAGAAACAATAACAAAGATAAATAAAACAAAAAGCTGGTTCTTTGAAAACAAAATTGACAAACTGCTGGCCAGACTCATCAAGAAAAAAACAGAGAAGAATCAGATCAATGAACTCAAAAATGAAAAAGCAGAGATTACAACAAATAATGCAGAAATACAAAGGATTATAACAGACTATTATGAACAACTATATGGCAACAAACTGGACAACCTGGAAGAAATGGACAGTTCCTTAGAGAAGATTAATCTCCCCAAGACTCAACCAGGAAGAAATAGAAACTATGAACAACCCAATCACAAGATCAGAAATCAAATCTGTGGTCAAAAATCTACCCCAAAATAAAAGCCCAGGGCCAGATGGCTTCGCAGGTGAATTCTACCAAACATTTAAAGGGCTAATGCCTGTCCTTCTAAAACTCTTTCAAGAAATCACACAGGAAGGAAAACTTCCAAACACATTCAACGAGGCCACCATCACCCTGATACCTAAGCCAGGCAAAGACAACACAAAAAAAGAAAATTATGGACCAATTTCACTGATGAATTTGGATGCCAAAATCCTCAACAAAACCCTAGCAAACAGAATTCAACAACACATCAAAAAGCTCATACATCGTGACCAAGTCGGGTTCATCCCAGGCATGCAAGGATTCTTCAATATCCGCAAATCAATCAATGTGATACACCACATCAACAAACTGAGAGACAAAAATCACATGATCATCTCAATAGGTGCAGAAAAAGCCTTGAACAAAATCCAACACTCATTTATGATAAAAACTCTTCAAAAAATGGGCATAGAAGGAACCCACCTCAACATAGCGAAAGCCATACTTGAGAAGCCCACAGCAAATGTTATCTGTAATGATGAAAAACTGAAAGCAATCCCTCTAAGATCAGGTACAAGACAAGGGTACCCACTTTCACCGCTATTATTCAACATAGTCCTGGAAGTTCTAGCAACAGCCATAAGAGAAGAAAAGGAAATAAAAGGAATCCAGATTGGAAAAGAAGTCAAACTCTCTCTATTTGCAGACGACATGATATTATACATAGAAAACCCCAAAGACACTTAGAAAACTACCAGAGCTAATCAGTGAATTCAGCAAACTCACAGGATACAAAATCAATACACAGAAATCACTGGCATTCCTATATACAAACAATGAAAAATCAGAAAATGAAATCAAAGAGGCAATCCCCTTCACCACTGCAACCAAGAGAATAAAATATCTAGGAATAAACCTACCCAAAGAAACCAAAGAACTGTACACAGAAAACTACAAGACACTCATGAAAGAAATGAAAGAAGACTTAAACAGATGGAGAGATATTCCATGTTCCTGGGTCAGAAGAATCAATATTTTGAAAATGACCATACTACCAAATATCATCTACAGACCATACTACCAAATATCATCTACAGATTCAATGCAATCTCTGTCAAACTACCAATAACATTCTTCACAGAACTAGACCAAAGAATAACACGATTCATATGGAAACACAAAAGAGCCCGAATAGCCAAAGCAATCCTGAGAAAGAAGAGTGAAATCACACAGGAAGGAAAACTTCCAAACACATTCAACGAGGCCACCATCACCCTGATACCTAAGCCAGGCAAAGACAACACAAAAAAAGAAAATTATGGACCAATTTCACTGATGAATTTGGATGCCAAAATCCTCAACAAAACCCTAGCAAACAGAATTCAACAACACATCAAAAAGCTCATACATCGTGACCAAGTCGGGTTCATCCCAGGCATGCAAGGATTCTTCAATATCCGCAAATCAATCAATGTGATACACCACATCAACAAACTGAGAGACAAAAATCACATGATCATCTCAATAGGTGCAGAAAAAGCCTTGAACAAAATCCAACACTCATTTATGATAAAAACTCTTCAAAAAATGGGCATAGAAGGAACCCACCTCAACATAGCGAAAGCCATACTTGAGAAGCCCACAGCAAATGTTATCTGTAATGATGAAAAACTGAAAGCAATCCCTCTAAGATCAGGTACAAGACAAGGGTACCCACTTTCACCGCTATTATTCAACATAGTCCTGGAAGTTCTAGCAACAGCCATAAGAGAAGAAAAGGAAATAAAAGGAATCCAGATTGGAAAAGAAGTCAAACTCTCTCTATTTGCAGACGACATGATATTATACATAGAAAACCCCAAAGACACTTAGAAAACTACCAGAGCTAATCAGTGAATTCAGCAAACTCACAGGATACAAAATCAATACACAGAAATCACTGGCATTCCTATATACAAACAATGAAAAATCAGAAAATGAAATCAAAGAGGCAATCCCCTTCACCACTGCAACCAAGAGAATAAAATATCTAGGAATAAACCTACCCAAAGAAACCAAAGAACTGTACACAGAAAACTACAAGACACTCATGAAAGAAATGAAAGAAGACTTAAACAGATGGAGAGATATTCCATGTTCCTGGGTCAGAAGAATCAATATTTTGAAAATGACCATACTACCAAATATCATCTACAGACCATACTACCAAATATCATCTACAGATTCAATGCAATCTCTGTCAAACTACCAATAACATTCTTCACAGAACTAGACCAAAGAATAACACGATTCATATGGAAACACAAAAGAGCCCGAATAGCCAAAGCAATCCTGAGAAAGAAGAGTGGAGCTGGAGGGATCAGCCTCCCTAACTTCAGACTCTACTACAAAGCAACAGTCATCAAGACAGTATGGTACTGGCACAAAAACAGAAATATAGACCAATGGAACAAGACAGAGAACCCAGAGATAGGCCCACGCACCTATGGGTACCTTATTTTTGACAAAGGAGGCAAAAATATAAAATGGGACAAAGACAGCCTCTTCAACAAATGGTGCTGGGAAAAGTGGACAGCTACATGCAAAAAAAATGAAGTTGGAACATTCCCTGACATCATACACAAAGAAAAACTCAAAATGGATTAAAGACCTAAATGTAAGACCAGAAACCCTAAAACTCTTAGAGGGGAATATAGGCAAAACACTCAAGGACATAAATCAATGAAAGTTCTTCCATGACCCACCTACTAGAATAGTGGAACTGAAAAGAAAAATTAACATGTGGACCTAATGAAACTTAAAAGCTTTTGTACAGCAAAAGAAACTACAAAAAAGGTCAACAGACCACCCACAGAATGGGAGAAAAGTATAGCAAATGAAACAACAGACAAAGAATTCATCTCCAAAATCTACAAGCAACTCAGACAACTCAGCACTTGAAAAATGAACAACCCAATCAAAAAATGGGAAAAGGACCTAAACAGACACCTCTCTAAAGAGGACATACAGATGGCCCCAAAACACATGAAACGATGTTCAACCTCGCTTATAATTAAAGAAATGCAAATCAAAACTACAATGAGATATCACCTCACACCCATCAGAATAGTCATCATCAACAAATTGACAGACAATACATGCTAGAGAGGGTGCAGAGAAGAGGGAACCCTCTTGCATTGCTGGTGGGAATGTAAATTGGTACAGCCTCTATGGAAGATAGTATGGAGATTCCTTTAAAAACTAAAAATAGAAGCACCGTACAACCCAGCAATCCCACTATTAGGCTTGTACCCTGATGAAATCAAAGTTGAAAGAGGCACCTGTACCCCAATGTTCATTGCAGCTCTCTAGACAATAGCTAGAATATGGAAGGAACCTAGATGTCCATTGACGAATGGATACAGAAGCTCTGGCACATATATACAATGGAATACTACACAGCTGTAAAAAGAAATGCAGAAGAATCAGCCCTAATGAGGTGGCTGGATCTAGAACGTATCATAAAAAGTGAAGTCAGTCAGAAAGAGAAAGACAAGTACAGCATACTAACACATATATATGGAATCTAGTAGGATGGTAACGATAACACACGCAGTGAAGTGATGAAAAAACAGACATGGAGAATAGACATATGGGTACTGTGGGGAATGAACAGTAGGTGGGAGGCGTAAAGGAAGTAGCATGAAAATCTATACTATCACATGTGAAAATTTGTACCGTGAGAAAAGGGGATCCTGCAGGGGTACTGTGCAACAGCCTGGAGGGGGTGGGATGGGGGCGATATACATATGACTAATCTGGGATCATACATGTCTGTAAACAACAAAACTCTGTAAAAGTAAAAAGTAAAATAAAAATGAAAAAAATTAACTGACCATATTTGTGTGGGTCTATTGTGCATTCTTTATTTTCTTCTATTAATCTCCATGTCTATCTCTTCACCAAAGCACACTACTTTGATTACTATAGCTTTTTAGTAAAACTTCAAATTTCATAATATAATTTCTCCAACTTTATCCTCTTTTTCAAAATTGTTTTAACAGCTGTTCTAAGTTCATTTGCTTGTACATATAAATTTTAGTATGAGTATTAAGATTAGGATTAGTACGGCTATGTCTACAGAAAATTCTACTGGGATTTTGACTGGGCTTGTGTTAAATTTATAGATCAACTTTGGGAAAATTGGTATCTTTACTGTACTGATTCTTTCAATTCATAAATACCATGTGTACTCCCCAGTTATTTATTTCTTACTTAATTCCTCTCATTAGCACTTTGTAGTATTCAGATGACAGTTGGCATGTATGTTTTGTTAGATTTATCTCTAGGTATTTAATTTCTGAATCTATCTCCCATATTTTAAAATTTCTGAATGTAAATTGGTACAGCCTCTATGGAAGATAGTATGGAGATTCCTTTAAAAACTAAAAATAGAAGCACCGTACAACCCAGCAATCCCACTATTAGGCTTGTACCCTGATGAAATCAAAGTTGAAAGAGGCACCTGTACCCCAATGTTCATTGCAGCTCTCTAGACAATAGCTAGAATATGGAAGGAACCTAGATGTCCATTGACGAATGGATACAGAAGCTCTGGCACATATATACAATGGAATACTACACAGCTGTAAAAAGAAATGCAGAAGAATCAGCCCTAATGAGGTGGCTGGATCTAGAACGTATCATAAAAAGTGAAGTCAGTCAGAAAGAGAAAGACAAGTACAGCATACTAACACATATATATGGAATCTAGTAGGATGGTAACGATAACACACGCAGTGAAGTGATGAAAAAACAGACATGGAGAATAGACATATGGGTACTGTGGGGAATGAACAGTAGGTGGGAGGCGTAAAGGAAGTAGCATGAAAATCTATACTATCACATGTGAAAATTTGTACCGTGAGAAAAGGGGATCCTGCAGGGGTACTGTGCAACAGCCTGGAGGGGGTGGGATGGGGGCGATATACATATGACTAATCTGGGATCATACATGTCTGTAAACAACAAAACTCTGTAAAAGTAAAAAGTAAAATAAAAATGAAAAAAATTAACTGACCATATTTGTGTGGGTCTATTGTGCATTCTTTATTTTCTTCTATTAATCTCCATGTCTATCTCTTCACCAAAGCACACTACTTTGATTACTATAGCTTTTTAGTAAAACTTCAAATTTCATAATATAATTTCTCCAACTTTATCCTCTTTTTCAAAATTGTTTTAACAGCTGTTCTAAGTTCATTTGCTTGTACATATAAATTTTAGTATGAGTATTAAGATTAGGATTAGTACGGCTATGTCTACAGAAAATTCTACTGGGATTTTGACTGGGCTTGTGTTAAATTTATAGATCAACTTTGGGAAAATTGGTATCTTTACTGTACTGATTCTTTCAATTCATAAATACCATGTGTACTCCCCAGTTATTTATTTCTTACTTAATTCCTCTCATTAGCACTTTGTAGTATTCAGATGACAGTTGGCATGTATGTTTTGTTAGATTTATCTCTAGGTATTTAATTTCTGAATCTATCTCCCATATATTGTTATGAAAAATTTTGATTTTCATGTACAATGTTACTTATAGAAATACAATTCTATGTACTTCAAAATATTGATCTTCGTATGTTCAACTTATATTCTGAAACTTTGCTAAACCCACTTATTAATTCTAGAAGTTGTTTTCTTATTCCTTGGCATTATCTACATAGACAATCATGTTATATGTAAATAGATACAGATATACTTATCCCTTTCCCATCTGTAAACCTTTTCTTTCTTTCTCCCTTCCATCCTTCCTGCCTTCCTTCTTTCTGTCCTTGATTTTTTCCCTTTTTGCTTTATCACTCTAGATAACACTCTAGAACAATACTGTGTAGGAGACCAGATAGTAAAGAGTTAACAAAATGGCCATTCTAAGTTCTACCTATTGAATAAATGGAACATTAAATGGCAACATTAAATTCTCCAATCAAAAAGACACAGAGGGGCTTCCCTGGTGGTCCAGTGGGTAAGGACACCGCCATGCAGTGCACAGGGCACTGGTTTGATCCCTGGACTGGGAAGATCCTACATGCCGCAGAGCAGCTGGACCAATGTGTCGAACTACAGAGCCAGCCTCTGGAGCACATGCGCCCAGAGCCAGTGCTCTGCAGGAGAGAGGCCACTGCAATGGGAGGCCCACACAGGCCAAAGAACAAAGATGGATGGAAATAAATAACTGAAAGACCAATAGAAGTGGCCAAAAAAAAAAAAAAAAGACACAGTGATGGAGTGCATTTTAAAGGAAAATAGACTTTAATAATATGGTGCCTATAAGAAACTCACCTTAAGGACACACATAGGCTGAAAGTGAAGAGATGGAAAAATATAAATAAATGACCACACATATATACACGCTCACAAAACTAGATCATTAAATTCACAATAAGCACTGGGAACGAAATAAAGACCATGCCATAGAGTCCCTCATCCAGGGTGGAAAGAAGCGGTATTTAAGTTGAGACTTAGTAGTGAGTAGGATTTTCCTGGGTGAAGAGGAGTGAGAAGGAGCATTCCTGCCAGACAGGATCCCATGGGTTGGAGATTTTAAGACGGAAAGGAACTTTCCTAGGACAAAGAACAAAGGTTGGTATTACAGGGCACAAGAGAAGGGGGAAGGAGAAGAGGAACCCTGTGTGTGTTGAGTAAGGTGTGTAGACCTGTCTCAAGAAGAGTCTGAAAAGCATGGTCCCTCATCTACACCAGGTCATCCAGATTTCCTGGGTTTCTTTCTGAGAAACCACAGATAGAGGCAAGTGTGCCCCAATCCTTCTGAAGACTAAACAGAAAGGGATCAGAAGACAAGGATGGTCCATTATGTGTTTCCTAGACTATCTGCCCTGATTCTATGACCAGAAGGGTCTCTGGTGGGAATAAAGAAAAAAAAGAAAAAGAAAAGAAACTTGTTATCTGTGGATGGACCTAGAGAGTAAAATAAGTCTGGAAAGCAAATATTGTATATGAACACATAGGCATGGAATCTAGAAAAATGGTATTGATGACCCTATTTGCAGGCAGAAATAGAGACACAGATGCAGAGAACAAACGTATGGACACTAAACGGGGAGGAGCAGGATGAATTGGGAGATTGGGATTAACATATATACACTATCATGTATAAAACAGATAACTAATGAGAACTAAAAGTATAGCACAGGGAACTTTTCTCAGTGCTCTATAGTGGTCTAAGTGGGAGGGAAATCCAAAGAAGAGGGGATATATGTATACATGTAGCTGATTCACTTTGCTGTACAACAGACAGTAACACAACATTGTAAAGCAGCTATACTCCAATACAAATTAACAAAAAAGAAAAAAAAGATAAGACAATAGAAACTTGTATGTAACCATTGTCTTTCCTTGTATTGTTTGACTCTGCACAAGAACTGTGGAGACTAAATTCTCAAATTTGAGAAGTTACGTTGTAGTTTTTTCTGGCACAATACATGCATTATAAAGGTGTGTGATGAACAGTTAGGAGGTTCAGAAGAATTACGAGGATGAAATAGTAAAGCAAATTAGTGGCAGCAAAGCTAGGTCAAAGCCCAGAACTCTCTAGTGTTTGCTGTGCGAGGGGAAAGCATAACTGTCGATGTCGACAGCTTTGCAAACCAAACCCCCTTTCACATCTCTGACTCAACTCACAGCATCTGGGAGGCAGAAGAGTTGTTTGTCAGCCTGGTCTTTCTGCACGGAGCGTAGTAGCTCTTCAGAATCAATGCCCTTGTGTCCGTTAGCTCTGATCGTCTGTAAAACCAGTGGGTGGGATTAAATCAGTTAGTTCTAGAATGCTCCTAGAATTTAGAACCTATATTCAAATAAGGCCATATTTATCTGGGTCCACTTTAAAAGTATTGTTTTCACATTTTAATACCCCATTTTCTGTCTCTCAACTCTGTCCACACTGAACATACTGAGACACGAAGTTTTTGGTCTCTTTTTTCATAAAACAAAAGGAGTATGAAGAGCCTCAGTTTTTCAATCAGCTTGACACATGTGAATGCACTCATTCAAAAGTTGACTGGACAGTCAAAGACAGTGGAGGGGCTTTGTGGCTTGGATATCTCCTGACTTTCATGGGAATCCCTTGTGGCTCACATGGTAAAGAATCTGCCTGCAGTACAGGAGACCTGGATTCAGTCCCTAAGTTGGGAAGATACCCCTGGAGAAGGGAATGGCTACCCGCTCCAGTACCGTTGGCTGGAAAATTCCATGGATAGAGGAGCCTGGTGGGCTACAATTCGTGGGGTTGCAAACAGTCGGATATGACTGAGAAACTAACACACTTTCAGACTTTTATATCCTTATTTGTCATTTCAGGGTCTTTCCTTCCCAAACCAAGATGTGCATGGAAATAGTCAACAGTGACCACTCTTATTTTTCAATAACTGTCAAAATGTTTTCTGCTTAAACATTAGATGTGAGAGTAATTGAACTGTGCAGAAAAGATGAGGTGAGTTATAAATCTGCCTTTTTAAGCTACATTCTAATTTTTAACCTCCAGCCACTAAACAGCAAAAGATCAGAAAGCCAACAAAACTGACCCACAGTGACCCCACTTGAGCTGATAAAGGTGTGTGATGAACAGTTAGGAGGTTCAGAAGAATTACGAGGATGAAATAGTAAAGCAAATTAGTGGCAGCAAAGCTAGGTCAAAGCCCAGAACTCTCTAGTGTTTGCTGTGCGAGGGGAAAGCATAACTGTCGATGTCGACAGCTTTGCAAACCAAACCCCCTTTCACATCTCTGACTCAACTCACAGCATCTGGGAGGCAGAAGAGTTGTTTGTCAGCCTGGTCTTTCTGCACGGAGCGTAGTAGCTCTTCAGAATCAATGCCCTTGTGTCCGTTAGCTCTGATCGTCTGTAAAACCAGTGGGTGGGATTAAATCAGTTAGTTCTAGAATGCTCCTAGAATTTAGAACCTATATTCAAATAAGGCCATATTTATCTGGGTCCACTTTAAAAGTATTGTTTTCACATTTTAATACCCCATTTTCTGTCTCTCAACTCTGTCCACACTGAACATACTGAGACACGAAGTTTTTGGTCTCTTTTTTCATAAAACAAAAGGAGTATGAAGAGCCTCAGTTTTTCAATCAGCTTGACACATGTGAATGCACTCATTCAAAAGTTGACTGGACAGTCAAAGACAGTGGAGGGGCTTTGTGGCTTGGATATCTCCTGACTTTCATGGGAATCCCTTGTGGCTCACATGGTAAAGAATCTGCCTGCAGTACAGGAGACCTGGATTCAGTCCCTAAGTTGGGAAGATACCCCTGGAGAAGGGAATGGCTACCCGCTCCAGTACCGTTGGCTGGAAAATTCCATGGATAGAGGAGCCTGGTGGGCTACAATTCGTGGGGTTGCAAACAGTCGGATATGACTGAGAAACTAACACACTTTCAGACTTTTATATCCTTATTTGTCATTTCAGGGTCTTTCCTTCCCAAACCAAGATGTGCATGGAAATAGTCAACAGTGACCACTCTTATTTTTCAATAACTGTCAAAATGTTTTCTGCTTAAACATTAGATGTGAGAGTAATTGAACTGTGCAGAAAAGATGAGGTGAGTTATAAATCTGCCTTTTTAAGCTACATTCTAATTTTTAACCTCCAGCCACTAAACAGCAAAAGATCAGAAAGCCAACAAAACTGACCCACAGTGACCCCACTTGAGCTGAGTGTTTCCTCAGGGTTGGAGTGCCAGAAAGATGAGTGGACCTTTAGTTGGCACACTATGTAGGAGAGAGAGAATTTCAAAAAGCTCCCCATCTTTCTCCTGTCCCTGGACCTCTGCCAGAACCGAGGCACATTCTAGTCCCTTCTGGGAAGGCCACCTTCTCCCCTGCAACAGAAAAACAAATCAACCCCAACATTTAGACTAGCAGATGGCTTCCAGGGAAAATAGAAATGATCCACCTGCTGAAGCGAGGAGATGACATGGAGTTGGCTATATTTGCCGATGACTCATGCTGATGACTTCCTTGTGGTTGTCACTGAGCAGCTTCTCATACCCCTCTAATTGCTGGGTGGACAGCTCACCAAGACCATGTAGGTCCCTGTCTGGGCCTCAGGGGGACCACAGGGATCTGTCTCTACTCTGACCCTTGGCTCTTCTGTGGTGTGGCTCTGGCCTCATTTCCCGGTAGCCACAATGATTAACCCACTTCCTCCCTCAAGCAGGCACCGGTGAATGTTTGTTGCAATGAACTTGAATTCAAGGAAATATATGAAGATGGTAGTCTGTCTAGTTGTCTTTCAAAACACAGGTAAGCAGGTTTGTTTATAACTAGTCTATTTTTAGAGTATTTCTGGAAAAGTCTACCTAATGCTAATGTGCCTACACAAGTTGCTTTGCCTAGATTTATAGAACCTTAGGCTGACGAGAGAGCTTGTAAAGGTTACTTGGTCATACCGAGCCTCTGAATACATGTATGCGCTCTTAACTCTTCTCAAAGTCACATATTCCATCACCATTGCACAAGGAGAAATCCAATTTTGTCAAATAAAATATATGCTCAGATTTCTAAATTAATTCTAGATCATGGATGAAAATACCTTTTCTTTTTTCTGTTTTGTTTTGTTTAGCAGTGAGGGAGAAACAAAGACTAAGGAAGAAGAACAAGAAGGGAAATAGAAAACAAAAACAACAACATGGAAATAGAGTCACTGGTGTGGAAAAACTTACGGTAACCAAGGTGTAAGGAGCGGGGAGGGTGAATTGGGAGAATGGGATGGACAGATACATACTAAATAGAAAACTAAGTACCCACTGTATAGCATAGGAAACTCTACTCAATACTCTGTAATGATCTATGAAGGGAAAGAGGTGATATATGTATATGTTCAACTGATTCACTTTATTTTCAAAATCAGAGAATTGATCAGTTCAAAGCATCATTACAGTGAGGAATAGTCTGGATTTCAAATATTTTTTTCCATTGTGACTATGAGTAAGCCATGTCAGACCATATGTTCTTATTTCCTCACATATACAAACACGGTCTATTTTTTTCTCAGCCAAAAGGACAGAAATTGTTAAGGCTATGAGCATAGGAGGTTTAACTAACTCATGTGGCTGTCAGGACAGTGTACACTTCTGGAAGTCCTCCAAGCCAAACCGGTACTTGGGTGACCCTATATCCTCTGTGAGCTCAGCCTTCCAAATGAAATCAATTATGAAATTCTCATTTGTTTCTCACTTCCATGTCTTATTCCTTTGCTCGCCATCCCCTACCAGCCAACTAGTGCCATCTAGCCACTTAGCATACTCTACTCTTGCATTTCAGATCAATCTTTGAAATATCAATTTGGATACATGGTATCTTAGAGAAAATTGCTCATTCATATACTAACTATGACAAAAATCTGTAAAAGTCAAAGTAGGTCTAAAGTCTGGATAAATGCAAAGTCTTTCTTGGACAGCTCAAACTTTCAAGGTTCACACAGTCATAAAATAGAACAAATATCATAGTTTCACCCTTAGATTTCTCCACTGCTGTGATGAATATATAATCATTTGCTGGCAAAATGAATATGCTTTTATCATTATTGTTTTCAAAACTGTGCCTTTGGTGGAACTGACTAGGGGTAAAGTCCAAAATTAAAATTAATTAAAATACATAAAACTCAGAATGGCAACAGTAATTAAACAATTTTATTCTCCCCACCACCAGAGTAATCCAACATAAAATTTCATGGGAATATTCCATCTGAGAAATCCCAAGGAGTTACTAGCCCTCATATGGTAAGTGTTAGAGTCACTGGTGTGGAAAAACTTACGGTAACCAAGGTGTAAGGAGCGGGGAGGGTGAATTGGGAGAATGGGATGGACAGATACATACTAAATAGAAAACTAAGTACCCACTGTATAGCATAGGAAACTCTACTCAATACTCTGTAATGATCTATGAAGGGAAAGAGGTGATATATGTATATGTTCAACTGATTCACTTTATTTTCAAAATCAGAGAATTGATCAGTTCAAAGCATCATTACAGTGAGGAATAGTCTGGATTTCAAATATTTTTTTCCATTGTGACTATGAGTAAGCCATGTCAGACCATATGTTCTTATTTCCTCACATATACAAACACGGTCTATTTTTTTCTCAGCCAAAAGGACAGAAATTGTTAAGGCTATGAGCATAGGAGGTTTAACTAACTCATGTGGCTGTCAGGACAGTGTACACTTCTGGAAGTCCTCCAAGCCAAACCGGTACTTGGGTGACCCTATATCCTCTGTGAGCTCAGCCTTCCAAATGAAATCAATTATGAAATTCTCATTTGTTTCTCACTTCCATGTCTTATTCCTTTGCTCGCCATCCCCTACCAGCCAACTAGTGCCATCTAGCCACTTAGCATACTCTACTCTTGCATTTCAGATCAATCTTTGAAATATCAATTTGGATACATGGTATCTTAGAGAAAATTGCTCATTCATATACTAACTATGACAAAAATCTGTAAAAGTCAAAGTAGGTCTAAAGTCTGGATAAATGCAAAGTCTTTCTTGGACAGCTCAAACTTTCAAGGTTCACACAGTCATAAAATAGAACAAATATCATAGTTTCACCCTTAGATTTCTCCACTGCTGTGATGAATATATAATCATTTGCTGGCAAAATGAATATGCTTTTATCATTATTGTTTTCAAAACTGTGCCTTTGGTGGAACTGACTAGGGGTAAAGTCCAAAATTAAAATTAATTAAAATACATAAAACTCAGAATGGCAACAGTAATTAAACAATTTTATTCTCCCCACCACCAGAGTAATCCAACATAAAATTTCATGGGAATATTCCATCTGAGAAATCCCAAGGAGTTACTAGCCCTCATATGGTAAGTGTTAGTGCTCTATAATCTTGGTTTCTACACCACCTCTAAAATTTGTAAAATGTAACAAATAAATATTAACTGTATGAACTGGGCATTTCTTTTTTATTTATTTATTTATTTATTGGAGGGGGTGGGTTGGGGAAGGAGGGGGCGGGCGGGCCACTTCTCTTGGTCTTTCATTTATCTATTTTTCATCCATCTTTGTCCTTTAGCCCGTGTGGGCCTCCCATCGCAGTGGCCTCTGTTGTTGCAGAGCACCAGCTCTGGGCGCATGCACTCCAGAGCTCTGGCTCGGTAATTGGACACATCAGTCCAGCCGCTCCACAGCATGTGGGATCTTCCCAGGCCAGGGATCGAACTGGCGCTCCTTGCACTGCAAGGTGTTGTCCCCACCCACTGGACCACCAGGGAAGCCCTGGGCATTTCTTAAGGATGCTCTCAGACTCCTCATAATCTCTTCTTAAACATGGATAAGCAAATAAAGAGGGGCTGAGTTTAGTCTGGGCTATTTCTTTGAAATCTTCTCGCACTTACCAGGGAGATTTTGAACAAAGGCTAATAAAACTGGAGATGCAGATCTTGGAACAACAAGGAGCAGAGACTAATATAAAAAACTAAAATACTAAAGAAATGGACAGATGTGTTTCAAAGAATTATGTTTAGGAATAAGGGTATAGTCCCTCTAGTTCTCAGCACCCATAATTGATTTTCTGTATTGAATGTTCAGCCATAGTTTTATTTTTTCAGTGGTCATACCCATTTATTTATTTATATGTTTCATTAGAGTATAACTGCTTTACAATATTGCATTCATTTCTGCTGTACAATCAAGTGAATCAGCTATTTATACATACCTCTTCTCCCTCTTGGACCTCCCTCCCACCACCCCCACATTACATCCAGCTTATTCTTCACAAAGCATTGAGCCAAGCAACTGGTGTTATAAAGCATCCACCCACTAGCTATCTGTTTTACACATGGTAGTGTATAAATGTCAATCTTAATCTCCCAGTTTGTCCCACCCTACCCTTCCCTGCCCCTGTCCACAAGTTCATTCTCTACGTCTGCATCTCTATTCCTGCCCCGCAGATAGGTTCATCTGTACCACTTCTCTAGATTCCACATATATATGTCAATATAAAATATTTGTTTTTCTCTGATTTACTTCACTCTGTATGACTCTATCTACATTTCTACAAATGATCTAATTTCATTCCTTTCAATGGCTGAGTAATACTCCATTATATATGTACCACATTTCTTTATCCATTTATCTGTCAATGGACATTTAGGTTGCTTCCATGTCCTGACTACTGTAAATAGTGTTGTAATGAACATTGGGGTACATCTGTCTTTTTGAATTAAAGCTTTCTCAGGGCATACGCCAGTATTAGGATTGATGAATCTTATGGTAGTTCCATTTTTACTTTATTCAAGAACCTCCATACTGTTCTCCTTAGTGGCTGTATAGATTTCCATTCCTACCATCAGTGTAGGAGGATTCCCTTTTCTCCCCACCCTCTGCAGCATTTACTGTTTGTAAATTTTCTGATGATGGCCATTGTGACTAGTGTGAGGTGATGCCTCATTGTAGTTTTGACTTGTATTTCTCTAATAGTTAGTGATGCTGAGCATCTTTTCATGTGTCTCTTGGCCATTTGTATGTCTTCAATTGTGAAATTAAAATTAAATTAGAATTGTGAAATTTTGCAATTAAAATTTAATTGTAAAACTGAAATTGTGAAATTTCATAATAAAAAGATAATTTTTAAATGTGTATTTCAAAATATTCTATGTATTGTCTATGTCTATACCTATATTATATATACATATCATATGTATAAGTATAATGTTCATACAATATGTATACATATTATATACAGGAAATCCCTGCATACCTAACACCCAGCTAAAAGAGTAAATATTGAACATTCGCTGAAATATACCCATATCCTTCTCTTGGTCTCTGAGCTTTTTCTCCTCCACACACACAGAGAAGAACCTCATTTGTGACTGGGTATTCAGAATATTCCCATGTTCATTATACAGAGAAGATTGCTTTGTATGTTTTTATATTTATTTAAACTCCTACATGGATTTCCATGAGCATTTATTTATCTTTTTTATTCAAGGGCAGTTTCTGTGATTGATTCATCATTTTCCAGAATAATATTTCCTGCCACCAAATGACTAGGTATTCTGGACATGAAATGATTTGATATGGGGCTAAGGCAACAACAAAAAAAATGTGTTTCCTACCAGCTATGCAAAACTCCATGAGGGCAAGAATGACAATTTTTTCCTAGGGCTTCTCATATGTACCACATTTCTTTATCCATTTATCTGTCAATGGACATTTAGGTTGCTTCCATGTCCTGACTACTGTAAATAGTGTTGTAATGAACATTGGGGTACATCTGTCTTTTTGAATTAAAGCTTTCTCAGGGCATACGCCAGTATTAGGATTGATGAATCTTATGGTAGTTCCATTTTTACTTTATTCAAGAACCTCCATACTGTTCTCCTTAGTGGCTGTATAGATTTCCATTCCTACCATCAGTGTAGGAGGATTCCCTTTTCTCCCCACCCTCTGCAGCATTTACTGTTTGTAAATTTTCTGATGATGGCCATTGTGACTAGTGTGAGGTGATGCCTCATTGTAGTTTTGACTTGTATTTCTCTAATAGTTAGTGATGCTGAGCATCTTTTCATGTGTCTCTTGGCCATTTGTATGTCTTCAATTGTGAAATTAAAATTAAATTAGAATTGTGAAATTTTGCAATTAAAATTTAATTGTAAAACTGAAATTGTGAAATTTCATAATAAAAAGATAATTTTTAAATGTGTATTTCAAAATATTCTATGTATTGTCTATGTCTATACCTATATTATATATACATATCATATGTATAAGTATAATGTTCATACAATATGTATACATATTATATACAGGAAATCCCTGCATACCTAACACCCAGCTAAAAGAGTAAATATTGAACATTCGCTGAAATATACCCATATCCTTCTCTTGGTCTCTGAGCTTTTTCTCCTCCACACACACAGAGAAGAACCTCATTTGTGACTGGGTATTCAGAATATTCCCATGTTCATTATACAGAGAAGATTGCTTTGTATGTTTTTATATTTATTTAAACTCCTACATGGATTTCCATGAGCATTTATTTATCTTTTTTATTCAAGGGCAGTTTCTGTGATTGATTCATCATTTTCCAGAATAATATTTCCTGCCACCAAATGACTAGGTATTCTGGACATGAAATGATTTGATATGGGGCTAAGGCAACAACAAAAAAAATGTGTTTCCTACCAGCTATGCAAAACTCCATGAGGGCAAGAATGACAATTTTTTCCTAGGGCTTCTCATATTTCCAGTTCTTAATGCAAATGCCTGGCATATAGTTGTTGTTCAGTGAATACCTGTTAGGAGAAGGGATGGACAGGTAAGAGGCAGAAAGGTGTCAGGCTGTTTTCTCTGCCTGATGCGTTGTAGTTTCAGTGCTGAAGTCAGCCCTCCATTGCAACAACATATTAATGGCAGGGAGTGACTTCAGTTGAGGAAATCTGCAGTGCATTTTGGGGGTATAACTGGAGAAACAATGCAACTATTACAATTCTCTAAATGCTAGTAAAATGTAGCCAGGCGGGTCCTCAGCCCATTACCCTGGCATTAAAGAGAAATGGACGAATTGTTTGGCAAGAGGTTAAATTCTCTTGTTTGAATGATTTGATTTCCTTGAAATAGAAGGTCACATATGGCCAATTTCATTCCTTTTACTCATAAAGAGGTCCAGATCAAAACAACTGAATGGAACCCAAATTTCACAGTTCTTTTCCCTCCAGGCCACACTCAGAAGCTCAGAGGCATCAGTGACTGATGATTTTTATGACAAGCTCCAGTCTTGGCATAATGGAGTCCCTCAGTTAGTTTTAAGGCCCTTTCATTGGCCATATAACAGTTCTGTTGTCAGCAGCGTTCGGTGACATCACGGTCGTAAAACTCAAGCAACAGCAAGAAGATTGTCTTGGTGTCGAAGTGGGAATTCTGCTGCAGCCAGCCCCACAGCTGTCCTGTGTTCTTTGTTTAAACTCAGTCCTCACGCTAGGCTGGCTGTACCTCGTCACCGGCTCTGACAAACGTGCAGGCTGCTCATTTGTCCCTGTTGCTTCTAGCTAAGAAACACCACTTGGCCCTGACCCTGGGCCTCCAGCATCCTCATTCCCTCTGGCCTTCAGGATCAGTAGCTCAGTGGCTTACCTCTGTGAGGGCCTCTGATGAGTGCTCAAGGAAAGCGGACAGGAAGGGCCACCACCAGAAATGTGTCCCTGTATTTATCGGAGGCATTAGATCCTTCTTAAAATCTGAATGTTCTGAGATTGACATATATACACTACTGCTTATAAAACAGGTAACTAATGAGAATCTACTGTCCAGCGGAACTTTACTCAGGGCTCTGTGGTGATCTAAATGGGAAGGAAATCCAGAAAAGAGGGATATATATATATGTGTATATATATATAGATAAACAGATAGATAGATATAGATATAGATCTCCATGTAGTTGATTTGCTGTACAGCAGAGACATTGTAAAGCATTGTAAAACAACTACACTCCAGTAAAAAAGAGTTTTAAATAAAATAAAATCTTATAAATATAAACCAAAAAATGATTTAAAAAAAATCTGAATACTTCCAGGAAAGGTCAGTGATCCGTCTGTGGGAAGAAGCATGCGTGCCAGTATCAAACTCCCAGCTCCTTCACTTGTCGCTGACCTGATCCCCGCCCCTCATGGAACCCAGCCCAAGCACAGGTCAATTGTATGAGGCCCACGTCCTCAGCTACTGGGATGTCTCAGGGACAGAGCTTGTGCTCCGAGGTTTGGGCAGCCTCAGCAGACAGGAGGGCAGAGGTAGAGCAGAGGCAGGCATGGACTTAGCTATCCACCATCTGTGCCGGACTAAGAAAGGAAAATTGTTCACTCACCCCCCATTTGCCTCAAATGTTATTAAAAGTCATCAAGAGGAGAAATCAATGTAGCATAACTGGGCTATTGTAGAGACAGAATGCTGCTATAAACAACTGCAGAAAAGAACGAACCCACCAGTCTCCCTAGCAAGATGCAGACATGAAAATGGCTTTAGCAAGTGAATCTATGAAGTCACATCCTCAGAGAGCGTTCCAGATATCCTAAGGAAGGAAGAACTTTGCAGAGGATGCTTTGTGCCTCTCCTGACCACACTCATACCTGGGCATTTTCAACTGTCTTTGTCTCCTCCTCAGTATCTTGGAAAATTAAAAATAAACTACAGTATCTAGGAATCTTATTCTCTCAGAGAAGCTGAAAGTGTTCTTTAAAGGCCCCTGAATTGAGCTCCATTTCTGGACCCAGCTTGCTTCTCCAAAGTTTAGCAGAGCAATGGAGCCATATCATATTTGGGCTTTCTTTCCAGTAAAACATTTTTTATAAAACTTAACTGAATGTTCTGAGATTGACATATATACACTACTGCTTATAAAACAGGTAACTAATGAGAATCTACTGTCCAGCGGAACTTTACTCAGGGCTCTGTGGTGATCTAAATGGGAAGGAAATCCAGAAAAGAGGGATATATATATATGTGTATATATATATAGATAAACAGATAGATAGATATAGATATAGATCTCCATGTAGTTGATTTGCTGTACAGCAGAGACATTGTAAAGCATTGTAAAACAACTACACTCCAGTAAAAAAGAGTTTTAAATAAAATAAAATCTTATAAATATAAACCAAAAAATGATTTAAAAAAAATCTGAATACTTCCAGGAAAGGTCAGTGATCCGTCTGTGGGAAGAAGCATGCGTGCCAGTATCAAACTCCCAGCTCCTTCACTTGTCGCTGACCTGATCCCCGCCCCTCATGGAACCCAGCCCAAGCACAGGTCAATTGTATGAGGCCCACGTCCTCAGCTACTGGGATGTCTCAGGGACAGAGCTTGTGCTCCGAGGTTTGGGCAGCCTCAGCAGACAGGAGGGCAGAGGTAGAGCAGAGGCAGGCATGGACTTAGCTATCCACCATCTGTGCCGGACTAAGAAAGGAAAATTGTTCACTCACCCCCCATTTGCCTCAAATGTTATTAAAAGTCATCAAGAGGAGAAATCAATGTAGCATAACTGGGCTATTGTAGAGACAGAATGCTGCTATAAACAACTGCAGAAAAGAACGAACCCACCAGTCTCCCTAGCAAGATGCAGACATGAAAATGGCTTTAGCAAGTGAATCTATGAAGTCACATCCTCAGAGAGCGTTCCAGATATCCTAAGGAAGGAAGAACTTTGCAGAGGATGCTTTGTGCCTCTCCTGACCACACTCATACCTGGGCATTTTCAACTGTCTTTGTCTCCTCCTCAGTATCTTGGAAAATTAAAAATAAACTACAGTATCTAGGAATCTTATTCTCTCAGAGAAGCTGAAAGTGTTCTTTAAAGGCCCCTGAATTGAGCTCCATTTCTGGACCCAGCTTGCTTCTCCAAAGTTTAGCAGAGCAATGGAGCCATATCATATTCCTGCCCTCGGGGTACTGTTTCCTCCTTATTAACCAGTTAGAGTTCCTGAGTGTTGTCTTTGAAATCTGCTGTTCAAGTCTCCACTGAGTTCAAGACATTCTTCATTTCCTTCATTAAAGGAGGCTAAGAACTTTCTTTTCCTCAGGGAGGTATTGTGACTTTCAATGGCTCTTCCAAGGGGCCCTGAAGTCCCTTTAGAGCTACCTCTACCAGCTGACTGTTCTGTGCCCCACAGCCTGCTCTGCTCCGCGTGGCTGGTGAACCAAGGCTGACTCCGGCTATCTGAGGGGCCCATGGGGCATCTTTCCAGGCGTCAACCTGTTTCACCGCCTTGTTTAAATCTGTGAACATCCCCAAGTAAGCTGACCTCACCAACCCTTCTTGAAGAGTCTTAATGACAGTTTTCCTAAACTAATTCAATAGGAATAAATCTTCACACTCCTCCTGAATATCACTTTATTACTATCCAAGCCTCTGCTCTGAGCCCTGAGAAAAATATTTTGTCAGGCTTGTTCAGCAAGTGTTTCTTAGAGTGGGTTCTGTGGAACACTCCTTCTGCAGAATATTAATAGGTGTCACATGCTACAAACTTGCTCCCCACTCACATGTACACACCTATACACACACACTACATGCATGTACACGTCACATAGCTATGCAAGCTGCATGCAATACAATACAGCTCTTATGGTACACACTTATACTCCATATGCTGTCTGCATGGTGATCATGTAAGTATAGAAAACCCAAGTCAATGTAAAACCAATATTCTGCATTGACTCATCAGATCCTTGGTATGCCAAGGTGCCTTATAAATCTTCAAAAATGTTTTGTATCAAGTATTTCCCATCTTATTCAAACCTAATATCCTAAGGAAGGAAGAACTTTGCAGAGGATGCTTTGTGCCTCTCCTGACCACACTCATACCTGGGCATTTTCAACTGTCTTTGTCTCCTCCTCAGTATCTTGGAAAATTAAAAATAAACTACAGTATCTAGGAATCTTATTCTCTCAGAGAAGCTGAAAGTGTTCTTTAAAGGCCCCTGAATTGAGCTCCATTTCTGGACCCAGCTTGCTTCTCCAAAGTTTAGCAGAGCAATGGAGCCATATCATATTCCTGCCCTCGGGGTACTGTTTCCTCCTTATTAACCAGTTAGAGTTCCTGAGTGTTGTCTTTGAAATCTGCTGTTCAAGTCTCCACTGAGTTCAAGACATTCTTCATTTCCTTCATTAAAGGAGGCTAAGAACTTTCTTTTCCTCAGGGAGGTATTGTGACTTTCAATGGCTCTTCCAAGGGGCCCTGAAGTCCCTTTAGAGCTACCTCTACCAGCTGACTGTTCTGTGCCCCACAGCCTGCTCTGCTCCGCGTGGCTGGTGAACCAAGGCTGACTCCGGCTATCTGAGGGGCCCATGGGGCATCTTTCCAGGCGTCAACCTGTTTCACCGCCTTGTTTAAATCTGTGAACATCCCCAAGTAAGCTGACCTCACCAACCCTTCTTGAAGAGTCTTAATGACAGTTTTCCTAAACTAATTCAATAGGAATAAATCTTCACACTCCTCCTGAATATCACTTTATTACTATCCAAGCCTCTGCTCTGAGCCCTGAGAAAAATATTTTGTCAGGCTTGTTCAGCAAGTGTTTCTTAGAGTGGGTTCTGTGGAACACTCCTTCTGCAGAATATTAATAGGTGTCACATGCTACAAACTTGCTCCCCACTCACATGTACACACCTATACACACACACTACATGCATGTACACGTCACATAGCTATGCAAGCTGCATGCAATACAATACAGCTCTTATGGTACACACTTATACTCCATATGCTGTCTGCATGGTGATCATGTAAGTATAGAAAACCCAAGTCAATGTAAAACCAATATTCTGCATTGACTCATCAGATCCTTGGTATGCCAAGGTGCCTTATAAATCTTCAAAAATAGTGTTTTAGTATCAAGTATTTCCCATCTTATTCAAACCTAAAATGGATGAGTGTACCATAGAACACAGTTTGAAAAAACTTCTATTAGAAGAATAAGATCACAAACACATCTAAAACTGGAATAGTAGTAATGATTACTTTTAATAATATTAAAAACAAAGATTTTCAAAAGCATTGAGAGATTAGGTCAGGGGTGAATAGATTATGAATTCTGAGCCAAATCCGTCCCGTGACCTGCTTTTGTATAGCCCTCCAGCTAAGAATGTTTTATATTTTTAAAGAGTTGTGAAAATATAAGAAATTAAAACAAGTCAAAATGAAACAAACAAAAATACAAAGAATATGCAACAAAGACCATGTATGACCCACAAAGCTTTTCACAGAAAAAGTTTGCCATAGCCATGAGCCACTTGTTATTTAAACTAATTAAAATTAAGGAAAAGTAAATGCTGTTTCTCAGTTCCACTAGTTATATTTCAAGTGCTCAATTTCTACATGTAGTTAAAAGCTGCCATGTTGAGAGATGCAGGTAGGGAACATTCTTATTACTGCAGAAAGATCTACTGTGTTGTACTGTCAAGGTTGGAGGGAACGTTGTGCTTATTTCTAGAATAAAATGTCTTATGTGTTGCTTTGGTTAAGGAATTTGATTAAAGTGGTGTGGAGTCTTACAAAAAAGAGGCTGGTTTCTGATGGATTTCCAGCTAAGTGATTTTGCCACTTGTATACTGAACACCTTCAGCTTCCAGAAACTAGACCTGTGGCAACACACCATGCTCCCAGGCTCCGAGGCAAGCTTGTGGCTGGCAGGAAGATTCTCCCTGGCCACTCTTTGCATGGTGTCCAGCCTGGAGTTATTTTGGCTTACCTCCTATCTCCTTCAAGTTCTTACCAGCCTCTCTCTATCTCTTTGTTTCTTGAGTTTCCCTTTCTTCCTGGCCAACATACAGTTCTTTTTACTTTATTATCCAGACCAGTTTTGTTCTTCACCTCTTCCTTGGCTCTGGGCCTGTATTTACATGTCTAAAGACTCATAAATATACTCTGCTAAACAAAGTGTCATCTACTAAATTACCCTGTAGCAATATGGAAGAATTGGCAAAAGCCTTTAAATCTCCTTTGCTTTCCTTTTTTTCCACCAATATCCATAACTGGATGGAGTAGTACCAACATTTAGTTCCTTACATATATATATAATACCTCACTCACTAAAAGGTTAAGTGCAGAGTTTTTGTTTAAATGTCATTTCCCCTTGCTACACTTCAAGAATGTGTGCTGAGCAGGGCCAAGGAGAAAGAAGATCATCCACACCAGCAAATGTCGTGGAAATATAAGAAGATAAAGACTACACCACACTATTTGATGGGGCTGCTGAGAATTTCTTTAATAAGCTATTTTAATACAGTATTGGTTGTTAAAAAGTGGGTAGACGTGAGTATAAACTATAATTTTAAAGACCTGAAGGATGAAAGAAGATAAAAGGACAGAATATTCAAGTATATTTTATTATTTTAAGATAGAACAGACGGAAATATGTAGATTCCAGGAGAGAAACAAGTTGTAGAAGGAGAAAAAATCTACACTGTGAGAAATCAGATACGGGCAGATGTAGGGTCAGAATTTATACTGCATATATGGCTCAGTGAACACTAACCAGGTCACTAAAACAAACAACAACAGAAAAGGAAAAAACCCAAGAAACACCAGGGCAGCCTGCAGAAGATATAGACAAGTGTCCTGTAGGGGTACATATATAACTCAGGGCTTATAGACAGCAACTCTTCCAATAAACAAAGGACAAAATTCGGCTAAATAAAAAACACAGAATAAAAAATTAAATCAGAGGAATAAATAACCATAAGAGAGACTCTGCAGATACAATTAAGAGGAGTACTGATGGTCTATAATCTAGAAATGACAGAAAAACTTTTATAAAAATATTAATAAAATAGGTCTGTTTAAAATGAATTAACAAAAAAGATATAATCATAGAGGCAATATAAACTATAAAAAATAAAAGATTTCTAAAAGTCACATATATAGCCATTGAAACTCAAAATTCATTGAAGGAATTCAATAGATTAAATAAGCATAGCTTTTAAAAAGTACTAAAAATGGGAAGATCAATTTGAAAAGCACTCCATTTGTAAAATGGAGTCATAAAATTATAGAATATATGAAAGAGAGGTTAAAAGACATTGAAGTGATTTCAGCTTACAGTCAAGATGGAATAACAGGAATCAGACTGACTCTCTCAATTGAAACAGTTTTTTAGAAAAGGACAAAGTGTAGAAAATCTGAAATATATGAAATAACAGATTTCAACATACCTGACATCAGGTATTGAAGAAAAGTGCTTCCTAAAATTATGGAACAAAATGAAGTGAGTTATTTTGATCCAGCTGATTGCCGTCAGAGAGCCCCCACATCATGGGATAGGCAAGGGAACCTATGTGTAGCCTAGTGGGATCCCTTACTGGGGAGACAAAGTGGATAGACTATACAGGAGGGAGTACTGAGAGAACAGGGAACCATGGAGAGAGGATTTGGGGAATATGTAAAGGGAACCCCACCTCCCCACCACCAAGTATTCAGCTGAGTGCTCATCAACTCATGCACGTAAGGGAAATACCCACGTCCAGGGAAAGAACACCTGAAAAGGATAGAGGTAACAATAACCTGACCAGGAAAATGTCTAGTCTAGTCTAGACTTACCAGCTAATTTCATGATTCATGGCATATTGGATAGAGTGCCTAAAAGAGCTTGCATTGCTAGTGGAAAAAACCAGTGCTGAATGAAGGCTGCTCTGATCTTGCCTAATAAATCTTAAAAGCAAGATCTCAAAGAAACTATTTTCCAGTAAATTGTTTTCCTACCCACAAAAAGCTCAAGAGTATACATTTCTAGAAATACAAAGATGACCTGTATCCAACAAGATAACATTCATAATATCTGGAATCTAATTTTAAAAATAACCAAACATACAAATAAACAGGAAAATCTAGTACTTAAGGAAGTGATAAATCAATCAACTGAAACCAACCCAGAACTTGCACAGATGCTAAGATTAGAAGAAAAAAAAAAAAAGACATTGAAATAACTGTAACTCATATATTCAAACTGGAGTAGGAAATGGCAACCCACTCCAGTATTCTTGCCTGGAAAATCCCATGGACAAAGGAGCCTATCAATTTACAGTCCATGGGGCTGGAAAGAGTCAGACATGACTGAGCACAAGCATAATATATGTTCAAAAGAAAAGTACAGAAGTAGAAGATATGTAAAAAGCCAACTTCTAGAGATGAAAATAACAATGAGATGAAATACATGAATGGGATTATTGACCACTATATATTACAGAATAAAATGACTAGTAAAGTTGAAAACATAGTAATAAAAATTACTCAAATTCAAATACAGAGAAAAAGAGAATATAAAAAATTGACAGGACTTAGTGAGTAGTGAAAATGGAAAAACTTAAAGCATGTAACTAAAGTCCTGGTAGAAGAGGAGGGAAATGTTAAGGAAAAAGAACATCTGACTGAAGTTTTCAAAACGGTGAAAACCATAAACCTATAGTTCCTAGAAGTTTAACAAACCCTAAGCTTAAGAAAATGAAAAAGAAAATTAATTGGAGAGAGGATTTGGGGAATATGTAAAGGGAACCCCACCTCCCACCACCAAGTATTCAGCTGAGTGCTCATCAACTCATGCACGTAAGGGAAATACCCACGTCCAGGAAAGAACACCTGAAAAGGATAGAGGTAACAATAACCTGACCAGGAAAATGTCTAGTCTAGTCTAGACTTACCAGCTAATTTCATGATTCATGGCATATTGGATAGAGTGCCTAAAAGAGCTTGCATTGCTAGTGGAAAAAACCAGTGCTGAATGAAGGCTGCTCTGATCTTGCCTAATAAATCTTAAAAGCAAGATCTCAAAGAAACTATTTTCCAGTAAATTGTTTTCCTACCCACAAAAAGCTCAAGAGTATACATTTCTAGAAATACAAAGATGACCTGTATCCAACAAGATAACATTCATAATATCTGGAATCTAATTTTAAAAATAACCAAACATACAAATAAACAGGAAAATCTAGTACTTAAGGAAGTGATAAATCAATCAACTGAAACCAACCCAGAACTTGCACAGATGCTAAGATTAGAAGAAAAAAAAAAAAAGACATTGAAATAACTGTAACTCATATATTCAAACTGGAGTAGGAAATGGCAACCCACTCCAGTATTCTTGCCTGGAAAATCCCATGGACAAAGGAGCCTATCAATTTACAGTCCATGGGGCTGGAAAGAGTCAGACATGACTGAGCACAAGCATAATATATGTTCAAAAGAAAAGTACAGAAGTAGAAGATATGTAAAAAGCCAACTTCTAGAGATGAAAATAACAATGAGATGAAATACATGAATGGGATTATTGACCACTATATATTACAGAATAAAATGACTAGTAAAGTTGAAAACATAGTAATAAAAATTACTCAAATTCAAATACAGAGAAAAAGAGAATATAAAAAATTGACAGGACTTAGTGAGTAGTGAAAATGGAAAAACTTAAAGCATGTAACTAAAGTCCTGGTAGAAGAGGAGGGAAATGTTAAGGAAAAAGAACATCTGACTGAAGTTTTTCAAAAACGGTGAAAACCATAAACCTATAGTTCCTAGAAGTTTAACAAACCCTAAGCTTAAGAAAAATGAAGAAAACTATAGCAAGGCACATCATAATTAATTTGCTCAAAAGCAGTGGGAAAAAAAAGAAAAATATTTAAATCAGAAAGAGGGAAAAATGATATACTGTGTACATATGGAACAAAAAAAGATGACAGCTGATTTCTCATTGGAAACAATGTAAACAAATAGACATAACAGTTACATTTTTAAAGTACTAAAAGAAAAACAGCTGCCAACTGAGAGCCATATAAATAACAGAACAACCAGAAAAAAGCTAAGTAAGAAAACAGAGAAATTAAACAATACAATAAACTAATTAAATCTAACAGACATATAGAACTCTGTCCAACAGCGATAGCACACACATTCTCAAATATACATGGGACATTTTCCAGGATAAATCATCTGGTCACGACTTAAATTTCAATAGATTTTGAAATATAAATAGCATGCAAAGTATCTTCTTTGACCACAATGAGATAAAGTTAGGAATTAATCACAGAAGTAAAACTGGAAAATTAACAAATTTGTGAAAATTAAACAACACAGTCTTGAACAACCAATTTCAAAGAAAATTAGAAATACTTAATAACAAACGAAAACAAAAACACAATATACTAACACTTAGGAAAGAAATTTATAAACGCTTATGACAAAAAAAATAGGATCTCAAACTAACAACCTAACTTTACAACTTAAGGACCTAGAAAAAGAAAAACAAACTAAACTCAATGTTATGTTCTTCTTCTTGTCAAAATAACAAAGGAAATAATAAAAATTAGAGTAGAGGTAAATAGAATAGAAAAACAATAGATGAAAATCAAAAAATCAAAAGTTGTTTCTTTGAAAATATTAAAACAAAATGTACAAACCTTTAGTCAAATAGGCTAATAAAAAAAGAGACTACTCAAACTACTAAGATTTAAAAAACTGACAATGGGGGCATTGTTACTAATTTTTAAGAAATATCAAGGATTGTAACAGAATATTATGAACAATTATACACTAACATATTGGCCAACCTAGGTAAAGTGAAAAAAATCCTAGAAACACCAACCTACCATGAGACAGGCATAAAAAACAGAAATCTGAATAGACCTATGACTAGTAAGAAGATTGAATCGGCAATCAAAAATCTTCTGACAGAGAAAAGCTGTGCACCTGATGGCTTCACTGGTAAATTTCGCCAAACATTTAAAGCAGAACTAATAACAAAGGTTCTCAAACTTCTGCAAAAACATTGCAGAAGAGGGAGCACTCCATAACTTGTTATAGGAGACTAGCATCATCCTGATACCAAAGTTAGACAATGATACTGCAAGGAAAGAAAACTACAGAACAGTATGCCCTATAACCATTGATACAAAAAATCAACAACTACTCACAGACGAAATTCAGCAGCATGGCTTATATTCCATGATCAAATGGGATTTATTTCTGGAACGCAAGAATGCTTTTCTATTCAAAAAAACTATCATTGTGATACACCACATTAACAAAATAAACGGGAGAAAAACACATGGTCATCTTAATTGATGTAGAAAAGATATTTAACAAAATCTAACAGCATTTTATGATATATATAAAAAAAAACACTCAGCAAACTAGGAATAGAAGGAAACTACCTCAACATAATAAAAGTCTTATATGAAAAACCCACAATAAACATCACACTCAGTGGTCAAAGACCGAAAGCTTTTCCTCTAAGGTTAAGAACAAGACAAGGACACCCACTTTCATCACTAAGAAGTAAAATTATATTTGCAGATGACATAATATTATATATAGAAAATAGTAAAGATTGTACACACACAGACACACACAACTGTTAGAACCAATAAATAAATTCAGCAAAGTAGCATGATACAAGGTTAACACTCAAAAATTAGTTGTATTTACAGAATACTAGCACATATATATGGAATCTAGTAAGATGGTACCAATAAATGCACACACACAACAGCAATGGAGAACCAGACATAGAGAACAGACCTGCGGACATTGGAGGGAGGGAAGACTGGGCGAGAGGTATGGAAAGAGTAACATGGAACCTACAGTATCATATGTAAAATCACCATTGTGATTAAGCTGTAGGAATAAGGGAACTTACATGGGGGCTATGCAACAACCTGAGGGGGTATGATAGAGGGAAAAGGGATGGGGAATTCAGGTGGAAGGGGTCAGGGATACACCTATGACTGATTTTAGATTATGTATACCTGTAAACAACAAATCTCTGTAAAAGATGTAAAACAATAACTTCACTGTACACCTGAAACTCATGCAGCATTGTAAACCAACTATACCCCAATAATAAATAAATAAATAAATAAATAAATAAAATTTGTTGTATTTAAATACAGGAAAAATGAATGATATAAAAGGAAATTAGGAAAACAATTCAATCGACAATTTCATCAAAAGTATAATATGCTAAGAATTAATTTAACCAAGAAGGTGAAGACTTTATATAAAGAAAACTATAAAACATTGTTGAAAGAAATTATAAAAGGCATAAATAATTGGAAACACAATATAATGGAAGACTTAGTACTGCTAAGATGTTAATAATGACCAAAATAATCTGTAGATTCAATGCAATCTCTATCAAACTCTCAATAATGTTTTTGAAGAAATACCAAAACTCATTCCAAAACTCACATGAAATTTCAAGGGATCCAATCCCCCCAACAAAAACAGCCAAAATAATCTTGAATGAGAATAAACCTGGATATCTCACAATTATTGCCAAACTTACTACAAAGCTGCAGTACTCAAAACAGTGTGGTACTGGCTTACAGGCATACATATAGATCAAAGAAACAGAATACAGAGCCCAGAAATATAACCTTACATACATAGCCAAAGTATTTTTCTTTTTGGCGACTTCTATTGGTCTTTCATTTATTTCCATCTTTGTTCTTTGGCTTGTTTGGGCCTCCCATTTTAGAGGCCTCTCTTGCAGCACACCACCGGCTCAGGGTGCACGTGCTCCGGAGCGCTGGCTCCATAGTTGGACACATTGGTCCAGCCGCTCCATGGCACGTGGGATCCTCCCAGGCCAGGGATCAAACAGACACCCCTTGCACTGCAAGGTGGTGTCTCTACCCACTGGACAACCAGGGAAGCCCCACCAAAGGAATTTTGACAATGCCAAAAGCACTCAGTGGAGAAAAGCTAGTTTTTAAACAAACAGTGCTGGGAAAATATATTCATGTGTGAAAGAATGAAGTTGGGCCTTTACTTAACACCATATACAAAAATTGACTTAAAAGTAGACTTTAAAAAAACCTAAATGTTAAGACATACCATTATAAAACTCTCAGAAGAAAACACAAGATAAATTTTTATGACACCAGATTTGGCAGTTTTGTGGGGGGGGGTTTGGTCACTTTTATTGGTCTTTCATTTATTTCCATCTTTGTTCTTTGGCTTGTGTGAGCCTCCCATTGTGGTGGCCTCTCTTGCTGCAGAGCACTGGCTCCGGGCACATGCACTCCAGAGCTCTGGCTTGGTAGTTGGATACATCTGTCCAGCCTCTCTGAGGCACTTGGGATCTTCCCAGGCCAGGGATTGAACCAGTGCTGCCTGCACTGCAAGGCAGTGTCCTTACTGACTGGACCAGCAGGGAAGCTCTGGCAGGTTTTTTTTGTTTTGTTTTTTTATTTAAACAGAACAGAAAAAGAAAGACAATACATTAGATTTCATGAAAATTGTTACATTTTGTGTATCATAAGACAGTATTAACAGACTAAAACAGCAACTCACAGAATGGAAGAAGATACTAACAAATCATATATCTGGTAAAGGATTAATATTCAGAATATTTAGAGAACTTCTAAACTCAACAACAAAAACCAAACAAGCCAATTTTAACCTGGGCAAAGGACTTGAATACACAATTCTTCAAATAAGCAATACAAAAATTGCTGAAAAGGAAATATCCATAAAAAGATGCTCAACTTCACTAAAAGTTAGAGAAATGGTAATAAAAACTATAATGAGATAACCCCTCACAGTCATTAGGATGGCTACAGTCAAAAACAAATAGAAATAACAATAACAAGGAAGTGGAGAAATCAGAACATTTGCATTGTTGATGGGAATGCAAAATGATCTAGCCACTATGGAAAACAGTATCGTGGTTCCTCAAAAGAATAAATATTAGCATATGATCCAGCAATTTCATTCCTGTGCATATATCCAAAAGAAGTGAAAGCAGAGTCTCAAAGAGATTTTTTTCATAGAGGTATGTCATAACAGAACTATTCACAATTGCAAAAACACAGAAGCAGTTCAAATGTCCATTAAAGGATGAATTGATAAGCAAAAGGTGGTATATATCTATGACACAATATTATTTAGCCTTAAAAAATAAGAAAATTATGCAACATAAACAAACATGAGGACATTATGCTAAGGGAAGTAAGCCAGTCACAAAAAGACAAATGTTATAAGATTTCACTTATATGAGATACTTACATGAGTAGTCAAAACCATAGAGATAGGGAGAGGGGACAAGATGGCAGAGGAATGAGAGGAGGATCTCACCAGCTTCCTAACAGAATCACCAGAATTAATCAATAAATGAAATACCACCAAGAAACCAGTCTCTAGATGACAAAAGTTCTCAGTTCTACAAGGGACAGAGAGGAAGCAGCCAGAACTTTCCCGGAGCCCCCACAGATCCCAAAGCTCCCGTACCCCAGCTCCTACACCAGACCGGGCGGAGAGAGTGCTGGGAAGTACACCGGGACAACAGAAAGCAATACTTAGTGTGAGAATTCCGCTTGGGTCAGTACTGTGACAGGGACGTGCCAGGGATGCAAGTTTTGTTCCTCATATGTCTATATTTGAACTAATACCACTGAATACCATAGCAAACCAGACATAGAGCCTACCATCCCCAGCCAGAGATCAAACCAAGGACTCTCGGAGTGGAAGCCCTGACTCCAAAACCCTACACTGTCAAAGAACATACAACACTAGAGATTATTCACCTGCAAACAAGACCCAGCACCACCTAAGACACAAGCCACCGAACCCTTCTACAAGGACAGAGATCAAAAGGAAGGGAGAATTCACACAGCCCAGTGGGAGGGGGAATACCTCCATCACACAGACACACTTGAAGAAACAAAAATTAACAAAAAAAAGAAAAGGCAGAGAAACAACGCACAAATGAAGGAACAAGTCAGAGAAACAGTTACAAATAACAGAAGATAAGATTGACAGATTATCAGAAACAGAATTCAGAAGAGCGATACTAGCAAGGATCCAAACTCTGAAAACAGAATATTACAGGAAATTAGTGCACTGAGAAGAAATAGGCAAGAAATGCAAAATAAACAAATAGAGACAAACAACTCAATTGCTGGACTTAAAAACACTATAGAAGCACTCAACTGCAGGAAAGAAAACCGACAAAAACACAAGCACATGAGGACATTATGCTAAGGGAAGTAAGCCAGTCACAAAAAGACAAATGTTATAAGATTTCACTTATATGAGATACTTACATGAGTAGTCAAAACCATAGAGATAGGGAGAGGGGACAAGATGGCAGAGGAATGAGAGGAGGATCTCACCAGCTTCCTAACAGAATCACCAGAATTAATCAATAAATGAAATACCACCAAGAAACCAGTCTCTAGATGACAAAAGTTCTCAGTTCTACAAGGGACAGAGAGGAAGCAGCCAGAACTTTCCCGGAGCCCCCACAGATCCCAAAGCTCCCGTACCCCAGCTCCTACACCAGACCGGGCGGAGAGAGTGCTGGGAAGTACACCGGGACAACAGAAAGCAATACTTAGTGTGAGAATTCCGCTTGGGTCAGTACTGTGACAGGGACGTGCCAGGGATGCAAGTTTTGTTCCTCATATGTCTATATTTGAACTAATACCACTGAATACCATAGCAAACCAGACATAGAGCCTACCATCCCCAGCCAGAGATCAAACCAAGGACTCTCGGAGTGGAAGCCCTGACTCCAAAACCCTACACTGTCAAAGAACATACAACACTAGAGATTATTCACCTGCAAACAAGACCCAGCACCACCTAAGACACAAGCCACCGAACCCTTCTACAAGGACAGAGATCAAAAGGAAGGGAGAATTCACACAGCCCAGTGGGAGGGGGAATACCTCCATCACACAGACACACTTGAAGAAACAAAAATTAACAAAAAAAAGAAAAGGCAGAGAAACAACGCACAAATGAAGGAACAAGTCAGAGAAACAGTTACAAATAACAGAAGATAAGATTGACAGATTATCAGAAACAGAATTCAGAAGAGCGATACTAGCAAGGATCCAAACTCTGAAAACAGAATATTACAGGAAATTAGTGCACTGAGAAGAAATAGGCAAGAAATGCAAAATAAACAAATAGAGACAAACAACTCAATTGCTGGACTTAAAAACACTATAGAAGCACTCAACTGCAGGAAAGAAAACCGACAAAAACACAAGCACATGAGAATAAACAGTACATACCTAAAAAACAAACTGATTACAGAGCAAATCAAAGGAGAAATAAAAAAATTGTACAAGAAAATGACAATGAACACATGACAGTGCAAAACCTATGGGATACCACAAAAGCAGTTCTAAGAGGGAAGTTTATAGCAATACAATCCTACCTCAAGAAACAAGAAAAATATCAAACAGATGACCTAACCCTATGCTTAAAACAATTGGAGAAGGAAGAACAAAAACACCCCAATGTCAGCAGAAGGAGAAACCATAGAGATCAGAGCAGAAATAAATGAAAAAGAAATGAAAGAAACAATAGTAAAGACAAATAGAACAAAAAAGCTGGTTCCTCGAAAAGGTGAACAAAACCAACAAACTGCTGACCAGACTCATTAAGAAAAAAACAGAGAAAGACCAGATCAATGAACTCAAAAACGAAAAGGGGAGAGATTAAAACAGATAATGCAGAAATCCAAAGGATTATAACAGACTATTATGAACAACTATATGGCAACAAACTGGACAACCTGGAGGAAATGGACAGCTTCTTGGAGAAGATTAATCTTGCAAGACTGAACCAGGAAGAAATAAAAACTATGAACAACCCAATCACAAGCTCAGAAATCGAATTTGTGATCAAAAATCTACCCCAAAATAAAAGCCCAGGGCCAGATGGCTTCACAGGTGTATTCTATCAAACATTTGAAGAAGAGCTGATGCCTGTCCTTTTAAAACTCTTTCAAGAAATCACACAGGAAGGAAAACTTCCAAACACATTCAACGAGGCCACCATCACCCTGATACCTAAGCCAGGCAAAGACAACACAAAAAAAGAAAATTATGGACCAATTTCACTGATGAATTTGGATGCCAAAATCCTCAACAAAACCCTAGCAAACAGAATTCAACAACACATCAAAAAGCTCATACATCGTGACCAAGTCGGGTTCATCCCAGGCATGCAAGGATTCTTCAATATCCGCAAATTAATCAATGTGATACACCATATCAACAAACTGAGAGACAAAAATCACATGATCATCTCAATAGATGCAGAAAAAGCCTTGGACAAAATCCAACATCTATGATTAAAAAAAAAAAACCTCTTCAAAAAATGGGCATAGAAGGAACCCACCCCAACATAGTGAAAGCCATATATGAGAAGCCCACAGCGAACATTATCCTTAACGATGAAAAACTGAAAGCAATCCCTCTAAGATCAGGAACAAGACAAGGGTGTCCACTTTCACCGCTATTATTCAACATAGTCCTGAAAGTTCTAGCAACAGTCATAAGAGAAGAAAAGGAAATAAAAGGAATCCAGATTGGAAAGGAAGAAGTAAAATTCTCTCTATTCGCAGATGACATGATATTATACATAGAAAACCCCAAAGACACTATTAGAAAACTACCAGAGCTAATCAGTGAATTCAGCAAACTCACGGGATACAAAATCAATACACAGAAATCACTGGCATTCCTATATACAAACAATGAAAAATCAGAAAATGAAATCAAAGCAGCAGTCCCTTTCACCATTGCAACCAAGAGAACAAAATATCTAGGAATAAACCTACCCAAAGAAACCAAAGAACTGTACACAGAAAACTACAAGACACTCATAAAAGAAATGAAAGAAGACTTAAACAGTTGGAGAGATATTCCACATTCCTGGGTAGGAAGAATCAATATTCTGAAAATGACCTTACTACCAAATATCATCTACAGATTAATGCAATCTCTATCAAACTACCAATGACATTCTTCACAGAACTAGACCAAAGAATAACACAGTTCATATGGAAACACAAAAGACCCCAAATAGCCAAAGCAATCCTGAGGAACAAGAATGGAGCTGGAGGGATCAGCCTCCCTATCTTCAGACTCTACTACAAAGCAACAGTCATCAAGACAGTATGGTACTGGCACAAAAACAGAAATACAGACCAATGGAACAAGACAGAAAACTCAGAGATAGGCCCACACACCTATGGGTACCTTATTTTTGACAAAGGAGGCAAAAATATAAAATGGGACAAAGACAGCCTCTTCAACAAACGGTGCTGGGAAAACTGGACAGCTACATGCAAACAAAATGAAGTTGGAACATTCCCTGACACCATACACAAAGATAAACTCAAAATGGATTAAATGCCTAAATGTAAGACCAGAAACCCTCAAAACACTCAAGGACATAAATCAACGAAAGCTCTTCCATGACTCACCTACTAGAATAGTGGAACTGAAAAGAAAAGTGAACACGTGGGACCTAGTGAAACTTAAAAGCTTTTGTACAGCAAAAGAAATCACAAAAAAGCTGAACAGACAGCCCACAGAATGGGAGAAAATCATAGCAAATGAAACAACAGACAAAGAATTCATCTCCAAAATCTACAAGCAACTCAGACAACTCAGCACCAGAAAAATGAACAACCCAATCAAAAAAATAGGAAAAAGACCTAAAGAGACATCTCACCAAAGAGAACATACATATGGCCCAAAAGCACATGAAATGATGCTCAACCTCACTTCTTATGAGAGAAATGCAAATCAAAACTACAATGAGATATCACCTCACACCTGTCAGAATGGCCATCATCAAGAAATCTACAGACAATAAATGCTGGAGACGGTGCAGAGAAAAGGGAACCCTCTTGCATTGCTGGTGGGAATGTAAATTGGTACAGCCGCTATGGAAGACAGTATGGAGAGTCCTTAAAATACTAAAACTAGAAGCACCATATGACCCAGCAATCCCACTATTAGGCTTATACCCTGATGACATCAAAATAGAAAGAGGTATCTGTACCCCAATGTTCATTGCAGCTCTCTAGACAATAGCTAGAACATGGAAGCAACGTAGATGTCCATTGACAAATGAATGGATAAACAAACTCTGGTACATATATACAATAGAGTACTTCTCAGCTATAAAAAGAAATGCAGAAGAATCAGCCCTAATGAGGTGGCTGGATCTAGAATGTATCATAAAAAGTACAGTCAGTCAAAAAGAGAAACACAAGTACAGCATACTAACACATATATATGGAATCTAGTAAGAGGGTTATGTAACACACACAGTGAAGCAATGGAAAAACAGACATAGAGAACAGACATATGGACATTATGGGGAATGAACAGTGAGTGGGAGACATACATGCAAACAAAATGAAGTTGGAACATTCCCTGACACCATACACAAAGATAAACTCAAAATGGATTAAATGCCTAAATGTAAGACCAGAAACCCTCAAAACACTCAAGGACATAAATCAACGAAAGCTCTTCCATGACTCACCTACTAGAATAGTGGAACTGAAAAGAAAAGTGAACACGTGGGACCTAGTGAAACTTAAAAGCTTTTGTACAGCAAAAGAAATCACAAAAAAGCTGAACAGACAGCCCACAGAATGGGAGAAAATCATAGCAAATGAAACAACAGACAAAGAATTCATCTCCAAAATCTACAAGCAACTCAGACAACTCAGCACCAGAAAAATGAACAACCCAATCAAAAAAATAGGAAAAAGACCTAAAGAGACATCTCACCAAAGAGAACATACATATGGCCCAAAAGCACATGAAATGATGCTCAACCTCACTTCTTATGAGAGAAATGCAAATCAAAACTACAATGAGATATCACCTCACACCTGTCAGAATGGCCATCATCAAGAAATCTACAGACAATAAATGCTGGAGACGGTGCAGAGAAAAGGGAACCCTCTTGCATTGCTGGTGGGAATGTAAATTGGTACAGCCGCTATGGAAGACAGTATGGAGAGTCCTTAAAATACTAAAACTAGAAGCACCATATGACCCAGCAATCCCACTATTAGGCTTATACCCTGATGACATCAAAATAGAAAGAGGTATCTGTACCCCAATGTTCATTGCAGCTCTCTAGACAATAGCTAGAACATGGAAGCAACGTAGATGTCCATTGACAAATGAATGGATAAACAAACTCTGGTACATATATACAATAGAGTACTTCTCAGCTATAAAAAGAAATGCAGAAGAATCAGCCCTAATGAGGTGGCTGGATCTAGAATGTATCATAAAAAGTACAGTCAGTCAAAAAGAGAAACACAAGTACAGCATACTAACACATATATATGGAATCTAGTAAGAGGGTTATGTAACACACACAGTGAAGCAATGGAAAAACAGACATAGAGAACAGACATATGGACATTATGGGGAATGAACAGTGAGTGGGAGACATAGAGGGATTAACATTGAAACCTATACTATCATACATTAAAAAAATAGCTATTGTCATTGCCCTGCAGGAATAGGAGATCCTGCAGGAACAGGGTGAGATGTCTGGGATGGGTGGGATGGGGGGGGAATGGGAGGGGGGAGGTATATGCATATGACTGATCTGGGAACATGCATGTCTGTGAACAACAAAACTCTGCAAAAATTTTTAAAAAATAAAATTAATAAAATAAAAAAGAAAGAAAGAAAGAAAAATCATAGAGATAGAGTGTCAAAGAATGGTGGTTGCCAGTGAAGGGGTGCATAATGGAGGCAGGAGGCTATTGTTTAACAAAATAGTGTTTCAGACTTACAGAGAGAAACAGTAATGATGGTTGCACATTATCAATGTATTTGATACCACTGAACACTTAAAAATCATTAAGATGGTACATTTTGTTTTCTGTTTCTTAACAAAATTTTTAAAAATTGAAAGGAAAAAGAAAGTTCCCGTGGCTTCTTGTTACCTTCAAACTAATCACCCAAATGTCTAGCAAGGCTTTTCCTAATCTTGTCCCAAGCTACCCTTTCCTGGTTCATGTTCTGCCACATCTGCCCACACACCAAGAGCTCAATCAGTAGCTCACCACAAGCATATTGGAACCCACTGAGGATGTTCTAGTTCCCCTAGATTGCTTGTGCACTGGCAAATCCCTAGGTGTGCACACATGCCTCTGTGCACATGCAGTTATTACTCTAACATTTACTGATGATTAAATTTGCTTTGATTCTTGGTAGTTAGCAGATATCTGCCAAGAAATGAGAGCATCAAAGCCCTAATTAAAAGGAATGGCAACGTAGATGTCCATTGACAAATGAATGGATAAACAAACTCTGGTACATATATACAATAGAGTACTTCTCAGCTATAAAAAGAAATGCAGAAGAATCAGCCCTAATGAGGTGGCTGGATCTAGAATGTATCATAAAAAGTACAGTCAGTCAAAAAGAGAAACACAAGTACAGCATACTAACACATATATATGGAATCTAGTAAGAGGGTTATGTAACACACACAGTGAAGCAATGGAAAAACAGACATAGAGAACAGACATATGGACATTATGGGGAATGAACAGTGAGTGGGAGACATAGAGGGATTAACATTGAAACCTATACTATCATACATTAAAAAAATAGCTATTGTCATTGCCCTGCAGGAATAGGAGATCCTGCAGGAACAGGGTGAGATGTCTGGGATGGGTGGGATGGGGGGGGAATGGGAGGGGGGAGGTATATGCATATGACTGATCTGGGAACATGCATGTCTGTGAACAACAAAACTCTGCAAAAATTTTTAAAAAATAAAATTAATAAAATAAAAAAGAAAGAAAGAAAGAAAAATCATAGAGATAGAGTGTCAAAGAATGGTGGTTGCCAGTGAAGGGGTGCATAATGGAGGCAGGAGGCTATTGTTTAACAAAATAGTGTTTCAGACTTACAGAGAGAAACAGTAATGATGGTTGCACATTATCAATGTATTTGATACCACTGAACACTTAAAAATCATTAAGATGGTACATTTTGTTTTCTGTTTCTTAACAAAATTTTTAAAAATTGAAAGGAAAAAGAAAGTTCCGTGGCTTCTTGTTACCTTCAAACTAATCACCCAAATGTCTAGCAAGGCTTTTCCTAATCTTGTCCCAAGCTACCCTTTCCTGGTTCATGTTCTGCCACATCTGCCCACACACCAAGAGCTCAATCAGTAGCTCACCACAAGCATATTGGAACCCACTGAGGATGTTCTAGTTCCCCTAGATTGCTTGTGCACTGGCAAATCCCTAGGTGTGCACACATGCCTCTGTGCACATGCAGTTATTACTCTAACATTTACTGATGATTAAATTTGCTTTGATTCTTGGTAGTTAGCAGATATCTGCCTGAAGAAAGAAAAGCTTTGAGTTTTTCTTTCAAATATCTGCTACCACTTTCCAGAAAGGCTTAGAACTCTTAGAACTTAGAACTCTACTTTTTTTTTAAGAAAGAGAAAATCAGCAAATTCACTATTTGTAGAAGTTCTGGGTTGGCAGTTCTGGAAGCTGTGGTCCATAAGCTTTTCTCTTCACTGAAGATGGAAGACTTCTCCCAAAGAGGGCTCCTGCCTCACTGTAGTGTGTCCAGACCTTGGCTGAAGACACAGTCGAGCTAGCTGCTCCCTTATTCAGACAGTGTGGCTAAATTTTTCAAAAACAAAACAAAACAAAAAAGGTAATCATATGATTTAGTCACTGAATGCAAGCCTTGTAATGATTTTCATAAATGGCCTTAATTTGAAGCATTAGCACAGTCTTCTGATTCAGTGATGTGGGTTTAAACCCCAACTTCCCCATTTACTAACTGTGTGATCTTGGCAATTTGCTTAACCCCATTTTACTTTCTTCCATTTTCACATCTGAGAAATGGGGATGGTTATAGTACTATCATACGGCTCTACAGGAATTTTAAATTTTCTAACATGTGTAAAACATTTGAACAAATAGAAAGCTTCTGGTCATGCATTGAACACTCAAGATCTATTTCCCTTTTTTGTGTTTTTTAATGACTAACTCACATAGTGTACAATTCATCTGTTTAAAGTATATATAATTCAATAGTTTTTAGTATAATTGTGCAAGCATCACAATAAATGTTTTTAAAAATTGAAAGGAAAAGAAAGTTCCGTGGCTTCTTGTTACCTTCAAACTAATCACCCAAATGTCTAGCAAGGCTTTTCCTAATCTTGTCCCAAGCTACCCTTTCCTGGTTCATGTTCTGCCACATCTGCCCACACACCAAGAGCTCAATCAGTAGCTCACCACAAGCATATTGGAACCCACTGAGGATGTTCTAGTTCCCCTAGATTGCTTGTGCACTGGCAAATCCCTAGGTGTGCACACATGCCTCTGTGCACATGCAGTTATTACTCTAACATTTACTGATGATTAAATTTGCTTTGATTCTTGGTAGTTAGCAGATATCTGCCTGAAGAAAGAAAAGCTTTGAGTTTTTCTTTCAAATATCTGCTACCACTTTCCAGAAAGGCTTAGAACTCTTAGAACTTAGAACTCTACTTTTTTTTTAAGAAAGAGAAAATCAGCAAATTCACTATTTGTAGAAGTTCTGGGTTGGCAGTTCTGGAAGCTGTGGTCCATAAGCTTTTCTCTTCACTGAAGATGGAAGACTTCTCCCAAAGAGGGCTCCTGCCTCACTGTAGTGTGTCCAGACCTTGGCTGAAGACACAGTCGAGCTAGCTGCTCCCTTATTCAGACAGTGTGGCTAAATTTTTCAAAAACAAAACAAAACAAAAAAGGTAATCATATGATTTAGTCACTGAATGCAAGCCTTGTAATGATTTTCATAAATGGCCTTAATTTGAAGCATTAGCACAGTCTTCTGATTCAGTGATGTGGGTTTAAACCCCAACTTCCCCATTTACTAACTGTGTGATCTTGGCAATTTGCTTAACCCCATTTTACTTTCTTCCATTTTCACATCTGAGAAATGGGGATGGTTATAGTACTATCATACGGCTCTACAGGAATTTTAAATTTTCTAACATGTGTAAAACATTTGAACAAATAGAAAGCTTCTGGTCATGCATTGAACACTCAAGATCTATTTCCCTTTTTTGTGTTTTTTAATGACTAACTCACATAGTGTACAATTCATCTGTTTAAAGTATATATAATTCAATAGTTTTTAGTATAATTGTGCAAGCATCACAATAAATGTTTCTAATAGTAATAATAATAACCTTGAGGAAATGCTGGCTACTGTGAATCATAAATAGAGAGAAGCAGACAAAATGATGCAAGGAATTAAAAAAAGGAAAGATAAGAGAAAGAATTACCAAAACTGAGGGGCACGGTATAGCTTTCTGTACAGTTCATCAAAGAGGAAATCATGATACAAAATTATTACATAATTATTGACTTTATGCCCTACATTGTACATTTCATCCCTGTGACTCATTTATTTTGCAATTGGAAGTTTGTACCTTTTAATCTCTCTCACCTAATTTCATTTCTCCCCCTACATCACTCCCTACTCTGGGCAAGTGCCAGTTTGTCTAGTGTATCTAAGATTCTGTTATTGTTTTGTTATTTTCATTTTCTTCAGGTAGGTATCCAGGAGTGTAATGACTGAATCATACAGTATTTCTATTTTTAATTTTTTAAGGAATCCATAAGGTGTCTATAATAATTATGTAATATATTTATATCTTTGTATGGTGATGTACCATAACTAGAATCATGGTGATCATTTTGAAATGTATAGAAATATCAAATAGCTATGTTATATAATAGGAATTAATACATCATTATAGGTTAATTATACTTCAAAAATGAGCAAAAAACAAACTCATAGAAAAAGAGATCAGATTGTAGATACCAGAGGTAGGGTGGGAAACGGGGAACTGGATGAAGGCAGTCAAAAGGTAAAAACTTCCACTTACAAGATAAATAAGTACTGGGGATGTAATGTACAACATGACAAATATAATTAACACTGTTGTACATTACATATGAATATTGTGAAGACAGTAAATCTTATGATTATCATCACAAGGAAAAAAATTTTTTATTTCTTTAATTTTGTATCTATATGAGATGATAGCTGTTCTCTAAACTTAGGTGTGGTCTTCATTTCATAATGTATGTAAGTCAAACCATTATGGTATATACCTTAAACTTAACCATGCTTTATGTATATCATATTTCAAGAAAATTGGAAGACAGAAAAAAAAAAAAAAGAAAGTCATATCTGAGACCCTGAATTACCCAAGTTAGCCAGTGGTGCTGATCCAAATTATTTCCTAGCTTTCTCCCACAACCTGAACTGAGTAGACTTAGAATTAACTGAGAAAAAACTTTATCTCTTAAAAAAAAGCAGTGATATACAAATTTTTTTTGTATTTTCCATGGTGGGGAAATGTGAAAGCTTCAGAACTACTGCTCCCAAAAGCGACAGGAACCTGTAGCTCTGGGGAGAAAAAGATTAAAAAAAAAAACACAAATAAGCAAACACATGTTACTATTACCATTTGACAAATCCTTTTCTCAATTTGGTGCTCATTTCTCCAATCAAAGGAAGGCTCTTTATTTCAGCTCCTATAATTTTCCTTTTGCTTACTTTCTGCTTACTTTCTTTTACTCTAATCATTTTCCTTCTCATTTCTGTTCTTCCTATTAAATGCTCAACCCTATTTCAGTAATAATATTAATAACCCCTAATACTCTTATAATTCAACCTTCTCCCACCTCTAAAGACTTAAGATCAAGGAGTTTTAGAGGAAAAACTGAGAAGAAAGAAAAAGCATTTGGGAATCCAGAAAACCTATCTTCAGCATGTCACTCTTATGCAGTCAAGATCTAGAGTTTTCCTCTTCTCTCTGCCTGGCATTCAGACCTCGGTGATTCCCAAAACTGGGGCCATCTGGAGACCCTATCAAATAGCTATGTTATATAATAGGAATTAATACATCATTATAGGTTAATTATACTTCAAAAATGAGCAAAAAACAAACTCATAGAAAAAGAGATCAGATTGTAGATACCAGAGGTAGGGTGGGAAACGGGGAACTGGATGAAGGCAGTCAAAAGGTAAAAACTTCCACTTACAAGATAAATAAGTACTGGGGATGTAATGTACAACATGACAAATATAATTAACACTGTTGTACATTACATATGAATATTGTGAAGACAGTAAATCTTATGATTATCATCACAAGGAAAAAAATTTTTTATTTCTTTAATTTTGTATCTATATGAGATGATAGCTGTTCTCTAAACTTAGGTGTGGTCTTCATTTCATAATGTATGTAAGTCAAACCATTATGGTATATACCTTAAACTTAACCATGCTTTATGTATATCATATTTCAAGAAAATTGGAAGACAGAAAAAAAAAAAAAAGAAAGTCATATCTGAGACCCTGAATTACCCAAGTTAGCCAGTGGTGCTGATCCAAATTATTTCCTAGCTTTCTCCCACAACCTGAACTGAGTAGACTTAGAATTAACTGAGAAAAAACTTTATCTCTTAAAAAAAAGCAGTGATATACAAATTTTTTTTGTATTTTCCATGGTGGGGAAATGTGAAAGCTTCAGAACTACTGCTCCCAAAAGCGACAGGAACCTGTAGCTCTGGGGAGAAAAAGATTAAAAAAAAAAACACAAATAAGCAAACACATGTTACTATTACCATTTGACAAATCCTTTTCTCAATTTGGTGCTCATTTCTCCAATCAAAGGAAGGCTCTTTATTTCAGCTCCTATAATTTTCCTTTTGCTTACTTTCTGCTTACTTTCTTTTACTCTAATCATTTTCCTTCTCATTTCTGTTCTTCCTATTAAATGCTCAACCCTATTTCAGTAATAATATTAATAACCCCTAATACTCTTATAATTCAACCTTCTCCCACCTCTAAAGACTTAAGATCAAGGAGTTTTAGAGGAAAAACTGAGAAGAAAGAAAAAGCATTTGGGAATCCAGAAAAAACCTATCTTCAGCATGTCACTCTTATGCAGTCAAGATCCAGAGTTTTCCTCTTCTCTCTGCCTGGCATTCAGACCTGCGGTGATTCCCAAAACTGGGGGCCATCTGGAGACCCTAGCTGTGTCAGTATTGAACCCTTCACTTCAAAATGAGGCAGTGTATCTTTACTGAGGTTATTTTTCCATACCTCCTGTTCTCTCTTTTTCCCCCTTGCTAACATACAACTTGAAGATGACCAGCTGCATTTGGAGTGGTGGCGACAGCTGTTCACTAACTTGCTCCTAACACATCTCGTCTTGAGTTCACCATTTAGCACTGAAATTACTGTGGTCTGACCAACCCTGAGACTGCTACCACCACAACTTTGCTTGTCAGCAAAACCGGGAGACAGTTCAACGTGAAACCATAGATACTTTAGTTTCTTAAGGGAAGTCAAGATCATCTCTCTCCTCTAATTCATTTCTCTTTACCCCCAAGGGGAGGGAGTTGATGATCTGGTTTGGTCAAGTTCAAAGACTTGTCATCAAGCCATGTTTCTAGCGGTGGAGCTAACACAGTGGTTTCCGAGCAAATGTGGATGTGGACTTTCTTATTCAGATGAAAGAGCTCAACGGCATTTCTCTGAGGGCTATCCCTGCTGCACACAGGACCTGCCCCAGGACCAGAGGCACAAGAGGACTCCATCCAGAGATTGCTTGGGGATACCTCATTTGAAGTGTGGCAGGGACAGAAAGGAAGCATTTACTTCCTTACTGTTTCTTATACTTCAGGTCATTGACTGGAGAGAATGATAAGGTATGTTAGGCAGGATGCCATCAGAAAAGTAAGAGCCTTGCCAGGCAAACCCATCATATAACTTATCAGTCAATCCAATTTTTAGAGCTAAGTGGGGCATTATTAATAAATAATTGGGCAAGACAGATATAAATGGGACCATCCCAGGTAAATCAGATGCCTGAGTATTGTAACTATAGACATTTCACGTGAGGAGGACTTTTGTACAGGGAAGGACAGTTTTACTTCTACTAGAGTGACTAGGGAAGCGTGGAAGAGAGATGGGGCTCCTAGAGCCATCCAAAACCACAGTGAATCTTGGAAATTGCTAGGCCAGCAGCTACCAGTGATCTTGGCTGCCAAAGCAGGTAGCTTTTGAGATCTTCCTCTCACCATGCAACAACTGCATCTGCTCCAAATAGCTCCTTCTGGCTTGTCTTTGAGACCTTACATGAGAGACAGTCACTGGTAGATTAAGCCAGACCTTGCAAAGTGACCATGGATGAGCTAGACAGAGGTGCTAAACTGACATCAGCTGAGCCAGCACTAATGATGAAATGTTATACGTTTGATGGGATTTACATGAGGAAGGGCCAAAGAGTTCATCTAGGGGGGGTGAGGAGAATGCAAGAGAGGAATGAAGAACTTTAAGCCATTGCAGGCTGACTTTGAGGTTCAAGGGAAAGCAAAAATAAACAGGAAGAAAATAAAGAGATTAGGGCTGCTAACCCTCTGGGAAGAATTGAGGGAGATAGAGGTGTGAAGAAGAATTTAAATTTCCAATATGCTCAGTCACTTAAGTTGTGACTGATTCTTTGCAAACCCCGTGGACTGTAGCCCACCAGGCTCCTCTGTCCACAGGATTTTCCAGGCGAGAATACTGGAGTGCATTGTCATTTCCTTTTCCAGGGGATCTTCCTAAGCCCAGGACTGAACTCAGGTCTGCATCGAAGGCACATTCTTTACCGTCTGAGCCACCAACCTGCCAATATTTTCACCAATTGAAAAAAGGAATTTTAGGACTATATACATGTCGAAGTAATTCAACCTTTTGCTATGTTTTCTAGAATGTCAGCAAAGGCTTGCATTACTTTTCAAGAGTTTTTGAATCAATGTTTTTTGAATGAGATGAAAACCCAGCCATACCCCAGTTCATGCAGGTTTCAGCACAGGAAGATGATGCGTGGTTCAGGCCAGTTTTGTAAAGCTGCACACTATGGTTTGGGGCCAGAGTGTCCCAGCTGAAAAACAATGTTTATCCTTGGGCTACTTGCTGGTGACTGAGTATTGTAACTATAGACATTTCACGTGAGGAGGACTTTTGTACAGGGAAGGACAGTTTTACTTCTACTAGAGTGACTAGGGAAGCGTGGAAGAGAGATGGGGCTCCTAGAGCCATCCAAAACCACAGTGAATTTTGGGAAATTGCTAGGCCAGCAGCTACCAGTGATCTTGGCTGCCAAAGCAGGTAGCTTTTGAGATCTTCCTCTCACCATGCAACAACTGCATCTGCTCCAAATAGCTCCTTCTGGCTTGTCTTTGAGACCTTACATGAGAGACAGTCACTGGTAGATTAAGCCAGACCTTGCAAAGTGACCATGGATGAGCTAGACAGAGGTGCTAAACTGACATCAGCTGAGCCAGCACTAATGATGAAATGTTATACGTTTGATGGGATTTACATGAGGAAGGGCCAAAGAGTTCATCTAGGGGGGGTGAGGAGAATGCAAGAGAGGAATGAAGAACTTTAAGCCATTGCAGGCTGACTTTGAGGTTCAAGGGAAAGCAAAAATAAACAGGAAGAAAATAAAGAGATTAGGGCTGCTAACCCTCTGGGAAGAATTGAGGGAGATAGAGGTGTGAAGAAGAATTTAAATTTCCAATATGCTCAGTCACTTAAGTTGTGACTGATTCTTTGCAAACCCCGTGGACTGTAGCCCACCAGGCTCCTCTGTCCACAGGATTTTCCAGGCGAGAATACTGGAGTGCATTGTCATTTCCTTTTCCAGGGGATCTTCCTAAGCCCAGGACTGAACTCAGGTCTGCATCGAAGGCACATTCTTTACCGTCTGAGCCACCAACCTGCCAATATTTTCACCAATTGAAAAAAGGAATTTTAGGACTATATACATGTCGAAGTAATTCAACCTTTTGCTATGTTTTCTAGAATGTCAGCAAAGGCTTGCATTACTTTTCAAGAGTTTTTGAATCAATGTTTTTTGAATGAGATGAAAAACCCAGCCATACCCCAGTTCATGCAGGTTTCAGCACAGGAAGATGATGCGTGGTTCAGGCCAGTTTTGTAAAGCTGCACACTATGGTTTGGGGCCAGAGTGTCCCAGCTGAAAAAACAATGTTTATCCTTGGGCTACTTGCTGGTCATTTTGCCTCAGGGTCACAGGGATGGACATCTTGGGTATGGGGCAGGATTGGCGTAATACTTGGTACACTTAGCTGCACTAAACATGACTTTAGCGTAATAACACTGTTAGGCCAACCAGGAAGGGAAACCCCCATGTAAGACTGAAAAAGAGTTCAAGAAACAAATGAAAAGCTGAAGAGTTAAGAAAGATACAAGAGGAAAAGAAGGTGATGTTTCTACCTATCACATAAACTATTGTTTTTAACTATATACTAATTTGTTTAACATTTGCCTTACTCACTGGGGTTAAATTACCATGAACAAACACCATGTATAGCTTTTCTCATTTTCTTACCTCAGTTGCCTAACAAGGTTTGGAGACTCAACTGGATGTGTCTAATAGCTATTTGTTAAGTAATTATTCAAGATGCAAAGACCATTAATTTCCTCCCAATATCAGTCCCCACATTTCTGTGTAGACTTGCATGGAAGGAAGATGATATTTTCCAGCTTTTTTCTCCCTGATTTTTGCTTGTAGGTGTGGCCAGTTGCTAAGTCCCATTCAGAATGTGAATTGACTTGTCTAGCTATACCAGTCCTCTCTCCAACAACCTCCCAAATGACATGTTGGTCAAGACATGTTTCTGGGAAAGAGCACCTGTGGAATGGGTCTGACTCAGTTTAATCTCTTGGCCCTGAGAAAAATGAACACTCACCTGAGCTTTGATGGCATCTCATGACATGCCTGCTGGGAAGGAGGGGGATTCCTGGAGGGAGGGATCACAGTCACAACTGAAGGAGAGCATTAGTAACTCCTTCAATGCTATATGGAGAGCGATAACAATCTAGGTCCCAACTTCCTTTTTGAAAAGGAAAATCAGGGGCCACAACAAATAGAAAATTGGATTACAAATATTTCAGAATGTCTTTATATTTATTGAATTTTTTTCTCCACCATGAAAAAAGATAAGACTACCTTCAGAGGCAGAGATGAAAAGGAGTGCCTGGGGACTGATCCACTCCAGAGTCAGTTTTTGGGAGGTAGAACTGTGACTCCCACCCACAGGATAGTGCAGGAGCAATGGCCGTCAGGTCAAGAGATGTGAGTGAAGGCACAAGGTCTGCTCTAAAGCAGAAGGAACAGGGTGTGGGTGATCTGGGTCCAACTTTAGAGAGGCCTATATCTAACTCCCCTGTGAGACTGCTCTCCTCTAGCCAAGCAGTGGGAGCAATACTAGCAGAATTAATGCTTTATTGGACATGCAAATATTGCCTCCTCAATTTTAGATTTCTTTGACACAAGTTGATTTGGGATTCCTTAACTGGTTTCCTACCATGCAGTTCCAAACCAGTTTCCTGAAGATTGAATGTGTAGACTGACATGTTCCTCCTAGCTCCTTATTCAATCCTCTAGCATTACCATATGATTCTATTCCATAAGGAATGTATCGCATTAGGACTGAATATATGACTGAATTCTGTGGCATGCAAAAGTTGAACTACATGAATGGCAATTACTCCAACATCACACTATATATAACCACAGAGCAGTGCCTGGGTCTTCATTAACTTCTTATTAAGTAAGAGGCCTACTACTGGTATCAAATGCTTTTTGTCAAGTTTGCCACATTCTCAAAAGTGATTTTTGCTTGTAGGTGTGGCCAGTTGCTAAGTCCCATTCAGAATGTGAATTGACTTGTCTAGCTATACCAGTCCTCTCTCCAACAACCTCCCAAATGACATGTTGGTCAAGACATGTTTCTGGGAAAGAGCACCTGTGGAATGGGTCTGACTCAGTTTAATCTCTTGGCCCTGAGAAAAATGAACACTCACCTGAGCTTTGATGGCATCTCATGACATGCCTGCTGGGAAGGAGGGGGATTCCTGGAGGGAGGGATCACAGTCACAACTGAAGGAGAGCATTAGTAACTCCTTCAATGCTATATGGAGAGCGATAACAATCTAGGTCCCAACTTCCTTTTTGAAAAGGAAAATCAGGGGCCACAACAAATAGAAAATTGGATTACAAATATTTCAGAATGTCTTTATATTTATTGAATTTTTTTCTCCACCATGAAAAAAGATAAGACTACCTTCAGAGGCAGAGATGAAAAGGAGTGCCTGGGGACTGATCCACTCCAGAGTCAGTTTTTGGGAGGTAGAACTGTGACTCCCACCCACAGGATAGTGCAGGAGCAATGGCCGTCAGGTCAAGAGATGTGAGTGAAGGCACAAGGTCTGCTCTAAAGCAGAAGGAACAGGGTGTGGGTGATCTGGGTCCAACTTTAGAGAGGCCTATATCTAACTCCCCTGTGAGACTGCTCTCCTCTAGCCAAGCAGTGGGAGCAATACTAGCAGAATTAATGCTTTATTGGACATGCAAATATTGCCTCCTCAATTTTAGATTTCTTTGACACAAGTTGATTTGGGATTCCTTAACTGGTTTCCTACCATGCAGTTCCAAACCAGTTTCCTGAAGATTGAATGTGTAGACTGACATGTTCCTCCTAGCTCCTTATTCAATCCTCTAGCATTACCATATGATTCTATTCCATAAGGAATGTATCGCATTAGGACTGAATATATGACTGAATTCTGTGGCATGCAAAAGTTGAACTACATGAATGGCAATTACTCCAACATCACACTATATATAACCACAGAGCAGTGCCTGGGTCTTCATTAACTTCTTATTAAGTAAGAGGCCTACTACTGGTCTCAAATGCTTTTGTCAGTGGCCACTTGGAAATACATTTGTTGAACTGCTTCTGGAAATAATACCAACTAGTCATTCTCAAAAGTGCCCCTAACACTGGATAAATTACCACGAACCTATTTTTAAAGTAATTGTGGAGTTAGCAAGAAGATAAGGAAAATCCCCAAATATTTCTCTTAATCCCTAGTCCCCAAAGAAAAAAAGAAGTGAATGGAGAAGCAAAACAAGTAATAAATGACTATAAAAATGAAGACTGTCCCAAGCCAAATACCAATATGAAGAACACAGAATTTAGGCAGTTAACATTTGCATGTCACAAATACATTAAGTTACAGGATTCTACAAGATCATGCTAAGTCACTTCAGTCATGTCCTACTCTTTGAAACCCTATGGACTGTAAGCCCTCCAGGCTCCTCTGTCCTTGGGGGTTCTCCAGGCAAGAATACTGGAGTGAGTTGCCATGCCCTCCTCCAAGGGATCTTTCCAACCGAAGGATTGAACCTACATCTCTTAAATCTCCTACAGTGGCAGGCAGTTTTCCTACCTGGGAATAATCTACAAGGTCAGGGAGCTCGATCTGAGTCTTCTGCATTAAGCTAGGATGATCTAAAGAGATTACTAGTTAAAGGAGACTGTGGTAGATATTAATAGTACTCACAAATACCTCTAGCTCTCTTCCCTCCTGGACCAAGAGGCCAGTCCTAGCAAGTGAATGAAAACAGCTTTGGCCTTAATGCAAATATTGCCTCCTCAATTTTAGATTTCTTTGACACAAGTTGATTTGGGATTCCTTAACTGGTTTCCTACCATGCAGTTCCAAACCAGTTTCCTGAAGATTGAATGTGTAGACTGACATGTTCCTCCTAGCTCCTTATTCAATCCTCTAGCATTACCATATGATTCTATTCCATAAGGAATGTATCGCATTAGGACTGAATATATGACTGAATTCTGTGGCATGCAAAAGTTGAACTACATGAATGGCAATTACTCCAACATCACACTATATATAACCACAGAGCAGTGCCTGGGTCTTCATTAACTTCTTATTAAGTAAGAGGCCTACTACTGGTCTCAAATGCTTTTGTCAGTGGCCACTTGGAAATACATTTGTTGAACTGCTTCTGGAAATAATACCAACTAGTCATTCTCAAAAGTGCCCCTAACACTGGATAAATTACCACGAACCTATTTTTAAAGTAATTGTGGAGTTAGCAAGAAGATAAGGAAAATCCCCAAATATTTCTCTTAATCCCTAGTCCCCAAAGAAAAAAAGAAGTGAATGGAGAAGCAAAACAAGTAATAAATGACTATAAAAATGAAGACTGTCCCAAGCCAAATACCAATATGAAGAACACAGAATTTAGGCAGTTAACATTTGCATGTCACAAATACATTAAGTTACAGGATTCTACAAGATCATGCTAAGTCACTTCAGTCATGTCCTACTCTTTGAAACCCTATGGACTGTAAGCCCTCCAGGCTCCTCTGTCCTTGGGGGTTCTCCAGGCAAGAATACTGGAGTGAGTTGCCATGCCCTCCTCCAAGGGATCTTTCCAACCGAAGGATTGAACCTACATCTCTTAAATCTCCTACAGTGGCAGGCAGTTTTCCTACCTGGGAATAATCTACAAGGTCAGGGAGCTCGATCTGAGTCTTCTGCATTAAGCTAGGATGATCTAAAGAGATTACTAGTTAAAGGAGACTGTGGTAGATATTAATAGTACTCACAAATACCTCTAGCTCTCTTCCCCTCCTGGACCAAGAGGCCAGTCCTAGCAAGTGAATGAAAACAGCTTTGGCCAGCAGTCTAGGAATATAGTGTCATATGTCACTTCATGTAGATTTCTTGGTGCTTCACTCTCCCAAGATCTTTTCTACTGCTGTGGTAAATTCTGATGCATCATATTAAGTTGGAAAAAATCACAGAATTGGAGTAGTGCATGTGTGTTTTGTTTGTTTGTTTTTTAGAAGTGTGTTCTAAACCACTGCATGGAAGTCAATTTCCATGAAGAGCTTTTTGGATCAAGAGACTTTATACAAGAAATTAACTCTTTTAGTCTAAGTCACTGAGAGTGTGTTATAAATCACTTGGATGGAGTTATTTGTTACCCAGCATTACATAGCCTATTCTGACTGATACACAGTTGCCCAAAAAGAAACACGACTTTTTTCTCCTGTTGCAAATGGGAAAAATAATGATCATCACTAAGAATTTGCTATCTTAAGCCTACTCTTATGAAGATCTGGAATTCAAACACACATTTAGAAAGATTCAAGTCCCACAACTTTAATTAAAATGTTAACAAGTTACTAGTATAAAACAATATTTTTTTCTGAAGAAAATTATCACCAGTGCTTCCACAGTTTACATTCAACCAGATAGGAGCTTACAGTAATATATTTCTCTATCTTAAAGGAAATAGTCCTCCATAAGAAAAATAGGCAGCTAAAGAACAAAAATCAGAGCCCTTCAAGGACTACTAATACAAAATAATAACATTTAGAATATAAAGTCAGCATGTATAAATATTTCAAAATAAATACAGACTATAAAACATTAGTAGGAAACATAAAATGAACAAAATGTTCAGGAATTTCTGTTTTAAATCTTTTAGAAACCGAGACAATTATTTTATTAAAGGAAAAAGATATTAATGGATTAAACAACTGAAATGGTGGTAAACTAGAAGGTAGTACTGAATAAATTCACCTGGTACATGGCAGAGAGATGGAAATAATATAAAAGAAGAAGATGACATAGAAGACAGCAAGTTTACAGTTATTCTTTGTAGAATCTTACCCAACTAAGGAAAGTAAAGAGACTGACTTCCAGGGAAATGGTATGCTGGTACTATAGGTGACGCTCTGTTGCTTAAGTCCACTTGTTTATTTCATTAATTAAGTTATTAAAAAATAAACACCTCGTTACAATTTGGAAATTTTCAAATTCCTTGCCCCAGTCAGCAAGGACTTACTTATTCCGGCCTCCTTCTTCCTCAACAGCTTCATTTCCTGCTATTCTAACATTTACTTATCTTTTTCCAGACACCTTGGCTTTCTTTTATTTTCCCAAATGCTCCAAACATTTCCCTACCTCAATGTTCTTTCTCCTGTTTCTTCTGCCCAGAAATCTTAGTGATACAGGTTTGGAAAAATATGTCCTAGGTTTAGATGTGGCATTTGAGCACAAGTCTACCGGACTCCAAGTCTGACGCCCTGTTACTCTGTCAAGCTCTTTCCTATCATATCTTGCTGGGAGGATATTTATACCTCTGTTTCTTTCAGATTATCATTCCTAACAATGGTTCTGCTAAATTGATCCTATATTTCTCAGTCTTTTCTTTAGGGAAGGAAAGATTCCTAAAGACATTCGTCATGGTTTGACCTTGAAGATTTACTTTTAGACCTTCAGGCTACTGTTCTTCAAAGGAATACAAAAAATATTGACTTCTTCAAAAGTTGGATTAAAATCCATAATAATATCTTGTTGATTTCCCTGCAGTCTATAAGGTCCCATTCTTGGTGCTAGCAAAGGGTGAGAAAAGACTGTGAACATGTTAGTCACTGAGTTGTATCTGACTCTTTGTGACCCCATGGACTGGAGCCAATCAAGCTTCTATGTCCATGGAATTCTCCAGGCAAGAATACTGGAGTGGGTTGCAAAATATTAGCTGTCCCATATTCAGGATGCCGGATTACTCACTAAACAGTAAAAGATGCTAACTCCAGATGTGGTTATTTTTTATTGCTGCGTCACATACTATTATAAACTCAGCAGCTTAAAGCAACACACACTTATCTCATAGTTTCTGTGAGTTAGGGTTAGCAGAATTTCAGGATTAGCTGAGTTTTCCTCTGGATCTCACCAGGATGCCATTAGATAAAAAAAAACATAGAAGACAGCAAGTTTACAGTTATTCTTTGTAGAATCTTACCCAACTAAGGAAAGTAAAGAGACTGACTTCCAGGGAAATGGTATGCTGGTACTATAGGTGACGCTCTGTTGCTTAAGTCCACTTGTTTATTTCATTAATTAAGTTATTAAAAAATAAACACCTCGTTACAATTTGGAAATTTTCAAATTCCTTGCCCCAGTCAGCAAGGACTTACTTATTCCGGCCTCCTTCTTCCTCAACAGCTTCATTTCCTGCTATTCTAACATTTACTTATCTTTTTCCAGACACCTTGGCTTTCTTTTATTTTCCCAAATGCTCCAAACATTTCCCTACCTCAATGTTCTTTCTCCTGTTTCTTCTGCCCAGAAATCTTAGTGATACAGGTTTGGAAAAATATGTCCTAGGTTTAGATGTGGCATTTGAGCACAAGTCTACCGGACTCCAAGTCTGACGCCCTGTTACTCTGTCAAGCTCTTTCCTATCATATCTTGCTGGGAGGATATTTATACCTCTGTTTCTTTCAGATTATCATTCCTAACAATGGTTCTGCTAAATTGATCCTATATTTCTCAGTCTTTTCTTTAGGGAAGGAAAGATTCCTAAAGACATTCGTCATGGTTTGACCTTGAAGATTTACTTTTAGACCTTCAGGCTACTGTTCTTCAAAGGAATACAAAAAATATTGACTTCTTCAAAAGTTGGATTAAAATCCATAATAATATCTTGTTGATTTCCCTGCAGTCTATAAGGTCCCATTCTTGGTGCTAGCAAAGGGTGAGAAAAGACTGTGAACATGTTAGTCACTGAGTTGTATCTGACTCTTTGTGACCCCATGGACTGGAGCCAATCAAGCTTCTATGTCCATGGAATTCTCCAGGCAAGAATACTGGAGTGGGTTGCAAAATATTAGCTGTCCCATATTCAGGATGCCGGATTACTCACTAAACAGTAAAAGATGCTAACTCCAGATGTGGTTATTTTTTATTGCTGCGTCACATACTATTATAAACTCAGCAGCTTAAAGCAACACACACTTATCTCATAGTTTCTGTGAGTTAGGGTTAGCAGAATTTCAGGATTAGCTGAGTTTTCCTCTGGATCTCACCAGGATGCCATTAGACTGTTACTTGAGCTGGAGACCCTGCTGGAGAAGAATCCTCTTCCAAGCTCACTCAAGTTACTGGCAGAATTCACTGCTTTGCAGCCTGGAGGCCTCTGCTTCTTACTGGCTATCGATTGGAGACTGCCATCAGGTCATAGAGGCTGTCTGCAGATCCTACCACGTGGTGCTGGCTTCATCCAGCCAGCAATGCAAGTCTCTAGACTTCCATTTACCTTTCCTCTTACTCAATAGGTACAATGAGCAAATGCTTTTGCTTTGTACGGATGCATAGTCCTTGCTCCTGAGAATTTACATAAGAGATTGGACACAGAAACACATACAAGTTAGACAGAAAGTCTATAAGGAAAATATCCTGGAATCAGTGACAATGGTTGCACAGAATATACTAAAACACCCTGAACAGAACACCTTAAAAGGATGAATTCTGTATTATGTGAATTGTATTCAACAAGAATCAGAAAGATTCAAGCCATTCATTAAGGGTACATGCAAAACAATTCAGACTTTCAAGGATTTAGAAAATGTACCTTTCATGCAAGAATAAACATTAGGAAAATAAGATTTACCCAAAAAGAGGAGAACAGGAAACCCAAGGAAATACAGAAATCAGGACCCAAGAATAAGAGCTGTGGAGCAGGCTCATGGCAAAAACACAAGTACAAAGCCTACCAAAAAATTCCCCCAAAGGATGACTTGACCACACTAGAGACACTCAGCCATAAATCTCTAGAGTGATGCATATAGCATGTCTAATGCCTGGACCATCCCTGGCAAAAGTAACATCACTGTAAAGGACTGACATTATTTAGAAGGCTTCATAAAGTTAAACCAGGAAATAAAACACAGAAATTTGGCCTTCTGCCTATACCCTTGGGTCACTTGGGGATTCCAGTAAAAAAAAATCCAAAACTTTACTCAATCATTATGTGGTGGTTTGGTAAATAAACTGGTTTTATAACTCTCCTTTTACCTTTAGAAAATGAGGCATATTTGACTTTCAAGGAGACAGTGAGTGAGATCCTTCCTACCATTTACAGTAAAGAGATGGTAGTTTAAATGTTTAATCTCCTAAAGTAATAAACAGAGTTAGAGTCACATTTGAAACACTTACACAGTTATTTAGGTTGAAGGAGGAGAGAGCAAATAAGTGAACTGAATGTCTGTATTTTAGGAGAAAGTAAAGAGGATAATATCATCAGGTGATAAATAGAACCAGCATTTTATGAAGAAAATATCTCGGTTATATGGAGGCAACCCAATTAAAATTATAAAACAGAACTGGTTATATAATTGCAAATGTGAATGTCCTGAATGCCGCTGATCTGTGCATGTAAAAGTAGCTAAAATGTGACAATTATTTTTGGGGCATTTTGTCACAATTAAAAATGTTTAAATTTTTTAAAGAGAGAGAACGGGCTGCAATGGGTTGGTTCCAGGTTGGAAAGAAGTGGAATTGGGGACTAGTTATTAAAAGTCTCTCTGTACTATTTAGGTTTGTTAGCCATGAGCAGGAGAGGTACATGATCAAAATAATACTGGAGGAAGATTAAACTGGGGGTGGGAAAAGGGATGCATGGGGATTTGCAAAATCTGGAGAGAAGAAAACCCACTAAGTCTGTTACAGGAACTAAGGCACATGGTTGAAGAATACCTGGCCATGGGTATGCAGTTGGCTGTGGTGGGAGAAGGATGTATGGACAAATTTGGGGACTGATTAAGTATCAGAAATGCATACAAGAGGATGTAGAAGGGTTTTGCTTCCTGCTGAAATCAAGGCACAGTGGGTTCAAGAAGACACACAAGGGCTACTCCTATTTTCCAGTCACAGGTCTCCAGCCGTATGACGGGGGCAACGCCCTCCAAAATGGTTCTCCATGGACTCAGCAGAGTTGGCACACAGAATCACGAGATGATAACAGGCAGAATCAGGTGTTTGTGAGTGTGTTTTATGACGAGAGAGACAGAAAATCAGTGCCAACTGGGCTCACTAGACCTGCCAGAAGGTAGTCCTCCCTCAATAACCAGCACTCTATTCGATTTTGGAACACAGCACGGCAGTGCCAGCTTCCAGGATAAATTGTCTTTTTAGTCTCTTGGAGCAGAACAAACACCTGAATGCTCCTGCCTGGGAAGAGACTCTCTCTCTTCCAAATCCTGAGTCACCCTGGACCACCTCCAAATATGGATTCAGAGACAATTAAAGGATATTCCAGTGGAACAGTGGCACCAAGCTGACATATTTCTGGGGCGTCTAAGCTGGGCTTTCCAACCGTCCTCCATCACGCTCCAGAGAGTTCTCGTGTGGTTCCCAGCCTGACTGCTTCCAAGCGGTACCAGGCAAGGCCCCTGGAACTTTTCTCAGCTATTCTCTACAGCTGTGAAGACAGCTCCTTGGGTGAAATCCAGCCTGCTGAATCACTCATTTCCTGTTCTTGATCTCAGAAATTTCTGTTTGATGTTTCTGTCTCAAAAAGCCCATAATTTTTAGAGGAAAAAAAATATGTATATAATTTTATGAGCTGGAGCACTAAACCAGTTAGTTTTGAAGGAATCTTACCATGATGATCATTTTTCTACAAAACGTCCTGGGTGCTGAATAAAACTCTAGGACAGTTCTCCCAGGACGTGAGGATGTTGGATGTGGTAGGCAGGATTCCCAACCCTGTTTACACCCTAAAGTTGAAGACATCACTCGTCTGGCTTAGCAAGAAGTCAAGAGAAGCTGCCATTTCTAAAATCACCAGATGAATTACTAGTGCAACCCAAGCTGTGTGGGTATTTCCAAGTCTTCCATCTTATGAGAGCACCTTTCTCTTCCACATTGAAATAAAAACTGAGTTTTGCCACCATCCCTCATTTAGCCGTAGTTGCCAGGAATCTCAGGGACTTTCCATTTCTCTTAGTGGCTCCCTCTCCTAAGGTCTTCCTTCTGTTCGATTATCTGTTTTCACTTAGATTCTCAGCTCTTGAATCTGCTTCCTCACTCTACTCTGTACCAAACCAAATGTGGAAATGTGGATACTTTTCCATAATTTTTCCACATAAAGTATTACTCATAACAAGATGGTGGTTTTAACAAAGTCTCCTAAGGTGTCAGAATTAAGAGGAGAGCTCACACAGCCACAGCAGAGGCTGGAAATGGCCTCCTACTGTAAATTAGACCCTCCTATTCCTGGACATTTTCCCCAGAGGAAGAAATTCCATGGCTGATCCCCACCTTTGACCTTTTTCCATGCAACTGATCCCCATGCTTCCCTATTCCTCATTCATCCACAAGTCCTCACACTGCCTTCCTTTTAAGCTGCAATAAAAATTTTGAACATTTATTTTATTGGGCATGCATGTGTTTGTGCATGCTCAGTTGCTCAGTTGTGTCCTACTCTTTGCAACCCCGTGAACTGTAGCCCACCAGGCTCCTCTGTCTACGGGATTTCCAAGGCAAGAATACTGGAATGGGTTGCCACTTCCCATCTCTTGCATCTCCTGCATGATCAGGCAAATTCCTTACCACTGAGCCAGTTGAGAAGCCCATTTTTTATTGGCCAAGCCAATTTAATTTTCTTTTTCTCACTCCTCCTTTTCCTGACCAAGGTTTGGAATCTATTTCCCTGAGAAAATTCAGCAACCATCAGTCATGCTGCCAGGTAAACTTTGTTTCTCAACTCCCACCCACTATACTAGTTTTCAAATCAGTTTAAAAAAAAAGTTACCTACATACTTGTATCTATTAACATTAGAAATCAGAAGAACACAGAAGGACTCAGTTGCAAAACTTACCATTCCCATGTATGTTCTAAAAAATCCATCCACCTGACTTGGGAAAAATAATTTCTATATTCAACAACAATGTTTAGACCAAGTTTCTGGCTCCCCATGGAGGCTGATGACTGGAGATAAGAGGCCATTGTCTGTGGACAAGAGTGTGGACAATGGCTTCTCTTCAACAAACAAAAGAACAGTTCCCAGTGAAAACCAGCCCATCCTATGGCTTTGCAGAAGCATGGAGAGTTTGAAAGGGTGCCTGCCAACCCAATATGTATGAGAGGAAGACACAGTGCAATAGAGCATGTGCCCCCAAAAACCAAATGTGGAAATGTGGATACTTTTCCATAATTTTTCCACATAAAGTATTACTCATAACAAGATGGTGGTTTTAACAAAGTCTCCTAAGGTGTCAGAATTAAGAGGAGAGCTCACACAGCCACAGCAGAGGCTGGAAATGGCCTCCTACTGTAAATTAGACCCTCCTATTCCTGGACATTTTCCCCAGAGGAAGAAATTCCATGGCTGATCCCCACCTTTGACCTTTTTCCATGCAACTGATCCCCATGCTTCCCTATTCCTCATTCATCCACAAGTCCTCACACTGCCTTCCTTTTAAGCTGCAATAAAAATTTTGAACATTTATTTTATTGGGCATGCATGTGTTTGTGCATGCTCAGTTGCTCAGTTGTGTCCTACTCTTTGCAACCCCGTGAACTGTAGCCCACCAGGCTCCTCTGTCTACGGGATTTCCAAGGCAAGAATACTGGAATGGGTTGCCACTTCCCATCTCTTGCATCTCCTGCATGATCAGGCAAATTCCTTACCACTGAGCCAGTTGAGAAGCCCATTTTTTATTGGCCAAGCCAATTTAATTTTCTTTTTCTCACTCCTCCTTTTCCTGACCAAGGTTTGGAATCTATTTCCCTGAGAAAATTCAGCAACCATCAGTCATGCTGCCAGGTAAACTTTGTTTCTCAACTCCCACCCACTATACTAGTTTTCAAATCATTTTAAAAAAAAGTTACCTACATACTTGTATCTATTAACATTAGAAATCAGAAGAACACAGAAGGACTCAGTTGCAAAACTTACCATTCCCATGTATGTTCTAAAAAATCCATCCACCTGACTTGGGAAAAATAATTTCTATATTCAACAACAATGTTTAGACCAAGTTTCTGGCTCCCCATGGAGGCTGATGACTGGAGATAAGAGGCCATTGTCTGTGGACAAGAGTGTGGACAATGGCTTCTCTTCAACAAACAAAAGAACAGTTCCCAGTGAAAACCAGCCCATCCTATGGCTTTGCAGAAGCATGGAGAGTTTGAAAGGGTGCCTGCCAACCCAATATGTATGAGAGGAAGACACAGTGCAATAGAGCATGTGACATATTAAAACACACCCAACATACACATGGGTTTAGAAAGGAGTGATTACATTTTTCTGGAGAGTTCACTAACGTGAAGCCATTAGTAAAAATGCATATAAAAAGGCCGTCAGTTTTTATCTAGGAGTCTTCCACAAAAGAGTAATGTAATTGCAAAATGCTAGTCCATGAACCAGTGCCAATTTGTGGCAAAATTTTAACTGGTTTAAGGCGAAACATGAAAAATAAAGATACGATTGTGCTTTGACTCATCCATGTAAGGTTTTCCACTCCTGTGGTAAAGATCGCTCTATGATATAAGGCCCTCTCTCCATTTTACATGTTTTGTGTTATAATTTCTTGTTTTAAAGGCATGATGAAAATCTTAGTAGTTTTGTGGCATTTTTAAAAATTGTTGCATGGCTCTAGAGCAAACTATGTTCTCAATTAAAAAAAAAAAATATTCACAAATGTCTGGAACCAGTCCTCTACAAACATATTTGAAGGATTAAGAAATTAAACAAAACAAAAACGTAAACTTCTGAAACCCCCAAATTTGTTTTAAAAAATCAGACAGAGCGTTCCTAAAGTCAGAGATCAGAATTACTAAGGAAAAAGTTGCAGATGGTACTGACCTCTTCTGTGAGATGGGATGGTCTGGGAAGAGGAGCCACCTGGAGACATCTGGAGACCTGGACTCCACATCACTTCCAAACTGTGCCTCGCCCAGTCTGCCTCTCACCCCACACTGCCATGGCGTCAGTCCCCTTCCAGACTTCCCTTCTCTCTTTTTGGATCAACAGAAGAGTCTGTGTGAAATTTTAGATGCATAGAGAAAAGAGGATACGATTGTTCCTGGTAAATTTAAGGTTCTCGCTTCTTTGAGAAAGAACTTGAAGACAAAGTGATAGGTAAGAATCAGGTTTATTTACAGAGAAACACAGAGTCGGATACAAGTGAGGACTGTACGCACACATGTGGGACTAAACACACAGAGTGTGGGCCATCTCAGAAGGTGAGAGAGAACTTTGAAATATGGTATGGTTAGCTTTTATGGGCTGGGCCATTTCATAGAATAATGAGTGGAAGGATTATTCCAATTATTTGGGGGAAGGGCCAGGGATTTCCAGGAATTAGGTCATCACCCAGTTTTTGACCTTTTATGGTTGGCCTCAAAACTGTCACAGTGCTGATGGGTGTGTCATTTAGATGTTAACAAATTACAATGAGTGCATAACAATGCTCAAGGTCTGCTGAAAGTCAACACGTCTGCCATCTTGGACCTCGCTGGTTTTGGTCAGCTCATGTCACGTGCTCTGGCCATGCCATTCTTTTAAAGGTAGTATCCTGCCCCCTTCCCTCCTGTTTCACAATCAGAAGGTCTTAACTACTTGTTTGGAAAGATGGTGCTAACTGCAGAATCAGAGAGCCCTGCAGATTGTTCTCTCAGTGGGTCAGAGTGGTCTCACAGTCACAATTCCATTTCTGCTGCTAGAGCACTGTGGTGAAATATGGCATTATGAATTAACTTCTCAAATACAACATTTTTCTAAGAAATTTTTCTTATTCATTGAATTTATCTGACCTTTTAAGAAACCTCAATATTTTATTATATGTAAATCTAAAATGCATATAGAACCAAAACGTCTCGAAATTTGTTTTAAAAAATCAGACAGAGCGTTCCTAAAGTCAGAGATCAGAATTACTAAGGAAAAAGTTGCAGATGGTACTGACCTCTTCTGTGAGATGGGATGGTCTGGGAAGAGGAGCCACCTGGAGACATCTGGAGACCTGGACTCCACATCACTTCCAAACTGTGCCTCGCCCAGTCTGCCTCTCACCCCACACTGCCATGGCGTCAGTCCCCTTCCAGACTTCCCTTCTCTCTTTTTGGATCAACAGAAGAGTCTGTGTGAAATTTTAGATGCATAGAGAAAAGAGGATACGATTGTTCCTGGTAAATTTAAGGTTCTCGCTTCTTTGAGAAAGAACTTGAAGACAAAGTGATAGGTAAGAATCAGGTTTATTTACAGAGAAACACAGAGTCGGATACAAGTGAGGACTGTACGCACACATGTGGGACTAAACACACAGAGTGTGGGCCATCTCAGAAGGTGAGAGAGAACTTTGAAATATGGTATGGTTAGCTTTTATGGGCTGGGCCATTTCATAGAATAATGAGTGGAAGGATTATTCCAATTATTTGGGGGAAGGGCCAGGGATTTCCAGGAATTAGGTCATCACCCAGTTTTTGACCTTTTATGGTTGGCCTCAAAACTGTCACAGTGCTGATGGGTGTGTCATTTAGATGTTAACAAATTACAATGAGTGCATAACAATGCTCAAGGTCTGCTGAAAGTCAACACGTCTGCCATCTTGGACCTCGCTGGTTTTGGTCAGCTCATGTCACGTGCTCTGGCCATGCCATTCTTTTAAAGGTAGTATCCTGCCCCCTTCCCTCCTGTTTCACAATCAGAAGGTCTTAACTACTTGTTTGGAAAGATGGTGCTAACTGCAGAATCAGAGAGCCCTGCAGATTGTTCTCTCAGTGGGTCAGAGTGGTCTCACAGTCACAATTCCATTTCTGCTGCTAGAGCACTGTGGTGAAATATGGCATTATGAATTAACTTCTCAAATACAACATTTTTCTAAGAAATTTTTCTTATTCATTGAATTTATCTGACCTTTTAAGAAACCTCAATATTTTATTATATGTAAATCTAAAATGCATATAGAACTAAAAGTTAGCTATTTAAAATGAAAAGTTTTAGGCAAGTGCTTTCTAAGTTTCTGCTCCTACACCCAGCAAGAGGAACACAGGTCATTTAGAATTTAGGTCTTGGAGATGACATAGCCCAAGGCTCTTGTATTACAGATTTGAAACTGTGGTATTTGGATGTTACATAATAAACCAGGGTGTCCAGCTCACCAGATGAGAATTCTGTCTCTGAGGTTGCTTCAAGAAAAGCATACCATTTCCCTTACTTGCCAAGTTTATATTTTTCCAGGAGAAAGACTTAAGGACATATTTACTTTCTCTCTCTTTTTTTACAAGGTATAAAGGACACATGTTCATATTTTGAAATTTCCCAGTTTTTGATCCTACCTCATATGTGTAAAAAATAAGAATAATCAACAATAGTATCCATATCATGCTTTGGTGTCTAATTTGGGATTTTTTTACCTTTCTTTCTTTATTCATATTTTTATTTTTCCCTGCCAGTAAGCAAATTTGTGTTGCTTTCACATTGAATGAGCTCACCCCATGATGAATTAATTAAATGACTGAGTAGATCGCCTATATAGACTCTGTTCTGAAAGTTTGAATGAAGACAGAAGACAGTATTTAAAGAGAAGAGACATTTTTTTTCTTTTTTTTAAATTTTATTTTATATTGGCATATAGTTGGTTGACAGCTTTGTGCTAGGTTCAGGTATACACCAAAGTAATTCAGTTTTATATATATATATATATATATACACCTACTATTTTTCAGGTTCTTTTCCCATCTAGGCTATTATAGAATATTGAGTACAGTTCCCTGTGCTAGACAGTAGGTTGTTACTGATATCTATTTTGTCTATAGTAGTGTGTACATATTATTTCCAAACTCCTAATTTATCCCTGCACTTTCCCCTTGGATAACCATAAGTTTGTTTTCTATGTCTCTGGGTCTAAATGAAGGCACAAGACAGTATTCAAAGAGAAGAGAGCATTTTCAAAATGCAAGTGTTTAATCTTCCATTCTTTCTTAATTTGGGAGAGGGGAAGCTCAAAGGCCTATACCTGGCAAGCTTAGTTCCCAGGATTTCTGCATTTTAGACAAATTCCTAGCACCTGAGGTTTCCATACCTAGATCTAAAGCACAGATTCTAGAAGTAGTGTCCCAAAGCAATACAAGATAAGCACAAATGCAAAGTCACTGAAAGTGGGCCAATGACTTAGTATCACAAAGAATGGGATCCAATGATCCTGGAGCTGGATGTGGAGAAACTCAGGAGCAGTGCTGGATGCGAGGCCCTGCAGGCATGGCTGCCAGGTTGCCAGGCTCACTGAAGAGGCAGAGTGAAGAGGTCAGGTCATCATCTAGTGTGTCTCAATGCCAAGGAGAAAAGGAAGGGAGAGTGGAAAGAGATTTAATCAAAAGCAAAGGTAGGGGCTTCCCTGGTAGCTCAGTGGTAAGGAGTTTGCCTGCTAATGCAGGAGACACGAGTTCAATCCCTGATCTGGGAAGATCCCACATGCTGCAAAACAACTAAGTCTGTGAGCCACAACTCTTGAGCCTGTGCTCTAGAACCTCGGAGCCACAACTATTCAGTCCATGTGCCGCAACTACTGAAGCCCATATGCCCTAGAGCTGGAGTTCCACAGGAGAAGTCACTGCAACAAGAAACCTGCTCACCTCAACTAGAGAGTAGCCCCAACTCCCTGCAGCTAGAGAAGAGCCTGTGGCAGCAGTAAAAACCCATAATAACCATAAATAAATAAATAAATTTTTTAAAAAAAGCAGAGGTGAAGGAGGTTGTCCTTATGCAGCAGAGAAGATATTGGTCCATGGGATTTAGGTAGGCAAGGGAATGGATGTGGTTGCACACAGGCTTAAAGGTGGAAGAACAATGAATGATGAAGTCCTTCCCCTTCCTTCTCTGCCACTTCGCTGATACTACTGAAGGACACAGTATCTTCATGGAGTGTTGGTGAGAATTGGCAAGGAGGAAAGAGGAACTTTCTGTCACAGGCTGCTGTCAAGGACAGGAGACAGACATTCCAAACAGAAATGTGGGCTTAGCTGCCACTGCAGACCAGCAAGGTACCAGGGCACTCACTTGCACAACGGAGTTGAGCTCCATTGAAACTCAGGTACAGGAAGGGAGATAGTATATGTTGCGTTTAATGCAAAGGTGGGGATTTTCAGAGCCGAGGGAGATGCGGGTGAGGATGCAGGTAGAAGCTGGTTTGAGGTAGAGGAATTCTAAGAGTGCCCATAGTTGTGGTGGGTGGGGAAGCTATTAAAGAATGGGATCCAATGATCCTGGAGCTGGATGTGGAGAAACTCAGGAGCAGTGCTGGATGCGAGGCCCTGCAGGCATGGCTGCCAGGTTGCCAGGCTCACTGAAGAGGCAGAGTGAAGAGGTCAGGTCATCATCTAGTGTGTCTCAATGCCAAGGAGAAAAGGAAGGGAGAGTGGAAAGAGATTTAATCAAAAGCAAAGGTAGGGGCTTCCCTGGTAGCTCAGTGGTAAGGAGTTTGCCTGCTAATGCAGGAGACACGAGTTCAATCCCTGATCTGGGAAGATCCCACATGCTGCAAAACAACTAAGTCTGTGAGCCACAACTCTTGAGCCTGTGCTCTAGAACCTCGGAGCCACAACTATTCAGTCCATGTGCCGCAACTACTGAAGCCCATATGCCCTAGAGCTGGAGTTCCACAGGAGAAGTCACTGCAACAAGAAACCTGCTCACCTCAACTAGAGAGTAGCCCCAACTCCCTGCAGCTAGAGAAGAGCCTGTGGCAGCAGTAAAAACCCATAATAACCATAAATAAATAAATAAATTTTTTAAAAAAAGCAGAGGTGAAGGAGGTTGTCCTTATGCAGCAGAGAAGATATTGGTCCATGGGATTTAGGTAGGCAAGGGAATGGATGTGGTTGCACACAGGCTTAAAGGTGGAAGAACAATGAATGATGAAGTCCTTCCCCTTCCTTCTCTGCCACTTCGCTGATACTACTGAAGGACACAGTATCTTCATGGAGTGTTGGTGAGAATTGGCAAGGAGGAAAGAGGAACTTTCTGTCACAGGCTGCTGTCAAGGACAGGAGACAGACATTCCAAACAGAAATGTGGGCTTAGCTGCCACTGCAGACCAGCAAGGTACCAGGGCACTCACTTGCACAACGGAGTTGAGCTCCATTGAAACTCAGGTACAGGAAGGGAGATAGTATATGTTGCGTTTAATGCAAAGGTGGGGATTTTCAGAGCCGAGGGAGATGCGGGTGAGGATGCAGGTAGAAGCTGGTTTGAGGTAGAGGAATTCTAAGAGTGCCCATAGTTGTGGTGGGTGGGGAAGCTATTAAAAGAGAGTTTGGTATGAGTTAGCTACAAGAACACTGAAATCCCCCCGATAATGAAGGAATTGAGTCAGAGAGGAAAACGGTAAGTCAGGCACTTACATCTTCAAGGAACATGATGCAGTAACAAGGAGGGGAAAAAAAAAACAAACTGAAGTCGACTAGTAGCTTTGAAGGATGAAGTTTTTCATAAAAATGTAGGAGGGATGAAGACAAGTTGCTGAAGTAGAAGGATATAAAACACTTTGGAGAAAGAAAGGATGCTTGGACGAAGAAAACCTTAAATGCAGCCTACTGAACACAGGTTCTAAATATCCCCAGCCCTCTCACAATTAACTAGTGAATTCATGAAAATCCACTTTCAACAATGGAAAACGGGACTTAAAGTAGAGGGCCTAGAATTCTTGAAAACAAAACAAAAATCAGTGTAGCCTCATGAGAGCAGATCAATTGATGCGGCAGGTGCTTCTTTCCATGAGAATGGTGGCTCCCAGGATAATACCAGTCCCCAAATTAAGGCAAGGTGGGTTAGTCTTTTTAATTCCCCATCCATTCATATATGTATTGAATGTCTTTTTTTGTGCTAAATATTGTGGATGCTCGGAAGACCACCAGTAAATAATATTAGAGCTCACCCTACCCTCATAGTGCACCCAGTATAGTAGAAGAAACACACAGGAGTCAAAGGGTCACCCTCAAAATGCACAACTACAACTCTGAAAAGGAAAACAAGAGAGAAATACAGGTGTGGTGAGGGTGTGATATGGGACCTGATCTAACTTGGGGAGTCAGGATATTCTTGGGGATGAGGCATTTCAGCTGAGATCTGAGAAATATGAGGAATTCACTACAACAAGCAGAGGGAAAAGGTTCAGCATGGCCCATGGCCCTGAAGCAGGAGGTGGCCTGTGTATCCGATTAATCAAAAGGCCAACAGTTTGAAGTCTCCCAAAGAAGGGGAGCACAGTGCTTGCAAGATGGGGCCATAAAGTGTCTGGAGACCTGCCGCCTTCATTGCTTAGTCACTAAGACTCTTTTGCAACCCCATGGACTGTAGCCTGCCAGGTCTCTCTGTCCATGGGATTTCCCAGGTAAGAATACTGGAGTGAGTCGTCATTTCCTTCTACAAGGTATCTTCCCAACCCAGGGATGGAATCCATGTCTCTTGCATTGCAAGAAGATTCTTTACCACTGAGCCACCTGGGAAGCCTGCAGAACCCATAGGGAAGACCAAAACTTTGGGATATTTCCCTGAGTAATCAGGAGTGATTGAGAGGTTGAAAATGAGAAAAGACAATTAGACTTGCTTTGAGAAGATCATTTCAACTCCAAAGAGGAGAGGAGGAGAGATAAAATTAAACAAGGTCCCAGTAAATAATAACTGATAGCAGATCAGCACATGACACATAGCAAGCACTCAACAAGTGTTAAGCCAGTAGAACTATTTAGACTTCAAAAGAAGGGGAACTCCAGAATTGGTGGGAAAACCTCAAGCTACTTAGGTTCCATATTCATTATCCTTATTTACATAACAGATCTGTTCTTCCATTGGTTTCTAGAGTCAGTTTATGGAATCCTTTTTTGTTAAAGCATGAGGGTTTTTTTACAGCCTAAATGGGAAAAAAATTTGGGTTAGTCTTTTTAATTCCCCATCCATTCATATATGTATTGAATGTCTTTTTTTGTGCTAAATATTGTGGATGCTCGGAAGACCACCAGTAAATAATATTAGAGCTCACCCTACCCTCATAGTGCACCCAGTATAGTAGAAGAAACACACAGGAGTCAAAGGGTCACCCTCAAAATGCACAACTACAACTCTGAAAAGGAAAACAAGAGAGAAATACAGGTGTGGTGAGGGTGTGATATGGGACCTGATCTAACTTGGGGAGTCAGGATATTCTTGGGGATGAGGCATTTCAGCTGAGATCTGAGAAATATGAGGAATTCACTACAACAAGCAGAGGGAAAAGGTTCAGCATGGCCCATGGCCCTGAAGCAGGAGGTGGCCTGTGTATCCGATTAATCAAAAGGCCAACAGTTTGAAGTCTCCCAAAGAAGGGGAGCACAGTGCTTGCAAGATGGGGCCATAAAGTGTCTGGAGACCTGCCGCCTTCATTGCTTAGTCACTAAGACTTTTTTGCAACCCCATGGACTGTAGCCTGCCAGGTCTCTCTGTCCATGGGATTTCCCAGGTAAGAATACTGGAGTGAGTCGTCATTTCCTTCTACAAGGTATCTTCCCAACCCAGGGATGGAATCCATGTCTCTTGCATTGCAAGAAGATTCTTTACCACTGAGCCACCTGGGAAGCCTGCAGAACCCATAGGGAAGACCAAAACTTTGGGATATTTCCCTGAGTAATCAGGAGTGATTGAGAGGTTGAAAATGAGAAAAGACAATTAGACTTGCTTTGAGAAGATCATTTCAACTCCAAAGAGGAGAGGAGGAGAGATAAAATTAAACAAGGTCCCAGTAAATAATAACTGATAGCAGATCAGCACATGACACATAGCAAGCACTCAACAAGTGTTAAGCCAGTAGAACTATTTAGACTTCAAAAGAAGGGGAACTCCAGAATTGGTGGGAAAACCTCAAGCTACTTAGGTTCCATATTCATTATCCTTATTTACATAACAGATCTGTTCTTCCATTGGTTTCTAGAGTCAGTTTATGGAATCCTTTTTTGTTAAAGCATGAGGGTTTTTCAATATTTTGTAACAGCCTAAATGGGAAAAAAAAATTTGAAAGAGAATAGATACATATATATGTATCACTGAATCACTGCTGCATACCTGAAACTAACCTAACATTCTTAATCAACTAGACACTAATATAAAATAAAATGTTTTTTAAAAAGCGCGATGCTTTGTTTTGTTCTTTAAATAATGAAACCCTAATAAAGCAAAGTGAGACGCAAAAAACTACATTATCCACCATTTGCTTATTCTGCCTTTTTTTGTTGTTTTTGTTACTTAAAATTCTTTTACCAGGCCATGGTCTGGCTCCTAAGTAGACCTATGTCCCCATGGCTGCCTCTCAGATCCCTGAGCCCCTGCCTGCGTTACAGGATTCCATGGCCTTCTTAACCACGGTCCCCCTCTGTCTCTCCCCATGAGGCCTTCTTTAATGCTGATGAGTTTCATTTCAATTACTGTCCCTTTCATCTCAAACACCAGTGAGGCAGAAGCAATGTAGAAAGTCAAATTGTTTCTTTGAAAACTAGAATTTATTGTGTCCTAGTGTCACTTTTATTAATTGTTTAAAGTTAATGGTATCCAGACCTGCAGAATTTCTTATAAACATTTAACTTTTTTTTCATCAAAGGGAAATCTCTCTGAGACTCTATATACGGTGATGTGCCTTCTGTTGTAGACAAGTTACACACAGCCGATTTATTTACACCAGGGAAGCTAGGAATTTGACCCTGGACTAACATCATGAAGAAAAAAATACCTTCCAATCAGAACAAAGCTGAACCAGTCAATGAGAGGTTGAAAATGAGAAAAGACAATTAGACTTGCTTTGAGAAGATCATTTCAACTCCAAAGAGGAGAGGAGGAGAGATAAAATTAAACAAGGTCCCAGTAAATAATAACTGATAGCAGATCAGCACATGACACATAGCAAGCACTCAACAAGTGTTAAGCCAGTAGAACTATTTAGACTTCAAAAGAAGGGGAACTCCAGAATTGGTGGGAAAACCTCAAGCTACTTAGGTTCCATATTCATTATCCTTATTTACATAACAGATCTGTTCTTCCATTGGTTTCTAGAGTCAGTTTATGGAATCCTTTTTTGTTAAAGCATGAGGGTTTTTCAATATTTTGTAACAGCCTAAATGGGAAAAAAAAATTTGAAAGAGAATAGATACATATATATGTATCACTGAATCACTGCTGCATACCTGAAACTAACCTAACATTCTTAATCAACTAGACACTAATATAAAATAAAATGTTTTTTAAAAAGCGCGATGCTTTGTTTTGTTCTTTAAATAATGAAACCCTAATAAAGCAAAGTGAGACGCAAAAAACTACATTATCCACCATTTGCTTATTCTGCCTTTTTTTGTTGTTTTTGTTACTTAAAATTCTTTTACCAGGCCATGGTCTGGCTCCTAAGTAGACCTATGTCCCCATGGCTGCCTCTCAGATCCCTGAGCCCCTGCCTGCGTTACAGGATTCCATGGCCTTCTTAACCACGGTCCCCCTCTGTCTCTCCCCATGAGGCCTTCTTTAATGCTGATGAGTTTCATTTCAATTACTGTCCCTTTCATCTCAAACACCAGTGAGGCAGAAGCAATGTAGAAAGTCAAATTGTTTCTTTGAAAACTAGAATTTATTGTGTCCTAGTGTCACTTTTATTAATTGTTTAAAGTTAATGGTATCCAGACCTGCAGAATTTCTTATAAACATTTAACTTTTTTTTCATCAAAGGGAAATCTCTCTGAGACTCTATATACGGTGATGTGCCTTCTGTTGTAGACAAGTTACACACAGCCGATTTATTTACACCAGGGAAGCTAGGAATTTGACCCTGGACTAACATCATGAAGAAAAAAATACCTTCCAATCAGAACAAAGCTGAACCAGTCAGACAGGTAACTGGGAGAATTTTCACACAGGCTCAGGCTGTGATCGCCATTACAGACACCTAGGAAGAGAAGGATCCTCTTTCTTAGGTTCTGAACCAAGACCACTAGAGAGAAGCATAGAAAATTATCCTCCATCTCCAAATTTATCCTCTCCAACTTTCTTCCCTGATAACCATAAACTTGTTTTCTACATCTGTGGCTCATTTCTGTTTTGTAAATAAGTTCATTTGTACCATTTTTCAAAAAAGATTTCACATATAAGTGATTCACTCTGCTGTACAGCAGAAACTAACACAACATTGTATACCAACTATACTCCAATAAAAAATAAAATGCTGGGACTTCCCTTGTGCCTCAGGGGTGAAGACTCTGTGCTTCCACTGCAGGGGCACGTGTTCGATCCTTAGGGAACTAAAATCCAGCATGCGTGCAATGTTGACAAAAGAAGAAAAGAAAAGGAAAGAAAATGTTCCTCTAGATAAGTAGGAGTAAAGTAAAATACATTTTGCTTTTTGTCCTACATTATTTGAAGGAAAAATCTGGGGTGGGGGGAGAGTATATTACAGGAATACTTTAACAAAATATGAACCACTAGGAAATGGAAAGTGATTCTGGTAACATGATTCTCCCCAGCCCCCACCAGGGTAGACAGAGTCCTTACAAACCTTACCCCTAGAGGGTCTTGCACGTTGAGGCTTGAGGACAAATAAAGAACTAATCTTTTTTTTTTTTTAATGTTTATTTTATTTTATTTTTGGGGACAGGCGGAGGGGCGGGTTGGGGAGGGAGATGGGCGGGCGGGCCACTTCTATTGGTCTTTCATTAATCTGTTTTCATCCATCTTTGTTTTTTGGCCTGTGTGGGCCTCCCATCGCAGTGGCCTCTCTTGTCGCAGAGCACCGGCTCTGGGTGCATGCGCTTCAGAGCTCCAGCTCAGTAATTGGACACATCAGTCCAGTCGCTCCGCGGCACATGGGATCTTCCCAGGCCAGGGATCAAACTGGCGTCCCTTGCACTGCAAGGCGGCGTCCTTACCCACTGGACCACCAGGGAAGCCCAAGAACCAATCTTAGAAGTTAGGATGGATGCCAGAATTCACCAGTCACCCCAGCTTTAAGGAGTAGCATGTGGAGATCCATCAGGCACTCAATTCATAGACCTACAAGCAGCCTAACAGAAATGCTTCATTTTGGTTTGTTTTGTTAGTCTGTTTTCATTACTGATATAGCTCTGCCCATTCAGCCCTGCTCTCAAAACTGGATTATGAGTGTAATTCTTAGAAAGGATGCTTTAATTCAGCACAAATTTCATTAAAAAACCACTTCATTACATGAGCTGGAGTTACAGTCTCATGTGATGTGTCAGACATGGTAAGTGGTATGATTTATATCCTGGTGAGCACTCTGCCATAGTCAGGCATTTCAATGCTATGCCGATTATTCAGATGTATTCAGAATCTCGCCCTTTCTTACCAGTGGATACTAGGCTTTCTCCAAGAGCTCTCTGTACATGTCAAGATATTCTTTCCCTCAGAGAGATGCCAAAACCAGATTTATTCTCTTTCCCCCAAGGTTAAAACAACGAGTGAGATGTCCTTTGCTTTTTCTCCACTACTTACTCCCAGAAAATAATTCATCTGCATCCACAGTGACAGCTCTTGGCATGAACAAAGGTGTCCCAAGAATAGCCAGTAGGCATCTGTGTAATTGTTCACGATTGTATCATTGTGTATTTAGTATGTTTGTAGGCTTTTAGGTTTAAACAAAACATAAGACAAAAGAAAATGAAACAAAACATATAAATATTCAGTAATTTTTATACTTTACTATAGGCTAGCAAAATGTCAATGGGGTCCAGCAGGTGAATAAATCCAATTCAAGAAAAGTAAGACAAGAATCTGCTTTTCAAGTTAAGTTTCTCTATTTTCTTCATTGAATCTTGAAGTAGCGTGTATATAAAATCTATCATCAGTCATGTAAGCAATCAGTGTTTTGTTTATTTATTTGTTGGTGGATGTATTATGACTTTTCTCTTTTTGCTACCTAGATAGCAGATAGTCCTCATGCTAACATTTATTTCCATACATATCCAGGTATGAATAAGCTGTAAGTAGGTAGGAGCAGGAAAGCTGGAATTAACGATGTACAGAAACTTCTCCAGAGCACATATTTCAGAAATTTTTACCATTTTTGCTCCTTTATTTCTTCATTTTAGGTTTTCTGCAAGAAAACTTTTTCGAGTTCAATGATGATTCCACTATGTTACCAATATCTTATATATGTAACTCTCAGGGTAAGTTGTCCCATTCAGTTCACAATATTTTTCAGTGCAGCAGACTCTATTCCCATTTCATAGATAAAGAAAAGATAGAGGTACTAATATCCTAAACAGGTCTATTACACAGAAATAACCTGAAACATGTCCCAATCTTGCCTTGAATCCTCTGCTCTCTCACTTAGAGTTGGACTCCCGCTGTGACTCAGTCTGGTGGGGAATTGGGAATAAAGAGAGATAGATCAGGAGTTTAGAGAGGGTTATGTTTAAAAGTAAAACATAGGAAAAACGTTAATGAAAGTAAATAGAAAATTTGGGCTCCACCAGTTGTGCAATATACCATTAAAAATAAACATGAGGGGCTTCCCCTGGTGGTCCAGTGGGTAAGGACACCGCCTTGCAGTGCAAGGGGCGCCACTTGGAGCCCTGGCCTGGGAGCCGGTGTTCTGCGACAACAGACGCCACCGCGATGGGAGGCCCACAGGAGCCAAAGAACGAAGACGAATGAAAATAGAGAAATAAAAAAGACCAATAGAAGTGGCCCGCCCACTCCCCTCCCTTCCCAACCCAACCCCCGCCCAAAGTAAATAAATAAATAAATCTTTAAAAATAAATAAATAAATATAAATAAACATGAACTCGGCCACCCTAACAGATGCGGGAAAAGCATTTAACACATTTAACATCAATTTATGATAAAACCTCCTAGAACAGTAGGAATCAGAGGATTTTCTCACATTGACAAAGTGCATCCACAAAAGACCTATAGCTAGGGCTTCCCTAGTGGTCCAGTAGGTAAAGAGTCTGCCTTGCACTGCAAGGGGTGCTGGTTCGACCCCTGGGATGGGAAGATATCACGTGCGGAGGAGCAGCTGGACTGGTGTGTTCAATTGCGAGCTGGCGTACTGGAGCCCAGGCACCCAGGGCCGGTGCTCTGCTATAGGAGAGGCCACTGTAATGGGAGGCCCACACATGCCAAAGAACAAAGATGGATGAAAATAAATAATAAAATTAAATACCAATAAGAAAACATGGCCAAAAAAAAAAAAAAAAAGACCTACAGCTAACATCACACTTAGTCATAAAAAGGTAAATGCTCCCCACCCACTCCCAAGATCAAAAAGAGACTAAGGATGCCTACTTTTACAACTTCTGTTTTCGATTCAATAACAGCAATATCTTATATATGTAACTCTCAGGGTAAGTTGTCCCATTCAGTTCACAATATTTTTCAGTGCAGCAGACTCTATTCCCATTTCATAGATAAAGAAAAGATAGAGGTACTAATATCCTAAACAGGTCTATTACACAGAAATAACCTGAAACATGTCCCAATCTTGCCTTGAATCCTCTGCTCTCTCTCACTTAGAGTTGGACTCCCGCTGTGACTCAGTCTGGTGGGGAATTGGGAATAAAGAGAGATAGATCAGGAGTTTAGAGAGGGTTATGTTTAAAAGTAAAACATAGGAAAAACGTTAATGAAAGTAAATAGAAAATTTGGGCTCCACCAGTTGTGCAATATACCATTAAAAATAAACATGAGGGGCTTCCCCTGGTGGTCCAGTGGGTAAGGACACCGCCTTGCAGTGCAAGGGGCGCCACTTGGAGCCCTGGCCTGGGAGCCGGTGTTCTGCGACAACAGACGCCACCGCGATGGGAGGCCCACAGGAGCCAAAGAACGAAGACGAATGAAAATAGAGAAATAAAAAAGACCAATAGAAGTGGCCCGCCCACTCCCCTCCCTTCCCAACCCAACCCCCGCCCAAAGTAAATAAATAAATAAATCTTTAAAAATAAATAAATAAATATAAATAAACATGAACTCGGCCACCCTAACAGATGCGGGAAAAGCATTTAACACATTTAACATCAATTTATGATAAAACCTCCTAGAACAGTAGGAATCAGAGGATTTTCTCACATTGACAAAGTGCATCCACAAAAGACCTATAGCTAGGGCTTCCCTAGTGGTCCAGTAGGTAAAGAGTCTGCCTTGCACTGCAAGGGGTGCTGGTTCGACCCCTGGGATGGGAAGATATCACGTGCGGAGGAGCAGCTGGACTGGTGTGTTCAATTGCGAGCTGGCGTACTGGAGCCCAGGCACCCAGGGCCGGTGCTCTGCTATAGGAGAGGCCACTGTAATGGGAGGCCCACACATGCCAAAGAACAAAGATGGATGAAAATAAATAATAAAATTAAATACCAATAAGAAAACATGGCCAAAAAAAAAAAAAAAAGACCTACAGCTAACATCACACTTAGTCATAAAAAGGTAAATGCTCCCCACCCACTCCCAAGATCAAAAAGAGACTAAGGATGCCTACTTTTACAACTTCTGTTCCATACTGGAGATCCTAGTTAGTGCAATAACACAAAAAAGGGATAAAAGGTATACTAAAGAAGAAGCAAAAGTTATTTCAAAACACAGGATAATGAATACAGAAAATCCTAAGAAATCCAGAAAAAAACTACTAGAACTAATTAGTGAGTTTTTTCAAGTGCCAAATACAAATGAATTTAAAAAATAAAAAATAAATTTTATTTTGACAAATTTAACACCAATTTATGGTAAGATAAACAAGCAGAAGTTGAAATACAAATACCACTTAACAGTAATAAAAAATATGAAATGCTCATGCATAAAATTTAGCAGAAAGGTTGCACACTGAAATTTACAAAATTTTGCCAAGAGAAATCCAACAAGACCTAGGTATATGGAGGATCATACCATGTTTATGGATTGGAAGACTCAACATTGTTAAGATGTAGATTTTTCCCAAATTGACCTATAACCTTAATACAATTCTAATCAAAATCACAGTAGATTAGTTGTAGAGATTAACAAGTTAACTGTAAAATTTAAATGCTTATGCAAATGATAGGGAATAGGCAAAGCAATTTGGGAAAAAAGTACAAAGTTGAAAGATTTACACTACCTAATTTCAGGACTCATGATATAATTAGTGAAGGAACAGATATTCTAGACCAATGGAATGAAATCAAGAGCCCTACAGTAGATGCACAAATAATTAATTTTCAGAAAAGGTCCCAAGGAACTAATTAGAAAATAAGAGTTTCTCAAGAAATGATATGGGACTGTTTTTGTCGCTGTTGTTGTTGTTTAGTTGCTAAGTAATATGCAACTCTTTTGCAACCCCAAGAACTATATCCCACCAGGCTCCACTGTTCTGGGATTTCCCAGGCAAGAATACTGGAGTGGCTTGCTAGTTCCTTCTCTAGGGGACCTTCCTAACCTGGGAATTGACCCTGAGTTTCCTGCATTGCAGGTGGATTCTTTACCACTGAGCTACCAGGGAAGCCCTATGGGAACTATTAGATATCCATTAAAGAATACTCTCAATTCTTACTTGATGTTATACACAAAATTTAACTTTAAATAGATCATAAACTTAAATATAAGATCTAAAACAATCAAAGCACTGAAAGAAAATACAAAGAAAATCTCCATCACTTCATCATGGCCAAATATTTCACATAAACACAAGGCACAAATATTTTAAAATGATAAATTGGATTTCACTAAATTAAGAGCTTCTGCTGTTAAGAAAATGAAAGGCAAGTCAAAACACATTTTTGAAAACCAGTATAACTTACTAAGATAACAAACAGCATAAAAAAATGAGAACAATATTTGAACAGACATCACCCAGAAGAAGAATTCAAAAGATTAATAAGCACATGATAAAATGCTCAGCATCAGTCAGCACAATTCAATACCACTTTATCTCCTGGAATGACCAAATCAAAAAGGCTGACAATACTAAGTGTTGACAAATATATGGAGCAACTGGAACTGATATATTATTGGTCAAAATGTAAATTGATATAAGCAACTGGAAAACTATTTGATGGTTTCTTGTAAAGCTGAACATAGAGTTTCCATATAGCCAGAAATTCCATATCTAGTTATTTACCAAGAGAAATGAAACAGATAAATTGTGACCCACCAAAACAATGGAATACTAGCTAGAAATTAAAAGGATACACACTCTAACACATACACATGGATGAACCTAAAAACTGAGTAAATTTCAGGACTCATGATATAATTAGTGAAGGAACAGATATTCTAGACCAATGGAATGAAATCAAGAGCCCTACAGTAGATGCACAAATAATTAATTTTCAGAAAAGGTCCCAAGGAACTAATTAGAAAATAAGAGTTTCTCAAGAAATGATATGGGACTGTTTTTGTCGCTGTTGTTGTTGTTTAGTTGCTAAGTAATATGCAACTCTTTTGCAACCCCAAGAACTATATCCCACCAGGCTCCACTGTTCTGGGATTTCCCAGGCAAGAATACTGGAGTGGCTTGCTAGTTCCTTCTCTAGGGGACCTTCCTAACCTGGGAATTGACCCTGAGTTTCCTGCATTGCAGGTGGATTCTTTACCACTGAGCTACCAGGGAAGCCCTATGGGAACTATTAGATATCCATTAAAGAATACTCTCAATTCTTACTTGATGTTATACACAAAATTTAACTTTAAATAGATCATAAACTTAAATATAAGATCTAAAACAATCAAAGCACTGAAAGAAAATACAAAGAAAATCTCCATCACTTCATCATGGCCAAATATTTCACATAAACACAAGGCACAAATATTTTAAAATGATAAATTGGATTTCACTAAATTAAGAGCTTCTGCTGTTAAGAAAATGAAAGGCAAGTCAAAACACATTTTTGAAAACCAGTATAACTTACTAAGATAACAAACAGCATAAAAAAATGAGAACAATATTTGAACAGACATCACCCAGAAGAAGAATTCAAAAGATTAATAAGCACATGATAAAATGCTCAGCATCAGTCAGCACAATTCAATACCACTTTATCTCCTGGAATGACCAAATCAAAAAGGCTGACAATACTAAGTGTTGACAAATATATGGAGCAACTGGAACTGATATATTATTGGTCAAAATGTAAATTGATATAAGCAACTGGAAAACTATTTGATGGTTTCTTGTAAAGCTGAACATAGAGTTTCCATATAGCCAGAAATTCCATATCTAGTTATTTACCAAGAGAAATGAAACAGATAAATTGTGACCCACCAAAACAATGGAATACTAGCTAGAAATTAAAAGGAATGATACACACTCTAACACATACACATGGATGAACCTCAAAAGCACACTGAGTAAAAGAAGACACAAGAATACACGCTACATGATTTCATTTATGTGGAACAGCAGAACAATCCATACTGACAGAAAGCTGGTCAGTGGGGTTGGGAGTTAGGGGAGACCAACTGGGAAAGCACACAGGGGAGCTTTCTGGTATGATGGAAAATGTTCTGCATCTTGATTTGATGGGTGCTGTGTGTATGCATAATTTTACCAAAATTCATCGAAAAGTACACATTTAAAAATTAGAGATTTTTTTCTTTAAAGAACTGGCCATTTAAAAAAGCATTTCCCAGTCTGTCATTCCCTGGTCCCCATTCTCCCTTGGGGGATATTGAGGACTTCCTGCCACCTGCTGCGGCTGAGAAGAGAGCTCCCAGGCCTACATACTCTGCCAGCAGCTAAGCAGAAGACAGAAAACAGCTTCACCATCCAGTTTCATTCCAGGAGAAAGGGACCCGAGGAGAAATTGTGGCATGTGGAAACTGGGTGGGCCCATCCTCACTCTAGACCTTCCAGATCCAGGAGTGACCCTGGAGAGATGTGTCAAAGCTGGAGCCCACTTCTACTGAGAGTCACTCAGTCATATAAGGTGGACTGGTATTGCTTTGTTGTCTCCAATTCCTAGTTTTCAGTCTCAAAGTTCAGGTGGACGTGGTCCACTTTCCCTCCCACCGACATGGTCTGCTGTCTCCTGAGGGACTGGGGTCTCACAGAAATAGGAGTCCCCTCCTGTCCCACCCTCACTCCTGTGAGTGACAGTAGGGATTGGCGCACCTGCTCTCTGCTTATTGCATTGGAAAAGCACCAAACTCCAAGTCCAGGAATAATTTCTCTTTCAATCCAGGGACTGTAACTAGATAGAAGACTCGTATCCACATGGGTGTACCTGTGTCATTACCCAGATGCTGGGCCTGAAACTGGGAAGTTAGCACTGTTATCTTATGTTTTGCCCCCAGGGTCCTCCTCTTTATCATATGGTGTGATCACCCCCTAGGGGTCACATTCCTCTTAGCAGCCACACAGGCATTCAGACCTTTCACACCAAAGCACTATCTCTGGAGTTCCAGGAAACTAATTTCTTTACCTTGCAGCAGCAGAAGCATATAGGAGAGTGATAGAGCAAGGCAGCAACTACGGGAAATATTCTTTGGATTTAAAAGAAGGCACCTGAGTGAGTGGAGGAATAACCCTAATGTTTCTCTTCCCCACCCCCATGTGTGTCCCCATTTTCTGGCACCATTTTCAAATACATCTAGGGAAACAAGCTTTGCCCCATTTCCAACCTTCACTGTAGCCTGCTCCTCCCATCTCTCTGGTCTTGTGGGTCTGATGACCTCTTCCTGCTGTTCTTAGTCCTTCTTCCTTCATTCCTCACAAAGGTCAATACCATAAATCATTCCCTGGTCCCCATGCTCCCTTGGGGGATATTGAGGACTTCCTGCCACCTGCTGCGGCTGAGAAGAGAGCTCCCAGGCCTACATACTCTGCCAGCAGCTAAGCAGAAGACAGAAAACAGCTTCACCATCCAGTTTCATTCCAGGAGAAAGGGACCCGAGGAGAAATTGTGGCATGTGGAAACTGGGTGGGCCCATCCTCACTCTAGACCTTCCAGATCCAGGAGTGACCCTGGAGAGATGTGTCAAAGCTGGAGCCCACTTCTACTGAGAGTCACTCAGTCATATAAGGTGGACTGGTATTGCTTTGTTGTCTCCAATTCCTAGTTTTCAGTCTCAAAGTTCAGGTGGACGTGGTCCACTTTCCCTCCCACCGACATGGTCTGCTGTCTCCTGAGGGACTGGGGTCTCACAGAAATAGGAGTCCCCTCCTGTCCCACCCTCACTCCTGTGAGTGACAGTAGGGATTGGCGCACCTGCTCTCTGCTTATTGCATTGGAAAAGCACCAAACTCCAAGTCCAGGAATAATTTCTCTTTCAATCCAGGGACTGTAACTAGATAGAAGACTCGTATCCACATGGGTGTACCTGTGTCATTACCCAGATGCTGGGCCTGAAACTGGGAAGTTAGCACTGTTATCTTATGTTTTGCCCCCAGGGTCCTCCTCTTTATCATATGGTGTGATCACCCCCTAGGGGTCACATTCCTCTTAGCAGCCACACAGGCATTCAGACCTTTCACACCAAAGCACTATCTCTGGAGTTCCAGGAAACTAATTTCTTTACCTTGCAGCAGCAGAAGCATATAGGAGAGTGATAGAGCAAGGCAGCAACTACGGGAAATATTCTTTGGATTTAAAAGAAGGCACCTGAGTGAGTGGAGGAATAACCCTAATGTTTCTCTTCCCCACCCCCATGTGTGTCCCCATTTTCTGGCACCATTTTCAAATACATCTAGGGAAACAAGCTTTGCCCCATTTCCAACCTTCACTGTAGCCTGCTCCTCCCATCTCTCTGGTCTTGTGGGTCTGATGACCTCTTCCTGCTGTTCTTAGTCCTTCTTCCTTCATTCCTCACAAAGGTCAATACCAGAGCAATGAATTGTAAAGATTTGGGATTGCTGAGAATAACTACAGCTCCAGAAAAGAAAGAACTCTAAATTCAGTTCTAGGCATCATCTTACAGGAACACCCCGAGGGGCACTTAGCACCACAGGGAGCTGCCTCCTGGCCTGGCCTTCCTCTCTGCCCAGCTTATCCCTTCTCTAAGAAACTTCTCCCGCTGCAGTTGGCCAAATCCCTGTGATTTTCTTCCATATCTAAGTGGCCTCATTGCTTTTTTTTTTTTTTTTTCACTACCTTAAGGTATTTTCCTCAGTAAAAGGTACTTCTTTTTCCTCAGTGAAAGGTACTTCTTGCTAAACAAATGGGTTTAAAGTATTATCAGACGTTTTGAAATAACTCCCCATTCAGACTCTCCTCTTCCTGTGTATGTGTATTGTCTTTCCTTCATCCTTGCTTTTGGAGCAGAGGGAAAATGACTATAAACAAAATTAATCTCAATAACATTCTTAAAGTTTATTTAATCTTTTTAATAACAATAAGTCTGGTTACTGTGTTACTTTCAGTGCATACATATGGTATGCATACTGGCAGAGAAATGGCATAGGCTCACACCGGCCTAGAACTCTGTTGTTCGCTGATTATTGGCTGCTTCCCCAGATACTTGTTCCTGTCTACACTGACTGTTCCCTGGGGAAGATAATTCCAGTGATGGTTTTCTTCCTAATCTACCCTTCTCAGTCATGGGCTAACGATTTCCTAAGAGTCTCTGAAGGCAACTCAAAATGAGGTTCTCAGAGGTACCGAACATCAGATGTCTTCAAGCGTTCCTCCCATTCAGTGCCCAATGGGGAAATGGATCCACTCTCCAGGGACCACAGCTCGCCTCTCTGGGGAGGCTTGGAAGGTGTTGCACTAACTCTGGTGCTTGGGAAGCAGTCACAGTAGCTCTGTGTCTTTGTTCCTTCCAGGAGCCAATTAACCCTTTGGGTGGGAAATAAATTTTCTGACCTAACTGAAGTTTTTTATTTCCCAGTCTCCCCTTCAACACCAGACATAAGAAGCACAGGGGCTTAGCATCCGGGTGGAAAATATGACTCAAACTCGACACTTGCTCATTCCAGACGGCAACATGTTACCTGAATGTAAAGCAAGCTGTAACAGGAAACCTGGTTTTCATTACAAGAGGAGTCTGTGTGTAGCTAAAAGGAATCTGACCAGAAAGGAATAAGTCAGTAATTCTATAGGTTCAAGAACCAAATGATTGCACAGCAGAGAAGAAATATGAATCAGAGAGAGAACTAAGCCCTGGCAGTAATGTGTTAGGACTCTTCAAAGGTGATGAAATCTCAGGGCATTTATTATCTTACTTCTGTCAGCGCTTCTTCCTCAGTGCCTGGGCTCTTGGCCCCGTTGCTCACTGCGTACACCTGGAAAGCAAGTGAAGTTTGTCTTCAGCCCTCTCTTAGCTCCCTTTTTAATATCCCTTTCCCCAGCCTCTTCCCTCATGAAATCATGTGCCCCAGTGGCCTCTGGCAAGGGATACATTCTTTTCTTCAGTGCCCAGTACTATACCTGGGATACTGTCAGGGCTCAAATATTTGAGCGACGCTGGAATGAGTGATTCTCCTTCCTCTCGTTACAGAGAAAAACCACACAACCGAGCCTCTGCTCACTGCACGATAGACCAATGAATCTGAGGGACTAAGTGTAGAGGCAAGGAATATGAATTTATTTGGAAAGCTAGCTGACTGAGAAGATGGAAAACTAATGGCTCAAAATAACCATCTTGTCCGAGTCTCAATTCCAGGTTCTTTTATGGATCAGAGGTGGGGAGGTTGTCCGAGTCTCGAATAATCACGTAGGGAACCACACTCAAAATGAGGTTCTCAGAGGTACCGAACATCAGATGTCTTGGCTCCCATTCAGTGCCCAATGGGGAAATGGATCCACTCTCAGGGACACAGCTCGCCTCTCTGGGGAGGCTTGGAAGGTGTTGCACTAACTCTGGTGCTTGGGAAGCAGTCACAGTAGCTCTGTGTCTTTGTTCCTTCCAGGAGCCAATTAACCCTTTGGGTGGGAAATAAATTTTCTGACCTAACTGAAGTTTTTTATTTCCCAGTCTCCCCTTCAACACCAGACATAAGAAGCACAGGGGCTTAGCATCCGGGTGGAAAATATGACTCAAACTCGACACTTGCTCATTCCAGACGGCAACATGTTACCTGAATGTAAAGCAAGCTGTAACAGGAAACCTGGTTTTCATTACAAGAGGAGTCTGTGTGTAGCTAAAAGGAATCTGACCAGAAAGGAATAAGTCAGTAATTCTATAGGTTCAAGAACCAAATGATTGCACAGCAGAGAAGAAATATGAATCAGAGAGAGAACTAAGCCCTGGCAGTAATGTGTTAGGACTCTTCAAAGGTGATGAAATCTCAGGGCATTTATTATCTTACTTCTGTCAGCGCTTCTTCCTCAGTGCCTGGGCTCTTGGCCCCGTTGCTCACTGCGTACACCTGGAAAGCAAGTGAAGTTTGTCTTCAGCCCTCTCTTAGCTCCCTTTTTAATATCCCTTTCCCCAGCCTCTTCCCTCATGAAATCATGTGCCCCAGTGGCCTCTGGCAAGGGATACATTCTTTTCTTCAGTGCCCAGTACTATACCTGGGATACTGTCAGGGCTCAAATATTTGAGCGACGCTGGAATGAGTGATTCTCCTTCCTCTCGTTACAGAGGAAAAACCACACAACCGAGCCTCTGCTCACTGCACGATAGACCAATGAATCTGAGGGACTAAGTGTAGAGGCAAGGAATATGAATTTATTTGGAAAGCTAGCTGACTGAGAAGATGGAAAACTAATGGCTCAAAATAACCATCTTGTCCGAGTCTCAATTCCAGGTTCTTTTATGGATCAGAGGTGGGGGGAGGTGAGGAAAATAAAAAGTAAAAAGGCCATTTAATCTTGCAAGCATCTCCTAGAATAGCAAGCCTCAGGCACGGGGATGTGTTAATTTCTTCCTTTCAGCCATCTTCAGGTGGACAGGGTTCTGAACAATAGCATTTCAGTTTAATAGTTCATCAGAGGGTTAGGATTCTCTGAGACAGCCCATTCTGTATGATTATAATAACAAAAGGGGCCAACGAAGCAGATAGAGCATGGAAGAGCCAAAATGGACTCTGCCTGGTTACACTCTCCTGGTACGCAGCTGTCCTAGCGCCTCTTCTTGTCTCCCTCCGCGGAGAATAAATCCATCCAGCCCACCATTCAGGCAAAGAAGCCCAGTCTTCTGGTAAACTATGATCATGTGGTTTTTCTTTAATATTTTTCAGAGTTTGTTATTCACTAGTATTTAATATCTTGAGAAAGAAGATCAGGCCTGTCCATCAGGAATAGAAAGAAGTGATCTTAATACATTTTATTCCAGGCACTTTGTGATACCTGAGGTTCTTACACTGGAAGCAAGACCAGTTTCTGGAAGCTGCTGTATCACAAAGTGACACAAGGTGTTAAACAGTTTAGAAAAGGTTTTGATCACACATTACTCTTGTTTTTTTCCCAACTCATTTTTGGTGAACTTTGCCAAAACACACTTGACCATGGCTAAGAGGAAAGAAAACAAGTTTGTGCTGTGCTCAGTCACATCTCACTCTTTGTGACCCCATGGACTATGGCCTCTGGCAAGGGATACATTCTTTCTTCAGTGCCCAGTACTATACCTGGGATACTGTCAGGGCTCAAATATTTGAGCGACGCTGGAATGAGTGATTCTCCTTCCTCTCGTTACAGAGGAAAAACCACACAACCGAGCCTCTGCTCACTGCACGATAGACCAATGAATCTGAGGGACTAAGTGTAGAGGCAAGGAATATGAATTTATTTGGAAAGCTAGCTGACTGAGAAGATGGAAAACTAATGGCTCAAAATAACCATCTTGTCCGAGTCTCAATTCCAGGTTCTTTTATGGATCAGAGGTGGGGGGAGGTGAGGAAAATAAAAAGTAAAAAGGCCATTTAATCTTGCAAGCATCTCCTAGAATAGCAAGCCTCAGGCACGGGGATGTGTTAATTTCTTCCTTTCAGCCATCTTCAGGTGGACAGGGTTCTGAACAATAGCATTTCAGTTTAATAGTTCATCAGAGGGTTAGGATTCTCTGAGACAGCCCATTCTGTATGATTATAATAACAAAAGGGGCCAACGAAGCAGATAGAGCATGGAAGAGCCAAAATGGACTCTGCCTGGTTACACTCTCCTGGTACGCAGCTGTCCTAGCGCCTCTTCTTGTCTCCCTCCGCGGAGAATAAATCCATCCAGCCCACCATTCAGGCAAAGAAGCCCAGTCTTCTGGTAAACTATGATCATGTGGTTTTTCTTTAATATTTTTCAGAGTTTGTTATTCACTAGTATTTAATATCTTGAGAAAGAAGATCAGGCCTGTCCATCAGGAATAGAAAGAAGTGATCTTAATACATTTTATTCCAGGCACTTTGTGATACCTGAGGTTCTTACACTGGAAGCAAGACCAGTTTCTGGAAGCTGCTGTATCACAAAGTGACACAAGGTGTTAAACAGTTTAGAAAAGGTTTTGATCACACATTACTCTTGTTTTTTTCCCAACTCATTTTTGGTGAACTTTGCCAAAACACACTTGACCATGGCTAAGAGGAAAGAAAACAAGTTTGTGCTGTGCTCAGTCACATCTCACTCTTTGTGACCCCATGGACTATGGCCTGCCAGGATCCTCTGCCCATGGAATTTTCCAGGCAAGAATAGTGGAGTGGGGTCCATTTCCTACTCCAGGGGATCCTCCCTGACCCTGGGATCGAACTCGAGTCTCCTGTGTCTCCTACACTAGCAGGTGGATTTTTTTTTTTTTTTTTTTTTTACCACCGGCGCCACCCAGGAAACCCAGCACAGCACACATATAAGAAGAAAGAAAACAAGTCAATCATAGTTAAACTCAAACCAGAACTGGACTCCCTGGTTTGCCTGTCCTTGGTGTGGAAAACCTGTGGCAACAATGCAGACTCAGGGAAGCAAAGTCATAGGAAGAGCAGCATTCAAGCTAGCTACCAGGACCCGTTGTCATTCTTCAAGCAGTGTCATGCTCTTCTCCAGGATAATTAAGGACCACTGTGCTCTGCTTCTGTCAGCTGAATCAAAAAGAAAATTCTAGGGCAGCATAAACTCTCTTGAACCCAAACAGTCATTGGCTCTTGGCACTGGAGCTGGAAACAGAAGTTGGCTCTAGGTCAAGCTATAAAAGTGGCTGTGTGTGGAACGTGTAGCTAAATAGCTGCTGACACTGAAAGTTCTACACAAAGTCTCCAGATCAGTCTCAGACAGTACAACCAGGAGCTCTCTTTATAGCATTCTATGGCAATTTCAGTCAGGTTTCTTTAGGGGAATAGAAGATACCAGGTTGTAACAGCTAAATATTCCAAGTCTTCAAGTCCTCTTTCCTTCATGCCATGTTTCATCAAAGCAGAGAGATGTGAGTGTGACAGAGCACAGAGAGAAGCAGAGACAGGCAAACCCCAACAAGCACAATTAGAAAGAAAGGGGAGGGCTTCCCTGGTGGTCCAGTGAGTAGGGACACCGCCTTGCAGTACAAGGGGCACCGGTTTGATCCCTGGCCTGGGAAGATCCCACGTGCAGTGGAGTGGCTGGACCGATGTGTCCAATTACCGAGCCGGAGTTCTGGAGTGCACGTACCCAGAGCCAGTGCTCTGTGCCGAGAGAGACCACTGCGATAGGAGGCCCACACGGGCCAAAGAGCAAAGATGGATGAAGATGGATAAATGAAGGACCAATAGAGGTGGCCCACCCAACCCCCGCCCTCCCCAACCCGCCCCCTCCCTCGCTCAAAAAAAAAGAAAGAAAGGGGACTAGCTAAAAGTTGTCAGAAAAGGCATTGGACCATTTGCATTGACATGGATGGACCTAGAGAGTGTCATACTGAGTGAAATAAGTCAGACAGAGAAAGGCAAATATCATGTGATCTCACTTATATATAAAATTTAAAACACAAACACACACACACGGAGGACAAATGAAATTATCTACAAAACAGAAATACAGTTACAACTATGAGAAACAAATTTATGGCTATCAGGGCATAATGGGGAAGGGAAATGCTGGAAGATTGGAATTAACATATGCACATTACTAGATATATGGGTTCCCACCATGGTTCAGCAGTAAAGAATCTGCCTCCAATACAGGGATGCAGGAGCTCATTCCCTGGATCTGGAAGATCCCCTGGAGGAGGACATGGCAACACGCTCCAATATTCTTGCCGGGAAAATTTCATGGAAATGAGATAGAGGAGCCTGGCAAGATATGGTCCGTGGGATGCAAAGAGTCAGACATGACTGAAGCAACTGAGCACACACTACTACATATAAAATTGATAGCTACTAAGAACCTACTGTATAGCACAGGGAACTCTACTCAATACTCTGTAATGGCCTATATGGGAAATGAATCATAAAAAAATTGGATACGTGTGTGTATAACTGATTCACTTTGTTGCACACCTTAAACTCACACAACATTGTAAATCAACTATACTTCAATAAAAATTTAAAACATAAAAGAAATAAAAGGAGGCACTAGAGGAAAGTACCATGATAAGGAGCTCGTGATTTATGTGAACACAGCATTTGTTATTTTTTTAAAATTTAGAAGAAGCCTAGTAATTGTCCAGCTAACTTAGCTTGGTCAGTCTGAAGAGAATAACGGATCTGAGAAATCTCTTTAAATCCACAGTTCAGCCTCTCCTGTCATGCGTTTTACCAAAGCCGCTGTGTTAGCACTGCCTCTCCTTTCTGCCTCCCTGCATGGGGGAGTCTACGAATAGCAAAAATGACTACAGCGCATGCAGTGGAGGGGAGCAAGGGGGTGAGGAGGAGGAACTTAGACTCCAGATAATCTTTAAATCATATAATCGGGTTTCAGAAATTTGACTTCATTTGTGTTAAGGAGTTTTACCAAAATAAATCTTACAATCAAAGAATATTAGAGCTGGGAGAGACCTTTAAAAAGATCCTTAGAACTCCATGTATTAAAGGGTACAGATAAGGCCACATTTATCCCAGAATGAGGGCTGATAAGAATGTTTCAGAAAATAAATTTCAGTTGGATAATATTTCATACAGCTGACAAGATGCTCAATATGTTTGCAACAAGGGATAGGAAAGTGCTAGCTTCCAGAAAGAAGGGATTATGTTTGGTTTTTTTTTTTTTTTGGAAGCTAACCTTTTTGTTTAATTATTTATTATTTTTTAAAGATTTATTTATTTATTTATTGGGGAGGTGGGGTGGGGAGGGAGGGGAGCAGGCAGACTGCTTCTATTGGTCTTTCATTTGTCCATTTTCATCCATCTTTGTTCTTTGGCCTATGTGGGCCTCCCATTGTGGTGGCCTCTGTTGTCGCAGAGCACCGGCTCTGGGCACATGCGTTCCAGTGCTCCAGCTTGGTCATTAGACACATCGGTCCAGCCGCTCCATGGCACATGGGATCCTCCCAGGCCAGGGATCGAACTGGCGCCCCTTGCACTGCAAGTGGGTGTCCTTACCCACTGGACCACCAGGGAAGCCCTAATTATTTATTTTTAATTGGAGGATAATTGCTTCACAATGTTGTATTTATTTCTGCCATACATCAACATAAATCAGCCATAGGTATACATAGGTATATGTTCCCTCCCTCCTGAACCTCTTTCCCACCTCTCACCCCATCCCACCTCTCTAGGTTATAGGTATAACTTTTGGAAGAAACCCTGAAAGGCAGCCCAGGAGCAGGCTAGGTAATGTTCAGAGTTCTTCTTCACTGGAAAATAATGAACAAATACTGAAAGCCCACTGTGCATCGCATGTGTTCACTAGCTTTAGCCTCTTTAATCTCCATTATAAACCCTTCTTCAGATTCTATGTGAGGGGCACCTGATTGGTCAGTAGGTAGTAGATTGAGTCAGGGAAGAATTTCTGGGGTAAGGAGGCCCTATGTCTACTCTTGAATGAGGAGCGGTGGTTGGCCACATAGCAAGGAGAAGGGGGGAGCCCTGGAGCCCAGGAGCATGGCATCACTGTGGGCAAAGACACCAAAGCAAGAGGGAGTATGACCAGGTGAAGGGCCTCCATGAGCCCGAGGATGGAGAAAGCAAGTCAAGAATCGGGCAAGAGCTGGATTGTAAAGGGTCACGTAAGCCGTGAAAAGATGCTTGACCTTCACCTTGAAGGACATGGAGAACCACTGCACTATTGGGTTGGCCGAAAAGTTTCATTCAGGTTTTTCCTAAGACGGTATGGAAAAAAGCTGAATGAACTGTTAGGCCTATCCAACCTTTAAAGGAGGAAGGATGAAAATAGAGATCATAATTTGTCTCTAGACAAAGGAGTCCTGCTCTAGTTTATAGGAATGCAAGAAGCAGGAAGACCAGAGAAGAGTTTCCAGGAAAGAAATGATTTAAATGAAGGCTTTACTGTCTCTTTTCAATCAAGAACATTTCCAAAGTGTGGGTTATAGTTTGGCCCTGTGATAATTACAAAAAGATTAAAGAAGTGGAATGCTAAATACACAGTGTACAGAAGAAATCAGAGAAAACCATACAGCTGGTGGAAGAAAAAGAGTAAGAATTTCTGAACAAGATTCAGAGAATATAGGATCAAGTTAAGTTGGGTCTAATAGGAATCATCATTGCTTAAAACTATGACTACTGCCCCCGAGGATCCACAGGATGGCAGGTCACAAACAAAGAACCATAGGACACTGCTTTGAAGGGTCAATATTCATTTTTTTCCTAGGCTGATTTTTATCTGAAGAGCTATAACAGAAGTACTTTCTGAATAAATAGGAGCTTTTCTTTAGACACTGGCAAATAAAGTAGAAAAGTGGAGGCAGATTTCATTCCTCAAGATTTGTGTTGGGCAATCCAGAAATTTGACTGTGATTAGATAATGTACCATGTTTTTAACCAACATTCTGTCTTATAAGACTAGGAAACTGGGTCTTAAAGATGGTGAATGGCCAGTCTAAGGACATATATCTAGTGAAGATAGGGCAGGGATTCAAATTCACACCAGCCTCATTTCTTAACCACTACACTGATTTTGTTAGATCAAAACTTTTGTGATAATTTGTATTCTCTAGATAAGTACTATAAGAATATTTGGTGTCCCTCTGCCTCAGTGTAAATGGAACCATGGTAGGCCCTCTCCACACGCCCACTATGGGGCCCTGGGCATTTCCAAATTGGCTCGACCTGGGACCTTTGTGGGGGTAGGTCATCATTCATCTACTGGCAACAATCAAGGTAGTCAATGGCTAGATAAACTTGTTGTTATTAAACCTACTTATAGCCCACAAATAAATTTCCATTTTGAGAACATAGTTGTAATAGACCTCATCCTTGGGAGTAGATTTAATTATCATAATGTAAGGAGTTTATTTTTCTGGATAACTCAAAAAAGAAGTAGCTTCTGGGCTGTGTCTATCTTGTGTGTTGCGTTCTTTGAGTTCATTTGTAGCATTAAAATACTGATTGGTGGACTTCCCTGGTGGTCCAGTGGGTAAAGAGTCTGCCTTGCAGTGCAAGGAGCACTGGTTTGATCTCTGGCCTGGGGAGATCCCACATGCCAAGAAGCGGCTGGGCCAGTGTGTCCAATTAGGAACCAGTGCTCTGGAGTGCATGTGTCCAGAACTGATGCTCTGCAACAAGAGAGGCCACTGAGATGGGAGGCCCAAACCAGATGACTCTAGGAGGCAAGTTAAGTTGGGTCTAATAGGAATCATCATTGCTTAAAACTATGACTACTGCCCCCGAGGATCCACAGGATGGCAGGTCACAAACAAAGAACCATAGGACACTGCTTTGAAGGGTCAATATTCATTTTTTTCCTAGGCTGATTTTTATCTGAAGAGCTATAACAGAAGTACTTTCTGAATAAATAGGAGCTTTTCTTTAGACACTGGCAAATAAAGTAGAAAAGTGGAGGCAGATTTCATTCCTCAAGATTTGTGTTGGGCAATCCAGAAATTTGACTGTGATTAGATAATGTACCATGTTTTTAACCAACATTCTGTCTTATAAGACTAGGAAACTGGGTCTTAAAGATGGTGAATGGCCAGTCTAAGGACATATATCTAGTGAAGATAGGGCAGGGATTCAAATTCACACCAGCCTCATTTCTTAACCACTACACTGATTTTGTTAGATCAAAACTTTTGTGATAATTTGTATTCTCTAGATAAGTACTATAAGAATATTTGGTGTCCCTCTGCCTCAGTGTAAATGGAACCATGGTAGGCCCTCTCCACACGCCCACTATGGGGCCCTGGGCATTTCCAAATTGGCTCGACCTGGGACCTTTGTGGGGGTAGGTCATCATTCATCTACTGGCAACAATCAAGGTAGTCAATGGCTAGATAAACTTGTTGTTATTAAACCTACTTATAGCCCACAAATAAATTTCCATTTTGAGAACATAGTTGTAATAGACCTCATCCTTGGGAGTAGATTTAATTATCATAATGTAAGGAGTTTATTTTTCTGGATAACTCAAAAGAGAAGTAGCTTCTGGGCTGTGTCTATCTTGTGTGTTGCGTTCTTTGAGTTCATTTGTAGCATTAAAATACTGATTGGTGGACTTCCCTGGTGGTCCAGTGGGTAAAGAGTCTGCCTTGCAGTGCAAGGAGCACTGGTTTGATCTCTGGCCTGGGGAGATCCCACATGCCAAGAAGCGGCTGGGCCAGTGTGTCCAATTAGGAACCAGTGCTCTGGAGTGCATGTGTCCAGAACTGATGCTCTGCAACAAGAGAGGCCACTGAGATGGGAGGCCCACACAGACCAGAGAATAAAGAGATGGATGAAAAAATAAATGATGACTTAGAGACACACACACAAAAAAAGATTTAAAAAAAATGAGTAGTTTAATAAATGGGGTTGATTTTCAAAAAAATGAGACCAGAGAAATGAAGGAACTGCTACAGCCTCTGGAATGTGTATATAATGGTTCAAATCAATTTCTTCAGCCGATGATATTTATGTAGATGTTTGGTTTTGGTTTAAAGTTGGTCTCTCTATTATTAGTCACATCCAGTGCATCACTATTTAAAAGGTATGATAGAATGAGGAACAAAATTTGATGACTTTAATCAAGCTGGAATGACTATTCACATTCATAACAGCTGTTGGCATATGCTAAGCTTTACATTATTTCCTTCTCCTGGGACTCATTCATTAATGGAGGTAAAGAATCGTCCTAAACATTTTTTTTGGCAATTTCACTTAGGCAGCTGCCAAACACTGAGCTATTATATTTGCAGTTGGCCTGTGCAGGGTGTAGATTCTGACCAGTAATGCTCTGCTTTAAGTCTGCTTCTGTCCTAATCCATAGAAGAGTAAAACTTTGGTCAAAAAAAATTTTTTGGATGATTTCCACATATCTCTGCAACTATGAGTTCGATATGAAATAATTTAAAATGCAGTAAAGCTCAGTAATTTAGCACATAGGTTAGTGAAAAGGCACATGTTTTGCCAAGAGGCTTCACACAGATGGAAAATCTATTTCTAGACACCAGTTCATTTGGTTCTAAATAAAAGTCCCCAGTTGACTTTACTCATTGTGGAGCCTATTTTTATTCATAGTTTTTGTGTCACAAGAGTTGGTAACAACTCTAAAGCTTAGGAAAAAGCCTTAAGAATGATTCCTTGCTACCCACATTTATATCAGCAATCAGTGATGGGAAGAAAGTGGATAAAGCAGTGAAATATAGACCTGTCAAGTGATTGCAAAAATTAGGAAACTATTCTTGAAAGAAAGAAGTGGGTGATATATGGATGTTCCAATCACTCATGTGTTGGATGTACCCCAGAAGTTATATATCTCTGTTGTCAGCAGCCACATGGAGGTAGATAAGGGGAGAGATTCCAGTCTCTTTCAGCTTTCTGTGTATCATTTTCATGTACAAATATCTACTTCAGTGTCAGAAGTTCTATACAGAGAAAAGGATGAAAAATAAATGATGACTTAGAGACACACACACAAAAAAAGATTAAAAAAAAATGAGTAGTTTAATAAATGGGGTTGATTTTCAAAAAAATGAGACCAGAGAAATGAAGGAACTGCTACAGCCTCTGGAATGTGTATATAATGGTTCAAATCAATTTCTTCAGCCGATGATATTTATGTAGATGTTTGGTTTTGGTTTAAAGTTGGTCTCTCTATTATTAGTCACATCCAGTGCATCACTATTTAAAAGGTATGATAGAATGAGGAACAAAATTTGATGACTTTAATCAAGCTGGAATGACTATTCACATTCATAACAGCTGTTGGCATATGCTAAGCTTTACATTATTTCCTTCTCCTGGGACTCATTCATTAATGGAGGTAAAGAATCGTCCTAAACATTTTTTTTGGCAATTTCACTTAGGCAGCTGCCAAACACTGAGCTATTATATTTGCAGTTGGCCTGTGCAGGGTGTAGATTCTGACCAGTAATGCTCTGCTTTAAGTCTGCTTCTGTCCTAATCCATAGAAGAGTAAAACTTTGGTCAAAAAAAATTTTTTGGATGATTTCCACATATCTCTGCAACTATGAGTTCGATATGAAATAATTTAAAATGCAGTAAAGCTCAGTAATTTAGCACATAGGTTAGTGAAAAGGCACATGTTTTGCCAAGAGGCTTCACACAGATGGAAAATCTATTTCTAGACACCAGTTCATTTGGTTCTAAATAAAAGTCCCCAGTTGACTTTACTCATTGTGGAGCCTATTTTTATTCATAGTTTTTGTGTCACAAGAGTTGGTAACAACTCTAAAGCTTAGGAAAAAGCCTTAAGAATGATTCCTTGCTACCCACATTTATATCAGCAATCAGTGATGGGAAGAAAGTGGATAAAGCAGTGAAATATAGACCTGTCAAGTGATTGCAAAAATTAGGAAACTATTCTTGAAAGAAAGAAGTGGGTGATATATGGATGTTCCAATCACTCATGTGTTGGATGTACCCCAGAAGTTATATATCTCTGTTGTCAGCAGCCACATGGAGGTAGATAAGGGGAGAGATTCCAGTCTCTTTCAGCTTTCTGTGTATCATTTTCATGTACAAATATCTACTTCAGTGTCAGAAGTTCTATACAGAGAAAAAGCATGTGGAAGGGAAAAAGAACAGGGCAGCTGGGTTCTGAGCAGATAACGTTGTCACCTTTTCAAGACTGACCTCAGGCAGTCAGGAAGTCTCTGTGTCAACAGGAAACTAATGAATTCCAGCAGAGAAAGCCTGACTTGGGTATTCTCAGCATCCTGGATTTTCCAGGATTTTCCTAACCAGGAATTGCAGTGCTAGTTGTGGGGGAGAACTACCATTGGCACCATCTCTGCCTCCATGGGTCACCCCCTCTGTGCCCACAGCACTTGGCAAGGGAGGAAGCAAGCTTTGACAAAGTAGAAGGAATCGCTTACACTTCTGCTTTGAACCAGACTTTTTGAACAAAACCTCTTTATTTATTTTAAAATTGCCAAAGTAAAAGAAACTCTAATAATGGAACAAACAAAAACAAATGGTGAAAATATCAGACAGGGTTACTCTGGAATGGTATTGGGGGTGATTTGATCAGCTAGTGCTACTTGAGAAAGCTTTGCATGCTTTTCACTTTTGTGTGATTTCCAAATTTTCCATAATAGCTTTATTCTCATAATCTCTATATATTTACTTTTTAGGTTGATTTTATTTATAAATTTGAGTTTTTTAACTCTGCCAATATTTCACTGCAGTGAGGTTCTTTCTGTTAAACTTCAATGGGAAATATTACATTCTAAAGCATTTACTCTGAGTCAAAACAAAGATGAGTAAAACCAAGTTTATGATTTGAAGCTCCAGGGACATTTAAATAAATAAACATAATCATTGCATTGGAGATAATGAAACACCATCTGGCAAGAATCAATTCCTGAAATGGAGAACCCTAGAGCCAAGTGAGTACAGCAGGAGAGAGGTTTCTTCTAGTCAGGAAAATTATATAAAAAGTTGTGGGTCCAGGGGGTACCGCATTTGTGAATTTCTCTCTTGGCATCTGTAGTTAACAAACCTATGTCTTTGCCTTGCTCCCCTCACACGAGTCACTTGGAAGTTCAGAGGTGAGCATGGGGCACTCTGACCATCAGGAATCTCTAGAAATCAAAGGCTTCAACACCCATGACCAAGGAAGTTAAACTCACTGGAAGCAGCATGAGAAATGATGTAAGTGCTACATGACGGAGAGCTTATTCACAGTTAACAAGGTTTACTGCACACCTACTATGCACCAGGCATGGTGCTGGAGGACCTCGGGTCATGTCCTTGGAAAGACTCTTGGCTTCTAGCTTCATGTTTTGGAGCAAGTTAAGATGTCTCCAATGGCCTTGGCAGAACTCCAAAGTTAAATTAAGCTAGTTGTGGGGGAGAACTACCATTGGCACCATCTCTGCCTCCATGGGTCACCCCCTCTGTGCCCACAGCACTTGGCAAGGGAGGAAGCAAGCTTTGACAAAGTAGAAGGAATCGCTTACACTTCTGCTTTGAACCAGACTTTTTGAACAAAACCTCTTTATTTATTTTAAAATTGCCAAAGTAAAAGAAACTCTAATAATGGAACAAACAAAAACAAATGGTGAAAATATCAGACAGGGTTACTCTGGAATGGTATTGGGGGTGATTTGATCAGCTAGTGCTACTTGAGAAAGCTTTGCATGCTTTTCACTTTTGTGTGATTTCCAAATTTTCCATAATAGCTTTATTCTCATAATCTCTATATATTTACTTTTTAGGTTGATTTTATTTATAAATTTGAGTTTTTTAACTCTGCCAATATTTCACTGCAGTGAGGTTCTTTCTGTTAAACTTCAATGGGAAATATTACATTCTAAAGCATTTACTCTGAGTCAAAACAAAGATGAGTAAAACCAAGTTTATGATTTGAAGCTCCAGGGACATTTAAATAAATAAACATAATCATTGCATTGGAGATAATGAAACACCATCTGGCAAGAATCAATTCCTGAAATGGAGAACCCTAGAGCCAAGTGAGTACAGCAGGAGAGAGGTTTCTTCTAGTCAGGAAAATTATATAAAAAGTTGTGGGTCCAGGGGGTACCGCATTTGTGAATTTCTCTCTTGGCATCTGTAGTTAACAAACCTATGTCTTTGCCTTGCTCCCCTCACACGAGTCACTTGGAAGTTCAGAGGTGAGCATGGGGCACTCTGACCATCAGGAATCTCTAGAAATCAAAGGCTTCAACACCCATGACCAAGGAAGTTAAACTCACTGGAAGCAGCATGAGAAATGATGTAAGTGCTACATGACGGAGAGCTTATTCACAGTTAACAAGGTTTACTGCACACCTACTATGCACCAGGCATGGTGCTGGAGGACCTCGGGTCATGTCCTTGGAAAGACTCTTGGCTTCTAGCTTCATGTTTTGGAGCAAGTTAAAAGATGTCTCCAATGTAAGCCTTGGCAGAACTCCAAAGTTAAATTAAGCAAAATTGATAAGAGTTGGGGATTCATTCCTATCTTGGCTCACACAACTGCTCAGCTTAGAAAGTTCTCCCTCACTGTTTCTCCTCCTCTATCCTGGCTCAGATAACCCTGATTGCCCTCATCCACCCACCTCCCTGGGTAGTGCAGCCCTGTACAGAGTAAGAACTATGCAGTCCAATTTGTGGACACAAAGGAAGTCAGAGTCAGACCTCAGAGGAGTCTCAGCTTTCAAACCTACAAACCTGGGTTCTAGGCCCTCTGCCTCGATTTAAGTGACCATATTACTCAGGTTCTCCAGAAAAATAGAATCAATAGAGGATATGTGTGTTTGTATACATATTTATTATGTATTATATAAAATAATATATACATCATTTTAATAGAACACACAGATTATAGACAGATAATTTACATTGGGTTAGCCAAAAAGTTTGTTCAGGTTTTTTCATAAGATGGTACAAAAAAATATGAATGAACTTTTCGACCAACCCAAAAGAAAGAAAGAAAGGTAGATGTGTCTTTTAGTTCTTTTCTACAGAGAAGGCCTAGAAGCAATGATATCCTGGTAATAGTGAGCACATCTAGAGCCTATATCTTGGTTACTAACTACCATTCTTTACTAAAGGGGATCAAAATTCCTTGAAGAAATGGCTGATTTCAGAGAAAGTACACAACATGCCTGAATATATTTTTGTGCCAGAACATAATAAAGTACTCAAAGAATAACAGAGATATCTCAAAAGGACATAAGAAAGACACAGGAAGGGAAGCAACTTTGAAAGGACTCCTAATAACCAAATCTGGAACAATCTGAGCAGCAAATGAATAATGCTAGCAACTGATTATAAAATGTTGAAAAAACAGGAATTCATAATTCCATCATGCTATAAAGAACAAAGATTACATTTAAGCCAATGTTAGAATAAGGAGTCATGAGAATTCCGGGCAGTGGAAACTACTAGGGTTAGGGTTCCTCGGTTAAGACAACCCAAGATATTTGAGAAGCAGAGAAGGGCAGTGTGGTTGAACTGATAGTGGGCACAGGAAAGGTAATAATGAGATAGATACATAGAAAGAGAGAAATTATTACAAGGAATCACTTGATCATGGAAGCTGAGAAGTCTCAAGATCCACTGCACTTGGAGGGTGGGAGCCCAGAAGAGCCAGTCAAGAGAACCAGGCAGGCCGATGGTGTAAGTTTCATGTGAGTCTGAGTCTGAAGACAGGGTAAGACCAGTGACCCGACTCAAAGGAAGTAAGACAGAGAGAAGGAAAGAAAATTCTCTTCCACTCAACCTTTTTATTCAATTCAAACCTTTAACAGATTTGATGATGCTCACCCATCTTCCCACTGGTGAGAGCAATCTACTTCATGCACTATACCAATTCAAATATTAATCTCGTCCAGAAACACCTTCACAGACACACTTGAAATAATCTTCAACCAGAAATCTAGGCACCCTGTGGTCCAGTCAAGTTCACACATTTCTATGTGACTATGAACAAAGTTGTTTTATCTCAGAGGCTGACAAGTACTACATCTCCTCACTGGGTTATATGTAATTTTAATTTAATTATTAATACAACCAAAATCCTTGGCATAGTTTCTGTCCAGTGGGGTAGGTCTTGACAATCAAGAGGTATTAATCATATTCACCACAGTTATGATAACCTAGGAACTCTGTATTAAACCCCAGAACACTATTACTTTAAACATATTATTATCTCATTTAATCCTCCCATCAAACTTATGAAGTGTTTTTACCCCCATTTTACAGTTAAGTAAACAGAGGCTCAGTGAATTGCACTTGTTCCATGGTCACTCTTTGTCCATAGAGCTAATATTTGAACCAGACATTCTAATTCCAGAGTGAGCTCTTGGCTCTTACCCTAAACTGGATTTCCTGAATAGGTCATATATGTTATATATAAAAGCTAATAAGCTCACCATTAGTACTTACTTTAATTGCCAGCATTGCAATAGCAGTATTCTCTAGGTCAAAAATTTAAATTAGGGTTAATAATATAAGGTAAGCTAATAAGCTAATTAGCTACTTTAGAATAAGGAGTCATGAGAATTCCGGGCAGTGGAAACTACTAGGGTTAGGGTTCCTCGGTTAAGACAACCCAAGATATTTGAGAAGCAGAGAAGGGCAGTGTGGTTGAACTGATAGTGGGCACAGGAAAGGTAATAATGAGATAGATACATAGAAAGAGAGAAATTATTACAAGGAATCACTTGATCATGGAAGCTGAGAAGTCTCAAGATCCACTGCACTTGGAGGGTGGGAGCCCAGAAGAGCCAGTCAAGAGAACCAGGCAGGCCGATGGTGTAAGTTTCATGTGAGTCTGAGTCTGAAGACAGGGTAAGACCAGTGACCCGACTCAAAGGAAGTAAGACAGAGAGAAGGAAAGAAAATTCTCTTCCACTCAACCTTTTTATTCAATTCAAACCTTTAACAGATTTGATGATGCTCACCCATCTTCCCACTGGTGAGAGCAATCTACTTCATGCACTATACCAATTCAAATATTAATCTCGTCCAGAAACACCTTCACAGACACACTTGAAATAATCTTCAACCAGAAATCTAGGCACCCTGTGGTCCAGTCAAGTTCACACATTTCTATGTGACTATGAACAAAGTTGTTTTATCTCAGAGGCTGACAAGTACTACATCTCCTCACTGGGTTATATGTAATTTTAATTTAATTATTAATACAACCAAAATCCTTGGCATAGTTTCTGTCCAGTGGGGTAGGTCTTGACAATCAAGAGGTATTAATCATATTCACCACAGTTATGATAACCTAGGAACTCTGTATTAAACCCCAGAACACTATTACTTTAAACATATTATTATCTCATTTAATCCTCCCATCAAACTTATGAAGTGTTTTTACCCCCATTTTACAGTTAAGTAAACAGAGGCTCAGTGAATTGCACTTGTTCCATGGTCACTCTTTGTCCATAGAGCTAATATTTGAACCAGACATTCTAATTCCAGAGTGAGCTCTTGGCTCTTACCCTAAACTGGATTTCCTGAATAGGTCATATATGTTATATATAAAAGCTAATAAGCTCACCATTAGTACTTACTTTAATTGCCAGCATTGCAATAGCAGTATTCTCTAGTATTTTTATTAGAAATACAAAATATTTCAGCAATGTTGCAGGTTAAGTAGACTTTTATAAGGTAGCCTGGAGACCAAATTTCCATTTATAATATTATTTCTGAAAATGTGTTCTGAATTTTAAACACCCAAACTAAAAATGTTTTGAGTGGTAACATGTTTCCAAGTTGAGGGCTATCTGCTGAGATTAGCAGTACAGGATAATGTTGATGCTTGGTTCTTTAACCAGAGAAGGCATTTTTGTTTGGTTGTTACTTTTTGAAGACAGTTACAGAAAAGGCCACACCAGATTCTCTCTATCCTACCTATTGTTGGAAAGCTTGGTCAGAGGATACACAGTCGAAAGCATTCTCCCCAAATGCTCATTCCAGTTTACTGACACCCCAAATGTAGGCAAACTCCTGAGGAAGGGAAACTAAGCACAGAGTTGGTAAGTTCAAGATTAGAAATGAAAGAGACCTTCACCCCCAGCTTCCACACATGCTCACACACCCATGGTGGGGGTCTCCACCCCATACAGGCTCCCACTCACCCTACCCACTTAGTGCAGCATCCCAAGCACTGAGATTCTGGAAACAGAAGTGCCTGAGTTTGACTTCCAAGTTAGTAACTCACTAACTGTGCAACTTTGGTCAACTAATTATTTAATATCTCAAAACTTCACATTTGTTCATCTCTAAAATAAGACTAATAGTAATTATCTTAAACTGCCCCCCAAAAGCCCAGTCTTATAAATGACAAATCCCTCTGGGGATTAAATAATATGTATATCAGACTTTATAGTAAATATAAATATCAATTGTTGGCGATGATGGCACATGCAATGAAGCGACAGAAAGACAGACATAGACAGTGGACATATCAACATTGTGGGGAGGGAACAGTGGGTGAGAGGCATAAAGGAAGTAGTATGAAGGCCTGTACTATCATATGTGAAGAAAATAGTTATAGTCATTGCTCTGTGAGAACAGCAGATCCTTCACGGGTGCTGTATGATGGTCTGGAGGGGTATAATTGGGGGGGGGATATACATATGACTAATCCGAGAATATATATATCTGTAAACAACAAAACTCTGTAAAAGTTAAAAATAAAATAAAAGGTTAAAAATAAATAAATAAAAAATCAATTGTTTGGTAGATAGCCATCACTAATCATTATTCTTATCGCTTGTATTGCAGTTTACGGTCACCTTGAAAACAGACATCCTACAAGAGAAGTGAGAGAGAGAGGTGGATTGTCCCCAAAGCCCTGACTAGGGGAAGCTGGGGGAGAGGCAGAGCAGAGGGGAGACAAGCAGGGGACTCCCATCCACCTGCTCATGACAAATCAAGTCTCGGCCAAATGTGGGATTCCCATTAGTGAGGATTTCCAGATTCAGGTTTCATTTGTAATTTCTACTCTGAGGATGTGCTGATGGGAAACAGAAATAGTTTTATTCCACCTGGATTTTACACTGGGTGTTTATTAGCTGCTGCAGGCACTGGGCTCTTCCAGGATGAGCATCGAAAGCCCAAGCCCAGGTGGGGAGGCCTGGCAGGTCAGCAGTGTCCTTCCATCTCACTCCTTCTTCATCTACATCAACCCTGGAGAAAGTCTTTCAATGCTAAAACTCATCCTATAGTCACCTTCTGAAAAATTAATTCAAATTTAATAGGTAATATCTTTAACCACCCCAAAAGAGCCCAGTCTTACAAATTACACCACTATTTTAAAATATGATTTAAAAACCACATGGTAATAACATAATCAAAAGATCCATAAATTAGAAAATAGTTATACATTCTCTTGAGCAAACTGAAATTCTATTCTGCAAGACATTTCAGTCAGATCAGGAACTCCTGCATATGCTCACCCTGTTCAGCGATACAACTAAGGAAAGTAGAAACACAAATAATAGAGATCTTTTGCACCTAGACATTCTGCTAACTTGAAAACAAAAACATAACCTATATTAAGTCAGTCAACAGCAAAACTTTGTATGGTATTTTGTTCACTTGATTTGTGTTCAGATCATATTTCCAAATTTTCTTTTGTCCTTGTAAAATATATTTGGAGAAATAAAAGTCAATAACATGAAGGAACAATTTACAATTTTATTTTTCATTTCCTTCAACCTACTGTATCTATGGCATTTAACTTGGAAATCTTAATTTTTTAAAGCATGTCACATCATGTTTCTATAACATGGCTGTGCTAATAGTTTTGAAAGCTTTAGAAGCTAAGGGAATTAGTCTTAAAGACATTAAATTATGTACAGAAAGTCAGCTGTCTATTGAATGAGTGTTAAGATTCAATCTCTATTCCTTTGACACCAAGATCCATACTTTTCCAACATGTATTGATGGTCAGGTATTTCCAGTGGGTGTTGACACTGAAAAATGTGTAGTTAGATATTTTGGTTGGCGTAAGAACTTTTTGGTAAATCTAAAATATGCTAAGTATTACTTGTATCTAACTGATACACTGATTCATAGTAATTCTCAATTTGATGATGATGTCAATGTGTGCAGGAAGACTCCAGAGCTAAAATAATTGTTCTCATAAAACTTCTTTGGTAGATAGGTACAATCACTCTAAACTGGAAACACTGATTTCATCTTTAATGGTTAATTGGACTCTGCTAAGCAACTTACTTAAATAAATGATTTGTACAAGGGAAAGGAGTGTGTAAACAAGTCAGCGTCACCCGTATCCACAAGGGACCTAGCAGAGCCCTTCTGAGGACCAGTCAAGGCTACAGTCTGTACTAAGGAAGGAGCCTGAGGTTGTTTTGTGAGCTAGGCACCATCCACTGTACAACAAGGTTCCATTCCTTCTAACTGACTGGGCAACCTCAAAAGGACTAGCATCAAGCAGATCATGAAGGGGCCTGGCAAAAATGCACACCAGTTAGATTGCCTCCTAGGGGAATTTAAAAATAAGACTCTGTCATCAATTTACAGTTTAAACAGAGGATAAGATGATAGGAAGAAGGAAAACTGGAGGGTCCACCAAGTAAGTTCACTGTGAATAAACTCAGGATGCAAGTAGATAGAAACAGACAGTGATAATAAACAATGAGTGTTTATAAAAGGTCAGGCTCTGTTTAATGGATTTTATACCTAGTGATTCATTTAATTTAGCAATAGGCCCGTGATCCTCAATAGTGAGACAGGTTTCCAAATTTTCTTTTGTCCTTGTAAAATATATTTGGAGAAATAAAAGTCAATAACATGAAGGAACAATTTACAATTTTATTTTTCATTTCCTTCAACCTACTGTATCTATGGCATTTAACTTGGAAATCTTAATTTTTTAAAGCATGTCACATCATGTTTCTATAACATGGCTGTGCTAATAGTTTTGAAAGCTTTAGAAGCTAAGGGAATTAGTCTTAAAGACATTAAATTATGTACAGAAAGTCAGCTGTCTATTGAATGAGTGTTAAGATTCAATCTCTATTCCTTTGACACCAAGATCCATACTTTTCCAACATGTATTGATGGTCAGGTATTTCCAGTGGGTGTTGACACTGAAAAATGTGTAGTTAGATATTTTGGTTGGCGTAAGAACTTTTTTTGGTAAATCTAAAATATGCTAAGTATTACTTGTATCTAACTGATACACTGATTCATAGTAATTCTCAATTTGATGATGATGTCAATGTGTGCAGGAAGACTCCAGAGCTAAAATAATTGTTCTCATAAAACTTCTTTGGTAGATAGGTACAATCACTCTAAACTGGAAACACTGATTTCATCTTTAATGGTTAATTGGACTCTGCTAAGCAACTTACTTAAATAAATGATTTGTACAAGGGAAAGGAGTGTGTGTAAACAAGTCAGCGTCACCCGTATCCACAAGGGACCTAGCAGAGCCCCTTCTGAGGACCAGTCAAGGCTACAGTCTGTACTAAGGAAGGAGCCTGAGGTTGTTTTGTGAGCTAGGCACCATCCACTGTACAACAAGGTTCCATTCCTTCTAACTGACTGGGCAACCTCAAAAGGACTAGCATCAAGCAGATCATGAAGGGGCCTGGCAAAAATGCACACCAGTTAGATTGCCTCCTAGGGGAATTTAAAAATAAGACTCTGTCATCAATTTACAGTTTAAACAGAGGATAAGATGATAGGAAGAAGGAAAACTGGAGGGTCCACCAAGTAAGTTCACTGTGAATAAACTCAGGATGCAAGTAGATAGAAACAGACAGTGATAATAAACAATGAGTGTTTATAAAAGGTCAGGCTCTGTTTAATGGATTTTATACCTAGTGATTCATTTAATTTAGCAATAGGCCCGTGATCCTCAATAGTGAGACAGGTTTCTTGTGGTGTCATGTGGCATCAACCACAGAAAGCATTAGAAGGTGAGGGTAGCCTGGTTCCTCCAGCCACCTGGCCACCACAAGGGCCCTCCAGATCTTAGTTCTGCAAGTCCTGGCTCAAATCTATCTCTTCCCCCTCCCTTGAGGTTCCATCTCTCTTGATGTCATGTTATACCATGATAGACTGATATACTGTAATGTACTGTGACATACCGTGCTATATCGTGATATACTACCAACACATGTTCCAAGGTGGTGGGATAGTTTTCACTCTTACCAGCAGAGATGCTGAATTTTGTGGATCCCACATACTCTTCAATACTCAAATTCCTTGATTTTTGCCAATGAAACAGATGCAAACTGGTCTCTCATTCTGGTCTTGATTTCAACACTCATGGCTACTAGTGAGGTGGAATTATTTCTCCTTATGTTTAGTGGCCATCTGCGTTTTCAAGAAAGGACTTCTTTGTGCATTTTGTACATCTTCTACGGCACTGTTGTTTCATAAATTTCCAATATGAACTAAAAATTACAGGTAAAGCTGATGCTCTCTTGTCACATTGCCGTCTTTCCTCTTTAAAGGAAATCACTCCATCATTAACTAGTGCTTATCTTTCTCACACATTTTTTATTTACCACATATTTCTGTTTCTATAACATGAAATAGTGCTATATTTCTGTTCCTATAACATGAAGTCATGCTATTTTGTTATTTTTAAATTTTAGATAAATGCTATCTTATTAACTACCTTGGTAAAACTGACTTTATTCTCTCAATGTTATGTTTACAAGATTTACCCATATTGATAGTTGATGCTTTCCCCTTGACTTTCAATTTGTATATAGTATTCTATAGTAGACTGGAGGAGGGCATGGCAAGCCACTCCAGTGCTCTTGCCTGGAGATTCTCATGGACAGAGAAGCCTGCATGGGGCTACAGTCCACAGGCTCACAAAGGGTTGGACACACTTAGCCTGCCCGTACACATTCTATAGTATAAGCATACTAAAATTTTTATATACCTGTTCCCATTGAGTGACTGTCAAATTTCATTCAGTTTATTTACATGCACACATATGCAAAGGTTTCCCCAGAGTACACATCTAAAAGTGGAATTGCTGAGTCATGGGATGAGCACATCTTCACATGTGGTAATCATCAAGCATATAACCATACTACCTTTCACCAGCAGTATAGGATGATTATTTTTTCTCCATATCTTTACTAAAAATTAGCATATTTAGTAGACTTCTTCTCCAATTAGACATAAATGACATCATAGATCATCATAAGTTAATGTGCATTTTTATTACCACATGAGTGAGTCTGAACTTTTTTTTTTCAGATGCTTGGATTCCTCTTCCAAAAATCTGTTGTTTATTTTTTCCCCATTTCATTTGTCTATTGAAGTTTGATTTTCTTATTAATTTGTACACTATTTATTGTACTATTCGCTATTTTTGATTCATTGTGTGGTATTGACATTTATCTGTACTGGGTAAGTTTTGAAAACATTTTCTTCTAGTCTGCAGCATGCCTCTTCCTTCCTTCCTTCCTTCCTTTTTTAAAAAAGTTTGTTTTTTTTTTAAATTTTGGCCTCTTTTACTGATTTTTAAAAATTTTTCATTTATTTTCATCCATATTCACTCTTTGGCCTGTGTGGACCTCCCATTGTAATAGCGTCTCTTGTTGCAGAGCACAGGCTTATATGTGGACTCACTTGTCCAGCCACTCTGTAGCACATGGGATCGAACCAGTGCCCCTTACACTGCAAGGCGGTCTCTTTACCCACTGGACCACAAAGATCCCACATGCTGTGGAGCAGCTGGACCGGTGTGTACACTTATGAGCCGGTGCCCTGCAACATCTTAGAGAGGCCACTGCAATAGGAGGCCCATACAGGCAAGAGTGAAGATGGATGAAAATTTAAAAAAAATCAGTAAAACAGGCCAAAAAATTTTTAAAAAATCTTGTAAAGAAAAAGTTTGTAATTTAATGCAGTTACATTTATATTTTTCCTTTTCTGTCTTTGTCTGAGGTGCCTGTCCCAGGCGAATACCATAAAGTATTTTTCTTTTTCCTAAGCCCCTTATCCTTAGTCAACATGGTTGGACACACTTAGCCTGCCCGTACACATTCTATAGTATAAGCATACTAAAATTTTTATATACCTGTTCCCATTGAGTGACTGTCAAATTTCATTCAGTTTATTTACATGCACACATATGCAAAGGTTTCCCCAGAGTACACATCTAAAAGTGGAATTGCTGAGTCATGGGATGAGCACATCTTCACATGTGGTAATCATCAAGCATATAACCATACTACCTTTCACCAGCAGTATAGGATGATTATTTTTTCTCCATATCTTTACTAAAAATTAGCATATTTAGTAGACTTCTTCTCCAATTAGACATAAATGACATCATAGATCATCATAAGTTAATGTGCATTTTTATTACCACATGAGTGAGTCTGAACTTTTTTTTTTCAGATGCTTGGATTCCTCTTCCAAAAATCTGTTGTTTATTTTTTCCCCATTTCATTTGTCTATTGAAGTTTGATTTTCTTATTAATTTGTACACTATTTATTGTACTATTCGCTATTTTTGATTCATTGTGTGGTATTGACATTTATCTGTACTGGGTAAGTTTTGAAAACATTTTCTTCTAGTCTGCAGCATGCCTCTTCCTTCCTTCCTTCCTTCCTTTTTTAAAAAAGTTTGTTTTTTTTTAAATTTTGGCCTCTTTTACTGATTTTTAAAAATTTTTCATTTATTTTCATCCATATTCACTCTTTGGCCTGTGTGGACCTCCCATTGTAATAGCGTCTCTTGTTGCAGAGCACAGGCTTATATGTGGACTCACTTGTCCAGCCACTCTGTAGCACATGGGATCGAACCAGTGCCCCTTACACTGCAAGGCGGTCTCTTTACCCACTGGACCACAAAGATCCCACATGCTGTGGAGCAGCTGGACCGGTGTGTACACTTATGAGCCGGTGCCCTGCAACATCTTAGAGAGGCCACTGCAATAGGAGGCCCATACAGGCCGAAGAGTGAAGATGGATGAAAATTTAAAAAAAAAAAAAATCAGTAAAACAGGCCAAAAAATTTTTTTAAAAAAATCTTGTAAAGAAAAAGTTTGTAATTTAATGCAGTTACATTTATATTTTTCCTTTTTTTCTGTCTTTGTCTGAGGTGCCCTGTCCCAGGCGAATACCATAAAGATATTCTTATCTTTTTTCCTAAGCATTATCCAGTCCTTCTAATCACCTTTAAGTCAACATTCCCTCTGGAATTGATTTGGAGGCATTTTATAAGATAGAGAGCAGATTCTATTTTATTTGTTACATATGGAGAGTCAGCTCTGTCCTTATCCTCTACTAAACAGCTCATCTTTCCCCACCATTGTATAAGGCCAGCTCTGTCACAGATCAAATTTCCCTACGCACATGAGTCAGTCTGTCTATGCACTAGAGTCTGCTTCTGGACACACACCAATATTGTGCTGCACAAGGTGCTACGGCTTCTAATACCTTATATCCAAGAGACAAAACTTCCCTCCTGATGTTCTTCTTCTTCAGAAAAGCTGCCTTTTTGTCGTCTGTTTTGCTTTTCTAAGTGTCTTTCAGATTCAGTTTGACAAGTTCTATGAAATTCTCTTTAGGTTTTTAATAAAACTATTATGTGTTACATTAAAATTGCTTTTACTAGCATTACTAGCTAGTAAAATTGTATTTTACTAGCACCAGGACTTCTTTTTCTACCTTATTTTCTCTTTGCCTGAATTTACATTTTATTTTAATTATTTCTCTTTGCATGTCCCATTACAACTTCTTTAATGGAGAAGGAAATGGCAACCCGCTCCAGTATTCTTGCCTGGGAAGTCCCATGGGCAGAGGAATGTGGCAGGCTATAGTCCATGGGATTGCAAGAGTTGGACATGACTTAGCAACTTAACCTCCACCATAACTCTTTCAAATCCTTTCAGAACAAGGCAGGTTATAATTACATAAAATGGGTAAATAAGTGCTTGTCTGTCTCCTGAGTAATGTATGTAAGCAATGTACCCTGGAGATACAATATTTTTGATAGATTTAAGGATCTATGCATCTCTGAACATAAATTCCCATTGTACAGTTGAATAAATATAAAAATCAATAAATGGTACAAAGTGTACAAAAAGGTGTACTAAATGCATACTAATCCCCCAACTGGAAAGGGCTTCTTTGGGTTGGGATACAGGGCTAATTAAACCAAGTCACCAATATCCATTTATTTTCCTAAATACTCAACACTGAAATTGTAGAGGCATTTTGATTTTTCATGAACAAACCCTTATTTTTGCTGCATTTTCATAGGAAACATGAGTACAGACACGGAGTTTTCAACCCAACTGGGAGAATTCTTTTATTTCCTCTACCCTTCTCATTCTAGCTTCAAGCTAAATTCATATAACATGTGCCCTGTGTGAACCTTGTTCAAAAATAGCATCACTTTCCTTTGCATTAAATGTGCTTCCCGTCCTTTGTGGTACTAATAGCAGTTATTACCTCTAAGAGTCCTACTCAGCACCCACATAATGCTCCATGGGCTGGAGCTTTCAGAGCATCTTTTACCTCATCTTCACTTCCTCTAAGAAGCACAAACATAGCCCCCATTTCATAGATGGTGAATTTTAGGTACCAAAAAATCAAAGGATTTATTCCATCTCCCCCATTAAAGCCCTAAGGTTAAAGGTTGCACATACTTGGCAGTCATCTGGGTAATGAAGTCCATGTGGACAGCACGGCTGTGTAATCTACACCAAGAGGGGTCAGAAGGATGCAGGTTTTACTAGCATTACTAGCTAGTAAAATTGTATTTACTAGCACCAGGACTTCTTTCTACCTTATTTTCTCTTTGCCTGAATTTACATTTTATTTTAATTATTTCTCTTTGCATGTCCCATTACAACTTCTTTAATGGAGAAGGAAATGGCAACCCGCCCAGTATTCTTGCCTGGGAAGTCCCATGGGCAGAGGAATGTGGCAGGCTATAGTCCATGGGATTGCAAGAGTTGGACATGACTTAGCAACTTAACCTCCACCATAACTCTTTCAAATCCTTTCAGAACAAGGCAGGTTATAATTACATAAAATGGGTAAATAAGTGCTTGTCTGTCTCCTGAGTAATGTATGTAAGCAATGTACCCTGGAGATACAATATTTTTGATAGATTTAAGGATCTATGCATCTCTGAACATAAATTCCCATTGTACAGTTGAATAAATATAAAAATCAATAAATGGTACAAAGTGTACAAAAAGGTGTACTAAATGCATACTAATCCCCCAACTGGAAAGGGCTTCTTTGGGTTGGGATACAGGGCTAATTAAACCAAGTCACCAATATCCATTTATTTTCCTAAATACTCAACACTGAAATTGTAGAGGCATTTTGATTTTTCATGAACAAACCCTTATTTTTGCTGCATTTTCATAGGAAACATGAGTACAGACACGGAGTTTTCAACCCAACTGGGAGAATTCTTTTATTTCCTCTACCCTTCTCATTCTAGCTTCAAGCTAAATTCATATAACATGTGCCCTGTGTGAACCTTGTTCAAAAATAGCATCACTTTCCTTTGCATTAAATGTGCTTCCCGTCCTTTGTGGTACTAATAGCAGTTATTACCTCTAAGAGTCCTACTCAGCACCCACATAATGCTCCATGGGCTGGAGCTTTCAGAGCATCTTTTACCTCATCTTCACTTCCTCTAAGAAGCACAAACATAGCCCCCATTTCATAGATGGTGAATTTTAGGTACCAAAAAATCAAAGGATTTATTCCATCTCCCCCATTAAAGCCCTAAGGTTAAAAGGTTGCACATACTTGGCAGTCATCTGGGTAATGAAGTCCATGTGGACAGCACGGCTGTGTAATCTACACCAAGAGGGGTCAGAAGGATGCAGTTGAGCCTGTGACTCAAACCACCTGTGTGACTGCCAAGTTCTGCTTTTTCGTTCTGTCTTGGACCCAGCCAAGACCAGCATGTATTGATTTGGGGACCACTAAGCGTTGGTCTCAGCCTCTGTCCTGTGATTTGCTTATTTCCCAGGCTTTCCCAAAGAGGGTGCTGGAGAACACAGATTCTAAGGGATTTTGATAACTCTTATACACCATGAAATTCCTTGGTGGAACAGGCTTGAAACCATGAACAAACTTTATTGCAGAATTTATATCTTACCCTTAATCTTCTATAGAATACAGAAGATTTCACATCCTCACATTTTTTTGATCATAGTATTCTTTTTATTAAACCAGAAATCACATAATTAGTGTGATACAAAACTAACTGTTAGGACCATCATTCAATGTATTTCAAACGTTACTGAGAGCCTTTTTTTTTCCTGAATGATATGGAAGATCTGCTACCAATGCCTGCTTGGGTGCTGTAGTCCTTAAGGAGACTCTTGTGTATTTTACTTAAAATATTTTAATATTTTTACTTAAAATATTTTACCTGGGTATTTTACTATAAAATAGCCAGGTTAGAAGCAGCAGATACTTTTCTCCTGACTGGGGACATTTGAGAAGTTTGAGACCACCTCAAATTGCAGCTACTTCAGACAGAAGGTTAGATTTCAGCCTGGAGACAGCCTATTGCTCATCAAATGGCAAGAAACTTGAATCTGTGTGCCAAAAAGAATGTTAGAACCTTCTCCCGGTCCTGACCCTCTCAGACCATCTCCCAACTCCTCGGCTTCATTGACTTACTGGCAAAGTGTATACTTCCTTGAATCATTACAGCTGCTCACCTCAGACACTACTCCGTGGGCTGGAGCTTTCAGAGCATCTTTACCTCATCTTCACTTCCTCTAAGAAGCACAAACATAGCCCCATTTCATAGATGGTGAATTTTAGGTACCAAAAATCAAAGGATTTATCCCATCTCCCCCATTAAAGCCCTAAGGTTAAAAGGTTGCACATACTTGGCAGTCATCTGGGTAATGAAGTCCATGTGGACAGCACGGCTGTGTAATCTACACCAAGAGGGGTCAGAAGGATGCAGTTGAGCCTGTGACTCAAACCACCTGTGTGACTGCCAAGTTCTGCTTTTTCGTTCTGTCTTGGACCCAGCCAAGACCAGCATGTATTGATTTGGGGACCACTAAGCGTTGGTCTCAGCCTCTGTCCTGTGATTTGCTTATTTCCCAGGCTTTCCCAAAGAGGGTGCTGGAGAACACAGATTCTAAGGGATTTTGATAACTCTTATACACCATGAAATTCCTTGGTGGAACAGGCTTGAAACCATGAACAAACTTTATTGCAGAATTTATATCTTACCCTTAATCTTCTATAGAATACAGAAGATTTCACATCCTCACATGTTTTTGATCATAGTATTCTTTTTATTAAACCAGAAATCACATAATTAGTGTGATACAAAACTAACTGTTAGGACCATCATTCAATGTATTTCAAACGTTACTGAGAGCCTTTTTTTTTCCTGAATGATATGGAAGATCTGCTACCAATGCCTGCTTGGGTGCTGTAGTCCTTAAGGAGACTCTTGTGTATTTTACTTAAAATATTTTAATATTTTTACTTAAAATATTTTACCTGGGTATTTTACTATAAAATAGCCAGGTTAGAAGCAGCAGATACTTTTCTCCTGACTGGGGACATTTGAGAAGTTTGAGACCACCTCAAATTGCAGCTACTTCAGACAGAAGGTTAGATTTCAGCCTGGAGACAGCCTATTGCTCATCAAATGGCAAGAAACTTGAATCTGTGTGCCAAAAAGAATGTTAGAACCTTCTCCCGGTCCTGACCCTCTCAGACCATCTCCCAACTCCTCGGCTTCATTGACTTACTGGCAAAGTGTATACTTCCTTGAATCATTACAGCTGCTCACCTCAGACACTACTGCGTGGAAAGATGCTCCACCCAAGGTGAAGAATGGGAAAAAGATGGCAGGATGCATATTATGCAGCTACAGCTGCCTCTTTTGGGGATCTGAACTAATATAACATGTGAGTCATCCATTCTGTCCCAGGACCATCAAATCCTCCTACCTAAAATTTCTTCTGGAGGAAAAACAGGGTAAATGATAATGTTTCAGTCCCAAAACCCACAGTTGAGGGTGATATTGACTATGCTTCTCCATATTAGAATATTCCTGGGTGTCCTTGGAAAGTTCCAAACCAAGATCACCATCTCAGGGACTTCTTCAGAATGACAGAGTGCGAAGGTCATCCTGCCTGGGAAAGTGTCTGAGTGTGTCACCCTTCTGGGGGACAGCAGGTAACTGGTGGTCTCCCTGTGAATAGTGTTGTGGAATGACTACTAGAAGCTTTGCAAATTGACCAGATTCAAATTCTAGATCTATCTTCTCCCTGCTGTGTAGACTTTGACAAGTTACTGCAACTCCCTGAAGCTCAGTTATCCTATATTGAAAGAGTGAATAATAACGCCGCTTCGTGGGATTGTTGAAAAGATTAAATAAGGTGACAGAGGAAGGCATCTAGTATAGTGCCTGACACAGGGTCCGAGCTCAATTATCAGCCTGAAAGGTCCATATCCTCTCCATCCTGATTTATATTCATAAGTTATATTGCCTTAACTGTTGAAAATATTTTCATATATTTTATATTTTTACTTATATAAATAAATGTTACAATCTATTATATATATATTATAATGTAAATATTATCATCTATCTATTGTTAATCACTCAGTCATGTCTGACTCTTTTGCAGCCCCATGGACCATGGCCTGCCAGACTCTTCTGTCCATGGGATTTCCTATGCAAGAAGACTGGAGTGGATTGGTATTTCCTCCTCCATGGGATCCTCCTGAGCCAGAGATCTCCTTGACCCAGGAATCTGGATCTCCGGTGTCTCCTGCACTGGCAGGCAGATTCTTTACCACTGCACCAACCAGGAAAGCTCAAATATTATAAATATAATATCTATATATTTATTAAATATTATAATACAAAGTATCTGTAAGTATAAATACTTATCTACATTTATAGACATAAATATTTATTTATAAATATTTAAGGCTTCCCAGATGATGCTAGTGGTAAAGAATCCACCTGCCAATGCAGGAGACGTAAAGGTAAGAGTTCAATCCCTGCATCTAAAAGATCTCATGGAGAAGAAAATGAACCCACTTCAGTATTCCTGTCTGGAGAATCCCATGGATGGAGAAGCCTGGCAGGCTACAGTCCATAGGGTCAAAAAGAATCAGATATGACTGAAGTGACATAGCATGCATAAATATATATATATATATGTATATACATATATATAACTATTCTAAAAATATAAACTATACTTAAAATTTAATACATATACTATATGTTACATGTGTTACTATATGTATATATTTAATTTTTCTAGCAGGACTGTCTTCAACTAAGTGAAAAAGCAGTGAGGATCATATAGAATATAAACTATAAAAATGGACAGCCTGAACAAAAAGTTAAGGCCTTACTTTCAAACTGTCAAACTATCTGTTGGCTTAGCAACAAAAGACAAGGGACAAGGGGATCTATTGCATTCCTTTTTTTTTTTTTTTTTTTTTTGGCTAGTCTAGAAAAAATGCACGACACCCTCTTTTCACATCTGCCAACCACAATGCAAACATGGTAAATGCATTGGACCAAACAAGCATCATCATGGATGCGCCAGAAAAACCTGCAGTCAAGATAGAGGAACAGTCTGACAGAAACAACCACAAGTCCCAACTATTTCTGTACAATATAACTTTTTTCTAATTTAATATTTTCATTTTTGAGATGATTTTACAGATAACACTGTATAAGTGTTAAGCATACAACATGCTTATTTGATACATTTATATATTGCAACATGGTTATCTCTGTAGCATTAGTTAAAACCTCTACAGTATCACTCACTCAATGGACGTGAATTTGAGCAAACTCAGGGATATGGTGGAAGACAGAGGAGCCTGGTGTGCTGCAGTCCATGGGCTCACAAAGAGTCAAATATGACTTAGCAACTCAAGAACAACTATCAGGTCACATAAATATCATTCAATTTTTGTAATAGAACATTTAAGATCTAGTCTCTTAGTAGCTTTGAGGTATGTGATACAGTATTGTTGAGTATAATCACTATGCTGTGCATTAGAACTCCAGAACTTATTCACCTTCCACTTGCAAGTTTGTGAACTCATGGCGTCTTATTTTCTCTTGTTGACCCACATGAGACATGCTAGTAAACAGCGAATGTTTCCAAGTCATACCAAGAAGGAAAGGATCAACGACAAGAAAGACACACAGCCTCCCACAGAGAGGATGACTAGTTCTGACAAAGGCGAGGGAGCTCTCCTTTAAAAGTATGGATTTCGGGAGGCAGGATTAAGACGGCAGAGTAGGAAGATGCTGAACTCACCTACATTCATGAACGCATGAAGGGAGACATCCAGCAGGAAGGTGGGGACTGGATGTGGAAGGTGCACTGCCCAGGTCTCCTCCGGGTACCACTCCGCAGACTCAGAGGTGTTCTGGTGGTATGAAGTGCCTAGGGTTCCTTTGGAAAAAGAAGACGGACCCAATTTCTGGAGGCTGGTAAGGAGCCTCACATTATAAGTATAGGTAAGAGCTGAATGGTGAAACAAGATCCAAAAAAGCCCAAGTAGGGGTGCAAATGAGTTGCCAAATATAGAATTAAAGATAGAATCATGAGATCAAGTATCTGAAAGCCACGGAGGTGAGAAAAAGAGCCAAGAGGTACACTGAGACATCCCTCAGATCTCCTAACTGGAACACTGACACCATCCATCTTGATCTACCAGCTTCCTTTTCCCGATGAGGAAACCAGGGCCAGAGTGCCAACCGACTTGCCAAGTAACGACAGCAGCAGACCGCATGCCAGGCTTCAGTGGAGCACTCTTTCCTCTTGTATCTATCAGTCAGCAGAATCACACATTCCTGGGAGAGATGAGTCTGAGGCCCTAAAAGCCAGACCCTTGAGAGAAAGCAGATTGTGTCTGTCAATCCAATCGTCTCAACTCTTCTCCAGAGGTACTACGCAATCTTTCATATGTCTCAGCAACTGACTGACAGGCTGTCCAGGCCTTGAGAAAATCTGATTAGTTGGAAGATATTTTGACCTACATCCCAAATCGTTTTTCCCTTAAGATCTGTATCATCCTCAGGTAAGTTTGCAAGTCTGCTAAGTGTGCAAAGTTCTTTTACTTTCCGAACTGTGAACAGGTAATTGAAAGACAGGCATCAATGTTACTGCACATCTTCACAAAACTGCCCAGGCCTTACACACAAGGTTTGTGGTCTGGGATCGCTGATGGGAAACTGATAGATGGCGACAAGGAGAAAAGACAAAATCTGGTTCACAGATGACCCTCTACCTCTACCCTTTCTTATTTATGTTACCCCTAAAGACCCCTTCCCTACTGCCATGGTTATCAAGATGTGAAACTTGAATCTTTCTCTCTCATACATGGTGTAAAGGCATGCCAGGCATACCAGTGGTCAGGATACCAACCATCCAAAGTCCCATCCTGACTTCTATTGGCATCACTGCCCAGGTCTCCTCCGGGTACCACTCCGCAGACTCAGAGGTGTTCTGGTGGTATGAAGTGCCTAGGGTTCCTTTGGAAAAAGAAGACGGACCCAATTTCTGGAGGCTGGTAAGGAGCCTCACATTATAAGTATAGGTAAGAGCTGAATGGTGAAACAAGATCCAAAAAAGCCCAAGTAGGGGTGCAAATGAGTTGCCAAATATAGAATTAAAGATAGAATCATGAGATCAAGTATCTGAAAGCCACGGAGGTGAGAAAAAGAGCCAAGAGGTACACTGAGACATCCCTCAGATCTCCTAACTGGAACACTGACACCATCCATCTTGATCTACCAGCTTCCTTTTCCCGATGAGGAAACCAGGGCCAGAGTGCCAACCGACTTGCCAAGTAACGACAGCAGCAGACCGCATGCCAGGCTTCAGTGGAGCACTCTTTCCTCTTGTATCTATCAGTCAGCAGAATCACACATTCCTGGGAGAGATGAGTCTGAGGCCCTAAAAGCCAGACCCTTGAGAGAAAGCAGATTGTGTCTGTCAATCCAATCGTCTCAACTCTTCTCCAGAGGTACTACGCAATCTTTCATATGTCTCAGCAACTGACTGACAGGCTGTCCAGGCCTTGAGAAAATCTGATTAGTTGGAAGATATTTTGACCTACATCCCAAATCGTTTTCCCTTAAGATCTGTATCATCCTCAGGTAAGTTTGCAAGTCTGCTAAGTGTGCAAAGTTCTTTTACTTTCCGAACTGTGAACAGGTAATTGAAAGACAGGCATCAATGTTACTGCACATCTTCACAAAACTGCCCAGGCCTTACACACAAGGTTTGTGGTCTGGGATCGCTGATGGGAAACTGATAGATGGCGACAAGGAGAAAAGACAAAATCTGGTTCACAGATGACCCTCTACCTCTACCCTTTCTTATTTATGTTACCCCTAAAGACCCCTTCCCTACTGCCATGGTTATCAAGATGTGAAACTTGAATCTTTCTCTCTCATACATGGTGTAAAGGCATGCCAGGCATACCAGTGGTCAGGATACCAACCATCCAAAGTCCCATCCTGACTTCTATTGGCATCAGCTACCTACTTCCCTGCTCACTCCAGAGACCAAGCTCACTCACTGGGAACAACTCCACCTGTGAAAGTTGAAACTCCAGTCTTCACATCTCTGACCCACATTCTTCTACTCCTTGATGCCTCCCAAAGCCACAGCCTCTTGGGCATAATTTCTCACCTATTCAGTCCACACTCCAGAGCTTGTTCCCTAAATCCTCTCACCAGCTCCTCAGTGTTTTTGCTCCCCTGACCTTCTACCATATTCCTATCTGATACTGTCCAAGGAGCTTTTCATAATCCACATTCTCTTCCAACTGAGCTGCTGAGGGGCTCAAGACAGTCTTACCCTCCACTCCCCTTCTTCTGATGAATCCTGAGGTCCATCACTGATCTTTCCACTTGTCCTTCTCCAACATTCCCTTCCCCCTTTGCTTTAGCAAATGGCTTTATTACTCCCCTCAACCAGCCCTCACCCCATTTCATTAAGATGAGGTTATCAGGAGATAGTTGCTCCAAATTTCTAATTTCTCACAAACCCTTACAGAAATCTTTTGATCCTCTCCAAAAGATGAGAGTCTCTTTTCTCCCTCCTTCTCAGTAATTACCCTTTTATACTCCTTCTTGGTCTCATTTAATCCCATTTTATGAAGGGTCTCATTTTAATTATACTCTTTTATAGCTTCAGCCTCTTCATAGCTGATGTTAATTTTCCCACACACTACAATTATCTCCCATCTGACACAAAAAAAATCAAAGATGAAGTGCATTTTTCACTTTTTCCCCTAAGAAATATTTACTGGGAGTCTCCTAGGGGTCAACCACTATGACAGGTATAAGAAAATTTACTGGGAAAGAAGGCAGCTATGACCCCACCCCCCTTCAAGGAGCTTAGGGTCTAGTGAATGAGACAGATGGTATATGATGCTTACAAAGTGAGTATGTTATGACAAATACTCGAAGAACTACAAAAAAGAAGTACAGGCTGCCATGTGAGCTTGTATCTGGGGGATCTCCTGGGTCCAGAGGTGGGAGGTTTCTTGCTGAGAGAATAGATCTGAGTGGACAAGGATCAGCAGGGCAGGTCAACCTGACCACTACATAGCTGGTCATTTCTTAATCTTGGGCACCACCTCTCTCTCACCCCCCAGTTGCCCATACACTTATTATTTGAACCTCTTTTCAGAATACTTTGTATTTCTACATTTTTGGCTCCATTTACCCCCTCAGCCCATAGTCATGTGGCTTCTGTTTCAGCTCTGCGTCCAGATCTGCTCTAACCTCCTGGCTCTGAACACAAAGAACTCTTCCTAATCTGTGTTAGATGGAGATTCACTAAGATTTGTGCAAAAAAACCTTAAAGACACTTGTGCATATTCTCTTCAGTAACTGTGTACCTTTTGGGGCAAAATAGTCATACTATCTCTTGGTTGTGAGGAATTATGACTGGAATGTAGGATATAACCACATGCATAGGAAGGGTTGTTCAGGATCAAAACATAATAGGTAAAAACTTCAGTGGAAAAGACTAATGCATAGAAAAATACAAATCATCAACATTGACTCACAAAGAAACAAAAACTTGAACTGAAAAACATGAATCAATAAAGAATTGTCTCTAATGGTTTTACACATTTTTTCAAATGTCAAGAGGTGTACAATCCCTGTGTTATAGAACCTATAATCTGTCCTATAGCAGAGGCACGAGCTCCATGTAGCTGTTGAGGAGTTGAAATGGGGCTCACCTGAATTCAGATGATCTGTACATATATCTATACAGATAGACTCCAAAGACTTAGGATGGAAAAAAAATGCGAAGCATCTCAATAATTTTTATACTAATTTCATGTTGAAATAATAATAGTCTTTCTTTGGAGAGCTTCAATATGTGATTAAAATTAATTGTAACCATTTTCTCTTACTTTTAAATGCAGCTACCAGAGAACCTGAAGCTACATATGTGGTTTGCATTATATTTCTATTAGACAATGCTGGTCTAGTAACCAATGGGACATGTGACACGTCATCATGGATAGCTACCATGAATGTACAAGCTATAATGGAAAACATCACTGGTGACATCTGACATGTACCTTGATTTTACTGTGTACCAGTATTACATTAAATATTTTACACAAACAATCTCAACTCTGATCTCAGAACAACCCCACAGGGCAGGGAACTGCTACATCTTTTAAAAGCTTTACTGTGGCCTTATCCAGGTGACACAACCAGCATGTAACAGAGCATGCACCTGTCTTCATCTCCATCTACCAGATAAGGATTAGGAAGGATTGTGCAGTGCCGTTTTAAGACAGAAGATTTCTTAAACTCTCTGCTGTCAAACTTCAGGCCAGTGTTTTCTCATGTTCTGGGGTCAGTTCCTGGCCACAACCAGGGAAGAGGTTGGCTACCACTGCATCACCAACTACTCAGAACATGACCCATGGCATGTAACCCAGGCTAAAGAGAGATGCAGGCAGGTCTACACTCAGGCGGCTGGGCGGGGGTTGACCATTTGGATTTTATTTGCATTTCCTCTGTCCTCCTAGACAGGAACAGGCCTTTTCAAATGGGCTTAGCTCTCCAAATCCACTCAAAATGTCACAAAATTAAATGAATGGTTTCTTAGACACCATGGGGAGTAGAAACCCGATAGCAAAACACTAATGGTTTCCTTTGCAGGAAGCCCCTTTGAGGATAAAAGAATTCATCCAAGAGTCAGACCTCTTCCTGGCTGATGTGTCCATCTGTCAGATGACAAGCCGTGGGGAGTCAATAGCACCCTCACCCCACTCCATCTGTGATCCCAGAGAACAAGAGACGAGCCGGCCAGAGGGAAGCAAATCCTGATCCTGTGATTTCAATTACAGGGAGGTGAAAAATTATTTGATATCTGAGCTTGCTAAAGGCGCCCATTCCTTCTGCTCCAAAGATCTTTCCTGCTAAACTGAACAAAAGAGGAGAAAGAAGTTTCGATGCATATTGAGGGGTAGGGGTAGTGGAAAGAAAGGCAGCACAGCAGGCAGAGAGTTGATGACAATGCAGACAAAAGAATGAACTTCTTAAGATTCTTTCTAAGAAATGAAATTCACACGGCACCGGTTCTTTTATTGGAACATTTCTTGCCCTCTCTTGCCCTTTTTCCCTTGTACAAGCTATAATGGAAAACATCACTGGTGACATCTGACATGTACCTTGATTTTACTGTGTACCAGTATTACATTAAATATTTTACACAAACAATCTCAACTCTGATCTCAGAACAACCCCACAGGGCAGGGAACTGCTACATCTTTTAAAAGCTTTACTGTGGCCTTATCCAGGTGACACAACCAGCATGTAACAGAGCATGCACCTGTCTTCATCTCCATCTACCAGATAAGGATTAGGAAGGATTGTGCAGTGCCGTTTTAAGACAGAAGATTTCTTAAACTCTCTGCTGTCAAACTTCAGGCCAGTGTTTTCTCATGTTCTGGGGTCAGTTCCTGGCCACAACCAGGGAAGAGGTTGGCTACCACTGCATCACCAACTACTCAGAACATGACCCATGGCATGTAACCCAGGCTAAAGAGAGATGCAGGCAGGTCTACACTCAGGCGGCTGGGCGGGGGTTGACCATTTGGATTTTATTTGCATTTCCTCTGTCCTCCTAGACAGGAACAGGCCTTTTCAAATGGGCTTAGCTCTCCAAATCCACTCAAAATGTCACAAAATTAAATGAATGGTTTCTTAGACACCATGGGGAGTAGAAACCCGATAGCAAAACACTAATGGTTTCCTTTGCAGGAAGCCCCTTTGAGGATAAAAGAATTCATCCAAGAGTCAGACCTCTTCCTGGCTGATGTGTCCATCTGTCAGATGACAAGCCGTGGGGAGTCAATAGCACCCTCACCCCACTCCATCTGTGATCCCAGAGAACAAGAGACGAGCCGGCCAGAGGGAAGCAAATCCTGATCCTGTGATTTCAATTACAGGGAGGTGAAAAATTATTTGATATCTGAGCTTGCTAAAGGCGCCCATTCCTTCTGCTCCAAAGATCTTTCCTGCTAAACTGAACAAAAGAGGAGAAAGAAGTTTCGATGCATATTGAGGGGTAGGGGTAGTGGAAAGAAAGGCAGCACAGCAGGCAGAGAGTTGATGACAATGCAGACAAAAGAATGAACTTCTTAAGATTCTTTCTAAGAAATGAAATTCACACGGCACCGGTTCTTTTATTGGAACATTTCTTGCCCTCTCTTTGCTCTGTATCTCACACCAAGAGTTAGATTTAGGTTTTGAATCCACCACAGATTTGGTTCTTACTCTCGAAGATAACATCACTTGAGCCTCTGTGTCTGGGCAGCACCAACCAACTTGTGGCAGCCCTGTCAGGCATTCCCCTTGGTTTACCTGGAAATGAAATCCAGCAGGGCTTTTGGCAAAGTTTTTATACCTCAGTGAAGAAACAGGTTCCTATTAATGGCATCCCTCGCTAAGAGACTTTTCACTGGGCAGAGGCAACAGGTCCATTATTCTGATTATGGAGTCCCATGGACCAGCATTCACACCTGCCTTGACTTCCAGGCATTTGGTGGAGCCCAGAATATCTTAGCTCCCTAAGCCGCAGTTTCCTTATCTGGCAAATGAAGGAAAGCAAAATTGATCTAATAGGGTTCTGTTGTGTGAGGCTAAAAATACATAGAAATTCCTTGACTCACAATAGGTGCTTAGTATTTTGTATTTCTAGAAATCTTTCTTTACCCTGGGTAAAGAAAGAATCATCATAAATTAAGCTTTTTGAAGTTAAAAAATCCCTTGTTCTAAATATTATGTATTAACACATATATGTGGAAGCTAGGACAATGGTATAAATTATCTTATTTGCAAAACAGAAACAGAGACATAGAAGTAGAGGGAAAATAGCACACAGACACCAAGACACCCAGGCGGGAGAAGGGGGTGTAGGGCAAGACGTTGGGATGAACTGGGAGACTGAGATTTCCATGCGTACACTATTGATATTGTGTATAAACTAATGAGAACCTAGTGTATAGGTCAGGGAACTTTGCTCAGTACTCTGTGGTGATCTAACGAGGAAGGCAATCCAAAAAAGAGGGAATAAATGTATACATATAGCTGATTCACTTTGCTGAACAGTAGAAACTAACAATATTGCAAAGAACCCTAATTTAGGGGTAGGGGTAGTGGAAAGAAAGGCAGCACAGCAGGCAGAGAGTTGATGACAATGCAGACAAAAGAATGAACTTCTTAAGATTCTTTCTAAGAAATGAAATTCACACGGCACCGGTTCTTTTATTGGAACATTTCTTGCCCTCTCTTTGCTCTGTATCTCACACCAAGAGTTAGATTTAGGTTTTGAATCCACCACAGATTTGGTTCTTACTCTCGAAGATAACATCACTTGAGCCTCTGTGTCTGGGCAGCACCAACCAACTTGTGGCAGCCCTGTCAGGCATTCCCCTTGGTTTACCTGGAAATGAAATCCAGCAGGGCTTTTGGCAAAGTTTTTATACCTCAGTGAAGAAACAGGTTCCTATTAATGGCATCCCTCGCTAAGAGACTTTTCACTGGGCAGAGGCAACAGGTCCATTATTCTGATTATGGAGTCCCATGGACCAGCATTCACACCTGCCTTGACTTCCAGGCATTTGGTGGAGCCCAGAATATCTTAGCTCCCTAAGCCGCAGTTTCCTTATCTGGCAAATGAAGGAAAGCAAAATTGATCTAATAGGGTTCTGTTGTGTGAGGCTAAAAATACATAGAAATTCCTTGACTCACAATAGGTGCTTAGTATTTTGTATTTCTAGAAATCTTTCTTTACCCTGGGTAAAGAAAGAATCATCATAAATTAAGCTTTTTGAAGTTAAAAAATCCCTTGTTCTAAATATTATGTATTAACACATATATGTGGAAGCTAGGACAATGGTATAAATTATCTTATTTGCAAAACAGAAACAGAGACATAGAAGTAGAGGGAAAATAGCACACAGACACCAAGACACCCAGGCGGGAGAAGGGGGTGTAGGGCAAGACGTTGGGATGAACTGGGAGACTGAGATTTCCATGCGTACACTATTGATATTGTGTATAAACTAATGAGAACCTAGTGTATAGGTCAGGGAACTTTGCTCAGTACTCTGTGGTGATCTAACGAGGAAGGCAATCCAAAAAAGAGGGAATAAATGTATACATATAGCTGATTCACTTTGCTGAACAGTAGAAACTAACAATATTGCAAAGAACTATACTCCAATAAAAATTAATTTTACAAAATCATTTGGGGCTTCCCTGGTGGTCCAGTGGGTAAGGACACCACCTTGCAGTACAAGGGGCGCTGGTTCGATCCCTGGCCTGGGAAGATCCCACGTGCAGTGGAGCGGCTGGACCAATGTGTCCAATTACCGAGCTGAAGCTCTGGAGCACATGTTCCCAGAGCCGGCGCTCTGCGCCGAGAGAGGCCACTGCGATGGCAGGCCCACACAAGCCAAAGAACAAAGATGGATGAAAACAGATAAATGAAAGACCAATAGAAGTGACCCACCTGCTCCCCTCCTTCCCGAACCCGCCCCCCCCCCCAAAAAAAAAGGCAAATGAAAATAATCAAAAAAGAAAAGGAAAAATAATCATTTGTTGGGCTTCCCCTGGTGGTCCAGTGGGTAAGGACACCACCTTGCAGTACAAGGGGCGCTGGTTCGATCCCTGGCCTGGGAAGATCCCACGTGCAGTGGAGCGGCTGGACCAATGTGTCCAATTACCGAGCTGAAGCTCTGGAGCACATGTTCCCAGAGCCGGCGCTCTGCGCCGAGAGAGGCCACTGCGATGGCAGGCCCACACAAGCCAAAGAACAAAGATGGATGAAAACAGATAAATGAAAGACCAATAGAAGTGACCCACCTGCTCCCCTCCTTCCCGAACCCCCCCCCCCCCCAAAAAAAAAGGCAAATGAAAATAATCAAAAAAGAAAAGGAAAAATAATCATTTGTTGGGCTTCCCCTGGTGGTCCAGTGGGTAAGGACACTGCCTTGCAGTGCAAGGGGCGCCAGTTCGATCCCTGGCCTGGGAAGATCCCACGTGGCCCGGAGTGGCTGGACCGATGTGTCCAATTACCGAGCCGGAGCTCTGGAGCGCATGCGCCCAGAGCTGGTGCTCTGCGATGGAAGGCCCACAGGAGCCAAAGAACAAAGATGGATGAAACTAGACAAATGAAAGACCAGTGAAAGTGGCCCGTCCACCCCTTCCCTCCCCCTCCCCCGCCAAAATAAATAAATAAATGTTTAAAAAGAAAAATCATTTGTTCCATACAAGTTCAAACTTTAGCATCCAACAATGGTGAAAGAAATGTGCCTCCATAACTGCTGCTGATTTGTAACTTGTTAGCATTGTCCAGTAGGTAGAATCCACCTTGCAGTCAAGGGGCACCAGTTCAATCCCTGGCCTGGGAAGATCCCACATGCTAAGGAAGAGCTAGGCCAGTGTGTCCAATTATGAGCCAGCACTCTGGAGCGCATGCGCTCAGAGCCGGCGCTCTGCATCAAGAGAGGCCACTGCAATGTGAGGCCACACAGGCCAAAGAATAAAGATGGATGTAAAATAAATGATGACTTAGAGGCAAAAAAAAAAAAAAGTAAAAAAAGAAATACTGAAAATTTAAAAAAAAAAAAAAATACCTGTCTAGTGATCAAGAAGAACCTCAGATTACATGGGAGCTGAGAAAAATCATGTCATTTTCACATCCTTGCCATGCCAATGCAGTTACCACAAACACGTTGCTGTGCAAAGTTGTTTAATGATACTAATGATGTAATTGGAAATGATAATACTTTAATATAGGAAAATGTGAGAGACAGTTAGCCATGTAAAAATTCTGGCATGTTTCCTCTAAAAATCAAGTCACACTACCTCAAAGTTACACATTATCAATGTGGTCTCTTCATCTAGACTATAAACTTGCCAAAAGCAAGAACTCCTTCCAACATCTGCATGTTTCCTTGCAGCATTGGCCACTTTGCTTGTCCAAGAGTGGTTTCCAATTGAACATTTGTTACTTGGCTGATTGATGAATTAATTAAAAATGACCTTTTATCTTCAGGCTACCAAGGCTGAAATGAAAAGGGCATGGTTCTCCTTATTTCCTGCATACCAGAAATGCATCCTCATGTTAAGACTCCGGGGGCCACCTCTGTAAGATAGTCCTGCACAAAGGGTCCTCTTGCTCAGCAATGGAGGAGGCCTGTTGGAAGCAGGGGACTGGAAACTGTGTGCCCTAGTCCAATCTCCAGCAAGTGCAGACTCATCTCCCTGCTTGAGTGCTCCACCAATATGTGTGAGCTTCTCATGTCAACACTCCGCTGAGCAAAGCTCAGAACCCTGTGAATCACTTGTAGGCTGATCACAGAGAAGCCCAGGGTGGTAAGTGGGGGCTGGTCTCAGAGGTTTCCAGAAACAAGAAGGAAGCTCCCAAGTCTGGGTTGCTGTGATTGGAAGGAAGCAGATCTGGAGTTTCAGGAATATGGGTTTGGTTATAGGGCAGAGACTCCTTGCCCTATTACAGTGTTACAGGAGACACTTGGCCTGTAATCACAGCCTCTATTGAGCTGACCAGGCCTGGGTTCCATGAGCAACACACCAAACCCCCCACAGAACTAGGTACATCTGAGGCCAGCAAAAGGTTGATCCTTCCCTTTCACCAGGTCTGATGTCCCTGAAACGAGTCCAGTGCTGCCCAGTTACTGAAGCAAGGCTCCCTAGAGACTACAATGGATGAAGATGGGCAGGAAGGGAAGCTTCCTAGGACGACTCTACACCATAGGAAAATCATGTCATTTTCACATCCTTGCCATGCCAATGCAGTTACCACAAACACGTTGCTGTGCAAAGTTGTTTAATGATACTAATGATGTAATTGGAAATGATAATACTTTAATATAGGAAAATGTGAGAGACAGTTAGCCATGTAAAAATTCTGGCATGTTTCCTCTAAAAATCAAGTCACACTACCTCAAAGTTACACATTATCAATGTGGTCTCTTCATCTAGACTATAAACTTGCCAAAAGCAAGAACTCCTTCCAACATCTGCATGTTTCCTTGCAGCATTGGCCACTTTGCTTGTCCAAGAGTGGTTTCCAATTGAACATTTGTTACTTGGCTGATTGATGAATTAATTAAAAATGACCTTTTATCTTCAGGCTACCAAGGCTGAAATGAAAAGGGCATGGTTCTCCTTATTTCCTGCATACCAGAAATGCATCCTCATGTTAAGACTCCGGGGGCCACCTCTGTAAGATAGTCCTGCACAAAGGGTCCTCTTGCTCAGCAATGGAGGAGGCCTGTTGGAAGCAGGGGACTGGAAACTGTGTGCCCTAGTCCAATCTCCAGCAAGTGCAGACTCATCTCCCTGCTTGAGTGCTCCACCAATATGTGTGAGCTTCTCATGTCAACACTCCGCTGAGCAAAGCTCAGAACCCTGTGAATCACTTGTAGGCTGATCACAGAGAAGCCCAGGGTGGTAAGTGGGGGCTGGTCTCAGAGGTTTCCAGAAACAAGAAGGAAGCTCCCAAGTCTGGGTTGCTGTGATTGGAAGGAAGCAGATCTGGAGTTTCAGGAATATGGGTTTGGTTATAGGGCAGAGACTCCTTGCCCTATTACAGTGTTACAGGAGACACTTGGCCTGTAATCACAGCCTCTATTGAGCTGACCAGGCCTGGGTTCCATGAGCAACACACCAAACCCCCCACAGAACTAGGTACATCTGAGGCCAGCAAAAGGTTGATCCTTCCCTTTCACCAGGTCTGATGTCCCTGAAACGAGTCCAGTGCTGCCCAGTTACTGAAGCAAGGCTCCCTAGAGACTACAATGGATGAAGATGGGCAGGAAGGGAGTTCAGACGACTTACCAAGACTGTCAGGGCTCCACCTGCATTCCTCCTCCACAGCCCATAAGTGAACACCGCCTGATTTCAACTGCCAGTGTCTGCCTGTCGGTGCCTAAGCTGCCAGATCCGTGTTGCCCTCCCAAGAAGTAGGTTGGAACACCAGAGCTGAAATAACCTCCCCTCACCAAGCAGCCCTCCACCAATGACTGAGAGAAACTGATGTAGAAATGCCTGAAGTCTCTTCCTCAGGCAGGATGACTCTGAATCACATCATCTGCACTGGCTTCCAGAGTTCCCTGGCAGGATCAAGCCTGATGTTTCCTAAGGTCACTTCCCAAGTAAGCTATTTCCACTCAAATCCTTGATATTAATTCAGCTCCTGCAGCTCAGTAGAGTCCACCTACACAGGTCACAAAGATCACATGGCCACATGGAACACACAGAGGGACAGGTAAAGGTCCTGGATATCCATCACAGACCCTCGGTGCTCAGAGCCAGGCAGTGGAAGGTCAGAAGGACCCAATCTTCCTCCCCATGTCCCATGTTCCGTGGGCAGGCAACATTCCCCATATTACCTTACGAGCATTACCACGTCTTGGAAGTCCTCCAAAACTCATCATAGTCTCACACACTCATCCTTCCCCCTATAGGGAAGTCTCCACATTGGCACAAAGGGCAGTGACAACCCAAGAAATCAGTTTACTCGGGCAGCTTTAAAGGGCGATGAGGTTACAGATAGGCTGGCACAGAGAAGTCCTCAGACACAGGATCAGCATGGAGCAGTGAGTTCATGGACCTTGAGCCTGCAAGCTTGCACAACAGTGTCTGGCTCTCAAGGGACTCTCTCTAGCCTGCTTTATGGTGTGGAGTTGCCAGAGTTCTTCAGAGTTAGTGGGATGGTCAAACTCTGCCCACAACTAGCTCCAGGCTTCATAAATGACTTGAAAATGGGATCAGTCACCAAGGAGAAAGATCTTCATATTAATGACCAGGCCTGGGTTCCAGTGTACTGAAGCAAGGCTCCTTAGGATGTCCCTGAAACGAGTCCAGTGCTGCCCAGTTACTGAAGCAAGGCTCCCTAGAGACTACAATGGATGAAGATGGGCAGGAAGGGAGTTCAGACGACTTACCAAGACTGTCAGGGCTCCACCTGCATTCCTCCTCCACAGCCCATAAGTGAACACCGCCTGATTTCAACTGCCAGTGTCTGCCTGTCGGTGCCTAAGCTGCCAGATCCGTGTTGCCCTCCCAAGAAGTAGGTTGGAACACCAGAGCTGAAATAACCTCCCCTCACCAAGCAGCCCTCCACCAATGACTGAGAGAAACTGATGTAGAAATGCCTGAAGTCTCTTCCTCAGGCAGGATGACTCTGAATCACATCATCTGCACTGGCTTCCAGAGTTCCCTGGCAGGATCAAGCCTGATGTTTCCTAAGGTCACTTCCCAAGTAAGCTATTTCCACTCAAATCCTTGATATTAATTCAGCTCCTGCAGCTCAGTAGAGTCCACCTACACAGGTCACAAAGATCACATGGCCACATGGAACACACAGAGGGACAGGTAAAGGTCCTGGATATCCATCACAGACCCTCGGTGCTCAGAGCCAGGCAGTGGAAGGTCAGAAGGACCCAATCTTCCTCCCCATGTCCCATGTTCCGTGGGCAGGCAACATTCCCCATATTACCTTACGAGCATTACCACGTCTTGGAAGTCCTCCAAAACTCATCATAGTCTCACACACTCATCCTTCCCCCTATAGGGAAGTCTCCACATTGGCACAAAGGGCAGTGACAACCCAAGAAATCAGTTTACTCGGGCAGCTTTAAAGGGCGATGAGGTTACAGATAGGCTGGCACAGAGAAGTCCTCAGACACAGGATCAGCATGGAGCAGTGAGTTCATGGACCTTGAGCCTGCAAGCTTGCACAACAGTGTCTGGCTCTCAAGGGACTCTCTCTAGCCTGCTTTATGGTGTGGAGTTGCCAGAGTTCTTCAGAGTTAGTGGGATGGTCAAACTCTGCCCACAACTAGCTCCAGGCTTCATAAATGACTTAAAAATGGGATCAGTCACCAAGGAGATATTTTTCATGCCCATCTGTCACTTTTTGGTGTTTATCTTACATGACTTTTCAAATTCCTTCCTTTTAAAAATTAACTACTTTTTAAACTCTCTCTTACTTCACCACTCATGTTCATGTTCACCCGACATGTTTCCATCAACATGTTCTGTGGAGAGTGGAGTTAAAGCTCCCTTTATTTCTTAGATGTGTCAGGAGTGTTCTCCATGAGGAGAATATGTTTTACTTGATGCTGATATATTTGGGGACTCCTCGTTATAAAACCTATATAATCCTAATTCCACAGTGTATTCCAATCAACTAAGTTATACACTTTCTTTTTCATAAAGTCATGAATCAAACAATTCCTGCAGGTACTGTGGTATTTCAGTCTCTACATGGAGTGGTTTCTCCCTGCTATGTGGTACTAGCTTCTGCTGCTCAGCCTGACCAGACCAGGTAATTGGGAAAACAGAAGAAGTATCTCTGCAATTCATTGCATTTCTTTTCTTTTTCTGAGTATTTATTAACTATTTTTAATTCATTTTTAAAATTTTGATTGGAGGATAGCTGCTTTAAAATATTGTATTAGTTTCTAGCGTACAGCAAAATGAACCAACTATGCACACACATATGTCCTCACAAGCAAAATGACAGATTTGAAGAGCTGTTGGGAGGAAATGACTTATATTAGAAATGCAATGGTATTAACACATGTATGTGGAATCTGAAAAAAATTTGGTATAGAGATCTCATTTACAAAGCAGAAATAGAGACACAGAAACAGAGAACAAATGTTTGGATACCGTATGCAGCACAATTGTCTCCAAACATATAGGGAAGTCTCACATTGGCACAAAGGGCAGTGACAACCCAAGAAATCAGTTTACTCGGGCAGCTTTAAAGGGCGATGAGGTTACAGATAGGCTGGCACAGAGAAGTCCTCAGACACAGGATCAGCATGGAGCAGTGAGTTCATGGACCTTGAGCCTGCAAGCTTGCACAACAGTGTCTGGCTCTCAAGGGACTCTCTCTAGCCTGCTTTATGGTGTGGAGTTGCCAGAGTTCTTCAGAGTTAGTGGGATGGTCAAACTCTGCCCACAACTAGCTCCAGGCTTCATAAATGACTTAAAAATGGGATCAGTCACCAAGGAGATATTTTCATGCCCATCTGTCACTTTTGGTGTTTATCTTACATGACTTTTAAAATTTCCCTTTCCCTTTTTAAAAAATTAACTACTTTTTAAGCTCTCTCTTACTTCACCACTCATGTTCATGTTCACCCGACATGTTTCCATCAACATGTTCTGTGGAGAGTGGAGTTAAAGCTCCCTTTATTTCTTAGATGTGTCAGGAGTGTTCTCCATGAGGAGAATATGTTTTACTTGATGCTGATATATTTGGGGACTCCTCGTTATAAAACCTATATAATCCTAATTCCACAGTGTATTCCAATCAACTAAGTTATACACTTTCTTTTTCATAAAGTCATGAATCAAACAATTCCTGCAGGTACTGTGGTATTTCAGTCTCTACATGGAGTGGTTTCTCCCTGCTATGTGGTACTAGCTTCTGCTGCTCAGCCTGACCAGACCAGGTAATTGGGAAAACCGAAAGAAGTATCTCTGCAATTCATTGCATTTCTTTTCTTTTTCTGAGTATTTATTAACTATTTTTAATTCATTTTTAAAATTTTGATTGGAGGATAGCTGCTTTAAAATATTGTATTAGTTTCTAGCGTACAGCAAAATGAACCAACTATGCACACACATATGTCCTCACAAGCAAAATGACAGATTTGAAGAGCTGTTGGGAGGAAATGACTTATATTAGAAATGCAATGGTATTAACACATGTATGTGGAATCTGAAAAAAATTTGGTATAGAGATCTCATTTACAAAGCAGAAATAGAGACACAGAAACAGAGAACAAATGTTTGGATACCAAGGAGGAATATACCTCCTCTTTTTTGGATTTCCTTCCCATTTCCCTGTGTGTGTGCTCACTCAGTCATATATGACTCTGTGCCACCCCAATAACTGTAGCCAACCAGGCTCCCCTGTCCGTGGGATTTTGCAGGCAAGAATACTGGAGTGGGGTGCCATTTCCTCCTCCAAGGGGTCTTCCCAACCCAGAGACTGAACCTGCATTTCCTGCATTGCAAGTAACCAATTTTTTTTTTTTTTAAGATTTATTCATTTATTTATTTAGGGGGGGGGTCGGGTTGGGGAGGGAGGGGGACGGGCGGGCCACCTCCATTTGTCTTTCATTTCTCTATTTTCATCCGTCCTTGTTCTTTGGCTCCTGTGGGCCTCCCATCGCTGTGGTGTCTGTCGTCACGAGCGCTGGCTCTGGGTGCATGTGCTCCAGAGCTCCGGCTGGGTAATTGGACACATTGGTCCAGCCGCTCCAGGCCACGTGGGATCTTCCCAGGCCAGGGATGCAGTGCCCCTTGCACTGCAAGGCGGTGTCCTTACCCACTTGACCACGAGGGGAAGCCCAAGAAACCTATTCTTTATTGAGCCACCTGAGAAGTCCTTTCCTTCTTCATTTAGGTCACCACAGAGAATTAAGTAGAATTCCCTGTGCTCTACAGTAGGCTCTCATTAGTTATCTATTTTTTATATATAGTGCCAATAGTGTATATACGCTAATAGCAATCTCCCAGTTCATTCCACCTCTTTTTTCCCTCTTGGCACCCATACATTTGCTCTCTCTTCCTGTGCCTCTATTTGTGCTGGGGAAGACTGGGGGCAAGAGGAGAAGGGGGCAGTAGAGGATGAGATGGTTAGATAGCATCACTGACTCAATGCCTTACATTGGAGGATAGCTGCTTTAAAATATTGTATTAGTTTCTAGCGTACAGCAAAATGAACCAACTATGCACACACATATGTCCTCACAAGCAAAATGACAGATTTGAAGAGCTGTTGGGAGGAAATGACTTATATTAGAAATGCAATGGTATTAACACATGTATGTGGAATCTGAAAAAAATTTGGTATAGAGATCTCATTTACAAAGCAGAAATAGAGACACAGAAACAGAGAACAAATGTTTGGATACCAAGGAGGAATATACCTCCTCTTTTTTGGATTTCCTTCCCATTTCCCTGTGTGTGTGCTCACTCAGTCATATATGACTCTGTGCCACCCCAATAACTGTAGCCAACCAGGCTCCCCTGTCCGTGGGATTTTGCAGGCAAGAATACTGGAGTGGGGTGCCATTTCCTCCTCCAAGGGATCTTCCCAACCCAGAGACTGAACCTGCATCTCCTGCATTGCAAGAAACCTATTTTTTTTTTCTTTTTTAAGATTTATTCATTTATTTATTTAGGGTGAGGGTCGGGTTGGGGAGGGAGGGGGACGGGCGGGCCACCTCCATTTGTCTTTCATTTCTCTATTTTCATCCGTCCTTGTTCTTTGGCTCCTGTGGGCCTCCCATCGCGGTGGTGTCTGTCGTCACGAGCGCTGGCTCTGGGTGCATGTGCTCCAGAGCTCCGGCTGGGTAATTGGACACATTGGTCCAGCCGCTCCAGGCCACGTGGGATCTTCCCAGGCCAGGGATGCAGTGCCCCTTGCACTGCAAGGCGGTGTCCTTACCCACTTGACCACGAGGGGAAGCCCAAGAAACCTATTCTTTATTGAGCCACCTGAGAAGTCCTTTCCTTCTTCATTTAGGTCACCACAGAGAATTAAGTAGAATTCCCTGTGCTCTACAGTAGGCTCTCATTAGTTATCTATTTTTTATATATAGTGCCAATAGTGTATATACGCTAATAGCAATCTCCCAGTTCATTCCACCTCTTTTTTCCCTCTTGGCACCCATACATTTGCTCTCTCTTCCTGTGCCTCTATTTGTGCTGGGGAAGACTGGGGGCAAGAGGAGAAGGGGGCAGTAGAGGATGAGATGGTTAGATAGCATCACTGACTCAATGCCTTACTGAGTCCAAGCTCTCTCTGCTCACCACAGGACAGGCCAATGAATCTGAGAGACGAGGTGTTGGGCCAAGGAAGAGACCAATCCAGAAGCCAGCAGACCAAGAGATGACTGGCTAGCACCTCAAAATAACCATCTTATCAAGGTCTGGATGCCAGTTTATTTTATAGATCAGAGATGTGGGAGGTGAGGAAGCAAAGCAAAAATCTTGCAAACATCTCCTAGAATGGCAAGCCTCAGGCAGGGGATGTGTTCATTTCTCCCTTCCTGCCGTCCACAGGTGGACAGGGTTCTGAACAAAGGGTCTTTAGTTTAACAGTTAGGTAGAGGGCAGGCCATTCTGTATGATTATGATAACAAAAGCAATGAAAAGCAAATCAAAGAAACAGTTCCATCATGGAGTCAGAATTGGCTTCTTCCCTACAACAAATGGACATGCATTTGAGCAAATTCCAGGAAACAGGGAAGAACCTGGAAGCCTGGCGTGCTGCAGACCATGGGGTCTCACAGAGTCTGACACGACTTAAGGATGGAACAATGCAACAATATATCAATTATTTCCGATTTCACATATATGTGTTAATATCATTGCATTTCTAATATAAGTCATTTCCTGCCAACAACTATTCCATTTGTCATTTTGTTTGTGCAAAGTTAGGAAAAAAACTTTTTCAGATCAGCCGCTCCAGGCCACGGGGGATGTTCCCAGGCGAGGGATGCAGTGGCGCTTGCGCTGCAAGGCGGTGTCCTTACCCACTTGACCACGAGGGGAAGCCCAAGAAACCTATTCTTTATTGAGCCACCTGAGAAGTCCTTTCCTTCTTCATTTAGGTCACCACAGAGAATTAAGTAGAATTCCCTGTGCTCTACAGTAGGCTCTCATTAGTTATCTATTTTTTATATATAGTGCCAATAGTGTATATACGCTAATAGCAATCTCCCAGTTCATTCCACCTCTTTTTTCCCTCTTGGCACCCATACATTTGCTCTCTCTTCCTGTGCCTCTATTTGTGCTGGGGAAGACTGGGGGCAAGAGGAGAAGGGGGCAGTAGAGGATGAGATGGTTAGATAGCATCACTGACTCAATGCCTTACTGAGTCCAAGCTCTCTCTGCTCACCACAGGACAGGCCAATGAATCTGAGAGACGAGGTGTTGGGCCAAGGAAGAGACCAATCCAGAAGCCAGCAGACCAAGAGATGACTGGCTAGCACCTCAAAATAACCATCTTATCAAGGTCTGGATGCCAGTTTATTTTATAGATCAGAGATGTGGGAGGTGAGGAAGCAAAGCAAAAATCTTGCAAACATCTCCTAGAATGGCAAGCCTCAGGCAGGGGATGTGTTCATTTCTCCCTTCCTGCCGTCCACAGGTGGACAGGGTTCTGAACAAAGGGTCTTTAGTTTAACAGTTAGGTAGAGGGCAGGCCATTCTGTATGATTATGATAACAAAAGCAATGAAAAGCAAATCAAAGAAACAGTTCCATCATGGAGTCAGAATTGGCTTCTTCCCTACAACAAATGGACATGCATTTGAGCAAATTCCAGGAAACAGGGAAGAACCTGGAAGCCTGGCGTGCTGCAGACCATGGGGTCTCACAGAGTCTGACACGACTTAAGGATGGAACAATGCAACAATATATCAATTATTTCCGATTTCACATATATGTGTTAATATCATTGCATTTCTAATATAAGTCATTTCCTGCCAACAACTATTCCATTTGTCATTTTGTTTGTGCAAAGTTAGAACCTTTCATACCCACTGGGTAAAATACACAGAACAATGTAGAAGTTATTAGCACAGACATTCAAGAATCAGCAACTGGGAGATGGACTTTTCTAAATAGCTGGCAAGCGCTGTAGTGGCAGAGGAGGGAAGGGTGGAAAAGGCAGGGCTTGAGTCCCCGGATCACGCAGAGGGAGAGAATTTCAAAGAGCAGGCCAAACGGTTGATGTCCCCTGGAGATCTTTTATCATTCTTTCTATCTCATCAGGTCTTATAACCAATGAATACTCCTTCCTGGACTTATGATGCTGGAGATCCATCTGTCTTCCTGCAAGAAGGTTTAAACCGGAGTTGTGTGTGTTTAAAACCCCACTGACAAGCCTTCATTTCTTTAAGTCCACTTGAAAGAGGAGTTCTCTATTAACTCAAAGGTATGAAGTCCCTGGGTTGACTGTGACTTTGACAGATGTATGCCAGGCCGGTGCCCATGACTGAGAGATGTGTCAGAAGACCCTCATCCTCATTTATCTATCATATTTTATAATCCAAATCAGGAATGTGTGAGACTAGGCTCGATTTCTCTTTCTATTTCTTAAAATGAACCCTAGGTACAGTTTTTGGAAAATGTTGAGGGGATCCAAACTCATCTCCTGGGAGAGCAGTTTTGCTCTCTGATTGCTTCTGAACTGAAGGCAGGTGCGTGCCATTCTGATAGATTGTATTAAGAGCACCCACAAGCAGACAAGTCTGAGGATCACTATGGCTTGGGATCCTAGCATTTTTTCTCAAACTCTGGAAGATAAATAAATGAGCACATTAACTTAAACATCACTTAACTCTTGGGACTTCCTTAGTGGTCCAGTGATTGAGAATCTCCCTTTCCACTACAGGGGGCATGCATTCAATCTTTGGTTGGGGAACTAAGGTTCCACAAACCTTACAGAGTTGAACCTGGAAGCCGGGCGCCATGGGGTCTCACAGAGTCTGACACGACTTAAGGATGGAACAATGCAACAATATATCAATTATTTCCGATTTCACATATATGTGTTAATATCATTGCATTTCTAATATAAGTCATTTCCTGCCAACAACTATTCCATTTGTCATTTTGTTTGTGCAAAGTTAGAACCTTTCATACCCACTGGGTAAAATACACAGAACAATGTAGAAGTTATTAGCACAGACATTCAAGAATCAGCAACTGGGAGATGGACTTTTCTAAATAGCTGGCAAGCGCTGTAGTGGCAGAGGAGGGAAGGGTGGAAAAGGCAGGGCTTGAGTCCCCGGATCACGCAGAGGGAGAGAATTTCAAAGAGCAGGCCAAACGGTTGATGTCCCCTGGAGATCTTTTATCATTCTTTCTATCTCATCAGGTCTTATAACCAATGAATACTCCTTCCTGGACTTATGATGCTGGAGATCCATCTGTCTTCCTGCAAGAAGGTTTAAACCGGAGTTGTGTGTGTTTAAAACCCCACTGACAAGCCTTCATTTCTTTAAGTCCACTTGAAAGAGGAGTTCTCTATTAACTCAAAGGTATGAAGTCCCTGGGTTGACTGTGACTTTGACAGATGTATGCCAGGCCGGTGCCCATGACTGAGAGATGTGTCAGAAGACCCTCATCCTCATTTATCTATCATATTTTATAATCCAAATCAGGAATGTGTGAGACTAGGCTCGATTTCTCTTTCTATTTCTTAAAATGAACCCTAGGTACAGTTTTTGGAAAATGTTGAGGGGATCCAAACTCATCTCCTGGGAGAGCAGTTTTGCTCTCTGATTGCTTCTGAACTGAAGGCAGGTGCGTGCCATTCTGATAGATTGTATTAAGAGCACCCACAAGCAGACAAGTCTGAGGATCACTATGGCTTGGGATCCTAGCATTTTTTTTCTCAAACTCTGGAAGATAAATAAATGAGCACATTAACTTAAACATCACTTAACTCTTGGGACTTCCTTAGTGGTCCAGTGATTGAGAATCTCCCTTTCCACTACAGGGGGCATGCATTCAATCTTTGGTTGGGGAACTAAGGTTCCACAAACCTTACAGAGTTGCCTAAATAAATAATCACTTCATTCTCAAGATAGTAATAAATCATGCAGTTATAGAACTGGCAGGGTGAATTAAGCGAAGTGAAGCAAAAGTCACTAAGTCATGTCTAACTCTTTGTGGCCTCATGGACCGTAGACTTCCAGATTCATCTGTCCATGGAATACTTGAGGCAAGAATACTAGAGTGGGTAGCCATTTCCTTCTCTAGGGGATCTTCAAAACCCAGGGATCAAACCCAGATCTCCCACATGGTAGGCAGATTCTTTACAATCTGAGCCACCAGGGAAGCCCAAGAATACTGGAATGGGTAGCTTATCCCTTCTCCAGGGGATCTTCCTGATCCAGGAATTGAACTGGGGTCTCCTGCATTGCAGGCAGACTCTTCACCAGCTGGCCTACCAAGGAAGCCCTAGGCTCTGCCTAATTGCCTAAGAAAGGAGGCAAATTCCCTTCTCAAGTTATTATTTTAGTGCAAAAAGTTCCAGTTAGATCTCCAGTGTTTTACAAAGCTTAGAGCAACATTCTGCATGTTCATTCATAAATTTTTTGAAAGCACTCACCTACTTTCCAACAGCTTATGGCAGACTAACTGGAACTGCCAATTCTGGGCACAGGTGTGATTTCATTTTTTTTAAATTTGGCCTCTTTTACTGGTTTATTTATTTGTTTATTTTCATCCATCTTTATTCTTTGGCCTGTGTGGGCCTCTCATCTCAGTGGCCTCTCTCACTGCAGAGCACCAGCTTTGGGCGCATGCACTCCAGAGCTCCAGCTCATTAGTTGGACACATTGGTCCAGCTGCTCTGTGGAAGGTGGGATCTTCCCAGGTCAGGGATCGAACCAGCGCCCCCTTGCACTGCAAGGTGGACTCTTTACCCAAACTGGACCACCAGGGAAACCCTGATTATTCTTTTCTGAGAATGGTTGTAGGACTTTAAAAAAAAATTTATTGGAATATAGTTGACTTACAATGTTGTGTTGCTGCTATACACAAGTGAATCAGTCATACAGGGACATATATCCATTCATTTTAGTGATTACAGAGTACTAGTAGAGTTCCGTGTACTATACCTATAGGTACTTTTTAGTTACCTACTTTATATATGATAGTGTATATATGTAAATCCCAATCTCCTAATTTATCCCTGCCCTTTTTCCCCCCCAGTAACCACTGTTTCCTACATCAGCACAGGTGTGATTTAAATTAGTTTTTACCTGGATCTAGGGGATATACAGTTCTACCCTCTATACAAAGTGCATGAATTAAAATAGGCATGTGTTTTCTGCAAAAACGTTGGTGAAACTGGAATTACTGATTTTGCACCTCAAATCTCCACTGGAAAATTCCTGGAGAACCCCCTTTCCCATAGGGGATCTTCAAAACCCAGGGATCAAACCCAGATCTCCCACATGGTAGGCAGATTCTTTACAATCTGAGCCACCAGGGAAGCCCAAGAATACTGGAATGGGTAGCTTATCCCTTCTCCAGGGGATCTTCCTGATCCAGGAATTGAACTGGGGTCTCCTGCATTGCAGGCAGACTCTTCACCAGCTGGCCTACCAAGGAAGCCCTAGGCTCTGCCTAATTGCCTAAGAAAGGAGGCAAATTCCCTTCTCAAGTTATTATTTTAGTGCAAAAAGTTCCAGTTAGATCTCCAGTGTTTTACAAAGCTTAGAGCAACATTCTGCATGTTCATTCATAAATTTTTTGAAAGCACTCACCTACTTTCCAACAGCTTATGGCAGACTAACTGGAACTGCCAATTCTGGGCACAGGTGTGATTTCATTTTTTTTAAATTTGGCCTCTTTTACTGGTTTATTTATTTGTTTATTTTCATCCATCTTTATTCTTTGGCCTGTGTGGGCCTCTCATCTCAGTGGCCTCTCTCACTGCAGAGCACCAGCTTTGGGCGCATGCACTCCAGAGCTCCAGCTCATTAGTTGGACACATTGGTCCAGCTGCTCTGTGGAAGGTGGGATCTTCCCAGGTCAGGGATCGAACCAGCGCCCCCTTGCACTGCAAGGTGGACTCTTTACCCAAACTGGACCACCAGGGAAACCCTGATTATTCTTTTCTGAGAATGGTTGTAGGACTTTAAAAAAAAATTTATTGGAATATAGTTGACTTACAATGTTGTGTTGCTGCTATACACAAGTGAATCAGTCATACAGGGACATATATCCATTCATTTTTAGTGATTACAGAGTACTAGTAGAGTTCCGTGTACTATACCTATAGGTACTTTTTAGTTACCTACTTTATATATGATAGTGTATATATGTAAATCCCAATCTCCTAATTTATCCCTGCCCTTTTTCCCCCCCAGTAACCACTGTTTCCTACATCAGCACAGGTGTGATTTAAATTAGTTTTTACCTGGATCTAGGGGATATACAGTTCTACCCTCTATACAAAGTGCATGAATTAAAATAGGCATGTGTTTTCTGCAAAAACGTTGGTGAAACTGGAATTACTGATTTTGCACCTCAAATCTCCACTGGAAAATTCCTGGAGAACTTCTGGGGGCCTTGCTTCCCCCCATGAAAGATATAGAGGTTATTTCTTAAACTGGGATTAATATTCATTTGTTATCACATCTGACGTTACTCTGTTGATCATTTCTGTCTAGAATCTCCAGAGTTTCTGGAGTTTCAAAGACACGTGCACCTCAATGTTCATAGCAGCATTATTTACAACAGCCAAAGTATGGAAGCAATCTAAGTGTCTACCTACAGATAAATGGATAAAGAAGATGTGTGTGTGTGTATATATATATATGTATGTGTATATATGTGTATATATACACATACATATATATATATATATATATATATATATATAATATATCTCAACTATAAAAAATGAAGTCGGGCCTCCCCGGTGGTCCAGTGGGTAAGGGTACCACCTTGCAGTGCAAGGGGCACTGGTTCAATCCTTGGCCTGGGAAGATCCCACGTGCCACAGAGCAGCTGGACTGATGTGTCCACTACCGAGCCAGAGCTCTGGAGCCCATGTGCCCAGAGCCGGTGCTCTGCAGTGAGGGAGGCCACTGCGATGGGAGGCCCACAAAGGCCAAAGAACAAAGATGGATGAAAATAAATAAATGAAAGACCAATAGAAGTGGCCAAAAAGAAAAAGAAAAATGAAGTTTCCTTACATTTGCAACAACATATGGGCCTAGAGGCTAGATTGTAGGACTTAAAAAAAAATTTATTGGAATATAGTTGACTTACAATGTTGTGTTGCTGCTATACACAAGTGAATCAGTCATACAGGGACATATATCCATTCATTTTAGTGATTACAGAGTACTAGTAGAGTTCCGTGTACTATACCTATAGGTACTTTTTAGTTACCTACTTTATATATGATAGTGTATATATGTAAATCCCAATCTCCTAATTTATCCCTGCCCTTTTTCCCCCCCAGTAACCACTGTTTCCTACATCAGCACAGGTGTGATTTAAATTAGTTTTTACCTGGATCTAGGGGATATACAGTTCTACCCTCTATACAAAGTGCATGAATTAAAATAGGCATGTGTTTTCTGCAAAAACGTTGGTGAAACTGGAATTACTGATTTTGCACCTCAAATCTCCACTGGAAAATTCCTGGAGAACTTCTGGGGGCCTTGCTTCCCCCCATGAAAGATATAGAGGTTATTTCTTAAACTGGGATTAATATTCATTTGTTATCACATCTGACGTTACTCTGTTGATCATTTCTGTCTAGAATCTCCAGAGTTTCTGGAGTTTCAAAGACACGTGCACCTCAATGTTCATAGCAGCATTATTTACAACAGCCAAAGTATGGAAGCAATCTAAGTGTCTACCTACAGATAAATGGATAAAGAAGATGTGTGTGTGTGTATATATATATATGTATGTGTATATATGTGTATATATACACATACATATATATATATATATATATATATATATATAATATAACTCAACTATAAAAAATGAAGTCGGGCCTCCCTGGTGGTCCAGTGGGTAAGGGTACCACCTTGCAGTGCAAGGGGCACTGGTTCAATCCTTGGCCTGGGAAGATCCCACGTGCCACAGAGCAGCTGGACTGATGTGTCCACTACCGAGCCAGAGCTCTGGAGCCCATGTGCCCAGAGCCGGTGCTCTGCAGTGAGGGAGGCCACTGCGATGGGAGGCCCACAAAGGCCAAAGAACAAAGATGGATGAAAATAAATAAATGAAAGACCAATAGAAGTGGCCAAAAAGAAAAAGAAAAAAATGAAGTCTTACATTTGCAACAACATGGATGGACCTAGATGATAATAAGCCAGACAGAAAAAGATTCTCTTCAATTATATCTGGAATCTAAAAACTATAAAACAAAATCAGATAGAACAAACTAATGATTGCCAGAGTAGATGGGCGTGGATAGACGGTGAAATACGTGAAGGGAACAAGTACTGTAATCTAATGTTGATCTGCATTTATAAATATGAGGTGGGCAGAAAATGACCTCATCACCTTTTGAATGCCAGGAAAAGGTCATTGATATAACCAATATTAGAGAAAACAGGACTGAAAATATTCAAGTCATGATTCCATGGTATGAGACTCTAAAATATAAGTAGAAGCTGCTTAATACTTTGAAATAGAATGTCACTCTAAAAAGCAATTATAAATAATCCAGATAAGAAGGAAAAAGATTCTGAAAAAATACCCATAAAACTGCAATAACTGCATAAGGAAATCTCCCATGAGCTCAGATTTTCAGGTAATATGTTATAATGATGGGTTTACCTCAGAGAAAATATTCAAGCATCTCTTGAATGTTCTTTGAGGTCTGGGACTGATGCTATGACTTTGCAATTACATATTTTCATAATTGTAGTTTCAAGTTGAAACAATGTCCAGAGTTTCAAAAACTCTCTTGTCTTCATTGCTAATCCTGACCAAATTTCCCTGTCTTAGAAGCATCCTCCCAAACCATTCACTGGCTCCTCATTCAATCCATACTGGATGAAAAACTCAGCTCATAGAAAATGAAAAACTTAGACACCTGGCTGATCTGTCAGCAAGCCAAACTCATGTTAGAAGCTTGAATTCTACATAATAGAGAAGTGGAGAAATAGAAAATGCTTCCATGATGTTTCTGTAATGGGAGCATCTGTTTTTACAATATAGAGGGGTGCCATGCCCTGCAGCAGAGAACTACACTTACAAATAGATCCACGGGTTTTATTTGCCATGATGGCTTTCAGCAGGATTCTTTCACTCATCTCATTACTTCATATTTTTCATTAACTCACTATACTCATTAGCATACCTTTTATACACACACACATATATATATGTGTATATATGCTATATAATCCTATATATAGATAGATAGCTTTATATTTTTTGACCATCATCATCCCTAATTATATATATCTATATCTATATAATTGACCCTTAGCCCCAAGTCCCTCTCTATTCTCCTACTTTTGTGATCAGATTTGGATGCTGGGTAAGATTTGAGGACACTTTTTGCCTCAACTTGTAGTTGGACACAGTAACTAAGACATGGAAACAATCTAAATGGCCATTAATGATGAACATATAAAGAAACTGTGATATATATATACATATATCACATTTTATATATGAATTTATATATGAATATAGGTAAATATATTCAGGCTTTAAAAAAAGAAGAAATTCTTGCCAATTATGACAACCTAGAAAGCATTACATTAATAAGCCAGACACAGTAAGACAGATACTGTATGATCTTATAGGTGGAATCTAAAAGAGTTAAACTCATAGAGGCAGAGAGTAGAATGGTGGTTTTCAGGGGCTGAGAAGAGGGAGACTTGGGGAAGTGATGGTCAAAGGGTACAACACTTTATATAAGATAAATAAATTCTAGAAATTTACAGCCTAGTGCCTATAGCTATTAATATTGTATTGTATACTTAAAATTTTCCAACAGGGTAGGTTTTATGCTGTGTTCCTGCCATACTCATATACACATAGCACATTCACACAAAAAGCTAATAAAAATAATAATAGTGAGCATGGGAGAAAATTGGAGGATGCTACAGATATGACTGTGTGATGGTTTCCCAGGTATGTGCTTGTCCTCAAACTCATCAAGTTGTAACACTAAATATGTACAGATTTTTACAAGTCAAATTATATCTCGATAAGTGGCTTTAAAAACCAAAACTCGTTGGAGCATTCTGCTTAGACATTGCCCCTTTGCTTGTACTTTGATTGTAGCCTTAAGGTTTAATCAGTGAATGAAAAGTGAATGAAAAGATGGCTTCAAAGGGAAATATTTTCCCTACAGTCTAGAACAGAAGTGGTCTATGATGTTTGCTCCCATTTCCCCTAAGACCATCCCCAGATGCCCTTCTGAAGTTCAGGAAGAGAGGGTCAGGGCTGAGATGTCCCCTCTGGAAGAGAGAAGGACCAGCCTTCTCATCAAAACAGTCCAGATGCAATCTAGAGGAAACATGATCTAAAAGATCCACCAGAACATGATCTTCAAACTGGTTTTCTGAAGGTGTACAGTTTTATTATCACACATCTGGAAATCTCCCATAAAATCTGTTTCCTTAACTTTATATCATCTATAACCTAAAATAAATATGCTTTCTAATCATTTTGTAACTGCGTACTGCCACGACATTTCTGCTTCTGTGTGCAAAATCTATTGACACAAAGTCATCACTTACATGATGTTATTTAAAAGGAAGGCAATGCAGTTGTTTTTAAACTGTGTCTTGCTGAACCCCAAGAGCATAAGAGATCCACAATCTGTCCAATATGAAAAACATCACAATCATGCCTTTTCCAGAGTCTGGCTCTATTATTGATCTCCCTATCCCTACTCTAAAAGAATCTATACTCTGGATCTAGTGGCCTCATTGTGACCTTGGAGCATAGGTTTTCCTTGACCCTCCAGGGGCCCTCTTTCTTGAGGGTGTTGATCAGAAATGAGGGTGTGATGAGAAGGAAAAAAATGGGGGTTCCTACTAGACTTTAAGAGTGTCTAGCCAGTTAATGGAAGATTTTTAAAATAAAAACAGTATTCCTGAGTATTCCATTTGGACTATTCCTAATAGACCTAATGTCACCTTGAAATTCATTGCAAAGAACTAGATGTTTACTTAACATGGACAGAAGCAGTCTATGTTGTTGAAAACCAAGAAACAAAAATGGATGTATCATCTCGTTAACCGACCAAAAGTGATCAGCAAAGCAACATATATCTTGCTTCTAAGATCCCCTTGTTACTCTGAGCTTGTTTACAAAACAGAAACACAGTCACAGATGTAGAAAACAAACTTATGTTTACCAGGGGATAAAAATGGGTAGGGATATATTGGCAGATAAGAATTGACATATGCATATATGCTCAGTCACTTAAGTCATGTCTGACTCTATGAACCCATGCAGTATAGCCCACCAGGCTCCTCTGTCCATGGGATTCTCTAGGCAAGAATACTGGAGTGGGTTGCCATGCCCTCCTTCATTTTTTTTATATATATATATTTTTTTTTTTTTTTATTTTGGGGGGATGGGCTGGGGAGGCAGGCGGGCGGGCGGGCCACTTCCACTGGTCTTTCATTTATCTATTTTCATCCATCTTTTTTTTGGTTCTTTGGTCCGCGTGGGCCTCCCATTGCAGTGGCCTCTGTTGTCGCAGAGCACCGGCTCTGGGCGCACACGCTCCAGAGCTCCGGCTCAGTAATTGGACACATCGGTCCAGCCGCTCCGCGGCACATGGGATCTTCCCAGGCCAGGGATCAAACCAGCGTCCCTTGCACCACAAGGCGGTGTCCTTACCCACTGGACCACCAGGGAAGCCCTATGCCCTCCTTCAGGGGGTCTTCCGGATCGAATCTGCATCTTCTGCATTACAGGTGGATCTTTTACTGCTGAACCACCAGGGAAGCCCTGACATATATATGTGTGTGTGTATGTATATGTATATATATGTATATATACATATACATACACACACACACACACACACACACACACACTACATGTAAAGTGAGCTTCCCTGATGGTTCAACAGGAAGGAATCTGCCTATCAAAGCAAGAGATATAGGTTTGATCTCTGGATTCAGAAGATTCCCTGGATAAGAAGGAAATGGAAACCCAATCTAATTTTCTTGCCTGGGAAACCCCATGGACAGAGCAACCTGGCAGACTGCACTCCATGGGGTAGCAAAGAGTCAGACACAACTTGGGACTGAATAAAAACAATATATAAAATAGGTAACTAATAAGGACCTACCGTACAACACAGGGAGCTCTACTGAAAACTCTTTAATGATCCATGTGGAAAAAGAATCTAAAGAGTGTACACTTTGCTGTACAACAGACACACAAAATTGTAAATCAACTATACTCCAACAAGATTTTTAAAAAGTATTCATGTTCTAATGTCTCTATATTAAATGTATGATACAATGAACTTACATTCTTGCCTTGTTAAAACATTCACATCAAAATATCCACCTAAGGATAAAGGACAGGGAAGCTGGCCTGCTGCAGTGCATGGACTTACAATGAGTCGGACACAACTTAGAGACTGAACAACCACAACAAAGGGTAAAGAAGGAAAAACAAAGCTAACCTATCAGTTTGTCACTCTAGAAAAATGACTGCGCTGTGCCACATCCTACAGAAATTTTCCGTTAAAAACAAATCCAATAGAGTGTCTACATTAAGGATACACTCGAAGTGTGGCCCAAGGATCAACAGCCTCTGCAGCACCTGAGAACTTGCTAGCAATAGAAATTCTCCAACACTTCTGAGACATCTCTGAGTGTGAGGCTAGCTCTCCATCCATCAGTGTGGGAAGCAGGGTGCTACATGAGGGCAGTTGATGCACATTAGCAGGTTGACAGAATTTGCAGGTTTTGGAGACAGAACTCACATGATCGCAATTCTGAATTTTACCTCAATCCATCAAACAGCCTGTGAAAGTCCCTACTGCCTCTTTTCTGCCCCCTCTCTATTCCCTGTTTGCTCCCAGGACAACTTATGACAACGGCTTGGTTTGCCTGGACTTCCTAAATTTTAGAAATCAAATGGAGGGGGAAGGAGCAGGTAGGACTAATAGAGAAAGTAGCATTGAAACATACACATTACCATATATAAAATAGATAGCTGGAGGGAATGTGTCCTATGAGGCAGGGAGCCAAACCTGGTGCCCTGTGACTACCTGGAGGGGTGGGATGGAGTGGGAGGTGGGAGGCAGGTTCAAGAGGAAGTGGATAGATGTATGCCTATGGCTGATTCATGTTGATGTATGGAAAAACTAACAAAATATTGTAAAGCAATTGTCCTCCAATTAAACATAAATAAATTTTTAAAAAAGAAGTCAAATTGAGAGCTGAAATGGGTTTTTCTCCCCGAAATTAATGATCCATGTGGAAAAAGAATCTAAAGAGTGTACACTTTGCTGTACAACAGACACACAAAATTGTAAATCAACTATACTCCAACAAGATTTTTAAAAAGTATTCATGTTCTAATGTCTCTATATTAAATGTATGATACAATGAACTTACATTCTTGCCTTGTTAAAACATTCACATCAAAATATCCACCTAAGGATAAAGGACAGGGAAGCTGGCCTGCTGCAGTGCATGGACTTACAATGAGTCGGACACAACTTAGAGACTGAACAACCACAACAAAGGGTAAAGAAGGAAAAACAAAGCTAACCTATCAGTTTGTCACTCTAGAAAAATGACTGCGCTGTGCCACATCCTACAGAAATTTTCCGTTAAAAACAAATCCAATAGAGTGTCTACATTAAGGATACACTCGAAGTGTGGCCCAAGGATCAACAGCCTCTGCAGCACCTGAGAACTTGCTAGCAATAGAAATTCTCCAACACTTCTGAGACATCTCTGAGTGTGAGGCTAGCTCTCCATCCATCAGTGTGGGAAGCAGGGTGCTACATGAGGGCAGTTGATGCACATTAGCAGGTTGACAGAATTTGCAGGTTTTGGAGACAGAACTCACATGATCGCAATTCTGAATTTTACCTCAATCCATCAAACAGCCTGTGAAAGTCCCTACTGCCTCTTTTCTGCCCCCTCTCTATTCCCTGTTTGCTCCCAGGACAACTTATGACAACGGCTTGGTTTGCCTGGACTTCCTAAATTTTAGAAATCAAATGGAGGGGGAAGGAGCAGGTAGGACTAATAGAGAAAGTAGCATTGAAACATACACATTACCATATATAAAATAGATAGCTGGAGGGAATGTGTCCTATGAGGCAGGGAGCCAAACCTGGTGCCCTGTGACTACCTGGAGGGGTGGGATGGAGTGGGAGGTGGGAGGCAGGTTCAAGAGGAAGTGGATAGATGTATGCCTATGGCTGATTCATGTTGATGTATGGAAAAACTAACAAAATATTGTAAAGCAATTGTCCTCCAATTAAACATAAATAAATTTTTAAAAAAGAAGTCAAATTGAGAGCTGAAATGGAACAAAGCTTATATTTCTCAGACTTCCCAGCAGAATACATAACCCATCATTAGATTTTTCCATGAACATTAAATGTATGAATTAAAATATACCTCTATAAAAAGAAATGGCAGACCTACTATGCAATCAACTGTTTTGGAAAAAGTAAATCCAGGCCATGTTGGTTCTAAGAATTTTATACATTGTCATTTTTACAGAGACTACTGGATTCTAAACTAAAAAACACAAATAGATGGAAAAATTTTAAGTGAATGTATGCAAATCTTCAAGACTTTACTTTGCATATGCATTACTAAAAATATTCCTAGTCTTTTTTTTTTTTTTTTTTACCTAGTGCCACTGATTGGTCCGGATTGGTTCAGAATTCAAGTTTGCATTTTAACAGTCTTGCCCAGAAGCAGATGCTGTTCTGGGTCCAGATTCCCTGGTTCCTGGTCCCAGTGTCAGGTACACTCTCCTAGCGGCTATGTCCTTTGATGCTAAGAACTGACATTCCCGACTTCTTCAAGGAAACTGTCCTTAAGCCACCATATCTGCTGTTTCTGTAGCTGAAGTATTGATACAGTCTAGGAATTCATGGTTCCAGTGACTGACTGATCAGGAAGCAAGAAAGCCCTCCACACTCAGTGAAGGACTCTCCTGAGTGCAATTTAGGGAATTTCCCTGTGGAAGCACACTAAGAATCAGGCTGAAATTGTACCCTGGCCTGGCACCTTCTCATTCCCTGTGCTGCTTCACATACTTCCTCACTAGTGTCTCTTGGAAGTCAGTCTTTGATAAATTGGCAACATTAATATAGGACTGAATTCTGGGAAACCCGGTATGATACTCAGGATGTTAAATCTCATCCAAATACAACCAGCTAGACAGAAGAAAGAAAATAACTCAAATAGTACACTGTATGCCTTTATCATCAAGAATTTTCTTTCCACACTATAGTTCCTTTTCTAAATACACAGAATTGTTAATGTTCTAAAATATTACTGGTGATATTTTCCTTTAGCTATAATTCTTCCCTGAAATGGACCATGCTCCCAGAATCTACAGACCTGTTGACTTTGGACAGTTAACTAAAAATGTGAAATATCTTCCTGTACTACATCATAAACATTAGAAGCCAATTCACAAAGAGTTGAACACAATTGAAGCACCTTAGCATGCATGCACTTACAAAGAAAGTCAACTATAATTTTTAATGGTGTTCATCTACTTTATTTTTTTTCATTAATTTTTTAATTTTTTTATATCTTTATGGAGTTTTGTTCTTCACATACATGTATGTTCCCAGATCAGTCATATGCATATCCCTGTCGCCCTCCCCTCTCCTCCCCACTCCCAGTTCCCCGATCCCACCCCTCCAGACCATCGCATCACACCCCTACAGGATCCCCTATTCCCACAGGGCAATGACAATAGCTAGCTTTTTCACATATGATAGTACAAGTTTCCAGGTTGCTCCCTCTATACCTCCCACCCACTGTTCATTCCCCTCAACGTCCATATGTCTGTTCTCTTTGTCTGTTTTGCCATTGCTTCACCATCGCATGTGTTATCATTACCATCTTCCTACATTCCATATATGTGTGTTAGTATACTGTACTTGTTTTTCTCTCTCTTTTTTTTTTTTTTTTTTTTTGGCCACTTCTATTGGTCTTTCATTTATTTATTTTCATCCATCTTTGTTCTTTGGCCTGTGTGGGCCTCCCATCGCAGTGGCCTCTCTCGTTGCAGAGCACTAGCTCTGGGTGCATGCGCTCCAGAGCTCCGGCTCGGTAGTTGGACACTAGTTGGACACATCGGTCCAATCGCACTGCGGCACATGGGATCTTCCCAGGCCAGGGATCGAACTGGCGCCCCTTGCACTGCAAGGCGGTGTCCTTACCCACTGGACCACCAAGGAAGCCCTGTCTTTCTCTTTTTGACTTACTTCACTTTTTATAATAGGTTCTAGATCCATCCACCTCATTAGGGCTGATTCTTCTGCATTTCTTATTACAGCTGTGTAGTATTCCATTGTATATATGTGCCAGAGTTTGTTTACCCATTCATTTGTCAATGGACATCTACGTTGCTTCCATGTTCTAGCTATTATCTAGAGAGCTACAATGAACAATGGGGTACAAAACTGGTGATATTTTCCTTTAGCTATAATTCTTCCCTGAAATGGACCATGCTCCCAGAATCTACAGACCTGTTGACTTTGGACAGTTAACTAAAAATGTGAAATATCTTCCTGTACTACATCATAAACATTAGAAGCCAATTCACAAAGAGTTGAACACAATTGAAGCACCTTAGCATGCATGCACTTACAAAGAAAGTCAACTATAATTTTTAATGGTGTTCATCTACTTTATTTTTTTTCATTAATTTTTTAATTTTTTTATATCTTTATGGAGTTTTGTTCTTCACATACATGTATGTTCCCAGATCAGTCATATGCATATCCCTGTCGCCCTCCCCTCTCCTCCCCACTCCCAGTTCCCCGATCCCACCCCTCCAGACCATCGCATCACACCCCTACAGGATCCCCTATTCCCACAGGGCAATGACAATAGCTAGCTTTTTCACATATGATAGTACAAGTTTCCAGGTTGCTCCCTCTATACCTCCCACCCACTGTTCATTCCCCTCAACGTCCATATGTCTGTTCTCTTTGTCTGTTTTGCCATTGCTTCACCATCGCATGTGTTATCATTACCATCTTCCTACATTCCATATATGTGTGTTAGTATACTGTACTTGTTTTTCTCTCTCTTTTTTTTTTTTTTTTTTTGGCCACTTCTATTGGTCTTTCATTTATTTATTTTCATCCATCTTTGTTCTTTGGCCTGTGTGGGCCTCCCATCGCAGTGGCCTCTCTCGTTGCAGAGCACTAGCTCTGGGTGCATGCGCTCCAGAGCTCCGGCTCGGTAGTTGGACACTAGTTGGACACATCGGTCCAATCGCACTGCGGCACATGGGATCTTCCCAGGCCAGGGATCGAACTGGCGCCCCTTGCACTGCAAGGCGGTGTCCTTACCCACTGGACCACCAAGGAAGCCCTGTCTTTCTCTTTTTGACTTACTTCACTTTTTATAATAGGTTCTAGATCCATCCACCTCATTAGGGCTGATTCTTCTGCATTTCTTATTACAGCTGTGTAGTATTCCATTGTATATATGTGCCAGAGTTTGTTTACCCATTCATTTGTCAATGGACATCTACGTTGCTTCCATGTTCTAGCTATTATCTAGAGAGCTACAATGAACAATGGGGTACAGGTGCCTCTTTTCATTTTGATTTCATCAGGGTACAAGCCTAATAGTGGGATTGCTGGGTTGTATGGTGCTTCTAGTTTTAGTTTTTTAAGGACTCTCCATACTGTCTTCCATAGCGGCTGTACCAATTTACATTCCCACCAGCAAGGCAAGAGGGTTCCCTTTTCTCTGCACCCTCTCAAGTGAGCATTTATTGTCTGTAGATTTCTTGATGATGGCCATTCTGACAGGTGTGAGGTGATATCTCATTGTAGTTTTGATTTGCATTTCTCTCATAAGAAGTGAGGTTGAGCATCATTTCATGTGCTTTTTGGGCCATATGTATGTCCTCTTTGGTGAGATATCTCTTTAGGTCTTTTTCCCATTTTTTCATTGGGTTGTTCATTTTTCTGGCGCTGAGTTGTCTGAGTTGCTTGTAGATTTTGGAGATTAATTCTTTGTCTGTTGTTTCATTTGCTATGATTTTCTCCCATTCTGTGGGTGGTCTGTTGACCTTTTTTGTAGTTTCTTTTGCTATACAAAAGCTTTTAAGTTTCATTAGGTCCCTCGTGTTCATTTTTGTTTTTAGTTCCGCTATTCTAGTAGGTGGGTCATGAAAGATCTTGCTTTGGTTTATGTCCTTGAGGGTTTTGCCTATATTCCCCTCTAAGAGTTTTAGGGTTTCTGGTCTTACATTTACATCTTTAATCCATTTTGAGTTGATCTTTGTGTAGGGTATCAGGGAATGTTCCAACTTCATTTTTTGGACTTCACATCGGTCCAATCGCACTGCGCACATGGGATCTTCCCAGGCCAGGGATCGAACTGGCGCCCCTTGCACTGCAAGGCGGTGTCCTTACCCACTGGACCACCAAGGAAGCCCTGTCTTTCTCTTTTTGACTTACTTCACTTTTTATAATAGGTTCTAGATCCATCCACCTCATTAGGGCTGATTCTTCTGCATTTCTTATTACAGCTGTGTAGTATTCCATTGTATATATGTGCCAGAGTTTGTTTACCCATTCATTTGTCAATGGACATCTACGTTGCTTCCATGTTCTAGCTATTATCTAGAGAGCTACAATGAACAATGGGGTACAGGTGCCTCTTTTCATTTTGATTTCATCAGGGTACAAGCCTAATAGTGGGATTGCTGGGTTGTATGGTGCTTCTAGTTTTAGTTTTTTAAGGACTCTCCATACTGTCTTCCATAGCGGCTGTACCAATTTACATTCCCACCAGCAAGGCAAGAGGGTTCCCTTTTCTCTGCACCCTCTCAAGTGAGCATTTATTGTCTGTAGATTTCTTGATGATGGCCATTCTGACAGGTGTGAGGTGATATCTCATTGTAGTTTTGATTTGCATTTCTCTCATAAGAAGTGAGGTTGAGCATCATTTCATGTGCTTTTTGGGCCATATGTATGTCCTCTTTGGTGAGATATCTCTTTAGGTCTTTTTCCCATTTTTTCATTGGGTTGTTCATTTTTCTGGCGCTGAGTTGTCTGAGTTGCTTGTAGATTTTGGAGATTAATTCTTTGTCTGTTGTTTCATTTGCTATGATTTTCTCCCATTCTGTGGGTGGTCTGTTGACCTTTTTTGTAGTTTCTTTTGCTATACAAAAGCTTTTAAGTTTCATTAGGTCCCTCGTGTTCATTTTTGTTTTTAGTTCCGCTATTCTAGTAGGTGGGTCATGAAAGATCTTGCTTTGGTTTATGTCCTTGAGGGTTTTGCCTATATTCCCCTCTAAGAGTTTTAGGGTTTCTGGTCTTACATTTACATCTTTAATCCATTTTGAGTTGATCTTTGTGTAGGGTATCAGGGAATGTTCCAACTTCATTTTTTTGCATATAGCTGTCCACTTTTCCCAGCACCATTTGTTGAAGAGGCTGTCTTTGTCACATTTTATATTTTTGCCTCCTTTGTCAAAAATAAGGTACCCATAGGTGCGTGGGCCTATCTCTGGGTTCTCTGTCTTGTTCCATTGGTCTATATTTCTGTTTTTGTGCCAGTACCATACTGTCTTGATGACTGTTGCTTTGTAGTAGAGTCTGAAGTTAGGGAGGCTGATCCCTCCAGCTCCACTCTTCTTTCTCAGGATTGCTTTGGCTATTCGGGCTCCTTTGTATTTCCATATGAACTGTGTGATTCTTTGGTCTAGTTCTGTGAAGAATGTCATTGGTAATTTGAAAGGGATCGCATAGATGATATCCATAGGTTCCTATAGATGATATTTGGTAGCATAGTCATTTTCACAATATAGATTCTTTCAACCCAGAAACATGTGATATTTCTCCATCTGTTTAAATCTTCTTTAATTTCTTTCATTAGTGTCTTGTAGTTTTCTGTGTTCAGTTCTTTGGGGTTTTTTGGGTAGGTTTATTCCTATTTTATTCTTTTGGGTGCAATGGTGAAAGGGATTGCATCTTCGATTTCATTTTCTGATTTTTCATTGTTTGTATATAGGAATGCCAGTGATTTCTGTGTATTGATTTTGTATCCCATGAGTTTGCTGAATTCGTTGATTAGCTCTAGTAGTTTTCTAATAGTGTCTTTGGGATTTTCTATGTATAATATCATGTCGTCTGCAAATAGAGAGCTTTTCTTCTTCTTTTCTAATCTGGATTCCTTTTATCTCTTTTTCTTCTCTTATTGCTGTTTCTAGAACTTCCAGGACTATGTTGAATAATAGTGGTGAAAGTGGACACCCCTGTCTTGTTTGTGAGAGGGAATGCTTTCAGTTTTTCTCCATTGAGGATAATGTTCGCTGTGGGTTTTTCATATATGGCTTTCACTATGTTGAGATAGGTTCCTTCTATGCCCATTTTTTGAAGAGTTTTTATCATAAATGGGTGTTGGATTTTGTCGAAGGCTTTTTCTGCATCTATTGAGATTATCATGTGATTTTTGTCTCTCAATTTGTTGATATGGTATATCACATTGATTGACTTGCAGATATTGAAGAATACTTGCATGCTGGGATGAAGCTGAATTGGTCACGATGTATGAGTTTTTTGATGTGTTGTTGAATTCTGTTTGCTAGGGTTTTGTTGAGGATTTTGACATCTTAATTCATCAGTGAAATTGGTCTATAATTTTCTTTTTTTGTGTTGTCTTTGCCTGGCTTAGGTACCAGGGTGATGGTGGTCTCGTTGAATGGGTTTGGAAGTATTCCTTCCTGTGTGATTTTTTGGAAAGAGTTTTAGAAGGACAGGCATTAGCTCTTCTTTCAATGTTTGGTAGAATTCACCTGCGAAGCCATCTGGCCCAGGGCTTTTATTTTTGGGTAGGTTTTTAATCACAAATTCAATTTCTGAGCTTGTGATTGGGTTGTTCATAGTTTTTTTCTTCCTGGTTCAGTCTTGGAAGATTAATCTTTTCTAAGAAGCTGTCCTTTTCTTCCAGGTTGTCCAGTTTGTTGCCATATAGTTGTTCATAATAGTCTGTTATAATCCTTTGTATTTCTGCATTATCTGCTGTAATCTCTCCTTTTTCATTTTTGGTTTCGTTGTCTTCCTCTTTGATAGATCCTTTGACCATTATGTAATGACCTGCCCTATCTCTTGTAATCTTATTTATTTTAAAGTCTATTTTGTCTGATATAAGGATTGCTACTCCAGCTTTCTTTTGATTTCCATTTGCATAGAATATGTTTTTCCATCCTTTCACTTTCAATCTATAATTGTCTTTAGATATGAGGTGGGTTTCTTGTAGGCAGCATATATATGGGTCTTGCTTTTTTATCCATTCAGCCAGTCTGTCTTTTGGTTGGGGCATTCAGTCCATTTACATTTAGGGTATTGATTGATACAAATGATCCTACTGTCATCTTCTTAAATGGTGCAGTTGGTTAGTTTTATAGATCTTTTTCTTCTCCTGTATTTGTTGTGTATGGAAGTCCCTTTAACACTTGTTGTAAAGCTGATTTGGTGGTACAGAACTCTCTTAGATTTTTCTTACCTGTAAAGCTTTTGATTTCTCCATCAATTTTGAATGAGATCCTTGCTGGGTAGAGTATTCTCAGTTGTAGATTCCTCTCTTCCAGTGCTTTAAATGTGTCTTTCCTTTCTCTTCTGGCCTGCAGGGTTTCTATTGAGAGGTCAGAAGTTAGTTAGTTGTATAGGATTTCCCTTGTATGTTACATGTTGTTTGTCCCTTGCAGCTCTAAGTATTCTGTCTTTGTGTTTAGTCTTTGTTAGCTTGATTAATATGTGTCTTGGCGTGTTTCTCCTAGGATTTTTCCTGTATAGGACTCTTTATGCTTCTTGGACTTGATTGACTATTCCCTTTCCCACACTGGGAATGTTTTCAACTATAATCTCTTCAAAAATCTTTTCATATCCTTTCTTTTTCTCTTCTTCTTCTAGGATCCCTATTATTTGGATGTTGGTGCGTTTGATATTATCCCAGAGGTCTCTGAGGCTGTCCTCAGTTCTTTTCAGTCTTTGCTCTTCTTTCTGTTCTTCAGCTGTTATTTCCATCATTCTGTCTTCCAGCTCGCTTATCCGTTCTTCTGCATTGGATACTCTACTATTGAGTCCTTCCAAATTTTAAGCTCAGCAATCAAGTTGGTTTCGTTGTCTTCCTCTTTGATAGATCCTTTGACCATTATGTAGTGCCCTGCCTTGTCTCTTCTAATCTTCTTTGTTTTGAGGTCTGTTTTGTCTGATGTGAGGATTGCTACTCCAGCTTTCTTTTGATTTCCATTTGCATGGAGTATATTTTTCCATCCTTTCTGTTTCAATCTATAATTGTCTTTAGATATGAGGTGGGTTTCTTGTAGGCAGCATATATATGGGTCTTGCTTTTTTATTCATTCATCCAGTTTGTGTCTTTTGATTGGGGCATTCAGTCCATTTACATTTAGGGTATTGATTGATACAAATGATCCTACTGTCATCTTCTTAAATGGTGCAGTTGGTTAGTTTTATAGATCTTTTTCTTCTCCTGTATTTGTTGTGTATGGAAGTCCCTTTAACACTTGTTGTAAAGCTGATTTGGTGGTACAGAACTCTCTTAGATTTTTCTTACCTGTAAAGCTTTTGATTTCTCCATCAATTTTGAATGAGATCCTTGCTGGGTAGAGTATTCTCAGTTGTAGATTCCTCTCTTCCAGTGCTTTAAATGTGTCTTTCCTTTCTCTTCTGGCCTGCAGGGTTTCTATTGAGAGGTCAGAAGTTAGTTAGTTGTATAGGATTTCCCTTGTATGTTACATGTTGTTTGTCCCTTGCAGCTCTAAGTATTCTGTCTTTGTGTTTAGTCTTTGTTAGCTTGATTAATATGTGTCTTGGCGTGTTTCTCCTAGGATTTTTCCTGTATAGGACTCTTTATGCTTCTTGGACTTGATTGACTATTCCCTTTCCCACACTGGGAATGTTTTCAACTATAATCTCTTCAAAAATCTTTTCATATCCTTTCTTTTTCTCTTCTTCTTCTAGGATCCCTATTATTTGGATGTTGGTGCGTTTGATATTATCCCAGAGGTCTCTGAGGCTGTCCTCAGTTCTTTTCAGTCTTTGCTCTTCTTTCTGTTCTTCAGCTGTTATTTCCATCATTCTGTCTTCCAGCTCGCTTATCCGTTCTTCTGCATTGGATACTCTACTATTGAGTCCTTCCATAGTATTTTTAAGCTCAGCAATCAAGTTGTTTGTGTCTATTTGTTGCTTTTTAAGTTCCTCAACTGAGCCGTTTGTCTCTTTGTTTTTTAAGTTCCTGCATGTCTTTCTCCAATATGTCAATTCTATTATTCTATTTTCAGAGTTTTGAATCATCTTTACTACCACTCTTCTGAATTCTATTTCTGATAGATTGTCCATTTCTTCTTTGGTCATTTGGGTCCATGTGTTTATGGTTTGTCCCTTCATCTGTGTGGTGTTTCTCTGTCTCTTCTTTTTTTTTTTTTTTTTTTTTGAGAGGAAAGTAAAGTTTATTAGAGTGGGGGAAGGGAGCGTCAATGCCAGTACAGCGGGCTGGTTTAAGGGAGAATCAGCATGGAAGACGTTGCTAGAACAGCGGGTCAGCTCAAAGGAGAACTGACGCTATTAGAACAGCGGGTTGGCTCAAAGGAGAACCGACTCTGTCTCTTCATTTTTTATTTTTATGTTTGAGTCTTGGCGTCGGTGTTTTCTCTCTTGGGATTTCTAGTTTTGATCTTTGGCTAGTGTGTGGAGAGTCCACCTCTGATTTGTTATAGCATTCAGTAGCATTAGTCCAAATATAAACGTGTGAGAGACAAAAGGCGTATCCCTGATAACTTGCAATTATAAAACCGTGCTACTATAATCAAACACAATTGAAAGACATATATATACATAACTAAGACATGTATCCATAACTAAATCCAGACGGTCTAAAAGGGATAACATACAGAATATTATCCTGGCAAACAATGTAACCAAAGCTAATACCCAATTGTTAAGATCTAACCTAACTGAATTATGTTTTGATTTTATTCCCTTTCCCACACTGGGAATGTTTTCAACTATAATCTCTTCAAAAATCTTTTCATATCCTTTCTTTTTCTCTTCTTCTTCTAGGATCCCTATTATTTGGATGTTGGTGCGTTTGATATTATCCCAGAGGTCTCTGAGGCTGTCCTCAGTTCTTTTCAGTCTTTGCTCTTCTTTCTGTTCTTCAGCTGTTATTTCCATCATTCTGTCTTCCAGCTCGCTTATCCGTTCTTCTGCATTGGATACTCTACTATTGAGTCCTTCCATAGTATTTTTAAGCTCAGCAATCAAGTTGTTTGTGTCTATTTGTTGCTTTTTAAGTTCCTCAACTGAGCCGTTTGTCTCTTTGTTTTTTAAGTTCCTGCATGTCTTTCTCCAATATGTCAATTCTATTATTCTATTTTCAGAGTTTTGAATCATCTTTACTACCACTCTTCTGAATTCTATTTCTGATAGATTGTCCATTTCTTCTTTGGTCATTTGGGTCCATGTGTTTATGGTTTGTCCCTTCATCTGTGTGGTGTTTCTCTGTCTCTTCTTTTTTTTTTTTTTTTTTTTGAGAGGAAAGTAAAGTTTATTAGAGTGGGGGAAGGGAGCGTCAATGCCAGTACAGCGGGCTGGTTTAAGGGAGAATCAGCATGGAAGACGTTGCTAGAACAGCGGGTCAGCTCAAAGGAGAACTGACGCTATTAGAACAGCGGGTTGGCTCAAAGGAGAACCGACTCTGTCTCTTCATTTTTTATTTTTATGTTTGAGTCTTGGCGTCGGTGTTTTCTCTCTTGGGATTTCTAGTTTTGATCTTTGGCTAGTGTGTGGAGAGTCCACCTCTGATTTGTTATAGCATTCAGTAGCATTAGTCCAAATATAAACGTGTGAGAGACAAAAGGCGTATCCCTGATAACTTGCAATTATAAAACCGTGCTACTATAATCAAACACAATTGAAAGACATATATATACATAACTAAGACATGTATCCATAACTAAATCCAGACGGTCTAAAAGGGATAACATACAGAATATTATCCTGGCAAACAATGTAACCAAAGCTAATACCCAATTGTTAAGATCTAACCTAACTGAATTACTTCCCGGCTAACAAAATTAGAATAATATCCCCACTGGAGAAGCGCTAATTAAAGCAGTTATTCATTAGCAACTATGGTGGGGAAAGGAAAGAGGAGAATGGGTAGGTATTGAGGAGACATGGGGTAGTGTTGCAGGGTTATGCACGGAAAGATAGTGAAGATTTGTATATAAGAAGGTTTATTATATCAGGGAGAAAGCAATAGAGAAATCAAGGAGAGGAGTAGTTATAAAGAGATTAGCAGTAGATATTGTAATTTATAAGAGTTAATGTTTAATGTGAAGAGAAAGAATTGTGGATAACGAAAAAATTAAAAAAGCAAAAAGAGTAAGTAGGAAAGAGAACAAAGGCAACAACAACGTCAAGCAAAAAGAAAAGAAAAGAAGTGAAAAAAAAAATCAAATATTTCAAGATAAAGCAAAAAAAAAAAAAAAGTAAAGAAACTCTGTTCCTGATTCCCAGTTGTGGCCTTATCTTCTTTTTTGTGTGAGGATCACTGCCAGCGTTCACTCCTTGTTCCTTGCCGACCGCCGTGCTGGTCTCTTGCTCTGCCTCCTGGGTCATCACGCAGGCCTGTCACTCCAAGCTCCCCGGGATGGCGCTGGCACCATGGTGAGGACCTCTTATTGCGGCTTCTCCTTTGCTCTTGGATGTGGCGTATTTTTGTTTGTTTGTTTTGTTTGTAGTCGGATCTGACTCTTGTTGTCAATAATCTTTTAACAATCTGTTGCAATTCTGGCCTTTTTGCAGGAGTAGGTAAGTTGCACATCCTTCTACGCCACCATCTTAGCTCTGCCCTCTAAAGTCAACTATAATTTTAACAGGGAACAGCTAATAACCAAGAAAAACAATGTTAGAATTTAAATAAAATGGCATTTCTCCTTTAAATAATCCATACAAATGGGCATAGTCAACATACCATGAATAATCATACATAATTTAAATAGAAGATATTTGTGTGTTGCATTTCTCTGTCATTGTTAGAATCAGAAAAATTCTTTTTCTTCTTTATCAAAGGCTGAAGTTTTTAGGCTCATATAACAATTGTAGCCTCTGACATATATCCTTAAGTGACTGAGAAAACCAGGAACTACTGCTGATACTGTAGAAAATTACAAAACATCCTCATGTGTAGGGAAAGATATTCCTAATAGGACTGAAATAAACTAGCCTTTATCTAGGAGTGCCTACCACATGCTACTACATACTTTCATATGTCCTATTTCATCAACCGAGTCCTCACACTTTGAGGCGGAGCTCTGAACAGATCCATTTTCACCCATATCTGAGAAGAGGCTCAAGATGAAATGGTTTTCACAGAGTCAGTATACACCATAAGTACAATCTAAATTCTGATATATTTTATACTGCATGCCATTCTCTCTTGTTCATGGAAACCTTACAAATTTGGCACTGAAAATGAAAGTGTCTCTCAGTCATGTCCAACTCTTTGTGACCCCATGGACTGTAGCCCACCAGGCTCCTCTGTCCATGGAATTTTCCAGGCAAGAATGCTGGAGTGGGTTGGCCATTTCCTCCTCCATGGGATCTTCCCAACCCAGGAACTGAACCCAAGTCTCCTGCATTGCAGGTGGACTCTTTACTATCTGAGCCACCAGGAAAACATGCTATTACATTTTAACTTCTGAGATAAAGAAAATGAGGCACAGAGGACCCAAGGGTGCACAACCAGGAAGTGACAGAGCAAGGATTAGAACTCAGACTCCTTGCAGAGTTCACAGTATGAGCAAAGGTATCTCCCTTCCCAGTCAGGCTTTGGGTTCAAGATGGTGAGCAAGAACATGCACATACCTTTGCTCCATCCAATGATCCTATTATAATAATGTCTGTATTGCATTATTTGGCTTTATTGCTGCTTCCTTTTTTAGCTATGGTAACTATTCTTTATAAAAACTTTAATGAGGAATACAAATATAACTCTTACAATTATAATGGAAACCACCAAAAGAGGAAAAATTAAGAATGATTAAAAGCTGGTTTCTTGGAGATGGGGTTTGTGTGCAGAGGCATAGAACGCTAAAATTTATGCTCAATTTTATATACTTAAAATTTTTGTTCCTGTGTGCAATTTCTATAATTTTTTTATTTAAAGAAATTGTAAAGGAAGAAATAACCAAGGAAACAGAAGAATAGAAAGAAGAAACACACAAGAATTTTCACACAATTAAGTATTTGTGCACTGTCTAAAAGCTGGAGGCAGATTCATTGTCCTGGCATAGGAAAATCACTAAGACATATCAGTAAATAAAAAATAATCTAGCTACAAAACAATATATGTAATATGGGGTTATTTGTGTGATACAAAATAGTCTATATGGGTATGTACCTAGGTAAATATGAAGAAGGATGCACATCAAATCTAAGGTTTCTGTGAGCCATAGAATTGGAACTGCAGAGAATCAGAGAGATGTATTTAACTCACTGCTTGTTAGATGTGAATATCTCTATAGTGTTTACCTCTGTACATCCAGGGTACCTGAAAATAATAAATTTGACTTACATGGATAGTTTTTTAGAATGCTTAAAATGAGCAAGACACAGGCTGAGTTAGGTCTTCCTGGGAAGCAGACAGCTGAGTTGCTAGCCAACTCTTTGTGACCCCATGGACTGTAGCCCACCAGGCTCCTCTGTCCATGGAATTTTCCAGGCAAGAATGCTGGAGTGGGTTGGCCATTTCCTCCTCCATGGGATCTTCCCAACCCAGGAACTGAACCCAAGTCTCCTGCATTGCAGGTGGACTCTTTACTATCTGAGCCACCAGGAAAACATGCTATTACATTTTAACTTCTGAGATAAAGAAAATGAGGCACAGAGGACCCAAGGGTGCACAACCAGGAAGTGACAGAGCAAGGATTAGAACTCAGACTCCTTGCAGAGTTCACAGTATGAGCAAAGGTATCTCCCTTCCCAGTCAGGCTTTGGGTTCAAGATGGTGAGCAAGAACATGCACATACCTTTGCTCCATCCAATGATCCTATTATAATAATGTCTGTATTGCATTATTTGGCTTTATTGCTGCTTCCTTTTTTAGCTATGGTAACTATTCTTTATAAAAACTTTAATGAGGAATACAAATATAACTCTTACAATTATAATGGAAACCACCAAAAGAGGAAAAATTAAGAATGATTAAAAGCTGGTTTCTTGGAGATGGGGTTTGTGTGCAGAGGCATAGAACGCTAAAATTTATGCTCAATTTTATATACTTAAAATTTTTGTTCCTGTGTGCAATTTCTATAATTTTTTTATTTAAAGAAATTGTAAAGGAAGAAATAACCAAGGAAACAGAAGAATAGAAAGAAGAAACACACAAGAATTTTCACACAATTAAGTATTTGTGCACTGTCTAAAAGCTGGAGGCAGATTCATTGTCCTGGCATAGGAAAATCACTAAGACATATCAGTAAATAAAAAATAATCTAGCTACAAAACAATATATGTAATATGGGGTTATTTGTGTGATACAAAATAGTCTATATGGGTATGTACCTAGGTAAATATGAAGAAGGATGCACATCAAATCTAAGGTTTCTGTGAGCCATAGAATTGGAACTGCAGAGAATCAGAGAGATGTATTTAACTCACTGCTTGTTAGATGTGAATATCTCTATAGTGTTTACCTCTGTACATCCAGGGTACCTGAAAATAATAAATTTGACTTACATGGATAGTTTTTTTTTAGAATGCTTAAAAATGAGCAAGACACAGGCTGAGTTAGGTCTTCCTGGGAAGCAGACAGTTCCTAAGAAGTCTGCTAGTGAACTGCTGGGGGATCAACTGGTACAACATCAAAGGAGGGGCCAGGAGAATCAGTGCTAGGCTTTGGGACCCCAGGTCTACCCAGTGAGAGGGCAGAAGGAGGCGGGATTAGGCAGGAGTGTGCCAGCCCCAGGGTAGATCTGATGAATTCATGGCCAACCCAGTGAGAGCTTCGGGACATAACCTGTCTGGGAGCTACCTGGGAAGAGGTGGACTTGTCTGGGAAGTCAAGGTATATCCCAAAGGTGCTAGCAGCTGGAGGCTGTCACCTGTCTTGCAGCTGAACAGAATGTTCTTTCTTCTCTTTTTTTTTTAATTAAAAAAAATTGGAGTATAGCTATTTTACAATGTGGTGTTAGTTTCTGCTGTACAACAAGTGAATCAGCTGTATGTATACAAACATTCCCTCCCTCTTGGACCTCCTCCCACCCGCCCCCATCCCACCCCAACTAGGTCATCACAGAGCACTGAGCCAAGCTCGCTGCTCTATACAGCAGGTTCCCACTAGCTGTCTCTTTTACACATGGCAGTGCACATTGGTCAGTTCCAACCTACCAGTTCACCCCACTCTCCCTCCCTGCCCGCACATCCATTCCCTACATCTGCATCGCTATTCTTGCCCTGAAAACTAGTTAGGGGACCCGGGAGGCCACACTCTTAGGTGTGTGCTGTGCAAATCGGCTCACCCCAGACTGTTCCCAGTTTGAGCCACCCTTTTCACACAATTAAGTATTTGTGCTTAAATGGAGGCAGATTCATTGTCCTGGCATAGGAAAATCACTAAGACATATCAGTAAATAAAAAATAATCTAGCTACAAAACAATATATGTAATATGGGGTTATTTGTGTGATACAAAATAGTCTATATGGGTATGTACCTAGGTAAATATGAAGAAGGATGCACATCAAATCTAAGGTTTCTGTGAGCCATAGAATTGGAACTGCAGAGAATCAGAGAGATGTATTTAACTCACTGCTTGTTAGATGTGAATATCTCTATAGTGTTTACCTCTGTACATCCAGGGTACCTGAAAATAATAAATTTGACTTACATGGATAGTTTTTTTTTAGAATGCTTAAAAATGAGCAAGACACAGGCTGAGTTAGGTCTTCCTGGGAAGCAGACAGTTCCTAAGAAGTCTGCTAGTGAACTGCTGGGGGATCAACTGGTACAACATCAAAGGAGGGGCCAGGAGAATCAGTGCTAGGCTTTGGGACCCCAGGTCTACCCAGTGAGAGGGCAGAAGGAGGAAGCGGGATTAGGCAGGAGTGTGCCAGCCCCCAGGGTAGATCTGATGAATTCATGGCCAACCCAGTGAGAGCTTCGGGACATAACCTGTCTGGGAGCTACCTGGGAAGAGGTGGACTTGTCTGGGAAGTCAAGGTATATCCCAAAGGTGCTAGCAGCTGGAGGCTGTCACCTGTCTTGCAGCTGAACAGAATGTTCTTTCTTCTCTTTTTTTTTTAATTAAAAAAAATTGGAGTATAGCTATTTTACAATGTGGTGTTAGTTTCTGCTGTACAACAAGTGAATCAGCTGTATGTATACAAACATTCCCTCCCTCTTGGACCTCCTCCCACCCACCCCCATCCCACCCCAACTAGGTCATCACAGAGCACTGAGCCAAGCTCGCTGCTCTATACAGCAGGTTCCCACTAGCTGTCTCTTTTACACATGGCAGTGCACATTGGTCAGTTCCAACCTACCAGTTCACCCCACTCTCCCTCCCTGCCCGCACATCCATTCCCTACATCTGCATCGCTATTCTTGCCCTGAAAACTAGTTAGGGGACCCGGGAGGCCACACTCTTAGGTGTGTGCTGTGCAAATCGGCTCACCCCAGACTGTTCCCAGTTTGAGCCATGTTCCCTACAAGGACAAAATTGAAACTGTTTATGAAAGAACATTTTCTTTCACTGCCTCACTCTTACTTCCCAGGATTCCATGTATCTGTCCATAAGTGGACTTGGGAGGTGGGGAAAAGCCAGAACCTTTTTACATCTAAGGTAAAGAAATCTTTTCATTTAAAACAAAAATCTAAAATATGTAAAGTCAAAACTCTAGCAGGAGTGTGATGCCATGCACTCTGTGCTTTCGAAATAAAGATGATAAAGACTCATCAAGTTGCTTCTTGTGACCTCTCCCTCTTGTTCTAAAAGATTATACCTGCATTTCCCTTTCATTACATCTTAATCAATAATACCAAATTTAGGCACATTTCCTTGGTTTTATTACTCTCCATCTGTACCATTGACTTTTACCCATCTACAAGTATCATTTTTTTCCTATTTATCACTGCATCAAGCAAAAGTTTTTTGAACTCTTTTTTCCCAGAAGAAAAGGAGTAAGGAAGAAAGAAAGAGAGAGAGAGAAAAAAGGAAAGAAGGAGAGAAGAAAGAAAAAGGAAGGAAAGAAAGGAAGCCATCCTCCTACTTTTAGTAATGTATGTGGTCTCAATCCATGGTGAGATACCTTTTCCTGACTTGGCTTAGCAGTTCAAGACCACAAGGAGCACTTCTTTAAGAGAATCAGAAGCCTGTTCATTTTGGCCCACAGACAGTTGGCACTTTCTCTTTGATAAAGACAAGTTCATGCTTTGGTTTTATGTACTTAGCCTATTATGTGTCATCATAAATTCTAGCATTATTATTTCTTTTTTACTCTAACTTGAAAGAGAGTGAGAACTCATGTTAACCAAAAGTGCTCAGATGATAGGAAAACCCAAACCCTTATTGTCTTAAATAAATACACACACACACACATACATGCACACACTATGTTGCTACCATTCATTTCACACAGGTAGATGATGTCCACACATGCATTACAAATCTTCTGGGTGAGATGGATGGATTTTGAGCTGGTGTTGCCTATTAAGGATGATGCAACAAATGAATACCTCCCTCGAAAAAAATCAAAAAGGAAAGCACATAATTTCCCAAAGTAATAGTACTTGGTCATTCAACAAATATTTATTGGGTCCTTACTATGTGCCAAGAAAGTTTTTATGAGCTAAGGATAAGGCAATGAAAAAAACAGGTGAAAAATCCTTTTCTCATACCAAAGGCACAAATCCATGAAAGCAAAAATTGAATGAAGTTGGACTTCATTAAAATTGAAAACTTCTGCTCTGTGAAACACATTGTTAAGACAATGAAAAGGAAAGGCACAGATTTGCAGAAAATTTTTGCAAAAAAAGAATAATAATCTTCTACAAGACTGTTATCCAAAACACACAAAGAACTCTTAAAATTCAACAATAAAAAAACACAACCCAACTGAAAAACAGACAAAAAGATCTGAACTGGCACCTCACCAAAGAAGATACACAGATGGCAAATAAGCACATGAAAAGATGCTCCAAATCATATGTCATCAGGAAAATGAAAATGAAGACAACCAGGAGATACTGCTACAAATCTGTCAGAATGTACAAAATCAAAAAAAACCTGCCAACACCAAATGCTGGCAAAGACGTAGAGTAACAGGAGCTCTCATTAATTGCTGGTGGGAATGCAAAATTGTACAGCCACTTTGGAAGACAGTTTGGCAGTTTCTCGCAAAACTAAACGTACTCTTACCATATGATCCAACAACTGCACCTCTTGGTATTTTCCCAAATGAACTGAAAACGTATGTCCACACAAGTCTATACATGAATATTTATAGCAGCATTATACATAATTGCCAAAACTTGGAAGCAACGGAGCTGTCTTTCAATAGATGAATGGATAAACAAACCGGCACATAAAAAGAAATGAGTTATCAAGCAGGCTAAAACATGGAGGAAACTTTAATGCATATCACTAAGTGCAATAAGCCAACTGTAAAATACACATCCTATATGATTCCAGCTATATGACATTCTACAAAAGGCAAAACTATAAACAATAAAAAGATCAGGGTTACCAGGGGTTGGACTGGAGAGAAGGAGAGAGAGAAAGAGGAAAAGAATAAGTGGGAATAGGGGAGAGGGAAGCAGGTGAGGGAGACTATGAGAAATCTGTACTTGCCACTCAATATTTTTGTAAACCTAAAACCACTCTAAAAAATAAAGTATATTGTTTTTCTTTAAAGTCCTAATCTCAAGAAACATAATACTCCAGTGCCAGGTGTGTGGAACCACTGAGGAAACAATGTAAATAAAATACGGTAGAAGATGATACTTGCTGTGGAAAAAATAAGAAATGGAAGAGATACAGGAAGTTCTGGGTTGGGAGGGCCATGTAGTATAAAACAGACTGGTGAAGGAAACACATTGTAAAAAAACCCAAATGAAAAGGAAAGGCACAGATTTGCAGAAAATTTTTGCAAAAAAAGAATAATAATCTTCTACAAGACTGTTATCCAAAACACACAAAGAACTCTTAAAATTCAACAATAAAAAAACACAACCCAACTGAAAAACAGACAAAAAGATCTGAACTGGCACCTCACCAAAGAAGATACACAGATGGCAAATAAGCACATGAAAAGATGCTCCAAATCATATGTCATCAGGAAAATGAAAATGAAGACAACCAGGAGATACTGCTACAAATCTGTCAGAATGTACAAAATCAAAAAAAACCTGCCAACACCAAATGCTGGCAAAGACGTAGAGTAACAGGAGCTCTCATTAATTGCTGGTGGGAATGCAAAATTGTACAGCCACTTTGGAAGACAGTTTGGCAGTTTCTCGCAAAACTAAACGTACTCTTACCATATGATCCAACAACTGCACCTCTTGGTATTTTCCCAAATGAACTGAAAACGTATGTCCACACAAGTCTATACATGAATATTTATAGCAGCATTATACATAATTGCCAAAACTTGGAAGCAACGGAGCTGTCTTTCAATAGATGAATGGATAAACAAACCGGCACATAAAAAGAAATGAGTTATCAAGCAGGCTAAAACATGGAGGAAACTTTAATGCATATCACTAAGTGCAATAAGCCAACTGTAAAATACACATCCTATATGATTCCAGCTATATGACATTCTACAAAAGGCAAAACTATAAACAATAAAAAGATCAGGGTTACCAGGGGTTGGACTGGAGAGAAGGAGAGAGAGAAAGAGGAAAAGAATAAGTGGGAATAGGGGAGAGGGAAGCAGGTGAGGGAGACTATGAGAAATCTGTACTTGCCACTCAATATTTTTGTAAACCTAAAACCACTCTAAAAAATAAAGTATATTGTTTTTCTTTAAAGTCCTAATCTCAAGAAACATAATACTCCAGTGCCAGGTGTGTGGAACCACTGAGGAAACAATGTAAATAAAATACGGTAGAAGATGATACTTGCTGTGGAAAAAATAAGAAATGGAAGAGATACAGGAAGTTCTGGGTTGGGGAGGGGCCATGTAGTATAAAACAGACTGGTGAAGGAAGAGTTCACTTGGTGGATGATATTCGAACACCTTGAAGTAAGGGAGTAAAACACAGGGTATATGGAAAAATAAAATTTGAATTTGGTCATTGTGACTGGAGTAAACTAGAATGGAGTGAAGGCCAGAAAAGGGGAAAGGGAAGTATGAGGCAAGATTCGCAAGGTTGTTGGGACTTTCCTGGAATCCAGTGGTGAAGACTTAACACTGCAAATGCAGGGGGCTCAAGTTCAATCCTTGGTTGGGTAACTAAGATCCTGCATGCTCTGCAGTACAGCAAAAAAAAAGAAAAAACCAAAAACCTGCAAGGTGTTGAGGTTATTACTGTAACTGTCGTTTTACTCCAAGGGAAATGACTAGCCACTCCTTGACTCAAGGAGTGACATGCTGCGATTTTTAACAGAATCACACCACTGCCGTGTTGAGAATAAGCATTCAAAGTAAAAGGTAAAAGCAGGATCTCAGTTAGGAGGCATTACAATAATCCAGGAAAGAGGTAATGAAGGCTTGAACTCAGTTATAGCAGCAGGGTGGGGGGAAGTCCAGCTATCTCAGAGTCCAGCTAGACTGGAATGAATAGCCAAAGAAGAGCTGCAGCACAGATCAACTCCAAAAGGTGGTTCCAGACGTGGTAGAGGAGTCTCTAAGCAGACCCAAACTTTCTTATGGGTCACTTATTCCATGCGGTGGAGAGATCACGGGTACCATGAAGGGGACATGGGCAGTGGAGTCAGACAAGGTTTTCTAGGTAGTTTTAGGTTTTCAAATGCAAGATAAAAGGGTTACCAGGGGTTGGACTGAGAGAAGGAGAGAGAAAGAGGAAAAGAATAAGTGGGAATAGGGGAGAGGGAAGCAGGTGAGGGAGACTATGAGAAATCTGTACTTGCCACTCAATATTTTTGTAAACCTAAAACCACTCTAAAAAATAAAGTATATTGTTTTTCTTTAAAGTCCTAATCTCAAGAAACATAATACTCCAGTGCCAGGTGTGTGGAACCACTGAGGAAACAATGTAAATAAAATACGGTAGAAGATGATACTTGCTGTGGAAAAAATAAGAAATGGAAGAGATACAGGAAGTTCTGGGTTGGGGAGGGGCCATGTAGTATAAAACAGACTGGTGAAGGAAGAGTTCACTTGGTGGATGATATTCGAACACCTTGAAGTAAGGGAGTAAAACACAGGGTATATGGAAAAATAAAATTTGAATTTGGTCATTGTGACTGGAGTAAACTAGAATGGAGTGAAGGCCAGAAAAGGGGAAAGGGAAGTATGAGGCAAGATTCGCAAGGTTGTTGGGACTTTCCTGGAATCCAGTGGTGAAGACTTAACACTGCAAATGCAGGGGGCTCAAGTTCAATCCTTGGTTGGGTAACTAAGATCCTGCATGCTCTGCAGTACAGCAAAAAAAAAGAAAAAACCAAAAACCTGCAAGGTGTTGAGGTTATTACTGTAACTGTCGTTTTACTCCAAGGGAAATGACTAGCCACTCCTTGACTCAAGGAGTGACATGCTGCGATTTTTAACAGAATCACACCACTGCCGTGTTGAGAATAAGCATTCAAAGTAAAAGGTAAAAGCAGGATCTCAGTTAGGAGGCATTACAATAATCCAGGAAAGAGGTAATGAAGGCTTGAACTCAGTTATAGCAGCAGGGTGGGGGGAAGTCCAGCTATCTCAGAGTCCAGCTAGACTGGAATGAATAGCCAAAGAAGAGCTGCAGCACAGATCAACTCCAAAAGGTGGTTCCAGACGTGGTAGAGGAGTCTCTAAGCAGACCCAAACTTTCTTATGGGTCACTTATTCCATGCGGTGGAGAGATCACGGGTACCATGAAGGGGACATGGGCAGTGGAGTCAGACAGTCCTAGAGTAGGTTCTGTTTCCTCTGCTACAGCTCTGTCGTTAAGATTAATTTACCTTCCAAACTTTGGTTTCTTTATCTAAAACTCGCATAGAAATGACAAGAGAATAAAATAAATAGTATCTAGTAGGTACTTAAACAGTGATTGTTTTCTTTAATGGAAAGACTCCTGTTGCCAGTGTCTACTCCAGCCTGCAGGAGTAAGCTGTGGCATCCTTTGAAGCTGAAAGTCCAAACATAAAGATTATGAAGAGGCCAACAACCAGGACTCTCCCAATCAAGCTTTAACTGGCCATGACCACTGCAGAGTGTCTATGTGACAAGAAACAGGGACAGCCTTAGTGCTGGGGCATGTTGTGCATGTGATTCCAAAGAGCCTCCTCTTCAGTGAGTGCTTCCTGTTGAGGCATTGACATGGAACACAAAGGTACTCACTCTCTGCATCCATTCCAAGATGTCCATCCATGTGTCTTTTCAAAAGACTTCCTCATTATCCTCCTTCAACCCTGTTTTTTTTTTTATCTAAGATCATTTAGACAAGATAGCATAGTTACATAAACAACCACAAGCGAAAAAGATCTATGTATTTCACATATAATAACCATCCATCCATCCACGCAAGTGTGCTCAATCACATCCAACTCTTTTCAACCCCATGGACTATAGTCCACCAGGCTCTTCGTCCATGGTATTTTCCAGGCAAGAATACTGGAGTGGGTAGCCATTTCTTTCTCCTATAGGGTCCTAATAATGTAAGGTGACATGCTGCGATTTTAACAGAATCACACCACTGCCGTGTTGAGAATAAGCATTCAAAGTAAAAGGTAAAAGCAGGATCTCAGTTAGGAGGCATTACAATAATCCAGGAAAGAGGTAATGAAGGCTTGAACTCAGTTATAGCAGCAGGGTGGGGGGAAGTCCAGCTATCTCAGAGTCCAGCTAGACTGGAATGAATAGCCAAAGAAGAGCTGCAGCACAGATCAACTCCAAAAGGTGGTTCCAGACGTGGTAGAGGAGTCTCTAAGCAGACCCAAACTTTCTTATGGGTCACTTATTCCATGCGGTGGAGAGATCACGGGTACCATGAAGGGGACATGGGCAGTGGAGTCAGACAGTCCTAGAGTAGGTTCTGTTTCCTCTGCTACAGCTCTGTCGTTAAGATTAATTTACCTTCCAAACTTTGGTTTCTTTATCTAAAACTCGCATAGAAATGACAAGAGAATAAAATAAATAGTATCTAGTAGGTACTTAAACAGTGATTGTTTTCTTTAATGGAAAGACTCCTGTTGCCAGTGTCTACTCCAGCCTGCAGGAGTAAGCTGTGGCATCCTTTGAAGCTGAAAGTCCAAACATAAAGATTATGAAGAGGCCAACAACCAGGACTCTCCCAATCAAGCTTTAACTGGCCATGACCACTGCAGAGTGTCTATGTGACAAGAAACAGGGACAGCCTTAGTGCTGGGGCATGTTGTGCATGTGATTCCAAAGAGCCTCCTCTTCAGTGAGTGCTTCCTGTTGAGGCATTGACATGGAACACAAAGGTACTCACTCTCTGCATCCATTCCAAGATGTCCATCCATGTGTCTTTTCAAAAGACTTCCTCATTATCCTCCTTCAACCCTGTTTTTTTTTTTATCTAAGATCATTTAGACAAGATAGCATAGTTACATAAACAACCACAAGCGAAAAAGATCTATGTATTTCACATATAATAACCATCCATCCATCCACGCAAGTGTGCTCAATCACATCCAACTCTTTTCAACCCCATGGACTATAGTCCACCAGGCTCTTCGTCCATGGTATTTTCCAGGCAAGAATACTGGAGTGGGTAGCCATTTCTTTCTCCAATAGTAACTATAGTAGGGTCCTAATAATGAAAGGTGACGCTGAGGAATAACAAAAATCTCAGTGATGTGACACATAAATGGCTTATTTCTTTTTGAGGTGAAGCCCACTGCAAACGCAATATAATCTTCAGAGCACCTGTCCTCCATTTTGTCCAAGTGGAAGGTAATTCCCCTCCTTCAGAAGCTGAAACATCTGAAACGCACATCTTCCTTAATTATCATGAAAAACAAAGTGAGGGAAAGTTATCATACTGGCAATGAAATGTTTCAGGCCAGAGAGTGACACTGACCCAGAACTAATCACATAGCCCTGTCCTACCATGAGAGACTGGGAAGTGCCATCTTCTGTGACCTCAGAAGGGGACAAGCAGAGCAACAATGTGACCTGTGCCACAGCTATAATCTGATAGCTCTGCCAGTGTTACTTCTAAGTATTTCAGAAATTATGGTGTCCAATTAAAAAAAGACTATTCAGACACATACTTCCACTAAAAGAAAAATGATTGAGTGCTTACTGATTCAAGCAAAGGTGTGAATTCAAACACAATGTCCACCATGCAAGTTTAAGCTAATCACAGTAGCCCTTACTCTGTAATTCAGAACAAGTTGCCTCTTTGGTTGGATAGATATGACTCAGGACCAGAAAACTCTTCATAGTGAAATGCTCAGAGGAGAAAGGCAATGGCCATTGCTAGGATATTTGAAGTGCAATTTCTCTAAATGCACTTCCACTCTGCATATGACCACATACTATGTTGCTGAACTTAACAGATATTTTTATTCCTTCAATTCAATCAACATACTTATGGAGTATATTTATAGTGCTAGACATTACACTAGGCTTCCCTTGTGGCTTACCTGGTAAAGAATCTGCCTGCAATGTGGGAATCTACCTGCAATTGATCCCTGGGTTGGGAAGATCCCCTAGAGAAGGGCATGGCAACCCACTCCAGTATTCTTGTCTGGAGAATCCCCATGGACAGACAGGCAGGCTATAGTCCATGGGGTCACAGAGAGTCAGACATGACTGAGTGACTAAACACAGCACAGACATTATTCTGAATAGTAAGAGGTATACTAAGAAATACAAAGGTCTAATTCCTGACTGCAGAACACAGACATACAAAGAATAGATAGCAACAAAAGCTTCCATAGGATACCCTCCCCTCCCTCTCCCCAATTTGGGGGTCAAAGAGTAAGAGGTACGAACTATTAGGTAGAAAGTAAGCTACGAAAACATATTATAGGGCTTCCCTGGTGGTCCAGTGGGTAAGGACACCACCTTGCCGTGCAAGGGGTGCCGGTTCGATCCCTGGCCTGGGAAGATCCCATGTGCTGCAGAGCGGCTGGACTGATGTGTCCAACTACCAAGCTGGAGCTCTGGAGCACATGCGCCCAGAGTCCATGCTCTGCAGCGAGAGAGGCCACTGCAGTGGGAGGCCCAAACAGGCCAAAGAACAAAGTTGGGTGGAAAACAAATAAATGAAGGACCAATAGAAGCGGCTAATAAACAACATAGGAAATATAGTCAATATTTTATAATAACTATAAATGGAGTATAATCTTTAAAAATTGTGAATCTCTATATTGCACACCTATAATAGATAATATTAACCAGCAAATATACTTCAGTAAAAAAAGAGATGGAGGAATAAATTGGGAGACTGAGATTCACATATACAAAAATACTATATAGCACAAAAATGTCCACCATGCAAGTTTAAGCTAATCACAGTAGCCCTTACTCTGTAATTCAGAACAAGTTGCCTCTTTGGTTGGATAGATATGACTCAGGACCAGAAAACTCTTCATAGTGAAATGCTCAGAGGAGAAAGGCAATGGCCATTGCTAGGATATTTGAAGTGCAATTTCTCTAAATGCACTTCCACTCTGCATATGACCACATACTATGTTGCTGAACTTAACAGATATTTTTATTCCTTCAATTCAATCAACATACTTATGGAGTATATTTATAGTGCTAGACATTACACTAGGCTTCCCTTGTGGCTTACCTGGTAAAGAATCTGCCTGCAATGTGGGAATCTACCTGCAATTGATCCCTGGGTTGGGAAGATCCCCTAGAGAAGGGCATGGCAACCCACTCCAGTATTCTTGTCTGGAGAATCCCCATGGACAGACAGGCAGGCTATAGTCCATGGGGTCACAGAGAGTCAGACATGACTGAGTGACTAAACACAGCACAGACATTATTCTGAATAGTAAGAGGTATACTAAGAAATACAAAGGTCTAATTCCTGACTGCAGAACACAGACATACAAAGAATAGATAGCAACAAAAGCTTCCATAGGATACCCTCCCCTCCCTCTCCCCAATTTGGGGGTCAAAGAGTAAGAGGTACGAACTATTAGGTAGAAAGTAAGCTACGAAAACATATTATAGGGCTTCCCTGGTGGTCCAGTGGGTAAGGACACCACCTTGCCGTGCAAGGGGTGCCGGTTCGATCCCTGGCCTGGGAAGATCCCATGTGCTGCAGAGCGGCTGGACTGATGTGTCCAACTACCAAGCTGGAGCTCTGGAGCACATGCGCCCAGAGTCCATGCTCTGCAGCGAGAGAGGCCACTGCAGTGGGAGGCCCAAACAGGCCAAAGAACAAAGTTGGGTGGAAAACAAATAAATGAAGGACCAATAGAAGCGGCTAATAAACAACATAGGAAATATAGTCAATATTTTATAATAACTATAAATGGAGTATAATCTTTAAAAATTGTGAATCTCTATATTGCACACCTATAATAGATAATATTAACCAGCAAATATACTTCAGTAAAAAAAGAGATGGAGGAATAAATTGGGAGACTGAGATTCACATATACACAATACTATATAAAAAATAGATAATAAGGACCTACTGTATAGCACAAAAAACTCTACTCAATAATTTGTAATGATTTATATGGAAAAAGAATGTAAACAAGAGTGGATATATGTATCAATGGTTCACTTTGATGTACAACTGAAACTAACACAACATTGTAAATCAACTATACTCCAATAAAAAATTTTAAAATAGAAATAGAAGCCCGTAGAATGTACATGAATGAGCAAGTCATTACCATAAGCACTTAGGGCTTAACCCTACTGAGGGGTATCCAGGAAATAGTGTGTAACTCACTTCAGAGTTATCTCACTCTAAAAGGGACAACTTAACAGCCTGAAGGCTATTCTGAGGCCATCTCCTGAAAGCCCTTGGAAGTTACAGATGCTTCGAGGAGGAAGCTGTCAGCCTGGTATGCACAAGAACTGTGACTGCTGAAAACATACAGTGAGGAGTCAGCAACATCTGCTCCCCAAAGAAAGATTTTAATATTTCAGAGTCAATATAAGGCAATAGATGAAGCCTTTTTTATTGCTTTATTTCTTCATCAACTAACAGTGGTTTAATGGAATTATATGATCAAGAATAGAAAATCTGCATTAATGTCCTTTATCTACCACGCAACATTGAATTATGGATCCAAACACTTGTCTGAGCTTCATTTCCAATGAGAAGTTGGACCAGACAAACTCTAAAATTCCTTCAAACTCAGATGTACTGTTTTCTATGAGTTTCCATCCACTCACCCTGGTGATGGCTAGCTATAGCTTTCCTAAACATTTCATAAAAGAAATCCACACCAAAGCAGGGGGCAGCTGCAAATAAGCACTCTTCCCCAACTGAAATTTTAAATGTCAACACACAATTTACTTATTAAAAGTCACAGGCCAAAGAACAAAGTTGGGTGGAAAACAAATAAATGAAGGACCAATAGAAGCGGCTAATAAACAACATAGGAAATATAGTCAATATTTTATAATAACTATAAATGGAGTATAATCTTTAAAAATTGTGAATCTCTATATTGCACACCTATAATAGATAATATTAACCAGCAAATATACTTCAGTAAAAAAAGAGATGGAGGAATAAATTGGGAGACTGAGATTCACATATACACAATACTATATAAAAAATAGATAATAAGGACCTACTGTATAGCACAAAAAACTCTACTCAATAATTTGTAATGATTTATATGGAAAAAGAATGTAAACAAGAGTGGATATATGTATCAATGGTTCACTTTGATGTACAACTGAAACTAACACAACATTGTAAATCAACTATACTCCAATAAAAAATTTTAAAATAGAAATAGAAGCCCGTAGAATGTACATGAATGAGCAAGTCATTACCATAAGCACTTAGGGCTTAACCCTACTGAGGGGGTATCCAGGAAATAGTGTGTAACTCACTTCAGAGTTATCTCACTCTAAAAGGGACAACTTAACAGCCTGAAGGCTATTCTGAGGCCATCTCCTGAAAGCCCTTGGAAGTTACAGATGCTTCGAGGAGGAAGCTGTCAGCCTGGTATGCACAAGAACTGTGACTGCTGAAAACATACAGTGAGGAGTCAGCAACATCTGCTCCCCAAAGAAAGATTTTAATATTTCAGAGTCAATATAAGGCAATAGATGAAGCCTTTTTGATTGCTTTATTTCTTCATCAACTAACAGTGGTTTAATGGAATTATATGATCAAGAATAGAAAATCTGCATTAATGTCCTTTATCTACCACGCAACATTGAATTATGGATCCAAACACTTGTCTGAGCTTCATTTCCAATGAGAAGTTGGACCAGACAAACTCTAAAATTCCTTCAAACTCAGATGTACTGTTTTCTATGAGTTTCCATCCACTCACCCTGGTGATGGCTAGCTATAGCTTTCCTAAACATTTCATAAAAGAAATCCACACCAAAGCAGGGGGCAGCTGCAAATAAGCACTCTTCCCCAACTGAAATTTTAAATGTCAACACACAATTTACTTATTAAAAGTCACAGGAAACAAAAAAGAATGATTTAATGGAAGGGTGTAATTATAATGAATGTTGCCTGCAATTGACTTAGGATACTAACCAGCGAAAACCAAGAGCTGAGTATCAGAGCTTAACCAACCACAGGGAAGTTGGAAAATCGATCAAGTATGTCAGACTACAAACGTTCTTGATCTTGGGAATAAGTCCTTGACCTTAGAAAAACATGTGAGTCCACACAGTTTCCTGGGAATCCTGGAGGTGGATTTGAAAATGCTCAGACAGACTCTGAGTTTGCAAATTACTCGAGTTCAAAACTGAAGTTCACTCCAGGGAAAACAGACCTGTTTTGAATCAGTATGATAAGAGAAGCATGGGGAGAGCTGCCATTCAGTCACTTGACTTTGCTCTCAGTATATATATTGCTAAACCACCAGATTCCTTATCCATTTGCATTCATATGCAAGTCCTTGTAGTTATATCAGTTGTCTTATGCCTGTGTTAAGTATTAATCCGGACACAGAATGAGGCATAATTTGCCTTTTGACCCTACTAAGGACTCTATACTATCTAGAGGAGAGTACACGGCAAGATTTAGGGATATTAGCAATCTGTACAGATGACAGTTTAGTGTGTGTCCTTTGAGAAATTAGGCAAATACTTTGTATTCAGGGTCATAGCTTTTCTGTATTTTTCACCTTTATAAGGAAGAAAAGTTCACTCAAGTTGAACAAATGCCATAAAATGGGCATGTGGTATGCCTGAATGGTTTGTTTTTAAATTTCGTGGCAATCATGTTAATGTGGACAGACACACACAATACTGTAACTGCACTTAGTTGTAATGGTTTTAAAGTAATGACCTCATATTTCATGTACCACATTTTCACATTTCTTGGTGAGCCTGCAGATGTTCCCCTACATTGCTTTTATACATTAAAATTGGATTGGCATTGATTTTCACTTCTTTCAAATGATTCAATGTCTATTTAAAATAACAAAAAAACAAAAGGGTTTGTAACTAATTGTTGCAATAGAAGACAGCCAAACCATTTATAGTGTGTTCAGTTTAACCTTTCAAAATAATACATTCTTGGACTTCTTTGGAGGCCCAGTGGTTAAGAATCCATCTTGCAATGCAGGGGATGTAGGTTTGATCCCTGGTTCTTCCCATGGAGGGGCCCCCAATGATTTAATGGAAGGGTGTAATTATAATGAATGTTGCCTGCAATTGACTTAGGATACTAACCAGCGAAAACCAAGAGCTGAGTATCAGAGCTTAACCAACCACAGGGAAGTTGGAAAATCGATCAAGTATGTCAGACTACAAACGTTCTTGATCTTGGGAATAAGTCCTTGACCTTAGAAAAACATGTGAGTCCACACAGTTTCCTGGGAATCCTGGAGGTGGATTTGAAAATGCTCAGACAGACTCTGAGTTTGCAAATTACTCGAGTTCAAAACTGAAGTTCACTCCAGGGAAAACAGACCTGTTTTGAATCAGTATGATAAGAGAAGCATGGGAGAGCTGCCATTCAGTCACTTGACTTTGCTCTCAGTATATATATTGCTAAACCACCAGATTCCTTATCCATTTGCATTCATATGCAAGTCCTTGTAGTTATATCAGTTGTCTTATGCCTGTGTTAAGTATTAATCCGGACACAGAATGAGGCATAATTTGCCTTTTGACCCTACTAAGGACTCTATACTATCTAGAGGAGAGTACACGGCAAGATTTAGGGATATTAGCAATCTGTACAGATGACAGTTTAGTGTGTGTCCTTTGAGAAATTAGGCAAATACTTTGTATTCAGGGTCATAGCTTTTCTGTATTTTTCACCTTTATAAGGAAGAAAAGTTCACTCAAGTTGAACAAATGCCATAAAATGGGCATGTGGTATGCCTGAATGGTTTGTTTTTAAATTTCGTGGCAATCATGTTAATGTGGACAGACACACACAATACTGTAACTGCACTTAGTTGTAATGGTTTTAAAGTAATGACCTCATATTTCATGTACCACATTTTCACATTTCTTGGTGAGCCTGCAGATGTTCCCCTACATTGCTTTTATACATTAAAATTGGATTGGCATTGATTTTCACTTCTTTCAAATGATTCAATGTCTATTTAAAATAACAAAAAAACAAAAGGGTTTGTAACTAATTGTTGCAATAGAAGACAGCCAAACCATTTATAGTGTGTTCAGTTTAACCTTTCAAAATAATACATTCTTGGACTTCTTTGGAGGCCCAGTGGTTAAGAATCCATCTTGCAATGCAGGGGATGTAGGTTTGATCCCTGGTTCTTCCCAAGTGATGCTAGTGGTAAAGAACCCTCCTGCCAATGCAGCAATTGTAAGAGATGAAGGTTCAGTCCCTGGGTTGGGAAGATCCCCTGGAGGAGGGCATGGCATCTCACTCCAGTATTCTTGCCTGGAGACTCCCATGGACAGAGGAGCCTGGCTGGCTACAGTCCATAGGGCCACCAAGAGTTGGGCACAACTGAAGCAACTTAGCATGCATGCGGGGAACTAATATCCCATATGCTGCAGAGCAACTAAGCACATATGCTGCAACTACTAACTCCACTGGCCACAACTAGAGAATCCGTGTATCACAATGAAAGATCCCCAATTATGCAACAAACATCCCACGTGCCACAACTAAGAACCCAAAACCAAATAAATAAATTCTCATTATAAAGTGAAGATAATAAGATTATATGTAAGCCTATCCTTATAAATGAATTGCACTTAATAGTTTATTAAGCAGACTTCTATCTATCATCACATCCAGGACTCCTAACAATGCTCTCAAGTAGGAGGCAGGCATAGGTTCATTTTATATAGAAGGAAATTGAGGTACAGAGAAGCTAAGTCATTTGCTCAGGGCTCTTTAGTCAGAGTTCAGAGGGTCCAGTTTCTGGCCCTATTTCCACCTCATCGCTACCAGAAGAAGGAAGGATGGGGGTCTGCTGGCTGCATTAGCTCCACCGGACATGATGAAATGGGCAAAATCTTCCCCTGTCCCCAAACTCTCTGGCCTATACCATTTCCTTTGATTCTTGAAGTATCCAAATGTCCTCATGATAATCTCTTAGCAAAACCTACTCTCAAGGAGGATTTAAAATCCACTAATATGACTATGCAGCCTAGTATTTTCTCTTCCACCAAAATCTTACTGTTAATAGACTTCTGGGTTTAGCCCATGGGTTAAGACTCTGTGTTTCCAATGCAAGGGGTGAAGGTTCAATCCCTGATTGGGTAACTAAGACCCTGTGTGCTGTGCAGCACCCCTTAAAAAGGTACCATGCTTAACAGTGTAGTTGAACAATAAAATATATGTATAAATTTTTTTTAAAAATAGAGTTCTCGAGCTTAGGCTCTAGAAATGAAATTTTAGGGAGCTTTGAACTGAAAAACCTGTTGCAGAGGGCTGACGTTTTGTGAAAAGAAGCTGCAAGGGAGGAAGAAGGGAAGAAGACTCCTTTATAACACCAGTTCTGTTTGTTGGTCAATCAAGTTTTTCATGATTAAACTAAGTTTTTGTTTTCTTTCTTCAAGCCTTCTCTACTCATGCTCCCCACAGTATTCCTTGTAATTTTAGAAGATTTCTTTGGAGGGTTTTGTTGTGAAATGGAAAATTGAGGCTTTCTTCCAAAACATGGTTTTTCAAAATTTGTTCTTTTAGAAACCAAGTGGTTTTTGTGGTTTACATTTTCATCACTGTCTGAAACATATTTTCCAAAGGCGAGAGTCACACATGCCCGCTGGTGCCCTGCTGGCTTTGGCAGCCTCTGAAAGCATGTCTTTACAACTAAGAACCCAAAACCAAATAAATAAATTCTCATTATAAAGTGAAGATAATAAGATTATATGTAAGCCTATCCTTATAAATGAATTGCACTTAATAGTTTATTAAGCAGACTTCTATCTATCATCACATCCAGGACTCCTAACAATGCTCTCAAGTAGGAGGCAGGCATAGGTTCATTTTATATAGAAGGAAATTGAGGTACAGAGAAGCTAAGTCATTTGCTCAGGGCTCTTTAGTCAGAGTTCAGAGGGTCCAGTTTCTGGCCCTATTTCCACCTCATCGCTACCAGAAGAAGGAAGGATGGGGGTCTGCTGGCTGCATTAGCTCCACCGGACATGATGAAATGGGCAAAATCTTCCCCTGTCCCCAAACTCTCTGGCCTATACCATTTCCCTTTGATTCTTGAAGTATCCAAATGTCCTCATGATAATCTCTTAGCAAAACCTACTCTCAAGGAGGATTTAAAATCCACTAATATGACTATGCAGCCTAGTATTTTCTCTTCCACCAAAATCTTACTGTTAATAGACTTCTGGGTTTAGCCCATGGGTTAAGACTCTGTGTTTCCAATGCAAGGGGTGAAGGTTCAATCCCTGATTGGGTAACTAAGACCCTGTGTGCTGTGCAGCACCCCTTAAAAAGGTACCATGCTTAACAGTGTAGTTGAACAATAAAATATATGTATAAATTTTTTTTAAAAATAGAGTTCTCGAGCTTAGGCTCTAGAAATGAAATTTTAGGGAGCTTTGAACTGAAAAACCTGTTGCAGAGGGCTGACGTTTTGTGAAAAGAAGCTGCAAGGGAGGAAGAAGGGAAGAAGACTCCTTTATAACACCAGTTCTGTTTGTTGGTCAATCAAGTTTTTCATGATTAAACTAAGTTTTTGTTTTCTTTCTTCAAGCCTTCTCTACTCATGCTCCCCACAGTATTCCTTGTAATTTTAGAAGATTTCTTTGGAGGGTTTTGTTGTGAAATGGAAAATTGAGGCTTTCTTCCAAAACATGGTTTTTCAAAATTTGTTCTTTTAGAAACCAAGTGGTTTTTGTGGTTTACATTTTCATCACTGTCTGAAACATATTTTCCAAAGGCGAGAGCCACACATGCCCGCTGGTGCCCTGCTGGCTTTGGCAGCCTCTGAAAGCATGTCTTTGGTGATTCTGGTCACCTAACACAATTAACCTTGCAGACATGACATAATTATTCACAGGACTCTGCGCATGGATTTTTAAAGTAATGATGATGGTAACAAAACTTAAGATCTTTAATTTTTTATTTGATTGTTAATGATGTACTCTTCACTTGGCTGCTTCATGTTACCGTTCCATTTGTTCCTTGTACAAATAGAAAAACAACAACAACAAAAATTGCACTATGAAACAAAAACAGACTTACAGATGTAGAGAACAGACTTGTGGTTGCCAAAGGGAGGGGTCAGGGAGGGAAAAAGTAGGAATTGGGGTTAGCAGATGCAAACTATTATATATAGGATGGATAAAGAATAAGGTCCTATTGTATAGCACAGGGAACTATATTCAATATCCTATGATGAACCATAATGAGAAAGAAAATGAAAAACAATGTGTGTATGTATGTGTGTGTGTATATATATATATACACAACTGAGGCAACTTGCTATACAATAGAAATTAAACACAATCCTGTAAATCAACTATACTTCAATAATTTTTTAATTCCAAAGATTAAACATACATTTAATTACTCAGAGAATATCTGTGCTATGTAGACATAAATTTTTTTGTGATGAATACTCTACTCAAGCTAGGTAAGAAATGCAATTGAAAAGTGGGATTTTGTTTGTGTGTGTTGAGTGAAGGCTGGTATAATGAACAATCTCAAAGAAGTCAAACAGAAGAGATTCTGAGCACTGAGTGTGTGATTCAGGCAGAACAAAGTAATTTTAGACAAGTTGTTGAACTCCATTGAGTCTCTGTTTTCTCAGCTGTAAAATGACGGGTTGGACAACAGTGTTTTAAGAACCCACCCAACACACTGTGCTTCCAGGAAACCCAGCCTACCAGCCACATGAAGCAGGGAAAACAGTTAAGAAACTCCTGAAATTTCCACCCCAAAGTCTCAGGCTGGAAGCCAGCCCTCTCTTGAGGCCCCTGGGGAAGATGAACTCAATGGCTGGACCACCAACTTAATTTATAGCAGGGTCCAGAGAGGGAACCATAGACTTTTTCTGTAACATATACCCTTATGAGGAAAAATTAAACCTAAACAAGTTTAGGTTCCTCTCCAAAACTAATCAGTACACATCAGTACTTAGACTTAATAGATTCATTTTGAATTGCTATCTGGGAAACAGACATGAAATAAATTTTTAGAGTTTCTTCCCAGAAATGACTCAGAAAGGAGGAATATCCAACAGTATTTTACTTCAATCCACTCTGTACTCAGTCTGTACTTGACTACTTGGGCCAGAATTCACATATCAAACCCAATGGGGCTCATAGTATGAGGTCTGAGCAACACATACTAGTACTTGTCTTCATTAAATGCAAGCATTCACTGGTGTCTGTAGACTAGTTAGCTCAAAGTCCCAAGTTCAAAAAGATACCCAAGTAGCCCAGCCATAAAGAAAACCTAGCAAGTTCATGAACGAAGACCCCATAGATGCCAGAACATCTGTATCTTGTCTAAAACTTTGCTAAGAGTCATCAACATATGAAAACGCTACTTGAACCTGGCTTCCATTACACTCGTGTTTGAAATTTCAACTTATAAAAATGTAGCCACATTTTTATTTACTTATTTTTACTAAACACCTTATTCAAGGCAAGTTCATTTATTCAAAATAGTTACTATTAGCTACAATCAGATCATTAAGATAATCCAAGTTATCAACTTGGATTTTTCAATCCTTTTCAATGACATTTGGTCCAGGGATATTTTGTTGACCCAATGAATGTAAAGGAGGGTAGATTCCAGCACCCACTGCTGCTCCTGAATGAGCAGTGATTTTGATAGGCAAGCACTAGAGAAGGCTAATTTAAACCCTAAACGCTGAAGAGGACCTAGTTCAGGGGTCATTAACCTGTAGAGCAAGGAAGGACTTCAGGTATTTGTGAAAACAAATGCAATACTAAGTGAATATGGTCATATGTGAATTTTCCTGAGACCATTCATAACTCCCAAAGGATTTTATGAGTTTAAGCAAATTTATGAAATCCATGTAAAAAAATTCTCTTGAGGCCCCTGGGGAAGATGAACTCAATGGCTGGACCACCAACTTAATTTATAGCAGGGTCCAGAGAGGGAACCATAGACTTTTTCTGTAACATATACCCTTATGAGGAAAAATTAAACCTAAACAAGTTTAGGTTCCTCTCCAAAACTAATCAGTACACATCAGTACTTAGACTTAATAGATTCATTTTGAATTGCTATCTGGGAAACAGACATGAAATAAATTTTTAGAGTTTCTTCCCAGAAATGACTCAGAAAGGAGGAATATCCAACAGTATTTTACTTCAATCCACTCTGTACTCAGTCTGTACTTGACTACTTGGGCCAGAATTCACATATCAAACCCAATGGGGCTCATAGTATGAGGTCTGAGCAACACATACTAGTACTTGTCTTCATTAAATGCAAGCATTCACTGGTGTCTGTAGACTAGTTAGCTCAAAGTCCCAAGTTCAAAAAGATACCCAAGTAGCCCAGCCATAAAGAAAACCTAGCAAGTTCATGAACGAAGACCCCATAGATGCCAGAACATCTGTATCTTGTCTAAAACTTTGCTAAGAGTCATCAACATATGAAAACGCTACTTGAACCTGGCTTCCATTACACTCGTGTTTGAAATTTCAACTTATAAAAATGTAGCCACATTTTTATTTACTTATTTTTACTAAACACCTTATTCAAGGCAAGTTCATTTATTCAAAATAGTTACTATTAGCTACAATCAGATCATTAAGATAATCCAAGTTATCAACTTGGATTTTTCAATCCTTTTCAATGACATTTGGTCCAGGGATATTTTGTTGACCCAATGAATGTAAAGGAGGGTAGATTCCAGCACCCACTGCTGCTCCTGAATGAGCAGTGATTTTGATAGGCAAGCACTAGAGAAGGCTAATTTAAACCCTAAACGCTGAAGAGGACCTAGTTCAGGGGTCATTAACCTGTAGAGCAAGGAAGGACTTCAGGTATTTGTGAAAACAAATGCAATACTAAGTGAATATGGTCATATGTGAATTTTCCTGAGACCATTCATAACTCCCAAAGGATTTTATGAGTTTAAGCAAATTTATGAAATCCATGTAAAAAAAATTCTTAGTCTAGGAAGAATTTGAGGATAGGGCAAAAACTTCCAAACATAAGATGCATTTGAAGTACCTGACAGAGGGTAAAACATCAACTGTGACATGTTGGAGTAACACTATATTCACATTGATTTGAGCAAAAATAATGTAGGATGGAAACTGGGATCCATGCCTTCCCCCAGCAGAGGGACAGGTTGGTCCCAGTTTAAATAAGCAAGATACATGCCTAACATCAAGGCTGAGGTAAGTGACTTTTCATCTAGCTGAGTGAGCTTTAGAAAACTGGGGGACCAGAGGTAGAAGGAAGAAATCTGTGAGAGCATCAGGCTTAGAGTTAAGACGGTTGTTTCGTATTCTGAATGACAAAGGAGCTATTTAACAAAATATATGTAGGTGGTATCCAGGGGTAGCCGTGGATTCATGGTCTAGGTAGCTGCCTTCATAAAAGACAAAGAAAGAAAAATATTCTTCTTTCTAGGAAGGAATGAAACTAACATTCATCATAGAGGAGGGACAGAATTAGAAAGAATGCTCAAATTTCCTACACAGATATGGAGCTAGGGAAAGCATCCATTGCTTTGATAATGAAGCATGAAGCACCATGTAATGGCCATGGAGACAGCTATGCTTATGCAAAGGTTGAGTTTGTAGGTCCAGGGTCAACCCAGACCCCACCACCCTCACTCCCCCATGTCTGGGTCTCTACACATGGGTTGATGTGTACAATGGATATTTTCTCCTGAGGTGCATGGGGAGAGACCTGTACATAGATGCGAGAAAGGCAGGAAGGAGAAAGGATAATATAAGATGACATAGATGTCCCTACTTTGGACTATTTTGAACACCTTGGGAAGGTGGGTATTAGTCTACTTTTTGAAAGAGATTTTGATAGGCAAGCACTAGAGAAGGCTAATTTAAACCCTAAACGTGAATTTCAGGGTCATTAACCTGTAGAGCAAGGAAGGACTTCAGGTATTTGTGAAAACAAATGCAATACTAAGTGAATATGGTCATATGTGAATTTTCCTGAGACCATTCATAACTCCCAAAGGATTTTATGAGTTTAAGCAAATTTATGAAATCCATGTAAAAAAAATTCTTAGTCTAGGAAGAATTTGAGGATAGGGCAAAAACTTCCAAACATAAGATGCATTTGAAGTACCTGACAGAGGGTAAAACATCAACTGTGACATGTTGGAGTAACACTATATTCACATTGATTTGAGCAAAAATAATGTAGGATGGAAACTGGGATCCATGCCTTCCCCCAGCAGAGGGACAGGTTGGTCCCAGTTTAAATAAGCAAGATACATGCCTAACATCAAGGCTGAGGTAAGTGACTTTTCATCTAGCTGAGTGAGCTTTAGAAAACTGGGGGACCAGAGGTAGAAGGAAGAAATCTGTGAGAGCATCAGGCTTAGAGTTAAGACGGTTGTTTCGTATTCTGAATGACAAAGGAGCTATTTAACAAAATATATGTAGGTGGTATCCAGGGGTAGCCGTGGATTCATGGTCTAGGTAGCTGCCTTCATAAAAGACAAAGAAAGAAAAATATTCTTCTTTCTAGGAAGGAATGAAACTAACATTCATCATAGAGGAGGGACAGAATTAGAAAGAATGCTCAAATTTCCTACACAGATATGGAGCTAGGGAAAGCATCCATTGCTTTGATAATGAAGCATGAAGCACCATGTAATGGCCATGGAGACAGCTATGCTTATGCAAAGGTTGAGTTTGTAGGTCCAGGGTCAACCCAGACCCCACCACCCTCACTCCCCCATGTCTGGGTCTCTACACATGGGTTGATGTGTACAATGGATATTTTCTCCTGAGGTGCATGGGGAGAGACCTGTACATAGATGCGAGAAAGGCAGGAAGGAGAAAGGATAATATAAGATGACATAGATGTCCCTACTTTGGACTATTTTGAACACCTTGGGAAGGTGGGTATTAGTCTACTTTTTTTGAAAGAGATTTTATGAGCTCTTGAGCATAAGAGAGGCCATTCCCCCCCACACACACACCACCACTTAGCTGTGCCACCCAGGGTTGCCCCCCAAGGGCTGCAGGGAAACAGTGGGACAGCTGCATGCTGGAGGAGAGTGGGTAAGTCAGTGGGAACAGGCCAGCCATTACTCACACTGAGGCATGGTCAACCTTGCTTCTCCTTCCAGGAATCTGCAGAAGCAATCCCACAAGCCATCTGGAGTTTCTAGAAGCTCATGAGCTGATTTATGTCTGAGCCCAGGTGACGCTCTCTCCAAAATTCCGAGAAACAGCGGGTGAAGATTTCGAGGAGAGGTAGAAAGAACTAGCACTAAGAGTAAGGGGCTAAAAATCTAGCAAATTCCAACATCAGTGCTCAAAATATACCCTCAGACCCCAAAGGAGAGGAGGACGTGACCGAGGTCTGCATGCACTTCCTTTCCACCCTTCTTCTCTTTTTCTGTGACCTCGACTACCCTTCTGCAGCATATTCCCCACTTAGACAGGTTCTAGGTGCTTCTACGACGCATTGCTCTGAGCAGGACCAACTGCACTGGCCACCCCTGCTCTCCTGTGACTCTCCTTGCTTTGACAACTGAGATCATCTGATTTACTCCCGCTTACGTACAAGTCTTCCCAGCTCCCGTCCAGATCTTCTAGCTCTTTCTCTGGACAACCCCAAAATGTCCCATAAGATCCTTCGCAGCTTTTTAATTAGACGTTTTAGAAAGAATGCTCAAATTTCCTACACAGATATGGAGCTAGGGAAAGCATCCATTGCTTTGATAATGAAGCATGAAGCACCATGTAATGGCCATGGAGACAGCTATGCTTATGCAAAGGTTGAGTTTGTAGGTCCAGGGTCAACCCAGACCCCACCACCCTCACTCCCCCATGTCTGGGTCTCTACACATGGGTTGATGTGTACAATGGATATTTTCTCCTGAGGTGCATGGGGAGAGACCTGTACATAGATGCGAGAAAGGCAGGAAGGAGAAAGGATAATATAAGATGACATAGATGTCCCTACTTTGGACTATTTTGAACACCTTGGGAAGGTGGGTATTAGTCTACTTTTTTTGAAAGAGATTTTATGAGCTCTTGAGCATAAGAGAGGCCATTCCCCCCCCCACACACACACCACCACCACTTAGCTGTGCCACCCAGGGTTGCCCCCCAAGGGCTGCAGGGAAACAGTGGGACAGCTGCATGCTGGAGGAGAGTGGGTAAGTCAGTGGGAACAGGCCAGCCATTACTCACACTGAGGCATGGTCAACCTTGCTTCTCCTTCCAGGAATCTGCAGAAGCAATCCCACAAGCCATCTGGAGTTTCTAGAAGCTCATGAGCTGATTTATGTCTGAGCCCAGGTGACGCTCTCTCCAAAATTCCGAGAAACAGCGGGTGAAGATTTCGAGGAGAGGTAGAAAGAACTAGCACTAAGAGTAAGGGGCTAAAAATCTAGCAAATTCCAACATCAGTGCTCAAAATATACCCTCAGACCCCAAAGGAGAGGAGGACGTGACCGAGGTCTGCATGCACTTCCTTTCCACCCTTCTTCTCTTTTTCTGTGACCTCGACTACCCTTCTGCAGCATATTCCCCACTTAGACAGGTTCTAGGTGCTTCTACGACGCATTGCTCTGAGCAGGACCAACTGCACTGGCCACCCCTGCTCTCCTGTGACTCTCCTTGCTTTGACAACTGAGATCATCTGATTTACTCCCGCTTACGTACAAGTCTTCCCAGCTCCCGTCCAGATCTTCTAGCTCTTTCTCTGGACAACCCCAAAATGTCCCATAAGATCCTTCGCAGCTTTTTAATTAGACGTTTTGGCAAAAAAACTCTGTTTGCCTAAGATGACACTCCTCTGTAGAGGAATTTCATCCTTGGTAAAGACTTGAGAAGGTCCTTTATTTTAGCTGTAGCCACTGACTATCATTGTATTTTCTTCTAAATCATTTTACTGCGTTTAATTTTGTTAAATGTTATTTCAGCTGTTGCCAACAGAAATAATTAGATCTCTGTGAGATTAATTCCTTCGTGTCCAGCTGCTGCCCAGAATTATGTCAATCATTTCTGCTTATGATGTCATGGTTTGTTTCCATGGTAACAAATATGCAGTCACAAGTGTCTCATTATCATTTCATTAGAGTGATGACATATTTATAGTATACAGGAACAGCATATCACCTTTTAAAATAACGTGCTCCTATGGCACACACAAATACCCTTCTTCCTGACTGTACATTTTTTCCCTGTAGTTTGCATCACTTCATATATATATATATATATATATATATACACACACACACACTGCACACTGCTTGCTTGTTACTTAGGAAGAAAAGAAATAAAAGATTGTTTAAAGGGAGCAAGACAACATAAATGTATTAAAACAAGTAGATTCAAGGGAGAAGAAACATTTACAATAATAAATACAAAGGACTGTCAAATTACTATCAAAAAATCAAGCTGTTTAAAGTTTCCTACCTACCAGGATTTACCAGCATGTTTATTGAAAGTATTACCTCAAAAGTTGAGAGAATCAAATAATATTTTAAGTAATCTAGAGTAGTTGATCCTCATATTATAGAACTACTAATTATGTATTTGTAAAGAGATACTTGAAATGTTGGTATGCTAATGACTAAGAACAAGTATAAATTTTTATTTCCTTGAGCATGCAAGGACCAATAAACAATACCAAGTGACACTTTTCAAATCGTTTTGTGAATGTAGTTTTTTCCCTTCCCCTGCTTTGTTTCGAAGTTCAGGACCAACCTGCTATTCTCCTGTGATTTTTAAAACTGAGATCATCTGATTTACTCCCGCTTACGTACAAGTCTTCCCAGCTCCCGTCCAGATCTTCTAGCTCTTTCTCTGGACAACCCCAAAATGTCCCATAAGATCCTTCGCAGCTTTTTAATTAGACGTTTTGGCAAAAAAACTCTGTTTGCCTAAGATGACACTCCTCTGTAGAGGAATTTCATCCTTGGTAAAGACTTGAGAAGGTCCTTTATTTTAGCTGTAGCCACTGACTATCATTGTATTTTCTTCTAAATCATTTTACTGCGTTTAATTTTGTTAAATGTTATTTCAGCTGTTGCCAACAGAAATAATTAGATCTCTGTGAGATTAATTCCTTCGTGTCCAGCTGCTGCCCAGAATTATGTCAATCATTTCTGCTTATGATGTCATGGTTTGTTTCCATGGTAACAAATATGCAGTCACAAGTGTCTCATTATCATTTCATTAGAGTGATGACATATTTATAGTATACAGGAACAGCATATCACCTTTTAAAATAACGTGCTCCTATGGCACACACAAATACCCTTCTTCCTGACTGTACATTTTTTCCCTGTAGTTTGCATCACTTCATATATATATATATATATATATATATACACACACACACACTGCACACTGCTTGCTTGTTACTTAGGAAGAAAAGAAATAAAAGATTGTTTAAAGGGAGCAAGACAACATAAATGTATTAAAACAAGTAGATTCAAGGGAGAAGAAACATTTACAATAATAAATACAAAGGACTGTCAAATTACTATCAAAAAATCAAGCTGTTTAAAGTTTCCTACCTACCAGGATTTACCAGCATGTTTATTGAAAGTATTACCTCAAAAGTTGAGAGAATCAAATAATATTTTAAGTAATCTAGAGTAGTTGATCCTCATATTATAGAACTACTAATTATGTATTTGTAAAGAGATACTTGAAATGTTGGTATGCTAATGACTAAGAACAAGTATAAATTTTTATTTCCTTGAGCATGCAAGGACCAATAAACAATACCAAGTGACACTTTTCAAATCGTTTTGTGAATGTAGTCTTTCTTCTTGCCACCACTATCCCCTTGCCTTTTCATGAATTCTATTCAGAAGTGAAACATTTATTCAGTTCAGGGAGATTCTCTCTGGAGGGGAAATAATTTTATCAGTAAGACTCCCTGGTGATGAGGCCAACTGGGGACTGCTGTTAATCAGCCTTTTTGACATGGTGCCTTGAATAGCCCTTCCCATGATGCTCTGTGATTCCACCTTAACGCTTTCCCTTTGAACTCACCATGACTCACACTGTGCCTTTTTGTCCCTTTGTGTGTCTGAAGTTATCCCATTATCAACTTTAATTGGAAAGGTGCCTTTTGTTCCCCTAGTGGAGTCATACACTAACCACTGAACTCCCTAGGGTAAATTTCAGGGGTAGGAAAAACTTAATTTTTTAAATAACTGATGAGGATAAATAATGATAACTTCATAGTTATATAACTTCATAGGAAGTTACTGAAACGGAGCCTACATTTGTATACATTTCACATTATAAAAGTATTTCCACTCAAAAGCTCCTCTGAAAAGAGAAAAAATAGAGCAAACTGGGGAGGTGGGTTCCATGGGGATGGTTGCATGAGGGTTCAAAGAGCTTCCTGGCACACAACTCAGCATGGAGAAAGAGAGGGTATAAATGAGCAAGGTTTCCTCATCAGTGAGAAGTGGTATTGAGAGTGTGGATGGATCTCCTCTGGGATGAGCCTGTGAGTGAAAACAGAAAGAACTGTATCCACTGGGTGTCTAGAAGACTCTGGAAGCATCAGGAGACCTTACTTTAGACTTTGGTAGCACAAAATTTCAAAGTTCAAAAGGAAGGGGAAGGACTCAGTCCACCTTGGCGAATGTTTAAAGTTTCCTACCTACCAGGATTTACCAACATGTTTATTGAAAGTATTACCTCAAAAGTTGAGAGAATCAAATAATATTTTAAGTAATCTAGAGTAGTTGATCCTCATATTATAGAACTACTAATTATGTATTTGTAAAGAGATACTTGAAATGTTGGTATGCTAATGACTAAGAACAAGTATAAATTTTTATTTCCTTGAGCATGCAAGGACCAATAAACAATACCAAGTGACACTTTTCAAATCGTTTTGTGAATGTAGTCTTTCTTCTTGCCACCACTATCCCCTTGCCTTTTCATGAATTCTATTCAGAAGTGAAACATTTATTCAGTTCAGGGAGATTCTCTCTGGAGGGGAAATAATTTTATCAGTAAGACTCCCTGGTGATGAGGCCAACTGGGGACTGCTGTTAATCAGCCTTTTTGACATGGTGCCTTGAATAGCCCTTCCCATGATGCTCTGTGATTCCACCTTAACGCTTTCCCTTTGAACTCACCATGACTCACACTGTGCCTTTTTGTCCCTTTGTGTGTCTGAAGTTATCCCATTATCAACTTTAATTGGAAAGGTGCCTTTTGTTCCCCTAGTGGAGTCATACACTAACCACTGAACTCCCTAGGGTAAATTTCAGGGGTAGGAAAAACTTAATTTTTTAAATAACTGATGAGGATAAATAATGATAACTTCATAGTTATATAACTTCATAGGAAGTTACTGAAACGGAGCCTACATTTGTATACATTTCACATTATAAAAGTATTTCCACTCAAAAGCTCCTCTGAAAAGAGAAAAAATAGAGCAAACTGGGGAGGTGGGTTCCATGGGGATGGTTGCATGAGGGTTCAAAGAGCTTCCTGGCACACAACTCAGCATGGAGAAAGAGAGGGTATAAATGAGCAAGGTTTCCTCATCAGTGAGAAGTGGTATTGAGAGTGTGGATGGATCTCCTCTGGGATGAGCCTGTGAGTGAAAACAGAAAGAACTGTATCCACTGGGTGTCTAGAAGACTCTGGAAGCATCAGGAGACCTTACTTTAGACTTTGGTAGCACAAAATTTCAAAGTTCAGGAAGAAGGACTCAGTCACCTTGGGCCTGTTGTATATGTTGGAGTTCTTGGCAGCCCTTCTGACCAGACATACATCAGTGCCCTGGAGAGCAAGCATGAGTCGGTGAAACTCGAACAGGGACAAGCACCACCAAGAGCTGTGACACCTTTGCCAAGCATCCAAAGTCTAGCGCCCCTGGTGGACATTAACTGCTTCACAGGACTCAGAAAAAAAAAACAACCAAGTTTTGTCTGTGTGATAGTTTAGAGGATGCATTTGTGGTATATCAACGGCATTATCAAAACTATAAACATAAAAGGCTTGGGTCTTAGAGGAGTATGTTAAAATTCTACAATAGCAGTTAGATGAGTTGCGGAAATGCACTACTCTGCCCTGTATTTCTGACCCCGGTTTGACTTCCAGAGCCTTGTGTTCTAAAAAACGGCTCATCACTACACTGGAAGCAAATAGTTGGATTAATACCCAGATCACACACACACACACACAAAAAAAAACTTTCTAAGTTTAGATTTGTTCTCTTCATTTTCCCAGAGATCACACAACAAATCAAAGTGTGTTGACATGGTCAGCTCTAAGACTGAAAACAAGGTTCTTCTATTTATTTTTATTCTTTTCGAAAGTACTTTCAGTCTTGTTTGGGAATTTGTTAATTTTAAAAAGAATAGGAGGGAGCAAGTCTCTTTCAAGAAAGAGGAAGGATGGGTCACTCAAAGGAAAAGGTCAAATAGACTCACCACATGTTTTAAAAATCAAGTTTGTTACTAAAGTGATAATGAATCCTTTTATTGCTCTCTATGTAAATATATTTCTCTGTGAGGAAAGGTCTATTTGAGGGAGCAGAATATCTGCATTCTAGTCCCAGAGTTGCTTTCTTTGGGACTGTTGGCTAAGTTACCTGAATTCCCTCAACTTTAGCCCCACTATATGCAAAATTATGTTAATCACATTTGTCTCACCTCCTCCAGAGATGTATGGACAGCAATGATTCATATAAAAATGCTTTGTAAACTATAAGGCATGTAGCAAAGATAAGATACTGCAATCTCAACCTTGTTCCATCTGGCTTCCACCTCCGCATGCCTTCTGAAACTTTGTCATTTGTGCTTTTCATGCCTCTCCCTCCCACTCCTGCTCCACCTCTGATACCGTCTTCAGAGGAGCAATGACTCCTCTGAGACATATGTGATGAAGCAATCTAGCAGTTTACAGACTTCAAATGGGATTGACTTCATATGTGACTACATCAACAAATAATGCAGCTGCAACCCCACCCTTTCTACAGAGTTCCCTTTTCTGGCATAATTAATAAGTTAGCATGTAGAAAAGGATAATTACCTCCTGATTCATTTCATCAGTGTTGTTTTTTAAAACTCTTGCTTCTTTTCCTCTGATCCCTTTTTTCTTCTTTCTCTACACTCCTAGGGCTCTCTTCTTAATTTTCATTCAACATTTCTTTGCTAAGTCACCTAAAACAGCCTAATAAGAATGGAAGGATGTACAGTTTGGGATCAAAGAGATCTGAACTCAAACTCTGGCTGTATTACTTACCAGTTGTGTAACCAAGAGGAAATTATTTACCCCTTGTTAGCTGTAACTCTTCCTTCATTAACTGTGATAACAACGCCGACCATATAGAATCAGACATAATATATATATATATGCTTATATAATAATATAATATTATGATACTATATAATAAGTACCTGTTGCACTTTAATTCATCAAAATTTAATAAATATCCATCAAAGACCATACTTTACTCACACTTGGGAATATGGTAATAAATGACAAACATAATAAGCATTAAATATAAGTACCCACTTCTCTATGCCTTCTCCCTTTTTACTACTAATAAAGGCTTCCAAAACCAGGGCTATCCTTGAGCTGTCAAGTTCTCATGGAAAAATGGAATCTCCCTAAAGCCAAATCTTACAACACTACAAAATCATAGGCCTGAAAAAGGAGACAAGTCAAGTTACCTATACTTATTCCTCTGCCTATACTTACCATAAGACCAGGACTACTACAAACATTACTTTATGAAAATGGGGAAATAAACATTCTAGACCATATGAACTAGTTTCTGAAGCCCACACTGGAGAGGAGATTCAGACAGGAACAGATTGCAGAAACCAGGAAAGAGAATGTCTTAATCCATTCAGGCTACTGTAACAAAATATCACAGACTGGATGACTTACAAAAACAGAAATTTATTTCCCACAGTTCCAGAGACTGAGAAGTCCAAGATCGAGATGACAACAGATTTAAGTGTCCGCTTTATGTTCACAAATGGCTGTCTACTCTTACGTACTCACACTACTGATGGAGTGGGAGAACTCTCTACCACCACTTTTAATAGAGGACTAATCCTATTCATGAGGGCCACATCCTCATGAACTAAGTACCTCCCAGAGGCTCTAACTCGTAAATACCATCACTTTGAGGCTTAGGATTTCAATATATGGATTTGTGGAGAACACAAACATTCCGTAAACAATAGGAAGATAAAGCCTGTCAATGGCAGAATATAAATATAATCATCCCCAAAAGAGTCTACTCTGACTTGAGAAAAGGAAAAGTATTTCTGACCACTGTTGGTAAGGCAGAGTTATCACTACCAAGGATCTGAAAGAAAGGTGCTTGCAGGCATGTCTGACCAAATGCAACAGTCTTAGAAAGGCATAGATTCTGGGAGAGAAGATTTGGAGGAAGTGGTAGCCAATGGAGACATGATCGTGAAGGGTAAGAAATAGGCAATTGCTTGAAAATAAAAATCAAAGTAAAAATAGGAAAACACACAAAATTTCCCACCCTCTCACCCTCGAATACAAACACTTACTAAAGAGATATCATTTTATAAAAAAGTACTATATAATAAGTACCTGTTGCACTTTAATTCATCAAAATTTAATAAATATCCATCAAAGACCATACTTTACTCACACTTGGGAATATGGTAATAAATGACAAACATAATAAGCATTAAATATAAGTACCCACTTCTCTATGCCTCCCTTTTTACTACTAATAAAGGCTTCCAAAACCAGGGCTATCCTTGAGCTGTCAAGTTCTCATGGAAAAATGGAATCTCCCTAAAGCCAAATCTTACAACACTACAAAATCATAGGCCTGAAAAAGGAGACAAGTCAAGTTACCTATACTTATTCCTCTGCCTATACTTACCATAAGACCAGGACTACTACAAACATTACTTTATGAAAATGGGGAAATAAACATTCTAGACCATATGAACTAGTTTCTGAAGCCCACACTGGAGAGGAGATTCAGACAGGAACAGATTGCAGAAACCAGGAAAGAGAATGTCTTAATCCATTCAGGCTACTGTAACAAAATATCACAGACTGGATGACTTACAAAAACAGAAATTTATTTCCCACAGTTCCAGAGACTGAGAAGTCCAAGATCGAGATGACAACAGATTTAAGTGTCCGCTTTATGTTCACAAATGGCTGTCTACTCTTTACGTCCTCACACGACTGAAGGAGTGGGAGAACTCTCTACCACCACTTTTAATAGAGGACTAATCCTATTCATGAGGGCCACATCCTCATGAACTAAGTACCTCCCAGAGGCTCTAACTCGTAAATACCATCACTTTGAGGCTTAGGATTTCAATATATGGATTTGTGGAGAACACAAACATTCCGTAAACAATAGGAAGATAAAGCCTGTCAATGGCAGAATATAAATATAATCATCCCCCAAAAGAGTCTACTCTGACTTGAGAAAAAGGAAAAGTATTTCTGACCACTGTTGGTAAGGCAGAGTTATCACTACCAAGGATCTGAAAGAAAGGTGCTTGCAGGCATGTCTGACCAAATGCAACAGTCTTAGAAAGGCATAGATTCTGGGAGAGAAGATTTGGAGGAAGTGGTAGCCAATGGAGACATGATCGTGAAGGGTAAGAAATAGGCAATTGCTTGAAAATAAAAATCAAAGTAAAAATAGGAAAACACACAAAATTTCCCACCCTCTCACCCTCGAATACAAACACTTACTAAAGAGATATCATTTTACTGTACCAACAGACTTTTAGACCAAGAAACTTAGTCAACCACTCAGTTCCCTCTCCTTTGCCTACTATAAACACCTATAATTGCTGACGCAGAAAAAAATATAAGTAATTTAACATTGTTTCCCAACAAGAATCAAATTTTATTATAGAACTATTTGTTTAATGATCTATTTGATGGAGTATCTAAAATCAGAGATTCAAAACTCAGTGAAAAATGAACAACAACAACAACAAAAACACAAAAATGAAAAACAAGAATTGATCAAGCTCAGTAAAGGAACTGAATTTTTTTAATCATCTCAGAAATCAACACTAGATTACAAGGTGCTCAAAGAAAAGAGATCTGGATAAAAATGTGGTCCAGGACATTGTCAAGAGGGATAGCTAAGAAAACACATGAGGTTTTTTAAAAAGATGAAAAATAAAATTACAAAGAAGATCCAACATATATTTAATGTGTGCATACCTAAAACTGCAATCCAAAACAACTTTCTAAAAATGAAAGAATTGGATCTTCATGCTGAAAATGCCTACTGTGTATTCATTACTGTCAACTACAAAATGTATTTCAGTAAAGCGTTTAAATGTCTTTACTGAACAAAATTTCATTTTTATTAAAAACAATCATCAAGTTCAAAGGCCACCTCACAAAGGGAAGAAATTAGGTGAGTCTCAGACTTCTTTGCAGCAACACCTACACAAGACAGCACTGCAGAAAATTTTCTGAAAAATTCAAGATGACAAAGCACAGCTCAATGATCTTACATCCACTCAGGCTTTCCTCCAAGTGACAAGGGTATAGAAAATCAGTTGTAATCTGAAATAAGTCAGAGAATCCTTCATTCTTAGTCCCTTCCTGATAAATCTGCTAAAGAATTTAAACTAAGAGATGACTGGAGAAACGTGAAAAGTCTGGTAATGAGAACAAAATATCTTGAATAGAGCTGAAAATAAAACAAAGATGGAAGAAGAGTGAAAGAATTTCATGTAAACGTATGTTTTGACGAAGTAGAAATAATTCAACTGAAAAGTGGGATAAATAGGGAGACAAGAGGCACATATAAAAGGTTTGTTGATTGTGCAGTAAATAATAAGTGAAAGCCAAAGAACTGAAAATTTCCCTTCCTAAATATCTAGATAAGACCTTCTCAGAAGGAATAATTGATAGTTTTCACTGCTGTTAATATTTTGTTATTGTATTCTTTGCTGACAATAAAGTAACATTCTATTATTTTCATTTTTATATTTCTATTACTTCATTATTTTTTAGAATGCCTCCACTGCCTAAAACTGAGCCCCATTTGAGGCCATATACATTATATTCCATCTCCCAGACCCTAGGAGTAATGGGTTAGACTCTGGAATCCTGGCAAATCAGTAGCCATGGAAATAACTGAGTCCAAAGGATCTGGGATACAGAAGCTAGATCAGGCAGTATTAAATGATAGCTTTAGGAAGGGAAAGAGGATGACTAGTGGTGTTACTTAGCAATCTGTGATCTACTGCAAACTCAGCAGCATGACTCTACTCTGGTGATGAGGAAAAGACTTGGGAGCCAATGGAGAATATTTTCCAGAGATAGATGCTACTTACATAATAGCAAATATGAATGCTTTAAACAGTCTAACTCCCTCAAGTGCCTTTTTCTGGTACACCAGTGTCATTCTCATAATCATTTTACTCTTCTCTGCTGAATTCTTATGAAGAATCTCTTAAAACCTGGGAAAACTCCAAAAGGAAAGAAGAGATTGTCTCATAGTGACATTATGATCTCTGGGACAGATTGTAGGCTAACATGTGCTTATACTTACAAAACAAGTTAGATTTCCTTGCAAATCAAGAACTAGGCTTTAAAGATAATCCCTGAGAGTTGACCATTTTGAGGATCGCAGAAACACTAGCTGAAAATTCTAGTCATAAATTGAACTCGTTTTCACTATGGATAATGATTAGTATCAGGTGGCTTCTTAGCTATGTTATCATTGATGATTAATGAGTAAATGTGGTGGCATCAAACCCAGATATACCCACTGTAGAACTTATAAGGTCTTGCTTCTCCCTGAGGAAATGTCTCTCAAATCAGCCAGGGCCAATGGAACAGGTACTTAAAACAATGCTATAATTTTATTTGTAAGGAAACAACTTTGGAGCTGTAAGTTGTATTCCAAGTAATATTAATAGTAAGTACTCCAAGGGCTCTGGTATTCCTTTGAGATTAAGCAAATAACAAAAGAGGATATTGTAGAGTTCTATGTGGAAATTAGGAGGTCAAAACCTCAGTGAGAACTCAAAGAACTTCATCACAGCCAAGCCCCTGGACCTTACAAGGACTGAAACAGTTCACAGCAAAGTTTTTTCACCCATTTGAGGCCATATACATTATATTCCATCTCCCAGACCCTAGGAGTAATGGGTTAGACTCTGGAATCCTGGCAAATCAGTAGCCATGGAAATAACTGAGTCCAAAGGATCTGGGATACAGAAGCTAGATCAGGCAGTATTAAATGATAGCTTTAGGAAGGGAAAGAGGATGACTAGTGGTGTTACTTAGCAATCTGTGATCTACTGCAAACTCAGCAGCATGACTCTACTCTGGTGATGAGGAAAAGACTTGGGAGCCAATGGAGAATATTTTCCAGAGATAGATGCTACTTACATAATAGCAAATATGAATGCTTTAAACAGTCTAACTCCCTCAAGTCCCTTTTTTCTGGTACACCAGTGTCATTCTCATAATCATTTTACTCTTCTCTGCTGAATTCTTATGAAGAATCTCTTAAAACCTGGGAAAACTCCAAAAGGAAAGAAGAGATTGTCTCATAGTGACATTATGATCTCTGGGACAGATTGTAGGCTAACATGTGCTTATACTTACAAAACAAGTTAGATTTCCTTGCAAATCAAGAACTAGGCTTTAAAGATAATCCCTGAGAGTTGACCATTTTGAGGATCGCAGAAACACTAGCTGAAAATTCTAGTCATAAATTGAACTCGTTTTCACTATGGATAATGATTAGTATCAGGTGGCTTCTTAGCTATGTTATCATTGATGATTAATGAGTAAATGTGGTGGCATCAAACCCAGATATACCCACTGTAGAACTTATAAGGTCTTGCTTCTCCCTGAGGAAATGTCTCTCAAATCAGCCAGGGCCAATGGAACAGGTACTTAAAACAATGCTATAATTTTATTTGTAAGGAAACAACTTTGGAGCTGTAAGTTGTATTCCAAGTAATATTAATAGTAAGTACTCCAAGGGCTCTGGTATTCCTTTGAGATTAAGCAAATAACAAAAGAGGATATTGTAGAGTTCTATGTGGAAATTAGGAGGTCAAAACCTCAGTGAGAACTCAAAGAACTTCATCACAGCCAAGCCCCTGGACCTTACAAGGACTGAAACAGTTCACAGCAAAGTTCACCCAATATCCAGTTATGATCTACTCATCACTCACAGGATGATTAGCATAGGAGTTTACTGATCAACACTCTTGTGTTAGTTCTCATTACTACAACTTTCTCATCAAAAATTCCATGGGGCAGTTTGCACATATCAATGCTTCCAGTCTTTAGCATGTGAAAAGTGACAATGATGATGAAAAGGATGATGATAAAAATAATACTAGCTGTAACTTTCTGATCTTGTATAACAGACTACCATACTGTATGGTAAGTATTAGCCCCTTCCTACAGAAAATGAACGACTTCCCAGGTAGTGCTAGTGATAAACAGCCCACTTGACAGTGCAGAAGACATAAGAGACATGGGTCAGGAAGATCCCATGGAGGAGGGCCTGGTAACCCATTTCAGTATTCTTGCTTGCAGGATCCCATGGACAGAGGAGCCTGGCAGGCTACAGTCTATAAGGTCGCAAAGAGTAGGACACAGCTGAAGTGACTTAGCACCCTCAGAAAGTGAAACAAAGACTTTAATGCAGTTAATTATCCAGATGCTCTGATTCCAAAGCTCATGCTGTCTGTGCTATAACACCTTTAGCTCATGTGACCCTTCCATGAACCAGTTAGCTGTGCCCATCTGAACCATGGCATCCTGTGGCGCCTATATGATGGTTTCCACTTAAGGACTCATCCATGGCCACTGTCTTGCACTGATAGGCCTGAGCATGGCAGAGTCAGTGTTCCGTTAAGATGCCCTCACAATCTCTCCCTTCATCTCTCCAACTTTATCACCTACACTTCTTCCCTTTATGTTCCTCTAACAACCCATATGTTCTCATCAGAGCTCTTTTCGCTGCCGGTTACTCCTATCTGAAATAGCTTTCCCCTGAATATTAGCACATCTAATTTCCTCTCATCCTCCAAGTCTCTGCCCAGCTGTCACCACACTCTCGACGAGGGTTGCCCTCACACACTCTGCCCCCATGCTGCTACACTCTCCATTCCCATTCCTCACTTTATTCCTTTTATGGTGTTTATCTTGTTCCAGTATAGTACATAACATATTTATCGTATCAACTGGCCCACAGTATTCACAAGAATAAGGGTAAATGGAATGCATAAGGAGAAGGCGACAACAGAGCACAAGATGGTTCAATGGCATCACTGACTCTATGGACATGAGTTTGAGCAGGCTCCAGGAGATGGTGATGGACAGGGAAGCCTGGCGTGCTGCAGTCCATGGGGTCGCAAAGAGTCAGACACGACTGAGTGACTGAACTGAACTGAACTGAAGTGCCATGAGAACAGGGAATTTTATTTGTTCGCTTCAGAAGCCCCTGGAACAGCACCTGGCAGGCACATAGCAAGAACTTCATCAATGCTATCAAATACATAAGTGAATGAATCCTGGTATCCAGTGGGCCTAGTGATGGATCCCAGAATCTTTTTCAGTATTTCTACTAAAGGATGTAATGGAGGTAAGTAAATCTCCCAGCCTGATATCCACAAATTCCCAAACTAGATGTGTCAATTAGACGTTTACCATGACTTTCACTAAAATTCATCAATTATCCGTGATTGTCACATTGCTAAAGCAATTTCATAGGTTTCTGGAGGTTTTCTGAAATGTTTTTCAGGTTTGTCTTTGTCTGCCAGTACAGTGTATTTAGATGTTAAGTTGTTTGTGGCCAAGATTGTGGTTTTAAATTTGATTGGTATATAAAGGGACTTAATATAATTCATTGCACACTAGTGTTGGTGAATCTTTTACATACACATTTTAGCATTTCTGTTAACCTCCATATCTTCTGCAGATTTTCTTCTGTATATAGACTCAGGCCAACTAAACAAAGAAGCAGCTCAGGAAACTGGAATATTTTCTCATCCACCCAAGAGCCCTTAAGAACCAGCCCTGGAGAATAGCTCTAGCCATATTGGGCTGCCAGAACCTCATAAATGAGCTTCCTTTTATCTGAAAAAAAGTCTGGAAAACAGACCAAAAGGTTTCAAGACCATTTCTGTCTCTTTTCCCAAGAGGCTGGGTCGCTGGTGTCTGGACACAAGCTGAGCATTATAGTCATTGTTTTAAATAAGGGGACCCTTTGATCTGGTTTCACTCTATTCACTATTAAATTTTTTTGGTGTTTATCTTGTTCCAGTATAGTACATAACATATTTATCGTATCAACTGGCCCACAGTATTCACAAGAATAAGGGTAAATGGAATGCATAAGTGAGAAGGGGACAACAGAGAATGAGATGGTTGGATGGCATCACCGACTCGATGGACATGAGTTTGAGTGAACTCCGGGAGTTGGTGATGGACAGGGAGGCCTGGCGTGCTGTGATTCATGGGGTCGCAAAGAGTCGGACACGACTGAGCGACTGAACTGAACTGAACTGAAGTGCCATGAGAACAGGGAATTTTATTTGTTCGCTTCAGAAGCCCCTGGAACAGCACCTGGCAGGCACATAGCAAGAACTTCATCAATGCTATCAAATACATAAGTGAATGAATCCTGGTATCCAGTGGGCCTAGTGATGGATCCCAGAATCTTTTTCAGTATTTCTACTAAAGGATGTAATGGAGGTAAGTAAATCTCCCAGCCTGATATCCACAAATTCCCAAACTAGATGTGTCAATTAGACGTTTACCATGACTTTCACTAAAATTCATCAATTATCCGTGATTGTCACATTGCTAAAGCAATTTCATAGGTTTCTGGAGGTTTTCTGAAATGTTTTTCAGGTTTGTCTTTGTCTGCCAGTACAGTGTATTTAGATGTTAAGTTGTTTGTGGCCAAGATTGTGGTTTTAAATTTGATTGGTATATAAAGGGACTTAATATAATTCATTGCACACTAGTGTTGGTGAATCTTTTACATACACATTTTAGCATTTCTGTTAACCTCCATATCTTCTGCAGATTTTCTTCTGTATATAGACTCAGGCCAACTAAACAAAGAAGCAGCTCAGGAAACTGGAATATTTTCTCATCCACCCAAGAGCCCTTAAGAACCAGCCCTGGAGAATAGCTCTAGCCATATTGGGCTGCCAGAACCTCATAAATGAGCTTCCTTTTATCTGAAAAAAAGTCTGGAAAACAGACCAAAAGGTTTCAAGACCATTTCTGTCTCTTTTCCCAAGAGGCTGGGTCGCTGGTGTCTGGACACAAGCTGAGCATTATAGTCATTGTTTTAAATAAGGGGACCCTTTGATCTGGTTTAAAAACACAAACAGAAGGGCCTTTGCCCAATCTGAATTCGACACATGTCCTTTGATTCTGTAAATAATCAAATTTGAACACAGTGTTATAACCACAACTGCAAAATGTGGAATGAGGCGAGTTTTTATTATAAGAAGACAATTTGCATTTCCTAAGCAATATTTTTCAACAATAGATTTTTGTTTCTGAGATTCTTAACATGTTCCTTCATCAGTACGATTTATTTCTTTTTCTTTCCCATTCCCATAATTCTCAACAATAAAGGAAAATCTGTTTAAAAGAGTTCATTTTCCACAAAGAGACAAAAAATATTTTCAAAAGAAACCAAAAAACCAAAGTTATTCAGATCAGTTCAATCTGCGTCTTCGGGACAATTTGACTGTTAGGCTGGAATGATTAGTTAAAAGGTTTTTCATGGAGTCCAGAGGTTAGCACTGTCTGGATATCATCAGGCATGTGAGACACTAGGCCCAGGGAAAGAAAAGCATTGCTTCTGCAGGAAGAAAGTGTACTTTCAACTCTCTCAGTAAAGGAAATTCAAGCCAGTGAGCCTACTTTCTGGGACCTTTTGGTCTCTGGATTTCTAAGCCCCAGGGCCCAAAAGAGGTTACAACCTTGAGCCCAAGTTCCCCAGAGCACCAAGGTCATTTCTAAACTTGTAGGGTGAAATGTATTTAAAGCCCCTCCCCAAAGGGAGCTGCAAAAGTTAGAAGCTGTTTCACTGTCAGGGTCAATTTAGATTTTAAAGAGTGCAGGAGATGGTGGTCTTTGCCCAGGGGATTTCCTAGAAAAAACAGAATTGACCTATTTTTAAGAAGAATGAATTCCAGAACTCCTCCGTCCTTGGGACCCACTCCACACCCACATCCGTTCTCTGTTGTTCCAGTGGAGGAGAGATCTTTCCGCAAATCACTTCTGCTAATAACAATTGTCACCCTCTGTACAAGGAACTGCCAGGACCCCTGGCACCCGTAACCCACATCACTAACTCCAACCAGGCAAAAATCCTCACTACATTCCAATGCCAGGAGTTTAAATCTCAAACATAATTATGCATGTGGCCTTGGCTGATTTGCGTGTCGATGTTAGTTCCTATTAGTTCTGTTTTAATATTAACCTTTAAAATGTTTATGCCTTCCTAAAATGAGTATTAGTACAAAACAGTCATCTAACATAGCTTAAATGGAGACATTGCAGTTTTGGGTTTTTTTTTGTTTTTTTTTTTTAGCACCACAAGTTCTGAAACTTAAAGAATTAAGCTTTCCCATAAAGGCTACAAAGTGTGAGCCATGAAAAGTCAGGAAATAAGGAAACACACCACATAAAGCCAGATCATAATTATAGAAAATGTGATCCCAAATAACACGTGACACCAAATAATAAATTGTTATTGATCAGAGAAATAAGGCAGAGCCATTTGGGCCTGCTATAAGTTTAATCATGCAGACTTTATGGACAAGTAGAGGTCTCAATTCTTTACCCAATTTTGGAAGTAAAAGCTCATCTGATCAGCTTCAGTAGGTGTTAATTTCTTTAATACTCCAAACAAGAGAGCATGTGACAATATTTCCCAAACAGTAAAGACCAATCTAAGTAAAAGTTATGTGAAAAAAGTCTACCCATTTCTGTCCTTTCAGGAGCCACCAAAATTTGAAGCCAGTAAAAGGACTATCTCTTGCAAAGAAGGTAAATTACTATGTGCTTCTGGAAATCTTCATCATGTCTTTGTTAAATCCTAGAGACCCAAGGTCAGTATTTTGTTCCTGGGGACTCACTTCTATTTGCACTAGAAAAACACAGTGGTCATCTGTGATACTTGCCCTTTTGGACAGGAAAAAATGCAGGTCCTTTGAACATTTGGTGGTACCCAATGCAATACCAAGTTCTAAATATATGCTTTGCTTCCTTTTTTAAGTATTAGGTGCTTAGTACCTGGGCACCTTCTATGAAGGATACAGAGTAATCTTTTGACCTGTTGAAGGCATCAAGCTCCCCTCTGAAATCTAGCTCTCTCCTGTGGCTCATTAGGCCAGTATACATAGAGACTCCTCTGAGACCTAAGGAGAGACTGGCGTAATCCATCTCTTATTCTAGTTGTTGACTGGCCAATCTGGGTTCTAATTGTCTTTTGGCCACTAACCAACTGCATTCTGTCGTCTGTCAAGTTTGCTTTTGTGCATGTTAGTTTCTTCCTCTCTAAGATAAGGAGATAGTCAGATGATCATGAATAACTCCTCAGGAGCTGATGGTCTGTGGTTTGTTTAGACAACCGTATGCATATATAATTAATTAGTTCTTAATAAGGACATAGACCAAATCAATGGAATCCATGGTGAGTGAAGTCATCTCAGAGCTGCTGTAAAAACATTTATCCAACAGCTTCCTGTGTAAGAAAGTAAGCAGAATGTTCTTATTACTTTTCACATATAAACTGATAATATGGAAATACATAAATCTCAGAAATGATTATCTAGAAATTAATTTTGTTTTATAAGTATGGCTCAAATATAAAGTCACATATTAGAATGTATCCATTTGACTAAAGGATTTATCCCATCATGAAGTAAAGATATCATCATCAGAAATAATCATGCATCCCTTAGAATAAATAAGCTTATCAGTTCACTTTCTAAGAGAAACTTTGGAGAGAAAAAAAGGGGGAAGAGAGAACATTCTAGGTAAGAAAAAAGTCCACAGGAACGTAAAATATAATGACCTGGGACCAACCTGGCCTCTGCACAGTTTTGCTTGAAGTTGGTTTGAATCATAGGAAAAATCATAATTTCCTTTTGTTTCTTTCTTTTAAAACTAAATGACTGTCCTGTCATTTTGCCACTAGAGCAGAGACATGAATATGTAGCTTCTGATTCAAATATAGTAGAATTAACCCTAACTGCATGAGATTCTTAGCAAAATAACCTCTTACCTAATTAGCTGGCACACATGAACTAATTAGAGCTTTATCCCTGCCAGTAGGAAATGTGAGAGCTTTGGTCCAAACATGGAAAATCTGATTTCGCTTGTGAGACCTGAGACACTGGCAATGAATAAAGGGAAAGGGACAGAATGATTCAAGTCAGATGAAAAGGCTGGTGTGCCCTGTTTCCATTACATCATCCATCAAGAGGGCTGTGCTGGAGACTTTTGACAGGTCACCTTCTCTATGCAATGAAATGGAAGAAGTGATTGGACAGAGAATTAATTGGTGCATGTGTACTTGACTATAGCATTAAATGCTTATGGAGTGTCAGACATCAAGGTAGAAGCAAATATTTGTAGTCACGTGGATAAGTCATAGCAGAACATGGTTGGTAGAAAAGTAACTGTGATTTCATACCATGATTTTTAAGTCATCATAACTAGGCTCAAACACATCTTTTTAATGTTTAATTCTTTATTTTAAAGATTTTACAGTTTTTTTGTTCACCGACATGTATGTTCCCAGAACATTCATATGCATATCCCTAGTCCCTCCACCAACCAGTTCCCCCCCTCCGACCCCTCTGGACCATCGGCCCCAAGTCACTGTAGGCACTCCTATTCCCTTAGCACAATGACAATAGCTATCTTTTCCACACATGCCAGTATAGGTTTCCATGTTACTTCCTCTATGCCTCCCCCTCACTGTTTGTTCCCCACAATATCCTTATGTCTATTCTCTATTTTTCCATGAGTTCACTGCATGTGTCAAACACATCTTTATTAATCAAAATAGGAACCAATACAACCACATTTTTGTCAACAGAAAACAAATCTGTTTATTCTTACAGTATAAAAATTCATGCTATGGAATTTGACAAACTTGGAAAGCATTTTCTGCCTCCTGCTGGTTGTAGAAGCATTTTCCCTGCAAAAAAATTGTCAAGATGTTTGAAGAAGTGATGGTTGGTGAGAGGTCAGGTGAATATAGCAGATGAGGCAAAACTCTGTAGCCCAATTTGTTCAACTTTTGAAGCACTAGTCATGTGACATGTAGTCAGGCATTGTCATGAAGAAGTGGGTCCTTTCTGTTGTACAGTGCTAGCTGTAAGCATTGCAGTTTTCAGTGCATCTCATCTATTTGCTGAGCATATTTTTCAGATATAATGGTTTTGCCAGGATTCAGAAAGTTGTAGTGGATCAGATGGGCAACACACTATCAAACAGTGACTATGACCTTTTCTTGGTACAAGTTTGGCTTTGGGGAGTGCTTTGGAACTTCTCAGTCCACCCACTGAGCTCGTCATCACTGGTTGTCATCTAAAATCCATTTATCATGACACACCACAATCTGACTAAGAAACAGTTTGTTGTTGTCATGTAGAATAAAAGACCACTTCAGAATGATTTTTCTGTCAGTTCATGTGGCACCCACTCATTGAGCTTTTTCACCTAATTTGCCTCAAAGACTGAATAACCATATAATGATCAACGTTGAGTTCTTCAGCAATTCCTTATGTAGCTGTAAGAGGATCAGCTTCGACGATGGCTCTCAGTTGTCATCGTCAACTTCCAATGGCTGGCCATTACACTCCTCATCTTCAAAGTGCACATCTCCTTTGCAAAACGTCTTGGACCTTCAGGGCAGTGTATGTTCATTGGCAGTTCCCATGCCAAATGCGTTGTTGATGTCACAAGTTGTCTCTGCTGCTTTACCACTCGTCTTGAGCTCAAATAGGAAAATTGCACAAATCTGCTTTTTTTGTATAACATCATTTCTGTAGTCTAAATTTCCTTAATCTAAATTGCCTGGCTTTGTTGATCAATTTCACAAAAGTGTTACTAAATCACTATCTTCTATTTAGAGTAAAATCTGTCACAGTGCTTGGTGTGACAGTTTTAAGTACTGTCTCTGCCAACCATGACGTTCCATAGAAGTATTTCAACAAATACTTAATTCAAATTTCACTTTTTAAACAGTTTTCAATTACTTTTTTAGAACCTTCATTTTAAACACCCAACTTGGAAATTTACTTACCTGTTACTATTCAGGTAAGTTAATTGAATTTCCCTTAGACTGATGAGTGATGTTACCTGTGCCATTACTGTACATCACTAACACAAACCATGCATCCATGGACACTTTGAGCAGTCTCTGGCCTAGGAGTTCAAGAATATCTCTAAGGCCTATTCTTCAGGGTAGAATTTCTGAGTTGTTCACTAAGCAAAGGTTCTACTTTTTTTCATGCTAGCTGTAAGCATTGCAGTTTTCAGTGCATCTCATCTATTTGCTGAGCATATTTTTCAGATATAATGGTTTTGCCAGGATTCAGAAAGTTGTAGTGGATCAGATGGGCAACACACTATCAAACAGTGACTATGACCTTTTCTTGGTACAAGTTTGGCTTTGGGGAGTGCTTTGGAACTTCTCAGTCCACCCACTGAGCTCGTCATCACTGGTTGTCATCTAAAATCCATTTATCATGACACACCACAATCTGACTAAGAAACAGTTTGTTGTTGTCATGTAGAATAAAAGACCACTTCAGAATGATTTTTCTGTCAGTTCATGTGGCACCCACTCATTGAGCTTTTTCACCTAATTTGCCTCAAAGACTGAATAACCATATAATGATCAACGTTGAGTTCTTCAGCAATTCCTTATGTAGCTGTAAGAGGATCAGCTTCGACGATGGCTCTCAGTTGTCATCGTCAACTTCCAATGGCTGGCCATTACACTCCTCATCTTCAAAGTGCACATCTCCTTTGCAAAACGTCTTGGACCTTCAGGGCAGTGTATGTTCATTGGCAGTTCCCATGCCAAATGCGTTGTTGATGTCACAAGTTGTCTCTGCTGCTTTACCACTCGTCTTGAGCTCAAATAGGAAAATTGCACAAATCTGCTTTTTTTGTATAACATCATTTCTGTAGTCTAAATTTCCTTAATCTAAATTGCCTGGCTTTGTTGATCAATTTCACAAAAGTGTTACTAAATCACTATCTTCTATTTAGAGTAAAATCTGTCACAGTGCTTGGTGTGACAGTTTTTAAGTACTGTCTCTGCCAACCATGACGTTCCATAGAAGTATTTCAACAAATACTTAATTCAAATTTCACTTTTTAAACAGTTTTCAATTACTTTTTTAGAACCTTCATTTTAAACACCCAACTTGGAAATTTACTTACCTGTTACTATTCAGGTAAGTTAATTGAATTTCCCTTAGACTGATGAGTGATGTTACCTGTGCCATTACTGTACATCACTAACACAAACCATGCATCCATGGACACTTTGAGCAGTCTCTGGCCTAGGAGTTCAAGAATATCTCTAAGGCCTATTCTTCAGGGTAGAATTTCTGAGTTGTTCACTAAGCAAAGGTTCTACTTTTCTAAGTAATACTAACTCATTTTCCAGTATCCATCAATATTGGACCAATTTGCACTCCCACTAGCAAAGAATGAGTTTCCATTGCTTCCCAACCTCACCAGCACTTGGTATTGTCTATCTTTTAAATCTATTGCAACCAGTATGTGTATAACAGTGTTGCTCCCTGTGGCTTTAATTTGTATCAATGCTTGTCCAGTTACTGACATTGAGTTTCTTGCCATAAACTTATGGATCATATTTTTTTCTTTTGTTAGGTTCCTGTTCAATGTTTTGTCTGTTTTTCTATTCAGTTGTTGGTATCCATTACTTATGACTTTGTAAGAACTATAGATAGATGATTAGATGATTGTTTCATAGATGGCTACATAAATATCTCTGTCTCCCTGTCAATCCCTCTTTGAATATGTATGTATATAGATAGTCTAGATACTAATATTATCAGTTATTAAGCTATTCTTATTCAAGTCTATCTTTTCATACTTTGTGATTCTAAAACTATGTATTGTTTATCTACTGCCATGCAACAAATTACCCCCAATTTAGCAGTTTTAAACAACAAACATCAATTATATCCCAATTTCCATTGACCAAGAATCCAGGCATAGCTGTGCTGCATCTCGTTTCACTATCCCCCCCAGAGCTGCTGTCAATGTGTCAGCTCAGGGTCTGTGGCCTCATCTCATGGCTCACCTGGGGAAGGGTCCAATTTCAAGTTCATTCAGGGGTTCCATTTCTCACAGGTTATTGAACTGCAGACCTTAGGTCCTCAACTGCTCTTGGCTGGAAACTAACCTCATGACTTGACATAAGGATTTACCTCACAACGGCCGTTTTCTTAATAAAAGTAGGAAAGCCAAGAATACAGTAGATAGATGGGAATCACACCTAATGATAGTCTGTAACTCTTGTCAAGCTCTAGCAAGTCACTAGGTCCAGTCCACACTCAAGGAGAGGGGCTTACACAGGGGCATGAATACTGGAGGCAGGGCTCACTGGGAGCCTTGTCAGAAGCATTTACCCCGGGCTGGGATTCTACACTGCTTTATTGTCTGTTGGTTCCTGTCAACATGGATCAACACAGGGTCCTAAAGGAGGCAGAAAGACAGGAAGTGGGGGAGAATCCTGCACCTTTCTATCTCCTGCTATTCTTATTAATGTCACTGCAGCAACGGCTCTTCATCTTGGAAACCTCAGAACGAGCAGCAGTTAGTTACAGTCTCCAGATTTTGCTGCACTCCCAGAGCCAGTCTTATCACACCTCCTCACAAGTACCAACACCAGCAGAGCAATACCCTCCCATTAGAGGCTGGAACTCCATGAAGCCCCTCCTCCAAGCACCAGCCTGAGAGCTCGCCTCTCCAGAGGTCTGAGTGCCATCTTTCCCAGCCCCTTCTCCCAGATCCTAGATTCTGATCATCCCATCACTTCCCTAAATTCTGCTGCCCCAAAGGTGGTAGCTACTTCTTGCAGTTACAACTCTATGTCACCTCAGTACAGTAATTCCCCTAATACAAACCTTCAAGTTGCGAACTTTCAAAGATGCGAACGTGCATTCACATGTCCAATCATCTTAGTTAGTTCAATATGTATGGTGTACCCTGTCACGTGCCGGCATCTTCTAGAAGTGGTTGTGCTTCTGTGTAGTGTACTGTATAGAGTACAGTCATACAGTATCTTTATTTCAAGCTCAGGATGTCTGGAAGCAAGCATAAAAGCAGCAGTGACGTTGCCGGTACTGTACTTTATAACCAATTGTATTAACTGGGTATCTGGGCTAACTTTGTTGAATGTACAAACACACTCTAGGTGTGGAACTTGTCCATATGCAGGGAACTTACTGTATTCCCTTTTTCATTTATTAGGCCTCCCATACCTATTTAATCAGTTCCTTATATTAAACAATTTCTGTTAAAGCATCTAGTGTGGTTTCTAACTGATATCCTGCTATCTTCACCCAGGAGGAAGGATTTGAACCAGAATTAAAAGTGCCCCTTTTCTTCAAAGACTCAAAACTTAGTGAGGAAATAGTACATATGAACAAACATCTATAATATAAATAGAAATTGATTGGTACCATTAAAAAAATCTATAAATAAAGAGTTTTAGAGATTCAGAGGAAGAAAGCAGTTCTGGCTAGAAGAAGCACATGGTATTCATAAAGAAGGGAAGATTTCAAATCCTAAAGGGCAGTAAGTTCTTAAAAGGAAGAAAAAGAGGAGAGAGAAGAAAGAGAAAAGCAAAAATGAAAGCATAACAGGAAATAAGGTTTGGAAGTTAAGTATAGAAAAGAGAATTTGGTCTCTGCACCAGCACTGTCCAATAGAAATATACTGTGAGCCTCAAATCCAAGCCACAAAAGTAGTTTTAAATTATCGAGCAGCCAAACATAAAACAAAAAGTAAAAAAAAAAAAAAAAGATTAAGAAATTGTGTTATTTAAATCAGTATATCTAAAACATTATTTCAATTGATAATTAATGTAACAAATACTAATGAACTCTATATATTCTTTCCCTGATAGTAAGTCTTCAATGTCTAGTGTACTTTTCCATTTATAGTACATCTCAGGCTAGACTAGCCACATTTCAAGTGCACATAACCACATGCGGCTTTTGGCTGCCATATTGGACAAGACTCCTCTAAACAGAGAACTATGGAATATTTCTGAGTAAGGAACCACTGTAATCAGGGAAGTGCTTGGAATTTTTAGTGCCGAAAAATTGTTTATTCAGTGAGCAGACATTTATTGAGTTCCTGATATCCAGTAATACAAACATTATGAGACCATTTACTGCATGCATAGCTGTGTTTAACAATCACTAAAAGCCTTTGGAATTTTTTTTATAGAGAGAAATTAGATGCCTTGCTCTAACAGTGTCTTCAGCTATTTTTCAAAAAAAAAAAGTGCACTGAATTTTACAAATGTAGTGAGAAGCTTGTCAAATTCCTCAGAATAATTAAACATGAAACCTTGAATTTTCCAAAAAGCATTCCCCTTAGCATTAAGGTTATAAAACTGTTTTGGATTTATGCTTCCTGAATATTGTAGGATCTCTCTATCCTCCTGCTAATCCTCTCCCCTAGGGATCTTAATATGGTGATTACTGACATTCCTACTAAAATGATAAAAATACAGGAAATGTCATTTTAATGATTGTGGCTTTTAGCCTTTCCAAGTTACAGGATTTAAATGAGAATTATTTACAAGTGGAGTGCATTCCCCCCTAGGAATTCACTTGGTTCACCTGGATTTATGGGCTTAGTCTGTTTTCCATTTCACTTTATAAACGTTAAGCTAGCCATTAAGATAGGACACACATACTGGTAATGTGTGGAGTGGGGGGGAGAGCCAGCTCTGTCTGTAACCAGCAATGTTCATGTCACCGATTTCCATTCATACTGCGAGATCAATCACAAGACTCTATGTCTTACCTTTTAATATTTACTATTTATTATTCTCCTCAAAAGGAGTAATTCCATGATTTTCCTCAAATCCTTTCTGGAATCAAGATGGGAATAAATAATCCCCAGGCTTCCCTGGAGGCTCAGAGGTAAAGATTCTGCCTGCTGATGCAGGAGACCCAGGTTCAATCCCTGGGTTGGGAAAATCCCCTGGAGAAGGAAATGGAAACCACTCCAATATTCCAGCATTCTTCCCGGGGAAATCCCACCCACATCTAGTTCGTCTTCCTATTGAGCCGACCTTTTCTTGCCACTCAGCCTCATTGACTGAGGACTCTCTCTGGTGTTAGGAGAACTGACTCAGCAAGCATAGGGCCTCTCAGAGGTGCTGAGGACTTAATGAACTCGAAGAAATAATTCAGCTTCCCATTCTTAGTGAGTCAGTTCTGATGTGTGTCCCAAAGGGTTTATTTGAGGTCCACAGTGACCACCGTCCCAACCTGACCACTAACACATCTTTTATTGGCTTGTTCCCTATCCTGTATCACTTCCCATGTCCTTGTTTTTACTTCCTGGGAGAGCTTCCCAAATAAACAACTTGCATCTTCCCTCCCCATCCCTCATTTCTGTCTTGGAGTCTTGGAAGAGAAAACTAAACTAAAAGAGAAGGAGAGGTCAAATAGGCAGGGGAGAATCTATAAGGTCTCGTGTCCTAGAGGAGGAAAAGAGGAAGGAGAGAGTTTCCTGAAGAAAGTGACCAGCAATGCCAAATAATGCAGAGACACTGAATAAGAGAAGGAGTAAAAATATGCTCTGAATTTACCAGCTGGAAGGTAACTTCAACAAGAGCATTTTCATTAAGGTGGTGAGAGTAGTAGGCAAACTGGGGCATCTTTATGTGACTGTGATTTTAAAATAGGATAAAGCCCTAAAGGGAGAATGGGAGGGGAACATAGGTTGATGCAAAGGAGTCTTGTTAAGTTGTTTAGGATGGTGTGGACAGAGTGTGCCCAAAAAGAATTAATAGGGCAGTAGAAATGGTGCCAGTAAAGGAGTGTGCGCCATTAATAGAGTACAGAAGGCCCTTTGAGGAAGAGTGAAAGGACGGAATCCAAAGCAGAAATCATCCATCTTGGACCTACCTTGTCTGCAAACATCAGACCAAATGATAGATGTACATGGAGAAACTTTATGGTGGGTTAGAAACAGAGAAAGTTCCTAACTTGACTTCTATTTTCTCCGTAGAGTAGGAAACCAGTCATCAGTCAATATCTGTAGCAGAAGTGATTAGAAGCGGAGCTTTGAAAACAGTGGTGAGGTTTGAAAAAGTAAACATGGGAACTCAGTGCTGCAGAATGTACAGAAACATGGGTGGAAAACTAGGAAATACCAAAATCCTTGCAGGGCTGAAGACTGTGACAGTCTGGTGGTCTCCATTCCCAGGGTGTGGTTCAGCAGCTCAGAGACAGAAGCCTAGAATCCAAAGGAATGAACTTATTCAAATAGGCAGAGAAGTACATGGCCATATCAGTCAGGCTTCTCCAGAGGAACAGAGCCAATAGCATACGTGTATGTATAAATAAGATAGGAACCAAATTTTGCAAGGCAGGCAAACAGGGTATACACCCAAAGAAGACTAATGCTGTAGCTTCAGTCTGGAGGCCATCTAGAAGCAGAATTCCTTCTTCCTCTGGAGTCCTCAGTCTTTTTCTTCTAAGTCCTTAAACTGACTGGTGAGGCCCCCCTATATTACAGAGGTCATCAGCTTTACTCAGAGTCTACTAGTGATGTAATTGCTAAATTAAACTTAAAAATACCTTCATAGTCAGAGGTAACTATCATGTGACACTGCTTATATTTGAAATCAGAGGAAAAAATACAAATGAATTAGACTCACAGACAAAGAATATAAATCTATGGTTACGAAAAAAGTGGGAGGGGTGCATTGGGAGGGGTGCATATAGCCCAGGAAATTATACTCTAGCGATAACTTCAACAAGAGCATTTTCATTAAGGTGGTGAGAGTAGTAGGCAAACTGGGGCATCTTTATGTGACTGTGATTTTAAAATAGGATAAAGCCCTAAAGGGAGAATGGGAGGGGAACATAGGTTGATGCAAAGGAGTCTTGTTAAGTTGTTTAGGATGGTGTGGACAGAGTGTGCCCAAAAAGAATTAATAGGGCAGTAGAAATGGTGCCAGTAAAGGAGTGTGCGCCATTAATAGAGTACAGAAGGCCCTTTGAGGAAGAGTGAAAGGACGGAATCCAAAGCAGAAATCATCCATCTTGGACCTACCTTGTCTGCAAACATCAGACCAAATGATAGATGTACATGGAGAAACTTTATGGTGGGTTAGAAACAGAGAAAGTTCCTAACTTGACTTCTATTTTCTCCGTAGAGTAGGAAACCAGTCATCAGTCAATATCTGTAGCAGAAGTGATTAGAAGCGGAGCTTTGAAAACAGTGGTGAGGTTTGAAAAAGTAAACATGGGAACTCAGTGCTGCAGAATGTACAGAAACATGGGTGGAAAACTAGGAAATACCAAAATCCTTGCAGGGCTGAAGACTGTGACAGTCTGGTGGTCTCCATTCCCAGGGTGTGGTTCAGCAGCTCAGAGACAGAAGCCTAGAATCCAAAGGAATGAACTTATTCAAATAGGCAGAGAAGTACATGGCCATATCAGTCAGGCTTCTCCAGAGAAACAGAGCCAATAGCATACGTGTATGTATAAATAAGATAGGAACCAAATTTTGCAAGGCAGGCAAACAGGGTATACACCCAAAGAAGACTAATGCTGTAGCTTCAGTCTGGAGGCCATCTAGAAGCAGAATTCCTTCTTCCTCTGGAGTCCTCAGTCTTTTTCTTCTAAGTCCTTAAACTGACTGGTGAGGCCCCCCTATATTACAGAGGTCATCAGCTTTACTCAGAGTCTACTAGTGATGTAATTGCTAAATTAAACTTAAAAATACCTTCATAGTCAGAGGTAACTATCATGTGACACTGCTTATATTTGAAATCAGAGGAAAAAATACAAATGAATTAGACTCACAGACAAAGAATATAAATCTATGGTTACGAAAAAAGTGGGGAGGGGTGCATTGGGAGTTTGGAATTAAAATACATACATATGGAGATGACCAACAAAGACCAACTATATAGCCCAGGAAATTATACTCTATATTCTAATAACCTATTATGGAAAAATCTAATACATATATATAAATATATATATATATATATATATATATATATATATATATATCTTACATACAATATATATATATAGTTGTTGTTCATTCACTAAGTCATGCCTGACTCTTTGAAAGTCCGTGAACTGCAGCACAAATGTCTTCCCTGTCCACTGTCCTCTGGAGTTTGCTCAAATTTATGTCCATTGAGTTGGTGATACTATTCAGCCATCTCATCTTCTGTCACCTCCTCCTCTTCCTGCCCTCAATCTTTCCCAGCATCAGGGTCATTCCCAATGAGTCATCTCCTCACATCTGGTGACCAAAGCATTAGAGCTTCAGCTTCAGCAGCAGTCCTTCCAATGAATATTCAGCACTGATTTCCTTTAAGACTGACTGGTTTGATCTCCTTGCAGTCCAAGGGACTCTCAATTTTCTCCAACACCACAATTTGACAGTAGCAATTCTTTGACACTCAGCCTTCTTTATGGTTCATTTCTCACATCCACACGTGACTACTAAAAAAAGCATAGCTTTAACTATATGGACCTTTGTCAACAAAGAGACATTTCTGATCTTTAATACCCTATCTAGGTTTGTCATAGCTCTCCTTCCAAGAAGCAAGCATCTTTATTTTATTATTTTTATTTTACTTTTTACTTGTACAGAATTTTGCTGTTTACAGATATGCATGGTCCCAGATTAGTCATATGTATATCCCCTCCATCCCACCCCCTCCAGGCTGCCGCACAGACCCCTGCAGGATCCCCTTTCCTCACAGTACAATGACAATAGCTATTTTTTTCACATATGATAGTATAGGTTTTCATGCTACTTCCTTTATACCTCCCACCCACTGTTCATTCCCCACAGTGTCCATATGTTTATTCTCCATGTCTGTTTCTTCATCGCTTCACTGCGTGTGTTATCATTACCATCCTACTAGATTCCATATATATGTGTTAGTATATTGTACTGGTCTTTCTCTTTTTGACTGAGTTCACTTTTTATGATAGGTTCTAGATCCAGCCACCTCATTAGGACTGATTTGTCTGCATTTCTTATTACAGCTGTGTAGTATTCCATTGTATATATGTGCCAGAGCTTTCGTATCCATTCATTTGTCAATGGGCATCTAGGTTGTTTCCATGTTGTAGGTATTGTATACAGAGCTGCAGTGAACATTGGGGTTCAGGTGCCTCTTTCAACTTTGATTTCATCAGGGTATAAGCCTAATAGTGGGATTGCTGGGTCATAGGGTGCTTCCATTTTTAGTTCTTTAAGGAATCTCCAAACTGATTTCCATAGTGGCTGTATCAATTTACACTCCCACCAGCAATGCAAGAGGGTTCCCTTTTCTCCGCACCCTCTCCAGCATTTATTGTCTGTCAATTTATTGATGATGGCCATTCTGATGGGTGTGAGGTGATATCTCATTGTAGTTTTGATTTGCATTTCTCTAATAATAAGTAAGGTTGAGCATCGTTTCATGTGGGTTTTGGCCATCTGTATGCCCTTTTTGGAGAGGTATCTGTTTAGTTCCTTTTCCCATTTTTTGATTTGGTTGTTTATTTTTCCAATGTTGAGTTGTCTAAGTTGCTTGTAGATTTTGGAGATTACTTCTTTCTCTGTTGTTTCATTTGCTATGATTTTCTCCCATTCTGTGGGTTGTCTGTTCAGCTTTTTTTGCTGTACAAAAGTTTTTAAGTTTCATTAGGTCCCACACGTTAATTTTTGTTTTTAGTTCTGCTATTCTAGTAGGTGGGTCACAGAAGATCTAGAAACAAGCATCTTTTAATTGTATGGCTGTAGTCACCATCCGCAGTGATTTTGGAATCCAACAAAATAAAATCTGTCACTGTTCCCACTATTTCGCATCTATATCCCATGATGTGACATAGCTCTCCTTCCAAGAAGCAAGCATCTTTATTTTATTATTTTTATTTTACTTTTTACTTGTACAGAATTTTGCTGTTTACAGATATGCATGGTCCCAGATTAGTCATATGTATATCCCCTCCATCCCACCCCCTCCAGGCTGCCGCACAGACCCCTGCAGGATCCCCTTTCCTCACAGTACAATGACAATAGCTATTTTTTTCACATATGATAGTATAGGTTTTCATGCTACTTCCTTTATACCTCCCACCCACTGTTCATTCCCCACAGTGTCCATATGTTTATTCTCCATGTCTGTTTCTTCATCGCTTCACTGCGTGTGTTATCATTACCATCCTACTAGATTCCATATATATGTGTTAGTATATTGTACTGGTCTTTCTCTTTTTGACTGAGTTCACTTTTTATGATAGGTTCTAGATCCAGCCACCTCATTAGGACTGATTTGTCTGCATTTCTTATTACAGCTGTGTAGTATTCCATTGTATATATGTGCCAGAGCTTTCGTATCCATTCATTTGTCAATGGGCATCTAGGTTGTTTCCATGTTGTAGGTATTGTATACAGAGCTGCAGTGAACATTGGGGTTCAGGTGCCTCTTTCAACTTTGATTTCATCAGGGTATAAGCCTAATAGTGGGATTGCTGGGTCATAGGGTGCTTCCATTTTTAGTTCTTTAAGGAATCTCCAAACTGATTTCCATAGTGGCTGTATCAATTTACACTCCCACCAGCAATGCAAGAGGGTTCCCTTTTCTCCGCACCCTCTCCAGCATTTATTGTCTGTCAATTTATTGATGATGGCCATTCTGATGGGTGTGAGGTGATATCTCATTGTAGTTTTGATTTGCATTTCTCTAATAATAAGTAAGGTTGAGCATCGTTTCATGTGGGTTTTGGCCATCTGTATGCCCTTTTTGGAGAGGTATCTGTTTAGTTCCTTTTCCCATTTTTTGATTTGGTTGTTTATTTTTCCAATGTTGAGTTGTCTAAGTTGCTTGTAGATTTTGGAGATTACTTCTTTCTCTGTTGTTTCATTTGCTATGATTTTCTCCCATTCTGTGGGTTGTCTGTTCAGCTTTTTTTGCTGTACAAAAGTTTTTAAGTTTCATTAGGTCCCACACGTTAATTTTTGTTTTTAGTTCTGCTATTCTAGTAGGTGGGTCACAGAAGATCTAGAAACAAGCATCTTTTAATTGTATGGCTGTAGTCACCATCCGCAGTGATTTTGGAATCCAACAAAATAAAATCTGTCACTGTTCCCACTATTTCGCATCTATATCCCATGATGTGATGGGACCAGATGCCATAATTGTAGCTTTTTGAATGCTGAGTTTTAAGACACCTTTTTCACTTTTCTCTTTCACTATCATCAAGAGGCTGTTCAGCTTCTCTTCACTTTCTGCCATTAGAGTAGTATAGTGCACATCTGAGGTTGTTGATACACACACACACACACACACATGTATATATAATTGAAGGCTTTCCTGTTGGCTCAATGATAAAGAATCTGCCTGCAAAGCAAGAGCCACAAGAGATGTGGTTTTAATCCCAGGAAGATTCCCTCAAGAAAGGCATGGGAACCCACTCCAATATTCTTGCCTGGGCAATCCCATAGACAGAGGACCCTGGAGGGCTACCCATCTATGGGGTCACAAAGAGTCAGATACAACCAAAGCAACTTACCACACACACATGCACATGTATAACTGAATAACTTTGCTGAAACTAACACAGCATTGCAAATTGACTATATTTCAATAAAAACTTTTAAAAAGAGATGACAGAAAACATTTTTAAGCGATTATTAAAAAAAAAAAAAAACAACCTCCATAGCAACAATCTAGAGTGAAATTTGACCAAATATCTGGGTTCTGTGGCCTAACAAAACTGACACATAAAATTAACCATCACAGTGATCATAGTAACAGAGTGATTGAAATGATGAGTAAAGGCCTACACTGATTACAGGTGAAAGTGCAGCAGGAGAAGACTGACACCCTGAGGCAAAAAAATAAAGGGTTCAAGCAATTTCTCAGAGTCGTGTGGGACCTCCACCAGAATCACCTAGAAGGTGTACGAGGTGCAGATGTCTAGGAACTGGTCCCATACCTAGACAACTGTAATCTTCAGGGGCAGGCTTTAGGAAACTGCATTTTTACATATCCCTTGGATGACTATTTCCATCATTAAAGTGTGAGAACTTCAGGATTAAAGGGGAATTGCTCTTGAAGTCACCCACTAAGTGTGTTTGGAATTAGGAGAGTTTTTAAAATGAGACACTGTGTCCAAGCTGTGGGACGTTACTACTAAGGGCTGATGAGCTGTCCAGTTACAGAATGGGGTTGGGCTGTGGGAAGATGAAATGCAGGCTAAGTTCAGCACGGCTGCCTTAGTCAAGGAAATCTGGTGCAAGATGGTTGCCTAGGTCAGCCATTGGCTATTGGAGATGCCCTGGTTGATGGCAGGTCTGAGGCTGGAGGATGGATCATCAAGGCATTAGTAAAGAGAGAAGAGACATCTAAAGGAATGCATCATAGCTATAGGACAGAAGCTGAGCTATGCCATCTTCTCTCCTGTGCTCTCACTGTGCTTGATACGGGAAGGTGGGCACCCCCGACAAACTTCCTTGGGGACAGCCTGGTGTAATGAAGAGTCAGCAGATAGCAAAGGCGTTTGTTTCTCTTTGAACAGCGGTGACAGAGGGCATCAAGGAGAGTCTAAAGCGAAGGGGGAAGTAAGACAAAGGATTGGAAACGGGGATGCCTGGAATATTAGGAGAAACTAAAAGACTCGTAGGTCTTTATGGCCTGAGTGTGACAGGATTGGAGGGTCTGTGGGATTAACTGCAGTTGTCGTTCCAAATGGAACTGGGGATTAAGAAAACTTGATGTCCCTATCAATCCTCAGATTACCTTTTATTAAATTTTTTTATGGCTTTTGCCCCCTGGGCAAGAGAAGGTGCTGGTTAGTCCCTAGGATTGGGCTCAGCAACAATCTAGAGTGAAATTTGACCAAATATCTGGGTTCTGTGGCCTAACAAAACTGACACATAAAATTAACCATCACAGTGATCATAGTAACAGAGTGATTGAAATGATGAGTAAAGGCCTACACTGATTACAGGTGAAAGTGCAGCAGGAGAAGACTGACACCCTGAGGCAAAAAAATAAAGGGTTCAAGCAATTTCTCAGAGTCGTGTGGGACCTCCACCAGAATCACCTAGAAGGTGTACGAGGTGCAGATGTCTAGGAACTGGTCCCATACCTAGACAACTGTAATCTTCAGGGGCAGGCTTTAGGAAACTGCATTTTTACATATCCCTTGGATGACTATTTCCATCATTAAAGTGTGAGAACTTCAGGATTAAAGGGGAATTGCTCTTGAAGTCACCCACTAAGTGTGTTTGGAATTAGGAGAGTTTTTAAAATGAGACACTGTGTCCAAGCTGTGGGACGTTACTACTAAGGGCTGATGAGCTGTCCAGTTACAGAATGGGGTTGGGCTGTGGGAAGATGAAATGCAGGCTAAGTTCAGCACGGCTGCCTTAGTCAAGGAAATCTGGTGCAAGATGGTTGCCTAGGTCAGCCATTGGCTATTGGAGATGCCCTGGTTGATGGCAGGTCTGAGGCTGGAGGATGGATCATCAAGGCATTAGTAAAGAGAGAAGAGACATCTAAAGGAATGCATCATAGCTATAGGACAGAAGCTGAGCTATGCCATCTTCTCTCCTGTGCTCTCACTGTGCTTGATACGGGAAGGTGGGCACCCCCGACAAACTTCCTTGGGGACAGCCTGGTGTAATGAAGAGTCAGCAGATAGCAAAGGCGTTTGTTTCTCTTTGAACAGCGGTGACAGAGGGCATCAAGGAGAGTCTAAAGCGAAGGGGGAAGTAAGACAAAGGATTGGAAACGGGGATGCCTGGAATATTAGGAGAAACTAAAAGACTCGTAGGTCTTTATGGCCTGAGTGTGACAGGATTGGAGGGTCTGTGGGATTAACTGCAGTTGTCGTTCCAAATGGAACTGGGGATTAAGAAAACTTGATGTCCCTATCAATCCTCAGATTACCTTATTAAATGATGGCTGCATCAAATTGGCCTTTGCTCTGGTTCTAACTAGAAGCAGCTATTTTGATCCCCAGGGAAAACCCTCCCCCAGATGGGCAAGAGAAGGTGCTGGTTAGTCCCTAGGATTTGTGGAGGGAGCATCACAAGCTGGCTCTGGGAGGAAGGGTAAGAGGAGAATTTCAGGGACTTCCCTGGTGGTCTAGTGGTTAGGATTCTGCACTTCCAATGCAGGGTGTGGCAGGGGAGGAACAGATTTGATCCCTGGTCAGAGAACTAACACCCCACATGACATATGGTGAGGCCAAAAAATAAATAATAATAATAAAGAAGAGAATTTCAGATGGATGAGCAAAAAAAAGGCACAAAAATGAGAAAAAGCAAAGCACATTTAGACCATGGGGCCAGATATTTGATTATTGGCCCAGATCCTGACATGCTCTGTCCTCATTAAATCTCCTTGTCCTTTTGGATGGTGAACACTGCCTGGCATGGGTGAGGCAATTTCCCCAGAACAGCCTGTATGCACAGAGTGCCCCAGGGCTGTCCTTGGTGTCCTGAGAAAGGGGAGATAAAAGGGAGACCCCCTTCCCTCACTGGTTTCACCTCTGAAGAATGATGAACCCAGAGAAGTTGAATGTGACTCTGGGGAAGCCAGGCTGCCAGGACACGGCCACATCCCCAGCAGGGACGTCTGATGGCTTTCCCAAAAGTCTTGGCAGTATCTCAAAGCATAAGAACAGCAGCGTGAACTCATTCAAACCTGGCTGAAGGGAAATGATGTGGAGAAGAATTTAGGAAAGTTTTCACTTCCCCTCTACCCCAGAGACAGCGATGTTGGCGTCATCAACTGTGAAAAAGAGAAATCCATTTGGGAATTATTATTCATATTCATGTCAACCCAAAAGACAGCAGAAAGGATGTGTGTTATTTTGATATTTAGTGTGAAAAACTCAAAATAGTTTTTAAAGAATTTTCATAAATTCTTTACATAATATATTATGATTTTTTTTTTTTTTTTTGGTTTTCCTGTAAAGGAAAATATAAGGCACTGCAATTTGGCTCATTGCACATCATCCTTCAGCTCAGTTCACTTGGAACCTGGGAAAATGTATTTAGCTTTCTTACACTTTGAATTCTGTTATAGACACCTATTCAACATGCCTAAGTAACTCAGGAATGCATGTGTGCATGAATGTGTGCACATGTTTACACTTTAACAATTAGAGAAAATGTATTTTGATAATATTTATCACACAGTTGAATGATACATTTCTCTCCAGGGACCTAAACCAGATAAGGAGATAGAAATGTCACAACACATCTGTGGTCCCTGGCTGGACTCCAGCTCTTCACAAGGGCTGATGATGCTGACAATAGTGACTGATGTATCATTCGAGGTTTGTTACATCAGATCATACGTATGAAAGGAAGGTAATAAAGAATGTGTGAGTAAATGGAAGCTGAATCAAGTGAAGATTTGAGACAAGTACCCATGTTAATTCTTTCCTTTTGAAGTAGAAGGAATCTGTGAACTCAACCTACACTAATGGAATTACCCCAAATATATTTGTTGAGGCACTGTCTTAGGGCCTCTTTTTAAACAACCCAACCCCATGAATGTAAAGGGAGTACTGAATTTATTTAAAAATGGGATATGTGGTCAAGGAATCAGAGGCATCAGCATGCCAGCAACTATTCTGTGTGCGTGTGTGCTAAGTCACTTCAGCTGTGTCTGACTCTTTGCAACCCCATGGACCATAGCCCCCCAGGCTCCTCTATCTATGGGACTCTCCAGGTAAGAATACTAGAGTGGGTTGCCATACCCTCTTCCAGGGAATCTTCCCAACCCAGGGACCAAACTCACGTCTCTGGCATTTCCTGCACTGGCAGGCGGATTATTAACCCTGAGGCACCTGGGAAGCCCTAACCATTCTGTAGGGCCTTGTTAATCTTCATCTGTAAAAGAGACACAGTCATATCCATCTTGCCTGTGCTAGTTCTCAGAAATAAGTGAGATCTTTTTTAACTGCTGAAGCTCTCTGCAAATGGGAGGGATTGTTATTATTCCATTATTCTTTGGAGTTGCAGTTACCGTTTGCAGAAAAAGGTGCTGCACATGAACTGAAAGGTGAGGCTGCAGCCATCCTAAGGATCTGAGCTGTTCTCTGCTTGGCCACCCTTTACCGCTCCTGCAGCTAAATATAGAAGAGTAGACTCCAATGCAAAAGGAGGAAACAAATTGTTAGGCTCCACTGCCAACTTCATCAGGATTCTTGGCTTCCTTCTTCATACCCATAGTTTGAATTATTAGGTTGCAGACATGCTGTCAAAAGGCTGGGTAATTATCTGTCATTTTCCATGTCTGAAGGCAGCCTTCCACCTCTGCAGCTAGATGGATAATCTGTGCTTGCATTCCAAAATTTATTATATTTGGATTTTATGTGGGTGTGCAAGATCCCTCAAGGCAGAAACCTCAAGAAACCTCTTTTCTCCCCATCACCTCCTTCCCAACCCATCCCCAACCACACACAGAGTCCCACATACACCTCACATACACACACACACACACACACACATTCCAAAGCAAGGCTCTGTGGACCAACAACGGACCTCAAAATGTTGGATATTTGTTCATTCATCTTTCAACTATACATTTATGCTGTAGTCTCATTTTTACATCATTTTCCAACTCAATCAATGTTTGGTCATATATAATCAGGTAGAAAAACATAATCCCAAATACTAGTGGATCTTTTCCTTAAGTCACCAATGCTCTTTGCAAAAGATTATCTTATTCCACAGGAAAATATGTTTGAATGGCAAAAAAAATCCATGAGGGACTATCAGAAAATGCCAGCAACTATTCTGTGTGCGTGTGTGCTAAGTCACTTCAGCTGTGTCTGACTCTTTGCAACCCCATGGACCATAGCCCCCCAGGCTCCTCTATCTATGGGACTCTCCAGGTAAGAATACTGGAGTAGGTTGCCATACCCTCTTCCAGGGAATCTTCCCAACCCAGGGACCAAACTCACGTCTCTGGCATTTCCTGCACTGGCAGGCGGATTATTAACCCTGAGGCACCTGGGAAGCCCTAACCATTCTGTAGGGCCTTGTTAATCTTCATCTGTAAAAGAGACACAGTCATATCCATCTTGCCTGTGCTAGTTCTCAGAAATAAGTGAGATCTTTTTTAACTGCTGAAGCTCTCTGCAAATGGGAGGGATTGTTATTATTCCATTATTCTTTGGAGTTGCAGTTACCGTTTGCAGAAAAAGGTGCTGCACATGAACTGAAAGGTGAGGCTGCAGCCATCCTAAGGATCTGAGCTGTTCTCTGCTTGGCCACCCTTTACCCCCTCCTGCAGCTAAATATAGAAGAGTAGACTCCAATGCAAAAGGAGGAAACAAATTGTTAGGCTCCACTGCCAACTTCATCAGGATTCTTGGCTTCCTTCTTCATACCCATAGTTTGAATTATTAGGTTGCAGACATGCTGTCAAAAGGCTGGGTAATTATCTGTCATTTTCCATGTCTGAAGGCAGCCTTCCACCTCTGCAGCTAGATGGATAATCTGTGCTTGCATTCCAAAATTTATTATATTTGGATTTTATGTGGGTGTGCAAGATCCCTCAAGGCAGAAACCTCAAGAAACCTCTTTTCTCCCCATCACCTCCTTCCCAACCCATCCCCAACCACACACAGAGTCCCACATACACCTCACATACACACACACACACACACACACATTCCAAAGCAAGGCTCTGTGGACCAACAACGGACCTCAAAATGTTGGATATTTGTTCATTCATCTTTCAACTATACATTTATGCTGTAGTCTCATTTTTACATCATTTTCCAACTCAATCAATGTTTGGTCATATATAATCAGGTAGAAAAACATAATCCCAAATACTAGTGGATCTTTTCCTTAAGTCACCAATGCTCTTTGCAAAAGATTATCTTATTCCACAGAAAATATGATGGCAAAAAAGCTTTAGAGTCGAAGATGTCCTTTAAAGACCTATTCATTAAAGGCAAATATCAAAATGCTGATTCAATAGAGAATATGTTTTGACTTGTTTTTCCACCTGTAGAAATAGATCTACAGTGATTTCTCTCAGCCTCTATCTCTTTGGAATTCACTGCATACATTTTTAAAACAATTAGTAGGGGTGGGAAGGAAAACTTCCTCACCCATTCTGAAATTCTATCCAGACAGTAGTAATGGGGAAAAACAAGCACATGTTTACTTAGAACGGACGATGAATGTATCCTCTCAACTGACCACTGAAGGCTCACAGTGTGTTAGGTCTTGAAAAGACACAGATGAAAGATGAAGTTCCATAATGTCCAAAATGCTCACATGTGGATAGTCAGCACAGTGACTGCAGATAAACAGCAGAGCACAGGTGTCTCTTTGCTTGAGAGTAGGAGGAGAGGATGGGGGAAAGGAGTCTTGAAGGAAAAATCAGAAATTTTCCAGGATACACAAGAACTATAGCTCTTGCATGAAGGCATACAAGAGTATGAGAGATTTGAGAAGTGGTGAAGAATTCCACACGACTAGAGTATAGGACTCCATGATCTGGAGGTAGGCAGAGGTTTTCATAGCATAAAGTCAATGCATATACCATGCAAGGACTTAAACTTTATCCTTTAAGACAACAGTTCTCAAAGCCTGGTTCCTAGAGCTAGGCTACCCTGAGATGTTGTCAGAAATGCAAAAAGGGAAAGGCCCATCTCAGAAGCACTGACTTAAAAACTCTAAAGGCAGGACTCAACAATCTGATGGACAAGTGCTGGGTGAATCAAGTCTGTAGTTACGTTGATTAAAAATGAACTAATAACGAATTCAAAAATTGGCTGAAATAGACTAGTGATAACTCAAGGGAGTCTTCCTCAAAATGTTGGATATTTGTTCATTCATCTTTCAACTATACATTTATGCTGTAGTCTCATTTTTACATCATTTTCCAACTCAATCAATGTTTGGTCATATATAATCAGGTAGAAAAACATAATCCCAAATACTAGTGGATCTTTTCCTTAAGTCACCAATGCTCTTTGCAAAAGATTATCTTATTCCACAGAAAATATGATGGCAAAAAAGCTTTAGAGTCGAAGATGTCCTTTAAAGACCTATTCATTAAAGGCAAATATCAAAATGCTGATTCAATAGAGAATATGTTTTGACTTGTTTTTCCACCTGTAGAAATAGATCTACAGTGATTTCTCTCAGCCTCTATCTCTTTGGAATTCACTGCATACATTTTTAAAACAATTAGTAGGGGTGGGAAGGAAAACTTCCTCACCCATTCTGAAATTCTATCCAGACAGTAGTAATGGGGAAAAACAAGCACATGTTTACTTAGAACGGACGATGAATGTATCCTCTCAACTGACCACTGAAGGCTCACAGTGTGTTAGGTCTTGAAAAGACACAGATGAAAGATGAAGTTCCATAATGTCCAAAATGCTCACATGTGGATAGTCAGCACAGTGACTGCAGATAAACAGCAGAGCACAGGTGTCTCTTTGCTTGAGAGTAGGAGGAGAGGATGGGGGAAAGGAGTCTTGAAGGAAAAATCAGAAATTTTCCAGGATACACAAGAACTATAGCTCTTGCATGAAGGCATACAAGAGTATGAGAGATTTGAGAAGTGGTGAAGAATTCCACACGACTAGAGTATAGGACTCCATGATCTGGAGGTAGGCAGAGGTTTTCATAGCATAAAGTCAATGCATATACCATGCAAGGACTTAAACTTTATCCTTTAAGACAACAGTTCTCAAAGCCTGGTTCCTAGAGCTAGGCTACCCTGAGATGTTGTCAGAAATGCAAAAGGTAAAGGCCCATCTCAGAAGCACTGACTTAAAAACTCTAAAGGCAGGACTCAACAATCTGATGGACAAGTGCTGGGTGAATCAAGTCTGTAGTTACGTTGATTAAAAATGAACTAATAACGAATTCAAAAATTGGCTGAAATAGACTAGTGATAACTCAAGGGAGTCTTCCTGGGCAAATTAAAGATCTTTTACCTATTCTGGTAGAAATGTTTATTGTGATTTGGATAAAGATATTGAAGTACGGGCTTCCCTGGTGGTCCAGTGGGTAAGGACACCACCTTGCAGTGCAAGGGGCGCCAGTTCAATCCCTGGCCCGGGAAGATCCCACATGCTGCGGAGCGGCTGGACCCATGTGTCCAATTACCAAGCCGGAGCTCTGGGGCGCATGTGTCCAGAGCCGGTGCTCTGCGACAACAGAGGCCACCGCAACGGGAAGCCCACACGGGCCAAAAGAACAAAAGATGGATGAAAATGGACAAATGAAAGACCAATAGAAGTAGCCCACCTGCTCCCCTCCCTCTCCACCCCTCCCCCCAAATAAATAAATAAATAAATCTTTAAAAAAAAAGATATTAAAGTACTGTTCATCTGTTTATGAATAACACTATGTAGTACTATGGTTGACAGAATCAAAATATAACTCCCATCAGTGGGGTGCTGGAGCCAGCTCATGTGGGCTCCTAAATAGGATGATGCACACCTCTTCCCAACAGCACTTTTGGTGACATCACAGTCTAGCTTGAGATCCGCCATGATGGGTTGATCACCAGTCATTTTCTTTCAGTGGTGATCTTGCTGATTACTTTTAATTTCTTAATCATACTTTTCTGCACTTTGGGCATTTTCAGCAATTAACTCTGGAACATTTGGGGGGTTTCATTTTTAAAGAAGTGACAAAGCACTTCAGTGATGGCCAGGGCTGGAGTCACATGTTGTCTATTGGCTGAACACTTATGGAGGGAAACAATGGAATCTGCCGCTCTCTCACCTACCACAATGAAGCAACCTGAGATCCCCATGGTCCAGGGATCAGGTGGCCTCCTACAACGTGGAGTCAACAGGAAGGAATGCAGACTTTATCCTTTAAGACAACAGTTCTCAAAGCCTGGTTCCTAGAGCTAGGCTACCCTGAGATGTTGTCAGAAATGCAAAGGTAAAGGCCCATCTCAGAAGCACTGACTTAAAAACTCTAAAGGCAGGACTCAACAATCTGATGGACAAGTGCTGGGTGAATCAAGTCTGTAGTTACGTTGATTAAAAATGAACTAATAACGAATTCAAAAATTGGCTGAAATAGACTAGTGATAACTCAAGGGAGTCTTCCTGGGCAAATTAAAGATCTTTTACCTATTCTGGTAGAAATGTTTATTGTGATTTGGATAAAGATATTGAAGTACGGGCTTCCCTGGTGGTCCAGTGGGTAAGGACACCACCTTGCAGTGCAAGGGGCGCCGGTTCAATCCCTGGCCCGGGAAGATCCCACATGCTGCGGAGCGGCTGGACCCATGTGTCCAATTACCAAGCCGGAGCTCTGGGGCGCATGTGTCCAGAGCCGGTGCTCTGCGACAACAGAGGCCACCGCAACGGGAAGCCCACACGGGCCAAAAGAACAAAAGATGGATGAAAATGGACAAATGAAAGACCAATAGAAGTAGCCCACCTGCTCCCCTCCCTCTCCACCCCTCCCCCCAAATAAATAAATAAATAAATCTTTAAAAAAAAAGATATTAAAGTACTGTTCATCTGTTTATGAATAACACTATGTAGTACTATGGTTGACAGAATCAAAATATAACTCCCATCAGTGGGGTGCTGGAGCCAGCTCATGTGGGCTCCTAAATAGGATGATGCACACCTCTTCCCAACAGCACTTTTGGTGACATCACAGTCTAGCTTGAGATCCGCCATGATGGGTTGATCACCAGTCATTTTCTTTCAGTGGTGATCTTGCTGATTACTTTTAATTTCTTAATCATACTTTTCTGCACTTTGGGCATTTTCAGCAATTAACTCTGGAACATTTGGGGGGTTTCATTTTTAAAGAAGTGACAAAGCACTTCAGTGATGGCCAGGGCTGGAGTCACATGTTGTCTATTGGCTGAACACTTATGGAGGGAAACAGGAAGTGCATGAATCTGCCGCTCTCTCACCTACCACAATGAAGCAACCTGAGATCCCCCATGGTCCAGGGATCAGGTGGCCTCCTACAACGTGGAGTCAACAGGAAGGAATGCAGACTTGAAAAATTCGTGCAGTTCAGTACTTGGGTCAAAAAAGCAAGAAAATCTTTGGATGCAATTTCTGTGTTTATATGAAGCTCAAATATCTGTGATTTTCTAGGAGTTGGGAGAAAAGACTTCCTGGAGGGAAAGTAAATTTGGAACACATGTTAAGTGATGCCCAGTGAAACACCTTTCCTTGTAAAAGGATGTGATATTTTTCTGAAAAGTCTGTAGGGTTATAGTAGACTAAAATATACACCAAAACACGCATCATCATTCTGGTAGGAAAGGAGATAAAAAAGACAAGTAGTGAGGAAATAATAATAATTATTATTTATATTTGTACAGCACTTTACAATTTTATGAAGTACTACTTATCCTCACAAGTCATTATGCAGTCCTTGAACCAGTTAGAAATGAGTAAACTGAGGACTCAGACAAGTTAAGCAAATTTAAGTTCAAGGACACCCAACTAGAAAGAGGGTAGGGCAGAGCTGGTCTAATCTGATCAGAAATGAAATTTTGAAGCAACAAAAATATTTCCAGATCTAAGAAATTCTATCTTTCCTCTTAAAACACTACAGTGTCTCCAATGTATAGGAGGGCTTTGGTTAAATATGTTTCCCACTTTTATAAGGAGCAAGTAGTCTATTTACATTATACATAATTGCTATATTTGTATTTAAGTTTTAGGGCTGAGTTAATTTCTTATTTGATCTATGTTAACTTATATTTACTAACTTGTAAAAATAATGGTGATCTACTTTGTAACACAGGAAACTACTCAAGACTCTATAATGTCTAGCTTGAGATCCGCCATGATGGGTTGATCACCAGTCATTTTCTTTCAGTGGTGATCTTGCTGATTACTTTTAATTTCTTAATCATACTTTTCTGCACTTTGGGCATTTTCAGCAATTAACTCTGGAACATTTGGGGGGTTTCATTTTTAAAGAAGTGACAAAGCACTTCAGTGATGGCCAGGGCTGGAGTCACATGTTGTCTATTGGCTGAACACTTATGGAGGGAAACAGGAAGTGCATGAATCTGCCGCTCTCTCACCTACCACAATGAAGCAACCTGAGATCCCCCATGGTCCAGGGATCAGGTGGCCTCCTACAACGTGGAGTCAACAGGAAGGAATGCAGACTTGAAAAATTCGTGCAGTTCAGTACTTGGGTCAAAAAAGCAAGAAAATCTTTGGATGCAATTTCTGTGTTTATATGAAGCTCAAATATCTGTGATTTTCTAGGAGTTGGGAGAAAAGACTTCCTGGAGGGAAAGTAAATTTGGAACACATGTTAAGTGATGCCCAGTGAAACACCTTTCCTTGTAAAAGGATGTGATATTTTTCTGAAAAGTCTGTAGGGTTATAGTAGACTAAAATATACACCAAAACACGCATCATCATTCTGGTAGGAAAGGAGATAAAAAAGACAAGTAGTGAGGAAATAATAATAATTATTATTTATATTTGTACAGCACTTTACAATTTTATGAAGTACTACTTATCCTCACAAGTCATTATGCAGTCCTTGAACCAGTTAGAAATGAGTAAACTGAGGACTCAGACAAGTTAAGCAAATTTAAGTTCAAGGACACCCAACTAGAAAGAGGGTAGGGCAGAGCTGGTCTAATCTGATCAGAAATGAAATTTTGAAGCAACAAAAATATTTCCAGATCTAAGAAATTCTATCTTTCCTCTTAAAACACTACAGTGTCTCCAATGTATAGGAGGGCTTTGGTTAAATATGTTTCCCACTTTTATAAGGAGCAAGTAGTCTATTTACATTATACATAATTGCTATATTTGTATTTAAGTTTTAGGGCTGAGTTAATTTCTTATTTGATCTATGTTAACTTATATTTACTAACTTGTAAAAATAATGGTGATCTACTTTGTAACACAGGAAACTACTCAATACTCTATAATGGCCTATAATGGGAAAAGGATCTAAAAAGGATTGGATGTTTGTATAACTGATTCACGGTACTATGCACCTTAATTTGTTTTTTTTTTTGTTAAACATTTATTTATTTATTTATTTTGGCGGGGGTGGGGAGGGAGTGGGGTGGGCAGGCCGCTTCCACTGGTCTTTCATTTGTCTAGTTTCATCCATCTTTGTTCTTTGGCCTGTGTGGGCCTCCCATTGCGGTGGCCTCTGTTGTCGCAGAGCACTGGCTCTGGGCGCACATGCCCCAGAGCTCTGGCTCGGTAATTGGACACATGGGTCCAGCCGCTCCGCGGCACGTGGGACCTTCCCAGGCCAGGGATCGAACCGGCGCCCCTTGCACTGCAAGGCGGTGTCCTTACCCACTGGACCACCAGGGAAGCCCCTGCACCTTAAATTAACACAACATTGTAAATCAACTATATGCCAATAAAAAAATTTTAATAAGGAAAAAAAAATTTTCACCACCTCATAGATTACAGCTCCATGGGTCACAACCACTAGAGGTAAGAGAAATCTAAGTTATACTTAAATCTGAGCTAAACAATGAATTGTTTAACTGATGACATATCCTATGCAATATTTGAAATCTTGTATTTTTATATGCTAAGTCCTATAATTTAACTTAAAGACAGAGCCTGAATTTCAGCCAGATATCTTACGGGATATCAAACTTTTGGTAGCATTTAAATTCTGTCTCCCAGAAAATAAGTAAATTCCATCTCCACTCTTTCCACTCATCATTCCTTTGGAAGCAAAATTTGAATCTTCATCTTGTAGTCACTATTTCCTATTGGAGTTTCTTCCAGCAGAGTCCTGGGTTCTACTCTTCCTCACAGGAATACTATTGGATACTACTTTTGGGTATTATTAGCACCTCTTGACTGGAACAATCCATAGACAGGAAAAAAATGTAAAAGCAAACTGGAAACCTTACATTAACAAAATAATGCATGGAAAGAGCCAGAGCAGGAGAGTCATAGTGAGAAGATAAATAAAAATTATTGCTAAAGGAAATCAAGATGGTGGAGTAGCTGGGATTTCCCTAGTGGTTCTCTAGTAGTTAAGATACTGAGCTTCCAAAGCAAGGGGCCTAGGCTCGATCACTGGTCAGGGAACTAAGGTTTCACATGCGTGGGACCAAAACTTTAAAAATAAAAGTAAATAAATAAAAAGGCTTCTTCTACTTCAAGATTTTTTAAAAAGTTAAAAAGAAAATATGGTGGAGTAGGAGGATGCAGAACTCACCTTTCCCCACAAATTCATCAAAAACACATCTACAAATGGAACAATGCTCACTGAAAACTAATTGGACACTGGCAAAAAGACAAGTCAAGGATGTAAAAAAGAGTCACATGGAATCGGGCAGGAAAGGAAGAGAAGAAATCAGGTCAGGATCCGTACCTCTGGAAGGCATCTCAGAAGAGGTGGGAGATCTCACGAGATTTCACGAGCAGAAAACCTCACTGGCGAGTGCGGCTTGAGCCACATACTGGGCACCTCAGCTGGGATTCAACACTGGGAAGACAGGTTCCCTAGGCTGGTTGGAGAGCTGATAGGACTAACGGGAGGGCTGTGGAAAGCCTGGACTACACATGGAAGGAGTACACACACCTGCTTGCTTACTCCCAGAATAGGCCAAGAGGAAGGATGGAGACTGGATGGGTCACTGGTCAGCTCCCGACGACTCTGGCAGCACATGCACCAGCCTGAACCGAACAACGTCTCTGGCTTGGGTTGCTCTCTACAACACAGCTCCATGCTGGGGTGAGACCTGCTGAAGCTGAGACGAGAACTCAGTCATAAGGCATAAAGGTGGCTCAGACCTGATGTGGCATTAGAGCAGGGCAGAGGCAGCCATGACTGGGGCTTAAACAGGCAGAGAACCTGAAGCAGTCCGGGTCCCTGACTGCAGCTGCACCACCACAGCCCATAGCCAGCCCCATGCCAAGTGCCTACTCCAGCCTCTCTTATTTCAGCATTGCTCCCCTCCGGAGCAAGGATACCGGTGCTGGGAAGACAGAGAACACACACTTAGACTCAACCCTGAGGGTTTCTATTCAAGCAATTTGGAACCCACTCCCAACCCAAATAGGGCAGTGATGGCTCATAAGCAGAGGAGAAGCCCCAGTTCACACATGGCTTTGGCCCCAGCTCCTTCTTTTCTAGGCCCAAAGGCACCTTCTCTGCTAGCAAAGGTGGTCACTGCCAGCACACCCTGGAGAAAGATGTGACTTGTGTTCATGTCAAATCTAGCTCTCCCACCAAAGACACTGGGCACACACAGACTGTATGGGAACCTCCTACGTAAGGACATGCCTTCAAGATCACAACAGGCAACTGTTTCATCTAATTTCACACAACAAAGAAAGTTAAGAAAATGAGAAGATAGAGAAGTTTGTTCATTGAAAGAGCAAGAGAAAACTCGTAAGAAAACAACTAATGAAATAGAAAAGAAAAAGAAAACAATTTACCAGACAAAAAATTCAAAGCACTAGTAATAAGAATGCTAACTGAATTAGTGAAAAGACTATGAGCACAGTGAGAATTTTAACAAAGAACTAGAAAATATAAAAAAGAAATAGTCAGAACTAAAGAATACATGTGTGTATGTGTGTGCTCAGTCTTGTCCAACTCTTCACAAAACCATGGACTGTAACCTACCAGGCTCCTGTGTCCATAGAATTTTCCAGGCAAGAATATTGAAGTGGACTGCCATTTCCTACTTTAAGGGACCTTCCTGACTCAGGGATAGAACCCATAGCTCTTGTGTCTCCTGATATGGCAGGCAGATTCTTAACCACTGCATGACCTGGGAAGCCCAAGAATATAATACCTGAAATGAAATGCACACTAAAAGTTTTAATAGCAGACTAGGTGATATATATGAAGGTATAAGGAAACTGGAAGATAAAATAATAGAAGTCACCCAATCAGAACACAGGAAAAAATTAATGAGAACAGTGTATAAGTTCTCTAGTACAATAAGAAGTGTACCAACATTCACATTATGAGTCCCAGAAGGATAAGAGATAGAAAAGGAGGTTGAAAGTGTATCTGATGCAATGAGGGCTGTAAACTTCCCAAACCTGAAGCAGGAAAAGTGTATCCAAGGACAGGAAGCACAGAGGATCCCAAACAAGATGACACCAACCAGATCCACACCATAAAAGTAAACTGAACTGGAAAAAAGTGAATGCAGAAGAGACAGACAGGATCAGGCTTTCTTCATGGGCTGTATGTGAGGACACAGGTAAACTGTGTCATTGGTTCTACAGTTCAAGTCAAGTGAGACAGTCAGTGAGACAGACTATGGGGTCTTGAGGGTTGTTCTCCAGAACACAGTGAAAGAGGGAGAAATTCACAAGGTTCTTAATGACAGGTCCTCAAAAATATTTGCTCCAGGGCTTCCCTGGTGGTCACAAAGAGCACTGGTTTGATCTCTGGTCCTGGAAGATCCCACATGCCATGGAGCAGCTGGACTGGTGTGTCCAATTAGGAGACAGAGCTCTGGAGCGTATGCACCCAGAGCCGGTGCTCTGCAACAGGAGAGGCCACTGCAATGGGAGGCCCACACAAGCCAAAGAATAAAGATGGATGAAAATAAATAAAAAGACCAGTAAAAGAAGGCAAGATTTTTTTTAAAAAGAAAGAAAAAATACCAATAGTACAAAAGAAAAAAAAATTGTTTGCTCCATTTGAAGACAAATTTGGTTCCCCAGGTACATTTATGCCAAGAAAGGGAGGCTGGGAGCCACTGGGGAAAGGACACTGTCGCTATGCTTTACAAATTTCCTATTGTCATGTATAATTTATTTATTTTTTATTGGCGTAGAGCTGCTTTGGCTGGCTCAGCAGTAAAGAATCTGCCTGCAATGCCAGAGACATGGGACATATAGGTTCCATCCTTGGGTCAGGAAGCTGTCCTGGAAAAGGGAATGGCAACCCATTCCAGTATGCTCGCCTGGAGAATCCCACAGACAGAGGAGCCTGGTGGGCTACAGTGGGAGAGTTACAAAGACTCAGTTGCAACTGAAGTGAGTGAGCTCACATAGTTGCCTGACAATGTTGTCTTAATCTCTACTGTACAGCAAAGTGAATTGGCTATGTATATGTATAGATATATGACTTCTTTTGGGGATTTCCCTCCCATTTAGGTCAACACAGAGCACTGAGTAGAGTTCCCTGTGCTATACAGCAGATTTTCGTTAATTAAGTATTTTATACACAGTATCAATAGTGCATGTATATCAATGCCAATCTCCCAGTGAATCGCTTCCCTTGAATTGCACTACCTCTGGGTAAATTGATAAATGGAGTGGATGAGCCTGAGGCCTGAGTACTCTGCCTCCCAGACTCAGGACCCATCGAGATGTTTAAGGTGCTGACAGACTGTCAACCTCTTTGCATCCCTTTACAGCACTCCTGCTGAGACGATTTCCTCATTTTAGGGAAAAGGGATGTTGCCTTCAAGATGATGCATGGAGGAGGCTGGGAGAGTCCTATTAAATTCACCGTCAGATGGATAACTTTTGGATCCCTTTGCCTCCGTAGTACAACTGCTTCTTTACAGCTCATTTGGTTGAGCTTGGAGGCTCTACATCTGGTTTGATCCAACTTCATCTCATTTGATTTTCTGTTGCTCACAGATTACATCTGTGCACTTGACATCCGCCCCCCGAATGCTGCTTCCAGCTCTGGGTCCAGCTAGAGACAGTGCTCCTCCTAATCAGAGCTGATGCTTTAATGGCAAGAAAATCAGGCATCAAGTATTCAACAAATCTATTCTTTGGCACCTCTTTTAGTTTTTATTAAGCCTAATGTGAACAAGGATAACGTGAAGTCTCATAAATACAGAGGACAGGGAAATCTCTTGTTGGATTATGGCCAAGCCTGATTCCTTCTGTAATAGGACACTTAATTTCTTGTTTATTGATTACACTGTGTGTGCCACAGTGGCCTAGCCTGCCAAGAAGATAATGTTCTGTGAGCCCAGCCATGTAAGAGAGAGCAAGCAGGGTTCAAGGAGTAATATACAAGGAAATTAAAGATACTTTCTTCAAAATCTTTCCCATTGATACCATTTTTCTCAATTTTGAAAACAAAATTTTTTAACTATCTAGTGTTTACCATGAATTAAACTTAGCCTTTACAAGCTGGGTATCTGGGCATGTGGTTATGGGTGTTACTCTGTGTATGCATCTGTAGCATCTAATTCTTTGCTTTGATTGCTTGCCATTCTGGTCATATTTTCATCCATTTCTTACCCCCATGGATTTGTGGTGCCTAAATAGTTCTACTGATTTAAAGTAGAAATTGTCATCTTAGAATATTAAATTCCATTAGCATTGGTGATTAAGAGAGGTACAGGCCTTTGGTCAACAGACTTCAAGAAATCAGAGATATTCAAATTTCAGGACTATTAAAAACTAATATTGGGCTTCCGTGGTGGTCCAGTGGGTAAAGAGTCCACCTTGCAGTGCAAGGGGCACTGGTTCGATCCCTGGCCCGGGAAGATCCCACGTGCCAGGCAGCAGCTGGGCCAGTGTGTCCAACTACGAGCCAGCGCTCTGGAGCGCATGCGCCCAGAGCCTATGCTCTGCAACAAGAGAGGCCACTGCAATGGGAGGCCCACACAAGCCAAAGAATAAAGATGGATGAAGATAAATTAATTAAATTAAATTAAAAAATAAAATAAATGTTTAAAAAAAGCAGTATAAACCTCTATAAAGACAGATTTTCTTCCATGGTAAGTATCTGGAGCTTAATGATGATGTACTTATTATCTTGGTAGCTTTTAACCAACATTGTAATGGTTCTGTTCAAAATGTTTGAGGCTATTTTAATACATCATTTACTTAATACAATGACAGAAGCATGTTCTCAAAAGGTATATATTGTATTCCCTCTTCAAGGCATAAAGGAAAGAGGAAGACTCGACTACTCTTTGCTCCAGAGACCAAAGACATGGACCACTGACATACAAGTTTGAAAATATACATGGGCTTTTGGGGTATATATTTAGTTTTCATTTGCTTGAAATAGTTTTGTAGCCTAATTTTAAAAATAACCTACATTTTTTATAAAGAAGTTAACTGGCTATAGTCGAACAGAGGGTTTTTCATTTTTCACTTCATTATTTTAAGGGCATTACAGCAATAATGTCCAGCAGGCCATCAGAAGGATAACAGAAAGCATTGGATTGATTTAGTATCTCTTACTATTCATTATCTAAAATACCAAAGGCCAACACTTACTCATGGTCTCATGTCAGATATAAAAGAAGGAATCATCTTCTAGAAAGCAATATGACCACTATAGTATAATGTGCCCAGGTGGCCATCCTTTCTTAACCCGTACCTCAAACAGAAACAGCAAATCATCCAGGTTGCTTTCATACCTAAGCTACCATGAACTCTGATCAGATGGATCCCTGCTTAATAATTTGGAATCTAGGGTACCTCCCATACATAATAAATTTAACAACCAGTCTGAGTTCTTAAGAAGGGTCAGCCTACAGGTCTCGCCCACAAGTTGAGCAAAGGGGAACCCACAGGTCTTGCCTACAAGTTCACACCTTCCACACTCAATTTCTAGGACAGCTGCAGGTGGAACAGGTCTAGATACCTGGACTAGATGTTAAGCTCCCTAAAGTACAAACGAATAAGTACCACTAGAAGCATTTCTTGTAGTTGAACAAATGAATGGCTAATGACTATTTTTAAAGCCACTGGCACCAAAATATTTGTTGTTTTATTGATTTTACAGAAGTACAGTTAATTTACAATGTTGGGCTGATTTCTGCTGTACAGCAAAGTGATTCAGTTATAAATACATATTCTTTTTCATATTCTATTCCATTATGGTTTATTAAAGAATATTGAATATATTTCCCTGTGCTATCCAGTAGGACTTTGTTGTTTAGCCATTGTATATATAACAGTTTGCATCTTCTAATCCCAAACTTCTAGTCCATTCCTCTCCTATCCCACCTCCTCTTAGAAATAGCACGTCTCTTCTTTATATATGTGAGTTTGTTCCATTAGAAGTATTTCTTAATTCATAAATTCCAAATACAACTCAGAACTTGACAGTCAGAACCCCTAAAACCCAGGCATTTAAAGGGCTCACCCCTTTTCTGTACCATCAGACATCACCCTTACAGATGTTTCTTTATTTGAAATAGAAAAGCTGATGCTCAGGAGAAAGCAGATATATCAACAAAGAACTATAGTGACCTAAAAACAAGAAGGTCATATTTTGCACTGTGTGCATCTATCATTGGGGGAATCACAGCAATGTGAGAGCCTCTCACCATCCCCTTTGGGAGGGTTGTAAATAAGAAAGGAAACAACAGATTCTAACACCCTTGGAGAAAAACGTCCTAACTCCATAAAACAACGGGTATAGTGAGTGCTTTGTGTGTGGTCAGGCACTCTCACAGGGATACCATAAGGTGGCTGATATTCCCACTTTAGAGGAAGATTATGAGGCTCAAAGAGAGCAAGTGACTTACCAAGACCACACTGACTAGAAAGCAGAAGATGTGTCATGCAGAATAAACTCAGACAAAGACAAATATCGCATTTTAACACATATACATGCATTTATATACAGAATCTGAAAACACTGGCCTAGATGATTTTATTCACAAAGCAGAAGCAGAGACACAAACGCAGTGAACAAAGGTATGGACGCCATGAGGGAAGGAGAGGGGATACATTGGGAGATTGGAATTGGCATATATATACTATCAATACTGTGTATAAAATAGATAACTAATGAAAACCTACTGTACAGCTCAGAGAACCCTACTCAGTGCTCTGTGGTGGCCGAAACAGGAAGGAAATCCGAGAAAGAGAGGATATATGCATACATAGGGCTGATTCACTTTGCTGTACAGCAGAAACTAACACAACATGGAAAAGTAACTATACCCCAATTAAATTTTTTTTAAAAAAATAATGCACTTGAGGATGGTTCTAATAATAATAACAATCATTCTCTGTGAACTTGATTTCTCCCCTTTGTGCCCAAGGAAAGGGAGACAGCCTCCGCCTTTCATAGATGGTCCCCTCTGCACCCTCTGAGCTATCTTTTGTTTCTGCTAACTCCTGATCCTACCTGTGCAGCAAAAGAGTAGGCCAGATGGAGCTGAGTGAGAACAGGAGCTGGGGAAGCAGATATGTGGGGAGAATCTCTTCTGTCTTGAAACTGACCAGACTGCTTGGGGAGCTCTGTGTGTTTCCTCGCATGATGTGTCACCTCAAAACATCCAACTGTGATATTCAAGAAATTCGAAGGCTCTCAGCCTCTTAGTCTTTCATGAGGCTTCCTTTGAGCAGAATCCTCGTGGATAACAGCCTGGGGGCTTCTGGTGCAGCATCCACACGTCTTGTGCACAGTGCTCTGAAACACCAGGATTCATCAGGAATAGTCTCATTAACTGCAAACCCTATGGGGCTTTGTGTTTCCGTGGGGGGGGTGGGGGTGGGGGGGCAGTTAAAAGATATTTTTAAATGAACCATCTTTATTGAAGCCATTCTATTATTGCTTTTGTTTTGTGTTTTGGACGTTTGGCCACGAGGCATGTGGCATTTCAGCTCCTGGACCAGGGATCCAACCCACACCCCCTGCATTGGAAGGCCAAGTTGTAAGCCACTGGATTATCAGGGAAGTCCCTGTGTTTCTCTTTTTATTTGGAGGCTATTGTAATCCTACCTCTTCCTCTCCATGGAAAGGTAAGCTCCATGAGGGGCCAGTTACTAACTCTGTGTTCATGCTGCATCCTCTGAACTGTACCTGACACACAGGTGGTGCTCACTACCTATTTTTGAATCCATGAATTTATCCCACTGATTAGCCCAGAGAAAGCAGGAGCCAAAGTATTTATAAGAACATAATTGGTTGGAATAACATTCTGGGTTAAGAAACAGCCCTGGGGGCATCTTTTTCTCCTTCCCACACATGGTCCTTGTGTGTCTGCAGGAGGAGGTGCCTGTTACAGTCACTAAAGGCCCTGGGCTGAGGATCAGTCACCATTCCTTCTCCAGAACTCCTGTTTGGAGAGTCTAGAACCCACAATCCAGGCTCTGACCTAGAAGCCAAACCACCACACTCGCCACCTACTGGCCAGAATGAGTCACGTGACCCCACTCAAGCCCCAAGGGCCAGGACATGTAAACCACAAACAGTTGTGGATAGTTGGTGAATTACCCAAAACAGAAAATAAGTGTCTATGGAAGACAGTATGGAGATTTCTACAGAAGCACCATACGATATGTGGGAGAATCTCTTCTGTCTTGAAACTGACCAGACTGCTTGGGGAGCTCTGTGTGTTTCCTCGCATGATGTGTCACCTCAAAACATCCAACTGTGATATTCAAGAAATTCGAAGGCTCTCAGCCTCTTAGTCTTTCATGAGGCTTCCTTTGAGCAGAATCCTCGTGGATAACAGCCTGGGGGCTTCTGGTGCAGCATCCACACGTCTTGTGCACAGTGCTCTGAAACACCAGGATTCATCAGGAATAGTCTCATTAACTGCAAACCCTATGGGGCTTTGTGTTTCCGTGGGGGGGGTGGGGGTGGGGGGGCAGTTAAAAGATATTTTTAAATGAACCATCTTTATTGAAGCCATTCTATTATTGCTTTTGTTTTGTGTTTTGGACGTTTGGCCACGAGGCATGTGGCATTTCAGCTCCTGGACCAGGGATCCAACCCACACCCCCTGCATTGGAAGGCCAAGTTGTAAGCCACTGGATTATCAGGGAAGTCCCTGTGTTTCTCTTTTTATTTGGAGGCTATTGTAATCCTACCTCTTCCTCTCCATGGAAAGGTAAGCTCCATGAGGGGCCAGTTACTAACTCTGTGTTCATGCTGCATCCTCTGAACTGTACCTGACACACAGGTGGTGCTCACTACCTATTTTTGAATCCATGAATTTATCCCACTGATTAGCCCAGAGAAAGCAGGAGCCAAAGTATTTATAAGAACATAATTGGTTGGAATAACATTCTGGGTTAAGAAACAGCCCTGGGGGCATCTTTTCTCCTTCCCACACATGGTCCTTGTGTGTCTGCAGGAGGAGGTGCCTGTTACAGTCACTAAAGGCCCTGGGCTGAGGATCAGTCACCATTCCTTCTCCAGAACTCCTGTTTGGAGAGTCTAGAACCCACAATCCAGGCTCTGACCTAGAAGCCAAACCACCACACTCGCCACCTACTGGCCAGAATGAGTCACGTGACCCCACTCAAGCCCCAAGGGCCAGGACATGTAAACCACAAACAGTTGTGGATAGTTGGTGAATTACCCAAAACAGAAAATAAGTGTCTATGGAAGACAGTATGGAGATTTCTACAGAAGCACCATACGACCCAGCAATCCCACTCTTAGGCTTATACCCTGATGAAATTAAATCCGAAAGAAGCACCTGTACCCCAATGTTCATTGCACCTCTGTACACAATAGCTAGAACATGGAAGTAATCTAGATGCCCATCGACGAATGAATGGATACAAAAGCTCTGGTACATATATACAATGGAATACTACACACCTGCAAAAAGAAATGCAGAAGAATCAGCCCTAATGAGGTGGCTGGCTCTAGAACCTATCATAAAAAGTGAAGTTAGTCAGAAAGAGAAGGACAAGTACAATATACTAACACATATATATGGAATCTAGTAGGATGGTGATGATGGCACACGCAATAAAGAGACAGAAAGACAGACATGGAAAGTGGACATATGGACATTGTGGGGAAGGAACAGTGGGTGAGAGGCGTAAAGGAAGTATCATGAAGGCCTGTACTATCGTATGTGAAGAAAATAGCTATAGTCATTGCTCTGTGAGAAAAGCAGATCCTTTAGGGGTGCTGTGTGATGGTCTGGAGGGGTGGGATGGGGGGGATATACATATGACTAATCTGAGAACATACATATCTGTAAACAACAAAACTCTGTAAAGGTTAAAAGTAAAATATAGGTTTAAAAAAAAAAGAAGTGGAACAGAAAATCAATAGGCATCAAAGTGCAGCATGGAGATTCAGACAGAACACCATATCCATGGATGTGAACGCCGCCAAAGACGTAGCAAGCTCATGGGCTGCTTTCATGGCAGCTTTCTTTGTCAGCTGTGCGAAGGCAGTGATGTCTCGTGGTGACAGCCCTGCTGTGGAGACCAGTAACTGATACTCAGGAACAACGTGAAAGTATGTGCTGAATGAATGAGCACACAAAACAAGTGAAGTCTGCAGACAGGAGGAGAAACAGAGCGAAGCTGAAATGGTGTTGTTTCATGGGAGGCCCTGGGGGTCATGCGTCAGCCACATCAGAGAGCTCGTTTTCCCTGTCTCAGAGTCCAAAACTGTAGTTCCTCACAGTCACACACATACAACACACACACAAACACACACACAGGGCTGCAGAAACCCAATCTCCTGGATAACAATAGGCTGGGATCCTAACTCCTGGGCTAGCTGCCAAAGGAAAACCGCCCTCCCAGCCTGGAAGCTGCTCTGCCTCCTCTGATGGGGGCTGGATCAGGTGCCCCACTTCTTACTAGAACATGGAAGTAATCTAGATGCCCATCGACGAATGAATGGATACAAAAGCTCTGGTACATATATACAATGGAATACTACACACCTGCAAAAAGAAATGCAGAAGAATCAGCCCTAATGAGGTGGCTGGCTCTAGAACCTATCATAAAAAGTGAAGTTAGTCAGAAAGAGAAGGACAAGTACAATATACTAACACATATATATGGAATCTAGTAGGATGGTGATGATGGCACACGCAATAAAGAGACAGAAAGACAGACATGGAAAGTGGACATATGGACATTGTGGGGAAGGAACAGTGGGTGAGAGGCGTAAAGGAAGTATCATGAAGGCCTGTACTATCGTATGTGAAGAAAATAGCTATAGTCATTGCTCTGTGAGAAAAGCAGATCCTTTAGGGGTGCTGTGTGATGGTCTGGAGGGGTGGGATGGGGGGGATATACATATGACTAATCTGAGAACATACATATCTGTAAACAACAAAACTCTGTAAAGGTTAAAAGTAAAATATAGGTTTAAAAAAAAAAGAAGTGGAACAGAAAATCAATAGGCATCAAAGTGCAGCATGGAGATTCAGACAGAACACCATATCCATGGATGTGAACGCCGCCAAAGACGTAGCAAGCTCATGGGCTGCTTTCATGGCAGCTTTCTTTGTCAGCTGTGCGAAGGCAGTGATGTCTCGTGGTGACAGCCCTGCTGTGGAGACCAGTAACTGATACTCAGGAACAACGTGAAAGTATGTGCTGAATGAATGAGCACACAAAACAAGTGAAGTCTGCAGACAGGAGGAGAAACAGAGCGAAGCTGAAATGGTGTTGTTTCATGGGAGGCCCTGGGGGTCATGCGTCAGCCACATCAGAGAGCTCGTTTTCCCTGTCTCAGAGTCCAAAACTGTAGTTCCTCACAGTCACACACATACACACACACACACAAACACACACACAGGGCTGCAGAAACCCAATCTCCTGGATAACAATAGGCTGGGATCCTAACTCCTGGGCTAGCTGCCAAAGGAAAACCGCCCTCCCAGCCTGGAAGCTGCTCTGCCTCCTCTGATGGGGGCTGGATCAGGTGCCCCCCACCCTTCTCTTTCAGCTTTGAGAAGCTGTGATTCTCTGATCCTGGTTTTGGCTCTAACACAGAGCTGCATTCTATTGCTGAGGTCATTGTTTATCTTACCCCATGGCTATAGCAGCCTCATTTTATAAATGTAGGAACAAAGAACAAGAAGGTTCATGGAGAGTCCAATCTCACACCATGTTTTCAGGACAAGGGCAAGACAGTGAAACAGGATTTGGGAAGCTAACCTGAAGTCTCACGTTCCTGTGAAGCATTCTTTCTCAACATCACATCGCCGCGTGGAAGGTGCTAGTGAGAAGCTTCCCACACATGCCTCAGAACTGGAATTACACAGGCCATTCGATGCAGCAGGCCAGGCTTGATTTCAAGTTCAGCCAGGCTGCCTGAAAATTCCTTTAAAGTTTTAGAAGGGGAAAAACTATGAATCTTCCGCAGAGGCAGTTCAATTTGGACAGAAAGCTCCCTCTGCTGGCTCAGAGTCCTCATTTTTTGCCCGAGAAGCATTCAGTATACTCCACTTGGAAGCCTGCAGCCGTGTCCCAGGAGTCCGTAGGATGGCCACTTAACAGGGAAGAGCAAATCTGACTCCATATTAGGTCAGTTTCTTTTACTTCAACCTTTGCTTTCTGCTGCTTTTTGTTACAAGTTAATCACTAAAATGATGTTGCCTAGAGCTACAAGCATACATAATGGCTGCCCGGGAATCCTGCCCCTTGCTGAATATTAAATCAAAATATTTGTTCAGCTGGAGAAACGAGAAGTGAAATGTGTATGGATGGGGCATGCAGCCACACAGAACTGTCGAGCAGAAAAACTGAAGCTAATGGTGTTGTTTCATGGGAGGCCCTGGGGGTCATGCGTCAGCCACATCAGAGAGCTCGTTTTCCCTGTCTCAGAGTCCAAAACTGTAGTTCCTCACAGTCACACACATACACACACACACAAACACACACACAGGGCTGCAGAAACCCAATCTCCTGGATAACAATAGGCTGGGATCCTAACTCCTGGGCTAGCTGCCAAAGGAAAACCGCCCTCCCAGCCTGGAAGCTGCTCTGCCTCCTCTGATGGGGGCTGGATCAGGTGCCCCCCACCCTTCTCTTTCAGCTTTGAGAAGCTGTGATTCTCTGATCCTGGTTTTGGCTCTAACACAGAGCTGCATTCTATTGCTGAGGTCATTGTTTATCTTACCCCATGGCTATAGCAGCCTCATTTTATAAATGTAGGAACAAAGAACAAGAAGGTTCATGGAGAGTCCAATCTCACACCATGTTTTCAGGACAAGGGCAAGACAGTGAAACAGGATTTGGGAAGCTAACCTGAAGTCTCACGTTCCTGTGAAGCATTCTTTCTCAACATCACATCGCCGCGTGGAAGGTGCTAGTGAGAAGCTTCCCACACATGCCTCAGAACTGGAATTACACAGGCCATTCGATGCAGCAGGCCAGGCTTGATTTCAAGTTCAGCCAGGCTGCCTGAAAATTCCTTTAAAGTTTTAGAAGGGGAAAAACTATGAATCTTCCGCAGAGGCAGTTCAATTTGGACAGAAAGCTCCCTCTGCTGGCTCAGAGTCCTCATTTTTTGCCCGAGAAGCATTCAGTATACTCCACTTGGAAGCCTGCAGCCGTGTCCCAGGAGTCCGTAGGATGGCCACTTAACAGGGAAGAGCAAATCTGACTCCATATTAGGTCAGTTTCTTTTACTTCAACCTTTGCTTTCTGCTGCTTTTTGTTACAAGTTAATCACTAAAATGATGTTGCCTAGAGCTACAAGCATACATAATGGCCTGTCTTCAGGGAATCCTGCCCCTCTGCCTGAATATTAAATCAAAATATCTTTGTTCAGCTCACAGGAAAACATCCTGACCCTGATTACCTGTGAATGGCTGCAAGAAAGAAGAAATTAACACATTCCCCTCTCCAAGTCTGGGGAAGCCAGGATTTACTTGCAAAACTTACAGCCTTTTCCCTTTACCTCTTCACCTCCCCGTCTGTGTGTTCTATAAATGAAACTAGCATTCAGGTCTCAGACTTCCGTCTTACTGAATAAAGTTGTTATTCCTTGTCCCAACACCTCCTCTCCCAATTTACTGGCCTGTCCTGCAATGAGCAGAACCGGCCTGGACTCAGCAACAGCCAGCGTGTGCTGGATTAGCAATTCCTGGAATGAGGGGAGACGGATCAGAAAGGAAAGCCAAAGAAAAAAGGAACAAGCAGACACGGGCCAGGGAAGAAAATGCTACTGATGTTGCTTGAGCTGCTTTTAAAAACCATCTTTAAAAAAAGGTATGGTTGGTATTTTTTACAGATTTACCCCTCAAATCATCTCTTCTGCCTCAAAACTCAGTCCAACTGAGGCATTTTGAGCACAGATTATGTTCTGATTATGTTCTCAAATAATTTTCGTACAAATTTATATTAACAGTAAATAAGAGTCCAAGCTAAAAGTTCATTTCAGGAATCTGTCAGCCTTATGGCGGAGATAGTGATCCTGGCTCAGAGGTCTGGAAATGTCCTCGGGCTCTGGAGGAAAACAATCTGTTTCGTGGTTCAATGGAAGACCTCCCTCACCTTAACTGCCGTTTCAGCTGAGGTCAAAACCTGCCATACGCCCCCCAACACACACACACATCCCCCCCACACACCACACACCGCCACATACACGGCCATATACACACTACGCATCCACACCTACCATGTGCACATACACCCCACAACACACATTCACGTCTATCACTCACACACACTTGCAATACACATGCATACCATACACACACGCACAATCAAAAACACGTTTTTGGTTTCCAAATTTTTTAAGTTAGCATTCTCCAATGAGGCTTTAATCTGGCCGTTTCTCCAGACCCCACCCTTGCCCTAAGATTTTGAATTATGTCTTCTGAAAAACGTGTCACTTCTGAATAACTCATTTCTAAAGAGGTCACTCCAACCTCCAAAATGGCTTTCTGGGGGAGGAGGGTGCAAGAATCACTGGGGCTAGAGTGGCAGGATTTGCAAGTAGGTGGAGGAGGGGTGTGAAGACGGGGGTGGACTTCCCAGAGGCCCCACGAGTGTCTCAGACCCTCTCCTGCCTCTCCTGCTTTCTTCCTAATGCTTGAAATGTGGAATCGAAGCGCCACTTATTTGACCTAAAGCCATACATCCCTTTTAAGTATCTTTTTTTTATATATATATATTTAAAGTTGAGGACTCATTCACACATAGAGCACTGCATCTTAAAGCTTGGGGCACTAAGAATCAGCTCAAGAGTTTGTTAAATATACACACTCATGTTTATAAAACAGAGCACCTACAAGGGCCTACTGTATACTCAATAGTTTGCAATAACCTCAATAGTATGTAATAAGCTATATGAAAAGGAATATATATATATGTACATATATATATACTTGCCATTTGAAAAATATTTTTACAGATTTACCCTCAAATCATCTCTTCTGCCTCAAAACTCAGTCCAACTGAGGCATTTTGAGCACAGATTATGTTCTGATTATGTTCTCAAATAATTTTCGTACAAATTTATATTAACAGTAAATAAGAGTCCAAGCTAAAAGTTCATTTCAGGAATCTGTCAGCCTTATGGCGGAGATAGTGATCCTGGCTCAGAGGTCTGGAAATGTCCTCGGGCTCTGGAGGAAAACAATCTGTTTCGTGGTTCAATGGAAGACCTCCCTCACCTTAACTGCCGTTTCAGCTGAGGTCAAAACCTGCCATACGCCCCCCAACACACACACACATCCCCCCCACACACCACACACCGCCACATACACGGCCATATACACACTACGCATCCACACCTACCATGTGCACATACACCCCACAACACACATTCACGTCTATCACTCACACACACTTGCAATACACATGCATACCATACACACACGCACAATCAAAAACACGTTTTTGGTTTCCAAATTTTTTAAGTTAGCATTCTCCAATGAGGCTTTAATCTGGCCGTTTCTCCAGACCCCACCCTTGCCCTAAGATTTTGAATTATGTCTTCTGAAAAACGTGTCACTTCTGAATAACTCATTTCTAAAGAGGTCACTCCAACCTCCAAAATGGCTTTCTGGGGGAGGAGGGTGCAAGAATCACTGGGGCTAGAGTGGCAGGATTTGCAAGTAGGTGGAGGAGGGGTGTGAAGACGGGGGTGGACTTCCCAGAGGCCCCACGAGTGTCTCAGACCCTCTCCTGCCTCTCCTGCTTTCTTCCTAATGCTTGAAATGTGGAATCGAAGCGCCACTTATTTGACCTAAAGCCATACATCCCTTTTAAGTATCTTTTTTTTATATATATATATTTAAAGTTGAGGACTCATTCACACATAGAGCACTGCATCTTAAAGCTTGGGGCACTAAGAATCAGCTCAAGAGTTTGTTAAATATACACACTCATGTTTATAAAACAGAGCACCTACAAGGGCCTACTGTATACTCAATAGTTTGCAATAACCTCAATAGTATGTAATAAGCTATATGAAAAGGAATATATATATATGTACATATATATATACTTGCCATTGAATCACTCTGCTGGACACCTGAAACTAACATAATGTCGTAAGTCAATTATGCTTTGATTAAAAATTGAAAAATAAAATAACATAAAATAATACAGAAAAAAAATTAAAAGGACAGAGTCTGTTAAATCAAGAACCTGATCCTAGCTGGACCAAGAGACCTCAGTTTCCTAAGTGCCCCGGACAATGCAGCTACAAGCCACCTGTGGACTGTGGTCCAAAACAGTGTTTAGAGCAAGAGTTCAAGCCAGGAGATTCTGTCTAAAGAAGCAGGGGGAACAAGGGAAGGGATGAGCCTAGGATAGTGAGCATCTAATCCAAGGAGAAGGCGGGGAGGGGTGGCAACCCTAAGTGGGAGGTTTCTGGAAACAAGAGGCCTGAAGTTGCTCCCCAGAGCCTGGACCACCTTTCAGTCTTGCTGAGCAAGGATGTGGTTTCCTGCTGTTAAGGATTCACACTGGTTCTTCCTTCTTGCCATTGTACTGAGCACTGTGTGCTGAGGCAGGTGGGTGCTAAGTTCCTGACCACTGAATTCTCAGAGGAATGATGAATCCTGCCATCTCACAGACCGAAAACAGAGGTTCAACCTCTTATCCAGGGTTAAGCAGCTTTGCTCTGAGAAAAAAAAAAAAATCTGTGCCATTTAAATGCCCTAAGTGTCTGTGAATGGAGTCATCACAATGTTTTCACTGCTTTTACCACCAACAGAGGCTATTTCTGAAGAATAAACAAGGTTTTAAACCACAGAACAATATCCTATGAGTGCCAGGACATCCGTCCAAGGTTATCTTTAATCCCTCCCTTTAAAGATGAAGAATCCAAAACCCAGACAGGGCAAAAGACAGGAAGTATTTGAGGGACCACCCTGCCCCCCACCTATGACAAAGATTGAACCAAAAGCCAGTCCTGATACCAGGAAAGAAACCAAAATGTATATGCATAGAAGACATGAATTTTCACAGTTTTCATGAAGAAACAGCCCCTTATTTGTAAATACAATTCCATAATTACTTAATTTTTATAACAAGAATACTTATATATCAATATTTTCATTATTGTTTAGTTTGTTCCAGTGAACAGATCTGCTTATTTTGCTCACAAAAACCAGTTCTACAGTTAGAAGTTTTCAGAATCTATAAAATAGATACGAATCAGTTCTTAAAACAACGACATCCTAAGCCAAATAGATAAAGTCTTACCCTGAATCTTTCATGAGCAATATATCGATTTAGCCCTGTCCTCAAAATTGAAGTTTTCAAAGTCGAAGGCCTGCCTTTGCACAAGTTAATCAAGAAATATTCCAAGAAGCATATTAACAGCCAGCACTAAAGAGTCTATTCTGAAATATGTCAACTTCATAATTGCTATTAAGAATTGCTCCACTGGGGGGGGCGGGGGAGGGGAAGAATTGCTCTGCTGTTTTGATCTTTGAATGGAGAAACGCATCCAGAAGTTTCTGAAAGAAGAAAGCAGAGGATGAAACACAAAAGTGTTGATATATTACTGATCAAGCTATTCCATTTGATTTTTTTTCTTTCATATGGAAAAACTTAGGCTCCTAATTTGGAGAAAAGGTATGAGTTTTCCTTGCCCTTTCCTAAATCCAGCTGCCTTCCTGGTAATTACATTCTGAGAAGATTTTGCTGTTTCTTCAAAGACTTTGTATTTGGGGCTTTGCCAGTGGATGGTGTCATCAGGCCAAGAGGCTGGCTAAATTCCAGCCATTGACACCAATGGGCCACCTTTAACCAAAGGTACAGATTATAGCAAGGGACTTCATATCATAGTGAAGGGGTCGGCACCACAGAGAACCTGTGTCTCAGATTCAAGTTTCATCCAACTGAATTCTTAGTGAAAATCTCCCGACACTTAACCGTGCCAGGACATCCGTCCAAGGTTATCTTTAATCCCTCCCTTTAAAGATGAAGAATCCAAAACCCAGACAGGGCAAAAGACAGGAAGTATTTGAGGGACCACCCTGCCCCCCACCTATGACAAAGATTGAACCAAAAGCCAGTCCTGATACCAGGAAAGAAACCAAAATGTATATGCATAGAAGACATGAATTTTCACAGTTTTCATGAAGAAACAGCCCCTTATTTGTAAATACAATTCCATAATTACTTAATTTTTATAACAAGAATACTTATATATCAATATTTTCATTATTGTTTAGTTTGTTCCAGTGAACAGATCTGCTTATTTTGCTCACAAAAACCAGTTCTACAGTTAGAAGTTTTCAGAATCTATAAAATAGATACGAATCAGTTCTTAAAAACAACGACATCCTAAGCCAAATAGATAAAGTCTTACCCTGAATCTTTCATGAGCAATATATCGATTTAGCCCTGTCCTCAAAATTGAAGTTTTCAAAGTCGAAGGCCTGCCTTTGCACAAGTTAATCAAGAAATATTCCAAGAAGCATATTAACAGCCAGCACTAAAGAGTCTATTCTGAAATATGTCAACTTCATAATTGCTATTAAGAATTGCTCCACTGGGGGGGGCGGGGGCGGGACCGAATTCCTCTGCTCTTTTGATCTTCGAATGGAGAAACGCATCCAGAAGTTTCTGAAAGAAGAAAGCAGAGGATGAAACACAAAAGTGTTGATATATTACTGATCAAGCTATTCCATTTGATTTTTTTTCTTTCATATGGAAAAACTTAGGCTCCTAATTTGGAGAAAAGGTATGAGTTTTCCTTGCCCTTTCCTAAATCCAGCTGCCTTCCTGGTAATTACATTCTGAGAAGATTTTGCTGTTTCTTCAAAGACTTTGTATTTGGGGCTTTGCCAGTGGATGGTGTCATCAGGCCAAGAGGCTGGCTAAATTCCAGCCATTGACACCAATGGGCCACCTTTAACCAAAGGTACAGATTATAGCAAGGGACTTCATATCATAGTGAAGGGGTCGGCACCACAGAGAACCTGTGTCTCAGATTCAAGTTTCATCCAACTGAATTCTTAGTGAAAATCTGCTACCCAGTCCTAGGTCACTTAACATAATTCTCCATTTCTTTCCTTTTTGCAATATTTAAATGTCTTTTCACTGGCTGTCAAGATCTTGAACTGACATATTTCTGCATTTTTTCACAGTCTCCCTTTTAGGACCACATTACCTTTATAAATAAGAAGATTATATTGAATTAAATCCTAGCTACAGCATGGTTAGTAAAAAGCAGCCTTTGTAACCAGATTTCCATGAGCTGGAATCTTAACCCTGCCATTTTCTGGCTTGGTGACCTTATGGAAGACGCTGAGGGCCTCAGGGCCTCAGTTTTCTCATCTGTAAAAGCTAGTATTGGGGCATTGCTGTGAGGCTTATGTAAGTTACTATAGGGGGAAAAAAGTCCTTAAACAACCCCTGGAACACAGGAGGCGCTAGTGAACCTAGCCTGTCAATGAAAGAGCCTGCCTGTCAATGCAGGAGAGATAAAAGGTGCAAGTTTGATCCCAGGGTCGGGAAGATCCCCTGAAGAAGGAAATGGCAACCCACTCTAGTATGCCTGTCTGGAGAATTCCATGGTCAGAGGAGCCTGGTAGGTTATAGCCCATATGATAGCAAAGAATTAGACACGACTCAAGCAACTTAGCATATACGCACAGAACATAGGAAGCATTTATGAGCAATTGCCATGACTGTTCATCTTTCTCGAGGTCCTGGGTTGAAAGGCTATTCTACTGATGGAACATCTGCCCATTTTGAAAGAAGAAAGCAGAGGATGAAACACAAAAGTGTTGATATATTACTGATCAAGCTATTCCATTTGATTTTTTTCTTTCATATGGAAAAACTTAGGCTCTAATTTGGAGAAAAGGTATGAGTTTTCCTTGCCCTTTCCTAAATCCAGCTGCCTTCCTGGTAATTACATTCTGAGAAGATTTTGCTGTTTCTTCAAAGACTTTGTATTTGGGGCTTTGCCAGTGGATGGTGTCATCAGGCCAAGAGGCTGGCTAAATTCCAGCCATTGACACCAATGGGCCACCTTTAACCAAAGGTACAGATTATAGCAAGGGACTTCATATCATAGTAAAGGGGGTCGGCACCACAGAGAACCTGTGTCTCAGATTCAAGTTTCATCCAACTGAATTCTTAGTGAAAATCTGCTACCCAGTCCTAGGTCACTTAACATAATTCTCCATTTCTTTCCTTTTTGCAATATTTAAATGTCTTTTCACTGGCTGTCAAGATCTTGAACTGACATATTTCTGCATTTTTTCACAGTCTCCCTTTTAGGACCACATTACCTTTATAAATAAGAAGATTATATTGAATTAAATCCTAGCTACAGCATGGTTAGTAAAAAGCAGCCTTTGTAACCAGATTTCCATGAGCTGGAATCTTAACCCTGCCATTTTCTGGCTTGGTGACCTTATGGAAGACGCTGAGGGCCTCAGGGCCTCAGTTTTCTCATCTGTAAAAGCTAGTATTGGGGCATTGCTGTGAGGCTTATGTAAGTTACTATAGGGGGAAAAAAGTCCTTAAACAACCCCTGGAACACAGGAGGCGCTAGTGAACCTAGCCTGTCAATGAAAGAGCCTGCCTGTCAATGCAGGAGAGATAAAAGGTGCAAGTTTGATCCCAGGGTCGGGAAGATCCCCTGAAGAAGGAAATGGCAACCCACTCTAGTATGCCTGTCTGGAGAATTCCATGGTCAGAGGAGCCTGGTAGGTTATAGCCCATATGATAGCAAAGAATTAGACACGACTCAAGCAACTTAGCATATACGCACAGAACATAGGAAGCATTTATGAGCAATTGCCATGACTGTTCATCTTTCTCGAGGTCCTGGGTTGAAAGGCTATTCTACTGATGGAACATCTGCCCATTTTGCAATCATATAATCAACCATAGACAGAACTGGTGAAAGTATAGGCTTTGCATATTTCTCTACTAATCTTACTTATGTTTTCAGAGAAGAAGCAAATAATCATGTTAAAGCTATTCGGGAGAACTGCCCCACTGCTACAAAAAGCTCTAATGGGCCTTTTGCCTAACCAAAGTTCTAATTCTCCAGAGGTTGCTGCTTCCAGGAAATTCAGAGGTTTAGGGGAGGGGTGGACCTGTGGAGTGGCACACTCTACATCGACTCCATTCTTCACTGCAGAGGTGAAAAACTAACCACATTTCCCGAACACCGTTACAAGTAGGGCTCAGCAAATGCTTTAGAGGCACCCACACAAAGTCTGGAAGGTGGCAGCAAAGATCTTGAAGCTCTGGCCCTTATTCTTCAGTGGCTGAAACAAGAGATCCCAGCACCTCCTCCCTGACTTTATCAATATCAAGACTCAACAATCAAAAATGTTGCTTTCTACCAAAACTGAAAAAGACACATGCACATTAGTGTTCATTCTAGCACTGTTTACAATAGCTAGGACACAGAAGCAACCTAGATGTCCATCAACAGAGGAATGGATAAAGACGCTGTGGTATGGAGCTTCCCCGGTGGTCCAGTGGGTAAAGAGTCCACCTTGCAGTGCGAGGGGCACCGGTTCAATCCCTGGCACAGAAGAATCCCACATGCCACGGAGCAGCTGGACCAGTGTGTCCAGTTGCCAGCCAGCACTCTGGAGTGCATGCGCCCAGAGCCGGTGCTCTGCGATGAGACAGGCCACCACGATGGGAGGACCACATAGGCCAAAGAATTGAGATGGATGAAAATAAATAAAGGAAGGACCATTAAAAGAGGCCAAAATTAAGAGAAAAAAAAAAAAAACGGAGAGAGGAGTGAATTCAAAAAAAAAAAGAAAGAAGCTATGGTATATATATACAATGGAATATTGGTGTGTGTGCTAAGTTGCTTTAGTTGTGTCCAACTCTTTGTGACTCCATGGACTGTAGCCCACCAGGCTCCCCTGTCCATGGGATTCTCCAGGCAAGAGTACTGGAGTGGCTTGCCATGCTCTCTTCCCGGGATCGTTCTAACTCAGGGAAAACCGCATCTCTTATGTCTTCTGCATTAGCAGGTGGGTTCTTCCCACTAGCACCACCTGGGAAGCCCCAATGGAATATTACTCAGTCATAAAAAAGAATGTGTTTCAGTCAGTTCTAATGAGATGAATAAACCTTAGAGCCTATTTATAGAATGAAGTAAGTCAGAAAGAGAAAAATGAATATCATATATTAATGCATATATATGGAATCTGGGCTTCTCTGGTGGCTCAGATGGTAAATAATCCTCTTGCAATACAGAAGACCCAGGTTCCACCCTAGGGTTAAGAAGATCCCTTGGAGAAGTGAATGGCTACCCACTCCAGGATTCTTACCTGGAGAACCCCATGGTCAGAGGAGCCTGGTAGGCTCCAGTCCATGCGGTCGCAAAGAGTCCAACACAACTGAGCGACTAAGCCCACACAAAAGTATGGAATCTAGAAAGATGGTCCTGATGAACCTATTTGCAGGGCAGCAATGGAGACACAGACAGAGAGGGCAGACTTGTGAACACAGACGAGGACGGTGAGGGTGGGATGAACTGAGAAAGTAGCATGGAAACATATACGTTACCATATACAAAACAGATAGCTGGAGGTAATTTGCTCAATGACCCAGGGAGATCAAACCAGTATCCTGTGGTATGGAGCTTCCGTGGTCCAGTGGGTAAAGAGTCCACCTTGCAGTGCGAGGGGCACCGGTTCAATCCCTGGCACAGAAGAATCCTGCCGAGCCAGTGTGTCCAGTTGCCAGCCAGCACTCTGGAGTGCATGCGCCCAGAGCCGGTGCTCTGCGATGAGACAGGCCACCACGATGGGAGGACCACATAGGCCAAAGAATTGAGATGGATGAAAATAAATAAAGGAAGGACCATTAAAAGAGGCCAAAATTAAGAGAAAAAAAAAAAAAACGGAGAGAGGAGTGAATTCAAAAAAAAAAAGAAAGAAGCTATGGTATATATATACAATGGAATATTGGTGTGTGTGCTAAGTTGCTTTAGTTGTGTCCAACTCTTTGTGACTCCATGGACTGTAGCCCACCAGGCTCCCCTGTCCATGGGATTCTCCAGGCAAGCATACTGGAGTGGGTTGCCATGCTCTCTTCCAGGGGATCGTTCTAACTCAGGGAAAACCGCATCTCTTATGTCTTCTGCATTAGCAGGTGGGTTCTTCCCACTAGCACCACCTGGGAAGCCCCAATGGAATATTACTCAGTCATAAAAAAGAATGTGTTTCAGTCAGTTCTAATGAGATGAATAAACCTTAGAGCCTATTTATAGAATGAAGTAAGTCAGAAAGAGAAAAATGAATATCATATATTAATGCATATATATGGAATCTGGGCTTCTCTGGTGGCTCAGATGGTAAATAATCCTCTTGCAATACAGAAGACCCAGGTTCCACCCTAGGGTTAAGAAGATCCCTTGGAGAAGTGAATGGCTACCCACTCCAGGATTCTTACCTGGAGAACCCCATGGTCAGAGGAGCCTGGTAGGCTCCAGTCCATGCGGTCGCAAAGAGTCCAACACAACTGAGCGACTAAGCCCACACAAAAGTATGGAATCTAGAAAGATGGTCCTGATGAACCTATTTGCAGGGCAGCAATGGAGACACAGACAGAGAGGGCAGACTTGTGAACACAGACGAGGACGGTGAGGGTGGGATGAACTGAGAAAGTAGCATGGAAACATATACGTTACCATATACAAAACAGATAGCTGGAGGTAATTTGCTCCATGACTCAGGGAGTTCAAACCAGTATCCTGTGGTAACTTAGAGGGGTGAGATCAGGCAGGAAGTCAGACAGAGATTCCAGAGGGAAGGGATATTTAAATCTATGGTTATGCCTATGCATACCACATGTATCCCTATGGCTGATTCACATCGATGTATGGCAGAAACCAATACAATATTATAAAGAAATTATTCTGCAATTAAAAATAAGTAAATGTTTTTAAATGTTGCTTTCTTCCTTGCTCCACTCAAAAGTTTCTCCTGGTTGTTCCCCAACTTTGCCAGAGTCCGGGGCAGTGGTTCTCAACCAGGTATTCCCCCAGGGGATACTTTTGAGTGTCAGGTACAACAACGGAAAGCCGGGCGGGGAGAAGGGAGAGCTGGAATATTACTGCCACCTAGAGACCAGGGACGCTCACAAACATCCTATGAGACGGCCTCCCACAACAGAGAATAATCCAGCCAAAGGGTAAGAAAACATAGAATCACACACTATGCTCATGAAGAGGTTCTTCAGCTCCATGAGCTGTTCATATTAAACCCACGAAGTAAAGAGATAACTAGTAGGAAAGGGGATTTGTCAAGAGTATGAGAGCCTTGTAAGGAGAAGAAAGGCTTCCTGGATGTCTCTGTGTGGTGAGTTTATTGACCAGTCAGTTGGTCAGTGGTATACATTTCATTCAACTGAGTGATTCTAATTTTTGAATGCTATTATCTATAGGGGGTAAAAAGGGGATCCTAATTTGTTCCAAGAGAGGATCAATGAAGGATATTTTGACCTTCTTACTAATCTGTTGAAAGGTTCCCTAGACGCTCACCACTCAAGATGTGGTCCTGAAACTAACCCCATTGGTACCACCTGGGCGCCTGTCCAAAATGAAATTGCCCCATTCCTTCCCGAGAGCTTTTGAATCAGAAGGTGTATTTTAATAAGGTCCCCAGGAGACTAGTATGTGCTTTGAAATGCATCGCAGGGCAACACCAGCAGGTTTAAATGGATGGCAGAGACAACTTTTAATTGGCAGGTCCCTAGATATTAAATTTGACTGGTTTCCTTCTTTAGTTCCTTAGCCAGGAAAAGGCAAAATTTCAAAATCAGACACAAATCAGTGTCACTTCAGATCCACTTTGTGTTTATATCTGATTGCTACTTAAATACCAGTGGCCCAGAACACATCAATTATTTCTTTCTCCCTCTATTAAGTATTTAATGATCTGCAAATAAGCTCCCAAGAAGATGTCACTTAAAGAGACCCTGTGGTCTCTTTTGTAATGTGAGTTCTTAGACCCTCTGTTGTTTCAGCATGGTAAGATGTTTAGAGACCAGTGTTAGGTGCACTGTTTGGTAATGTAAAAGACTGTCCTATAAGAAAAAAAACTGTATCTTCTCCTCCCCAGAAATATTTGCAGCACCAGCACCTCTCCCCCAACCCAAACATCCTCAGCACCACTCCTTGCCTTCCTGCCCAGTGGGATTTTGTGGATGGTCCCTGGCAGCTCTCAAAGCCTTCAACGACATAGGCTGTGGTTCCACGGGTCACTAAGTTACCTCTGCAAGGACTCTGCAGGGATACCTTCAAGGGGGTAACGCCATGCTACAGGCAGATGGGTGACTTGCAAACTCTTTCCCAGAGGCCTAGAGCTCTGTGGAGCAGGCTCACGGGCTGAAGGAAAGCTGAGTGGCAGGGCTTACAGAACCCCCCATTCCCACTCCAACCAGAACACTTGTACTTATAGCTGTTTGAGAAACTGAAATATGTAAAATTTCTTTTGAAAATGATGTATGACTGCTTATAAAAAAAATCTGAATGACATGAGCAGATGATTGCTAAGATCTAGTCAAGACTCATCATTCTATAACACAAGAAATACAACCCATTACAAAGCATGAAAAAATGCTGATCCTCCACAATAATCAAATGCAATTCCATTTTTCCCAATATCACCATAAAAAGAATGTTTTAAAGTAAAAACATCATATCTCACCAAAGTGTGATGAAACATAATTCATACCATGTGAGTGATGGGGCTATAAGATGATACAAGCTTTTTATGAGTACTTGGGCGAAATGTGTCACATCCATAAAAATATTCATATCCTTTAATAGAGAAATTCCACATCTTTTCTTCCTAGAGAAATAATTCAAAATTCATTAAAATGATATGCACTAACATATTTATTATGTCAGAAAAATAAAACAATCTAGATTAAAAGTTCAGACACAAATCAGTGTCACTTCAGATCCACTTTGTGTTTATATCTGATTGCTACTTAAATACCAGTGGCCCAGAACACATCAATTATTTCTTTCTCCCTCTATTAAGTATTTAATGATCTGCAAATAAGCTCCCAAGAAGATGTCACTTAAAGAGACCCTGTGGTCTCTTTTGTAATGTGAGTTCTTAGACCCTCTGTTGTTTCAGCATGGTAAGATGTTTAGAGACCAGTGTTAGGTGCACTGTTTGGTAATGTAAAAGACTGTCCTATAAGAAAAAAAACTGTATCTTCTCCTCCCCAGAAATATTTGCAGCACCAGCACCTCTCCCCCAACCCAAACATCCTCAGCACCACTCCTTGCCTTCCTGCCCAGTGGGATTTTGTGGATGGTCCCTGGCAGCTCTCAAAGCCTTCAACGACATAGGCTGTGGTTCCACGGGTCACTAAGTTACCTCTGCAAGGACTCTGCAGGGATACCTTCAAGGGGGTAACGCCATGCTACAGGCAGATGGGTGACTTGCAAACTCTTTCCCAGAGGCCTAGAGCTCTGTGGAGCAGGCTCACGGGCTGAAGGAAAGCTGAGTGGCAGGGCTTACAGAAACCCCCATTCCCACTCCAACCAGAACACTTGTACTTATAGCTGTTTGAGAAACTGAAGTATGTAAAATTTCTTTTGAAAATGATGTATGACTGCTTATAAAAAAAATCTGAATGACATGAGCAGATGATTGCTAAGATCTAGTCAAGACTCATCATTCTATAACACAAGAAATACAACCCATTACAAAGCATGAAAAAATGCTGATCCTCCACAATAATCAAATGCAATTCCATTTTTCCCAATATCACCATAAAAAGAATGTTTTAAAGTAAAAACATCATATCTCACCAAAGTGTGATGAAACATAATTCATACCATGTGAGTGATGGGGCTATAAGATGATACAAGCTTTTTATGAGTACTTGGGCGAAATGTGTCACATCCATAAAAATATTCATATCCTTTAATAGAGAAATTCCACATCTTTTTCTTCCTAGAGAAATAATTCAAAATTCATTAAAATGATATGCACTAACATATTTATTATGTCAGAAAAATAAAACAATCTAGATTTCCCAAACAGTGCAGTCATTTAAATATGATCATAATAACTATGTTGGAGAAGGAAATGGCAGCCCACTCCAGTATTCTTGTCTGGGAAATTCCATGGACAGAGGAACCTGGCTCAGACAGTAAGGAACTGCCCGCAATGTAGGAGACCCAGGTTCAATCCTTGGGTCAGGAAGATCCTCTGGAGAAGGGAATGGCTACCCACTCCAGTATTCTTGCCTGGAGAATTCCACAGACAGAGGAGCCTGATGGGCTATAGTCCATGGGGTCGCAAAGAGTTGGACATACTGAGCAATTAAGTGGACATACACATAACAACTATATAACAACAAAATGTCTATGACATCATGTTAGGTTAAGAAAAACACAGTACTGAAAATGTGTAAACTATACATTCTAAAATTTCATTATGTATAGAAAGAAAGCAAAATGTTCACAATAGTTATACAGGTCATTAAATGATCTTTTTTCTTGTCATTATTTTCTAAATTTTGCACAATTCAAGTATGTCATTTTTAAAGTGAGAGTAAGTCTTTTGGAAGGAATCTTAACAGATTTCAGTGACCACCGTTAGAGAAATATCATTCAACTTATCATTCAGAAATATCATTCAACACCACTGACACTAAAAAAAAAAAAAATCCTTTCTCTCAGTTAACTACCCAAAGAATGCAGTGTGGTGAGGTAAGTGTGAACAGATGTGTGTGCACACTGTGCCATGGGAGTCCCACAGCTGAGGGAACTCATTCTGACTGTTAGAGTGAGACTCAGAGTATGTTATTTGCATATTGATGATGTGATACACAAAATACTTCTACCTGCATTCATTTCTTCCTTTGAGATATTGGATTTATTTTTTCTAAAGGCATATGAGTGCTGGTGACAGGCTTGATTTCATATATAGATATTTACATGGGCAACGGTCCCAAGCCTACTTCTGGGAATTTTTATGAGTGTGAGAAATAGGGTCAAAAGAGCAGGACTTTGGAAAGTAAGAAATCACTGCACTGGGTCAAACTATAAAAATAAAACGGAGGTGAAAGCAGGTACCTTCCTAGAGGGAAATAAACATGCCCACAGACAGGGACAAAGATGGTGCCATGCTGGAGACTCTCGGAAACCTACTGGTCACTGGTGCTCCTCCGCCTGGACATCGCCTTTTTCACTTTATGCTTATGAAATGCACTCTGGCCTCATTTCATAAACTGAAGGTTTACTATTGTTTACCAATGATTTGTTGAGAGGTGAGAAGTGGGAAGGTCTTTATCATAACAAACTTATCTAAAGACAGAAAACGTTTTACACCTTAAAAAATTAAAATTAGAACAGTGATGGGCTCATTTGCTCCCTTCTTTGGACTTCTTCCTTATTATCTGTTTGTTTTCACAGCAGTGTGGTGCTTGATTTAATTAGAAGTAGGATATTTAATCACAATCTAGGGTTAAGATGATCTTCCCCGATTTACTATTTTAGGGTGGGAGGCAGTAGTCTAAATAATGGATCTCTGGCTCTGTGCTAGGCTCTTTACAGGTTACCATTAAGCTAGAAAAGATCATCCATTTCAGTTTCCATTAAAAAGGTATTAGATAGGGCGTTCCTGGTGGTCCAATAGGTAAAGAGTCTGCCTTGCTGTGCAAAGGGCACCGGTTCAATCCCTGGTTCAGGAAGACCCCACGTGTCGCTGAGCAGCAGGACTGGTGTGTCCAATTATGAACTAGCACTCTGGAGTGCATGCGCCCAGAGTTGGTGCTCTGCAACAAGAGAGGCCACTGCAATGGAAAGCCCACACAGGGCAAAGAATAAAGATGGATGAAAATAAATAAATAAACAATAGAAGAGGCCAAAATTTAAAAAAAAACAAAAGTATTAGATAGATGTTATTTATTCTACTTTACAGATGAAGAGACTGAGGCTCAAAGAGTTTAAATAACTTGGCCATGGCCCAGAGCTAATAAGTGGCAGGTCATAACCTGGATTTAGGTTGTCAGTAAGCCATTGGCTCATGCTTCTTCCCACTATGTCAAGTTGCTATCTGTAGTCGAGTTGGTCTCCCATTGGGTTCCAGGACGAAACAAGTCCACACAACACCCACACTGAGGAGAAGTCCCCAGTCCCTAACCAACTGCACTGTCCCAGCAGCACTGGCAGACTACAAAGAAAAAGATGCAACGGTAGAACAAAGTACACTGCTGCGGGGCCTTACAACCCACATCTATAAGTGGGCTGATGAAGTCCAGTCTTCTGCTCATCACTGCCAAGAGATGAAAAGCACAAAATGCCTGGCACACCCGCCTTACCGTCTTAAACACCATTTCTCACCAAAGAAACCAGGTGTCCAAGATGATCCTGAGATAGCTTGACTTACCACATAGCAGCAAAACTCTTGTGACTACTAGGATCGTGACAGAAGTCAACCTGAATAAGCCCCCACCTGGCAAAGAGAACACAATAACTGCTGTGGGCTGAAACACATCAGCTATGTTTAAAATCTGTAACGATGCAACAACATAAATCTTACTGGTCACCTTCGGCAGAGGCTAAATTGAGAAATTTGGTAAACAAAGAGAAATCTTCCAGCATTTATTCTCTCGTTTCTATTCGATCCAAACCTAAACGAGTCATGTGATGGATGAGAGGCACGGTGTCTCTATAGAAGTATTCCAGCTAACAGAAAAAGAGTTGAACGATCACTACCTAGCAACTGCTTGGTAAAAATAAATCCAGAGAGATAATTTGCACCAAACCAAGCCTGTAACTCTAGACTCTTGGTAGGAAATCAGGGGATAGGAAAACACGTGAAACAGTACCACTGGAAGTCAAGAACAAAATCAAAACTGGGGGAAATTCTCCAGGATGAAAGACCCACTTACTCAACAACAACAAAAACGACTTATAGGTCATAAGATCCATACCACAACGTATGAACTCTATCTTGATGGTGATGAAAAGGAACAATTATAAATTTTAAAAGATAATTAGAAAACTGTGAGCCCGGACTAGGTATTTAATTCCAGGAATATTAAGGAATTCATGTTTATTATTTGGGTGAAGTAAGAGTATTATATGATGATTCTCTTATAGAGGTATATAACGAAATATTCAGATGAAATGAGAAGGTTTGGTCTGGATTTGGGTTCAAAATAACACTGAAGAAAGTATACTTGAAAAAAGATTGCCCAGGTATTGATAATTACAGTTGCATAGGACTTACATGAATAATTAATGATCCACCAGGTTCACTGTTTTCTTTTTATGTTGGAAATCTTCAATATTAAAAAAGTCCTAAAAGAGCTCAAGAACTACTATAAAACAGCATCTTTTCTCCCTTCCAAACTTCGCAACAAATTCTAGTCACTGATCTTGTAAAAACAGAATATATGTAGTCTGGGGCATACTTAGGAAGTTTCTGCAGCTTCAAAGATGACCTGTTTCACACAGGTCATTTCCACAAGGCCATCTTTGCAATGTCTGCCTTGTTTTCCTACGTATTTAATTTGCGCTGATTTTTAGTGGCACAGTCCACTTCAAACGAGCAAATTCGGCGGTCTTGTCAGAAGACGGGTCACCCATTTGGTTAAAACGTGGTTCTGGTCCTGGATCTGCTGCTGTCTTAGAAGAGCGACTGGACTATGCAGAAAAGGCCTAAAACGCCCCCGTGTGGCAAGTACAGGTAAAAACAAGTCACGCCTTCCTGAATGCGTACAAACGGCTAAACATCTCCCAATATTTCTGTCCTTTAAAAACGACTGAGATCTTGTAAGACAGCTCCCTTTGTCAGGTCTGACAGACTTTGAAATGTTATCCAGATCTCCCAGCCTAATTGTAACGAAAAAATCAGTTACTTCTTTTTGGAAGAGAACAATAATCAAATGGTATTCAATCATGATATTTCTAAAAGGTTTGGATATTTTGTGTATGTACGGTGTTATGAGTCAGTTACTGCAAATCTTAGGTGGTTTCCACCTCTTCGGTGTATAAAAGGGTTTGGACACTGTTTTGCTTTATAAGAAATTATTCATGGGACCAAATAGAGAGGGCTTCCCAACTGGCTCAGCAGTAAAGAATTTGCCTGCCATTCAGGAGATGCAGGTTTTATTCTTGGGCGGGGAAGATCCCCTGGAGAAGGAAACAGCAACCCACTCCAGTATTCTTGCCTGGAGACTCCAATGGACAGACAGCCTGGTGGACTACAGTCCATGGGGTCACAAAGAGTCGGACACGACTGAAGCGACTGAGCATGCGTGCCCAATGGAGAAAGCTAAAAAATAAAAATGCAAAGGGTCTGACTTCCTGAAAAGGCACTCCATCCCAAAGAGTGGGGGGGCTGGATCACGAAAGGGATAATTAATGATCCACCAGGTTCACTGTTTTCTTTTTATGTTGGAAATCTTCAATATTAAAAAAGTCCTAAAAGAGCTCAAGAACTACTATAAAACAGCATCTTTTCTCCCTTCCAAACTTCGCAACAAATTCTAGTCACTGATCTTGTAAAAACAGAATATATGTAGTCTGGGGCATACTTAGGAAGTTTCTGCAGCTTCAAAGATGACCTGTTTCACACAGGTCATTTCCACAAGGCCATCTTTGCAATGTCTGCCTTGTTTTCCTACGTATTTAATTTGCGCTGATTTTTAGTGGCACAGTCCACTTCAAACGAGCAAATTCGGCGGTCTTGTCAGAAGACGGGTCACCCATTTGGTTAAAACGTGGTTCTGGTCCTGGATCTGCTGCTGTCTTAGAAGAGCGACTGGACTATGCAGAAAAGGCCTAAAACGCCCCCGTGTGGCAAGTACAGGTAAAAACAAGTCACGCCTTCCTGAATGCGTACAAACGGCTAAACATCTCCCAATATTTCTGTCCTTTAAAAAAACGACTGAGATCTTGTAAGACAGCTCCCTTTGTCAGGTCTGACAGACTTTGAAATGTTATCCAGATCTCCCAGCCTAATTGTAACGAAAAAATCAGTTACTTCTTTTTGGAAGAGAACAATAATCAAATGGTATTCAATCATGATATTTCTAAAAGGTTTGGATATTTTGTGTATGTACGGTGTTATGAGTCAGTTACTGCAAATCTTAGGTGGTTTCCACCTCTTCGGTGTATAAAAGGGTTTGGACACTGTTTTGCTTTATAAGAAATTATTCATGGGACCAAATAGAGAGGGCTTCCCAACTGGCTCAGCAGTAAAGAATTTGCCTGCCATTCAGGAGATGCAGGTTTTATTCTTGGGCGGGGAAGATCCCCTGGAGAAGGAAACAGCAACCCACTCCAGTATTCTTGCCTGGAGACTCCAATGGACAGACAGCCTGGTGGACTACAGTCCATGGGGTCACAAAGAGTCGGACACGACTGAAGCGACTGAGCATGCGTGCCCAATGGAGAAAGCTAAAAAATAAAAATGCAAAGGGTCTGACTTCCTGAAAAGGCACTCCATCCACTCAAATGAATGAGACAGTCTCCAGGCAGCAGCAGGAGGCTGGAAGTCAGAAAGGGAAAGGAGGGTGGACCGCTCTGGACTCAGTCCCAGTGGCAGCTCCAGGGGGCCGATGTTTCTGTCTTTGTGGTCCAGAAGGGACGCGATTTGCCCAGGAACACCTGGCAGAGCAGACACCCAGTCACACCCATTCTGCATCTGCTGCCTGTGAGGCCTTGGACAGGCGATGACCACTCTTGGCCTCCATTCTTTTTCTGCAAAATCAGGGCATTTGGCTAGAGGATCATTCTGCTCAAAGACAAAACCTTTTATCATTTCTCTAAACTGAAATGTGCTCAGAAGAAAATGTGCTTGAATAAACTCTGCTTTTACACTTTACTGCCCTGACACAAGCCTTTTCCCACTAAAATGACGCCCCTCTTTGGGAGTAGATCACACCAGTAACCCAAAAATGGACACAGAGACCCGGCCCCAAGGCCCCACATTGGGCAATTCTTTTTTTTTTTTTTTAAGATTTATTTATTTACTTATTTGAGAGGGGTGGGGTGGGGAGGGAGGGGAGCAGGTGGGCCACTACTATTGGTCTTTCATTTGTCCATTTTCATCCTTCTTTGTTCTTTGGCCCGTGTGGGCCTCCCATCATGGTGGCCTCTGTTGTTGCAGAGCACCGGCTCTGGGCACATGCGCTCCAGAGCTCTGGCTTGGTGATTGGTCACATCGGTCCAGCCGCTCCGCTGCACATGGGATCTTCCCAGGCCAGGGATCGAACCGGCGCCCCTTGCACTGCAAGGCGGTGTCCTTACCCATTGGACCACCAGGGAAGCCCACGTTGGGCAGTTCTTAAGGACGGCCACTGCAGCAGGCTCCCTGGCCTCAGCTGTAACAGCATCAGATTTTAGCTAGTCCTCGCGTGCAGTCCTCCTCTATTCACTCACTGCAGTGATGACCTCAAGGACAACCCCCAAGAGACCTCTGCAGGTACGACTCCCTCTCTCAGGGGGAGCTCATCAGAGGCAGCACTGAGGGAATGAAGGCCAGACCCCAGGGTCCCAGGAGCCTGCTGCCTTCGTGGTCTGTGTGAGACCTGTATCTCCCTGGCAGGGCTCTCGATCTGAAGAGGGAGCTGTACTCTGGGGTAGGCTTCTCATAAGACTTGAGTAGGACTGTTTTGTAAGGGGTTTACATGGTGCCCGGCACAGGGAAAGAAGCTCAACAACTTCTTTGTTATTATGCTATTAGCATTAGATGATGATGATGATGATGATGTTGATGAATGGAAGTGAATGGCTTAACGGTCCACGCCATCAGATTCACTATGTCTGTTCTATCAAAGTTTGACTTAAACCAGTGGTTCTCACACTGTGATGTGTAGCACAATCCCTGGAAAGGGAAAGAGAATGGGGAGCAGTTGCTTGTGATCAATACAGATATCAAAGCCTAAATGTCTCCTTTGGTGGGTCTAGACATCCAGGGTAAGAAAACTGTCACAAACACACGATCTCTTTTGAGTGAGGCCACTTGACCCCACCTACAGATGCATCTGGCCTGAGAGTCTAATCCTGACCCTAATCTGGAGGGGTTGCATGGTTTTTTCCTGCTGCCAGCCAATGGACAAACTTGGGCTCCATCCTAGAAAGTGAACTTCCACACGATTCTATTATACATTGCAGGGTACAGTGGACATAAAAAGCATTTGTTGGCAGGGTTGGTAAGTATAAGCAGGGAGTTTACACGTCACTCTGGTGCTTACATATGCTCATTCTCTGGGATCCAGAAATCCCTATTCCAGGGTGTGCCCCAAGAAATTTTGACAGATCAGTCCTTAGGCACATCAGGATCTTTATCTCCAAGTTACATGCAGTCATAGTAAGTTGGAAAATGCCTAAAGGTTCATCACGAGAATAGATAAGGAAATAGGACACAAGCACTTAGAAGCAAGAACCCAAATGTGACTAGAGCAACATGGATAGTTGTTCAAAGGAGGACTGAGTGAGAACAGGAGTTATCACATAGTTTTAGTCATTTTTCCTAGAAATTCATACACACACCAGACAGCCCAGAAGTAACCCTGAGTCCTGCTCAGCCTGCTCCCTTCTTTAGAGAAGGTACATCCTCCAAGGACCCTCTGTGATAATGCATCGTGTCTCTATCCATGCCCATTGCTGGGGATTAGGCATATGCTCTGTCCTTGGCCTAAGAGCTAACTAGTAAAAAGAATACAGACCTGTTCATACATGCCTTTTAAAAAGTGTGTCACTCCCCAAGTAGAATCAGGAGAAACCTGGCTAAGAAGCAGAATAAATGACCAACAGGAAAAGAAAAGAAAATAGACTCTAGCTAATCTGGAGAAAGGCTGTGTGATGAAATGAAGAAAAGCAAGTCAGGGCCCAGGATTTGTCTCTTGTACCCCTCAGCAGAGCAGAGGGAACCCTTATAAGCATCCAGTTAAATGGGCTGCTCTTGATCCTGGGTGACTTCTAGGGTCTTTGGGCTTGTTGGGTGTCATCATCTCCCTGATACCATAAGATCGGCTGACAAAACCCTCTCATTCAGTGGGAAGGCCATAGGCTTTGATGGAGACTAATGTAAGGGACTTCCCTTGTGCTTCAGGGGTTAAGAATCCACTTTCCAATGCAGAAGACGGTGGGTTGGATCCCTGGTTGGGGAACTAAGATCTCACATGCCTCCTAAGCTCCAATATAGCCAAACATAGAAATGAAATATTAAAAACAAAAAAGACTAACACAAGTCATTCCCTTCTCATCATGGTCTTGAGAGTTTTGTTAATGGCAATTCTGCTCATGCTCTGAACCTTGCCACAGATGAGAATCAATTTACAGATTTATAGTAATGATGCGCATGCTCAATCACTTCAGTCATGTCTGACTCTGCAGCCCCATGGACCATAGCCCATCAGGCTCCTTTGTCCATTGGTTTCGCCAGACACGAATACTGGAGTGGGTTGCCATTTCCTACTCCAGGGGATCTTCTCCACCCAGGGATTGAATCCGTGTCTCTTATGTCTCCTGCACTGGCAGGCGGGTTCTTTACCACTAGCATTACATGGCAAGCCTACGGTAATGAGGGGCCATAGCGACCAGCCCCTGGAGCCTGGATGCTCCCTCTATTGCGTGAGGAACAACCCACCTTGGTAGATTTTTCAGGGCTGTCCTCCAGGCCTTTCCCAACATTTCACTGTTTCAGAACTTGACTTCCTCACTTCACTGTTTCATCCAAGAACAAAATCTTCTAATGTCGGAATTGAGGCTCAGTTAAGAATGCCAGGCCTTTCTTTTAAAAAAAAAAAAAAATCATTTAACCAACCCAATCATTTAGAAAGATGTACTTGGGATAATTTCTTCACACATTCTATCTTCTCTTTGGAATAACAGTCATCACGTTGTGGGTACTTAATAAAGACTTATTGGCTGTTTATGCCTGATTTTGATTATTTTTCCATTTTCCATGTCTGTCTTCATTCACCTTTGCCAGTGAGACTCTTTCCCCAAAGCACTATAATTTCACTGCTAAGCCCTATCATCACCATTCCTGGCCTTCCTTCCATCCTTGAGGTAATCTGGAAATAATAGAGTGTTTTGTTCAACTTTCTCCCCTACTATCCCAGTACAACTTTTTCTGATGCTTGGTGATACAATGGAAGGGTTGACTACCTATGCCCTCGATGATGTTGGATCTAGATAAATTTTGTTACTTGGTGTTTTGTGGCCCAACAAGACAATACAGCGCATATGAATAAGAAGGTTAAATCTGAAGAAGATAGCACATACCAGAATCTCTTAAAAGAAAATGACATTCAGGTTGGAGGTATAAGAATCATTTGAGGAGGCACCAATGTTAAAAATTTCCTAAGTTCATATGTACATGTGTATGGTATGAGTCACTTTCTCCTAATTTTGTGAGAATTCCAATGTGCACTCATCCTTTTTTTAAAAAAATCATTTATTTATTCACTTATTTGGCTGTGCTGGATCTTGGTTGTGGCATGTGGAATTCTTTAGTTGCAGCATGTGGGATCTAGGTCATCAACCAGGGATTCAACCTGGGTTCCCCACATTGGGAGTGCAGAGTCTTAGCCACTGAACCACCAAGAAAATCCCCTCAACTTCTTACCCAAGAATATCTCAAAGACCTCTCAGGCGGGTTCTTTACCACTAGCATTACATGGCAAGCCTACGGTAATGAGGGGCCATAGCGACCAGCCCCTGGAGCCTGGATGCTCCCTCTATTGCGTGAGGAACAACCCACCTTGGTAGATTTTTCAGGGCTGTCCTCCAGGCCTTTCCCAACATTTCACTGTTTCAGAACTTGACTTCCTCACTTCACTGTTTCATCCAAGAACAAAATCTTCTAATGTCGGAATTGAGGCTCAGTTAAGAATGCCAGGCCTTTCTTTTAAAAAAAAAAAAAAAAAATCATTTAACCAACCCAATCATTTAGAAAGATGTACTTGGGATAATTTCTTCACACATTCTATCTTCTCTTTGGAATAACAGTCATCACGTTGTGGGTACTTAATAAAGACTTATTGGCTGTTTATGCCTGATTTTGATTATTTTTCCATTTTCCATGTCTGTCTTCATTCACCTTTGCCAGTGAGACTCTTTCCCCAAAGCACTATAATTTCACTGCTAAGCCCTATCATCACCATTCCTGGCCTTCCTTCCATCCTTGAGGTAATCTGGAAATAATAGAGTGTTTTGTTCAACTTTCTCCCCAACTATCCCAGTACAACTTTTTCTGATGCTTGGTGATACAATGGAAGGGTTGACTACCTATGCCCTCGATGATGTTGGATCTAGATAAATTTTGTTACTTGGTGTTTTGTGGCCCAACAAGACAATACAGCGCATATGAATAAGAAGGTTAAATCTGAAGAAGATAGCACATACCAGAATCTCTTAAAAGAAAATGACATTCAGGTTGGAGGTATAAGAATCATTTGAGGAGGCACCAATGTTAAAAATTTCCTAAGTTCATATGTACATGTGTATGGTATGAGTCACTTTCTCCTAATTTTGTGAGAATTCCAATGTGCACTCATCCTTTTTTTAAAAAAATCATTTATTTATTCACTTATTTGGCTGTGCTGGATCTTGGTTGTGGCATGTGGAATTCTTTAGTTGCAGCATGTGGGATCTAGGTCATCAACCAGGGATTCAACCTGGGTTCCCCACATTGGGAGTGCAGAGTCTTAGCCACTGAACCACCAAGAAAATCCCCTCAACTTCTTACCCAAGAATATCTCAAAGACCTCTCTACCTTGTAGAATTAGCTCTTTCCTTTTCTTTCCTTTCACCTCCTAGAGCTGGATGTACCTACTGACTTGTCTACTAACTGATGTGACAAGGATTTTTAAATAAGATGATCCAGTTCGATTGTCCACACAGGCAGTGGCTGTTTGCATACATACAGCTGTGAAATAACCCCCTTCTCTCACTAAAGCCCTGGAGGGTTTCCTGCCTGATCCACACTGTGCTAACCTACCTACAGCCTCAAGGCCACCCTCACCTGTCACCATCCTTACTCTTCCTTGGCTCTGATCAAGGCCAGGAGCATCTAGTCTCCTGAAAGCACATCTGGTGGACAGAGGGGAGAGGAAAAAGAGAGGAGACCATGAAAGGAGAGCCAGAAGGGAAGTCCCCCACCTCTCCTCTTCTTCAATCACCATTTCAGGAGTAGCAGTCAGAGGAAGAGGGGGTGGGAGAGAGATGAATAGGAAAGAGAGAAACTTCCAGAGGAAACTCCAGAGATGCCCACTCTCTGCAGCCCCATCTGCCTGCCCCTCACTTACACCTCTGGAGCCCGGCCAGGCCCAACTCCCCACCAGTGTTTTTGTGTAGAAATGCCTTCCCCTCTCCCAGGGAAGGTGTCCTCCAGCTTCCAATGCCAATCTTTCAGCACATTCTGCAGATGACCTTTTGGAACAAAATGCTGTGTAAACAGGTCCTTCTTATATCCCTCCTTGACTTCTGGTATGAAATATCTTTATACCTCCATTCATATAGTAGGTATAGCTATTTGCATTTATGAGTGTCCTTTTCATTTAAAAGGATACAATAATGTTTTTAAAACCAACTCTCAGGTTTTAACTGATATTGGCCTAAATCATATGTACATGTGTATGGTATGAGTCACTTTCTCCTAATTTTGTGAGAATTCCAATGTGCACTCATCCTTTTTAAAAATCATTTATTTATTCACTTATTTGGCTGTGCTGGATCTTGGTTGTGGCATGTGGAATTCTTTAGTTGCAGCATGTGGGATCTAGGTCATCAACCAGGGATTCAACCTGGGTTCCCCACATTGGGAGTGCAGAGTCTTAGCCACTGAACCACCAAGAAAATCCCCTCAACTTCTTACCCAAGAATATCTCAAAGACCTCTCTACCTTGTAGAATTAGCTCTTTCCTTTTCTTTCCTTTCACCTCCTAGAGCTGGATGTACCTACTGACTTGTCTACTAACTGATGTGACAAGGATTTTTAAATAAGATGATCCAGTTCGATTGTCCACACAGGCAGTGGCTGTTTGCATACATACAGCTGTGAAATAACCCCCTTCTCTCACTAAAGCCCTGGAGGGTTTCCTGCCTGATCCACACTGTGCTAACCTACCTACAGCCTCAAGGCCACCCTCACCTGTCACCATCCTTACTCTTCCTTGGCTCTGATCAAGGCCAGGAGCATCTAGTCTCCTGAAAGCACATCTGGTGGACAGAGGGGAGAGGAAAAAGAGAGGAGACCATGAAAGGAGAGCCAGAAGGGAAGTCCCCCACCTCTCCTCTTCTTCAATCACCATTTCAGGAGTAGCAGTCAGAGGAAGAGGGGGTGGGAGAGAGATGAATAGGAAAGAGAGAAACTTCCAGAGGAAACTCCAGAGATGCCCACTCTCTGCAGCCCCATCTGCCTGCCCCTCACTTACACCTCTGGAGCCCGGCCAGGCCCAACTCCCCACCAGTGTTTTTGTGTAGAAATGCCTTCCCCTCTCCCAGGGAAGGTGTCCTCCAGCTTCCAATGCCAATCTTTCAGCACATTCTGCAGATGACCTTTTGGAACAAAATGCTGTGTAAACAGGTCCTTCTTATATCCCTCCTTGACTTCTGGTATGAAATATCTTTATACCTCCATTCATATAGTAGGTATAGCTATTTGCATTTATGAGTGTCCTTATTTACATTTGAAGATAGGCTCCATCATTTCAATCATATTCTTGTTTTTTAAAACCAACTCTCAGGACTTCCCATGGAGGTCCAGTGGTTAAGAGCCTGCGCTTCCAATGCAGGGGAGGCTGGTTTGATCCCTGGTCTGGGAACTAAGATACCACATGAAGAGTGGCCAAAGAATTTTTTAAAAAGAACTAGGGTTTCCCTGGTGGTCCAGTGGGTAAAGAGTCCACCTTGCAATGCAAGAGGCGCCAGTTTGATCCCTGGCCTGGGAAGATCCCATGTGCCATGGAGTGGCTGGACTGGTGTGTCCAATTGGGAGCCAGCATTTTGGAGTGCATGTGCCCAGAGCCAGTTCTCTGCAACGAGAGAGGCCCACATAGGCCAAAGAATAAAGATGGATGAAAATGGATAAATGAAAGATCAACAGAAGTGGCCAAAAATAAACAAATAAATAAATAAACAAAAAAATCAATAAAAGAGGCCAGAATTTAAAAAAAAAAAAAAAAACGTAATAACTATTACTAAAGCCTATATATTTTGTGGGCTTCCCTAAAATACATATATTACATGTAACAGATAGAACTTCTTTTTTTTTTTTTTAAAGATTTATTTATTTATTTATTTATTTGGGAGGGGGTAGGGTGGGAAGGGAGGGGAGCAGGCGGGCCACTTCTATTGATCTTTCATTTATCTATTTTCATCCATCTTTGTTCTTTGGCCTATGTGGGCCTCCCATCGCGGTGGCCTCTGCTGTCGCAGAGCACCGGCTCTGGGCACATGTGCTCCAGAACTCCGGCTCGGTAATTGGATACATGGGTCCAGCCGCTCCGCAGCACATGGGATCTTCCCAGGCCAGGGATTGAATTGGCACCCCTTGCACTGCAAGGCGGTGTCCCTACCGACTGGACCACCAGGGAAGCCCAGAACTTCTTATATGTAAATCTTATATACATGAAGATCAGTGTTTTATACATACAAACAATAGTTCTTACTATTTATTAAATAGTAAAATTATCCAAATATTATTATAAAAATGTAGATAGCAAAGAGAGGGGTTTTTTTTAATTTAAAAAAAAGTTTTTGGCCATACTGCATATAGAATTTTGGTCCCCAGACCAGAGACTGGACCAGCATCCCCTGCACTGTATATGAGACTTAGAAGAAGTTATATCTATTACATACAATATATGTGTTTTATGGAGTTCCCTGGTGGCTCAGACAATGAAGACTCTGCCTGCAATGCAGGAAACCTGGGTTTGATCCCTGGGTTGGGAAGATCCCCTGAGGAAAGCAATGGCTACCCACTCCAGTATTCTTGCCTGGAGAATTTCATGGACAAAGGAGCCTAGAGGGCTATAGTCCTTGGGGGTCACAAAGAGTTGGACATGACTGAATGACTTAACATTTTCACTTTTCACTATATGTGTGTGTGTGTATATATATATATATATATGTCCCTCTGTCTCTGTCTCTCTCTCTCTCTGTATATATATATATATACTGAACATCATCCCAAAAAATGACACAGAAAGTCAGAAAGTGTGTGTGTGAAAGTCACTCAGTTGTGTCTGACTCTTTATGACCCATGGACAAGTCATGGAAATCTCCAGGCAAGAATACTGCAGTGGGTAGCCTTTTCCTTCTCCAAGGGATCTTCCCAACGCAGGGACTAAAATGCTAAGAATGGGATAAAATATTAATGGGAGTAGAATTATGGAGTACTTGCAAATCTTTTCTACTTTCTATAGTTTCCAAAGTTCTTGTTAATACACACATTACTTTTATAATTGGAAAAATAACAGTCAACATCATAGATATTTTTTTTCCAGGTAGATTTTGTTTAGTTTAGATTTTCAATTACTTAACTCAGAATTGATCTAAACAGACAACATCACGGTTTACAAATGAACGAAAAGGGGAAGTGGATACAGTTAATTGTTATGATGAAATCTGATGAAATACAGAAAAGTATGGAAGTAACAGCCAACACCTGTGTACCCTGAACCCAGCTCTATCAAAACCTAATATGTTCCTTTTTTGACATTGTGATTTAAAAAATTAAAGATTAAGTTGAAGCCCCTGACAACTATTTTTTTGCCTTTTCCTTGCCCAGAGATAATCAATAGTTTTGGTTTCACAATTTCCATGCATATTTTATACTATTACTACATTTATATGTAGCCATATATTACCAACACATAGATATTTTAATATATAATTGCCTGATGATAATGAAATCCTGGCTGAAACAAATACAACAAGGGCACTTTGAGAACAAAATTTTCCAAATTTGGATTTTCAAAACCAAAGTTATCTATTACTATTACAATGCTTTCAAATATGACAGGAATTTAGAAACTGTCAGAGTAGTAGAAACCTATCATTAAGAGGCTAAAAAGATTTCTTTGAACCTAGAGGGCTATAGTCCTTGGGGGTCACAAAGAGTTGGACATGACTGAATGACTTAACATTTTCACTTTTCACTATATGTGTGTGTGTGTATATATATATATATGTCCCTCTGTCTCTGTCTCTCTCTCTCTGTATATATATATATATACTGAACATCATCCCAAAAAATGACACAGAAAGTCAGAAAGTGTGTGTGTGAAAGTCACTCAGTTGTGTCTGACTCTTTATGACCCATGGACAAGTCATGGAAATCTCCAGGCAAGAATACTGCAGTGGGTAGCCTTTTCCTTCTCCAAGGGATCTTCCCAACGCAGGGACTAAAATGCTAAGAATGGGATAAAATATTAATGGGAGTAGAATTATGGAGTACTTGCAAATCTTTTCTACTTTCTATAGTTTCCAAAGTTCTTGTTAATACACACATTACTTTTATAATTGGAAAAATAACAGTCAACATCATAGATATTTTTTTTCCAGGTAGATTTTGTTTAGTTTAGATTTTCAATTACTTAACTCAGAATTGATCTAAACAGACAACATCACGGTTTACAAATGAACGAAAAGGGGAAGTGGATACAGTTAATTGTTATGATGAAATCTGATGAAATACAGAAAAGTATGGAAGTAACAGCCAACACCTGTGTACCCTGAACCCAGCTCTATCAAAACCTAATATGTTCCTTTTTTGACATTGTGATTTAAAAAATTAAAGATTAAGTTGAAGCCCCTGACAACTATTTTTTTGCCTTTTCCTTGCCCAGAGATAATCAATAGTTTTGGTTTCACAATTTCCATGCATATTTTATACTATTACTACATTTATATGTAGCCATATATTACCAACACATAGATATTTTAATATATAATTGCCTGATGATAATGAAATCCTGGCTGAAACAAATACAACAAGGGCACTTTGAGAACAAAATTTTCCAAATTTGGATTTTCAAAACCAAAGTTATCTATTACTATTACAATGCTTTCAAATATGACAGGAATTTAGAAACTGTCAGAGTAGTAGAAACCTATCATTAAGAGGCTAAAAAAAGATCTCTTTCCAGGCATTACCCGTAGTAGGAAAAAAATCTGGTGAATTCTTAGAAAAATAAACCCTTGTCTAGATAGATCTCTCAAGTGACAGGAAGTGTCGGCTGGTGAAGTCTTACATTCTTGGTGAGTTTCCTGATTTAAAGACACATGTACATTTTCATCATTTCTGAAGCATCTATGTGTTTCTAACTCAAAATCACAGGGGTTCCCATCCTACCTGGTTAAACCTATATGAAGCAGAGCTGTGTTTGCCACAGACAGTGAGGAAGGGAGTGGGCAGGAATGAATTCAGAGAGCCAGTCTCCAGCCTTGCCATGGGACCAACGACCCTGTCCCTGTAGGTTTGCTGCTTACTAACCCAGAGCCTCAGTTTCCTCACCTGAAAACTGAGGAACTGAACTGAATATCTCAATGCTTTGCTGTGAGGCCCTATTGCAAGGAACCATCAAAATGTTGATGTCTGATGTGGCCACAACTTCTTGGTTCCTCTCCCTGAGAAGCACACAGTTCTAGGGGAGAACACAGAGGCCCTGGGAACAGACAGTCTTCTCAACAAGCTTTGGGAAAATGTTTCAAAGCACAGAAACAAGAACAACCACAGAGGGTAATCATGTTCTGAGATAGGAGGGGCTTGGATGGAGGCAAAAGGAGAGACTGAAGAAAGGCAAGCTTTCTCTGGCGGAACATTCGCTCTTCCCAAAGTCATGGGCAGTCGAAGGAATAAAGTCACAGCGTTTCACAAAGCAGCCCGTGAAGACCAGCGACATGCTGGGGCAGGAAGTTGAAGCCCTGACAACTATTTTTTTGCCTTTTCCTTGCCCAGAGATAATCAATAGTTTTGGTTTCACAATTTCCATGCATATTTTATACTATTACTACATTTATATGTAGCCATATATTACCAACACATAGATATTTTAATATATAATTGCCTGATGATAATGAAATCCTGGCTGAAACAAATACAACAAGGGCACTTTGAGAACAAAATTTTCCAAATTTGGATTTTCAAAACCAAAGTTATCTATTACTATTACAATGCTTTCAAATATGACAGGAATTTAGAAACTGTCAGAGTAGTAGAAACCTATCATTAAGAGGCTAAAAAAAGATCTCTTTCCAGGCATTACCCGTAGTAGGAAAAAAATCTGGTGAATTCTTAGAAAAATAAACCCTTGTCTAGATAGATCTCTCAAGTGACAGGAAGTGTCGGCTGGTGAAGTCTTACATTCTTGGTGAGTTTCCTGATTTAAAGACACATGTACATTTTCATCATTTCTGAAGCATCTATGTGTTTCTAACTCAAAATCACAGGGGTTCCCATCCTACCTGGTTAAACCTATATGAAGCAGAGCTGTGTTTGCCACAGACAGTGAGGAAGGGAGTGGGCAGGAATGAATTCAGAGAGCCAGTCTCCAGCCTTGCCATGGGACCAACGACCCTGTCCCTGTAGGTTTGCTGCTTACTAACCCAGAGCCTCAGTTTCCTCACCTGAAAACTGAGGAACTGAACTGAATATCTCAATGCTTTGCTGTGAGGCCCTATTGCAAGGAACCATCAAAATGTTGATGTCTGATGTGGCCACAACTTCTCGGTTCCTCTCCCTGAGAAGCACACAGTTCTAGGGGAGAACACAGAGGCCCTGGGAACAGACAGTCTTCTCAACAAGCTTTGGGAAAATGTTTCAAAGCACAGAAACAAGAACAACCACAGAGGGTAATCATGTTCTGAGATAGGAGGGGCTTGGATGGAGGCAAAAGGAGAGACTGAAGAAAGGCAAGCTTTCTCTGGAGGAACATTCGCTCTTCCCAAAGTCATGGGCAGTCGAAGGAATAAAGTCACAGCGTTTCACAAAGCAGCCCCGTGAAGACCAGCGACATGCTGGGGCAGGCTCTGGGTTTGCGAACATCTAGGACAGAGCAGTGAGCCTCCCTGGTGAACGTATTAAAAGAGGGCTGCTCAGGTATAAGCCACCATACAGAGAATGGATAAAGGCCCTCCTGTACAGCACAGGGAACTAGCTTAAGAAAACAAAGGCCCACCCAGAATGTCCAGCCCTGCTCCTGTTTCCTTTCAGTGACACAGAGGGACCATGGGATGTGATGAGAGCCTGTGGTTCAGGAGTTAGGGAAGCTCCATAGCTGCAGTGACCAGTTTCTCAGACGACCTACTAAAACACTGTGATAGGAAAGCCGCTGGGAGGGGGATCCGGGATGTAGGGGGCATGTATTTTCCCAGGTGCAGGATGGGATTCGAGCAAAGAGCAACCTGAAACCATTCCACAGAGCATACACAGGGCTGGTCATGGCAGGGACATCCTAAACCAAAGTGTTAAAAGACTGCTGTTATGTCTACAGAGCCAGAGAAATCCCCCCAACAACCAAGACCCTATAGAGGGATCGGATGCATGTCAGGGCCGGGCATGTCAACAATCATCTTTCAAAGGAAAAGCACTCATAAACCAAATTCCCTCCCTCACATTTCCTGAATATCTAAGCCAGATGGCTAATTGGTGAGCCCTTCCACAGTGCCTGTCTCTCTGCCCTTTGACTTCCCTTTGTTTATTTAAAGATGTTTTGAATCGTCTTTCTATTGGAGGGTTTCTGACAGAGATCAGCAGGAACTGAACTTTCTGCATCAAATGTTGATGTCTGATGTGGCCACAACTTCTCGGTTCCTCTCCCTGAGAAGCACACAGTTCTAGGGGAGAACACAGAGGCCCTGGGAACAGACAGTCTTCTCAACAAGCTTTGGGAAAATGTTTCAAAGCACAGAAACAAGAACAACCACAGAGGGTAATCATGTTCTGAGATAGGAGGGGCTTGGATGGAGGCAAAAGGAGAGACTGAAGAAAGGCAAGCTTTCTCTGGAGGAACATTCGTCTCTTCCCAAAGTCATGGGCAGTCGAAGGAATAAAGTCACAGCGTTTCACAAAGCAGCCCCGTGAAGACCAGCGACATGCTGGGGCAGGCTCTGGGTTTGCGAACATCTAGGACAGAGCAGTGAGCCTCCCTGGTGAACGTATTAAAAGAGGGCTGCTCAGGTATAAGCCACCATACAGAGAATGGATAAAGGCCCTCCTGTACAGCACAGGGAACTAGCTTAAGAAAACAAAGGCCCACCCAGAATGTCCAGCCCTGCTCCTGTTTCCTTTCAGTGACACAGAGGGACCATGGGATGTGATGAGAGCCTGTGGTTCAGGAGTTAGGGAAGCTCCATAGCTGCAGTGACCAGTTTCTCAGACGACCCACTAAAACACTGTGATAGGAAAGCCGCTGGGAGGGGGATCCAGGATGTAGGGGGCATGTATTTTCCCAGGTGCAGGATGGGATTCGAGCAAAGAGCAACCTGAAACCATTCCACAGAGCATACACAGGGCTGGTCATGGCAGGGACATCCTAAACCAAAGTGTTAAAAGACTGCTGTTATGTCTACAGAGCCAGAGAAATCCCCCCAACAACCAAGACCCTATAGAGGGATCGGATGCATGTCAGGGCCGGGCATGTCAACAATCATCTTTCAAAGGAAAAGCACTCATAAACCAAATTCCCTCCCTCACATTTCCTGAATATCTAAGCCAGATGGCTAATTGGTGAGCCCTTCCACAGTGCCTCTCTCTGCCCTTTTGACTTCCCTTTTGTTTATTTAAAGATGTTTTGAATCGTCTTTCTATTGTAGGGGTTTTCTCTGACAGAGATCAGCAGGATCAAGTAACAATCTCACAGGCTAAGGACAGAACTACTGGGTTGAATGGATAACAAAACTGTAGCAACGAAACCCCAAACGACTTTGGTAAGACGATGATTCAAAATTCATTCTAAATGAATTTGTATGGATTTCTTTCAGAGCCAGTGATAAAGCAGTCTGGGATATTTTGCTTCCTGTCTAGTTACATGAAAAATAATTCATGCTCACACAAAAGCTTATTAATATGACAAATTTTATGGAAAACACATGGCTACCTTCAGACTTCCACAAAATTTCTAAATCTTTCATGGGATTCTAAAATTTCAAGGAAAGAGAATTCATAAAACATTCAGAAATGGGTGCCCACTGGTTTTAAAGAGGGTAATGGGATTTGTTTCAGAAAGTCTCTTGCTTTATCCTTCTCTCAGCCTTGTTCTCATAGGGACAAAGGGCAGATACACAGGGTCTTCGCTTGGCATCACAAAATGGTGAATCCTTTCAAAACTGTAAAAGATCTTCTCTGGAAAGAGGAAAATGAGGATAAGGTACATTTTTAAAGAAAACAATAAACCAATTTTTTTTTTTTTTTCTGGTGGAGAAATTGGCTCTTTGGGCTAGGATGCCTGAAGACAGGTTTTTGGAACTGAAATGATTCAGGGTTAATTTATCTGTATTTTAATAAGGGGGTGACAGAGAGAGAAGAAAATTCCCAAACAATGTCCATAGAGTTTCCTTCTTTTGTCACGATCCTGTACATCTGAGATGAATAGTAGAGGGGTGTACAACCAAATGAATGATAGAGACTATCTGTGAGGATGAGACTGAGAAGATTACATTTTACCTATTTCGGGAAAGCTTCCATTTCTGCTCATTGGACTGGGCCTCTTAAAGCCCAGTGTGCCTCTGAGCCTGGGCCACTTGGGTGACAGAAACAACCTCGTCCAACAAGGACCCAGGAAGGGTGCAGGGACAGAGCTCACAGAAGGATGAGTCTGCTGCCCTGGAAGCCCAGTTGCTACAGTTTGAGTAACTGAGCACTGGGAAGGGTCCTGACCCCAGGTGGCCTCAGGGTTTGGGCAAAAGCTAACTTCCCTTTTGTTTATTTAAAGATGTTTTGAACCCTTTATTGGAGGGTTTTCTGACAGAGATCAGCAGGATCAAGTAACAATCTCACAGGCTAAGGACAGAACTACTGGGTTGAATGGATAACAAAACTGTAGCAACGAAACCCCAAACGACTTTGGTAAGACGATGATTCAAAATTCATTCTAAATGAATTTGTATGGATTTCTTTCAGAGCCAGTGATAAAGCAGTCTGGGATATTTTGCTTCCTGTCTAGTTACATGAAAAATAATTCATGCTCACACAAAAGCTTATTAATATGACAAATTTTATGGAAAACACATGGCTACCTTCAGACTTCCACAAAATTTCTAAATCTTTCATGGGATTCTAAAATTTCAAGGAAAGAGAATTCATAAAACATTCAGAAATGGGTGCCCACTGGTTTTAAAGAGGGTAATGGGATTTGTTTCAGAAAGTCTCTTGCTTTATCCTTCTCTCAGCCTTGTTCTCATAGGGACAAAGGGCAGATACACAGGGTCTTCGCTTGGCATCACAAAATGGTGAATCCTTTCAAAACTGTAAAAGATCTTCTCTGGAAAGAGGAAAATGAGGATAAGGTACATTTTTAAAGAAAACAATAAACCAATTTTTTTTTTTTTTCTGGTGGAGAAATTGGCTCTTTGGGCTAGGATGCCTGAAGACAGGTTTTTGGAACTGAAATGATTCAGGGTTAATTTATCTGTATTTTAATAAGGGGGTGACAGAGAGAGAAGAAAATTCCCAAACAATGTCCATAGAGTTTCCTTCTTTTGTCACGATCCTGTACATCTGAGATGAATAGTAGAGGGGTGTACAACCAAATGAATGATAGAGACTATCTGTGAGGATGAGACTGAGAAGATTACATTTTACCTATTTCGGGAAAGCTTCCATTTCTGCTCATTGGACTGGGCCTCTTAAAGCCCAGTGTGCCTCTGAGCCTGGGCCACTTGGGTGACAGAAACAACCTCGTCCAACAAGGACCCAGGAAGGGTGCAGGGGACAGAGCTCACAGAAGGATGAGTCTGCTGCCCTGGAAGCCCAGTTGCTACAGTTTGAGTAACTGAGCACTGGGAAGGGTCCTGACCCCAGGTGGCCTCAGGACGGTATTGGGTTGGCCAAAAAGCTAATTTGGAGTTTTCCATAACATTTTATGGGTGCAGAGGTCACTCTTAATGATTCTAGTGTTTTTCTAGAAATAAGGAGATGCAAGAATTGGGCTCATAAAATCCTCTCATGCTCTGTAACAATCTATATGTGTAGAAAAGTGTTAGTCGCTCAGTCATGTTCAACTCTTTGCGATCCCATGGACTGAAGCATACCAGGCTCCCCTACCCATGGGATTCTCCAGGCAAGAATACTGGAACAGGTTGCCATTTCCTTTTCCAGGGGATTTTCCAGACCCAGGAATCGAACCCTGGTCTCCTGCATTGCAGGCAGTTTCTTTACTATCTGAGCCACCAGGGAAGCCCTATATGAGAAATCTGCACAGGAAAAGAATCTAAAAAGAGTGGATTTATGTATTCATATATGTATAACTGATTTGCCTTGCTGTACAGCAGAAAGCAACTCATCATTGTAAATCAACTGTACTCCAATCCAGTGTTTTAAAAATCCATCCCGCCCCCCCTTCCAAAAAAAGTCCTCTCCTGAAAATATCTAACTATCTAAAGGTCTGTTCTTCCAGTTTTTCTCAGAGCACAGAGTGCCTCATTCTTGATCTCCACCCTGAGCTCCTTTCAGGGGCTGTTGAAGCTCATCAGCTACAGTGGTTTAGGACTTTGTTCTTGCAGAGGCAGATGGTAGTTGCCAGTTTTTAGTTGGCAGCTGGCTGAAGTCACAGGCATTATGAATGAAACACAACATTAGTTATCAGCTGCTGAAGACCTCATGGCACCAGTGCCTCCACCCTGCATCTAGTGTCTCTACTACTTCTAGCTCAGGAGCTGAACTGAGTTGCTTTCCAATCTGAATTTTGAATTTTTCATTTCCTAGTCACTGCAAACCTTTTTTTTTTTTTGGTGGGGGTGGGGTGGGGAGGGAGGGAAGCAGGCGGGCCACTTCTATTGGTCTTTCATTTCTCTATTTTCATCCATCTTTGTTCTTTGGCCCGTGTGGGCCTCCCATCGCGGCGGGCTCAGTTGTCGCAGAGCACCGGCTCTGGGCGCATGCGCTCCAGAGCTCCGGCTCGGTCATTGGACACATCAGTCCAGCCGCTCCGCAGCACGTGGGATCTTCCCAGGCCAGGGCATGAACTGGCGCCCCTTGCACTGCAAGGCGGTGTCCTTACCCACTGGACCACCAGGGAAGCCCACTGCAAACCTTTTAGAGAAGCTGACATTTCAGGGCAAATGAATGTATGTTCAAGTCCTTAAAAAACATAGTGCTTTTATACTTCTAGTTGACTTCTGGCAGCTAGACATCTTAGCATGTATTTTAATATGTCTGTTTTGAAGCTGAAAACTGTTTCTTCTATATTTTCTGACTTAGGAGGCCACTGATAAGGAAGTGTGTTCAACACAACTTAGTTTCTTCCTTAGTGAAAAGATTCTTCTTGAATAAAAACTTTATCCCACGTGCTGCTGGCTTGCCGCAGCCTCATCCCTGGCTAAGCAAAGAACACATCAGCCATCTAAACCACTGTTTCAAGAGATCTGAGCAAGGAAAAGCAAGGATGGTAAGAGAAATTATTTTGAAATTTAAACATGTTGGGTTGACTATCATACATTTCTGTTGATTTCTAGTTTTAAGAAAGATTATTGCCCTTTCCAAGACATGTTCAAATACAAGGGCAGGAGCACTTCAAATACATGGGTTAGGAATCCGCCTTCCAATGCAGGGGACAGGGGTCCAATCCTTGGTCGGGGAACTAAGATCCCACGTGCAGCGAGGCAACTAAGTCCATGCACCAAAACTACTGAGCCCACATGCTTTGAAGCCCACATGCCACAACTAGAAAAAAGCTCATGCTTTACAACAGAATATCCCTGGTTCAGCTATAAATAAAATATTTTGTTAAAAATACAAGTGCCATCGGGGGGTGGGGACCAGGGATATGCATATGACTGATCTGGGAACATACATGTCTGTGAACAACAAAACTCTGTAAAACCGTTAAAATAAAGAATTAAAAAAAAAAAAAACAAGTGCCAGATTTATGGAAAGACATTGCCTTCATTAACATTTCAAATGTCTTACAATGTACAAATTTGGTAAAAGCATTACTTTCCTTAGGCAAGAGTGAGAAGCTGTGGGGCAAGAGCGCCTGACCATGCCATCTTGGCTAATTTGCTCCTTCCCTTCACTCCACCTCTACAGGGTCTCTCACCTCACAATCTACGTGCAGTCCATCTTCCTCAATACTCCCTTGGCAAGCAACTCTGACCCCTGGATTGACATCTTTCAACAGCAGTAGCCACAACAACAAGCAGTTACACTCCCAATATATATAGGAAAACCCAACACCAGGTATCACCTGGAACGCATGCTGCAGTCCTTGCCCTCACAGGGCTAGAATGACCCACTGCATGTGGGGTGCCTTTATCTTCCATGGCCAAGTCCAGTTCACCATCTGTCTTTGTGAGACTGCAAGAAAGCCTCCAGAGGAGCAACTCCACCCTTACAGGCAGAAGGAGAAGGGGATGACAGAGGACAAGATGTTTGGATGACATCACCAATTTAATGCACATGAGTTTGAGCATGCTCCAGGAGATAGTGAAGGACAAGGAAGCCTGGCGCGCTGACATCCATGGGGGTACAAAGAGTCAGACACAACCGAGCAATTGAACCGAACTGAAACCCCCCCAACCATAGATGCCAGGCCCACCCCTTCATGGAGTGGATTTTTCTGGAGTTCACAGTCCACCCACGTGATTCCAAGTGCTTTCACACTGTTCTAACTATGCAAGAAAATCAGAGGTTAGTAGCACATCATAGGACACAGTCTTTACCGTACACCTCTGCACAGAGAGCTATCCCATTTTCAAAAGTAAGGACACAGCCTTTATACACTATTTGGTTGCCATAGCCATCAACGTATGCTCTAACACCAGGAAACTGCTCTGGCTTGCCATAAACAAGGCTGCACTGGGCACTGGTGTCAGCCAGGGCCATTACTCTCTGTACATTAGCTAGTGACAAGCAGATTGCAAGTTCTACGTGGGGCCTCTGGTCCCTGCTTGACCTCTTCAGGAGGGCAGCTTGGGCTGAGCCCTATTCAAAGTGGAAAAAGGAATCATCAAAAGGAATATCCTCGTGCACCATGTAACCTTTTAACTGAACCGCCCATATCCCTTGCTGTGCTTCCCAAATTGCTTCCCAAACTTGGTAAACAGCTGCTCTGGTCTCAGTTGCCTCTATAGCTCTAGGAGCAGAGCGCTGGGCCATCTATCCATTTTATTTCTGTCAACTCCTGCTGCCAGCAAATCAGTCCACATTGACATTCTCATCACCTGGCTGGGGCCTTTACCAGCTCAGGCCCCCTTCAGGGTCTTCACACTCCTAATCACCTTTGCCTACCACTGTCCCTCTATTTCTCCCAAGCTAGTCACTCTTGAGGCGCCCTCATAGATGGGGCACACCACACAGGGCACAAGAATAGCAGTCAGGGTCCAAAAGAGGTTGATTGCTCAAAATGGCATCTCAAATGCCACCAGTAAAGTGCTCATCCGCCTGGGCCTTGAGTATTTGGGTTAAACAGCAGCTGCTTCACGCCCAGTGCTCACGCCACTTGGATCAACTTAGAATAGGTATACTATTTATCCCAGAGCTCTCCCGAGTTCAACCACATGGCACAGGTGGCAGCATTAATCCATTCCATGTGGGTGTGTATTTGGTTAGGTGCACCCTCCCTGAGTTTCCTAGCATTCTACAACCTTTGTCCCAACGAGAGGGGAATGGTTATAGATTGCAACCATTCTATTTCATCCCCAGCACATATGGTACCATCCATCCACTGTGTCCCAAAATCACACGAGCCATGCCGTCAAGGGTTCCCCTTGCTTTTGCCGAAACTGCACACCCAAGTCGAGCAACTCCCTCTGAGTATATGATTGCTATGTCATGAATTCAGTCACGTTAGGAGTCCCTTGACGATGTCCCCCAGGGCCTTAGGATGCTCATGCCTCACTTTCTGCAGCACAACCAGCCTCGCTGCCAAGCGGGGCCCACAATCTCATAGCATTCATCAGCACCGTCACTTACCGCCTCGCCGTCAGAGACGCTGGGCTCTTCAGGGCCACAGGGTTCTTCTCTAATGCCAATATACGTTGCTGTAGGTCTTCCAAGTGTGTCTGCACATTGAGCACTTGCGCGGCACTGCGGAGAGCACGAGGCATTTTTGCCTTCAGGGCATTCAGGAAAACGCAACCATCAGTGCAAGAGGCAGTCCCGTTCTACCTTGTTCAGCAAAGGGGAACTCACCGCCTGTAACGCCTTTTCAAGGCTATCTAGGAAACCGTTCACTGCTTCCCAGTCTTCCACCAGAACCCACTCTGAGACGACCACAGGCACGCGGTCGCCACTGGCGTCCTTCATCCGGCAAGCCTCAGGCTCCCCTACCTGCTGGGTATCCTGCCGACTACGCCAACTGTATTGCAGATCCTGTTCCTGACGCCAGTTGTCTGGCTGTCCACGCTGTTTGCACTGTTCACTGAACCCAGGGTAGGCAAGGTGTGAGCTAAGAGGCTGGAGGGAAGCTGGAGGAGCCCTAGGAACTGTAGACGTGCTTCTTCTCTCTCGGCTGGCGTGGCGGCCAAAACACAGGCTCTCCTCTGGCTGACGCAGCAGCCATAACGTAGTTATAACGTCATATAACATAACCATGACAAGGCTCCAATGCAGCCCCAGTGCAGCAGTAGCCAGGGCTCCCGTGGTGAAGCTCCTACAAGCGTACCACACAAGGCCATGACGAGCGAGGACCTCGAGCGGAAGCCAGGACTGCTAGAGGCCGCGCATGCGCAGTGCTGGAAGTGCGCTCAGCTGTTTCAGTGATTGTTTACAAAACTTGGGGCAAGAGCTAGAGGCCCTGGGGCCAGAAAGCCTGACCACACTCTCTTGGCTCATTTGCTCTTTCCCTACATACACCCAGGAGTAGAATTGCTGAATCCTATGGTGACTCTATTTGTAGTTTTTTTAAGTCACCTCCATACTGTTTTCCACAATGACTGTTTCACAGTGGAGGAGGTTTCCCTTTCCCACTGTCTCCAGCATTTATTATTTGTAGACTTTTTGGCAATGGCTGTCCTGACGCATGTGATGTGATGCTGCCAAGCGGGCCCACAATCTCATAGCATTCATCAGCACCGTCACTTACCGCCTCGCCGTCAGGCGCTGGGCTCTTCAGGGCCACAGGGTTCTTCTCTAATGCCAATATACGTTGCTGTAGGTCTTCCAAGTGTGTCTGCACATTAAGCACTTGCGCGGCACTGCGGAGTGCACGAGGCACTTTTGCCTTCAGGCCATTCAGCAAAACGCAACCAACATTGCAAAAGGCAATCCCGTTCTACCTTGTTCAGCAAAGGGGAACTCACCGCCTGTAACGCCTTTTCAAGGCTATCTAGGAAACCGTTCACTGCTTCCCAGTCTTCCACCAGAACCCACTCTGAGACGACCACAGGCACGCGGTCGCCACTGGCGTCCTTCATCCGGCAAGCCTCAGGCTCCCCTACCTGCTGGGTATCCTGCCGACTACGCCAACTGTATTGCAGATCCTGTTCCTGACGCCAGTTGTCTGGCTGTCCACGCTGTTTGCACTGTTCACTGAACCCAGGGTAGGCAAGGTGTGAGCTAAGAGGCTGGAGGGAAGCTGGAGGAGCCCTAGGAACTGTAGACGTGCTTCTTCTCTCTCGGCTGGCGTGGCGGCCAAAACACAGGCTCTCCTCTGGCTGACGCAGCAGCCATAACGTAGTTATAACGTCATATAACATAACCATGACAAGGCTCCAATGCAGCCCCAGTGCAGCAGTAGCCAGGGCTCCCGTGGTGAAGCTCCTACAAGCGTACCACACAAGGCCATGACGAGCGAGGACCTCGAGCGGAAGCCAGGACTGCTAGAGGCCGCGCATGCGCAGTGCTGGAAGTGCGCTCAGCTGTTTCAGTGATTGTTTACAAAACTTGGGGCAAGAGCTAGAGGCCCTGGGGCCAGAAAGCCTGACCACACTCTCTTGGCTCATTTGCTCTTTCCCTACATACACCCAGGAGTAGAATTGCTGAATCCTATGGTGACTCTATTTGTAGTTTTTTTAAGTCACCTCCATACTGTTTTCCACAATGACTGTTTCACAGTGGAGGAGGTTTCCCTTTCCCACTGTCTCCAGCATTTATTATTTGTAGACTTTTTGGCAATGGCTGTTCTGACGCATGTGATGTGATCCCTCACTGCAGTACTCTAGTAATTACAAGAACCTTTTCATGTCAGGTGTGATTTTTTTCAAGATGGCAAGCAATTTTTTCCTAAAATAGCTTGTCATTCCCCTTTTCTCCTATTTAATTGCTTTGACTTGGGAATGGGATAAACTCAACCAGATGAAGAAAATAATCTAATAGAGATTCATGCTTCATTGGTTGTTGTTGTCCTTATTATTTTTAAGAATTATTTCAAACTTTTCCACCTGAGAACCCAAGTTCAATACTTAGAGGAGAAATAACTATTCCATCTATCTAAGGCTCAACAGATGATTGTGGTTACAGAGGCAGATGAACATGAAGCAACCATGGATGAACCATCTGCCCTCTGTCCTAGGAGACCTGTTGAGAACCAATCTAGGAACCGCACGTCAGCCATGTTCCTAACCTGGATAACCATTGCTCAGAGCTCACTAGTGACACCAAGGAAACACCAACAGACCCACCTGGGGATTCCACCACCTGTAAGCACTCTGCTCCCTGACTTTACATAGGGACTCCTGGTTCCCATCCCAGTTTTGTTTTGATTAGCCTATTTTTGTTGGTTTTCCCCTCTTCATTCATGTAAGTTTTACAATCCACCCCTCGACTTGGTGCCCACCCTACCACCCTTGATAAATATGGAAATGAAACAATCACTCTGCAGTAGTCAAGTCATTGCCTCACTCAGTTCTCAGAAATACAAAAATGAGTAGGATCTATTATTATAGCATCTCCCATGTGATGTTCTTCCCGCAGAAATTTTGTTAGGATTGTGCCCTGTTCTACTGTCACATTTTTTTTCTTTTGAACTGATGTTCTGTATTCTAGAAATCATTCAGAAAGAATAGATGTTCCTACATCCAATACACATTGTGCAAAACAGAAAGAGAAAGGGCACAGTGGAGAATGAACGGACACTCTTTTAAGAGGCAGAACTAAGAACTAAATTTACTTTCTGGTCCCAACTCACATTGTGCCCATTTATTTTCTTTCATAGATCAGGATCACAAGAATCTTCAACAGAAGAAATGCCAAGAGGGCTAGAATTTCGCCAGATGTTGGCATTAATAATGGAGCAAACAAGAACTGATGACAGACACATCAAGTCTGAAAACGACACAAAGAATGCACATATTGTGAGAGGGCTCCCCCCTTTCTAATTCTGCCTATTGCCAAATATTTTTATTTCTTTCACATTATTCATGGTAAAATATAGAACACAGAACCACGCATCACATCCAAAACTGCTCTGCTGGCGACATTGTTTGATTCACTCCTGATCATCATACACATCTTTAGACAATAAATTGATGGTTATTAAAACCACAGAATATTTACTATGAGCTTATTTTACTTGCATCATCACTTCGATTAAAAAATAAAAAAGGATTTAAGGTGGTTTATAAGGTGAGAAGGAAAAAGAGTAAACAAAGGCCAGAACTTTAGCTAGAATTAGAACTGAAGTAGATTTCTAGGAATGAATAGTACTTGATTCGAATCTTTTCAATTGTTTGCCATCAGCATGAAACCCCACCCCCATGCCATATATTTGCCCACAAGAATCTTAACCTCCCCTGAACTCCACACTCTACCCTATAAAGACACATAGGAAAGGTATCCCAAACCTGAGTGCTCCCCATCGCAGACACTGAAGATAACCCTCATTAAAACTGTTAGGATTCCCTAAAAATAACCACCCTGTTCTGGGAAGGGTGTGGACGTATAGTGCCATTCTCAGGTGCCATTTCCATGTCTGAATTATTGCCAGAATTCTGACCAGAAGTTTAAGGAAAGGGGAGAAATTATTTTAGGATTCAAACAAAAATCAGAAGATACTGGAATTCTCAAAATGAAACACAGTTGAAGTGCAAAATAATAAAGGGTCAAGTGACATGAAATAAAGGGGCCCCAAGTTTGTGAGTGTGCAGGCACGCACAGTGTTTGTGGCATATGTGGTCTACATAATGTAAATGTACAATTTATTACAAAAAGAAATAATCAGCATGAAAATTCAAAGCAATTATACATCAAAATACAGAAAGTATGACAACTAGCAAGACCTGCTGGTTACTAGGCTTTATTCTGTGTCAGGCTCTGCTTTAAGTGCTGTCCATGGTTTTTATTTCCTATTCTTATTTAAAGCAGAAATCTAAGATGCAACTAAAGAATTAATAATGGAGCAAACAAGAACTGATGACAGACACATCATCGAAAACGACACAAAGAATGCACATATTGTGAGAGGGCTCCCCCCTTTCTAATTCTGCCTATTGCCAAATATTTTTATTTCTTTCACATTATTCATGGTAAAATATAGAACACAGAACCACGCATCACATCCAAAACTGCTCTGCTGGCGACATTGTTTGATTCACTCCTGATCATCATACACATCTTTAGACAATAAATTGATGGTTATTAAAACCACAGAATATTTACTATGAGCTTATTTTACTTGCATCATCACTTCGATTAAAAAATAAAAAAGGATTTAAGGTGGTTTATAAGGTGAGAAGGAAAAAGAGTAAACAAAGGCCAGAACTTTAGCTAGAATTAGAACTGAAGTAGATTTCTAGGAATGAATAGTACTTGATTCGAATCTTTTGAATTGTTTGCCATCAGCATGAAACCCCACCCCCATGCCATATATTTGCCCACAAGAATCTTAACCTCCCCTGAACTCCACACTCTACCCTATAAAGACACATAGGAAAGGTATCCCAAACCTGAGTGCTCCCCATCGCAGACACTGAAGATAACCCTCATTAAAACTGTTAGGATTCCCTAAAAATAACCACCCTGTTCTGGGAAGGGTGTGGACGTATAGTGCCATTCTCAGGTGCCATTTCCATGTCTGAATTATTGCCAGAATTCTGACCAGAAGTTTAAGGAAAGGGGAGAAATTATTTTAGGATTCAAACAAAAATCAGAAGATACTGGAATTCTCAAAATGAAACACAGTTGAAGTGCAAAATAATAAAGGGTCAAGTGACATGAAATAAAGGGGCCCCAAGTTTGTGAGTGTGCAGGCACGCACAGTGTTTGTGGCATATGTGGTCTACATAATGTAAATGTACAATTTATTACAAAAAGAAATAATCAGCATGAAAATTCAAAGCAATTATACATCAAAATACAGAAAGTATGACAACTAGCAAGACCTGCTGGTTACTAGGCTTTATTCTGTGTCAGGCTCTGCTTTAAGTGCTGTCCATGGTTTTTATTTCCTATTCTTATTTTACAGATAAGGGAGCTGACATTTGGTGAAGTTAAGTCTCGTACCCAGGACTCACACGGTGTGGCAAAAAAAGGAATTAAACCAGGGCCTGCCAGGCAAGATCTGACCATCACTGTGTGCTGCCTCTCAGTGGCCAGAGCAGGTAACTACCAAGCATGAATTCTGGCTATTACTCTCCTTTATCTAAAACTCTTTGTTTTCACCAATAACCTGCCTATGCTGGGCAAAGACAATCTCTATAGTCCCTTTTTTTAACCCAGTGTTCTTCATTATGCCAAAGTTAGGAAAATATGACCGCGTATCAAATCGATTCTTAAGAAGCTGACCTCATGAACAAATTGATGGCAATTCATTTAGCCTGGAATTTATAAATTACATATTATGACTAGTTTGTGTTACCTCTGCATTCCTGGAACCGGGAAACAGTCATCCTTCATATTTTGAGAGAGTTTCACAAATGACTAGGGAGTCCTCAAAGATCTATGTAAGACCATTAAACTACTTCCACACTTGTTTTTGGGAAAAAATAAATGAAAACAAATGGAGCTAGAATTGAAGTTACAGATAATGAATTGAGTTCACTCTCTTTGTTTCATAAAGGATTAGATGAGGCCCAGAGAAGACATTTTTGCTATACTGATATTGGTATTATTGGTATCATTACTATTGCCATTATCATCAGCTTCTAAGGGCTCTGCTGGCTAAAAAGTCTTCCTTCTTTATTCTCTGTGAAATATCCCAGAAGAAGAAGTGTCAGAGGCTCTTTGCCTTTTTTTCTGAGCTGGAGATTTATGAGCCACAGACTGCTGCCCATTTTTAGTCCTCACTCCACACACATGCCTGGCTTCCCAGGTGGCACTAGTGGTAAAGAATCCACCTGCCAATGCAGGAGCCACAGGTGGGTTCCGTCCCTGGGTTGGGGAGATACCTGGAGTAGGAAATACCACCCACTCCAGTATTCTTGCCTGAAAGATTCCATGCACAGAAGAGCCTGGCAGGCTACAGTCCATGGGTCACAAGGAATCAGAACATAACTAAGCATGCATGCCACACACACATGTGACTCATTCAAGAATTCCACTCTTGATATTATGGACAACTATTTTCCTTAGTGAGTATAGTTTTGAAAAATAACTTACAAAAATTTGGGGGATTTTCGTACTTAAAGGAAGAAAACTGTGTAAAATGTACACATACAGGTGTGCATGTATACAACTGCTATGTCTGTGTTGTTGGTGTGTGTTCTTATGTTTGCTATACACCTGACTGGTAGATATAGTTGTCATCAAAGAAGTAAGATTAAGTGCTCCATCTGAAATTAATTTCAGTTTCAACTTGTAGTTATTTTGTATGTATGACTCCTTACACCCTTCTGGTAAGATATCTGACAGGTAGAGGAGAAAAAAAAAAAAAAAAGAAATTCCTGAAATGAAATATTTAGGATTAAAGGTATTTATCTCCTAGGATAACCCTAGTGTCTAAACTGGAAAATCTTTCATACAAATATCTATATTGCTTTCTACTTAGGAAGATCCAAAGAATCAGCCAAAACCCTGGGTAGAGACTGAAAAGCATAGGTCACATGCCAAGAAACCCTTTCAAAATACAATGATACCCTTTCAAAATACAATGATACGGGAAGATAATGCCCCTAAAAGCTGTATGGAGTTCATTAATGAAGAAAAACTGGGAGCAAGATTCAGTTCCGTCCCTCAGAAGTGCTCCCAGCCTCTGAGTCCCCACAGGATCTTTTGTATCTGGTTATAGATGAGAAAAAGAGTACAAAGGATCACAGAGGTTTTAGAACCAAGTCTGGAAGTGATGTATATCCCCCACCCATATTCCATGGCCACATCTAACTTCAAAGAAGGCTGATGGATATGCTTCCACCATGTGCTCAAGAGAGAAAGAAAATAGGGCTTCATGAACATTATAGCATGTTCCCAGTCACACACACACAGACACACACACAGAGAGCAAACTAGAAGATTTAGCAATACTAATAAGACTAATGTCCATTATATACAAAGAGACCATATAAGTCAATAAAAAGACAGAAAAACATAAGAAAATGGTCAAAAATGTAATTCAAAGCAAAGAAAGTGTAAATAGGCAATAAACCCATCAACAACCTCACTCACAATTAAATATATTCCTTTAGAATCTTTTGAAAATTTAATCAGATTTATTAAAACTTTCAAAAGGTTGTGTAAGTCTTCACATTAATGGGTATGTGGGTTAAAGACACCTTCAGAAACAATTTATGCAGTTGAAAATTTAAGGACAATTTGAGAATAAATTTCAAAATGTATGAGCATGTCACCTTAATACTTTAATCCTGTTAGGAATTTAATGGTTGGGGCAAGGTAGAGTGTCCAGTTTCCCCCATTCAACAGGGACAGTCCTGTTTTCTTAGCATCTTCTATTTTCTGACATTTTTCAACCTAGACAACAAGTTACATGACATCTTAGTGGACATCTTTCCAGAACTATTTATAATAACAAAGCATTACAATCTTCTTTTTAAAAGTCCACCAGGGGCTTCCCTGGTAGTCCAGTGGGTAAGGACACCGCCTTGCAGTGCAAGGGCCGCCGGTTCGATCCCTGGCCTGGGAAGATCCCACGTGCCGCGGAGCGGCTGGACTGATGTGTCCAACTACCAAGCCAGAGCTCTGGAGTGCAAGCGCCCAGAACCAGTGCTCTGCGACAAGAGAGGCCACTGTGATGGGAGGCCCACACAGGCCAAAGAACAAAGATAAATAAATGAAAGATCAATAGAAGTGGCCAAAAAAAGCCCATCAGGGACTTCCCTGGTGGTCTAGTAGTTAAGATTTCACACTTCCACTGTAGCGGGCACTAGGTCCATGGTCAGGGAACTAAGATCCTGCAGACTGTGTGGCACAGCCAAAAAGGCAAAAAAAGTCTATCAATAGCAGATTGTGTCAAAGTTCATAAAAATCTTGATAGATCTACTCGACAGTGTAATAGTGCTGTAAAGTGATTAATGGCAGGCATCTAGAGTCGTTTTCCCAGCACACTTTCCTCTAAATTATATGGAACACGAAGGAGCAAATAAAACACACATAACCTACTCCTATAGCGTAACTATGAGGCAGAGAATATTAACAAACTCCACTTTATCAATGAATGGGGAAATATGCACCAGGGCCATCAAATTTGGCATGAACTGCATGGAAAGGCAGAGAGTATAAAGGGCTTGGAGAGAAGAGAACCAGCAGAATTAAAAAGAGACTAGTCAAGTACCCCTTACTAGAAGTGGCCATACTCCCCAGGCACGGCACTGAGGAGAGAAAGCTGGGCTGTGGCGTCCCTTTGAGACAGAATCTGATAGTGAAGTAAGGGAAGGAAGAAATTTATGATAATGGAATAACAATGAAGAATTCCAAAAATTCAGCACACACACACACACACACAGCACAACATGCTAAAGAAACTATACTTACCTATATACCATCAGCAGCAATAAGCCTTGAACTGTGAAACCAGAAAAGCCCACCAAATCCTTCTCTATCCCTCACATCCCAGATCTCCTGCTAAGAGATGTTCCAGGGAATTCTACCATTAAAAAAAAAATGTATTTATTTATTTATTTGGCTGTGTTGGGTCTTAGCTCCAGCATGCAGGATCTTTAGTTGTGGCATGCAAACTCAGTTGTAGCATGTGGGATCTAGTTGCCTGACTAGGGATCAAACCTGAACTCCCTGCATTGGGCACACAGACTCTTAGCTATGGGACCACCAGGGTAGTCTTTTCTGACATATTTTTATGTAAAGGAAAATAATAAAAACCTAGAATTCATGCAAAGATATACTACTAGATGAACAGAATATGAGAATCTGAGACTTCTACTCCAGAAAAAAACAAAAACAAAATCCCCCACCACCATGAAATAGAGGAAAATTATAATGTAATTTATACTCAAACATGAAATAAAACTAGACTTGCCTTTTCCAGTTAAATGGGAATAGTTAATATTAGACCACCCCACACGGTAAGCATCTTTAGCTGGACAAAAATATATCAAACACCTATTAGAAGACATCAAACAGCAGAGAAGCATGTGAAGTGAGCCACTCGCTAGGTTCAGCTTTCTCCCTGTGGTCATTTTCAAATCACCATTTAGGAAACCAAAAGCTAGAGCCAAATGGAGGCCTGCATCTTCCTGGGCAGGTGGAGAGTGGGGCTGTCACAGCCACGAGGGTTTAGGGACAGGATTCAGAGATAAGGCAGCATAGACTAGAAAGAGCTCCAAAAATCTCTAACATTCTCCAAGGGCTTTTCCTGGTGGTCCAGTGGGTAAGGACACCACCTTGCAGTACAGGGGGTGCCGGTTTGATCCCTGGCCTGGGAAGATCCCACGTGCCGCGGAGCAGCTGGACCCCTGTGTCCAACTACTGAGCCGGAGTTCTGGAGCGCATGCGCCCAGAGCCAGTGCTCTGCAGCAAGAGAGGCCACTGCGATGGGAAGCCCACACAGGCTAAGGAACAAAGACGGATGAAAATGAACAGATGAAAGACCAACAGAAGTGGCCAAAAAAAAAAAAAATTCTCCAAGATCTTCGCTGCTCTCATGTTGAATGTAAGCTGAGCCACCCTTTTAAGAGACCCATCAGAGAAAAACACTTGCAAAACAGGAAAACTGAGCCAAGTTCTCAGAGGCTACATGTAGTTTGGGAGAAGACTAGAGAGGAAGCCCTTTTGTAGAAAAGAAACCTTAGTTATTACCAAAGGCTTTCAGTTGCTATCTCAGGCCACAAGCTAAATACTAGCCCTTCAGAAGAAAGGGCAATGTCCCTGAAATAAGAGCACAATTGAAAGTGATACAGTCTGTCAAACAAAAAACCAAATGTGGACAGGATCAAGGTCATTCAGAAGTAAGTGAACTGCTTACTAGAACAAACCTGAACAGTTTTCAGAAGAAGTTCTACAATGTATCATCTACAATGTCCAGTAGGAGGAAGAAAAAATCAGGAATTACTAAGCAACTGAAGAAGCAGAAACAAGTTACAGATAATTCAGAGAAGAAATAATCAGTAAAGCACATACAATGTTTTGTTGAGGATGGTACCGAAGCCTTTACCTGCCTCTTTGATTCATTCCTTTCTTTCGCAGGGTGAGGCAGTGGGACCTATTTTTATACTAATTTCATACCCCTGGGCCTTCCCCATGATGCTCTTAGGGGAACACAGGCTGGACTTGATTCCTCTCAGGCTGATTTTCTTCCAGAGACCCTGGAGTCTCAGTTCCTTGCTGTCACCCTACACAGTGTGCACAAGATCCTTTTCCTCAGGGACTCCAGGCTTTCCAAGATTCTGGCTTCACAGGGAGGAGTCTGGATCTCAATATAGGCCTCATGCCTCTGATTTTGTCCCAGCCTGGAGGTTAACCTGCAAGTCTTTAACGAGCCCTAATATTGGAGGGTTCATCTCTGTCTTTTATCCTCTGGGAAACAGATTCCCACAGGGTGAGGTATTCTTTGCCTAGGATCCATTCTATCTGGGATTTAAAAAAAACTTTTTTTTTATTTTTGGCCTCTTTCATTGATTTTTTATCCATTTAGCTTCATCCATCTTTACTCTTTGGCCTGTGTGGGCCTCCCATCACAGCAGTCTCTCTCGCTCCAGAACTCCGGCTCATGGACTCCAGAGTGCTGGCTTGTAATTGGACACACTGGTCCAGTCACTCCACGGCACATGGGTTCTTCCCAGGCCAGGGATCAAACCAGCGCCCCTTGCATTGCAAGGCGGACTCTTTACCCACTAGACCACCAGGGAAGGCCCTATCTGGGATGTTTGTGTCTCTGTTCTTGAACTGAAATTTTCAGGGAGCTCTGTCTTTTAGAATATCTTGCTTTAGTATCAGATTCATGCATATATTCTACAAAATGAATTTGAAAACATTTGCAATACAGTATAACAATCTGAAGACGGGCTTTGTAGGTGGCACTAGCGGTAAAGAATCTGCCTGCAATACAGGAGAAGCGAGAGAGGCAGGTTCGATTTCTAGGTCAGGAAGACCCTCTGTAGGAGGAAAAGGCAATCCACTCCATTATTCCTGCCTGGCAAATCACATACACACACACACACACACACAGACACACACACACACACACAGACACACACACACACTGATCTGAGACAACTGACTGGCAACTTCCTGAATTAAGATACAGCCCCAGGGCTGCAGGCCTTTACCAGGGCCCTGTCCTCAAACAGGAGCAAGCCAGCATTCTCATTTTGGGTCAAAGGACAGGGAGTAAATGGAACACCCTATCTCACATTTGAAATATTTCCACCCCACGTATGGGGTACTATTAAAATTCAGAAAACATAAAATTAACTGACTTTTATATTCACAATGTTGTATAACTACCATCTTTATCTAATTACCAAACATTTTCATCACTGCAACTTGTTTAGGGCAGAACTGACATGCTACCTATTCATTTAATAAACACTTATCAAGTGGCTGTCATTGTCAAGCACAGTTTGCCCATATTATTTTTTAAAGCAAAGAGATTATTTGATATTTAAACATAAGCAAAAACTTACCTACGGAGGTTAACTGGACGTGGAAATTTTTTAGAGGTCATTAATTATTTTAACAATTTTCTCAGTGACTGTGGGTTAAGTAAGTTTTCTAGTTCATCTTCAAGTTTAACTCATATATCCTAAAAAAAAAAATCTTTTTTTTTTTTTTGGCCACTTCTATTGGTCTTTTCATCATCCATCTTTGTTCTTTGGCCTGTGTGGGCCTCCCATCGCAGTGGCCTCTCGCTGCAGAGCACTGGCTCTGGACGCATGCGCTCCAGAGCTCTGGCTCAGGAATTGGACACATCGGTCCAGCCGCTCCGTGGCACGTGGGATCTTCTCATGCCAGGGATCAAACTGGTGCCCCTTGCACTGCAAAGTGGTGTCTTTACCCACTGGACCACCAGGGAAACCCAGAAAATCATTTTGTGTGTGTGATTTTAAAAAGTATCTTTTAATCAATTTATTCTGGGGATTTTCTTGGCTCCTCCAGAATCAGTCACATGGAGTTAGAAAAATAATAAACATGATGTGTTCTCTGAGCTGACTTAGAACTTAGTGAGAAATGACATCTCAGCCTGACAGGGAGCATGGCTAACTCTTAAGTTTTCCAATGTATATAAATGGTATATAGCTATTATATTTTTCCCTATAATCGTCTCCAAAGCTGTTTTACATCCTTCTTGGTCTTACAGCTCTTTAATAGTGTGTTTTCTGGTTTTACTGTTTCCCTTGAGAATTCTTTTGACTCGTCTTCTCTTGCTATAATGGACATTTGAAAAGTGCATCAGCTTGCTTTAACTTTTAATATCAGTTATATTTCCTGTTTGATACCCAAAATTACATTGCTCTATTTCTCACTGGCATGTTATGACTATTCTGCCTTGAATGGGGCTTCCCTGGTGGCTCACTGCTGAAGAATCCGCCTGCAATGCAGGAGACACAGGTTAGATCCCTGGGTCAGGAAGAGGCCCTGGAGAAGGAAATGGCAAACCACTCCAGTATTTCTGCCTGCGAAATTCTATGGACAGAGTAGCCTGGTGGGCAAGTCCATGGGGTCACAGTCAGACACAACTGTGCAACTGAGCATGCATGCCTTGAACACATCGAGAATATATCCATGAATGTATTACACTATCATTTTATAATCCTATCTTTCCTTCCTTTCACTATTCCTCCACACAAGTTTTTGTTTTCCTAAGATTTGATCACAACCAGATCTTCAAAATCACCAAGACTCTCTAAAGGTGAACTCTTCAGTGAACTTTGCTGCTTTTCCAGCTTAACCTCCAGTTTCACAGTGTCCATATGAGCCCGGACTCTGGACAGAGCCTCATAGTCACACTTCTGTACCTTTCCCACCCAGCCCCAGACTAGAGGTCAGCTACTTGCCATGCGCTCAGAGCTCTGGCTCAGGAATTGGACACATCGGTCCAGCCGCTCCGTGGCACGTGGGATCTTCTCATGCCAGGGATCAAACTGGTGCCCTTGCACTGCAAAGTGGTGTCTTTACCCACTGGACCACCAGGGAAACCCAGAAAATCATTTTGTGTGTGTGATTTTAAAAAGTATCTTTTAATCAATTTATTCTGGGGATTTTCTTGGCTCCTCCAGAATCAGTCACATGGAGTTAGAAAAATAATAAACATGATGTGTTCTCTGAGCTGACTTAGAACTTAGTGAGAAATGACATCTCAGCCTGACAGGGAGCATGGCTAACTCTTAAGTTTTCCAATGTATATAAATGGTATATAGCTATTATATTTTTCCCTATAATCGTCTCCAAAGCTGTTTTACATCCTTCTTGGTCTTACAGCTCTTTAATAGTGTGTTTTCTGGTTTTACTGTTTCCCTTGAGAATTCTTTTGACTCGTCTTCTCTTGCTATAATGGACATTTGAAAAGTGCATCAGCTTGCTTTAACTTTTAATATCAGTTATATTTCCTGTTTGATACCCAAAATTACATTGCTCTATTTCTCACTGGCATGTTATGACTATTCTGCCTTGAATGGGGCTTCCCTGGTGGCTCACTGCTGAAGAATCCGCCTGCAATGCAGGAGACACAGGTTAGATCCCTGGGTCAGGAAGAGGCCCTGGAGAAGGAAATGGCAAACCACTCCAGTATTTCTGCCTGCGAAATTCTATGGACAGAGTAGCCTGGTGGGCAAGTCCATGGGGTCACAGTCAGACACAACTGTGCAACTGAGCATGCATGCCTTGAACACATCGAGAATATATCCATGAATGTATTACACTATCATTTTATAATCCTATCTTTCCTTCCTTTCACTATTCCTCCACACAAGTTTTTGTTTTCCTAAGATTTGATCACAACCAGATCTTCAAAATCACCAAGACTCTCTAAAGGTGAACTCTTCAGTGAACTTTGCTGCTTTTCCAGCTTAACCTCCAGTTTCACAGTGTCCATATGAGCCCGGACTCTGGACAGAGCCTCATAGTCACACTTCTGTACCTTTCCCACCCAGCCCTCTAGACTTAGCAAACCTCACACCCGAACCTCAGAGGTCACTCCCCTCTGACTTCCTGGCCCTCAAAGGAAGAATTACTCCCTTACCCTATTCCCACAGTATTTTAAACATAATTCTTCTCAAAAATTTAGTACATTAATTATATTTCAATTATTTATCTCTAGTCCACACTAAGAACTCCTTACGGCAAAGAGCAATTATTCATCTTTTGTACCAATAACTGTTATAATGCTTGGTATTTAACAGGACCAAGTATCAATATTTTAGGACTTTATGGATCCTTGAAAAAAGCCTAAGTTCAATTTCTAACACTAGACAATTTCTGCTGCAATGAAAGTTAAATCTACCTCTCTAAACTGGAGTCCCAATACAGGCTTTTCCCCCCAGGAAACATGTTGAATTAGTTAATAAAATCTCTCTCCAGAGAAATACCCATACTCTTAACTTGGCATTTTCAGTGTTCACAGGCCCTGACAATCAAATTTCACCTACTCAACATTGTGGCTGGGAACTGAAGCTTACTCACAAAACTTGGGCTGGCACAGTAGAGAAGGCCAGGCTGTGGCAGCCCCAAATCGTTTTAATACTGGCTCCTACACTCAGCCTAGTACTTCAGCTTTAAGGCTCAAACCCCAATTTTTAAAATGTAAATACATATCTACTTTGTCTTCATTGAATATTAATAAAACACCTCACACAGTATGGACATGAAAACTTTCTTTTCAATTATAACTTATCATTCAGTATGCATGAAATCTCGCTGGGGCCATTTCACAAGAGATATGTAATGAGAAAATGCAGCTGTCCCTTGCCCACCTGCTGAAGAAAAAGCAAAAGTAGTATGCATAATCCAAATACTGGCAATGTGGGGGCTGTAAATATTTAAAAGGAAAATCTGAACTACTGTATATAATTTTCAATATATTCAAATTAACTTTAATCTTTAACATTGTAGGCTTGTAGGAGTACGATAGAATTGTTGTCTATCTTTTCAAAATGATGTATCAGTAGATTCATCACAAGGGACTCTTGTGATCAAAAATTCACTTTATTTCTTTCTGTGTTAATATACACTTTGTAAACATAACCACCAGACTGCCCCTGATAGATAGCAATCAGTGTTTTTTGCAGTAATAACAGCCGTAACTTTGGAATCTAAAATTATCTGTAAACTGTTAATTCCCAGGCTCAACCCGTATCAACTGCTAAATCAATACAGTGAAAAACAAGCTTCAGAGTTTTCTCCAGGTATCTAACGCAAGACACAGTGTAACCACAGTAAAAGAGTTGCGATTACCATTAGGGTAGTTGGAGCCCTACAGAACCAAACAAATCAAAGAACTGTGATGCAGCTACAAGTCTTACAGAGATGTATTTCTGTTCTAATTATAATGTAGCCAGTGTAATAAACAAGGTCATCTCTTGTACTTTTTCTACTTTAGGTTGTATACTTTATAGATGAGACACACAATTAACTGATTGAATAAGATTTCTAAGTATTATTTTCAGTATAGATTTTTTTTTTTCCAATTAAGATGGGGAGATGCAGCCTTTGGTATTAATAACATTTCCACGACAATATTTAAAGGATATCATTAGTGTTGGTTGTCAGTTGTGTAGTCTTTTGGTAAGGGGGTAGCTAGGGCCTCTTTGCTCTCAGTAAGTGCTCTGGGCTGATGGATAAATACACTAAACTTAACACCCTGGTTGTTGGCAGCTCTGACAAAACCACTATTGGCAGTCATTGTAATGGCTTTCAGGGTGTCCCCTGTCCCAAAAATTGTTAATGAGCGGCTGTTGATTTTTGAACTGGCCACTAGTTTCAAGGCACGTTCAGAAGGCTGGTCAGGGACCACATTAATTCGCTTAATCAGCATTGCAGCTCGCTCTCTCTCACCAGGTCCTCCTAAGGTATCTAGAATAGACTGAAAATCCTTGACGGCAGATTCACAAGCAAACAACTCCTTGTCCTTCATAAATGCCTCCAACTGTGGCAGAACCCCTGTCCTGTTCATGATTTCTGTAGGCTTTTGGCAATAAATATTTAAAAGGAAAATCTGAACTACTGTATATAATTTTCAATATATTCAAATTAACTTTAATCTTTAACATTGTAGGCTTGTAGGAGTACGATAGAATTGTTGTCTATCTTTTCAAAATGATGTATCAGTAGATTCATCACAAGGGACTCTTGTGATCAAAAATTCACTTTATTTCTTTCTGTGTTAATATACACTTTGTAAACATAACCACCAGACTGCCCCTGATAGATAGCAATCAGTGTTTTTTGCAGTAATAACAGCCGTAACTTTGGAATCTAAAATTATCTGTAAACTGTTAATTCCCAGGCTCAACCCGTATCAACTGCTAAATCAATACAGTGAAAAACAAGCTTCAGAGTTTTCTCCAGGTATCTAACGCAAGACACAGTGTAACCACAGTAAAAGAGTTGCGATTACCATTAGGGTAGTTGGAGCCCTACAGAACCAAACAAATCAAAGAACTGTGATGCAGCTACAAGTCTTACAGAGATGTATTTCTGTTCTAATTATAATGTAGCCAGTGTAATAAACAAGGTCATCTCTTGTACTTTTTCTACTTTAGGTTGTATACTTTATAGATGAGACACACAATTAACTGATTGAATAAGATTTCTAAGTATTATTTTCAGTATAGATTTTTTTTTTTCCAATTAAGATGGGGAGATGCAGCCTTTGGTATTAATAACATTTCCACGACAATATTTAAAGGATATCATTAGTGTTGGTTGTCAGTTGTGTAGTCTTTTGGTAAGGGGGTAGCTAGGGCCTCTTTGCTCTCAGTAAGTGCTCTGGGCTGATGGATAAATACACTAAACTTAACACCCTGGTTGTTGGCAGCTCTGACAAAACCACTATTGGCAGTCATTGTAATGGCTTTCAGGGTGTCCCCTGTCCCAAAAATTGTTAATGAGCGGGTGTTGATTTTTGAACTGGCCACTAGTTTCAAGGCACGTTCAGAAGGCTGGTCAGGGACCACATTAATTCGCTTAATCAGCATTGCAGCTCGCTCTCTCTCACCAGGTCCTCCTAAGGTATCTAGAATAGACTGAAAATCCTTGACGGCAGATTCACAAGCAAACAACTCCTTGTCCTTCATAAATGCCTCCAACTGTGGCAGAACCTGTTCTTTCCGCTCTTGCTCTGCTTGTTCAGTGAGCACTTTTTCTTTGAAGATAAAGTGGCAGCCTCCATAGCTGAGGGCAGATACATAGGTGATTAAAGTAGTAATGTCCAGATTGACTTTTTTGCACACATCCACCTTGATCTCCGTAGGAAATGCGACACTTGCTAGAATGTTTTCTCGGTCTACTCGGGTCACCTGCAAAAGTTCGGGGCCCTCATCATCTGACTCACTCTCACTGGGCTGGAGCTCTTCCGGGTGATCTAACAGAGAGTTCACGGCTACTATGTCCCCTCTCACTGATATGCCCATTTCTTTCAGCTTCTCAGCCATGGGGCTGGAGACGCTATTGTAAAATGCAAAGATGATGTGAGGGTTGCTATACTGCACAGGCTGCTGGTGACTGGCCTGGAGGAAGTCTTCTGCCTGCTCAATGATGCTTTTGTCCCCATACTGGCCCCTGCCCAGCCAAATGTTATGCAGAGCTTCAGCCTTCCGGCCAATGGCTTTCACCCAAGTATGACCACCATTGGCAACGACGTCCACCACAAGGGTCTGCTTTTCTCCAAGGGTGTCTGTGTAACCAAAGACATGGAGAACACTGACAACTTCCTCCAGGTTTTCTGCAGATTCCACGATGGCTCTGAGGTGTGTCAGGTTAGTGCTCTGCAAGTGGGACTCCTTAATAGCTACTTTTCCAGCTTCTACTTTCTGTAAGAATTTTAACTCTGCCTTCAATTTGCTGCACAGCTTGGCACCACCTTCGACACCCCCTTTTCTTGACCTGGAAAGTGATTCTGCTCTCTTGATCAGTTCCTTGGCTATGGCAATGCGTTCACAGAGCATGGAGTGTGCAGACATGCTGACAGCATTATTCCTTTCCTATGGGGAAAAAAATAAATGAAGGCAAGCAATTCTTCACTCAGGATTGTAAGACTTCAAACAGACAACAAAGATTATATGAACCTGGGATTCTGGATGTGATTCTGGAGCGACTTCCTCCTCTGAGAGCTAAGGAAAGGATGGTAACTGTACGTCTGAACTCCTTACATACGCTGGATTCTAACACTCTTCACATTTCCATTTCTTCAGCGTGAAGGTCATGAGATCCACAAATTACCCTGGGTTAGGATAAAAGCAGGGGTTTGGCAACCTGTGTTACACAAAATTACTTATGTTCTTACGTAAGAAATTTCTTTATATGCCTATTTGGCTGTCGAGAAATTTTAGAAGGCTCAAAACATCCAGATAAAAATGATTAAAGTGAAAATATCCACGTAGATCATCTGGTTAAAAAACTGTCCCAAACAAGAGACTCTCCTAAACTGCGCACGCTAAGCTTTCCATACAAGGGTCTCCTTAAACCTGCTGCCTTGTGATTCCCAGAGGCACACGGTAACACGCGCCAAGGAATCAAGACTGCCTGCTCCTGCCTGTGACGTCAACCCAGCCTATTTCTAAAGACCGAAGGAGCCCACCGACTTGCCTCCGGCTCCCACTCCGAAATAAAAGCCTGAAGATAAACTCCACGGAGCAGCCCGCGGCAGCCCGAGCGGGCGGGCCTGAGGTCAGTGGGGCCTTCCCGGCGAGCACCCGGCCCTGCCGGGTCCACCTGCACCGCTGGCCCCGCCGGGCAGGCTGGAGTTCCAACTGCCCCCGCGACCAGCGCTTGCGCTGCGGGAGGAGGGGGCTCGGTGGCCCAGCGCCCGCCACCCTCCCCGAGGGGCCGGACGGTCGAGTCCCCTCCCAGCCTCGGAAGGGGCGCCCCACTCCCTCCCGCTCGCCCTTTCCCCGGCTCCTCACCGGCAGCGCCCAGGACAGAGAGCGCGCGCAGGCGGCACGTGCACTCAAGACCGTGACCCGCGGAGAAATCTCACCAGGGAGCCCCCACCCGACTCGGGCCTCAGCGGCTGTTCCGCCTGCGCAAACTCTGCCGCCCCGGGCGCCTCCCGCATCACGTGGCTCCGCGCCGGGTGACGCTATCCCCGCGATTCCCAGGCGGCAGCGCAGCCTCCAGAGCGGGGCTGACGCGAGCGCGGCGGCCATGTTTGTTGATGGCACTGACTTCTCCCGACTGCCTGCTGCCGCGCGGGGCGAGCCCAGGGACTCGCGGACACCTGGCCGCTGGAAAAGGGCAAGGGCAGAACTCTCCAGGCCGCCGACCGCTAGATCCACAGGGTGTCTGGCCGGCTGAACCCGCACCCTAACATCTGATCTAATTGACTTTGCCTGGAGCTAGTCTGTGCGTTTTGGTGGAGAAAAACCTCCTGGTGGCGCCCAGCTCCCCTCCTCCGGCCAAGTACACTGCTTTGCTATCAAGCTCAAACCCTTACAGAGTGCCAGGCAACCGCACTAGAAACATCTTGGCTCATTTTAACAGAAAACTGGTTGCACAGGCTTGTCAAAGGTCACAAGGCTGGTAAAGTGACGGAGCTGAGGTCTCTGATTCCAAGCCAAAGCACTTGCCACTGCATCATCACAGGCTCTGCGTAGTGTCTAAATAGTAGAGACTCGCTGCCTTTTTAAGAGGACCAAAGATCAGTGGCTTCCGAGGGCCTGGGAAATTTACATTAGCCTTGGTACGGTGTCCACAGTCACCCAAAAAGTGAGCCTAATTTTAAAAATTAAAAAGAACGTGAAGCTAAAATTTATCCTATGCCTGCCTTTAAAGAAATGAAAAAGGAATAAACCACAAAACTAAAAAGAACAAGATTGCCCATGAGATACCTCAACTGGAAGACAAAGATCAATAAAACTCAGTGCTTAATAAATGGCAGGCACTGTTCTAAAGGCTTTTCACATATTTATTCAATCCTTTTAGCTTAAAATAGAATTAATTATGCTTATTGTTGTTCAGTCGCGTCCAACTCTTTGTGACCCCATGAACTGCAGCACTCCAGGCTTCACTGTCCTTACCACCTCCCAGCGTTTGCTCAGACTCATGTCCACTGAGTCCAGTGATGGCATCCAACCATCTCATCCTGTTGCCCCCTTCTTACCTCTCAGTCTTTCCCAGCATCAGGGTCTTTTCCAGTGAGTTGGCAAGAGCAGTTATTCAAACCCTTGAAGCTTCTCTGTAGATGGAGGAGGTAGCAAAAGAACTGCATCAAGTGATTCACAAAGCACAACTCGAAAAAGGTTCCGGATACCAGGGGAGCAGTGAAGCAGGACCGAAAATGAGCATTGTTTACAAGTTGCATATGGAGCAGACTCGGAAGTCCTCTCTCCAGCCCTGTGAAGCTAGGACTGTTACCCATTTTTCCCCAGGTAGAAGTCTAGAGTTTATGATGCTGAAGATAGGGAATTAGAAAGGTTCCGGACACATGATGACAAGTGCAAGTTTTAATCCTGACTGATAATATGCTGTTAGCTCCTCTTCTGCCCTTCACAGAACAAAAGCGGTCCTGCCCCTCTCCCCTCATCACCTTCCAATCCTGTCATTCTCTGGAGAAACAGAGCACGTGAAAGACCACGTGAAAGACCACAGACAAATGATTTATAGGTGCTGATACTTGGCATCCCCCAGTAAGTAGGTTTGGAATTCACAAACAGCACTTTCATTTTCCTGTTTGGAATATAAAGGAAACAGAAAGCAGAACAAAATGTTTTTAAATAGCTTTAACTAGCATCCTCAAGTGGCTCAGGTGGTAAAGACTCTGCCTGCAATCCAGGAGACCTGGGTTCAACCCCTGGGTCAGGAAGATCCCCTGGAGAAGGGCATGGCTACTCAACCCTTTTATGGGAGTCCAAATGAAAAGGAATAAACCACAAAACTAAAAAGAACAAGATTGCCCATGAGATACCTCAACTGGAAGACAAAGATCAATAAAACTCAGTGCTTAATAAATGGCAGGCACTGTTCTAAAGGCTTTTCACATATTTATTCAATCCTTTTAGCTTAAAATAGAATTAATTATGCTTATTGTTGTTCAGTCGCGTCCAACTCTTTGTGACCCCATGAACTGCAGCACTCCAGGCTTCACTGTCCTTACCACCTCCCAGCGTTTGCTCAGACTCATGTCCACTGAGTCCAGTGATGGCATCCAACCATCTCATCCTGTTGCCCCCTTCTTGCCTCTCAGTCTTTCCCAGCATCAGGGTCTTTTCCAGTGAGTTGGCAAGAGCAGTTATTCAAACCCTTGAAGCTTCTCTGTAGATGGAGGAGGTAGCAGAGAGAACTGCATCAAGTGATTCACAAAGCACAACTCGAAAAAGGTTCCGGATACCAGGGGAGCAGTGAGGCAGGACCGAAAATGAGCATTGTTTACAAGTTGCATATGGAGCAGACTCGGAAGTCCTCTCTCCAGCCCTGTGAAGCTAGGATTGTTACCCATTTTTCCCCAGGTAGAAGTCTAGAGTTTATGATGCTGAAGATAGGGAATTAGAAAGGTTCCGGACACATGATGACAAGTGCAAGTTTTAATCCTGACTGATAATATGCTGTTAGCTCCTCTTCTGCCCTTCACAGAACAAAAGCGGTCCTGCCCCTCTCCCCTCATCACCTTCCAATCCTGTCATTCTCTGGAGAAACAGAGCACGTGAAAGACCACGTGAAAGACCACAGACAAATGATTTATAGGTGCTGATACTTGGCATCCCCCAGTAAGTAGGTTTGGAATTCACAAACAGCACTTTCATTTTCCTGTTTGGAATATAAAGGAAACAGAAAGCAGAACAAAATGTTTTTAAATAGCTTTAACTAGCATCCTCAAGTGGCTCAGGTGGTAAAGACTCTGCCTGCAATCCAGGAGACCTGGGTTCAACCCCTGGGTCAGGAAGATCCCCTGGAGAAGGGCATGGCTACTCACTCTATTCTTGCCTGGAGAATTTCATGGAGAGAGGAGCTTGGCAGGCTGCAGTCCATGGGGTCACAAAGAGCTGGGCCTGACTGAGTGACTAACGCTTTCACTCATAAAAAAGATATTTTAGCCATGAATCAAGAGAAAAAAATTTTTGAAAGGGGAAATAATGGAGTAAATGGAGTTCTTCAAAATAAAAAATGCTATCCCAAATCTTAAAAAAACATCAATAGAAATAGTAGAAAGAGCGTGTAAAACTCTAAGTAGAATTTTAAAAACGGGTGAAAAACTCAGCAAAAACAAAACGGTCCAGTACCCAGTTGGAGATTAAATGAGGAGACAATTCCTTCTAATCTAGAATTTTTAAATCCAGTCAATCAAGAGACAGAAAAGAACAGAGTTTAAAATGCAACTAGCCTGGATTAGAGCAAGGAAGAGAGGGCTCCAAGAAGTTTCCTGGAATGGTGCTGAGGGGGAAGGGGGCGGCAAAGGGAGGGGTGAGAACTGTTAAACTACCCACTATCTGACCAAGAGGAAAACAGCAGGCAGTGGGTTACAATCCTGCAGGGGGAACTCGCATGCATTAGTGAGTCACAGGAAAAAAAGAGGCAAAAGTGACAAAAAACAATCACAGTATACTTACATACCAATAATAAAACCCTTTTAAGCTCAACATTATAAACCTAGAGCAATTTTCAACTAATAAAAAGTTTTATATTTAAAAAATTGACAAATAAAATTGTAAAATTTAAAAAAAAAAAACAAAAACGATCTAGTCAAATTAAAGCTGAGAGAAAGTGAAGAAGGTATGAATTCAAAATTCTCATCCTGCAGAAGAAAATGTTTATATGACAGCCAAGCCTCAGGAATCAAGAAAATCACCATATAAGCCTGTGTTTTGAAATATGAGAGTAACTGATAGAATACTTAGAAAGCAACAAGTGATGAACTGATCAGGGACAAGGCCCTTGATCAGTGTTAGCTTAGGAAGCTATCACTTACTTGGCAGCCATATATTGCTGATTCTATAATGTCCTTGAGAGCAGGGTCATGCTTAGGAAAGCCAGGTAATCAGGAGCCTTGGGTCAGGAAGATCCCCTGGAGAAGGGCATGGCTACTCACTCTATTCTTGCCTGGAGAATTTCATGGAGAGAGGAGCTTGGCAGGCTGCAGTCCATGGGGTCACAAAGAGCTGGGCCTGACTGAGTGACTAACGCTTTCACTCATAAAAAAGATATTTTAGCCATGAATCAAGAGAAAAAAATTTTTGAAAGGGGAAATAATGGAGTAAATGGAGTTCTTCAAAATAAAAAATGCTATCCCAAATCTTAAAAAAACATCAATAGAAATAGTAGAAAGAGCGTGTAAAACTCTAAGTAGAATTTTAAAAACGGGTGAAAAACTCAGCAAAAACAAAACGGTCCAGTACCCAGTTGGAGATTAAATGAGGAGACAATTCCTTCTAATCTAGAATTTTTAAATCCAGTCAATCAAGAGACAGAAAAGAACAGAGTTTAAAATGCAACTAGCCTGGATTAGAGCAAGGAAGAGAGGGCTCCAAGAAGTTTCCTGGAATGGTGCTGAGGGGGAAGGGGGCGGCAAAGGGAGGGGTGAGAACTGTTAAACTACCCACTATCTGACCAAGAGGAAAACAGCAGGCAGTGGGTTACAATCCTGCAGGGGGAACTCGCATGCATTAGTGAGTCACAGGAAAAAAAGAGGCAAAAGTGACAAAAAACAATCACAGTATACTTACATACCAATAATAAAACCCTTTTAAGCTCAACATTATAAACCTAGAGCAATTTTCAACTAATAAAAAGTTTTATATTTAAAAAATTGACAAATAAAATTGTAAAATTTTAAAAAAAAACAAAAACGATCTAGTCAAATTAAAGCTGAGAGAAAGTGAAGAAGGTATGAATTCAAAATTCTCATCCTGCAGAAGAAAATGTTTATATGACAGCCAAGCCTCAGGAATCAAGAAAATCACCATATAAGCCTGTGTTTTGAAATATGAGAGTAACTGATAGAATACTTAGAAAGCAACAAGTGATGAACTGATCAGGGACAAGGCCCTTGATCAGTGTTAGTTATCCAACTTTTACAATAGGCTCATGCTTAGGAAGCTATCACTTACTTGGCAGCCATATATTGCTGATTCTATAATGTCCTTGAGAGCAGGGTCAAGGAAGGAGTATGAATTGATCAACTGCGTGAGGCAATGTGACAATACAGAGCCACTGGACTGGGTTTCAATAAATTCGGATTCTAAACCAAAGGTGTTACCAACTCTACATTTTCTCAGGCTTGATATTCACTGAATACCAGCTTGTATTTCTTTACAACAGGAGCTCAGAGTCTGCCTACATTAGCAGTAAGGACTGAGAACTGGTGTTTTCAGCCATGAACATAATTAAGCAATAGATGAAAAGTCCTCTGATCACACTTAACAGCTAATCAATGCCCAATAAATTAGCACTTGATAATTATGAAGATTCATATTACTTTTCTTTCTGATTCCCCTTTCTTTTCTAAATTCCTTCTACCCCCATATATGTGAAATTTAAACATGCCCACATTTCACTAGTAATTTGCAAACTTGAATCACAGTTAAGTGAGGACCTAGCAGAGAAAGAACAAGTGGAGGCAAATATTTTAAAAGAAGACACCAAAAAAACTGAAACAAGAATAGAGTGGCCATTAGTAGCATTACGATACTTAAATAAGATTTTAAAAGACAAGAATCCACAGGCTAAAAATGACTGGAAAGTCTGGGAATGTGCTGGGATGCATGCAATGGGTTGATAGACAAAAGTTGAGGTTCCCAAGAATTAGGACAAAAGGGAACTTAAAATCAAGGTCAATAAAAAGAACAAACAGAATCAATGAAAAGTGTTTGCAGCAGCTTAAAATTCAAGAGGGCTTTGCACTTAATGGGACAAGAGGCAGAGATAAGGCTCTGAAGCACAGATGTGCTTCAGCTCATGCTTCTTCCTTTATTCTGTAGGACTTATTCTATTAGCACACCGTAAGAACCTCTATGTGCTTTCTCTGTCCTAAATAAAAATGCCTTTACTCTTCCCTTCTGACGAGTTAAGAAAATCACCATATAAGCCTGTGTTTTGAAATATGAGAGTAACTGATAGAATACTTAGAAAGCAACAGTGATGAACTGATCAGGGACAAGGCCCTTGATCAGTGTTAGTTATCCAACTTTACAATAGGCTCATGCTTAGGAAGCTATCACTTACTTGGCAGCCATATATTGCTGATTCTATAATGTCCTTGAGAGCAGGGTCAAGGAAGGAGTATGAATTGATGAACTGCGTGAGGCAATGTGACAATACAGAGCCACTGGACTGGGTTTCAATAAATTCGGATTCTAAACCAAAGGTGTTACCAACTCTACATTTTCTCAGGCTTGATATTCACTGAATACCAGCTTGTATTTCTTTACAACAGGAGCTCAGAGTCTGCCTACATTAGCAGTAAGGACTGAGAACTGGTGTTTTCAGCCATGAACATAATTAAGCAATAGATGAAAAGTCCTCTGATCACACTTAACAGCTAATCAATGCCCAATAAATTAGCACTTGATAATTATGAAGATTCATATTACTTTTCTTTCTGATTCCCCTTTCTTTTCTAAATTCCTTCTACCCCCATATATGTGAAATTTAAACATGCCCACATTTCACTAGTAATTTGCAAACTTGAATCACAGTTAAGTGAGGACCTAGCAGAGAAAGAACAAGTGGAGGCAAATATTTTAAAAGAAGACACCAAAAAAACTGAAACAAGAATAGAGTGGCCATTAGTAGCATTACGATACTTAAATAAGATTTTAAAAGACAAGAATCCACAGGCTAAAAATGACTGGAAAGTCTGGGAATGTGCTGGGATGCATGCAATGGGTTGATAGACAAAAGTTGAGGTTCCCAAGAATTAGGACAAAAGGGAACTTAAAATCAAGGTCAATAAAAAGAACAAACAGAATCAATGAAAAGTGTTTGCAGCAGCTTAAAATTCAAGAGGGCTTTGCACTTAATGGGACAAGAGGCAGAGATAAGGCTCTGAAGCACAGATGTGCTTCAGCTCATGCTTCTTCCTTTATTCTGTAGGACTTATTCTATTAGCACACCGTAAGAACCTCTATGTGCTTTCTCTGTCCTAAATAAAAATGCCTTTACTCTTCCCTTCTCTGACGTGAAGAATTCTGGCATTCCTCTGATTTCTTAACGTTAGACAATAGAGAGACTGAGCAAATTTAAAGGAGCTGAAAGGAGCAGAGTACTTAACCATTAACCTTGCCAGGCCTTTCACTTGCAGAATCAAGGTCAGTCCTGAGAAAACCCTCTGAGATAATTACCTTGTGCAGTCACTCGGCCAGTTAAGTGGGAGAGCTGAGACCTAACTTTAAAACCACTCCTTTTTATTACTAAGTTCTCTTTTTAGCGTGCTGGATCCATAATGTACTGAGAGATGACAAGGAGAGGCTGTAATGTTAAGTGAAGCCTTCAAAGCAAATGTCTAGAAACAGGTCAAGCTGGAGTCTCCCCTTCTCTCATCATACCACTTCTGCCACTACAGGGGATTACAGTGATAGAGAGGAGAACTGGGAATCCTGACAAAAATGTTCCAAGATAAAGCTCTTTTCTAAGAGCTAAAAGAGCCTAAACTTGGCTAAATCTTTTGAGCCACAATTAAGTCACAGAAATCCCCACAATCTCTTGGTTGATAAAGAATGTCACACATAAACTGTTCTGTGAACAAGACTAACTACATGATCTCTCTCATCCTCGATGCCTTAAAATACAAAGAAGACTTAAGTGCTATGCCTCACATACAATGAAAACAGGGTACTGGTATCCCATGATCTGCTTGCTGTTAGAAGCCTTAATGCACAGTGAAGGATCTGATTACACTGAGATTACATGAACAATGGAGAGATTTAAACCATAATTTTGACTTTCAAGTATTAGTATTTTATTTCTAGCACTCACGTTAAGCCTTGAGTTAGAAAGACCTAGTAGGCTCTTTTAAATACATTTACCTACTTAATGGAAAAATCAACAGGAACTAGCACACCATTTGTTACTGTCAGAATTGAAAAGTGTTTGCAGCAGCTTAAAATTCAAGAGGGCTTTGCACTTAATGGGACAAGAGGCAGAGATAAGGCTCTGAAGCACAGATGTGCTTCAGCTCATGCTTCTTCCTTTATTCTGTAGGACTTATTCTATTAGCACACCGTAAGAACCTCTATGTGCTTTCTCTGTCCTAAATAAAAATGCCTTTACTCTTCCCTTCTCTGACGTGAAGAATTCTGGCATTCCTCTGATTTCTTAACGTTAGACAATAGAGAGACTGAGCAAATTTAAAGGAGCTGAAAGGAGCAGAGTACTTAACCATTAACCTTGCCAGGCCTTTCACTTGCAGAATCAAGGTCAGTCCTGAGAAAACCCTCTGAGATAATTACCTTGTGCAGTCACTCGGCCAGTTAAGTGGGAGAGCTGAGACCTAACTTTAAAACCACTCCTTTTTATTACTAAGTTCTCTTTTTAGCGTGCTGGATCCATAATGTACTGAGAGATGACAAGGAGAGGCTGTAATGTTAAGTGAAGCCTTCAAAGCAAATGTCTAGAAACAGGTCAAGCTGGAGTCTCCCTTCTCTCATCATACCACTTCTGCCACTACAGGGGGTTACAGTGATAGAGAGGAGAACTGGGAATCCTGACAAAAATGTTCCAAGATAAAGCTCTTTTCTAAGAGCTAAAAGAGCCTAAACTTGGCTAAATCTTTTGAGCCACAATTAAGTCACAGAAATCCCCACAATCTCTTGGTTGATAAAGAATGTCACACATAAACTGTTCTGTGAACAAGACTAACTACATGATCTCTCTCATCCTACGATGCCTTAAAATACAAAGAAGACTTAAGTGCTATGCCTCACATACAATGAAAACAGGGTACTGGTATCCCATGATCTGCTTGCTGTTAGAAGCCTTAATGCACAGTGAAGGATCTGATTACACTGAGATTACATGAACAATGGAGAGATTTAAACCATAATTTTGACTTTCAAGTATTAGTATTTTATTTCTAGCACTCACGTTAAGCCTTGAGTTAGAAAGACCTAGTAGGCTCTTTTTAAATACATTTACCTACTTAATGGAAAAATCAACAGGAACTAGCACACCATTTGTTACTTACACAGGCTATCTCCTATAGGAGACTAGCTTAGCTCTCCTGGAAGCTCCAGTGCGATCTCACAGAACATTCCCAGGGTTTTAATGATCCACACCTAATGGTACCTGAAAAACTGCCATGCTTCCTGCCTTGCCTCAGAGTCCATGAAAGTCAACAGATTGCTCCAGCTCGAAAAGCAGTGTTTACTGAAATCAGCATTTTGCTTTGCTGAAGCAGACAACATCTGACAGTAAAGAAGGTAATAAGGTTTGACTTAACCCAAACTGTGTGAAGACTAAAGACCAATTTCACCATTCTGCTTTGCAATGTAATTTCCAGGAATCAACTGTGATGGAAAGCAGGAAAAAACTATGCTAAAAATTTTACTAACTCCTAAAAAGCTGGAAGTTAATTTAATAGTTTATTATGATTTATAAGTCTCATTTTAAAAACATCAGTCCATCAAACCATGTAGAAATAAGTATGCAAAAAGTCTGCAAAACAAAACATACTTTAAACATGTTTAAGTAGAGAGGTTATCTGAAATTCTGGATTTTCAGTCATTTCGTTATTATGCAATGGCAGCCAAATAATCCTTAACTTCAGTTGGGGTAAGCCTCCTAAATCCAGCTTCATTGCAGATTCCAACTTCTATATTATCTTCTGTCATCTGCCCTTCAAAGCTTTCCTGATGAAGGAGAGATAAAGGTCAATCTTCCAAACAGTTAATTATAAAATCGAACCCCCTTGGTTAAAAACACACATAAACTGTTCTGTGAACAAGACTAACTACATGATCTCTCTCATCCTCGATGCCTTAAAATACAAAGAAGACTTAAGTGCTATGCCTCACATACAATGAAAACAGGGTACTGGTATCCCATGATCTGCTTGCTGTTAGAAGCCTTAATGCACAGTGAAGGATCTGATTACACTGAGATTACATGAACAATGGAGAGATTTAAACCATAATTTTGACTTTCAAGTATTAGTATTTTATTTCTAGCACTCACGTTAAGCCTTGAGTTAGAAAGACCTAGTAGGCTCTTTTTAAATACATTTACCTACTTAATGGAAAAATCAACAGGAACTAGCACACCATTTGTTACTTACACAGGCTATCTCCTATAGGAGACTAGCTTAGCTCTCCTGGAAGCTCCAGTGCGATCTCACAGAACATTCCCAGGGTTTTAATGATCCACACCTAATGGTACCTGAAAAACTGCCATGCTTCCTGCCTTGCCTCAGAGTCCATGAAAGTCAACAGATTGCTCCAGCTCGAAAAGCAGTGTTTACTGAAATCAGCATTTTGCTTTGCTGAAGCAGACAACATCTGACAGTAAAGAAGGTAATAAGGTTTGACTTAACCCAAACTGTGTGAAGACTAAAGACCAATTTCACCATTCTGCTTTGCAATGTAATTTCCAGGAATCAACTGTGATGGAAAGCAGGAAAAAACTATGCTAAAAATTTTACTAACTCCTAAAAAGCTGGAAGTTAATTTAATAGTTTATTATGATTTATAAGTCTCATTTTAAAAACATCAGTCCATCAAACCATGTAGAAATAAGTATGCAAAAAGTCTGCAAAACAAAACATACTTTAAACATGTTTAAGTAGAGAGGTTATCTGAAATTCTGGATTTTCAGTCATTTCGTTATTATGCAATGGCAGCCAAATAATCCTTAACTTCAGTTGGGGTAAGCCTCCTAAATCCAGCTTCATTGCAGATTCCAACTTCTATATTATCTTCTGTCATCTGCCCTTCAAAGCTTTCCTGATGAAGGAGAGATAAAGGTCAATCTTCCAAACAGTTAATTATAAAATCAACAAATCCAATCATTAGATACTGAACTAACCTTTAGGGTTAATATGGCTGTATGAATGGCATCTTCAAGTTCCAGATCTTCATTATATCTAAACAATTTTTTTGAAGAAAAACAATGACTTACAGCATGATTAACATGATTTATGACTATGAAAACACAACGAGAGCAACAGCCTAAGATTTTTTAAATACCTAAAACATTCTTAAAAATATTAAGTTACAGATTAATTATCTTAAGTCACCGCACTGAGCTGTCCCCCAAATAAGAAACTGACATTTGGGGTTCATTTCTAACATCATGAAGAGTGTGACCCTAACATGAGTTTACTTAGGAAATTTCCTTAGGTATAATTTTTTTTTTTTTAAAGATTTATTTATTTTTGGTGGGGGTGGGGTAGGGAGGGAGGGGAGCAGGTGGGTCACTTCCATTGTTCTTTCATTTCTCTATTTTCATCCGTCTTTGTTCTTTGGCCCGTGTAGGCCTCCCATCACAGTGGCCTCTGTTGTCGCAGAGCACCGGCTCTGGGCGCACGCGCTCCAGAGCTCCAGCTCGGTAATTGGACACATGGGTCCAGCCGCTCCGCGGCACGTGGGATCTTCCCAGGCCAGGGATCGAACCGGCACCCCTTGCACTGCAAGGCGGTGTCCTTACCCACTGGACCACCAGGGAAGCCCAGGTATAAATATTTTAATATGATCAACGCGTGGTAGCAGTATTGTAACAACTTACAAAAATAAAGCAGAAAAATAACACCTTTGCTAAAACTTATCTTTGTTCTCATTATGTTTAGGAGACTCACTAATAATATATAAGAGGAAAAAGAAAGTGCTTTAGGCCTTCCCTGGTGGTCCAGTGGGTAAAAAGTCCTTGCAGTGCAGGGGGCAAGAGTTCGATCCCTGGCCCGAGAAGATCCCATGTGCCGCAGAGCGGCTGGACCAGCATGTCCAATTATGAGACAGTGCTCTGGAGCACATGCGCCCAGAGCCGGTACTCTGCAGCGAGAGGCCACTGCAATGGAAGGCCCACACAGGCCAAAGAATAAAGATGGATGAAAATAAACAAATAAAAAAACAATCTACGAGGCCAAAAAATTTAAAAATGAAAGTGTGTTAAGGTTCTAAGGGTATTTAAGTTTACCAAGTAATCCCAGGTCTAAGATTTTTAAGTCATCTTAACACTACCTGAAAATGTACTGAGAAGGTACATTCAGGGGTTAAAATCAATTGCTAACTCTTCCCATCCAGAATACAGGACACTTTTTGGTGGGCTGAGTCTAGAATACGGTTAAAATAAGTGAGAGCAGTTTGCTCTGCTGGGCAGGGGCAGAGTTTTACATATCACTCCACTTTTTATCAACTACATACATCAAATTTTTTCTTTACTTTTTTTAAATTTATTTTTAGCCGTGTTGGGTCTTTGTTGCTGTGCACAGACTTTCTGCAGTTGAGGTGGGCGGTGGGCGGGGCGGGGGTGTGGCAGAGCGGCACTCTCTTGTTGCGGAGCACAGGCTCTAGGGCACACAGGCTTCAGTAGTTGTAGTCCATGGGCTTAGCTGCTCTGTGGTATGTCGGATCCTCCCAGACCAGGGATCAAACCTGTGTCCCCTGCAATGGCAGGCGGATTCTTAATCACTGGACTACCAGGGAAGTGCCATACCATCAACACCACATATTTGGGTTCACAGTATTTTTCTTATTTTTGGTAACTGTCAAGATGAAAAACAACAAGAGGAGCCTGGAGGGCTACAGTCCATGGGGTCTCAAAGAATCAGACATGACTGAGTGAGCACACATACAAACAGTTATCACTTAAACCATTTAAAAATTTTCTACCCCAATTTTTTACCCCAAATCCAATGGTCTATTTTTTTTTTTTTTGAGATGGTAGAAAAAATAAAGTAAAACAGGGTTTCTCCGGTGGTCCAGTGGTAAGGACACCGCCTTGCAGTGCAAGGGGCGCTGGTCCGATTCCTGGCCCGGGAAGATCCCACGTGCCACGGAGCGGCTGGACAGATGTGTCCAACTACCGAGTCAGAGCTCTGGAGTGCATGCGCCCAGAGCCAGTGCTCTGCAGCAAGAGGGGCCACTGTGATGGAAGGCCCACACAGGCCAAAGAGCGAAGATGGAAATAAATGAAAGACCTATAGAAGTGGCCAAAAAAAAAAACCAACAACATTTAGGAAAACCTGAGAATGTAGAAAGCAAAGTCCTTAACAAATGAATATTACTACTTACTATGTTGAATGCTGGGAAACCAGAGTAAGTTTGTTCTATCAGTAACTAAGACTGAATACAGTCATACAACAAATGTTTCAGATTCAAGACACTATTTACAGAGAGCTAAAGACAGTAGAGGAAGTTTGCTAATAAAGCTAATGTTATGAATCTACCTTTTCTCAAGGAAAGTTTTCCCATTCACATAGTTCTTTCCCATTGCTGTGGCTTTCCAGGCAAAGTAAGCTCCCTAATCAGGAAAAGAAGAGGAGAAAACACACATTTTAAATCATTTGACTCTGACATTTATTGCTCAGCTCAATAGTTTGCCTCTAACTTTTAAGGTTTACAGAATATTTACTGGAATGCAATGACGTATGTCACAAATTAATGTGATAAATGACACATGGGCATGAAGAAACTCTTGGAGGGTCAGCATCTTGATTGTGGTGATGATTTTCTCAGGTATTACACACATCACAACCCCATCAAATTGTACATTTTAAGTATGTACAATTTACTGTACAAAATTTATGTAGGAAAAAAAGCCAGAGGTTAATTTAAAGCAAATAATCAAAAGTAATATTTCAGCTTACTAGGATTGAAAGGCTCTAAAAATCTGTCATATATATCTGAAAAATGATGACCAGCTCTTCATCATCGTCGGTGAACAAACTAAAAAGACACAGCTTTTGTACTACAAATTTTCAAAGGTGTTGATATTTTATAATCTAAACTCACACAAAAACAGCAGCAATGCCATACATGACTCATCTACTAAAAAAGTACATATGCACATATCCAAAGACACTGAAAACAACACACCATATTTCAAAAGAAACAATTGCCTCTTAGCTCCAACAGGGGAAAACAGCAAAAGATGAAAGCTGGATACCCATGATAGCGGCTCTGCTACCCACAAGAAAGGAAGGTAAGGGGTCTTGTCATTTCACTTCAGAAACTCAGATATGGGGCAACAAACAATGTGAGTGTTCCTCAAATACTTAATTTTTCTGACTTAAGTAACAACCTAAATATTTTTGCTTTTTCAGATTACAAAGCCAGAGCATAAGGTGTGAACTGAATGAACTTGCCATTATCTAATGATCTATAAACTATGAAAGGTCAGTTTCTCATCATGAATCTTTTCTTCTGGGTCTCAGTAACTAAGACTGAATACAGTCATACAACAAATGTTTCAGATTCAAGACACTATTTACAGAGAGCTAAAGACAGTAGAGGAAGTTTGCTAATAAAGCTAATGTTATGAATCTACCTTTTCTCAAGGAAAGTTTTCCCATTCACATAGTTCTTTCCCATTGCTGTGGCTTTCCAGGCAAAGTAAGCTCCCTAATCAGGAAAAGAAGAGGAGAAAACACACATTTTAAATCATTTGACTCTGACATTTATTGCTCAGCTCAATAGTTTGCCTCTAACTTTTAAGGTTTACAGAATATTTACTGGAATGCAATGACGTATGTCACAAATTAATGTGATAAATGACACATGGGCATGAAGAAACTCTTGGAGGGTCAGCATCTTGATTGTGGTGATGATTTTCTCAGGTATTACACACATCACAACCCCATCAAATTGTACATTTTAAGTATGTACAATTTACTGTACAAAATTTATGTAGGAAAAAAAGCCAGAGGTTAATTTAAAGCAAATAATCAAAAGTAATATTTCAGCTTACTAGGATTGAAAGGCTCTAAAAATCTGTCATATATATCTGAAAATGATGACCAGCTCTTCATCATCGTCGGTGAACAAACTAAAAAGACACAGCTTTTGTACTACAAATTTTCAAAGGTGTTGATATTTTATAATCTAAACTCACACAAAAACAGCAGCAATGCCATACATGACTCATCTACTAAAAAAGTACATATGCACATATCCAAAGACACTGAAAACAACACACCATATTTCAAAAGAAACAATTGCCTCTTAGCTCCAACAGGGGAAAATAGCAAAAGATGAAAGCTGGATACCCATGATAGCGGCTCTGCTACCCACAAGAAAGGAAGGTAAGGGGTCTTGTCATTTCACTTCAGAAACTCAGATATGGGGCAACAAACAATGTGAGTGTTCCTCAAATACTTAATTTTTCTGACTTAAGTAACAACCTAAATATTTTTGCTTTTTCAGATTACAAAGCCAGAGCATAAGGTGTGAACTGAATGAACTTGCCATTATCTAATGATCTATAAACTATGAAAGGTCAGTTTCTCATCATGAATCTTTTCTTCTGGGTCTCCTCCCGGCAAACATGAATGAGACACATGGAGGACACCCGTTTGGCAAAATACCGCAGTCAAGACAGTAACATTAATGTTTGTGCAGGAAGAGTCACCTTCACCTCAACCCAAAATTAAACTGAGGGCAGGGCACTGCCCCCTCCCAGACTCTTAGCTTTAATTATAATTTTTAAAAGTAAAAGAATTTCACAGATTTAAAGAAACTTGATAACAACTATTTCAACAAATCGATGTGAGGTTAATCCACATGCCAGAAGAACAGAGGGGAGAACTAAAGGGGCTTTCTTATCAGAAGACTGAATTACCACATTTAAATGCTCATGTACTACTTTTAAAGCCCAATGGAAAAGAGAAAATATTCCAATTTTTAAGCTTTTTAGGGCTTCTATTTTTATTATACATCCAAAGAGCACTCCAACAAATCCCTCAAAGACATCTAATGTACTTACCGATGGATCTGACTGAAATAAATATGGCCGTCCTTCATTCCAACCACAGATAAGTAAAGACACACCAAATGGACGAACACCACTGAAGAAAGAGAAATGAAAATTACTTGGCATCTTCATGGTGTTAAAGTCAACTTATGGTAAGAAGTTTTTAATACTCTCAAGTAAAGCAAGTTATCAGGTAAAGCCAATTAGACCTCTAAGTTCCTTAAAAGGTATTCAACACCTTTCTAAACAAATCAATTCAAAATAAATTTTCTTCATGGTACTGAGGAACAACAGTCAAATCATTTTGGCAAACAGACTGATACAAATAATGGCATTAGTAAGTGTGGAGTAACAGTGTCCTAACAAAAGAAGAGATTTCAGCAAATGCAGCTTCTCCACTGGTTTTACATATCAGCAATTCCCTCCTCATTCTCACACCTGAACTCAAAGAGCACTGGAATTACATGAACACAGACGTGTCAGAGGTACTTTCAGCAAGCGCTTACAATCATTTCCAGCTAGGAGATTTGGAAGCTGCAATGACTGCCCATAACAAATGTTTTAATCACTGGCACAAGGACTTTATCTAGAAGCTGCTTTCTGCTGTTATATGAACAGCAAGAAAACATTCCTGCTTTCTCTTTAAGAAAATATTTCAGGTCCAGTTAAGATCAGAAATATTCATTCCAATGAATTTCTTCACTGTGATTTTCTTCACTGTTAAGGAAATATAAGAATACTAAGTCCTTTTTTTTTTCTTCCTGAACTATACCTACTCTTAAAATTATTTTTCCCCTAATTCATGACATATTTCAAGTAATAAAATCAACTTACCCTGACTGGGTGTATTCCTGCATCACGGAAGCTACTCTCTGGACCAGCTGAGCTGTGGGAATGGGTTCCTGGTAAACAAGATAGTACTGTTGAGCCAGTTTTCGAGCTCTGTGCACCAGCACCCTGAAAAAAACAGAAAAGAAATAAGACTTAATTAAAACTCAGATGCTTCATTAAAGATTCACTGGCCCTCTACAGGCATGTAACTATAGCACAAGTTTGACATGCATCTCTTTAATTGTAGCTCTTAGCTCTAAGCCAGTCGTGTTCTTACATCCAATTACAGTTAATTTACAAGAAAATATCAGAGCGTCACTGAAAAGCTAAATCGCAGAATTTGTCAAGAACAAAACAAAAGGAAAACTAGGGACCAGGGGTATCAATCAGCTTAGCAGAGACAGCTGCAGTGCACACAAGAGTTTTTTATCTCTTGTCACAGCATCTTCAAGAGTCTGCCTCCGGGGCTTCCCTGGTGGTCCAGTGGATAAGGACACCGCCTTGCAGTGCAAGGGGCACCGGTTCGATCCCTGGCCTCGGAAGATCCCACATGCCGCGGAGCGGCTGGACCGATGTGCCCAATTACCGAGCCGGAGCTCTGGAGCGCATGCACCTAGAGCCCGTGCTCTGCGACAACAGAGACCACCGCAATGGGAGGCCCACAACAATGATGGATGAAAACAGATAAAAGAAAGACCAATAGAAGTGGCCTACCCACTCCCCTCCCTCCCCATCCCACCTCCCCACAAAAAAAAAAAAAAAAAAGTTTGCCTCCCTCATCCCAAGAGAAGCCACCTTATCATTTTATATCTCGCTCCAGGGCATACACCAATGTGGACACACATGAACGAACACACACAGACACACACAGACACACACAGACACACACACACACACACACACACAGACACACACACACACAGACACACACAGACACACACACACACACACACACACACACACACACACACACACACACACACACACACACACACACACACACACACACACACACACACACACACACACACACACACACACACACACACGTTAAAGGCATCGGACTCTGCCTCAATCTTGTCCAGAGACTGAACTTCAAAGAGTACCCTTCAGAAATCACTGAACAACATGAAAATATTTACAACTTAACAAATGTAAACTCTGGCAAAAGCATAAACATTAAGTATCTTAGCAAGACCAGCAGGATTTACCTCTACCTGCTTGTGTACTACTGATCTGAACTCCGCACAGTATCCCTCTGAAGAGTACTCCTGTCACGCCTCACACTGCCCTGTGAGAGGTGACACACCGCAGCCTCCCCCACGCAGTGGGCACCGGAGCCTCTGCAGTGAGGCCTGAGCACGTGCCAGTGGCACCAGTGCTGTCTGACTCATGGAAATGAAATCCTGGCTCTATCTTGCTCCACAAAATCAAGAATGAAGTAGTAATAGTCCTTTTACCTGTTAAATGACAAATAAGAAAGCTGTCACTCTCTCTAACCTTGCCGGTAACCTGATGGAACAGGATTACTCCATGAAATTTTAAAAGAAGTGATTATATAAACATCTGGATCCTAACTGGCTGTCATACTCCACAACTTCCAGGGGATTTTTGAGAAATCTGTCCCTTTGCTAAAAACAGAAATAAATAAAATGAGGTTAACTCCGGGTGGTACGCTTTCCTCTGCTGTCTGATAACTTCATGTATTGCTTTTGTCTTTAAAGTGCAATAGAGAATGGCAAAGTGCTTGCTGGGCCCTTGGATGGGAGAAGAGGCCAGACTACATCCATCTCCTCTTTTACTACTGAAGGCCACTGAGTTCTTCTGCTTTAAGTAACCCTCATCTGTCTCATACTGGCAAACTTCAGCTGCTGCTACCAAACTAAGCAAGCTGGGAGATTAAAGGAAAAACATATCTTGATGTTTCTCCTCAAAGTATGTATTACAAGGAGCTCATGAGAAAGAATAGAGGTCAGGTTACCTGTAATCCGGTCCCATGCCGCTATACACCAAACCTATATGCTTGGTGATTGGTTCCACTTTGTGGACACTTCGTTCATCATACAGAATGGATTTCTGTTTCTTCTCAGTTGCCAAGACCACGCCATTTGCAGCTTTAAAAAAAGGAAAATAAACTTAAATGGCTAATCTTTTAAACACTCGCTTTCAATAGCTTTCTAGTTACAGAAGGATTTCAGTCAAACCCCTTTATTTCTTATTTATAAAACCTTTTCTTCTGAATTTCTATATTGAAATCACCAAAGGAATGGTAGATCAGGTTCCCCTTGACGGTCATCTGTACTGCACTAAGAAATCCCTCAGTTAAAGGTATCACACAACTTAAAGTATTCTAGGACACCTTAGAGTCCATGTATTTAAAACAATGGAATTCTGCCCATTTGGCCTACTGTTCTTATAATTTGAAATTTAAAGACCAATGATACATTTTTATAAGGTTATCCTTATATTTTATAATTAAGCATTTCTAAGTTAAAAAAATTAATCTTTTTTTGGCTTATTACTTCTGTAAATATCAAAACACTGTAGATTAACAAAAAGAACTGTTAAAAATCTATTTTTATATTAATGACCTATTAATGCCCAAAGAATATTACAACAATTAATAATAGTAATCTGAAATGAATGAAGCAGCTAATTACCTTTAATTCCCACTGAAGGAGCTCCTCCAGCTACAGCAGCCAAAGCATATTCAATCTGGACAAGTTTACCAGATGGGCTTAAAAAGAAAGAACAGTATTGCTAAATTCACATTCTCAAAATTTTTTTAAATTTTAAAAAGGGAAAAACATCCTCTTTTAAAAAGAAGGGCAAAGGAAAAAAAAAAATAAAAAAGGCCCCAAATTTTCTCATCTGTAAAATGGGGCAACAGTGTCACTTAGATCAAAGGTGGTTGTGAAGATTACCAAACTAAGCAAGTTCTGCTTTAAGTAACCCTCATCTGTCTCATACTGGCAAACTTCAGCTGCTGCTACCAAACTAAGCAAGCTGGGAGATTAAAGGAAACATATCTTGATGTTTCTCCTCAAAGTATGTATTACAAGGAGCTCATGAGAAAGAATAGAGGTCAGGTTACCTGTAATCCGGTCCCATGCCGCTATACACCAAACCTATATGCTTGGTGATTGGTTCCACTTTGTGGACACTTCGTTCATCATACAGAATGGATTTCTGTTTCTTCTCAGTTGCCAAGACCACGCCATTTGCAGCTTTAAAAAAAGGAAAATAAACTTAAATGGCTAATCTTTTAAACACTCGCTTTCAATAGCTTTCTAGTTACAGAAGGATTTCAGTCAAACCCCTTTATTTCTTATTTATAAAACCTTTTCTTCTGAATTTCTATATTGAAATCACCAAAGGAATGGTAGATCAGGTTCCCCTTGACGGTCATCTGTACTGCACTAAGAAATCCCTCAGTTAAAGGTATCACACAACTTAAAGTATTCTAGGACACCTTAGAGTCCATGTATTTAAAACAATGGAATTCTGCCCATTTGGCCTACTGTTCTTATAATTTGAAATTTAAAGACCAATGATACATTTTTATAAGGTTATCCTTATATTTTATAATTAAGCATTTCTAAGTTAAAAAAATTAATCTTTTTTTGGCTTATTACTTCTGTAAATATCAAAACACTGTAGATTAACAAAAAGAACTGTTAAAAATCTATTTTTATATTAATGACCTATTAATGCCCAAAGAATATTACAACAATTAATAATAGTAATCTGAAATGAATGAAGCAGCTAATTACCTTTAATTCCCACTGAAGGAGCTCCTCCAGCTACAGCAGCCAAAGCATATTCAATCTGGACAAGTTTACCAGATGGGCTTAAAAAGAAAGAACAGTATTGCTAAATTCACATTCTCAAATATTTATTATAGGAGCATCTCTGAAAGAGGGCAGATAAATAGGCCAGTCCATTAATCAAGCATCAACGAAGAGATGGGCTTTGAAAATTCATCATGAAGTTGTGCAGAAACCAAATTTATTAGGTGATTTAAACATACTCATAATTTAACAGTAACCTCCTTTGTTTGTTTTCTTATCCGCCACCTAAAGCAGCATTATTACTGATTCTTTTAACCACTTACAGAAGTTTTCTCATCTGTAAAATGGGGGCAACAGTGTCACTTAGATCAAAGGTGGTTGTGAAGATTAAATGAAATGATGCCTTTTGCTCCTTGCACAACATTAGCAGTAAGTAAGTATCAAATAGTAATATTATTAAGAACATGTATGTGTCTGTTAAATACCAAATGACATAGAATACTTACATGGAATACTTATATTCCATGCAAGTGGAGTTAAACATTTTATAGACATGGCCTAAGACATAAGACCTAGATGTCAGTCACAACAGAATATTTGCTATAGAATATAAAGCTATTTCAAGATACCATGAGCTGGTTTTACACTTAACATATCTGGTTCCATGAGTTTGGCAGCCAAATGCTAGGTTCAAACTGGCTTTTTAGGTCATATTTCAATCTAGTTGTGGAGTTAAAACAATTACCATAAACATTACCAACCTGTCTACTATATTGATAAAGTACTTGAGTGAAAGTAATTTGTCCAAAGGAAGACACAAGCTAAGTCCACATATCAGTCTACTACTAAAAAGATACTCTTCAGTTTCAGAAGGTCACCTGTTTTCTCTTCATAAAATTAGACACTGTCACTCAAGTCTCAACTCATGCCATCACACCGAGCTCCAGACACACAACTCCCCTTAGAGTTCAAAAATCCCCTGACAAGCTAATCCCTCTGTCTGTAATGCGCTTTACCACTGTCTGGTGAACTCCTTCCAAGTCATCTTCCAACCAATAGTAGGAATGTCATTTCCTCAAGGGAAGGTGCCTTGACCACCCAGAGCAGAATCCCATACACTCATACCTAAGTGTCCTGTGCTTCCTCTTTCAAAAGTCCTCATACTTGAATTATTTTTACAATGTTCACAAAGTGTAAGCTCTGCTTGGTCAATACTCCAACACATAACCTATGACCAGGTTCATTTGGCTGACAGACAGACATCCATCTACACCTATTTAAGGAATGCCTCCAGGCAGCAGTCTAAACACTTAAATGACAAAATTAGCTGATTTGAGCAAGGCAATTCCAAAGCACCAGTGCCTCTATCAAGGATAATTCAAATAGCCTACTAACTAGTTTTCCTCTTTTCCACTCTTACTTCCATTCCCCTGACCCGGAGTTAACTTTTGTATCATATCCTCCTCCACTTAAATCCTAGGATTTTTGGACTCACTTACAATAAAAGCTCCTTACTCTGGCTTACAGGGCCCTGCAAGATTGGTCCTGACCGAGGGTAACACCCTGCTCACTATAGTCTAACACACTGGCCTTCTATCATTTCAGTCTTTCTCAACTTCAGCATTTTCAAACAGCCTCTTCCTTCTGTCTGCAACTCTCCCTAACACAAAACCTTCAAATAGGTGACTGCCTTTCATCTACTAGTCCCTCAGAACTCTTCTTTTGCCCTCTCTCAATAAAAATTCCTGAGGAAGGGAAAAACATTCTTCAGAATGCACAAGTAGGCACCAACTTATTTACCCACTGATTGCCAATATCCCCAACTAAACGTCCTCCTCAGGAACACCTTTTCATCCTATAGCAGTCTCTTATCACGTCTACCATTAATATTTTCATATTACAAAGCTAAAAACAATTTTTAAAATCTGAAACAATTGCACGATCCTATTAAAAAAAAGAGTAAGTCCACATATCAGTCTACTACTAAAAAGATACTCTTCAGTTTCAGAAGGTCACCTGTTTTCTCTTCATAAAATTAGACACTGTCACTCAAATCTCAACTCATGCCATCACACCGAGCTCCAGACACACAACTCCCCTTAGAGTTCAAAAATCCCCTGACAAGCTAATCCCTCTGTCTGTAATGCGCTTTACCACTGTCTGGTGAACTCCTTCCAAGTCATCTTCCAACCAATAGTAGGAATGTCATTTCCTCAAGGGAAGGTGCCTTGACCACCCAGAGCAGAATCCCATACACTCATACCTAAGTGTCCTGTGCTTCCTCTTTCAAAAGTCCTCATACTTGAATTATTTTTACAATGTTCACAAAGTGTAAGCTCTGCTTGGTCAATACTCCAACACATAACCTATGACCAGGTTCATTTGGCTGACAGACAGACATCCATCTACACCTATTTAAGGAATGCCTCCAGGCAGCAGTCTAAACACTTAAATGACAAAATTAGCTGATTTGAGCAAGGCAATTCCAAAGCACCAGTGCCTCTATCAAGGATAATTCAAATAGCCTACTAACTAGTTTTCCTCTTTTCCACTCTTACTTCCATTCCCCTGACCCGGAGTTAACTTTTGTATCATATCCTCCTCCACTTAAATCCTAGGATTTTTGGACTCACTTACAATAAAAGCTCCTTACTCTGGCTTACAGGGCCCTGCAAGATTGGTCCTGACCGAGGGTAACACCCTGCTCACTATAGTCTAACACACTGGCCTTCTATCATTTCAGTCTTTCTCAACTTCAGCATTTTCAAACAGCCTCTTCCTTCTGTCTGCAACTCTCCCTAACACAAAACCTTCAAATAGGTGACTGCCTTTCATCTACTAGTCCCTCAGAACTCTTCTTTTGCCCTCTCTCAATAAAAATTCCTGAGGAAGGGAAAAACATTCTTCAGAATGCACAAGTAGGCACCAACTTATTTACCCACTGATTGCCAATATCCCCAACTAAACGTCCTCCTCAGGAACACCTTTTCATCCTATAGCAGTCTCTTATCACGTCTACCATTAATATTTTCATATTACAAAGCTAAAAACAATTTTTAAAATCTGAAACAATTGCACGATCCTATTAAAAAAAAAAGAGTATGGTTAAACAAGAATATTTATTATAGAAAGAGTCTGTCTCTGATAACATGGTTGTTTCATGTTTCAGCTAAGATTAGGATTCTACTTCCTTAAAAGATAAAGGTCCAGGTTTAGTTTCCGAATATGAAGAGCAGCTACCTGGCACACATTGTTTCCTATCATTGTATATGATGAGGCTTCTTTTTTTTAGAGGTAAGTATTTTTAGTATTTTAACACAACATTACACAGTAATGCAATGTGTATTAATTTTGCCATCAGAAAGAACCCAGTATGAATTCTAACCAATGACCAAGGATGAGTTACTTAATTTGCCTGAGCAGTGGTTAGCTTATTTTTAAGATGCTGAGACAATATTTATCCCACGAGGTAGCCTAAAGAGATGGTGTAAGCTCCACCCATACAGAAAGTTCTCAACTAGTTAGCTGCTGCCTGCCTTCAGCTGTCGGATAAGAATATATTTTAATTAAATGGGTCATTACTGAGCTGTAGAAAAACAGCCAAACTGAATCCTTCTCCAGTCGATTTTGGTGACAGTTTTCTTACACTGGAAATGATACTGCATTCCAAGTTTATTTAGAAAAATATGCCTATATACCTGTTCTGAAACTTAAAAGCCTACAATCTTTTTAAAAATAAACATATTCCCTCCCAAAAAATAATAGCCAAAACGCAAATACAGTCTAGTTCGGAGCCCACAAAGACTAGGGGCTGGAAAGAATACCTCTTTCACTTTCAGTCTTTACTCTTCCAGTAGGGACACCGAAGAAACTGAAAGCGGGAAAAGGTTTCCAAAAACATTAGTGCCAAATGAAGGCTACGACGAGAAACGAACTGTAAAGTTGGGGCTTTCCAAGAAAAACGGGCCCTAATTATCTGACGAAGATTCCGACCTCCAAAAGCTCCCGAATCAGGCCTACAGGAGTCAGGAAGGAACTCTTGAGTTCTTAACAGGACACCTGGAGCCAGCTTACTCAAAACTGTCTTTTTCTCTAGTTTCAAAGTGAGATAAAGTCCCTGGGTGAAGCCTCAACTTCCCGCAGCGCCTAGGTCTCCCGGGGTAACCTGACTCGCGTTCCCACGGACCCCAGGCACCGTTGCTCCCCAGGCCGCGGAAAGGCCCTGCAAATGACTTTGCAAACTCGCTTTTCCACCACCATTCCCTACTGAGCCCTCAGAAAACGCCAAGTTAGAGACCACGATAGTATAAATAGGCTCAGCAGAGATCCTGCAACCTCGGTTACGTGAAGCACCTCGGGAGTCCCTTCCGTACCTGAATGTAGTCAGCGAAAAGCTGTAACCCCGCTCCGCCATCTTTACCCGAAGACCCAACGCACATCCACGCACATGCGCACTGAGGTCAGTTCCGTTTCTTTTCTCCGCCCCGCGCCTTCCTTTCTCGCTCTCTGATTGGAGAAAAGGCAGAGTCGCTCCAGCGGCATGCTGGGAATGATAGTTGCGGGCGCGCGTTTGCCCGACTTTGCGTCTGTACGCATGCTCGAGGTGTGGGCGGGACCCAGCGGTCTGGTGGGTGTGGTTTCGGGCGAGCAACATGGCGCCTAGCGTGCTCTTGCTGCTGGTTCCGCCGTGGCCCGCAGCCCGAGGACTCCTCCGGAACTGGGGGGAGCAGCTGCAGCGGAAACTTCTGCAGAACCGACCAGGCTTTCCCAGTCCTCCATGGGGTACGTAAAGAAGGCCTTCGTGGATAAGGGTTTGGACGAGGGGGAGACCCCAGGCAGCATGATGGATACCGCTCGTACTCTGACCTGCTCCGGCCCCCTGATCTTTGGCTGCGCATAGAGGACGTTGTCCCAGACGTCGATTTACTTAGAAACAAAGGCAGCAGGTTTTGTCCCTCAGTCCCCTGCAAAACAGAAAAGAAACGCCTTCTTACTGTCCCATTTGTACACAAAATGTAACCGAAGCGCAGTACCTTAGCATCAAGGGACGCTGCTGTCTAGATCCTTCCCTTTCCAGTCCGCCCACCCCTAAAGCAGTTTGCCCTCTGTGGCACTTGAGCGTTTTGCAATAGAATCTTGAAACCCTGCTTCCACTAGAAGCTAATTTTAAATGGAAGTATCTTGGATGTTAAAATTGTCATTGCTTTGACATGTACATTCTACTCTCTTTCGAAGATATCCCGAACATAGTAATGACATTACTCAGGAGGGCGCACTAAATGTCAAAGCCCACAAGTGTTTGCTAAAATAATCTCCACCACGATCCCGTTAGGTGTCTCCACTTTTCTACTGAAGAACTAGACTCAGAAAGATCCCAAGGTCACACAGACCTTCCAGAGCCTGTGCTATTAACCACTGTTCTGTGCTTAACAATACAGTTAAGTATATTGAAAAGGAGTATCACTTGTTAGCAATACTGTTGAATATATTAAAAAGGAGTATCAGTTATTAAGTGTTAGACAGCTTTGTAAATTTTTAAGAATTCCTAAAATCGAAAGAAATACTACAGGTCTGAGGAATATAGCAAGAAGGTAAACACGTCTCTAATTTTTTTTCTCAAGTTTTATTTTATTTTTAATTGATTTTTAATTAATTACTTTACAATATTGTGTTGGTTTCTGCCATGCCTCAACATGAATCAGCCATAGGTTTATATCCCCTCCCTCCTGAACCTCCCTCCCACTAATTTTTATAAACGATTTAGAAAAACAAAAGAGAAACATTGGTGGTCACACAAATTAATATCTTACAGAGTGATGCGCTAATTCATTTCCTTAGAGAACTTTCTTAGGGATCAGGATTAAATATTACGAAGAACTAGGTGTTTTGAAGGTTCTACCAGGTTATATGACTGAGGAGCTAACTCAGTTTGACTGTAATGAAAAATGACAGTCAATGTTTATGTCTGTGCTGGTATGGTAGGAAGTGGATTTTGAAAATCTCAAGTTTAAGATTTACTTGTAACTAGGTAACTGACCACCATGTAAAATGTGGACAATTGAATTTTTTTTTTGGCCTTGTTTTGTATAAATCTGGCACCTCTCACACTTTTATTCATGTTTATAACTAAACCCCAGAGTTCTGTATTTTTAAGGTGAGAAACTGTTAGTAGAATTTCACCTATTCATTTAAGCACATGCCACTAAGAAAAATTTTGTTTCCTATAAAATTATTTTAGGTATGAGCTAATGTATATTTTAATAGCTACCAAAGTATCTTGGATGTTAAAATTGTCATTGCTTTGACATGTACATTCTACTCTCTTTCGAAGATATCCCGAACATAGTAATGACATTACTCAGGAGGGCGCACTAAATGTCAAAGCCCACAAGTGTTTGCTAAAATAATCTCCACCACGATCCCGTTAGGTGTCTCCACTTTTCTACTGAAGAACTAGACTCAGAAAGATCCCAAGGTCACACAGACCTTCCAGAGCCTGTGCTATTAACCACTGTTCTGTGCTTAACAATACAGTTAAGTATATTGAAAAGGAGTATCACTTGTTAGCAATACTGTTGAATATATTAAAAAGGAGTATCAGTTATTAAGTGTTAGACAGCTTTGTAAATTTTTAAGAATTCCTAAAATCGAAAGAAATACTACAGGTCTGAGGAATATAGCAAGAAGGTAAACACGTCTCTAATTTTTTTTCTCAAGTTTTATTTTATTTTTAATTGATTTTTAATTAATTACTTTACAATATTGTGTTGGTTTCTGCCATGCCTCAACATGAATCAGCCATAGGTTTATATCCCCTCCCTCCTGAACCTCCCTCCCACTAATTTTTATAAACGATTTAGAAAAACAAAAGAGAAACATTGGTGGTCACACAAATTAATATCTTACAGAGTGATGCGCTAATTCATTTCCTTAGAGAACTTTCTTAGGGATCAGGATTAAATATTACGAAGAACTAGGTGTTTTGAAGGTTCTACCAGGTTATATGACTGAGGAGCTAACTCAGTTTGACTGTAATGAAAAATGACAGTCAATGTTTATGTCTGTGCTGGTATGGTAGGAAGTGGATTTTGAAAATCTCAAGTTTAAGATTTACTTGTAACTAGGTAACTGACCACCATGTAAAATGTGGACAATTGAATTTTTTTTTGGCCTTGTTTTGTATAAATCTGGCACCTCTCACACTTTTATTCATGTTTATAACTAAACCCCAGAGTTCTGTATTTTTAAGGTGAGAAACTGTTAGTAGAATTTCACCTATTCATTTAAGCACATGCCACTAAGAAAAATTTTGTTTCCTATAAAATTATTTTAGGTATGAGCTAATGTATATTTTAATAGCTACCAAAGTTTCCTGTTAAATGTCTTTTTTTGAAGGTAATATTTTAACTTATACGTGCCTGTTGATATATTACTGTCGATTGTTAAAGAGAAGGATACTTGTAAATGGTCATTTAGAAGGAGAAACCAATTCTGTATCTTCATGGTTTATTTTGTAGGACCAGCATTAGCAGTCCAGGGTCCAGCTATATTTACAGAACCAGCACATGATATGAGTGGAAATACAGAGATTTCTAGCCTTTGGGGAAGTATCTTTTGGATGGCAGCTCCCAAAAACAGACGCAGCATTGAAGTGAACCGCTGTAGGAGAAGAAACTCTCATAAGCTTATTAAAGTTAAGGTAATATGGTGATTTGGGGGATTGTGCTTTTTCTCAGGTCCACCACAGCCTATTCTCTTGTTTGTTCTTATAAGCTATGAGTTTTGAGAACTTACATGTCTGCCTTCCCCTGACCTGAATTAAGTACAGTAGTCTCATTATGTATGTAGGTGTGTCTACTGTCCTATAGCCTAAATATTAGGAACACAGGCAAGGAGGGACTTTAGAATCAGGACTGAGGACTGGGTTATAAAAGAGTCTGCATGGCTTTTGTGTTGTGAGCTGGGCCAGTCCTGAGCTCTGTGGTTTTGAACTAAATGAGAATAAACCTTTCAACTATGGCAGAGCCTAAAATTAAAGTAAGAAGAAGTAGATCTTTTCGATAATGGGGTTGTATTAGCCTAGCAGATTTATTGTGTTCTTCCCTGAGTCCAATAAGATACTGTGACATAGAATCCTTAGATAAGTAATAAAAAGCTAATATCTGTGAGAAACTGAACAACAACAATTAAGTGCTTATGATGTATCTAAGTGTTTTACATGAATTATCATATCTTTACAACAGCTCTCTAGAGTATTGTTTTGCTCAGTTTTAGGATAAATAAACTGAGGCAAAGAGAATTTGCCTGTAATCACAAACTTAAGTGGTAGAGCCAGGGTTTGAGCCCTGGAAGTATCCAGTTGAAGTCACATTCTTCTCTTGAAACTTTGTGTGTGTTTGTTCCTGCTGTTGTTCAGTAGCTCAGTTGTGTCGAACTCTTTGTGACGCCACGCGCTGCTGCACACCCGCCTTCCTGTCCTTCACTATCCTTTCCAACAGCACAGGCTTCCTGTTTTTGAAGGTAATATTTTAACTTATACGTGCCTGTTGATATATTACTGTCGATTGTTAAAGAGAAGGATACTTGTAAATGGTCATTTAGAAGGAGAAACCAATTCTGTATCTTCATGGTTTATTTTGTAGGACCAGCATTAGCAGTCCAGGGTCCAGCTATATTTACAGAACCAGCACATGATATGAGTGGAAATACAGAGATTTCTAGCCTTTGGGGAAGTATCTTTTGGATGGCAGCTCCCAAAAACAGACGCAGCATTGAAGTGAACCGCTGTAGGAGAAGAAACTCTCATAAGCTTATTAAAGTTAAGGTAATATGGTGTTTTGGGGGGATTGTGCTTTTTCTCAGGTCCACCACAGCCTATTCTCTTGTTTGTTCTTATAAGCTATGAGTTTTGAGAACTTACATGTCTGCCTTCCCCTGACCTGAATTAAGTACAGTAGTCTCATTATGTATGTAGGTGTGTCTACTGTCCTATAGCCTAAATATTAGGAACACAGGCAAGGAGGGACTTTAGAATCAGGACTGAGGACTGGGTTATAAAAGAGTCTGCATGGCTTTTGTGTTGTGAGCTGGGCCAGTCCTGAGCTCTGTGGTTTTGAACTAAATGAGAATAAACCTTTCAACTATGGCAGAGCCTAAAATTAAAGTAAGAAGAAGTAGATCTTTTCGATAATGGGGTTGTATTAGCCTAGCAGATTTATTGTGTTCTTCCCTGAGTCCAATAAGATACTGTGACATAGAATCCTTAGATAAGTAATAAAAAGCTAATATCTGTGAGAAACTGAACAACAACAATTAAGTGCTTATGATGTATCTAAGTGTTTTACATGAATTATCATATCTTTACAACAGCTCTCTAGAGTATTGTTTTGCTCAGTTTTAGGATAAATAAACTGAGGCAAAGAGAATTTGCCTGTAATCACAAACTTAAGTGGTAGAGCCAGGGTTTGAGCCCTGGAAGTATCCAGTTGAAGTCACATTCTTCTCTTGAAACTTTGTGTGTGTTTGTTCCTGCTGTTGTTCAGTAGCTCAGTTGTGTCGAACTCTTTGTGACCCCATGGACTGCTGCACACCAGGCTTCCCTGTCCTTCACTATTTCCCAGAATTTGCTCAAACTCATGTCCATTGAGTCAGTGATGCCATCCAACCATCTCAGCTTATGTCATCCCCTTCTCCTACCTTCAGCCTTTCCCAGCATCAAGATCTTTTCCAGTGAGTCAGCTCTTCGCATCAAGTGGCCAAAGTACTGAAGCTTCAGCTTCAGCATCAGTCCTTCCGGTGAATAATCGAGGTTGATTTCCTTTAGGATTGACTGGTTTGATCTCCTTGCTGCCCCAGGGACTCTCTCAAGAGTCTTCTCTAACACCACAGTTCGAAAGCATCCATTCTTTAGCAATCAGCCTACTTTATGGTCTACCTCTCAACGTTGTACATGACTACTGGGAAAACCATTTCCTCTCAGACAATTCTAGATCTCACTGCTCCTTCTGGGTCTCCATTCGCCTCCCCCGCCCCACCATCTCCCACAGCTACACTTTCTTCATTGATCCAGTGACAAAAATTGTAATGTCTCTTACCTTTGATCTGTTGATTTATGGCGTTAACAGCAGTAATTTGAGTTCCTGTTTACTCCATGGCATTCCTCAGCAGCAGGGCTATGCAGATGAAACTCAGGACAGAAAATTAACTTCCATAGTTTGGTATTAAATTTCCATGTTTGATATTAAACCAAAACCTTAGAACGGTGCTTCCCTGGTGGACCATGGGGTAAAGACTCCGCCTTGCAGTGCAAGGGTCACCGGTTCAATCCCTGGCCCAGGAAGATTCCCACGTGCCGTGGAGTGACTGGTCCGGTATGTCCAATTACAAGCCAGTGCTCTGGAGTGCATGCACCCAGAGCCATTGTTTTGCAATGAGAGAGGCCACTGCAATGGAAGTCCCACACAGGCCAGAGAATAAAGATGGATGAAAATAAATAAATAAATAAACCAATAAAAGAGGCCAAAAATTAAAAAAACAAAAAAACCACAAAAACCCTTAGAATGTAAGCTCAGCAGCATTACTGAGTCATGACTGGGACCAGACTTAAAATGGAAAACTGAAAAATACTTCATTAAATGAGATAACAGTAATTTTATGCAGTTTGGTTGAGATAAGGTTTATGAAAAGAGATACATTACATGACTTTTCTGACTTTGTTTTTTCCTGAGGGAAAAGAACAACTCTTGTCTTACGCATTCATTTTCTTCATTGAATTGTTTTCTACTATAGTATGTTATGCTGAGGGCTTTGTTAGCAAGAGCTGACCATGGGTATCTTTTCAATACCTGGAATTGGACATGCAATCCAGTTTTCCATGTATTGGAGTAAGATGAGAAGTTGGTGAGAAATGATTTGCCAGTTTCTTTGTTTCTTTCAGAAAATGAAGTTCTTTTTGTCATCTACCTCACGGATGTTTGTATATTACTGTTCAGAGTTCCTTTGATGTTCCTGTTTACTATTTTTCTTTATATTTCAAGTCTACCTTTAGAACCCGTTGAAAAGACTTTTTTTAGAATTGTCTTATTAAAGTTGGATAGACATGTGAAAACTCAATACCCTCAAATTGTATTATGTCAGGAGTTTTACATTGAGGAGCAACCAATGTTCATTAATAGGAAGAAAAATCACACCACATACCAACTGTACATCATACAGGAATTTGAATTACACTCTGATAATCTGGGCAAGCCAGCTTGTAATTTGTTTATCATCTTTTTCTTCCCAGGATTGATTGAAAGGAAAAGTGAATTCCTTTACCTTGGTCTCTTATCTAAGATGCTGATTATGTGATCACCCATGGGCTTCTTATTCAGTGTTTAGTTTTTGAGGCTAGGGGGATGGAGTACCATTTCACATAGTAAGACTGTTGTATTTAAGGAAAAATGTACCAGATTCAAAGTTGGTAAACCTGAGCTCTAGTTCCATTTTTCCTGCTAATTCAAATCAATGTGTGTCGTCAGTTACCTGATGCAAATGAAGTTGAACGGGGTAGTCTGTGACCTTGTACAGCATGAACATTCCAAAAACGTTTAAGCTCATCTTTGAGGATTTTTGCATTATGTTGCCTCTTAGTAAAATTTCTTTCTCTCTTTTTTCTTAAGAACAATATAGACGTTTGTCCTGAATGTGGTCACCTGAAACAGAAACATGTCCTCTGTGGCTATTGTTATGAAAAGGTGCGCAAGGAGACAGCAGAAATTAGAAGACAGATAGGGAAACAAGAGGGGGGCCCTTTCAAGGCTCCTACTGTGGAGACCGTGGTGCTGTACTCAGGCGAGACCCCCTCCGAGCAAGATCAAGGCAAGAGGATCATTGAGCGAGAGAGGAAACGGCCATCCTGGTTCACCCAGAATTGACAGCAAGCTGTTTCAAGAGGATAGCTTCACATAAGAGGTTTCTCCTGAAAAAGAGGAAGAGTCTTTGTTTTTACATTGGTTGTGTGCTTGTTTTTAAATCATCAGTGTAGCTTAAAACATTATAAGCAGTTCATTTTTTGCAGGTAATTTGTACCAGGAGTAAGAGTCTGAACATTTATTCAGAGGCTCAGTGAATTTTGTCTTTTTCTGTTATACTATGAAGTTTTAGAACAAAGAAATAAAACATAATTTAAAATTCAGAGCCAAATTTATGAGCCTGGGTCCTAGTTTTGTTTGCTTGCCACCAGTTTCTCTTACACAGATGCTTTTGTTTAAGTTAAACTCCTGGAAATAGGTAATGTAAATTCTGGGTATCATTATGGTAGGTATAGCAGTAAGAAAAAGGTTTTGTTTGTTTTAGCCAATTAAAATTGTATGGCATTTTGTGTGAGATAGTATGTTAATTTGTTTAGATAGAACAGTTCTTGACATTTTACAGTAAATCAGGATGACTTTCAGAATTCATTAGATGGTTTATGAGATCAGTAATCTATAGCTCGGGGAGAGAGTTTATTTTTTTTTTAAAGGAGATGTGAGTGAATTCGTCACACAGAAAATGCACTGCGGGGGTTGCCCTTGCATTTTTCTTCTGATAATGTTCACATTGTATCATACTTCTCTCTATAACAGTGACCTTTGTAACTTACCACAATCCATATTTCCTTCTCCTTCCCCCATTCCTGCATCTACCTTAAGAACAGGGTTTGCTGTTTTCCTGCCTCACTGAGAATAATAAAAGTGAGATAGCATATTGAAACAAGAGAATTATAGTTGAGTGGAAAATCAGTAGGCAAAATCAGATAAAGCCCAGGGATGTATTTAAAACAAAATACAATAGCCTAAACACTTACAAGAATTAGGCATTGAATTCAACCCTGAACCTGCATTTTTCCTTGAAAAGGACATCCGTGGATAAGTCTCCACAAGTTAAGATGCATGATCCAAAAGTGTATTTTAACTTCTGGGATTGAGGCCTAAGGTACGTTTTGCCCCTGGGTCATCTATGTTAACATTCCTAGAAGTCTAATGACCAATTTTATGCAGTGCAGTGTATAGCCCAATGACACTGGAGTGGGATTCGGTGAAAGCAAATCATTCAGTCTTCCAAAAGACTAGGAGTCCCAGTAACTAGCTCTTTGAAGACATAGCTCCACCCACATACATTTTTAAAAAATAAACATTCTGAAGGAATTGCCTGCATATTCTTAAGGCAGTCCTCTGCAGGTACTGATTTGTTACTCTGACAAGCCTTAGAAGTACCTAGTGTCAAACTTAAGGTATGTAGACCTGAGGTAGCATCTTGATTCATGGAGGCTGAGGCTGACAAGGTACACACCTAAATCATCCACCATCTACTCAGCATCTCAGCTGACTATCAGCTTGCAAAGTATATGTCTGGGTAACAAGTTTTCCATAGATGTAGCAGGAAGCAACACACCTGAACCTAGTGAGAACATGTGGTCAGGGCTACTTTTCTGTTTGCTATTCATGGAAGATGAATGTTACCAAATGCATCCCCAAGTTAACCAGATACCTAGTTCATGTCAGAAAAACATGGCATAAGAGTGAGTGCCTCTTTGTTTTGAAGACAAAGTTATCTTTATAATAGATTATGTCGTTTAATACCTCCTGTTTTACTGTCAGCAACACAAAGAGGTCATGAGTTTGAATGAAATCATTTATGTAAAAGATTTATTCATGTTCTGATTAGAGATGACCCTCATCCCAACCTGTCCCCTTCATCAAGATGAGACGCTTTACTTTTGGAGGGAGGGACGAGTCAGGAGGGGATGTCCTCTCTGAGCTTGGTAGTTCCCCTCTATCTTCCTGTCTTTGTTTTTTTAGCCAGTTCCTAGCAGATAGCCAGGTTCTGAAAACCCAGGTATCTGATGTCATGGCATCTCTTTGCCGGAGTTCTTTGAACCCTAAACATTTCCCAAGCTGTTACAATGGATTTGCCAATAACTAGTTTCCAGTCTTCTCATGTTTCTCATACATTTTAATAGTTTTTAAGTTACAGAAGTAATACATCATTACAGTTAATGAAGCAATGCAAAGGATAGAAGCAAAAAGTTAAGAATCATGTCTCCACCACCATGGAGTGTATGTTTCTGAATGTTACACTGCCAAGAGGTGGTTTCTGAAACAGTTCTGATCATTACCACTCCCTGGTCAAAACTAGGCTTCTAATTCCTGTCTGGTAGCCTCACGGTCTGTCCCAGGCTTTGTGCCCACCATAGCGCAGTATACACGCCACCCTCAGGTGGGTAAAATCCCAACCATGTGAAGCAGAGCACGCATGCATCGCTGTCCCCACGTGGCTCCACTCCGTTCTGTCCTGTATCACTGAGCCTCCTTCCCAGGCCCCTTTCTGATTCATCCTCTCCCTCTAATCTCTTAGAGTCCCCATGTCCCCATCCTTGAGGCTCGCATACATTCTGTGGCTTTAAACAGCAAGTCTGCCTCCAGTCGCTCGGTTGTGTCTGACTCTTTGTGGCCCCGTGGACTGCAGCACGCCAAGCTCCCCTGTCCTTCACCATCTCTGGGAGCTTCCTCAAACTCATGTTCATCAATCCAGTGATGCCACCCAACCATCTCATCCTCTGTCGTCCCCTTCTCCTTTTGCCTTTTTTTCCCAGCATCAGGGTCTTTTCCAACAAGTGGGCTCTTCACATCAGGTGGCCAAAGTATTGGAGCTTCAGCTTCAGTCTTCCAATGAATATTCATAGTGATTTCCTTTAGGATTGACTGGTTTGATCTTCTTGCAGTTCAAGAGACTCAAGAGTTTTCTCCAACACCACAGTTCAAAGGCATCAATTCTTCGGCTTGAAGCTTGCCAATGTTATTTCCTGCATGAGCCTCTCACCTGATCTCCAGATTCATGTTCATCTGTGAACTTGGCCTTCCAGTCAAATGACTGTCTGATGGCTTAAGTCAGTGTCCACACTCAGAATCTCTTCTCTCCAGGTCCTACTCTTCCCCCACCCCTCAGTCTTCTCCATCTCAGTTGATGGCAACTCCATTCTCCAAATTGCTCAGTCATCCTTGACTCTAGTGTCTCTGTGTGTATATGTGTATGTCTCATCCAGTCTATGGGCACAAATCCCACTGATTCTACATTTAAAATATACGTAGATTCTGACCATTCATCACCACCTGCACCTCTACCACCCTGATCATGGCCCCTATCCCCTTGCATGAAAACCCACAGTGCTCCACTAAAAGGTCTCCCTGTCAGCGCCTTGGTCTCCTATAGGCCGTTCCCAGTGGAGCATCCAGAATCCTGTCAGAGCACATCAGGTCACGTCTCCTCGCTTCAAATTCCTTTACTTAGAACCCTAACTCAGATGAAACATGTAGATACGCACACAAGGATTTTTGCTTTATGTGATCAATACACTCACACATATGCATATATACATACTCTTTGTGAGTTTTGGTAAAATCCAAACTATTTTAGGTTTACTACAGAATGACCTCTTAAGTTGTGATTAATCTTTTAAATATGTAAATGATTTTTTTATATATATAATTGTGTGGTAGGACTTTTCAATTTAAGATTTCCTCTTTGAAGGAGTACAAAGAGTAGGGGCCTTTCATCATGCATCCCCTGTATAGGGATCTTTTCAACACTCCTCTCAGAGAGCGAATTCTTCCCATACCCCGGTCCTCCCATATACAGTCTTTATGTTTCAGAAACAGGATTAGTCCTTCAGTATTTCCAAATCTGTGCTTGGGGACTCTACTGTCTATCATTAGCATTTCTTTTCCTGGCACACATACCAAAATAGATGCTCTGTCTTTAGCTGCAGCTGGTAAGAAGCAATGTCATCCTGTGGCCTATATCGGTGCCTAGCATCTTAATTTGTGCCTCTTGGAACAGAACGCGGTCTCTTCCAGGGGCTGTCTTCACTCGCCTCGACAGCAGGTGGCAGCTGAGAGCACGTTCCTGGCGCTCTGGGGGCTGCCCCAGCCCGCTTTTCCCCAGGCGACTTTTACCGCTTTGGAAACACTTGCGCTGGTCGCTCCTCTCTGTCACCCTCTCCTGCTCCTCTGCTGTCCTGCTGCCGTCCTGTGCCTTCCTCTTCGCCTCTTCGTTTTGGATGTCGCTAGTGAGAGTTAAGGATGCTGTTTGGAGCAAGGACGAGAGGAAAGCTAGAGGGCCAACCTGTTCTGGCCTCCTGGACTCTGTTATCCACTCTCAGAAGCCAGGTGGACGCGCAATTCACGATTACTACGATTCAGCCTGGACACGGAATTCTGTTACCACAGTTTACCAGGCATCTCGAGCCTCCTCGCTAGGGGGCAGCAGGTGGACTGTACTGAGTCATCTCCAGTGAAATAGAAAACCCTAGGGTCCAGCAGTGCGGGGAACCTGTCTTCTGTTGCTACTGAAGTTGGCACTTGTGGAGAGCAGACAGGATTTCTGCCAGGGAAACAGGGCTGTTTGCCACGCTGAGCCCAGGTGCTGTTCTCTCCTCTGCCCTGGGCTTCCGTGGCGCTCTCCCGCCCCTCCACCGTCTTTCCCTACCCTTGCGGTCATGCAGGTTGCTTCCTGATCAAATTCTTTCCAAGAGCTTTTTGCAGGATAAAAAGCTCAGATAAAAGCAGCTTTCAACTTTTTATCTCAGGATAAAAAGCTTTCAACTTTAAAGATGACCCTCAGGTCCAAGCCTCGAGTTCTAATTTTCCCAGTGATCGCCAGACCCATATAGCCAAATAATATCAGAGATTTCCATTAGGATGTTACCTCACAATCTAACAACTTTCAAATCTTCCTCCAAAATTTGTTTCTCTTGTAGCCCAGCTTGGTTCACTTATTCAAAGAACATTTACCATATCTAGTATTTCTTTCCAACTGTAATACTCCTGCTTGGGTAGCTGACATTTCAAGATTAGCGCATGAAAAACTGTTGATCACCCCTCCAACCCATCCCCATCAGCCAAAAACACGTACCTGACCCAAACCTTCCCACCTTGATAAAAAGTCATTGCCTTGTGCAAAGTTGCTCCAGCAAAACCCTAGTCATTTTTCATTTTTCTCTTCTCTTCTTGACAAACACACAATTTAAAAGCACCTCTTCTTGATTTTTATCCCTCAGATGTATCTGAGACCTGAGGCAACTGGTTTGGAGCCAAAGGCAGGGATGCAAAGAGAATGATTCGGGAGGGGCAAGAATGGGTCTGCGGAGACAGGCCAAGGGTCTCTGACAGTTATCTAAGTCAGAGATGATATAGCACAGGCCCAGATAGTGGCAATGGACACAGAACAAGGGGAAGTTGAGACATATTTCAGAAGCATGATTACAAATCAAATTTCTAGCTTGAGCAACTGAGGAGCTAGAATCAAAGAAGACTAGGTGAGGTGGGGCAGGTTATGGGGAAAACTGAAAATATCCATTTTTGACAAGTTCTTCTTGAAATACTATTGGACATCCAAACTGAGATGGAAAGCCAACTGATGGACATGTGAGTGTGTAAATTCAGAAATAGCAGATGGACTTTTAGGGGCAGGATCTCAGTTCCTTGACCAAGGATTGAGCCCAGGCCACGGCAGTGAAAGCCCAGAATCCTAAGCACTAGGCTACCAGGGAACTCCCCCAGATGGGATGTTTTTAAAGCCATAGAAACAAGTGGGATTATTGAGGACAAGAGGGAGAAAGGAGCTGTAAACCGAGGAGAAAGTCATGAGATGTTGTCCTGCCATGGTTCCCAAAAGAGGAGAGCGTGTCAAGAAGAGGGAACCACCCGTTCTAAGCCCGTGTGCCTGGAATGAGGATTGAAAAGGGCCCAGTGATGGCGGCAAATGGAATTGGTTTGTGACATGACAAAAATGATTTCATTTGTGTGTTGGTGGCAGAAGCCAGATTGGAGTGGGCTGAAGAAGAGATGAACTGAGGGGGCAGAGGCAGAGTTCCCAGGCAGTTCTTCCCCAGGTTGTCCTCTGCAGAGGAGTGGAGAGGTGAGGTGGTGATCGCTGGAGGAGGTGACGGGATGGAGGGCCAGTGTGTGTGTGTCAAACTGAGAGAGCAAACATGCATTTATGCTCCGGGAATTATCTAGTAGAAAAGGACACTGTTGGCAAAATGATGGAGAGAAGAGAGCCAGCCAGCCAGACACAGACAGAGGATGGTATCTTTAATGAAATGAGAGGATGGATCCAAGGCCCACTTTTTTCGGAAAGAGGAATGCATCCTCTAACCTAACAGCTGAACGTTAAATAAGGAGGAAGACCTGGGACAAGATTGGACAAGCTTCAAGTCAAGGAAATGATTTTGCTTATTAAAAGCAATAAGGAGAACTATATTCAAAATAGATCATCAACAAGGACTTACTGTATAGCACAGGGGATTCTGCTCGATATTTTGTAATAACCTAAAGGGAAAAGAATCTGATAAAGAATAAATAAATGTTTACGTATAACTGAATCACTTTGCTATACACCTGAAACTAGCACAACATTATAAATCAACTGTACTCTAATATAAAATTTTTAAAAAATGAGTAGAGAGTAGTTGTAGTATTTATGGGGAGAAACTAAAAATTGATTTTAAAGAAAAAACAATAGTTTCAGCCTAACTCTTTTAAATCCCCAGGCTGGTAACCAGATGTGTGATAACTTTGCTTTTATTTTTGTGCTTATGACCTTATCTCATGTTGTCAGAGTAACAAAAACAATTTCTTCCATTTTTCTATGATTTGATTTTGTTACATTTAAGCAAAGCTTCAGACCATCTGGAATTATTTTTATTTATTTATATTTGGTTACACTGGGTCTTTGTTGCTGCACATGGGCTTTCTCTAGTTGCAGAGAGCAGGGGCTACTCTTCATTGTGGTGCACATGCGTCCCATTGTGGTGGCTTCTCTTGATGCAGAACACAGGCTCTAGGCACATGGGCTTCAGCAGGTGCAGCACTCAGGCTCGATAGTTGCAGTTTGTGTGTCCTGGAGCTTGCAAGCTCTAGTAATTATGGCATGTAAGCTTTTAGTTGCCTGAGACATGTAGAATCCTCCTAGACCAGGGATCAAACCTGTGTCACTTGTATTAGCAGGCAGATTCATATCCACTGTATCAGGGAAGTCCTGGAATTAATTTTGATATAAGATACATGGACAGAATCCAACATGATTCTGTTTTTAAAATCAGAAACAGAGGCATTGTTGATTTCATCTTTAGAGAAATGTCTGTTTAAGTCCTTAGCCCATTTTGAATCAGATTGTTCAATTTTATTGTTATTGTTGAATTATGGGGGTTCTTTATATATTCTGGATATTTACTTTTTATCAAATATATGATTGGCGGATATTTTCTTGTGGGTTGCCTTTTCATTTTATGCATGGCATCCTTTGATGCACAAAAGATTAATACTATTTAACATTTACACAATTTTCCACTATAAATTCTTTCATATGCTGGCCTCTGTCTCAAGCTATTCCTTCCCATTTCTGTTCATGAACCAGGACAAGCATTAATACTGAAACATTTCTGCTCGATATTTTGTAATAACCTAAAAAGAAAAGAATCTGATAAAGAATAAATAAATGTTTACGTATAACTGAATCACTTTGCTATACACCTGAAACTAGCACAACATTATAAATCAACTGTACTCTAATATAAATTTTTTAAAAAATGAGTAAAGAGTAGTTGTAGTATTTATGGGGAGAAACTAAAAATTGATTGTAAAGAAGAAACAATAGTTTCAGCCTAACTCTTTTAAATCCCCAGGCTGGTAACCAGATGTGTGATAACTTTGCTTTTATTTTTATGCTTATGACCTTATCTCATGTTGTCAGAGTAGCAAAAACAATTTCTTCCATTTTTCTATGATTTGATTTTGTTACATTTAAGCAAAGCTTCAGACCATCTGGAATTATTTTTATTTATTTATATTTGGTTACACTGGGTCTTTGTTGCTGCACATGGGCTTTCTCTAGTTGCAGTGAGCAGGGGCTACTCTTCATTGTGGTGCACATGCGTCTCATTGTGGTGGCTTCTCTTGATGCAGAACACAGGCTCTAGGCACATGGGCTTCAGCAGGTGCAGCACTCAGGTTCGGTAGTTGCAGTTTGTGTGTCCTGGAGCTTGCAAGCTCTAGTAATTATGGCATGTAAGCTTTTAGTTGCCTGAGACATGTAGAATCCTCCTAGACCAGGGATCAAACCTGTGTCACTTGTATTAGCAGGCAGATTCGTATCCACTGTACCAGGGAAGTCCTGGAATTAATTTTGATATAAGATACATGGACAGAATCCAACATGATTCTGCTTTTAAAATCAGAAACAGAGGCATTGTTGATTTCATCTTTAGAGAAATGTCTGTTTAAGTCCTTAGCCCATTTTGAATCAGATTGTTCAATTTTATTGTTATTGTTGAATTATGGGGGTTCTTTATATATTCTGGATATTTACTTTTTATCAAATATATGATTGGCGGATATTTTCTTGTGGGTTGCCTTTTTTTATACATGGCATCCTTTGATGCACAAAAGATTAATACTATTTAACATTTACACAATTTTCCACTATAAATTCTTTCATATGCTTGCCTCTGTCTCAAGCTATTCCTTCCCATTTCTGTTCATGAACCAGGACAATGCCATTTTAACTACTGCCACATTATAATGCATTTTACAGTGTGGTAAAGGAGATGTTTCCTCCTTACTCTTTGTTTCAAAACAAAATTAGCTCTATGTTTATTTTCCAGAGTGGGTTTTAGAATCATTTGGTCCAGTGTTATGCTCATTGGGATTTTGCTTAGGACAATATTAACCCTAAATAGGATGCATTTGGCATATTTAGTCTTTCTACATAGTGGCATGATATTTTCCATATATATCCATCTGTTTCCTACCTATAATTAAGATTCACTGGTTTTCCTCACAGAGATCCCATGCATTCATTGCAAGGGTCAATGCCCTTGTCCCAAACTGCTGGCCTCATAGAGGAGATTGTACCCTCTCAGTTCGCTGGTGAGACCACCACCTCCATCAGACATGTCCTATTTACTAAAGTAGCTGTAGAAGCCAAAAGAAATCTGAGAGGCCTGATTCACTCTCATAGTTTTCTGGCATATGCCTAGAAGTCTGAGTCTCTTGACTCTGTCCTCACCATAGCCCAAACTATAATTTTGCTTTTCCCATTTTCCTGCCATTAGATAAAGCAAATAATTCCATTTGGTCCAATATATGGATGATTTAATGGCTGGTGTTATGTGTCGTGTGTCATCCCAGATGCTTAATGGTTATTTCTACTGATACGATCTTCTAGAATATGAAAGCCAGGGACATCTAAGTCTATCCTTTGAGCTAATCTAGCATGTGCTTTGTAGGCAGTAGAATTGAGCAATAGGAAAGATAAATTCTCAAAACCTTTTTAAAAACATGATTTTAAGTGAACCCTGTCATTCAGAAACAGTGTTAGTCTTTAAGGACTTCCCTGGCCATCCCATGGTTAAGACTTCATCTTCCTATGCAGGGGGTGCAGGTTTGATCCCTAGTCAGGGAGCCAAGACCTCATGGGCCTTAGGGCCCAAAAAACCCCAAAATGTAAAACAGAAGCATTATTGAAATAAATTCAATAAAGACTTTAAAAATGATATTTTGAAATTTAAAAAATAAAATGCCTTTAAAAAACAATCGAGAACAGTATTAGTCTTTACAGTAAACTCAAAAGCATTTTTTTCATTATGAAGGCAGACATTTATTTACTGAATATCTACAATGTCAGGCATTTTGCATACGTTATAAATAATCTTTAAAATAACATTGAAGACCAGGCGTTAATCATCACGTCTATTGCCTGTTGAGTGTGTACAACACAGGAGGCCCAGTGTTCAGGGTGTTGCATAGATTAATTATTTTATTTTTATATAGCCTATATTGTTGTAAAATTCTGATTATTTTTTAAATTTTTGGCCTCTTTTATTGTTTTTTTAAAAAATTTTTATTTATTTATTTTCATCCATCTTTAGTCTTTGCCCCGTGTGGGCCTCCGATTGCAGTGGCCTCTCTCCTTGCAGAGCACCGGCTCTGGGTGCATGCACTCCAGAGTGCTGGCTCGTAATTGAACACACTGGTCCAGCCACTCTGCTGCATGGAATTCCTCTCCCGGGCCAGGAATGGAACTGGTGCCCTTTAATCTGCAAGGTGGACTCTTTACCCACTGGACCACCAGGGAAGCTCTAAAATTCTGGTTATATTTTTCTGTGGTATTTCCTTGTATCTTATCCAGAAAGACAGATATTTTGATTTTTCAAGGAAGGTAAAAAGAGAGAGAGAGAGAGAAAAGAAAGTTGTAAAAAATCCTGGCCTTTAAAGGAGAAAGCAAAGAAATAAATTCTTGTGGGAGGCATATGTTAATAAACAGGATTCCTTGCCCCAAGCCCTTGATCAATGACCTGAACCAGAAAGTAGGAGAACGTTCCCTGGGCCCTGTCTTTCCCACCCAATCCCTAGTTACACTCTACCCTTGGAGGAGAACTAGAGTCTTATCTTTGGGTGCAGCCTTGGGAAAACAGAAAGACTCCAGAGAAGAAGTGGCTGTGTGGTGTTTTTAGGCAGGTGGGCCTTTTGCAGTGTCATGGACAACCACAGAATGTCTGACCCTGACAGGTCTTGCTGATAGGAACTAAGAATGCTCCAGGTCATGTGGATAGAAGACCAGGGGCCAGACAGGACAATGGCTTCTCAGTGGACACCAAGAACTCATGTCTGCCCCGTCTCCTGCCCCTTTTCATTAGGTGAGTAAGTGAATGAGAGTCACTCAGTCGCTCAACGCTTTGAGATCCCATGGACTGTATAGCCTGTCAGGCTCCTCTGTCCGTGGGAGTCTCCAGGCAAGAATACTGAAATGGGTTGCCATTTTCTTCTCCTTTCATTAGGTAAACCCTCCAAAATCTAAAGGGAAAATAGAAAAGGCACCCTTGAGACAGGTAGAGTGCTGCCTATGGTGTGTGTGTGGTGGGAGCAAGTGAATCCGTGACCCCTGAATTGGCAGCTGAGTCTGTTCCTGGTGGAATACAGCCTCAGCCTGTGATGTAGACTTAGGAGCAGAAGCAATCCTGTTTGATGTCAGACCAGGAAGGGACTAACTGATTAAACTGAAATCTTAGGGGCTCCCCCCGGCCCTCTGGGTGCATGCACTCAGAGTGCTGCAATGCACACTGGTCCAGCCACTCTGCTGCATGGAATTCCTCTCCCGGGCCAGGAATGGAACTGGTGCCCTTTAATTTGCAAGGTGGACTCTTTACCCACTGGACCACCAGGGAAGCTCTAAAATTCTGGTTATATTTTTCTGTGGTATTTCCTTGTATCTTATCCAGAAAGACAGATATTTTGATTTTTCAAGGAAGGTAAAAAGAGAGAGAGAGAGAGAAAAGAAAGTTGTAAAAAATCCTGGCCTTTAAAGGAGAAAGCAAAGAAATAAATTCTTGTGGGAGGCATATGTTAATAAACAGGATTCCTTGCCCCAAGCCCTTGATCAATGACCTGAACCAGAAAGTAGGAGAACGTTCCCTGGGCCCTGTCTGTCCCACCCAATCCCTAGTTACACTCTACCCTTGGAGGAGAACTAGAGTCTTATCTTTGGGTGCAGCCTTGGGAAAACAGAAAGACTCCAGAGAAGAAGTGGCTGTGTGGTGTTTTTAGGCAGGTGGGCCTTTTGCAGTGTCACGGACAACCACAGAATGTCTGACCCTGACAGGTCTTGCTGATAGGAACTAAGAATGCTCCAGGTCATGTGGATAGAAGACCAGGGGCCAGACAGGACAATGGCTTCTCAGTGGACACCAAGAACCCATGTCTGCCCCGTCTCCTGCCCCTTTTCATTAGGTGAGTAAGTGAGTCAGAGTCACTCAGTCGCTCAATGCTTTGAGATCCCATGGACTGTATAGCCTGTCAGGCTCCTCTGTCCGTGGGAGTCTCCAGGCAAGAATACTGAAATGGGTTGCCATTTTCTTCTCCTTTCATTAGGTAAACCCTCCAAAATCTAAAGGGAAAATAGAAAAGGCACCCTTGAGACAGGTAGAGTGCTGCCTATGGTATGTGTGTGGTGGGAGCAAGTGAATCCGTGACCCCTGAATTGGCAGCTGAGTCTGTTCCTGGTGGAATACAGCCTCAGCCTGTGATGTGGACTCAGGAGCAGAAGCAATCCTGTTTGATGTCAGACCAGGGAAGGGCTACGATTTGAACTTAAACTGATTCTAAATCTGAAATCCTAGGGGCTTATTTGCAGCAACATGATGTGACCAGACATTATCAGACCTGGGGAAGTAATTCTGAAAGAGAAAGACAAATATCATATGAAATCACTTATAGGTAGAATCTAAAATATGACACAAATGAGCATGTCTATGAAACAGAAACAGACTCACAGACGTAAGGAACAGACTTGTGGTTGCCAAGAGGGGAGGGTTGAGGGAGAGATGGGGTGGGAGGTTGGGATGAGCAGATGTAAGCTAATATGGAGAGAATGGATAAACAACAAGATCCTACTGCGTAGCACAAGAACTAAATTTCATATCCTATGATAAACCATATGGAAAAATATAAAAAGAATGTATATATATATGTGTGTGTGTGTATGTGTGTGTGTATTTACATCTGAATCACTTCACTGTACAGTAGAAATGAACACAACATAGAAAATCAACTAAAAAAATTAAGAGATAAAAAAAGATCAAAATCCTAGGGGGCTATGATAGACCATACTGAGGTTTACAGATGGTGAAAATGACATCAACTGGAGCCTGGAGCTCACAGAGGGGAGCTGGGATCTGAGGCTGGCCCCGGCTCCCATTCCCCTGAGCCTCATAGCCTCCACAGGGTTGCCATGTGCTCATCCTAAGGCCACACTTTTTCATTCTATGGAACAAATGTTGGGCAGCCTCCAAGATGGCATATGGATATTCATAGTAGAATAGATTATTCGAGCTTGAAAGGAAATGGTTTAGTCCAATGGCTTCATTTGGAGCTCAGGAAATTTAAGCACAGACCTAACCCAAGATCACAAGGCTGATGAATATTAGATGAGTGTCTAGAACTCTTTACCTGGACCATAATCCCAGCCATACTCGACTTTTATAATGTTTGTTTTTTTAATAACATAAACACCAAACATCATCAAAATTTGAGATAATGAGACATTCTCGTTGTAACTTCTGGAGACAATGATATTTCTTTCTCCATGTATGATACCAGTTTATAGAAACAGTCGTAAGTACAAGACCTGGTGATTTCCTTATAACACTAGGGTTGCCATGTTGAAGAGGGCAGATGTAGAAGATTTCCATCATTTCAGAAAGTCCCATGCGACAACACTGCCCTACAGAAAATTGATCAAGGAATGAAATGGAGTTGATGGAGTTCACTCTGAACACTATCAATCTTCAAAATGTACTTAGTGTCAAAATAGCGGGTTACACACTTTACTCACCAAAAAATTTACTTTTTCCCACAATTGAAAAAAATAAAACTTATAGGTAGAATCTAAAATATGACACAAATGAGCATGTCTATGAAACAGAAACAGACTCACAGACGTAAGGAACAGACTTGTGGTTGCCAAGAGGGGAGGGTTGAGGGAGAGATGGGGTGGGAGGTTGGGATGAGCAGATGTAAGCTAATATGGAGAGAATGGATAAACAACAAGATCCTACTGCGTAGCACAAGAACTAAATTTCATATCCTATGATAAACCATATGGAAAAATATAAAAAGAATGTATATATATATGTGTGTGTGTGTATGTGTGTGTGTATTTACATCTGAATCACTTCACTGTACAGTAGAAATGAACACAACATAGAAAATCAACTAAAAAAATTAAGAGATAAAAAAAGATCAAAATCCTAGGGGGCTATGATAGACCATACTGAGGTTTACAGATGGTGAAAATGACATCAACTGGAGCCTGGAGCTCACAGAGGGGAGCTGGGATCTGAGGCTGGCCCCGGCTCCCATTCCCCTGAGCCTCATAGCCTCCACAGGGTTGCCATGTGCTCATCCTAAGGCCACACTTTTTCATTCTATGGAACAAATGTTGGGCAGCCTCCAAGATGGCATATGGATATTCATAGTAGAATAGATTATTCGAGCTTGAAAGGAAATGGTTTAGTCCAATGGCTTCATTTGGAGCTCAGGAAATTTAAGCACAGACCTAACCCAAGATCACAAGGCTGATGAATATTAGATGAGTGTCTAGAACTCTTTACCTGGACCATAATCCCAGCCATACTCGACTTTTATAATGTTTGTTTTTTTAATAACATAAACACCAAACATCATCAAAATTTGAGATAATGAGACATTCTCGTTGTAACTTCTGGAGACAATGATATTTCTTTCTCCATGTATGATACCAGTTTATAGAAACAGTCGTAAGTACAAGACCTGGTGATTTCCTTATAACACTAGGGTTGCCATGTTGAAGAGGGCAGATGTAGAAGATTTCCATCATTTCAGAAAGTCCCATGCGACAACACTGCCCTACAGAAAATTGATCAAGGAATGAAATGGAGTTGATGGAGTTCACTCTGAACACTATCAATCTTCAAAATGTACTTAGTGTCAAAATAGCGGGGTTAACACACACTTTACTCACCTCTGTATTTTATATATAAGACAATATTAGCTAAATGAGTGTTAACTTAATTTACTGCTCCCACTTTAAATGAGTGGTAACTGCCCAGACTTGCATGTGAAGATTCATCTCACTGTGATATCACCAATACTGAATACATTTTACAGATGTGTTTCTATCTTATGATGCTTTCTTCAAAAGAAATAATTTGGGGGCTTATAAATTTTACCCTCTTTTGCTTTTTCAATTTATTAATCAGAGATCCACTTTATTATTTAATACATATCTATTCATCTAAACCATGATAAAATTAGTCAAATTTAAGTATGTTTTTCATCTGTTTTCATGATCTAGGAGTAATGCATTAAAACTTCCTGTGACAAAAAAAACCTTCCTATGACAATTGAGATTTTAAAGTTTTCTCCTTGTAATTTGAATATTAAATATTTCTTGTGATGATAGCTATTTTTCACATGGTATTATATAATATGGAAAGATCATATGCATAGTTTAACTCAGTTTCACCTACTGGCAACATTTGAAAACTGTAATATAATATCACAACCAGAATACCAATAATCCATGAATCTTATTCAGATTCTTCCAGTTTTACTTGTATTTGTATATGTGAGTAGTGTGTACCACAAGGACCCCTCTTCTGATTTATTTTTTCTAAAGGAGTGCTGAGTTCACATGCAACACTCTAGGGATAGTTGATTTGAGGATTGGGGTCAAAGGATTTCAGAAATTGTACTCCTGAGAAGAACTAAAAAAGATGTGGGTATAAGGGAAGAGGAAAAAGGAACTAAACTTCAGATATAAACAAAGACTATGCTTATTGTTGTTGCCAGTATTGTCTTGTCTATTTCTTTGTGGCCCATGGACTGCATACCAAACATCATCAAAATTTGAGATAATGAGACATTCTCGTTGTAACTTCTGGAGACAATGATATTTCTTTCTCCATGTATGATACCAGTTTATAGAAACAGTCGTAAGTACAAGACCTGGTGATTTCCTTATAACACTAGGGTTGCCATGTTGAAGAGGGCAGATGTAGAAGATTTCCATCATTTCAGAAAGTCCCATGCGACAACACTGCCCTACAGAAAATTGATCAAGGAATGAAATGGAGTTGATGGAGTTCACTCTGAACACTATCAATCTTCAAAATGTACTTAGTGTCAAAATAGCGGGGTTAACACACACTTTACTCACCTCTGTATTTTATATATAAGACAATATTAGCTAAATGAGTGTTAACTTAATTTACTGCTCCCACTTTAAATGAGTGGTAACTGCCCAGACTTGCATGTGAAGATTCATCTCACTGTGATATCACCAATACTGAATACATTTTACAGATGTGTTTCTATCTTATGATGCTTTCTTCAAAAGAAATAATTTGGGGGCTTATAAATTTTACCCTCTTTTGCTTTTTCAATTTATTAATCAGAGATCCACTTTATTATTTAATACATATCTATTCATCTAAACCATGATAAAATTAGTCAAATTTAAGTATGTTTTTCATCTGTTTTCATGATCTAGGAGTAATGCATTAAAACTTCCTGTGACAAAAAAAACCTTCCTATGACAATTGAGATTTTAAAGTTTTCTCCTTGTAATTTGAATATTAAATATTTCTTGTGATGATAGCTATTTTTCACATGGTATTATATAATATGGAAAGATCATATGCATAGTTTAACTCAGTTTCACCTACTGGCAACATTTGAAAACTGTAATATAATATCACAACCAGAATACCAATAATCCATGAATCTTATTCAGATTCTTCCAGTTTTACTTGTATTTGTATATGTGAGTAGTGTGTACCACAAGGACCCCTCTTCTGATTTATTTTTTCTAAAGGAGTGCTGAGTTCACATGCAACACTCTAGGGATAGTTGATTTGAGGATTGGGGTCAAAGGATTTCAGAAATTGTACTCCTAAGAAGAACTAAAAAAGATGTGGGTATAAGGGAAGAGGAAAAAAAGGAACTAAACTTCAGATATAAACAAAGACTCAAGGTGAGCCTGATATTTTGTTGTTGCTCAGTCACTATGTCTTGTCTATTTCTTTGTGGCACCATGGACTGCACCATACTAGACTTCCCTGTCCTTCACTGTCTCCCAGAGTTTGCTCAAACTCATGTTGGTGATGCTATCTAACCATCTCACCCTCTGTTACCTGCTTCTCCCCCAGCCCTCAATCTTTCCAAGCATCAGGGTCTTTTCCAATGAGTTGGCTCTTGGCTCAGGTGGCCAAAATACTGGAGTTTCAGCTTCAGCATCAGTCCTTCTAGTGAGTATTCAGGATTGATTTCCTTTAGGATTGACTTGTTTGATCTCCTTTCAGTCCAAGGGACTCTAAATAGTCTTCTTCAGCACCACAATTAGAAAGCCTGATACACAGGTGTCAAAAGAGGCTTGGCTCACATTTTCAACTTAGCCTCAACTCTGAATTTCATCTCTACCGACAAACCCAACAGCCTCTATAAGCTAGCATGTCCAGAAGAGAACCCTTGATTTCTTTCTTCTTCTGCCTGATCTTCCCTTTCTTTGGGTTTCCCTCTTTCAGTAAACACTAGCATTATTCATCTAGTGTATCCCCCATTCTTGGAGTTATCCTTTCCTCCACATGTCCAGTCTTCTAGCAAAGCCCGTTAGCTTCACTTTCAAAGTACGATATAAACCTGACCTTGTCTGTATCTCCTCCTCCACCCTTATCTGGGTTCCAAGTGCCCATTATCTTTCACTGGCTTATTGCAATGACTCATAACTTGTTTTTTGCTTTCTACTGTTATCCTTACAGTCAATTCTTCTTGAAGATGGAGCAACTCTTTGGAAAAAAAGGTCAGATTATCCCTCCTCTTCTCAAAACTCTCCCATAGCACACAGTGTAGTGCAAAACCTGTAATATAATATCACAACCAGAATACAATAATCCATGAATCTTATTCAGATTCTTCCAGTTTTACTTGTATTTGTATATGTGAGTAGTGTGTACCACAAGGACCCCTCTTCTGATTTATTTTTTCTAAAGGAGTGCTGAGTTCACATGCAACACTCTAGGGATAGTTGATTTGAGGATTGGGGTCAAAGGATTTCAGAAATTGTACTCCTGAGAAGAACTAAAAAAGATGTGGGTATAAGGGAAGAGGAAAAAAAGGAACTAAACTTCAGATATAAACAAAGACTCAAGGTGAGCCTGATATTTTGTTGTTGCTCAGTCACTATGTCTTGTCTATTTCTTTGTGGCACCATGGACTGCACCATACTAGACTTCCCTGTCCTTCACTGTCTCCCAGAGTTTGCTCAAACTCATGTTGGTGATGCTATCTAACCATCTCACCCTCTGTTACCTGCTTCTCCCCCAGCCCTCAATCTTTCCAAGCATCAGGGTCTTTTCCAATGAGTTGGCTCTTGGCTCAGGTGGCCAAAATACTGGAGTTTCAGCTTCAGCATCAGTCCTTCTAGTGAGTATTCAGGATTGATTTCCTTTAGGATTGACTTGTTTGATCTCCTTTCAGTCCAAGGGACTCTAAATAGTCTTCTTCAGCACCACAATTAGAAAGCCTGATACACAGGTGTCAAAAGAGGCTTGGCTCACATTTTCAACTTAGCCTCAACTCTGAATTTCATCTCTACCGACAAACCCAACAGCCTCTATAAGCTAGCATGTCCAGAAGAGAACCCTTGATTTCTTTCTTCTTCTGCCTGATCTTCCCTTTCTTTGGGTTTCCCTCTTTCAGTAAACACTAGCATTATTCATCTAGTGTATCCCCCATTCTTGGAGTTATCCTTTCCTCCACATGTCCAGTCTTCTAGCAAAGCCCGTTAGCTTCACTTTCAAAGTACGATATAAACCTGACCTTGTCTGTATCTCCTCCTCCACCCTTATCTGGGTTCCAAGTGCCCATTATCTTTCACTGGCTTATTGCAATGACTCATAACTTGTTTTCTGCTTTCTACTGTTATCCTTACAGTCAATTCTTCTTGAAGATGGAGCAACTCTTTGGAAAAAAAGGTCAGATTATCCCTCCTCTTCTCAAAACTCTCCCATAGCACACATACTTTATCAGAACGAAATGTGAGCTGCTATTTTGTCCATCAAGTCCATTCCTAAGTGTATACATCAGCTTTCTACTTTCTCAACCACTTTCCCCTTTCTTCCTGATGCTCCAAATTTTGTGTGCTTTCTGTTCCTCAAACATGCCCAACCCTGCTCCATCCTGGACTCCCTGACATGCACAGCTGCCTCTGTTGGAAGACAGCCCGTAGTTGCACAGCTTGTTACTCACATCATTCACGTCTCTGTCCCAGGTCACCATTTAAGAGAGGTCTGGTCTTCCTGACTACTGGCACATCCGCTCCCTTCCCTGCCTCGGGAGCCTTTGTCCTACTATTATTCCCCTTAGATGTATGACAGACTGTTCATTGTTCTGTTATTCTTCCTTTCTTCACTTGTTAGCCAACCAAGAGCCAGGATTTTGCCTATCATCTCTCTGTTGTTGACAAGGACCTCGACTGGTATCTGCCACATGGAAGGCAAATTAATGAACTCTGTTTGAATGAACAAATGAATGAATGGCATCATTCTTTACCATGAGCCATAATGAGTGTGAAATGATGTAGGAAAATGAAGCCTCCCAATAGGTCTTCATACTAGCAATTTTTAAATTCTCTGATGTTGGAAAATTGAAAATTTCTGTATGATCAGTTGAAGCTACTGAATGCCTGTCATCACAGTTCTTGTCATAGTCAACCCATTAAGGTAAGGACACAAATGGAAAGTCTGTAGGCTGAAGTTAATGCAGAAAAGTGGGCTTCCCTGGTGGCTTAGCTGGTAAAGAATCTGCCTGCAATGCAGGAGCCCCTGGTTTGATTCCCAGATCCAAAAGCTCCCTTGGAGAAGGGATAGGCTACCACTCCAGTATTCTTGGACTTACCCTAGTGGCTCAGACAGTAAAGAATCCACCTGCAATCTGGGAGACCTGGGTGCCATCCCTGGGTTGGAAAGATCCCCTGGAGGAGGACATGGCAACCTGTGGGGAAACAAACCAGTGAACCTTCGGCCGAGCTAGGAGAAAAACATCTTGGAAATGAAAGAACTAAGACAAAAACAAGTTGATTCAATTCACATGAGCTCATTAGCTGGCGTCATACTGATCAGCAACAGATGAAAGATCTGCAGTGAACTTTGGAACGCTGGGTCAGTGCACGTAAGAATGCTATGTGCACACACAGGACAGATTCCTTAACCTCTTTCTGATCTAGTTGCCCCCAGCTACAGTCCCGGAGATGCTCCAAATTTTGTGTGCTTTCTGTTCCTCAAACATGCCCAACCCTGCTCCATCCTGGACTCCCTGACATGCACAGCTGCCTCTGTTGGAAGACAGCCCGTAGTTGCACAGCTTGTTACTCACATCATTCACGTCTCTGTCCCAGGTCACCATTTAAGAGAGGTCTGGTCTTCCTGACTACTGGCACATCCGCTCCCTTCCCTGCCTCGGGAGCCTTTGTCCTACTATTATTCCCCTTAGATGTATGACAGACTGTTCATTGTTCTGTTATTCTTCCTTTCTTCACTTGTTAGCCAACCAAGAGCCAGGATTTTGCCTATCATCTCTCTGTTGTTGACAAGGACCTCGACTGGTATCTGCCACATGGAAGGCAAATTAATGAACTCTGTTTGAATGAACAAATGAATGAATGGCATCATTCTTTACCATGAGCCATAATGAGTGTGAAATGATGTAGGAAAATGAAGCCTCCCAATAGGTCTTCATACTAGCAATTTTTAAATTCTCTGATGTTGGAAAATTGAAAATTTCTGTATGATCAGTTGAAGCTACTGAATGCCTGTCATCACAGTTCTTGTCATAGTCAACCCATTAAGGTAAGGACACAAATGGAAAGTCTGTAGGCTGAAGTTAATGCAGAAAAGTGGGCTTCCCTGGTGGCTTAGCTGGTAAAGAATCTGCCTGCAATGCAGGAGCCCCTGGTTTGATTCCCAGATCCAAAAGCTCCCTTGGAGAAGGGATAGGCTACCACTCCAGTATTCTTGGACTTACCCTAGTGGCTCAGACAGTAAAGAATCCACCTGCAATCTGGGAGACCTGGGTGCCATCCCTGGGTTGGAAAGATCCCCTGGAGGAGGACATGGCAACCTGTGGGGAAACAAACCAGTGAACCTTCGGCCGAGCTAGGAGAAAAACATCTTGGAAATGAAAGAACTAAGACAAAAACAAGTTGATTCAATTCACATGAGCTCATTAGCTGGCGTCATACTGATCAGCAACAGATGAAAGATCTGCAGTGAACTTTGGAACGCTGGGTCAGTGCACGTAAGAATGCTATGTGCACACACAGGACAGATTCCTTAACTTCTTTCTGATCTAGTTGCCCCCCAGCTACAGCATGCCCTTTCCATGAGTCACCAGAGTAATTATTGATCAGGGCTGTGAGTGGGTCCCAGCCCGTGTTAATATCATTCCCTGCAAACACCTGGATGCTTAAGCTCTCAATAAAAGTGGACCGGTGAATGTGTTCAGGGCCTTGACCCAAGAGGTCTTGAGCCCCCATTCCTATCCTTTCTCTCTGTCTGTGTGTATTTCTTAATGTCTCATAGCACCTGGTCTTCTCTATGCACCCAGCTGACATGCTGAGGCAGCAACCCACTCTAGTATTCTGGTCTGGAGACTCCCCATTTACAGAGGAGCTTGGCGTGCTGCAGTCCATGGAGTCTCAAAGAGTCGAACATGACTGAGCGACTAAGCACACAGCACAGTGGGCTGAAGTTAATGCAGAAAAGTGCAGTATTAAGCAAAGATAAGGGAGCAATGACACATCCTATGCACCATTACAAGGCAGGAAGAATTTCTTTTCTGGCAAAGGAGAGAAAAGAATGAAATGGAAAGGGCAGGACTGGCACCACTGAAGTCTATGCCTTTATGACCCAAGGTTATAAATCAAAATAATAAAAACTGATAAATGCATTATTTTAATTTTCCCCACAAGGGAGTTAAAGGCAGATGGAAGAAAGGATCAAAACAAAACCTCTCTGGCAGAGACGCCTCATTACTGTTCATTTTATTTCCTGGCATTCAAAGACAACAGTGCAGTTTTTACTTGTCTGAGAGGTTATGGAAGAGATGGAGCCTGGAGTCAGATAATAACAGTGGAAGCCACAAAGAGAAAGTACCTTTTAGAATGGGAAATTCAGAAGGGTCTCAATGACACTGCAAATCTTGTGTCCAGGCCCTTGGCGCTCAAAACTTGAATCTGGGATCCGTGTTCAACTCTTAGAAAGGAATAAGTATTCCTAACAACTTTACTTTCAGAGGTGTAGATGGAAGGGTCATAAATTGAATCAAAGTTGGAGGGGACTATCCTACAATTTAGCTGATTCCTTGCTAAATATCTACCTCCCTAGGTCCTCCAGGCAAAATGGAAGGCATTCTACAGAATGCTATGTGCACACACAGGACAGACTCCTTAACTTCTTGCTGGCCTAGTTGCCCCCAGCTACAGCATGCCCTTTCCATTACTAGAGTCATGCGGTAATTATTGATCAGGGCTCTGACTGACTCCCAGCCCGTGCTAATATCATTCCCTGCAAACACCTGGATGCTTAAGTTCTCAATAAAAGTGGACTGGTGAATGTGTGCAGGGCCTTGACCCAAGAGGTCTTGAGCCCCCATTCCTATCCTTTCTCTCTGTCTGTGTGTATTTCTTAATGTCTCATAGCACCTGGTCTTCTCTATGCACCCAGCTGACATGCTGAGGCAGCAACCCACTCTAGTATTCTGGTCTGGAATCTCCCCATTTACAGAGGAGCTTGGCGTGCTGCAGTCCATGGAGTCTCAAAGAGTCGAACATGACTGAGCGACTAAGCACACAGCACAGTGGGCTGAAGTTAATGCAGAAAAGTGCAGTATTAAGCAAAGATAAGGGAGCAATGACACATCCTATGCACCATTACAAGGCAGGAAGAATTTCTTTTCTGGCAAAGGAGAGAAAAGAATGAAATGGAAAGGGCAGGACTGGCACCACTGAAGTCTATGCCTTTATGACCCAAGGTTATAAATCAAAATAATAAAAACTGATAAATGCATTATTTTAATTTTCCCCACAAGGGAGTTAAAGGCAGATGGAAGAAAGGATCAAAACAAAACCTCTCTGGCAGAGACGCCTCATTACTGTTCATTTTATTTCCTGGCATTCAAAGACAACAGTGCAGTTTTTACTTGTCTGAGAGGTTATGGAAGAGATGGAGCCTGGAGTCAGATAATAACAGTGGAAGCCACAAAGAGAAAGTACCTTTTAGAATGGGAAATTCAGAAGGGTCTCAATGACACTGCAAATCTTGTGTCCAGGCCCTTGGCGCTCAAAACTTGAATCTGGGATCCGTGTTCAACTCTTAGAAAGGAATAAGTATTCCTAACAACTTTACTTTCAGAGGTGTAGATGGAAGGGTCATAAATTGAATCAAAGTTGGAGGGGACTATCCTACAATTTAGCTGATTCCTTGCTAAATATCTACCTCCCTAGGTCCTCCAGGCAAAATGGAAGGCATTCTACAGACTTAGCTATTCCCCCTTTTCTTTATTAAAGTGACAGATATAAAAAAAAAAAGGAATAATAATATATTCTCTACAGTAGATAGCAACTCACTTCTATCTCCAGTGATCTCAAGAGTGTGCTCGTAAGTTACTTTTATCTCTCATGAGAAATAGGAGGTAATTGAGTAACACAGGTGATCTCTTAGAAGCCTTCAAAATAGGAAATTTCGGACTTTTCCTGAAGGTCCAGTGGTGAAGACTCTCTTCTGCCACTGCAGAGGGCATGAGTCAGTCTCTGATTAGGGAACTAAGAGTCCGCATATGTGGCAAAGTAAATTTTAAGCTTCTATGGAGTCAGAAATTTACTCTATAAAACTAATAAAATTAATTTCTATCTTCAAAATAATTTCTCCAGAGCTTGCAATGAAGGGCAAAATCCACACCAGAGTTCTTCCTCATCCTGCCTTTGTTTCTTGAGTGAAGGTCATGGTAAAGACCAAGTAAGCCAAGAGCAGGCAAATGAAGAAGCCGGGGACTAAATACTGCAGAAGTTGGAGCATCCACTTTGGAGCAAACAGGAGCTAACTGTGGCTCCCAGATCTCTAAACAGGGATCATTCATGGCCAGCAAGGTGGAGGATGCTTTGAGAAGCAGACCACGGGCAAGGCATGAACTCAGTCCTGCTCCTCCCTTGCTTGTTGGTTCAAGTGATCATGAGCCTCAGTTTCCTCATCTGTCAATTACATAATTTTTTAAAAGATTTTTTTGATCTGGACCATTTTTTAAAGTGTTTATTGAATTTGTTACAGTATTGCTTTTGCTTTTTTATGGTTTGTTTTTTTGGCCCTAAGGCCTGTGGGATCTTAGCTCTCCAACCAGGATGAAACCTGGAAGGTTTCCTTGGAAGGGGAAATCTTAACCACTGAACCACCACGGAAGCTCCTACATGAGTTGTGTAATTAAAAAACATATAAATCTATCTCCACTAGTACCTGCTGCATAGCAGGTGCTCCACAAATGCCCATTTTATTATCTCCTTACTACTTTTATTAAGACACAGGATGAATGGCCACGTGGTCTTGCTGAGGAGAGAATACCTTCAATAGGTCATAAAGTACAGAACTAGGTGTGCTATGAAGAGACACTAACTAGTAGGGACCATTAGAGGAGGAGCCACTAGCTGGCAGGGTCAAAGAGCCTTCCCAAAGCAGTTTTCCAGATCTCTCATTCACAACCTGTGCCTGATCTCTCATTCACAACCTCTTGCTTCCTAAATGCCAAGTTCAGCTTTCATCTCCGCTCCCCCAACCCCGCCGCCCCCAGCCTCACCATGTGACATAAAGGACTTCTCTGATCAGGGATCAAACACATGTCTCTGGCAATAGAACTGCAGAATCTTAACCACTGGATCATCCTGGATCTGCCTCCACCTTTACTTCCCCAAGCATTTTATCCTCAAATTTCCTTTATGGACTCTCGATTCTCTAACCGCCCCATTCTCTGACTGCTTGCAGGAGGCATTTTCCTGCTCCCAGGCCCCACTCTGAGAGACCAGCCTCCCTGTGGGCACGTGGGCCTACTGCCACCTTTCCTCTTCCAGTAGTTAGATCAGGTGACTAAAAGTACTGGGGAGAAGGAAATGGCAACCCGCTCCAGTATTCTTGCCTCGAGAGTTCCATGGATGGAGAAACCTGGCGAGCTACAGTCCATGAGGTTGCAAATATGCACACACACACATATATGTATATGGCTTCCCTGATGGCTCAGTGGGGAGAAATCTGCCTGCAAAACGCAGGACACCTGGGTTCCATCCCTGGGTTGGGAAGATCGCCCTGGAGGAGGGCATGGCAACCTACTCCAGTATTCTTACCTGGAGAATCTCCATGGACAGAGGAGCCTGATGGGCTGCAGTCTGTGGAGTCACACAGAGTCAGACACAACTGAAGTGACTACACAGCACTTGACTACCCAGAAGTACTGGGTTCAACTGAATGATAGCTAGACTTCCGTCCCCATAACATGAATTTGCCTTTGTACTGACTGCTGGGAGCACATGGGTGTAAGGCCTGAAGTGTAAACGCCCTATTAGGAATTTGAATGAATTTTTATCCCAAAACTAAATCTTACAATGTGATTTGACGTCCTCATTGTCCTTTGAGTGCTGATTTTAGAAAGATATTCTATGAGAATCTGATACTGTTAACTGAGGCATGAGCTTGCCTTCCATCAGATGCAGAAAATGCCTTCTGAAGGAAACAATATCATTACAGTTCAAACATGCAAAACTGTATCGTGAACAACCTTTCAACCATTTCAATATGAAAAATAAATTCTCTTCTCAAGGCCTGTTGTTGTTACATCTCATCTGACTCTGTGACCCCATGAACTGCAGCCCGCCAGGCTTTCCTGTCATTTACTATCTCCTAGAGTTTGCTCAAACTCAAGACCTGTGAGGAAGATGAAGAAATCGAGAGTAACCGTGTGCTCCTCAGCACTAGAGGTGATAATGAGGAGAAAGAAAAAAACAACCTGCCTGGCTGATAGAAAAGAATGTTGCCATTTGTAACAGCCTGTATGGACTTGGATGATATTTGGCTTAGTGAAATAAGTCAGATAAAGACAAATACTGTATGATAACACTTATATTGTGATATCATCTGCGGAATCTAAAAAGTATAACAAACTAGCAAATGTAGCAAAAAAAGGAAACAGACTCACAAATATAGAGAACAAACTAGTGGTTTACCATTGGGGAGATGAAACGGGAGAGGGCAAGATAAGGGTAGGGAATTAAACTACCATATGTACAATAAATAAACTACAGCTCAAGGAATATAGTCAATATTTTATAATGACTGTAAATGGAGGATAACCTTTCAAAATGGTAAATCACTATGTTGAATGCCTGAAACTTACATAATACTATAAATCAACTGTACTTTAATTTAAAAAAAAAAAAAACTTGCCTGGCTGAACAATGTCAAATTATTTACTATGCTCTGCTCATGCAATGGGAGCTTGTGAAGCACTGTGTTATTTTTAAACCTAAATAACTTACTGATTATCATAAACTCTTAGAAATTTCCCCTACCCAATATGAAGAAAATAACTCTGTAAATAAATCTCAGTGCTGAGAATTAAATGTGCATTGAATTAAAAGCTATGGAGGAACCTGTCTCACTCAGCAGGTCCTCCTCCTTCCTCTACCCTAGCATTGACTATATCCCAAAGGTCTTGAATCGCTGGTCCTCTCACTACAGCATGCTAATCTAAGATTTAATTTTTCCCAAAACTAAATCTTACAATGTGATTTGACGTCCTCATTGTCCTTTGAGTGCTGTTTTAGAAAGATCTATGAGAATCTGATACTGTTAACTGAGGCATGAGCTTGCCTTCCATCAGATGCAGAAAATGCCTTCTGAAGGAAACAATATCATTACAGTTCAAACATGCAAAACTGTATCGTGAACAACCTTTCAACCATTTCAATATGAAAAATAAATTCTCTTCTCAAGGCCTGTTGTTGTTACATCTCGTCTGACTCTGTGACCCCATGAACTGCAGCCCGCCAGGCTTCCCTGTCATTTACTATCTCCTAGAGTTTGCTCAAACTCAAGACCTGTGAGGAAGATGAAGAAATCGAGAGTAACCGTGTGCTCCTCAGCACTAGAGGTGATAATGAGGAGAAAGAAAAAAACAACCTGCCTGGCTGATAGAAAAGAATGTTGCCATTTGTAACAGCCTGTATGGACTTGGATGATATTTGGCTTAGTGAAATAAGTCAGATAAAGACAAATACTGTATGATAACACTTATATTGTGATATCATCTGCGGAATCTAAAAAGTATAACAAACTAGCAAATGTAGCAAAAAAAGGAAACAGACTCACAAATATAGAGAACAAACTAGTGGTTTACCATTGGGGAGATGAAACGGGAGAGGGCAAGATAAGGGTAGGGAATTAAACTACCATATGTACAATAAATAAACTACAGCTCAAGGAATATAGTCAATATTTTATAATGACTGTAAATGGAGGATAACCTTTCAAAATGGTAAATCACTATGTTGAATGCCTGAAACTTACATAATACTATAAATCAACTGTACTTTAATTTAAAAAAAAAAAAAAACTTGCCTGGCTGAACAATGTCAAATTATTTACTATGCTGTGCTCATGCAATGGGAGCTTGTGAAGCACTGTGTTATTTTTAAACCTAAATAACTTACTGATTATCATAAACTCTTAGAAATTTCCCCTACCCAATATGAAGAAAATAACTCTGTAAATAAATCTCAGTGCTGAGAATTAAATGTGCATTGAATTAAAAGCTATGGAGGAACCTGTCTCACTCAGCAGGTCCTCCCTCCTTCCTCTACCCTAGCATTGACTATATCCCAAATCTAGGTCTTGAATCGCTGGTCCTCTCACTACAGCATGCTAATCTAAGATCTGCCTTATCTTTGCAGCTCCAGCTTCAGACCAATCACCCTCCTGATGCTGGTCAACTTTTCCAATTGCTTGTTGAACTTGGACGAGCATACCACACTCAATGTCTCCCATTGGGAATCCCTAAACCTTCTATTTCTTCCTGGATACTGACAACTGCCCTCTTGCATTAACACTAGAATCTTGACTACTCTAGCCTTTTTTTGGTAGAAAGGGAGGCACTGCTAGTTTTTATCCACTTGGGAAATTCTCTCTCCCCTATATCTCCTTTGTTCTGGCCATTTCTAGCTTATACCACTGGGGGCACCCAGAGAAAATTAGTTGTTTCATCACTAAGTCATGTTCAACCCTTTCCTAGCCTATGGACTGTAGCCCACCAGGCACCTCTGTCCATGGGATTTCCCAGGGAAGAATACTGGAGTGGGTTGTCATGCTCTCCTCCAGGGATCTTCCCAACCCAGGGATTGAACGTATGTCTCCTGCACTGGCAGGCCAATTCTTTACCACTGTGTCACCAGGGATGTCCTTCTAGAGAAAAGCCCTAGCCCAAACTACCCCCTAATTATTTCTTGCCTACTTTTGAGTTCTCAAAGTATAAATAAATCTTAGAGACCTCATTTTTCCAGTGGCTGTATACCACATTCATTGATTTTGATGTCTTTTTCAAAAAGTATTTTAAGAATTCTAAAATATACACTCTTGGAAATAAAAAGGCAAAGATATTTGGGTATGTTCCAGTAAAACATTCCCCACTATACATTTTTGGAAGACTGAGTGCGTTTCCCTAAGTATCTTCTTGCCAAAGCTCTTTTTGATTTCCCAGGATTGTGCCTACACAGAGAAAAAGAGTCAGTCCCTTTATGTCATATTTGGTAGAAGATCTAATATTTCGTTTTTTTTTTTTAAATCTCGGAGATTATGTGTGATTTTCATTGTTTTCTATTTAAATTCTTACTTCCCCCTCCTCATCTAGTTATAAACTGAACTGTTACGTGAGACTACACACTTAAATTCTGCAAGCACTGGGCTGAATTCCAACAAATGAACACATAAAACTTAGTACTTCTTAGTAGTAGATGAGAAATAATTTTATTCTTTTTTTACTTCCTTCTTTATAAGAAATAATTTTTAAAAAGCAGAGTCATTAAAGATGTATGTGTGTGTGTGTGTGTGTGTGTGTGTGTGTGTATATATATATACATATACGTACCTACATATATGCAAGAAATCCCAATCTAAACCCCAAGTATTTTTCTTTTTTAATGTTTTTAAATATATAAACAACCAATTTTAAGTGAATTCATTGGCTTTCATCAGTAGTGTTAGCTGGGAATCATTTTATTTTAAATCTAGAAGAAGAGAACATTAAACATTGAATAAAAAATAAATGTTATTTTTGTGACATCAAAGCTAGAAGCATTGGGAATGGGGAATGGAGCATTGATACTTGAGTGATTTGGGAGGAAGCAGTCTTAGAGCTATTCTGAATATCAAAGAAGAAATTCCTAATAAATGTTACTTTGTATTAACCCACATTTAACAAGACTGGAGCTACTGAAGAATTGCACTGTAAGAAAATGCTGAAATTCAATTTTGATCAGCTACACATTTTCACGACTCAATGAGGAATATCTGTAGAATTAAATAGTCAAGTACATAATTTGTATTCCTAACAATTCACTCACAAGGACACATTTCTATTGATAAGAAACCTCCCCGGAAAGACAGTGGAATTGCCCCATGAATTATGAAAAGGCTTGTCTCCATGTGCAGCTTTTTGATAGTATCTGATGGGATCACTGCTCTGAGCACCTCCTAATGCATTTGCTTCTGAATTAGTAATAGGTTTCCAACCTCAATGCACCTTCCCCCATGTTCAGCCTTTTATTGTATAGCAGACTGAGTTGAGATGCATGACTAACACAGCTTCCCTTTTCTTTATTTCTTTATGTTTTTAAAGTGTCACCAAAAAATGCAACATGAATGTACAATGAAATGTCTACTTACAGTGCTTTAGCACTGTATTATCTAATCCCCCTTTTTTTTTTAAATCTCGGAGATTATGTGTGATTTTCATTGTTTTCTATTTAAATTCTTACTTCCCCCTCCTCATCTAGTTATAAACTGAACTGTTACGTGAGACTACACACTTAAATTCTGCAAGCACTGGGCTGAATTCCAACAAATGAACACATAAAACTTAGTACTTCTTAGTAGTAGATGAGAAATAATTTTATTCTTTTTTTACTTCCTTCTTTATAAGAAATAATTTTTTAAAAGCAGAGTCATTAAAGATGTATGTGTGTGTGTGTGTGTGTGTGTGTGTGTGTATATATATATACATATACGTACCTACGTATATGCAAGAAATCCCAATCTAAACCCCAAGTATTTTTCTTTTTTTAATGTTTTTAAATATATAAACAACCAATTTTAAGTGAATTCATTGGCTTTCATCAGTAGTGTTAGCTGGGAATCATTTTATTTTAAATCTAGAAGAAGAGAACATTAAACATTGAATAAAAAATAAATGCTATTTTTGTGACATCAAAGCTAGAAGCATTGGGAATGGGGAATGGAGCATTGATACTTGAGTGATTTGGGAGGAAGCAGTCTTAGAGCTATTCTGAATATCAAAGAAGAAATTCCTAATAAATGTTACTTTGTATTAACCCACATTTAACAAGACTGGAGCTACTGAAGAATTGCACTGTAAGAAAATGCTGAAATTCAATTTTGATCAGCTACACATTTTCACGACTCAATGAGGAATATCTGTAGAATTAAATAGTCAAGTACATAATTTGTATTCCTAACAATTCACTCACAAGGACACATTTCTATTGATAAGAAACCTCCCCGGAAAGACAGTGGAATTGCCCCATGAATTATGAAAAGGCTTGTCTCCATGTGCAGCTTTTTGATAGTATCTGATGGGATCACTGCTCTGAGCACCTCCTAATGCATTTGCTTCTGAATTAGTAATAGGTTTCCAACCTCAGTGCACCTTCCCCCATGTTCAGCCTTTTATTGTATAGCAGACTGAGTTGAGATGCATGACTAACACAGCTTCCCTTTTCTTTATTTCTTTATGTTTTTAAAGTGTCACCAAAAAATGCAACATGAATGTACAATGAAATGTCTACTTACAGTGCTTTAGCACGAAAAGAAATGTATTTATTCTCCTGCAAAATCTTACCTTGAATTTAATAACTAGGCTGATATAACCCATTCACTGAACCTTGTGCTGGGTTCCCCTCCTGCTCCAGAGTCCATTTGCTTTTGAAAAATATCCAGATGAAATGTGAGAAAGATAAGCCGGTTCTTTTGTCATTTAGAAGGGAAGAAAGGTATTGGCTAAAAACAGAACAGGCTTTTAGAGCCTTAACATCAAATATGGCCATTAGGTAGTTCTCACCAACCCTGGGATAGTGCTGGCAAAGAGCCCATGGATCGCCTTTGGCATGAAAAGAATGTCAGGATACCTCCATCCACCATGAGATTCTGACTCAAGAACCACAGAATGCAGTTCAGGCATTCAACTAATGAATTTTAGTTTTAAAAAGACATGTTGGCTATTTCCAGAAGAAAAATTTGTTCTCCTCTCAAAAGGAAACCTATGGGATGAAATTTTGGATTAAGGAAATATTGCTAATAGAATGGTTTGAATCAGGGTCCCCGGCTTATACAACAACTGCTATTTATGTCCAAATTAAAATTCACCTGTAAGATGAGAGATTAGTCTCCTAGCTAACCTTATTTATTTATCTTCAACCTCTCTCTATTTTTAAATCAACAGACACAATAATTTAGTTTTATATTTAGATTTCCCCTATGCTGTATATTGGTTTGCCAATATAGATGTTATAACTGGATTCTGTGCCATTTGCCCTTCTGTTCTATTTTATATTTCCTAGATTTAAAATACTGTTTGTTTCACATTAGTGAAACTAGCTGCCCAGGACTAGAGTAGACTAGTGAGTCTCAAGCCACCAAAACCTATACAGTAAATGCCTCTTAACCTACTTCAATCTTGATTGCAGAGAAGGGTGAAAAAGCAATATCGCTTCTTCAGAACACTGGTTCTCTCTTCTTCTATTAAATGTGATTGCACCATAGGAAATGGATATGAAAAATGTAAGAAAGTCTGGAGCTCTGAGGCACTAAAAATATTTCCCTTTGATGCTCAGCTAAAGTTACGCAAAGGACACAGGTATTTTAGGCCTCAGTTTCTGAAATTGAGTGATCACCAGCTGTTATGGATGATTAGTCCTATGAAGAAAAGAACTTGATTTACTTAAATTCATTTTATTTTGTATTTCTGCTTCCCATTACTAAAAGTTTACTTAGATCTCACCATGATGATTCGAATACATCTGACTGTAAGGACAAAACTCGGATTAATATTTTGAAACATCACTTGAATGATGCAAGCTCTTTTCTTGAAAGCCTTCTCCTTGTCTGTTACCCCTGGATGGGCTCCCTCAGCCTGAGCGTCATGCTGTTTGTAAAGTTCTCTGCAGGAACTCCCCTCCCTTCTGCCCTTGGCAGGGTGTGTTTACTCTGGAGGCTCTGCTGGTTTTGTTTTTCCACAGGTCTCCTTAAGGCTTTGCTCATATTTTTCTTCCTTTTGGATCTACTTTCTCTTACATCTAAGTATCTAAATTAGAAACTTAAAAGTCCTGATAAAAATAATGCCCATGAGAGAGAAAAAATATCTTTAATGAGCACTTTTGGAAAATATGGAAAAATCCACAATCAGTACAAGTTATTTTTTTCTTTGAGTTTGTTCTGATTTATAATTTAAGCTACGTTGATGTTTTATGCACCACTGTAAGCCACCTTAAATGCATTGTAGGATGAGATAAGAAAAAAAAAATATATATATAGTATATAATTATGAGAGCAAGCATTTACATAGTACTTGATACATGCCAGTTATTGACTTAAGAACTTTCTCTGTATTAACTCTTCTACCTGCTACTGCCTCATGGACTAGGTGCAGTTATTCCTGTTTTTATAGATTAGGCATAGAGCTTTCAGTACCATGGGCATACCACATAGCTAGTAACTGCAGAGCCAGGATTTAGACCCAAGCCATCTAGCTATGGCCCTTACATTCTGACCACTGAGTCACACTGCTAATTACAAATGTATATTACTTGCCTAGTTAACAGCTTAACTCCAGCATGGAGTTGTGTGTGTGTGTGTGTTCTTTTTTTTTTTGACTTATCCTACTCCTTAACTAATAACAGGCTTCTGCTACTCCTGACTTCCTAATGATTGAATATTAAGATTTAGACCTCCAACCCTCCAAATCCTTCCTTGCTTACTCACATCCTCTCATCCTTTCATTCTGTCTTTCTATACAGTTTCATACAATATTTGGTTAAATCTATACTAATTATTTTTCTTTCACTATTATTTTTCTTGGTTTGGTTTATATTTGGTTTTCCTGGGAGTTCCTGATTATCTTGTTTTCATCTGCTTGATCTTCTATATACTATCGTTATATCTTGCCAAAGTTCTAAAAGCTCTAGAAATTCCTCAGTATGTTCACCAGTCACCAGTTAGGAAATCTACCAGATCCTGGTTTCTTTTCCGACGCACTCTCAGGACCCTTTGCTCACCTTCTATCAGATCTTCTCGTCTCTCTGCAGTGATGGTAACCTGGCTCTCCTCTTCAACATCGTCCTGAAATTGTTCTCACTCCACCCTTTTGAATTCTCTCTCTTCTGCCTCAGATGACTTCTCATTTTGCACTAATTCATGTTAGGAAACATGTAGTTCAACCTCAGGGAAAGAATAGAAGGAAGCAAATTGGGAGACATCACAGGTCGAAAAGTCTGTGTTCCACTCTTACACTTGATTGACCGCATGCTTAGAGCAGAACTAGAAGTTGATAATAATGTTCCAGAGACTGGAAGGTTTCCAGCATTGCTGTTGTTAAGCACAACAAGATTCTGATCCTTGATCCTTTACGTAAGTTCATCATGTTTATTTGTTTTCAGGAAACTTCATAATCTTCTCTTCACCTCTTGTGTTCTGAAATTTTACCATAATATGCTTTACTATGGGCTATTTTGAAGGGCTCTTTGTGATTTAAAGAAACATGTCCTTCCCTTCTAGAGAACTATTTTATAGATTAGGCATATTTCATGGACCACATAGCTAGTAACTGCAGAGCCAGGATTTAGACCCAAGCCATCTAGCTATGGCCCTTACATTCTGACCACTGAGTCACACTGCTAATTACAAATGTATATTACTTGCCTAGTTAACAGCTTAACTCCAGCATGGAGTTGTGTGTGTGTGTGTTCTTTTTTTTTTTGACTTATCCTACTCCTTAACTAATAACAGGCTTCTGCTACTCCTGACTTCCTAATGATTGAATATTAAGATTTAGACCTCCAACCCTCCAAATCCTTCCTTGCTTACTCACATCCTCTCATCCTTTCATTCTGTCTTTCTATACAGTTTCATACAATATTTGGTTAAATCTATACTAATTATTTTTCTTTCACTATTATTTTTCTTGGTTTGGTTTATATTTGGTTTTCCTGGGAGTTCCTGATTATCTTGTTTTCATCTGCTTGATCTTCTATATACTATCGTTATATCTTGCCAAAGTTCTAAAAGCTCTAGAAATTCCTCAGTATGTTCACCAGTCACCAGTTAGGAAATCTACCAGATCCTGGTTTCTTTTCCGACGCACTCTCAGGACCCTTTGCTCACCTTCTATCAGATCTTCTCGTCTCTCTGCAGTGATGGTAACCTGGCTCTCCTCTTCAACATCGTCCTGAAATTGTTCTCACTCCACCCTTTTGAATTCTCTCTCTTCTGCCTCAGATGACTTCTCATTTTGCACTAATTCATGTTAGGAAACATGTAGTTCAACCTCAGGGAAAGAATAGAAGGAAGCAAATTGGGAGACATCACAGGTCGAAAAGTCTGTGTTCCACTCTTACACTTGATTGACAGCATGCTTAGAGCAGAACTAGAAGTTGATAATAATGTTCCAGAGACTGGAAGGTTTCCAGCATTGCTGTTGTTAAGCACAACAAGATTCTGATCCTTGATCCTTTACGTAAGTTCATCATGTTTATTTGTTTTCAGGAAACTTCATAATCTTCTCTTCACCTCTTGTGTTCTGAAATTTTACCATAATATGCTTTACTATGGGCTATTTTGAAGGGCTCTTTGTGATTTAAAGAAACATGTCCTTCCCTTCTAGAGAACTATTTTATTGTTTCTTCGTTAATGTGTTCCCATCTACTTTCTCTCTTTTCTGTTTCTGGATCTACTAAGCATTTAATACACATCTTCAAGGTTGATTCTCTATCTTATTTATTTTCTGTCTTCAATTTCTTTATCTTTTTAGGAAATATAATGGACTTTACCTTCCTGGGATTTTTCTTTTGGAATAACATTTTTATTTTCTAACCAGTGCTTTTATTCTGTGATTTTTCCTTTTTTCAACTTTCTTAAGGATTGTAAAACATAAGAATAAGTGTATAAGTAATAATAAACATCTTATTGAATTATTATAAAATAAGCCCACAGTACCCACCGGTCTAGGTAAGAAATAGGACAATACCAGTGGCCCCAATACCCAGATACATACCCCCAGATCCTTTCTCACTCCTTAAATATAATCACTGTCTTGACCTTGGAAATGGCCATTCCCTTGCTTTCTTTACGGTAATAATCATCACATAATGGGGCATCCCTGATGACTCAGACAGGAAAGAATTTGTCTGCAGTGCAGGATACCCGGCTTCAGTCTCTGAGTCAAGAAGATCCCCGGGAGAAGGGAATGGCAACCCCTCCAGTATTCTTGCCTGGAGGATTCTTGGGTCAGCGAAGCCTGGCAGACTACAGTCCATGGGGTCCTAAAGAATCTGACACAACTAAGAGACTAACACTTTCCAGTGAATATCAAATTTATTCATATTAAGGAAATACACTGTTGTCCTTTAATATAAATTTTAAAAACAAGTTAAATTAATCTGATGTCAGAGATGAGACGAGTGTGGCAGTGCACACAGTGGGGCATCAGAAGTGCTAGTAGCTGTTCTCTTGCTCTGGGTGGTGCTTACAAGAGTGTTCACTTTTTGTGAAAATTCATTGAGCTGTATGCTTATAATGTGTGAACTTTTTGTATGCATAATTAACATGCTTCCGTAAAAATCAACTTAAAAAACAACTGTTGGTTTGTTGAATCTATTTCTATATTTACATTCTGTTTTGCTAATGTTTGCTCTTGCCTTTATTACCTTTTCCACTTTCTTTTGTGTATTTTTTTGTTCTTTTTCTGATTGCTTATTATTTTCTAGCATTTGAAGCTAAAAACTTTCTTTTATGCACAGCTTTTTTTCTCACGAGTTTTGAGACGGAATATTTCATTAACATGTAGCTTGAAATACTTTCTGATTTTTGTTACTCTTTCCTCTTTAATTTGTTTTGATTATTACCGCATGTCTTTCTTCTTCTTCTTGTTCAGTCACCGAGTCACGTCCGACTCTTCATGACCCCATCGATTGCAGCATGCCAGGCTTTCCTGTCCCTCACTATTTCCTAGAGCTAGCCCAAGGTCACGTCCACTGAACTGGTGATACTATCCAACCATCTCATCCTGTCCTATCCCATCTTTTTTTATCTTTATTTTTAAACTTTTCCTTAATTTCAAAACATATGATGTTATGCTAGCTATCTTTTAAAATCCATTTTTAGCTAAATTGCTTTGTGGTCAGAGAAGATATTGCATGCTTTTAATCTTTTGTAGTTTGTAGAAAATTGCTCCTTTATGATTGAATATATGATCAATATTTGTAAGTAGTCCATTTGCCCTTGAAGATAATGCTCATTCTGCAGTTGTTGGATACAGTACTCTGCAGATGTTCTGTGGGTCTGATTCCCTGATTGTATTTTCAAGTCTAATTTTTTACTGGTATTTTACCTGCCTTTTAAAATTTTTTTATCATTTACCACTAATTGTCTCTCTCCTTATATTTCTTCCACTTTTTCTAATATATTTTGTAACACGCTGTTGTTAGATACATACATGTTTGGAATTGTTTTATATTTGCAGTGAATCAGATATTTTATCATTTTGAGGTGCCTCTCCTCCTATCTAGTAATACATTTTGCTTTGGAATCGACTTTGATATTCATATTGCTATTTCATTCTATTTTGGTTTATTTTACATGAAATATTTTTTCTCTTCTCTTACTTTCAATTTCTCTATATCCTTGTGTTCTAGATGTATCTCCTCTAAATTGCATGTAGATGATCCCTGGATAGGGAAGATTCCCTGAAGAAGGGAATGGCAACCCTCCAGTATTCTTGCCTGGAGAATTCCATGGACAGAGGAGCCTGCCAGGATCAATTTACATTTGAATATAATTTGAATATAATTCTATAACCTAGAGAAGGTCTATTTTTCTCACTTATTCCATAGTCTCTTGTCTCTCTTTTCTTAACGTTTATTGGATTAAAAAATTATTTCAGTTTTTGGGCAGGGTGGAAGTTTCACCCTCAGACTCATCCTCAGATCTTCCTGAGATCACAGCACAGCATGCATCAGAGTTGAACTCATGGGCTTTACCTGGTTTCTGGACATTGCAAGGACATTAGAACACTAGCTCAGTTTAGTCTCCTATCATGCCAGGCTTTCCTGTCCCTCACTATTTCCTAGAGCTAGCCCAAGGTCACGTCCACTGAACTGGTGATACTATCCAACCATCTCATCCTGTCCTATCCCATCTTTTTTTATCTTTATTTTTAAACTTTTCCTTAATTTCAAAACATATGATGTTATGCTAGCTATCTTTTAAAATCCATTTTTAGCTAAATTGCTTTGTGGTCAGAGAAGATATTGCATGCTTTTAATCTTTTGTAGTTTGTAGAAAATTGCTCCTTTATGATTGAATATATGATCAATATTTGTAAGTAGTCCATTTGCCCTTGAAGATAATGCTCATTCTGCAGTTGTTGGATACAGTACTCTGCAGATGTTCTGTGGGTCTGATTCCCTGATTGTATTTTCAAGTCTAATTTTTTACTGGTATTTTACCTGCCTTTTAAAATTTTTTTATCATTTACCACTAATTGTCTCTCTCCTTATATTTCTTCCACTTTTTCTAATATATTTTGTAACACGCTGTTGTTAGATACATACATGTTTGGAATTGTTTTATATTTGCAGTGAATCAGATATTTTATCATTTTGAGGTGCCTCTCCTCCTATCTAGTAATACATTTTGCTTTGGAATCGACTTTGATATTCATATTGCTATTTCATTCTATTTTGGTTTATTTTACATGAAATATTTTTTCTCTTCTCTTACTTTCAATTTCTCTATATCCTTGTGTTCTAGATGTATCTCCTCTAAATTGCATGTAGATGATCCCTGGATAGGGAAGATTCCCTGAAGAAGGGAATGGCAACCCCCTCCAGTATTCTTGCCTGGAGAATTCCATGGACAGAGGAGCCTGCCAGGATCAATTTACATTTGAATATAATTTGAATATAATTCTATAACCTAGAGAAGGTCTATTTTTCTCACTTATTCCATAGTCTCTTGTCTCTCTTTTCTTAACATTTATTGGATTAAAAAATTATTTCAGTTTTTGGGCAGGGTGGAAGTTTCACCCTCAGACTCTTCCTCAGATCTTCCTGAGATCACAGCACAGCATGCATCAGAGTTGAACTCATCAGAGTTGAACATTACTTTGCACTTTTACCTGGTTTCTGGACATTGCAAGGACATTAGAACACTAGCTCAGTTTAGTCTCCTATCATGCAATTTTAATTCTGCCTACAATATAAACTTTATGAAAGATAGCATACAGTTCATGTATATTTTGATTAATTGATATATTTATTATTTTGATTTCTTTCTGCATCTTAAACTTTCTATCTGGAATAAGTCATCTTCTTTTTTTTTTGGTGCTGGGACCTAGGATGGAATAAGTGTTCTTATGCCTGAAGAAAATCCTTTAGTTTTCTCTCCAGGTCAGTTTTGCTAGTGATGAGTTGTTTCAGTTTTTGTTCAAAAATGTATTCAATTCACCTTCATTTTAGAAGGATATTTTTGCTGCAAAATGGATTCAGAACATTGAAGATATTATCCCATCAACTTTAGATGTCCTTGTTCTTTTGAAGGTAATTTTGCTGACTGTTTCTGTAATTCTTTTTCCTTCTTTTTTTCATTCTCTCTTCCCCTCCCTCCCCGTCACTCCCAGTGTTACTCTGGTATTTTTATCTGTAGATTTCTTTTTCTAGCTTGGATTTTCTATGGAATTTTTGATTCTGCAAATTGATGGTTTTCATCTTTTAAAGCCATAGGTACAGCAGGACTTGTAAATATATTCCTGTTTATCTCTTCTGTGTTTTCCATATTTTTGTTTTATGCTTTCTTCTGGATATTTTTCTTCTAACCTTTTATTCAAGTCACTAATTTTCTTTTCAGACTTTTCTAATCTTCTGTAAACTCTAACATTGAGTTCTTAATTTTAGTTATATTTTGAATACTTTTTAAAAATTACATTTTGTTCTTTTTCAAAATATATTTATTTTCATGCTAAAAGAACGTGAAAAAGTCAATCCTGTGCTCTACCTACTAATCCATAATAAGTGGAGTTAAAGTCTGTGTATGATAATTGCAATGTCTGAAGCTATAGGGCTGTTTCTAATGTCTGCTGTTGCTGCTGGTTCACCTTCATGTGACATTGACTTCAATTCTAACTTATTTCTTTTTTAGTAGAGGGAGATGTTTCAGGAATCGTATTTAAAATTATTTGAAGCCTGGAGTCATATCATTTTCCTCCAAAGACAATTTTCGCTTGTTTTTGCCATGTTCCTGTAGGGTCCTAGCGATCTAGGTTACATTATTTCATTCTCACATTTCAACATTTTCTGTTTGTTTAATTTATTTATTTTCATCTATCTTTGTTCTTTGGCCTGTGTGGGTCTCCCATTGCAGTGGCCTGTCATTGCAGAACGTTGGCTCTGGGCACATGCACTCCAGAGCGCTGGCTCATAATTAGACACACCGGTCTAGCTGCTCCATGGCACATGGGATCTTCCCGAGCCAGGGATTGAACTGGTGCCTCCTGCACTGCAAGGACTCTTTACCCATTGGACCACCAGGGAAGCCCCATACTTCAACATTTCCTGGGCCACTTGGATGTTTTGAAGCAGGGATGCAGTGTGAATGAGCATTCCCCCTCACTCTGAGGGTACAATCTTTTAGGACCCAGACTCAAAACACATGAAGTTTATTACTGGTCTTCAGCCCTTACTTCTTCCTGAACTCTTTCTTTGCTCTGACTCCACCAGGCTGTGAAAAATGCTGATGAGATGATCAGCCACCTTTTCTAGATTGACCATTGTCTCTGGGCAGAAAGATATCCCAAATGATGGGCTTTTCTTTCTAGTTTTTTGGGTGTAGCATTTTTGTTTATTTGATTTTGGCTGCCTTCCCTGGGATTTGACTTACTTATACATACCTTCTGGTCTGGCCTCTGATAACTTCAGGCAGACTTATTTTACCATGGTAAAATATGCCTAACTTATGTAAAACTTACTTTTTTAAGCACTTGTAAGTATCCAGTTCAGTGGGATTAAGCTCATTCACACTGCTGTGAAACCATCGCCACTATCCACTTGCAGAGTTATCATCCTGTACTAAAACTCTGTACCCATTAAAAGGTATATTCCCATTTCCTCATCCCTCAGCCTCTGGTAACCACCATTCTACTCCCTGTCTCTATGATATCTCATGCAAGGGGAGTCATATTTGTTTTTTTATGTCTGACATTTCATTTAGCATATCTTCAAGATTCATTCATGTTGCAGCATGTATCAGAATTTCATTCATTTTAAGTTTGAATAATATTCTCTTGCATGTACACCAGTTTGTTCATCCATCATTCACCCACTAACATACATTTCAGTTGTTTCAATTATGAAGACTGCTGCTATGAATATGAGTATGTAAATAACCCTTTGAGAACTTACTTTCAGTTCTTTTGGGAATATACCCAGAAGTGGAATTGTTGAATCATGTAGTAGTTTGATGTTAGTTTTGGGGGAATATACCCAGAAGTGGAATTGTTGAATCACTCCCATTGCAGTGGCCTGTCATTGCAGAACGTTGGCTCTGGGCACATGCACTCCAGAGCACTGGCTCGTAATTTGACACACCAGTCCAGCTGCTCCATGGCACATGGGATCTTCCCGAGCCAGGGATTGAATCTGTGCCCCTTGCATTGCAAGGAGGACTCTTTACCCACTGGACCACCAGGGAAGCCCCATACTTCAACATTTCCTGGGCCACTTGGATGTTTTGAAGCAGGGATGCAGTGTGAATGAGCATTCCCCCTCACTCTGAGGGTACAATCTTTTAGGACCCAGACTCAAAACACATGAAGTTTATTACTGGTCTTCAGCCCTTACTTCTTCCTGAACTCTTTCTTTGCTCTGACTCCACCAGGCTGTGAAAAATGCTGATGAGATGATCAGCCACCTTTTCTAGATTGACCATTGTCTCTGGGCAGAAAGATATCCCAAATGATGGGCTTTTCTTTCTAGTTTTTTGGGTGTAGCATTTTTGTTTATTTGATTTTGGCTGCCTTCCCTGGGATTTGACTTACTTATACATACCTTCTGGTCTGGCCTCTGATAACTTCAGGCAGACTTATTTTACCATGGTAAAATATGCCTAACTTATGTAAAACTTACTTTTTTAAGCACTTGTAAGTATCCAGTTCAGTGGGATTAAGCTCATTCACACTGCTGTGAAACCATCGCCACTATCCACTTGCAGAGTTATCATCCTGTACTAAAACTCTGTACCCATTAAAAGGTATATTCCCATTTCCTCATCCCTCAGCCTCTGGTAACCACCATTCTACTCCCTGTCTCTATGATATCTCATGCAAGGGGAGTCATATTTGTTTTTTTATGTCTGACATTTCATTTAGCATATCTTCAAGATTCATTCATGTTGCAGCATGTATCAGAATTTCATTCATTTTAAGTTTGAATAATATTCTCTTGCATGTACACCAGTTTGTTCATCCATCATTCACCCACTAACATACATTTCAGTTGTTTCAATTATGAAGACTGCTGCTATGAATATGAGTATGTAAATAACCCTTTGAGAACTTACTTTCAGTTCTTTTGGGAATATACCCAGAAGTGGAATTGTTGAATCATGTAGTAGTTTGATGTTAGTTTTTGAGGAACTCCTACATTATGTTCCAAAGTAGCTATACCATTTTGCATCCCCATCAATGATACACATGAGTTTCAGTTCCTCCAGATCCTTCCAATACTTGTTTTCTGATTTTGCTTTAAAAAAAAAAATTCGGGGCTTCCCTGGTGGTCCAGTGGGTAAAGAGTCTGCCTTGCATTGCAAGCGGTGCTGGTTCTATCCCTGGCACGGGAAGATCCCACAAGCCGCGGAGCCTCTAGACTGGTGTGCCCAGTTACGAGCCAGCACTCTGGAGCGCATGCTCTCAGAGCCTGTGCTCTGCTACAGGAGAGGCCACTGCAATGGGAGACCCACACAGGCCAAAGAACAAAGATGGATGAAAATAAATAAATGAAAGACTAATAAAAGTGGCCAAAATTTAAAAAAATAATAATAACTATTCTAATGGATGTGAAGTGAAACATCATTGTCAATCTCATTTTCATTTCTCTAATGATTAATGATGTTGAGTGTCTTTTCAAGTGTTTATTGGCCATTTCTATATCCTCTTTGAAAAAATGTGTATTCAAATCCTTTGCCCTTTTCTGAATTGGGTTGCTTGTTTTTTTGTTGTTGCATTTTAGAATTTAGAAGTTCTTTATCTATTCTAGTTAATAATTCCTTATTATAATATGACTTACAAATATTTACTCCCATTCTGTGGTTTGCCTTTTTTTTTTTTTTTTTTTTTCAGCTGTACTGTGCTCCATATGTGATCTTAGTTTTCTGACCAGGGATCAAAACCACTGCTCCCCCTGCATTGTAAGTGTGGAGTCTTATGCCTGTGGATTGCGTTTTTACTCTATTAATAGAGTCCTTTGATACATAAACTTTAATTTGATGAAGTACAACTTATCTATTTTTCCTTTGTTGTCTGTATTTTTGATTCATAAACAAGAAATCATAGCAAAATCCAATGTCATGAAGTTTCTCCCCTATGAGTTCTAAGAGTTTGATAGTTTTAGCTCTTACTTTAGATCTTTGATCCATTTTGGATGGGGTGCAAAGTAAGGACCCAAAAGAAAAGATACGTTTCTAAAAGAAATGTGAATTTCATTTTTTGGAATATGGATATTCAGTTTTCCAAATACCATCTTTGAAAGAACTGGGTCATTCTTCCTTCAGGCACATCACGTGGTTTCAGCAGCTGCATGTGACCTTCAGCAGAACACTTAGGTGTCCCAAGAAGTCTTCATTTCCCATTGTGGCTCATGCTACATTGTCCTCTTCTCATGTAATTCTCTTCCTAATTTTTCATATTTGCCAAATTTTAGCGAAATCTTGTATCCTCTGTGTCTCTCTGTCTTAATATCAGTCATGCTGGTATCACCATTCAGTAAGTAGATTTTCACTTAATGTTCCTGTTTCACTGTGACCCTCACAGTTACCTTCTGCCACACCTGTTGCATCTGAATTGTATGCCACGTGTGGTCTACTCCTTTAGAGAGTACATTTCCCTTCTCATGCTGGGGGAGAAGTGGATCAATCATCTGACTATGTGAGGACAGGAGTTAGAGCTATGGATCCATGCCTTTCAAAGGTGAGGAATTGTCAATCTCATTTTCATTTCTCTAATGATTAATGATGTTGAGTGTCTTTTCAAGTGTTTATTGGCCATTTCTATATCCTCTTTGAAAAATGTGTATTCAAATCCTTTGCCCTTTTCTGAATTGGGTTGCTTGTTTTTTTGTTGTTGCATTTTAGAATTTAGAAGTTCTTTATCTATTCTAGTTAATAATTCCTTATTATAATATGACTTACAAATATTTACTCCCATTCTGTGGTTTGCCTTTTTTTTTTTTTTTTTTTCAGCTGTACTGTGCTCCATATGTGATCTTAGTTTTCTGACCAGGGATCAAAACCACTGCTCCCCCTGCATTGTAAGTGTGGAGTCTTATGCCTGTGGATTGCGTTTTTACTCTATTAATAGAGTCCTTTGATACATAAACTTTAATTTGATGAAGTACAACTTATCTATTTTTCCTTTGTTGTCTGTATTTTTGATTCATAAACAAGAAATCATAGCAAAATCCAATGTCATGAAGTTTCTCCCCTATGAGTTCTAAGAGTTTGATAGTTTTAGCTCTTACTTTAGATCTTTGATCCATTTTGGATGGGGTGCAAAGTAAGGACCCAAAAGAAAAGATACGTTTCTAAAAGAAATGTGAATTTCATTTTTTGGAATATGGATATTCAGTTTTCCAAATACCATCTTTGAAAGAACTGGGTCATTCTTCCTTCAGGCACATCACGTGGTTTCAGCAGCTGCATGTGACCTTCAGCAGAACACTTAGGTGTCCCAAGAAGTCTTCATTTCCCATTGTGGCTCATGCTACATTGTCCTCTTCTCATGTAATTCTCTTCCTAATTTTTCATATTTGCCAAATTTTAGCGAAATCTTGTATCCTCTGTGTCTCTCTGTCTTAATATCAGTCATGCTGGTATCACCATTCAGTAAGTAGATTTTCACTTAATGTTCCTGTTTCACTGTGACCCTCACAGTTACCTTCTGCCACACCTGTTGCATCTGAATTGTATGCCACGTGTGGTCTACTCCTTTAGAGAGTACATTTCCCTTCTCATGCTGGGGGAGAAGTGGATCAATCATCTGACTATGTGAGGACAGGAGTTAGAGCTATGGATCCATGTCTTCCTTGCAAAGTCTCTTAATAAATCCCCCTGTGCTTAGTGGACTTCTCACCCATACCTTCAGTTCCTGGGTCTTTTTGGAGTTCTGTGACACAATCTGCTTGCTTCTTGCTCTTTTTTAAACACATAGAATTTAACTTGCTCTGTTGGGTAACTTGTCACTTTTTCTTCCTCACTTTATCTTTCTAAACATTGTATTAATACCCCTCATCTGCTCTTTTTTTTTCTTTCACATTCTATTTTCCCTTATGAGTTTATATGCTTTTACTTTATTGCTCCCATTTTGATGGAGTCATAGGAGAGAGTAGTGTTAGTAGCTTAAGCTTGCAAGTTTAACCTGAAGCCCACTTAGTTCTCTCAACAATACTAAGGTTAATGGTGCTTATATTATATATGAAATTCCATGGCCATTCAATCAGTAGTGGGTGAAGCTACATTTGGAACACATTTGTCTAATGCCAAAATATATGCTATCATGGTATAGTACATCAGCAAATCATGGTACCATGATTTACTTGACCTAATACGACACTTTCTCCTCTAGATAAGCAAAGATTGCATTTAAAGAGAGTACATCTGGGCTTCCCTGGTGGTCCAGTGGGTAAAGAGTCTGCCTTGCAGTGCAACGGGTTTGATCCCTGGCCCAGGAAGATCCCGCATGCCGCGGAGAGGCTGGACCAGTACGTCCAAATACAAGCCCGCTCTCTGAAGTGCATGTGCCCAGAGCCATTGCTCTACAATGACAAGAGGCCACTGCAATGGGAAGCCCACACAGGCTGAAGAATAAAGTTGGGTGAAAAACAAATAAATAAAAAATCAATAAATAGAAAAAAAGGAGAATGCATCCATTAATTTAATGCAGAACAGCTTTAGGCAAAATCAAGATGTTTTCTATTTTTTGTCCTGGTAAAGAAGAAAACTTAACATAAAGTCCTCAAGTAATTAGGCACATCTCAGAAAAAAAATCTTTAAACTCAAATGTGATTTACACCTTCATTGCTGCATGTGAGAATTATTACTCAAAATAATATCAATAATGAAAAGTACATATATTTATTAAATTCAGGTACGCATCCCAATTTTCAAAGATTTGATATTCCCCAGGGGCTCAGAGAACGTGCCTGGGGGCTCAGTGATGAAGAATCTGCCTACAATGCAGGAGCCTCAGGATAGGCGTGTTCAAACCCTGGCTTGGGTAGATCCCTAGAAGCAGGGAATGGCAACCCACTCCAGTATTCTCGCCTGGAGAATCCCCATGGATAGAGGAGGCTGGCGGGCTACAGTCCATAGGAGCGCAAAGAATCAGACACACCTGAAGCCACTTAGCTCACACGCACATCTTACATAAGCTCTAATTATAGTGCAACCTCTTTCTCTCTGTCTTTATCTCTGAAACACATGTGTATTTCTTTTAGTTGACGTATGTCAGGAGACAAAATAGCAACAATTAACCGATGTAATGTTTGTGCTTTGTCCAATGAGAGCAGCCACCAGAACTATTACCTAAAAGTCAAGAACCAGAAAATTAAGTGGACTTTTTTCATTCATGAAAATTCATTGTCTAAACTCTATCCTCTTGGTTTCAGGGGGCAAAATCAAGGATGGCAATGCAGTTGATGGCTTATTTGCTATTTACTCCACCAGGGGAAAAAAAGAGATGATCTCTTATTCTACATTTCTCTAGATAGGAAATAAAAATAAATTATCGTGTGGTTGCTGATTGCATGGACTTTGGTACTTAGCTGAGCTTTGTTCAGATCCTGGGGCCCACTCTCTGTGTAATCTTGGTGTATAATATATCTCTATATATCTCTAAACACAGAGCTTTCTCATTTAGAAAATGTGAGCAGTAAGAATTGTGTCTAAGCTACTTCCACGCATACCTTTTGCCACTGCCGTGAGGTAATACTGCTCTATGTTAATCATTCCTCGACTTTACTCAAAGCTTCCTGCCTATCCCTGAAAGATGTATTTTTAGATCTTCCCTGTCATGCTTTTCTAGCACGACATTATGTTTGTGAGATTCACCCACACGGCCACAATTTATTAACATAAAGTCCTCAAGTAATTAGGCACATCTCAGAAAAAATCTCTAAACTCAAATGTGACTTCCACCTTCACTGCTGCATGCGAGCATTATTACTCAAAATAATATCAATAATGAAAAGTACATATATTTATTAAATTCAGGACGCATCCCAATTTTCAAAGATTTGATATTCCCCAGGGGCTCAGAGAACGTGCCTGGGGGCTCAGTGATGAAGAATCTGCCTACAATGCAGGAGCCTCAGGATAGGCGTGTTCAAACCCTGGCTTGGGTAGATCCCTAGAAGCAGGGAATGGCAACCCACTCCAGTATTCTCGCCTGGAGAATCCCCATGGATAGAGGAGGCTGGCGGGCTACAGTCCATAGGAGCGCAAAGAATCAGACACACCTGAAGCCACTTAGCTCACACGCACATCTTACATAAGCGCTAATTATAGTGCAACCTCTTTCTCTCTGTCTTTATCTCTGAAACACATGTGTATTTCTTTTAGTTGACGTATGTCAGGAGACAAAATAGCAACAATTAACCGATGTAATGTTCGTGCTTTGTCCAATGAGAGCAGCCACCAGAACTATTACCTAAAAGTCAAGAACCAGAAAATTAAGTGGACTTTTTTCATTCATGAAAATTCATTGTCTAAACTCTATCCTCTTGGTTTCAGGGGGCAAAATCAAGGATGGCAATGCAGTTGATGGCTTATTTGCTATTTACTCCACCAGGGGAAAAAAAGAGATGATCTCTTATTCTACATTTCTCTAGATAGGAAATAAAAATAAATTATCGTGTGGTTGCTGATTGCATGGACTTTGGTACTTAGCTGAGCTTTGTTCAGATCCTGGGGCCCACTCTCTGTGTAATCTTGGTGTATAATATATCTCTATATATCTCTAAACACAGAGCTTTCTCATTTAGAAAATGTGAGCAGTAAGAATTGTGTCTAAGCTACTTCCACGCATACCTTTTGCCACTGCCGTGAGGTAATACTGCTCTATGTTAATCATTCCTCGACTTTACTCAAAGCTTCCTGCCTATCCCTGAAAGATGTATTTTTAGATCTTCCCTGTCATGCTTTTCTAGCACGACATTATGTTTGTGAGATTCACCCACACGGCCACAATTTATTCCCTTTCAGGGCTGTATTCCTTGGTACAAATATACCCCAGTGTATTCTTCCAATCTCCTGTTTATGGACGTCCTCATAGTTTCCTCTCTTTCCTCCTATGAGCACTCTATACTCCTGCAGCAGGCATGCAATGATTTTTTTTCAGGGTCCTTATAAGGAACAACTTTAGAATTTTACTGAATTCTGTACCTATCGAGATGAGTATGTGGTTTTCCTCCTTTAATCTCTTAAAGCGGTAAGTTAAAGTAACCATCTTTCTAAAAAAGAGAACATATTGTCTACCTCAGGGAGCTGTTGTAAATATGGAAAGAGGAAAGGCAGGTAAAGAATTTAGCATAGTGACTGGCACATAGAATGTAATTATGGGCCAGGGTTATTACAAAAATCAAAGGTTTTCCTGGATACATTCCTAGAAAGGCTAGTGAAATGAAGATAAACAGAAAGAGGAGAAGGTGGTTATGGGCGAAACAAAGATTCATTGAGGACCAGTGCACATCCAGGGCTTCCCTAGTTGTTCAGATGTAAAGAATCCGCCTGCAGTGCAGGAGATGCAGGTTCTGTCCCTGCATTGAGAAGATCCTTGGAGAAGGGAATGGTTACCCACTCCAGTATTCTTGCCTAGAGAATCCCATGGACAGAGGAGCCAGGTGGGGCTAGAGTCCATGGGGTCACAAAGAGTCGAGCATGGCTAAACACGCATGCACACCAAACATCATATTAGCTATGTAGCTTAATGATTTCAGTCCTGCAACATTTCTGAGTTGTACAGAGTCTCCCACTTCCGAAACAAGAAGGAAAGTAAGCTGGGCTCACATGGAAGTAGAACTGGAATTCATGTTCCTGCCTGTTCAGCTCTGAAATCTGTTCTTACCCTTTACAGCATACATGTAGCTGATGCTAAACTGACTGGAAGCCATCCGTGGATTTGGAATCTATTTCCAGTTATTTCATTAAGTTATGTTATAATGTATAAAGTACAAAGTTAATTCCTCCTTTTTTTCTTTATTCATCCTTAATGAGGATGAACAATAACTGTCCATTTCTCATGGGGTATTAGAAGTAATTTCATGAGTTATTTTAGAGGGCAAATCCCTAGGCAGAAAGAACAATCAAATTTTAGAACAAGAAGGGGTTTTAGAGATCTCTAGGAGAATCTCCTGTTTATGGACGTCCTCATAGTTTCCTCTCTTTCCTCCTATGAGCACTCTATACTCCTGCAGCAGGCATGCAATGATTTTTTTTCAGGGTCCTTATAAGGAACAACTTTAGAATTTTACTGAATTCTGTACCTATCGAGATGAGTATGTGGTTTTCCTCCTTTAATCTCTTAAAGCGGTAAGTTAAAGTAACCATCTTTCTAAAAAAGAGAACATATTGTCTACCTCAGGGAGCTGTTGTAAATATGGAAAGAGGAAAGGCAGGTAAAGAATTTAGCATAGTGACTGGCACATAGAATGTAATTATGGGCCAGGGTTATTACAAAAATCAAAGGTTTTCCTGGATACATTCCTAGAAAGGCTAGTGAAATGAAGATAAACAGAAAGAGGAGAAGGTGGTTATGGGCGAAACAAAGATTCATTGAGGACCAGTGCACACCTAGGGCTTCCCTAGTTGTTCAGATGTAAAGAATCCGCCTGCAGTGCAGGAGATGCAGGTTCTGTCCCTGCATTGAGAAGATCCCTTGGAGAAGGGAATGGTTACCCACTCCAGTATTCTTGCCTAGAGAATCCCATGGACAGAGGAGCCAGATGGGGCTAGAGTCCATGGGGTCACAAAGAGTCGAGCATGGCTAAACACGCATGCACACCAAACATCATATTAGCTATGTAGCTTAATGATTTCAGTCCTGCAACAATTCTGAGTTGTACAGAGTCTCCCACTTCCGAAACAAGGAAAGTAAGCTGGGCTCACATGGAAGTGGAACTGGAATTCATGTTCCTGCCTGTTCAGCTCTGAAGTCTGTTCTTACCCTTTACAGCATACATGTAGCTGATGCTAAACTGACTTGAAGCCATCCGTGGATTTGTAATCTATTTCCAGTTATTTCATTAAGTTATGTTATAATGTATAAAGTACAAAGTTAATTCCTCCCTTTTTTCTTTATTCGTCCTTAATGAGGATGAACAATAACTGTCCATTTCTCATGGGGTATTAGAAGTAATTTCATGAGTTATTTTAGAGGGCAAATCCCTAGGCAGAAAGAACAATCAAATTTTAGAACAAGAAGGGGTTTTAGAGATCTCTAGGGAGAATCTGCTCAGTCCACAGAGGAGGAGACCTAGGCTTAAAGATTCGAGCAGTTTCCCAGATTTGACAATGAGGATTTGGAAGGTAGTTGGCTTCTCTACTGCCGATGTTTGAGCTGAGGCAGAGGAATAGTTTTCCCTTATGGGAGGCAGAAAGACAGGCCAGGACAGTAGGTCATACTTTCTTGTGACTCTTTGACACAACCATACATCTTCAGGCATTCTTACCTCTCTATCCTGGAATAGAAGTAAAGAAGCAACATAGCACCTTTCTGTGGTCACAAACATCTGATCAACCTCAAGATTTTCACACCTATTCTTGCAAATATTTTCTAATCCCATCCATAGCTAATCAAAGTAGCTTCAAATATTTACAGTGGACTTAATATTAACCATTTATGATATATAATGCTTTTAATATGAAGCATTTATAATATATAATACATGTCAGTTCTATTATTTTTCTGGATGTTTTTTTCCTCTACTCTTTCACACTTCCCTCTGCCAGCACAGCCTCAGCAATTGGGGTTCCAACACATCTCAAAATTTCAGCAGAGACCTGCTCTTCTCAGAAGGCTGGATGTGCAATAGGTATCTGTTGAGAGATCACAGAACCAAAAAAATCCATCCTAATGATGCTTCAAGTCAAATATGTCTTGTCTTCCAATATCGCTAACCTCTAATTTTTCATTTAAAAGTAAAACAAGGGCTTCCCTGGTGGTCCACTGGGTAAGGACACCGCCGTGCAGTGCAAGGGGAGCCGGTTCGATCCCTGGCCTGGGAAGATCCCACGTGCCGCGGAGCGGCTGGACTGATGTGTCCAATTACCGAGCCAGAGCTCTGGAGCGCATGTGCCCAGAGCCGGTGCTCTGCGACAACAGAGACCACTGCGATGGGAGGCCCACACGGGCCAAAGAACAAAGAAGGATGAAAATAGATACATGAAAGACCAATAGAAGTAGCCCATCTGCCCCCTTCCTCCCTAATCCAACCTCCCCCCACTCCCCCTCCCAAAAAAAGGTAAAACAAGCAATCTTGTTCATACCTTCAAGAGATGCTTGTTCTACTTTTGATAGGAACAGAGTAGAATAGGTAGGTGGTTGTAGAGTCCTAGTAGGGGATGGTAGGCAGAAGGGTGAAATCTGAGAAAGGTTGGGAGGCCAGTGAGTTGACGATAACTCAGGAGAGCTGCTGCTTATTCAGTAAAGCAGGCTTGACTGGGTATAAACAGCTGGTGAAGGAGGAGTTGGCAAAGAAGGAAATAATGATGTATGCCTTGCATCTGTGTCTACTTGAGGGGGGCAGTCTTCTACCATCCTATATATATTGCTGCCCACTCAATCAACGGGAGGGAGAGAGCAGAGCTTTCCTACCTGCCCGCTTGCACTGCTTATAAGTACCCTATTGTAATAAATCCTTTTCTTGTCTATCACTCTGCTTCTCGCTGAATTCCTTCTGCATTGAGGCATGAAGAACCTGAACCTCAGTGCGTCCAGACATTGGGTGAGTGCTGGATTAAGTCCTGGCCACGTGGGTTCGAGTCCCAGACAGGGTTTTGGCTGGGATTGAGTCCTGACTACGTGGGTTCAAGTCCCAAGCAGGGTTTTGACTGGGGTTAAGTCTTAGCCACGTGGGTTCAAGTCTCAAGCCAGGTTTTGGCTAGGTTCAAGCCCCAGTCACATGGGTTCAAGTCCCAAACAGGGTTTTGGCTGGGTTCAAGTCCCAGCCACGTGGGTTCAAGTCCCAAACAGGGTTCTGGCTGGAATTCAAGTTCCAGTCACATAGGTTCAAGTCCCAAGCAGCGTTCGATCAGGTCTGGGCCCTGGGCTTAAGTCTCAAATCGAGATAAAACCCTTTCACTTTTATCTTTGAAAAACAATCAGTCTTACTAATGATCATAGTAGATTAATATGATTTCTTTGATCACTTATGGTTGGAGAAGGAAACCAGCTCCCAGCTCTGCCTCTCCAAGCAGGGTATGCTGTTCACAGTGCACAGGGAAGGAACTATGCTTTGTTTTTGTGCCCGTATTAGAGAATGAACAGGTGCCAAGCTGTGTACACATTAGCAGAATACAGTAAACACAAGTGTTGACTCAGCCTATGGCACTGAGTGCAGCAGAATGAGGACAGGACCATTACCATGGGCCCTATATTCAAAGACGAGGAGAACTGTGAGCCCTAATATGCTACATTTTTCTTTCAGTTCTATAAGTTTGAGTCTAATTTACTCACATATATATAACCCTATCATTAAATACTAGGAAACACATTGGTGGTTGTAGAGTCCTAGTAGGGGATGGTAGGCAGAAGGGTGAAACCTGAGAAAGGTTGGGAGGCCAGTGAGTTGATGATAACTCAGGAGAGCTGCTGTTTATTCAGTAAAGCAGGCTTGACTGGGTATAAACAGCTGGTGAAGGAGGAGTTGGCAAAGAAGGAAATAATAATGTATGCCTTGCATCTGTGTCTACTTGAGGGGGGCAGTCTTCTACCATCCTATATATATTGCTGCCCACTCAATCAATGGGAGGGAGAGAGCAGAGCTTTCCTACCTGCCCGCTTGCACTGCTTATAAGTACCCTATTGTAATAAATCCTTTTCTTGTCTATCACTCTGCTTCTCGCTGAATTCCTTCTGCGTTGAGGCATGAAGAACCTGAACCTCAGTGGGTCCGGACATTGGGTGAGTGCTGGATTAAGTCCTGGCCACGTGGATTCGAGTCCCAGACACGGTTTTGGCTGGGATTGAGTCCTGACTACGTGGGTTCAAGTCCCAAGCAGGGTTTTGACTGGGGTTAAGTCTTAGCCACGTGGGTTCAAGTCTCAAGCCAGGTTTTGGCTAGGTTCAAGCCCCAGTCACATGGGTTCAAGTCCCAAACAGGGTTTTGGCTGGGTTCAAGTCCCAGCCACGTGGGTTCAAGTCCCAAACAGGGTTCTGGCTGGAATTCAAGTTCCAGTCACATAGGTTCAAGTCCCAAGCAGCGTTCGATCAGGTCTGGGCCCTGGGCTTAAGTCTCAAATCGAGATAAAACCCTTTCACTTTTATCTTTGAAAAACAATCAGTCTTACTAATGATCATAGTAGATTAATATGATTTCTTTGATCACTTATGGTTGGAGAAGGAAACCAGCTCCCAGCTCTGCCTCTCCAAGCAGGGTATGCTGTTCACAGTGCACAGGGAAGGAACTATGCTTTGTTTTTGTGCCCGTATTAGAGAATGAACAGGTGCCAAGCTGTGTACACATTAGCAGAATACAGTAAACACAAGTGTTGACTCAGCCTATGGCACTGAGTGCAGCAGAATGAGGACAGGACCATTACCATGGGCCCTATATTCAAAGACGAGGAGAACTGTGAGCCCTAATATGCTACATTTTTCTTTCAGTTCTATAAGTTTGAGTCTAATTTACTCACATATATATAACCCTATCATTAAATACTAGGAAACACATTTTAAAAATCTGTTTCTTTAGAAGAATGATTTTAATTCTGGATCAGACATTAAATAAAGACTATTCCAGATGGAATTCACCAAATCATTGCTGTCAACAATTAAGGCATGGCTTGCCTCACATGCGGCCCCCTTCCAGGAAGACATTGGAAAAATGGAGCAAAGAGTCTCACTGCTTCTGCCATGAGCTCCCTACGTTGATTGTGTTGATTGCTTTCTAGAAGCATGAGAAAGGAAAGAATGATTTGGGATATAAAAGGGTTTGGCAGTAAAGTTCCAGGCCCTTTACAAACAGGGGCAGGCACCTTTGAGGGGATGCTCACACAATGTGGTGACTTGTCAAGATCTATTTTTCCCTCACAGAAGTGGCCTGAGTCCTATTTCTTAGCACCTTTTGTTAAGATTCTCTGGCAGTCAGAGAAGGAAAAAAAGATATTTTTCCTTAGATAAAAATTATTAGGGAATGCCACAATGAACAATGAAAGTGAGGATTTTTCTGAGCACACAGGGGATTAATGAAAACTTCTAAAGTTTCCTAAAACCCACTGAGAGTCTGCTTAGGAAAAAGACTCATTGACATGAGCAAAAGAGGAAGAAAATGCTTGGTACTTGTTAGAGGCAAATAGATCTGGTGTTTCACACAAATGTGTCGAGTCTTGTTAACTTCTTCATGTAGCAATGCCCAGGTCATTTTAAAAAGGAATGAGTAAGATGAGTGAAAACCAAATTCTGGGAATAAAATATGAATGCTCCACCACTGTAAAGTGGGTAGTAGGCAGGTGGATGACATTTCTAATACTTTGCTTTTACTGTATTATTGTGGGTATTCGCTATGCTTCCTACTCTGTTATTAGAATCTAAGTTCCTTGAATACTTTCTTACCCAACTTTGTATCCCCATTAATAGAAGCATTATTCCTTGTACTGTGTTAAGAGAATGAACAGGTGCCAAGCTGTGTACACATTAGCAGAATACAGTAAACACAAGTGTTGACTCAGCCTATGGCACTGAGTGCAGCAGAATGAGGACAGGACCATTACCATGGGCCCTATATTCAAAGACGAGGAGAACTGTGAGCCCTAATATGCTACATTTTTCTTTCAGTTCTATAAGTTTGAGTCTAATTTACTCACATATATATAACCCTATCATTAAATACTAGGAAACACATTTTAAAAATCTGTTTCTTTAGAAGAATGATTTTAATTCTGGGTCAGACATTAAATAAAGACTATTCCAGATGGAATTCACCAAATCATTGCTGTCAACAATTAAGGCATGGCTTGCCTCACATGCGGCCCCCTTCCAGGAAGACATTGGAAAAATGGAGCAAAGAGTCTTACTGCTTCTGCCATGAGCTCCGGCGTTGATTGTGTTGATTGCTTTCTAGAAGCATGAGAAAGGAAAGAATGATTTGGGATATAAAAGGGTTTGGCAGTAAAGTTCCAGGCCCTTTACAAACAGGGGCAGGCACCTTTGAGGATGCTCACACAATGTGGTGACTTGTCAAGATCTATTTTTCCCTCACAGAAGTGGCCTGAGTCCTATTTCTTAGCACCTTTTGTTAAGATTCTCTGGCAGTCAGAGAAGGAAAAAAAGATATTTTTCCTTAGATAAAAATTATTAGGGAATGCCACAATGAACAATGAAAGTGAGGACTTTTCTGAGCACACAGGGGATTAATGAAAACTTCTAAAGTTTCCTAAAACCCACTGAGAGTCTGCTTAGGAAAAAGACTCATTGACATGAGCAAAAGAGGAAGAAAATGCTTGGTACTTGTTAGAGGCAAATAGATCTGGTGTTTCACACAAATGTGTCGAGTCTTGTTAACTTCTTCATGTAGCAATGCCCAGGCCATTTTTAAAAGGAATGGGTAAGATGGGTGACAACCAAATTCTGGGAATAAAATATGAATGCTCCACCACTGTAACGTGGGTAGTAGGCAGGTGGGTGACATTTCTAATACTTTGCTTTTACTGTATTATTGTGGGTATTCGCTATGCTTCCTACTCTGTTATTAGAATCTAAGTTCCTTGAATACTTTCTTACCCAACTTTGTATCCCCATTAATAGAAGCATTATTCCTTATACTGTGATTACTCAATAATTATAATAGTAATAGTAATAATTGTGGAAACAGGTTGTTAAACGAATGACATATATTGACACAAAATTGTCAGGGAAAAAAAGTTTTTAATCAGTGCTGTTCTCATAAAGTACATTTATTTACAGAACTTTCATTACTGTTTCATCCTGGAACTTGTTTTAATGGGGAAAAAATGTCCACAAAACACACTTAATTGTAAATTCTAAGCTTAGAAAAAGAAACCGCAATCAGCAGGAAGACATTAAATAAAAATATTGTAAATTGGCTTCACAGCCATCACTTGAAAAGGTACTTGTTTTCCAAAGCAGTTCACACTTCACCCTTTCATTAAGGATTTCTCCACAGGGAGTTGTGGGGTCTTTCTAACAAAGTCATCCTAGGTATTCAAGCCATTGTTGTCTAATGACAAAACCCTTAATCCTGACGACCTATCTTCTAATCTTGAATGGTAATACAGTTAGTTTGTAAAGCTGGAAAGAAATCTTGCACAGTTGACTAATTATATGGGACACCAGGGTAATTCTTAAAGGATGGGGTGTTAATTCTCAGGCCTCTCTCAGTAAGCCTCTGTTGTTGTTCTTACATCAAAGTAAAGAGTTCATGTATCACTATAGGGTAGCATCTCTGAAGACACTCTCTTTCTCAAAAAAAAAAAAAAAAAAAGCCTTTGAAGAATTTAGGCTATACACAGTCCCATGAATGGTATATTGCACAGAGTAATTATGCACACAAAATCATTATCTTTATAAAGAGGTTTGAATATGTTTGGAAGGAGAGTTGTTAGTTTTTATTTTGTTTTATTTTTAGTTACTCCAGGTACTATTAAAATTATAACATGACTGAAGATAGTCTTAGGATATCATCATTTGGGGTTAATTTATTATCTTTAACATCCAAAAGGCCAGTTAAAATTAAATTAGTAGGAACTTCCCATTAGTTTTAGCTGCTGGGCAGTCGTATTTGGGGGAGTAGAACATTTTGTCTCGCTTAGCATGGCATTTTAATCAACTGGTCAATAATTAAGTATTCACTGAAATGCCTCACTAGGCACTATAGGAACTACAAACCTTAAAAGTAATTCCTGCCCTCAAGAAACTCATCATTTCCTGTTCTAACCAATGCAAAAGAAAATAAATACGTTGTATTCTTCCCGTTCCAGATCAGGTCAACTGTCTTTTGGAAAATGTAACCAGAAACATGGGACAGCAGAATTGATTTGCAGGTCAGGAACAGAGATACAGAGGTACAGAATGGACATGTGGGCACAGCCTGAAGAGAGTGGGAGGAACAGGGAGATTAGCATTGACATATATAACTACCGTCTGTAAATAGGTAACTAGTGGGAAGTTGATGCGGCGCACGGGGAGCTCAGCTTGGTGCTCTGTGATGACTTAGAGGGGTGGGGTGCTTGGTGGGGGAGAGGTACACCAGAGAGGGGATATATGTATACATATAGCTAATTCCCTTTGTTGTACAACAGAAGGTAACACAACCTTGTAAAGTGATTTTATTCCAATAAAAAAAATTTCAGTGGGAAAGAGAAGCTGGTTTAGGAGACAGGAGACATAAACAGTTCAGTTTTGGATGCATTTATTTGAAGCGAAGAAGGTGGGACCATCTATATGACAATATCTTAGAAGCAGCTGAAAAGAAAAGATTGGTGATCACAAGTGTCTGTGGACTGGATACATATTAGTCAGGATTGAATGATCAAAGTGCAGGGGAAGAAAGGCTTTCCTTCTCCCTTGCTAAGTTCTGTAGCTGGCTCTATGAAATCAACTGACAATAGGCAGATAAACTGGAGGAAAAGTATATACATTTATTAATTTTTAATATTACATGCAAGGGGCATCCCGGGGGGAAAATAATGAATATGCAAAAAATCTTTGAGAGTGTATATGCCTGTCTCCCAACAGGGGAAGGAGATAAGGGATGGAGGCAATTTAGAGGAGAAGAAATGATTCTTAGAAAAGATGAATGGGCCTTTAATAGAACAGATAGATATGACAGTGTACAACAGCGTGTCTGGATGTGGTGTCGGCTTCTCTTTGACTCCTCTCCAGTGATTAGTCAGTCTTTCCCAGTTGATAAAACTTCAGGGAGGGGCTTTATGACAACTGAGTTCCTTTTGGAGGATCAGGTTTTAGGCAGGTGAGGGGAGTTCGGAAAAAGAAAGCCTCTCGCTTTGCAAGTAAGATCATCTATAACATTTTTCTAGATTCCACATACATGTGTTAATAAACAATATCCGTTTTTCTCTTTCTGACTTATTATTGTCTCTATGACAGTCTATGGACACCAAGAGGGAAAGGGGAGGGGTCAGATGAATCGGGAGATTGGAATTGACATGTATACACTATGGATGCCGTGTAAAAACCAGATAACTAATGAGAACTTAGTGTATAGCACAGGAAAGTCTAGTCAATCCTCTGTGGTGACTCAAATTCGAAGGGACTCCAACAAAGAAGGGATATATACATATAGCTGATTCCCTGTGCTATACAGCAGAAACTAGCACAACATTGTAAAGCAACTGTACTCACTAAAAATTAATTTAAAAGCAGAAAGAAAGTTTCTGCATTTGCTGCTTATCAAGTGTCTCCATAGTTCCCATGATTCCCTGTGCCTAAATACAGCAGAAACTAGAAAGAGAAGCTGGTTTAGGAAAAATGCATTTATTTTGAAGCGAAGAAGGTGGGACCATCTATATGACAATATCTTAGAAGCAGCTGAAAAGAAAAGATTGGTGATCACAAGTGTCTGTGGACTGGATACATATTAGTCAGGATTGAATGATCAAAGTGCAGGGGAAGAAAGGCTTTCCTTCTCCCTTGCTAAGTTCTGTAGCTGGCTCTATGAAATCAACTGACAATAGGCAGATAAACTGGAGGAAAAGTATATACATTTATTAATTTTTAATATTACATGCAAGGGGCATCCCGGGGGAAAAATAATGAATATGCAAAAAATCTTTGAGAGTGTATATGCCTGTCTCCCAACAGGGGAAGGAGATAAGGGATGGAGGCAATTTAGAGGAGAAGAAATGATTCTTAGAAAAGATGAATGGGCCTTTAATAGAACAGATAGATATGACAGTGTACAACAGCGTGTCTGGATGTGGTGTCGGCTTCTCTTTGACTCCTCTCCAGTGATTAGTCAGTCTTTCCCAGTTGATAAAACTTCAGGGAGGGGCTTTATGACAACTGAGTTCCTTTTGGAGGATCAGGTTTTAGGCAGGTGAGGGGAGTTCGGAAAAAGAAAGCCTCTCGCTTTGCAAGTAAGATCATCTATAACATTTTTCTAGATTCCACATACATGTGTTAATAAACAATATCCGTTTTTCTCTTTCTGACTTATTATTGTCTCTATGACAGTCTATGGACACCAAGAGGGAAAGGGGAGGGGTCAGATGAATCGGGAGATTGGAATTGACATGTATACACTATGGATGCCGTGTAAAAACCAGATAACTAATGAGAACTTAGTGTATAGCACAGGAAAGTCTAGTCAATCCTCTGTGGTGACTCAAATTCGAAGGGACTCCAACAAAGAAGGGATATATACATATAGCTGATTCCCTGTGCTATACAGCAGAAACTAGCACAACATTGTAAAGCAACTGTACTCACTAAAAATTAATTTAAAAGCAGAAAGAAAGATTCCCGTGCATTTGCTGCTTATCAAGTGTCTCCAGTTCAGAATAATCAATATACCTAAGTGCCACATTTCAGAGTGGCATGTCCTGAATGCCTTCCAGAGAAAATAGGAAAGTGGACAAGGACCCTTGAGCAGCCAGGCTCAGTGAGAGTAAAACAGCCCTCCAGCAGGCTGCAGGGCCAGGCAGCGGCCAGGGTGCAGAAGAAAAAAAGAAAGCAGAGAAGTCAGAGAAAGAATCGTTGCTTCCAAGCTGGGCTTCCAATTTCCCTCGAGTTCTAATTAGTCATAGAACCCTACGACTGTCTCCATAGTTATATAAACAGTGTTTGAGAGATCCAGAAGATCAAAGGCCAACAAGGTATCCAATTAACAGTGGTGATGATGAAACAAATAAAGGCTGTTGAAACTTAAAGACGAAGGACTTGTCAGTCACTACCTGTAGCTGTGCATCCTTCCTAGATGTTGATTATTTCCAGGGGCAGAAGTACTAAGGAAACGATGTTTAAAGATGCAGTCCCTGAAAGCAATATATACCTTTAGATTACTCTCTAAGCTTTTGGTAACAATTAAATGAGTAAATAAATTCAGTGTTCTGTTTCTTGGTTACGTGGGACCCTAGAGAAAGAGGAAGAAGAAGGAGCCTCGTACAAATCCATTTCAGTCAGTAAATAAAGGAAACTTCAAACGATATATTCTTGCATGAATGTTTAGCACGTTCACTTAAACTATTGAAAGCAAAGGGCCTTCTCTGAGTGTAAGGCAGTATTTTATTATGGTGCCTATAAGCCATGAGTGATTTCATGAAGCTTATAGCTCTTTAAATCTTCCAGCCTTTCATTTTTTAAGGAACAGTTTGATTTCCCAGTCTTCTTGACTACTTTTCTAGATCCAAAAACATAGGTCCCTATCAGAGTAAATATTTTCTGGAGCACTGTGCCATAAATTTGAATAACTTGGACAAATAAAGCCATGGCAAGCTGCAGAAAGTCATTTCAGAGAAATATGGAAATAAGGAGAATCTGGCTCAATGCCACCACATTGATGATGTTCCATACGATTGGACACTCTGCCTCTACAGGGGACGTACTCTGAGGGCCCAGTTACGTCTTTGTGCTTCACTGCCTGCTTCCAGTCCCCATTCAGTCTGCTTATCTCAGAGTACAAAACACCATGAGGATTTCACCAATGAGAACACACTTTAATTAATCTGGTGGAAATGACAGTTTCACAGATTGTATTTATCACTGTCAACAGAATCAGGCAAAATATTATTAAAAACTTTGACCCACCAATTAACATTTCTCTGAAAGAGAAAAGGATTCCTTGTGCTTTGTTCAAGGACCCCAATGTGACTTTTCATGACATTTTGAGGTTAAAAGTGAGGCTGTCGAAATGAAGAGACAAAGGAAGAAAACTCCCATTTTTAACTGCACCCTCTGTACTAGATGCTGTCATCGACGCATCGAAGATATCATTTTCCTTTATTCCATTTATGGGGATCTTTAAGTACATTTTCAGCTGACAGAAATTGCAGTTTTCATCAGGGAAGTAATAAATGGAATTGAGGATGACCAGAAGGACGGAGTGGCATTGAAAAAGATATTTGGAACCAAGATACATTTGGCCGGCAGCAGCGAATTGATGAATGTGAGAGGCGCCATAGGTCAACATCAACAGTCATCTCTAAAAGCAAGCATGTGTAATGAGGAAATATAATAGCAAAGATTGGTTGGCTGTATCCTAATTAGGCAAGAGGAAACACAAATAGACCTGCATTATAAAGGACAAAGAAAGACATCCCTGGCTATCCAGTGGTTAAGATGCTGCCTTCTCTGAGTGTAAGGAAGTATTTTATTATGGTGCCTATAAGCCATGAGTGATTTCATGAAGCTTATAGCTCTTTAAATCTTCCAGCCTTTCATTTTTTAAGGAACAGTTTGATTTCCCAGTCTTCTTGACTACTTTTCTAGATCCAAAAACATAGGTCCCTATCAGAGTAAATATTTTCTGGAGCACTGTGCCATAAATTTGAATAACTTGGACAAATAAAGCCATGGCAAGCTGCAGAAAGTCATTTCAGAGAAATATGGAAATAAGGAGAATCTGGCTCAATGCCACCACATTGATGATGTTCCATACGATTGGACACTCTGCCTCTACAGGGGACGTACTCTGAGGGCCCAGTTACGTCTTTGTGCTTCACTGCCTGCTTCCAGTCCCCATTCAGTCTGCTTATCTCAGAGTACAAAACACCATGAGGATTTCACCAATGAGAACACACTTTAATTAATCTGGTGGAAATGACAGTTTCACAGATTGTATTTATCACTGTCAACAGAATCAGGCAAAATATTATTAAAAACTTTGACCCACCAATTAACATTTCTCTGAAAGAGAAAAGGATTCCTTGTGCTTTGTTCAAGGACCCCAATGTGACTTTTCATGACATTTTGAGGTTAAAAGTGAGGCTGTCGAAATGAAGAGACAAAGGAAGAAAACTCCCATTTTTAACTGCACCCTCTGTACTAGATGCTGTCATCGACGCATCGAAGATATCATTTTCCTTTATTCCATTTATGGGGATCTTTAAGTACATTTTCAGCTGACAGAAATTGCAGTTTTCATCAGGGAAGTAATAAATGGAATTGAGGATGACCAGAAGGACGGAGTGGCATTGAAAAAGATATTTGGAACCAAGATACATTTGGCCGGCAGCAGCGAATTGATGAATGTGAGAGGCGCCATAGGTCAACATCAACAGTCATCTCTAAAAGCAAGCATGTGTAATGAGGAAATATAATAGCAAAGATTGGTTGGCTGTATCCTAATTAGGCAAGAGGAAACACAAATAGACCTGCATTATAAAGGACAAAGAAAGACATCCCTGGCTATCCAGTGGTTAAGATGCTGCCTTCCAATATATGGGGTGTGGGTTTCATTTCTGTTCAGGGAGCTAAGATTCTCACATGACTCACGGGGAGAAAAAAAAAAAAAGAAAAAAAAGTCCATAAGACAGAAGCAATATGGTAACAAATTCAATAGACTCTAAAAAAAAAGATTTAAAAGATTCCATTATTACAAATCTTCTTAATTATCTGACTGCCACAGCATGTCAGCCGGGTACACAGAGAATAGCAGGTGCTATGAGACACTAAGAAATATACACATAGGGCTTCCCTGGTGGTTCATTGGGTAGAGAGTCCACCTTGCAGTGCAAGGGGCACCGGTTTGATCCCTGACACAGGAAGATCCCACATGCCACAGAGTGGCTGGACCGGTGTGTCCAATTATGAGCCAGCACTCTGGAGAGCCTGCGCCCCAAGCCAGTGCTCTGCAATGAGAGAGGCCACTGCAATCGGAGGCCCACACAGGCCAAAGACTTAAGATGGATGAAAATAAATAAATGAAGGACCAATAAAAAAGGCCAAAAACTAAAAAAAAAAAGAAAGAAATACACACATAGAAATGATGGGAATGGAGGGGCTCAAAACCTCTTGGGTCAAGGCCCTGAGCACATTCACCAGTCCGCTTTTATTGAGAGCTTAAGCATCCAGGTATTTGCAGGGAATGATATTAACACAGGCTAACCCTGATCAATAATTACTCTCATGACTGTAAGAACGGAAAGGGCATGCTGGTCGTCAACTAGACCAGAAGGAAGTTAAGGAGTCTGTCCTGTGTGTGCACACAGTGTTCTAACATGCGCTGACCTGGCGTTCCAAAGTTTACAGCAGATCTCCCACCTGTTGCTTATCAGTATGATCCCAGCTAAAGAGCCCAGGAGAATTGAATCAACTTGTTTTTATCTTAGTTCTTTCATTTCTAAGATGTTTTTTCTCCTGGCTCAGCCAAAGCTGCAAAAACCTTCACTGGTGTGTTTCCCCACATCTGACTTCAGGGTTTCCATCCCCGCTGGGTCCCTGGTAGGGAGAGAAGGGGAAAGGAACATTTTGGACACAAGAAGAAAAAGAGAGTCATGATTCTCTTGAATAATTGGAGGTCAGTGAGAAAAGCAGGTAAGCAGGTATTCTAGGTCTTGGTGGCTTATCCAGCCCACCTACCCATCACCACCCCTCAACATACACCCACCAGGCAGACATTTGCTCTTCTAGCAAGTCATTAGTTAATATGAACCAGACACCAGTTTTGTTGCTCTAGGGGGTAGGACACAGCTACAAAGTAAGGCTTTTGAAAATTGAGGAGCTGCGGAAAGGCTCCTAGATTCCTTTGTGGAATCTGACCATCCTGGGTGAATCTCATCTCTTGGTACAGCAGTTGAAGACTGCTGGACAAAATGCAGCAAAAAGGGACTGGGCTCAATTAAAATGTCTCAGGGAAGTTATCTGTAAATGGTAAAAGGACACTTAACCCCCTTAGATTCTGTTGGTGGGCAGAAGAAAGGTATTCCTCAAAGTGAATTTGGGATTATGTATGTCAAATCCTTCCTAAAAGAAGATGGCCAAGGTGGATAGGGAAGCTGAGAAATCGTAACTAAGCAGGATCCGAAGGAAATCAATCCTGAATATTCATTGTAAAGACATGCTGAAGTTGAAATGCCAATACTTTGGTCACCTGACTCATTGGAGAAGAGGCAGATTCTGGGAAGGCAAAAGGAGAAGAGGGTGGCAGAGGATGAGATGGTTAGTATCATTAACTTAATGGACATGGATTTGAGCAAACTCTTTGAGATGGTGAAGGACAGGGAAGCCTGGCATGCTGCAGTCCATAGGGTTGCAGAGTGGGACTTGACTACCAGAATAACAACAAAGGACCCTATGGGGCCTTCCCTCATATCCTCTGCTTTAGCTCCTCTCTATAGTACCTATTGAATAGATAATAGTATCTAATGCACATTTCCTGAGTTGTCTAACAGAAGTGAAAACCCCCCACCAAATGTTAACTACTTGATGACCAAGAACTCATAGCCCCAGGCCTCCTGGAGCCTAAGGCTGATAATGTTAACCCTTGTGACAGCATCTTGTTCCCTCACCATCAACAGTCAGAGAATTGTGCATGTGTGTGAGTGTGCATGAGCTGATCACAAATCCTACAACCTTACCCCACCCCCAGTCTGGTTTTTATAAATACTTTGCTGAAACTCTTCAAAGAGCTCAGGGTTTTTAAGGGCATGAGCCACCCATTTCTTTGCATGGCCCTGCAATAAAACCTTTCCCAGCTCAAAACTCTGGCATTTTGGTGAGTTTGCCTGCATTGTGCTTCAGGCACATAAGCTTGCACTAACAGAATCAGAAGAATTTGAGAATTTGAGAATTCCTTTCTTCTCTACAGGAATTAATGAATATGTGATGGTCTTCTGGCATTTTGCTTCTCATGGTACAACCCCAGAGGTGTCTGAAAGGATGATTTCAGTAAGCCCAGACTCTTGTATCATCCCATACTCAGAAAAGCAATAAATCTCTTAACTTGGGATATTTGGTTTCCATTAACAGTAATCTTCAGAAAAGCCAATAAATCTCTTAACTCATTTTGTAAATGGTAAAGACATTTCCGCGGGGAAGGTGAATTTGGGATTATGTATGTCAAATCCTTCCTAAAAGAAGATGGCCAAGGTGGATAGGGAAGCTGAGAAATCGTAACTAAGCAGGATCCGAAGGAAATCAATCCTGAATATTCATTGTAAAGACATGCTGAAGTTGAAATGCCAATACTTTGGTCACCTGACTCATTGGAGAAGAGGCAGATTCTGGGAAGGCAAAAGGAGAAGAGGGTGGCAGAGGATGAGATGGTTAGTATCATTAACTTAATGGACATGGATTTGAGCAAACTCTTTGAGATGGTGAAGGACAGGGAAGCCTGGCATGCTGCAGTCCATAGGGTTGCAGAGTGGGACTTGACTACCAGAATAACAACAAAGGACCCTATGGGGCCTTCCCTCATATCCTCTGCTTTAGCTCCTCTCTATAGTACCTATTGAATAGATAATAGTATCTAATGCACATTTCCTGAGTTGTCTAACAGAAGTGAAAACCCCCCACCAAATGTTAACTACTTGATGACCAAGAACTCATAGCCCCAGGCCTCCTGGAGCCTAAGGCTGATAATGTTAACCCTTGTGACAGCATCTTGTTCCCTCACCATCAACAGTCAGAGAATTGTGCATGTGTGTGAGTGTGCATGAGCTGATCACAAATCCTACAACCTTACCCCACCCCCAGTCTGGTTTTTATAAATACTTTGCTGAAACTCTTCAAAGAGCTCAGGGTTTTTAAGGGCATGAGCCACCCATTTCTTTGCATGGCCCTGCAATAAAACCTTTCCCAGCTCAAAACTCTGGCATTTTGGTGAGTTTGCCTGCATTGTGCTTCAGGCACATAAGCTTGCACTAACAGAATCAGAAGAATTTGAGAATTTGAGAATTCCTTTCTTCTCTACAGGAATTAATGAATATGTGATGGTCTTCTGGCATTTTGCTTCTCATGGTACAACCCCAGAGGTGTCTGAAAGGATGATTTCAGTAAGCCCAGACTCTTGTATCATCCCATACTCAGAAAAGCAATAAATCTCTTAACTTGGGATATTTGGTTTTCTTTCATTAACAGTAATCTTCTGATGCTCCAACTATCTGCCCTTTGTTGCAGAACTCCTATATATCCAGATTCCTCCTCTATCTCTTCAGAACAGTCCCCTCAGGGTTACTTGAGGTGCAGGGTTCTGGTCTTGAAGTCAAAAATTCCCGCTGAGTAAAACATAACTCTCAACTTTCAGGTTGTGCATATTTTTAAGGCAACGATTCTGAATCGATTTTCTTTGCTGCTGAATTATTTTCGAACACAGACTGGGAATAAGGGTATCATTCACATTTATTTACGCTACTTAAGAGTGTTTTGGAGACCACATCCAATGACCATATATGGAGTTCCTGGGTGAAAGGAACAAACTGGAAACTAAAATCAGCAACACGACCCTGACCTCTATCAATTTTCCTATCACCTGCAGTGAGAATCTCTGGTCAAGCAGATGCAGATTTGGTGGGATGTGGGAAGGCAACAACTTTAACAAAAGCTTCTAGTGAAAACATTCAGGCCAATGTCTCCAGAAGAAGACTGAGTGCTAAAATGGAATAAGGAACATACAGCCAGGAGAAATCCCAGGAGCCCGGCTGCAGGTCAGAACTCTGGAAAAAAGGCTAAAATACACTCCATTATGGAAGTAAAAGGGACTTACAACTAAACGTCGTAGTGACATTTCAGATTTTTTGTTTTAACTTTTTTTTTTTTTGGCCACTTCTATTGATCTTTCATTTATCTATTTCCATCCATCTTCGCTCATCGGCCTGCGTGGGCCTCCCATCGCAGTGGCCCCTCTCCTCGGAGAGCACCGGCTCTGGGCGCATGCGCTCCAGAGCTCCGGTTCAGTAGTTGGACACATCTGCCTAGCCGCTCCGCAGCACGTGGGATCTTCCAACGCCAGGGATCCAACCTGTGCCCCTTGCACTGCAAGGCGGTTTCCTTACCTACTGGATCACCAAGGAAGCCCGACATTTCAGATTTTTAATGATCCATGACACAAGCCGTAAAACCAAGTCAAATTTCAGTCTCTGGCTCCAATATTCTGTGTAATAGAATCACAGTAAAATAATGGAATGAAATCTACAGAATTTTGAGGAAAATGGAGTGACCTGGAATTCTAAACAAAAACAATTCACCATCACAGCACTAGGAAATGACATGTGTATTCTGAGAAATGCCATTATTTAGAAAGTGGAACACCCATATCGCATTTTTTCTTAATGGGAGTGTAATTGCTTTACAATGTTGTGTTATTTTCTGCTGCACAACGAAGTGAATCAGTTATATATACATACATCCTCTCCCTCCTGGTTCTCCCTCTCACCCTCCCTGCTTACAAATGCACAAGAAGAGGGTAAAGAAGGTGAACAATAGCAATACAATGGAACAAAGTCCCCAGTGAACAATTGTTGTTTGGATGGTTATATGTAATTAAAATGTCCAAATGGTCTTGAAAGAGAAACTACAGAGTAAGAAACCCAAGTGTAACTCCCTAAGTTTAAAAATCTGAGATCACAGGGCTTCCCTGGTAGCTCAATGGTGAAGAGTTCGCCTGCCAATGCAGGCAACATGGGTTCGATCCCTGATCTGGGAAGATCCCACATGCAGCAGAGCAACTAAACCCGTTAGGCCACATCTATTGAGCCTGTGCTCTAGAGCCTCGGAGCTGAAACTACTGAGCCCGTTGAGGCCAACTATTGAAGCCTGTTGTTCCACAACAAGAAAAGTCACTGCAACGAGAAGCCTGCCAAGCTCAACTAGAGAATAGCCTCCACTACGTTCAACTAGAGAAGAGCCTGTGGCAGCAGTGAAAACCCAGAATAGACCAAAAAAAAAAAAGTCTGAGATCATGCTAACATAATCTGGGAGGCAGAGGAAAAAAGAAAAAATGTAAAGCAAGTTAAATTCCTCATATGATACACTGAGGATTTACTGATAACATTGACAATAAAGCAATAAGGGTTTATGTATTATTAATGAAAGATGCTCTCAAACAGACTATGTATAGTATATACCGTATATTTCCCAGATCAGTAGAAATATAAAATATAGTACACCTCCCCCAAACCCCCACAAAACCACAGAAAAAGTACAGAACAAAACAACAGAGAAGCACGACACACAATTGCATCAATTGAGATAAAGTGTAAATGGGTCCAATTCCATCTTCAACCAAGATTGGTTTCCAATTTGGACAGAAATTCAGCTAGATCTTATTTTCAGAACCTTGTAAAACATACGGAAGCAAAAGAAATGTTTTAAAGAGACAGACAAAGATACATCAGATGAGCACAAATAGAAAGTAGGGTGACAATATTAATACCAGGCCAACTAGAATGAAGGAAAAAGGAATCACTGGAAAAATAGGGGCCATTTCATAAGTCAAAGGCAGGACCTAAAATAAAGCTATGATTGCCAAGAATAATGAAGGGATTGACCCAGCACTGAAAGTTGTAAAGCCAATTCTAACAAAGCTCTCAGATGAGCAGAACTGAAACTATGGAAAATGATCTGCTCTTAATATTAACATTAATATTATTTGGGGTTTTAAATTTATTTTTAACATTCAATTCTATTTTCTTCTTTATAGTGACTTTTATTCATTTGTGTTTTCTAGGTCATTTTCCTGAATGTTCAACCAAGAATATTTTCCTTTTTAATGATAAGAATATTTAATGTCAGGAATTTTCTTGGGACTTCCCTAGTTGTCCAGTGGCTAGGGCACTGTGCTTCCAACACAGGGAGCCCAGGTTCAATCCCTGGTCAGGACACTAGATCCCACATGTAGCAGCTTAGGAGTCCACATGCTGCAGTTTAAGAGTTGAATTTACATGCTGCAATTTAAGAGTTAAGTTCATATGCCCATGTGCTGCAACTAAGACCCAGCACAGCCAAATTAATAAAGTATATACTAAAAAAATAAATAAAGTCAGGAATTTTCTTTTTAAGTATGGCCTAGACCATATCCCATTAGTTTGGGTATGTAATATATTATCTAATAGTCTGTAATTTGATCTTAATTTTCCTTTTTAGTCTAAATTTATTTAGAAGAGCCTACTTTTAATTCCCAGTTTTACTTTTTTAATAATTTGCTTTTTTTAATATTGTATGCAGAGACTATGACCTGAATAATTTTTATAAATAGTTCATGTAATTTGAAAAAAATAAATTTTCTGTAACATGCATCATTCTTGTTTATTTGAATTTTCTTAGTTTTCCACAATAAGTATGTACTATTTTTGTTAAGTGAAAAAATTATATAAAAATTAACAGACATAAAAATCCCTTAGGCCATGTTAAAATAATTGGTCTGTCAGTCGAAAGCAATGTTACAGTTATTTACTTATTGATCTAAAAGTTTAGAAACAATTCAATGAAAGAATGCATTATAGTTTAATTTAATTGGAGGAATTAAATCCCAGATGTCATATTACACTTTTGGCATATAAGATAGGAAAATTCTCCTCCATGCAATCACAGAAAACTACTTTGGCTATACATAATGTCCAAATTTTGTTGTTTTGTATGAAATTGACAGGGACAGAGTAGAATAGGTAGGTGGTTGTAGAGTCCTAGTAGGGGACGATAGGCAGAAGGATGAAACCTGAGAAAGGTTGGGAGGCCAGTGAGTTGATGATAACTCAGGAGAGCTGCTGCTTGTTCAGTAAAGCAGGCTTGACTGGGTATAAACAGCTGATGAAGGAAGAGTTGGCAAAGAAGGAACTAATGATGTATGCCTTGCATCTGCGTCTACTTGAGGGGGACAGTCTTCTACCATCCTATATATATGGCTGCCCACTCAATTGAAGGGAGAGAGCAGAGCAGAGCTTTCCTGCCTGCCTACTTGCACCGCTTGCAGGTACCCTATCATAATAAATCCTTTTCTTGTCTATCACTCTGCTTCTCGCTGAATTCCTTCTGCGTTGAGCCATGAAGAACCTGAGCCTCAGTGCGTCCAGACATTGGGTGAGTGCTGAATTAAGTCCCGGCCACATGGGGTCGAGTCCCAGACAGGGTTTTGGCCGGGACTGAGTCCTGATTATGTGGGTTCAAGTCCCAAGCAGGGTTTTGGCTGGGATTAAGCCTTAGCCAAGTGGATTCGAGTCCCAAATAGGGTTTTTGGCTGGAATTCAAGCTCCAGCCACGTGGGTTCAAGTCCCAAGCAGGGTTCAATCAGGTCTGGACTCTGGGTTTACGTCTCAAATCGAGGTAAAATCCTTTCAAAATAACTATGAATTGGCATGTTTGGAGCTATATTAGGTCTCTTTTTAAGAAAACAAAGCTGAAACTAGTGTCATCTTCTGCATTTCTATTCTCTCTGCATGAAATGCACCTTGAATTGCAGCGCTTAGGACAAAGTCCTCTGAAAAACATTGACCATTTCAAGATAATAATCTTCCAAATCAAGCAATTGTTAAGTTGCAAAAAGATTGCATAGAATATTGACTGTTACATACAACAGAACAGCACATGTAATGAATGCTACTTACTGTCTTTCAAATATAAACTGCAAATATATAAAAATAACATAGGAGAAATATTGGTAAACAACCCCCAAAAAACCCCAGAGACTGTCAATTACATTATAACACATTATAAGAAATGACCAAGTGTTTTATTATAACTGATTGTACTTGAGTTGGTTATTTGAAATGCAAAATGAACTGTTTCATTTAAGAAAAAATACATTCAGGCAAGCTCCAGAAGCTCACTAAGTCATGTCAGTACATGAATGAGCACAGGGTTCAGGATGGATCTACAGGAGAACAGGCTTGACTGGGTATAAACAGCTGACGAAGGAAGTGTTGGCAAAGAAGGAACTAATGATGTATGCCTTGCATCTGCGTCTACTTGAGGGGACCGTCTTCTACCATCCTATATATATGGCTGCCCACTCAATTGAAGGGAGAGAGCAGAGCAGAGCTTTCCTGCCTGCCTACTTGCACCGCTTGCAGGTACCCTATCATAATAAATCCTTTTCTTGTCTATCACTCTGCTTCTCGCTGAATTCCTTCTGCGTTGAGCCATGAAGAACCTGAGCCTCAGTGCGTCCAGACATTGGGTGAGTGCTGAATTAAGCCCCGGGCCACATGGGGTCGAGTCCCAGACAGGGTTTTGGCCGGGACTGAGTCCTGATTATGTGGGTTCAAGTCCCAAGCAGGGTTTTGGCTGGGATTAAGCCTTAGCCAAGTGGATTCGAGTCCCAAATAGGGTTTTTGGCTGGAATTCAAGCTCCAGCCACGTGGGTTCAAGTCCCAAGCAGGGTTCAATCAGGTCTGGACTCTGGGTTTACGTCTCAAATCGAGGTAAAACCCTTTCAAAATAACTATGAATTGGCATGTTTGGAGCTATATTAGGTCTCTTTTTAAGAAAACAAAGCTGAAACTAGTGTCATCTTCTGCATTTCTATTCTCTCTGCGTGAAATGCACCTTGAATTGCAGCGCTTAGGACAAAGTCCTCTGAAAAACATTGACCATTTCAAGATAATAATCTTCCAAATCAAGCAATTGTTAAGTTGCAAAAAGATTGCATAGAATATTGACTGTTACATACAACAGAACAGCACATGTAATGAATGCTACTTACTGTCTTTCAAATATAAACTGCAAATATATAAAAATAATATAGGAGAAATATTGGTAAACAACCCCCAAAAAACCCCAGAGACTGTCAATTACATTATAACACATTACAAGAAATGACCAAGTGTTTTATTATAACTGATTGTACTTGAGTTGGTTATTTGAAATGCAAAATGAACTGTTTCATTTAAGAAAAAATACATTCAGGCAAGCTCCAGAAGCTCACTAAGTCATGTCAGTACATGAATGAGCACAGGGTTCAGGATGGATCTACAGGAGAACATGCTTGACTGGAGACCAGCAGAAGGGTGCTCTATTGCAGCTCTGGTGGGCTCCAGCAGGCAGGTCCTGGGGAGGTCCAAAAGGCTTCTCAGGAGAGACTGATTCTCTGTTGCAGTCTTTCTTCACCAAAAATTTTGGTGCTCTGTTTTTTTTCTCCTTTGTGCGTTGGTGCATACATGCTAAAGTTACTTTAGTCATGTTTCAACTCTGCCACTCTTTGCCATGACTGTCATTTGCCAGGCATGTATGTCCACAGGATTCTCCAGGCAAGAATACTGGAGTGGATTGCCATGCCCTTCTCCATTTTTCTCCTTCATCCCTGTCTAAATATTAGTGGCTTTTTCATGGTTTGAGGTGGAAGTCACTTGTGATCAACTTTTCTTTTGATCCATATATATATATATATATATAAAAGAATTTTTGTCGATGTGAACCATTTTAAAGTCTTTATTGAATTTGTTACAATATGTCTTCTTTTTTTAGGTTTGATTCCTTGGCTGTAAGGTATGTGGAATCTTATTTTCCACAAGGGATCAAACTTGCACCCCCTGCAGTGGAAGCTTTGAGTCTAAACCACTGATCTTTAACTATATAAAGATTAATAAGTCCCTGATCTTTAAATTTTTAAAAGAAGCATAAGAATAGTCTGTTTTCTAAATGTTTATGAGGATGTTCACACATATGTGATTCAGAATAAAATTCTACCCAGTATTATCATATGTCAGGTATATGAGGTACATTTTTGAGAGCCTTTTCCACCTGGATATGTGGAAAAGGAACCGAGACACCAGTCTATCTTCAGGAATGTTCAAGGGAATGCTGTATCATGAGTTAACCTGAATAAGCATGTCTTCAAAATCAACTACTCAAAAGAGAAAAGGAAAAAAATATAAACTGCAAATATATAAAAATAATATAGGAGAAATATTGGTAAACAACCCCCAAAAAACCCCAGAGACTGTCAATTACATTATAACACATTACAAGAAATGACCAAGTGTTTTATTATAACTGATTGTACTTGAGTTGGTTATTTGAAATGCAAAATGAACTGTTTCATTTAAGAAAAAATACATTCAGGCAAGCTCCAGAAGCTCACTAAGTCATGTCAGTACATGAATGAGCACAGGGTTCAGGATGGATCTACAGGAGAACATGCTTGACTGGAGACCAGCAGAAGGGTGCTCTATTGCAGCTCTGGTGGGCTCCAGCAGGCAGGTCCTGGGGAGGTCCAAAAGGCTTCTCAGGAGAGACTAATTCTCTGTTGCAGTCTTTCTTCACCAAAAATTTTGGTGCTCTGTTTTTTTTCTCCTTTGTGCGTTGGTGCATACATGCTAAAGTTACTTTAGTCATGTTTCAACTCTGCCACTCTTTGCCATGACTGTCATTTGCCAGGCATGTATGTCCACAGGATTCTCCAGGCAAGAATACTGGAGTGGATTGCCATGCCCTTCTCCATTTTTCTCCTTCATCCCTGTCTAAATATTAGTGGCTTTTTCATGGTTTGAGGTGGAAGTCACTTGTGATCAACTTTTCTTTTGATCCATATATATATATATATATATATATATATATATATATATATATAAAAGAATTTTTGTCGATGTGAACCATTTTAAAGTCTTTATTGAATTTGTTACAATATGTCTTCTTTTTTTAGGTTTGATTCCTTGGCTGTAAGGTATGTGGAATCTTATTTTCCACAAGGGATCAAACTTGCACCCCCTGCAGTGGAAGCTTTGAGTCTAAACCACTGATCTTTAACTATATAAAGATTAATAAGTCCCTGATCTTTAAATTTTTAAAAGAAGCATAAGAATAGTCTGTTTTCTAAATGTTTATGAGGATGTTCACACATATGTGATTCAGAATAAAATTCTACCCAGTATTATCATATGTCAGGTATATGAGGTACATTTTTGAGAGCCTTTTCCACCTGGATATGTGGAAAAGGAACCGAGACACCAGTCTATCTTCAGGAATGTTCAAGGGAATGCTGTATCATGAGTTAACCTGAATAAGCATGTCTTCAAAATCAACTACTCAAAAGAGAAAAGAAAAACAAAACAAAAACCAAAATAAAATACTCAAAATGAAGCTAGATTTAAGGCAAAGGATCCAGTAGCTCGCCTTCATGAAAACCAGGTACTCTCCCAAGGCAGACTCAGTTCCAGGAGAAGCCGTGTGCACCAGCCCCTGTGCGCTTCCTGTGGGAGGGCAGGGGAGTCTCCAGGTGTCACACCAACACTCACCTGGACCTGTTTCCCAAAGTCAGAGAGGATGCATGCATATCCCATTCAAATCACATTCATGCTCTACAAGGCTGGCCCTCTTGCCAACACTCAAGCTATCGTGTCTTTTCCCTTGAGTGTTCTTTCTGTATGAATCATTTCCCTTTCCTAAGAGTTTCTATCATAGACATGGTCACCCTTTGCCTCTTCAACATACGATGTTAACATTGTACCATGTTCAGTGTTGCCAGGTCTTCCTTCACACTGCATTCCCTCTATGCTTTCATTTAGTGGGGCACACCCTAAGACATGTCAGATCTTAGTTACCCAACCAGGGATCCAACCCACGCCCCCTGCACTGGCAGCATGAAGTCTGACCAGTGGATTGCTAGGGAGGTCCCTGTGCTTTCATTTTCAAGCCACCTCTTTCTTTCTCTTTCATCATAATGCCTGTTGGAGATGAACGTCTAAGGAAAAGATCCCAGCAATTTCTTGGTAAGAAAAGAATCTTACCAAGAAATTGCTGTATCACTGTCTCTATGTCCATCCACATCTCTGCAAAGGGCACAATTATTTTTTTTTTATGTTTGGGTCATATTCCACTGTATATATGTGCCACATCTTCTTTATCCACTCATCTCTTGGTGGACATTTAGGTTACTTCCGTGTTCTGGCTATTAAGGAAATTTTAAACAAGGGGAATATATAAATATATATACATACATATATATATATATATACGCACACACACACACACAAATACATACAGAGGGGATACACACACACACACAGCTGATTCACATTGTTGTCCAGCAGAAACTAACAAAACATTATAGTGACTATGCTCCAATAAAAATTAAAAACAAAAAAATCAAAACAAATTGCTAACTCAAGATTGTTCTTTCTTCTTCTAAGAGCTAAGTTTTCCATTGCTGATGTGATGATCTATTGATGCTGGTCTTATTGACATTGTTCTAGTCATTTAAGTCATTGCGAAATTTGCAAACTATGCTAATTGTTGAATGTAGTTTGAAAAATGATGCATTCCTTTTATATTTTTAAAACAATATCTAAAAACTCTTTTATGTTTCATACAAAGGATGTGATTTCTGACATTTTATGTTGACATTTTAAATTAAAACTTACATTGCTCTGATAAATATGGAATACATTATAAAAAAGGAATAAAAACATGAAGTTTAATACCCAATGTCACTCATTTTTAAAACACTTGAATATTTCTTCAACAGTCAAAAAATTTACATCAACCATTTCTCTCTTAAAATCATATTTCTATCACACTTCCCTCAACAGAATTGTGTCCTAATACAATTTTTATGCTTAAAAATGTATTTTTCTTTGTGCTATCAGATTTCTTTGAGACAAAAGTATGCTCATGAATTAAATTTTATTTTTAATGTCCTCTGATTAAAAATCTCTAGAGTTAAAATTTCTAGTTTAAGTGGAGCAGGTATTATAAATCAAAATACCTTAAATACAGGATGAATTTTGACAAATAATTTCTAAACATAAAATTTTACTAGAAATATAGCTCCTATGAGATCTTCATTAAAGATAACTTTCCTAAGTGATGTTTGTGATTGTCCCTTTGCCTGCAGTCCTATAGTCTCTGTACTTTGAGCCACTAAACCCAAGCTGGATCCCAGATGGGTGAATCTTTTGTAAGGTACATGAAGGAAGTCATGATAAGGGATGCGGGAAACTTGATTTTGATCCCTGGGTCGGGAAGATCCCTGTGAGAAGGGAATTGCTACTCACTTCAATATTTTTGCCTGGAGAATTGCATGAACAGAGGAGTCTGGCAGCCCATGGGATCACAAAAAGTCAAACTAAAATTTTTAGGTTCATGATTATTAAACAGCCAAAGTCCTAGGACATTTATAACTAATGTCATGTTTGTCATAAAAACTGGATCCCAACAGTCTTCACCTGGCATCTGTCATGCTTTGGGACAAATTCTACGAAGAAAAAGTTAAGTAATAGATTTACAGAGGAAAGAAAAAAGCTGACATGACCAGATTAACACAAGAGAAGATGTGGAATATTTCACCTTCCCACGAGAAAAGGAAAATCAGGGCAGCTAGTTCAGGTCCCAATGGAGGGACATTCCCTAAGCAGGTCTTCCTCTTTACATGGCGAGTGTGGGATGCCATCCTCTCAATGTGGATAATCAAGCCAGCTGTGGAGATGTCGGTGCCAGCTATCTGCAGGAGTGGATCTGCAAAGGACAGCTCAAGTCCTGCTGTTGGGCGAAAGGAGCTGCCAGCTACAGGAGAGAAGGGAACCACTCCAGTCCCTGCTCATTCATTGCCCAGGCAACCCAGTGTGTTCATACCACAGTTCTTCTCAGTGCATCACAATATTTGTTGTATTTTAAGTAACAGTATACAAAAATAATTTAAATCAACAACAGATATCTATTAAATTCTAGTTAAGTGGAGCAGGTATTATAAATCAAAATACCTTAAATACAGGATGAATTTTGACAAATAATTTCTAAACATAAAATTTTATTAGAAATATAGCTCCTATGAGATCTTCATTAAAGATAACTTTCCTAAGTGATGTTTGTGATTGTCCCTTTGCCTGCAGTCCTATAGTCTCTGTACTTTGAGCCACTAAACCCAAGCTGGATCCCAGATGGGTGAATCTTTTGTAAGGTACATGAAGGAAGTCATGATAAGGGATGCGGGAAACTTGATTTTGATCCCTGGGTCGGAAAGATCCCTGTGAGAAGGGAATGGCTACTCACTTCAACTCTTTTGCCTGGAGAAATCCATGGACAGAGGAGTCTGGCAGCCCATGGGATCACAAAAAGTCAAACTTTAAAATTTTTAGGTTCATGATTATTAAACAGCCGAAGTCCTAGGACATTTATAACTAATGTCATGTTTGTCATAAAAACTGGATCCCAACAGTCTTCACCTGGCATCTGTCATGCTTTGGGACAAATTCTACGAGGAAAAAGTTAAGTAATAGATTTACAGAGGAAAGAAAAAAGCTAACATGACCAGATTAACACAAGAGAAGATGTGGAATATTTCACCTTCCCACGAGGAAAGGAAAATCAGGGCAGCTAGTTTGGGTCCCAATGGAGGGACATTCCATAAGCAGGTCTTCCTCTTTACATGGCGAGTGTGGGATGCCATCCTCTCAATGTGGATAATCAAGCCAGCCGTGGAGATGTCGGTGCCAGCTATCTGCAGGAGTGGATCTGCAAAGGACAGCTCAAGTCCTGCTGTTGGGCGAAAGGAGCTGCCAGCTACAGGAGAGAAGGGAACCGCTCCAGTCCCTGCTCATTCATTGCCCAGGCAACCCAGTGTGTTCATACCACAGCTCTTCTCAATGCATCACAATATTTGTTGTATTTTAAGTAACAGTATACAAAAATAATTTAAATCAACAACAGATATCTGTTACTTTCTTTTAATGGATTCTATATAATACTTAAGTTTTTAAAATGCTGCCAGTAAACAATGTTGTTTAAAATAGCCTCACCCACCAAAATATTTTAGTTTACTATTGGCAAATAATTTAAGGGACTTGTCCACTATACGAAACCAGATAAACCCTCTACTGTAGGAATTGCATTCTTGGGACTGAGGATGAATGTATACTTTCTCCTTCTAGGCTGTATTATTTTTCTTGGAGAGTTCTGGGGGTTTAAGGTTTTCCAAAGATCAAACTAATGCCAAGGGCCTTATTGGATAGGAATTAATTCACCTCTAACTTCATGTTCAAACATAACCATCTTACAGTGAAGTCTGTAAAGAGCTTTTTTTCCTTGTCACAGGAATTGCCATCAGCTTAACTAAGGATTAGACTCTTGTGCATCACCCGCTCCATACACCTTGCACTAAACAATGGCAATGAAATCAATGAATATGGCAGTCTCTGAATTGAGGGTTTTCTTTTAAAAAAAAAAATTGATTAATCATCAAAAATGGTGCCTAGTTACCTGACAAATAAAAATTGTAAAGAATGATTTTATCATTTTGGTTTTCCCATTAGGTACATTAAAGGGTCATTATAGTCTCCAATAGGTAGTATACTTTGAAAGTCAAGATGACCAATTCCAGGCTTCCCTGGTAGCTCAGTGGTAAAGAGTTCACCTGTTAATGCAGGAGACACAAATTTGATACCTGATCTGGGAAGATCCCACATGCTGCAGAGCAACTAAGTCTGTGAGTCACAGGTACTCAACCTGTGTTCAAGAACCTCGGAGCCACAACTACTGAAGCCCGTGTGTCCTAGAGCCGGAGTTCCACAACAAGAGAAGTCACCACAACAAGAAGCCTAGTGAGCTCAACTAGAGAGTAGCCCCCACTCACTGCAACTATAATAAATAAATAAACAATAAGATGAATACTGGAGTGAGTGGCCATTTCCTCCTCCAGGGGATTAAAAAAATAGATAAAATACTGAGTGAAAAAATAAATCGCCAAATATGAATATGACTCATTTAAAAAAAAAAAAAAAAAGACCAATTCCTAGTCCAATTAGTTAAAATGTGTTGACCCGTGGTTTCCCGGAATTAGTGAAAATTGCATTTCCTGAAGAAACAATTACTGTATCTTCTCCATGAGGACATTTTCAGCCATGTGTTCATTATTTTGACACTGCCACATCAATGAAAATTTTGTGTGATTAGTTAGAATTCATATGAAATCTGCATACCTTTCTCAGGAAGCTCAGTTAAAAACTACTCTTCATGATTCCTTGGCATTTTATAAGCATTCACTTTTCAATGAAGGATTTCCTTTCACCATCCGTTTGTCTGGTTGGTGTGTTTTAGAGTGATATACTACAACCGAAAATGCAGCGTAGCTGGCAGATTTTCTCTCACCTTCTGGCAGAGAAGTCAACCTCAACTCCATCATATCCTCATCAACTCTGTGGTTCAGCATTGATCAAGAAAAGAACTCATTTTATTTGTAAAGCCCTTTGGCAGTTTGCAAAGCAATTTCCCCTATGATTCAATTTGTTCTTTTCAATAGCCCTGGGAAGAATCTATTGTCATTTCTATTGAAAGGATGTAGTTAATCAAGACTTGGGGAAGTGGAACCTTACCCTGGTAATAAGTGACAAATGAGGAATCAATGGCTTCCGATAGCGAATCCTGTGCACTTACCCTGCGTCATTTTACCTTCTCGCACTAGTGAGACATAAAGTGAAGCACAAGCTTCCTATCAGCTGCTTTCCAGAGCACAGGCTCATACCTTTGATGACTCCCAACAGGCCGAAGTCTGAAATATGCTTCAGATACCCCACCATGCAGTAATGTCATAAACACGATGATTATTGCTCTATTTAGAAAACCTGTTGGAGTGAAAAATAAGGCCGTTATTTAAACACACCCTGAGGTTTGTAGTGCTTAAAAAAAATCTATTTTTTAAAAAAATCATTTTTTTCATTACTAATTTATACTAGTACGTTCAATTCCTCCCTGAAGGATTTCTGGTGGAAAAGAAGATTGATTTACAAAGCCCCAATAAATCACATGCAAATTCATATTAAATATTGCCAATACAGTTTCTGATGTATGGCAGTTTTGTAGCCCTTGGGCCATAACTGCCCTGTACCAGTAGGCAGGAGATGAAAGGAAGCAAAACGAATGTCCTTAAAACCCAGCAGCTCACAGCAGGGTTGAAAGTAGTTTGAGGGGAGTGACTCATTGGCCTTGGGCAGAGTTTAAGGGATGCTAAGGGACTTAGTAATGAAGAAAAATACTTTAATGCAATTTTGTGAAAAATCAAAACAAATGCCAAACATCCATGATGAATAAAATATTCAAACTTTAAGTACAGCCAGAATCAGCGTTCCTGATTTTCCCTTTTGCTTTAGGCTTCGTTACGGTTTGACACTTGATGACTATGCAGGTCATCATAAGCCAAAGTTCTGTCTTTATTTAGGAATATCCAGGTCTCCCCTTTTATCAGACCGAAAATGCAGCGTAGCTGGCAGATTTTCTCTCACCTTCTGGCAGAGAAGTCAACCTCAACTCCATCATATCCTCATCAACTCTGTGGTTCAGCATTGATCAAGAAAAGAACTCATTTTATTTGTAAAGCCCTTTGGCAGTTTGCAAAGCAATTTCCTATGATTCAATTTGTTCTTTTCAATAGCCCTGGGAAGAATCTATTGTCATTTCTATTGAAAGGATGTAGTTAATCAAGACTTGGGGAAGTGGAACCTTACCCTGGTAATAAGTGACAAATGAGGAATCAATGGCTTCCGATAGCGAATCCTGTGCACTTACCCTGCGTCATTTTACCTTCTCGCACTAGTGAGACATAAAGTGAAGCACAAGCTTCCTATCAGCTGCTTTCCAGACGCACAGGCTCATACCTTTGATGACTCCCAACAGGCCGAAGTCTGAAATATGCTTCAGATACCCCACCATGCAGTAATGTCATAAACACGATGATTATTGCTCTATTTAGAAAACCTGTTGGAGTGAAAAATAAGGCCGTTATTTAAACACACCCTGAGGTTTGTAGTGCTTAAAAAAAATCTATTTTTTAAAAAAATCATTTTTTTCATTACTAATTTATACTAGTACGTTCAATTCCTCCCTGAAGGATTTCTGGTGGAAAAGAAGATTGATTTACAAAGCCCCAATAAATCACATGCAAATTCATATTAAATATTGCCAATACAGTTTCTGATGTATGGCAGTTTTGTAGCCCTTGGGCCATAACTGCCCTGTACCAGTAGGCAGGAGATGAAAGGAAGCAAAACGAATGTCCTTAAAACCCAGCAGCTCACAGCAGGGTTGAAAGTAGTTTGAGGGGAGTGACTCATTGGCCTTGGGCAGAGTTTAAGGGATGCTAAGGGACTTAGTAATGAAGAAAAATACTTTAATGCAATTTTGTGAAAAATCAAAACAAATGCCAAACATCCATGATGAATAAAATATTCAAACTTTAAGTACAGCCAGAATCAGCGTTCCTGATTTTCCCTTTTGCTTTAGGCTTCGTTACGGTTTGACACTTGATGACTATGCAGGTCATCATAAGCCAAAGTTCTGTCTTTTCAAGTCTCTCAGGAATATCCAGCACAGTCTCTCACAAACCAACCATCTCACAGGAGAAGCCCATCAGGACCTTGTGATGAGCACTACAGAGCCATCTGGCTCAGGCCACACAGGCTAATGATTATTTTGTCTTATTTGACTGTTCTCTTTCGTTTCTGCATTTTCTCATTTCTCTGATTAAATTTGCTCTTTGAACTTGGGGAAGGCCTAGGAAGCTAAAGCTTTTCCACAACAAGGGCAGGTGAGGGATACAAGGGGCGTCTGTCCCTGGAAAAGAAGGCTCCATGGAGTCCTGCTTGGTTTCAAAGATGAATGGCAGACCAGACAAGAAAAGGGATCATGCAGCACCTGATTGCTGGACCTCAGTGACTGCTGACCACTCACTGGTATAGGTCTGAGTGGATGGAATCTTGAGGGACTTGCTTCTTGTGCTCTGGGGCCTTTTCAGACAACCCTCCCTCCCACTGTTATGACCATAGGATAGCGGTGGGCAGGAGAGTATGAGGTAAGATTTGACAGTTGTACTGAATAAGGGATCACAAGAGCACAAGACCAGAGGAGGCCAAAGAGTCTGTGGCTTTGTCAGCTCAGGCACAGTACAATCAGCTGCAGAGGGGTTGTGCTGGAGACCTTCACTCTGGGCAGGCTTGGGGTCTGTGTCTCCAGTGACCCCCCATGAGAAGGAGACCCAGCTGCCAGGAAACATGGGAGTCTGGATGGGGAGACTCGGGGACAGCTTCTGCAGTTTCTTTCCACCACAGCAACTGGCAAGGTGGGAATTTTTATCCCTTTATTACAGAGAAGAAAGCCAAGTCAGAAAGGTTCATTGGCTTGTCAGAAGGCATGCACTGAATAAGAGGTACAGGTGAGACCCAAATATAGACTGTTTGACCTCAAGGACCATGGTCTTTCCACCATATGACAAAGCTTTCAAAATATCTACCTCCAAAGTGCTTAAAATATAAATAAATCCTTACAGCAGTATGGCCATTTGAAAATAGAGAATTACTGTCTGCACAGAGCAACAACAAAAAGTCAAGTTCCAAACTGGTAAAAGGTCAGTGAGACTCTTGACCTCAAGTTAGACTGATACCATGAAGTGAAAGATACCAGTGAGGTTTGACAGTGCTTTAAATTCACAATGACCTTGTTTTCGACAATGAAAAGACACCAACTTTGATATCAATTCAAAGGAGTCCTTGATCAAGGCCAAGGAGTCAAGGCCTTGTCAGCTTAGGTACCGTGCAGCCAGCTGGGGAGGGACTTGAGCTGGAGACCTGCACCATTGGGCAGGACAGGCTTGGGGGCTGTGTGTCTAAAGTGACTCCTTTATGCTTGTGCATGCTAAGTCGCTTCAGTCCTGTCCAACTCTTTGTGACTCTGTGGACTGTAGCCTGCCAGGCTCCTCCGTCCATAGGATTCTCCAGGCAAGAATACTAGAGTGGATTGCCATTTCCTTTTCCAGGGCATCTTTCTGACCCAGGGTTTGAACCCACATCTTTTACGTTTGCTGCATTGATAGGCAGGTTCTTTATGGCTGACACCACCAGGGAAGCCCACTGATGCTTAGAAGAGGCTTTCCTCTATAATCTATATTCTACACACCATTTTTCTATAAAAGATTTTAAAGCTTTGCTTTTTTTTTTTGCAAATGTATTTCATTGCCATCAGGTTAGCATCAAGCACCAAATACATAAAACAGAAATAGATTTAGGTTTTGGATTAAAAAAATCAGATATTTTAAGGATTTTATACTGAAATTTCCAAAATACAATTCTATAAAATAAAATCAACATTTTATGATTTGAGCATAAATGAAATTCCTTTTTTGTTTTTAACTATCCATCAGGAAGACAAATTAAAATGGAAATGTTGCAATAAAGATATGAACAGAGCCTGTGGCAGCCATGAGAATGCCTCTCACAGCCTCTAAATACCAGAAGTACAGTTGACCAAGAGGCCAGCTGCTTGTTCAGAAATTCATTGCCCTGCTTGTGTCAAAGCCATGCTTCCCATGGGATGTTTTCAGGCAGCAAATGAGCACAGCAGGGATATGAGAGAAGGCCCATTTGGGGGAGAAGTGGGATTCCCCCCTACCCCATAGTCTTGCTTCATCTTTTTTATGCAGGTTGCACCAGGGTCTGGACCTAGTCCCAGTCTTCCTTCCCTCTCTCCTCTTTGAAAACAGCCTTGCAGTGTGGTCTGGTAACTCTCCCAGTTTTTCCAGTCCCCTCTCCATTTTCGGCTTATTTTATCACAAGATAAAATCTTCTCATGTTTAATTCTGTCTCGGTGTGTCTGTTCTCAAAGGACCTGGACAGACAGAGAGCATAAACATGAGGGAAAACTAGGATAATTTTTTACACTGATTTCTAAAGTTTTAGAACTCAGTCTAGTTCCTCCTGCATAATAGATACTCCATCAAATTTGTCAAAAGTACAAATGAACGAATATGAAGATAGAAATCATATGAAATGCATGGCTTCTAATTGCTACTGACCCTTATGTAGGTCTTACGTGTTTTATTCATAGGGGATAGTAAATATGTCTAATGAAATGTTTGGTTTGAAAAATGTTCCTTGTACTAGCTGGAAGCCAAATACATATTTGGCATTAGATTAAAGTGTTTCAGCTCACTGCTTTGAGTATTGAGTATCGATCTATAGCAATCCGTTTTGCTATAAAAGAAGGAACAACTATTTCTGTTCTCTTTTCCCGGTCACTTGGAGTATTATCATGTCCTATATAAGAGGCTTGGAAATCACCCTTCATTTCCCAAAATAGTATGAAAACATCAAATCTATGTTACCACCAACTGAGTGGGTGCCTTGGAAACTGGGCTGGAGACTTTGCTCTCCAGTAATGATCCTTTTATTCTCACTGGCAATTCTAGGAGGCTCTCAAATCCAAATGTTATCACAATTCAGCTTAAGCAGAAAATAAAAGTCCCTTGAGTGCTTATCTATGGTTTTTAATAAAGTGCTTTCTCACTTTCATAGAAGCTAGACAAAGTTAATTAGCTTGGATAGAAGTCTTTCTCTGTCCTCTTTCCCCTCCAAGCACTAATTAATATTAATGAGTAAAGGATAAAATTACTAAGTGCTCAGTATAATTGTGCTAGTGGATCATTTCCATGGGATGATCCTGAAATCCAGATAAATAGGAATAAATGTGGACCATCAACCAGAAGAAGGTTGAGGGTCCTTGGTGTCAATTTCACCGAAAACCCAAAGAGGGCCCTCCCCACCTTAAGGGATGGATTTAAGAAGATTATTGTCTGGGAACTGATTGATTTACTAACACTAATGTTCTCCCTTTCCCTTCCTTCTTTTTGCTTGCTTTGATTTTTTTTTTTTTTCTTTTTTTACTCCGTTTGGCAGGGAGAAGCAGTGGGATTTGATATTCTGCCATGCAGATTGTTTTAACTCTTTCAGATGCAAAGCTTTCAGGCTTTAATCCCAACACTTCAGGAGGCCAGGAAGACAAAAGACAGCAGTACATTTTCTTAAATTGTTCAAAGGAGGATGTCAACGAATGTGATAGGATGGAAAACTGTTTTGGAAATTTAGCAGTCATGTCAAGATTTTTAAAATATGGGACCTAAGCTCTTTGGGCTGCTCCTGTGGGCAGCTGAAGTCATCTTCTGCAAAGGTCTCAAGCGGATTTGAGTAAAGAAGGTTTTCAGCATATTAATTCAGCTCACCCTGCCTTGAGACCAAATAAACCACAGTCTCTAGGGAACTCCACCACGCAATCATCTAAACCTTGGCTGTTATTTCTGGCATCTCAGGCACTGAAATACAACCCAGAAAAGTGACATAAGGGTATTATTAGGTACCCATATTATTTAAATATATAAGGCATTTGTAGAAGTACAAAGCCTGAAAAATGAAAAATGTTGTAAGAAAACAAAGAGAGAAGCATCTTCTAAAATGAAATCTATTGTGTTAGAATAAAAACAGTGACAACTGGTAGTGAAAGGTATACATACTCATGAAAACTACAATTGTACTTAGTAAAAAGCTTTATGAAGAGAGGGATGATTGGTTGTGACTACACACCCTTGGAGGGTTTGTGTATCTTTCTTGGGCAATAAGATAGATTATATGGTTCACTGACAGAGGAAAAAGATTTTTGATTATTCTTGTGATCATTTAGGAATATGGCCAGAACTCATTCAAATGGTGATGTAGCTAAGCAGGACCTCATGGGGTCTTCGTGAAACAGGCCTTCCCCCATATCCTCTGCTTTAGCTCCTCTCTGAAGTACCTAGGTAATAATATTTGATGTACATTTGCTGTGTTGTTTTGCAGATGTATAAAACCTCCCCTTCTCCGACAAATGGGAGATGTTGACTATTAATACTTGATGACAATGAGCACATAGCCCCAGGCCTCCTGCAGTGCAAGGACACATGTGACATCATCCTGCTACATCACCACCAACCAATCAGAGAACTGTGCACAAACCGATCACAGCTTCTGCAACCCACCCTCCTCCCCTGGCTCTTATTTTTAAATTTAATTAATTAATTATTTTTGGCTGTGACTGATCTCAGAAGCAGCATGAGGAGTCTTTCATTGTAGCATGTGGCTTCTCTCTTGTTTTGGCTCCAGAATGCATAGGCTTAGTAGTTGCAGTTCCTTGTTCTCTAGTTGGGGTGCAAAGTTTCCAGAGTGAATGGGCTCTGTAGCTGCAGCACGCAGGCTTAGTTCCCCGGAGGCATGTGGGATCTTAATTCCCTGACCAGAGATGGAACCAGCATCCCCTGCATTAGAAAGTGATTCTTAACCACTGGACCACCAGGGAAGTCCCTGTGAAATGTCTTTGTTAGCAATTTAGGACACTTGCTACTTTGACAGCTTGTCTTGTCCTGTACTTTTTCCAAAAGCATTTATTTAGAACAGGTGGACCCAGGAATTTCTAATTTCTCTAATAATTCTCCCTAATTTCTAATAATTCCCCTGGGGTCAAGGTTAGCCCAGTAAATGATCAGCAAAAAAGAATAATATCAAGAGTGCTAGAATTTTTTTCATGCCTATTTCATTTATTCCACAATTAAAAACACGGTTTAAAAAGTGATTATTTCTAAAAGAGAATATTAGATTCATACTAAGAGTGAAAGTCACTGAGTTATGTCTGACTCTTTGCAACCCTATGGATTATAGCCTGATAGGGTTCTCTGTTCATGGAATTCTCCAGGAAAGAATACTGGAGTGGGTAGCCATTCCCTTCTCCAGGGTATCTTCCCAACCCATGGATCAAACCTGAGCACCCTGCATGGCAGGCAGATTCTTTACCTTCTGAGCCACCAGGGAACACCTGCCCCCAAATGCATACTAAGTCAAGAACAAAAAGTATCCACTTTAAAAAGCAAAAATATGAGGATTTTCCTGGCAGTCCAGTGGGTAAGATTCTGCACTCCCAATGCAAGGGGCACAGGTTCAATCCCTGCTTAGGGAACTAAGATCCCACATAGCCCACTGTGCAGCCAAAAATGAAAACATACAAAATAAAAATATGAAAAAGCCCTTCATCTGCCTCCACACTTTTGATGGGTGGAAATTCCCTTCCTTCTTAAGTTTCCTTGTTGAAGCCTCATGCTCATTGAGTGAAATAAATGAAACTTATACTCAGTGGGTCCATGTGTTTCACTCTCCAAACCATTGTCATTGACTTGATACTCCACTAAAAGGCCCAAGTCAGTTATCATTGCCTAAGAGTCCTTGGCTCCAGATGATGGGCCTTAGCATCCGCCTGGGGGAAAATTCAGAAAGGTTTGTAGTTTTCCCCGGAGGCATGTGGGATCTTAATTCCCTGACCAGAGATGGAACCAGCATCCCCTGCATTAGAAAGTGATTCTTAACCACTGGACCACCAGGGAAGTCCCTGTGAAATGTCTTTGTTAGCAATTTAGGACACTTGCTACTTTGACAGCTTGTCTTGTCCTGTACTTTTTCCAAAAGCATTTATTTAGAACAGGTGGACCCAGGAATTTCTAATTTCTCTAATAATTCTCCCTAATTTCTAATAATTCCCCTGGGGTCAAGGTTAGCCCAGTAAATGATCAGCAAAAAAGAATAATATCAAGAGTGCTAGAATTTTTTTCATGCCTATTTCATTTATTCCACAATTAAAAACACGGTTTAAAAAGTGATTATTTCTAAAAGAGAATATTAGATTCATACTAAGAGTGAAAGTCACTGAGTTATGTCTGACTCTTTGCAACCCTATGGATTATAGCCTGATAGGGTTCTCTGTTCATGGAATTCTCCAGGAAAGAATACTGGAGTGGGTAGCCATTCCCTTCTCCAGGGTATCTTCCCAACCCATGGATCAAACCTGAGCACCCTGCATGGCAGGCAGATTCTTTACCTTCTGAGCCACCAGGGAACACCTGCCCCCAAATGCATACTAAGTCAAGAACAAAAAGTATCCACTTTAAAAAGCAAAAATATGAGGATTTTCCTGGCAGTCCAGTGGGTAAGATTCTGCACTCCCAATGCAAGGGGCACAGGTTCAATCCCTGCTTAGGGAACTAAGATCCCACATAGCCCACTGTGCAGCCAAAAATGAAAACATACAAAATAAAAATATGAAAAAGCCCTTCATCTGCCTCCACACTTTTGTTTGGTTGAAATTCCCTTCCTTCTTAAGTTTCCCTGTTGAAGCCTCACGCTCATTGAGTGAAATAAATGAAACTTATACTCAGTGGGTCCATGTGTTTCACTCTCCAAACCATTGTCATTGACTTGATACTCCACTAAAAGGCCCAAGTCAGTTATCATTGCCAAATCCAGGACCTTCCATTCTGCACATGTTCAGCTAAAACTTGGCTACAGTGGACTTGTGGATGGCCTCTTATAAATGACAAAATGTCTGTCTTTTATTGGTTGGCAAAACTACTTTCCCTGGCTTCCCATCCTACCTTTGTGACACACTTTTATATAAGAATCTCAACTCCAAGACAGTTTTATATATTTCTTACTTATTTATTTATTTTTGTCTATTCTGGATTTTCATTGCTGCCACAGGCTCTTGTCTAGTTGCAGGGAGTGGGGGCTACTCTCTAGCTGAGGTGAGCAGGCTTCTTGTTGCAGTGACTTCGCTTATTGTGAAACTCAGGCTCTAGGGCTCATGGGCTTCAATAGTTGTGGCACATGGGCTCCATAGTTGTGGTTCCAAGGCTCTAGAGCACAGATTCAATAGTTGTGGCTCACAGGTTTAGTTGTTTTGCAGCATGTGGAATCTTCCTGGGTTGGGGATAGAACTTGTGTCTCCTGCATTGGCAGGTGAACTCTACCACTGAGCTACCAGAGAAGCCCCAAGACAAACTTTTAATGAAGAAAGTCTTTGTCTGAAAGTAAGGAAAGCTGTATGTGTGTGTGTGTGTGTGTTTAAACAGGCATTTGTCAATGCCAGACCAGCTATTCCTCTCCCTCTCTCCCTTTCCAGGGGATCTATGGGACAGGAAAAGGACTATTGTTTCTCAAGAAGGTCTAGAAATTAATGGGTCCATAATTCCTAAAAGACAAGAACTAAAATATGAGGATTTCCTGGCAGTCCAGTGGGTAAGATTCTGCACTCCCAATGCAAGGGCACAGGTTCAATCCTGCTTAGGGAACTAAGATCCCACATAGCCCACTGTGCAGCCAAAATGAAAACATACAAAATAAAAATATGAAAAAGCCCTTCATCTGCCTCCACACTTTTGTTTGGTTGAAATTCCCTTCCTTCTTAAGTTTCCCTGTTGAAGCCTCATGCTCATTGAGTGAAATAAATGAAACTTATACTCAGTGGGTCCATGTGTTTCACTCTCCAAACCATTGTCATTGACTTGATACTCCACTAAAAGGCCCAAGTCAGTTATCATTGCCAAATCCAGGACCTTCCATTCTGCACATGTTCAGCTAAAACTTGGCTACAGTGGACTTGTGGATGGCCTCTTATAAATGACAAAATGTCTGTCTTTTATTGGTTGGCAAAACTACTTTCCCTGGCTTCCCATCCTACCTTTGTGACACACTTTTATATAAGAATCTCAACTCCAAGACAGTTTTATATATTTCTTACTTATTTATTTATTTTTGTCTATTCTGGATTTTCATTGCTGCCACAGGCTCTTGTCTAGTTGCAGGGAATGGGGGCTACTCTCTAGCTGAGGTGAGCAGGCTTCTTGTTGCAGTGACTTCTCTTATTGTGAAACTCAGGCTCTAGGGCTCATGGGCTCCATAGTTGTGGTTCCAAGGCTCTAGAGCACAGATTCAATAGTTGTGGCTCACAGGTTTAGTTGTCTTGCAGCATGTGGAATCTTCCTGGGTTGGGGATAGAACTTGTGTCTCCTGCATTGGCAGGTGAACTCTACCACTGAGCTACCAGAGAAGCCCCAAGACAAACTTTTAATGAAGAAAGTCTTTGTCTGAAAGTAAGGAAAGCTGTATGTGTGTGTGTGTGTGTGTTTAAACAGGCATTTGTCAATGCCAGACCAGCTATTCCTCTCCCTCTCTCCCTTTCCAGGGGGGATCTATGGGACAGGAAAAGGACTATTGTTTCTCAAGAAGGTCTAGAAATTAATGGGTCCATAATTCCTAAAAGACAAGAACTTTAATGGTTGGTGTTGGAGTTATTCTTCTTCAATAGTCCTCATCCTTCTTCTCTATACTCTGCCCCTCCCAAAACAGTCTGCAAAAGAATTCAAGGGCATTAGAGAAGCACAAATAAACAAGACTAGGAATGAAGAAATAGAAAAGGGGAATAATTACATGAACAAATTAATGCCAACAAACATTTAAATGCAGACAAAACAAATTCCTTGAGTAATAGAATTTAGCCAAACAACCTCAAAGTGAGATAGAAAGCCTGCGTATTTCTACAACCAGTAAAACTAAAGTCTTCCTTGAACTCAGATGGTCTCTTCAAGAAACAGATCTCTTCAATTTTACACAACTTTGCAGTGAATCAAAAGAGGTAACATTTATTTACCAACAAATTTTGATACCAAGTCCAGAAAATAGCCCAGTGAGAAAGAAAAATTTAGGATTTAATATCATTCATAAAGGCAAAAATTATTATAGATGCAAAAGTCCTAACTAGTAGTAAATATAATCTAGTGATGTACAAAAAATAATACAACATAGTCAAGGGCAATAAATGATTCTAAGAAATGCAAGGATACAATTAAGTGATTTCATGGACTATCACTCAGCCATAAAAAAGCATGAAATAATGCCATTTACAGCACCATGGATGGACCTAGAGATCATCATACTAAGTAAAATAAGTCAGAGAAAGACATATCATATGAAAGGGTGGGCAAGGGGTAAATTAGGGATTAATAGATACATACTACCACATATAAAACAGATGAATAACAAGGACCTACTGCATAGCACAGTAAGGTACTTTCAATATCTTTTAATAACCTATAATAGAAAAGAACCTGAAATATAGATATATAATGATACATCTGAAACATAAATTAACTATACCTCAAGTTAAACAAAATAACAAGGATTTGATAATTCAAAACGTTGGAAATAGCCCAGATATCTACCAACAAGAGGATGAAAATATTGCTACAGGATAGTCACATGAAATAGTGACAAATATTTTGCAGCTAAATGAAATAAAATGTGAACATTAGCAATAATTATTTAACTTAAACTGATGGGCAAACATAAATTAAATTACAGAGCACTGTACTGAGTATTATAAGATTTTTTAAGGCTCAAAAACAAAAAAAGGTGAAAAGCATCATGCTTAAGGATCCACGCATGCATGAAAAACTAAAAATTTCAGGTACTTCTTGCCTCCCTGGTGAGGGAGGCAAGAAGTGGGAGAGGGGAAAATCTCATTGCTGACTTCAGTGGTGTCTGGGAAGGTCTTAGTTCATAGCATAAATATTGGACCCACAGGTGTTCATTTTATTAGTAATACTATGCTTATAACTTAAGCAAATGTTATCATATTCAACTATTATATGATAAAAGTAAGTCAATGAGAGAAACTGTATTTTTTTTAAAAAAATGGTGCCTAACTAGCAAAAGGATTTTTAGTTCTAAAATGCTTTGAAAAAATATTAAATACTTGAAATATAAATTTGCATTGTGTAAAGACCAAGTTCTTGCTTTAGTTAATAATTTTGCCTCTGAAGCCCTCAGTGTACATCCAGGTGAGTGAGAATTCACAGGAGCAGATTCTTTTTGAACCTATATTACAGTGCTCCAAGCACTTTCACAGGGTTCTAAGGAGAAGAACCCTGTGACAGGGAAGCCTGGTGGGTTGCAGTCGGTGGGCAGCAAAGAGTAGGACACGACTGAGCAACTCAACTGAACTGAACTGAAGGAGAAGTTGCCTTCTTTTGAGTGTGTTAAATTGGCTGTGTTAAAATTGTGGAAAACAATCTTCTACGTTCTTTTTTCTGAAACATTGATGCTTCAGGGACATAATTATCATTCCCCTTGTGCTTCCCATTTCTTAAAATAAAGTTTTCCAAAATTTCTTAATAAAGGACCTACTGCATAGCACAGTAAGGTACTTTCAATATCTTTTAATAACCTATAATAGAAAAGAACCTGAAATATAGATATATAATGATACATCTGAAACATAAATTAACTATACCTCAAGTTAAACAAAATAACAAGGATTTGATAATTCAAAATGTTGGAAATAGCCCAGATATCTACCAACAAGAGGATGAAAATATTGCTACAGGATAGTCACATGAAATAGTGACAAATATTTTGCAGCTAAATGAAATAAAATGTGAACATTAGCAATAATTATTTAACTTAAACTGATGGGCAAACATAAATTAAATTACAGAGCACTGTACTGAGTATTATAAGATTTTTTAAGGCTCAAAAACAAAAAAAGGTGAAAAGCATCATGCTTAAGGATCCACGCATGCATGAAAAACTAAAATTTCAGGTACTTCTTGCCTCCTGGTGAGGGAGGCAAGAAGTGGGAGAGGGGAAAATCTCATTGCTGACTTCAGTGGTGTCTGGGAAGGTCTTAGTTCATAGCATAAATATTGGACCCACAGGTGTTCATTTTATTAGTAATACTATGCTTATAACTTAAGCAAATGTTATCATATTCAACTATTATATGATAAAAGTAAGTCAATGAGAGAAACTGTATTTTTCTAAAAAAAATGGTGCCTAGCTAGCAAAAGGATTTTTAGTTCTAAAATGCTTTGAAAAAATATTAAATACTTGAAATATAAATTTGCATTGTGTAAAGACCAAGTTCTTGCTTTAGTTAATAATTTTGCCTCTGAAGCCCTCAGTGTACATCCAGGTGAGTGAGAATTCACAGGAGCAGATTCTTTTTGAACCTATATTACAGTGCTCCAAGCACTTTCACAGGGTTCTAAGGAGAAGAACCCTGTGACAGGGAAGCCTGGTGGGTTGCAGTCCGTGGGCAGCAAAGAGTAGGACACGACTGAGCAACTCAACTGAACTGAACTGAAGGAGAAGTTGCCTTCTTTTGAGTGTGTTAAATTGGCTGTGTTAAAATTGTGGAAAACAATCTTCTACGTTCTTTTTTCTGAAACATTGATGCTTCAGGGACATAATTATCATTCCCCTTGTGCTTCCCATTTCTTAAAATAAAATTTTCTTTCAATAAAGATTTACCTGTTGTCCCAGATCTGTCAAATCTGGTTTAATATTCTTTTTGAGTTCCTGTGATAAATACTAGCATACAAATTTTCATTTTCATGCCACAATTACTATATGCACCAGTGAGTATAACAGATTAAGTGTGAAGTTCATATAAACTGCATCATCATTGAGATTATTTAAAAATCATATTTCTGTTTGTTGGGCAGCCAAAGAAAAAAGTTAAATGATCTGACACAAAATGTAACAATATAATGTAGATTAAGTGATATACTTTATATGTTTGACACATTTTTTTTCTAAATATGTTCAATAAAGAATATTTTCTTTATTGAAACCGTCTGGCACCCCAGTTTTCAGCCTTATTTTTCTTCAGCCCATATTTCCTTACCTAGATATTTAAAATAGAAGTTTATCTTATTTATTGATACTATATTTGTGAGTATCCTTAAGCCTCTTTTAAGATTTCAGTAGATGAGTAAGATAACTGATAAAACACATGATTCATCTACACTTATAACAATGTGTGTACTCAGTCACTAAGTCATGTCTGACTCTTTGCTACTCAGTTGACTATAGCCCACCAGGTCCCTCTGTCCGTGGAATTTTCTAAGCAAGAATACAGAAATAGATTGTCATGCCCTCTTCCAGGGGATCTTCCCAACCCAGGGATCAAACCTAGGTCGACTACATCTCCTGCATTGCAGGCAGATTCTTTACCACTGAGCCACCAGGGAAGACCATACTTATGTCCATATGTATCTTTTAAATTGCAAACTAAAAATAATTAAAGTTAGCAGAGTCATTTTAGGAAAAGGAAGCCCCTGTTATCTCCCAGGCCAGATCCGGAGTGAATTCCAAGGTGTGGTTGAGGAAAACAGGATGGCAGAGCAGTCAACTCATGGGAACCAAGCCTGAGCAGTGAAGCAACCCCACGGAAGTATTGGTGTACTGCATAAATGTATGGCCGTAAACTCCTATAAAAATGAGCATGAGAGAATAGCACTGCTTGACAGCAAGGATGATCTGTGTTAAAATTGTGGAAAACAATCTTCTACGTTCTTTTTTCTGAAACATTGATGCTTCAGGGACATAATTATCATTCCCCTTGTGCTTCCCATTTCTTAAAATAAAATTTTCTTTCAATAAAGATTTACCTGTTGTCCCAGATCTGTCAAATCTGGTTTAATATTCTTTTTGAGTTCCTGTGATAAATACTAGCATACAAATTTTCATTTTCATGCCACAATTACTATATGCACCAGTGAGTATAACAGATTAAGTGTGAAGTTCATATAAACTGCATCATCATTGAGATTATTTAAAAATCATATTTCTGTTTGTTGGGCAGCCAAAGAAAAAAGTTAAATGATCTGACACAAAATGTAACAATATAATGTAGATTAAGTGATATACTTTATATGTTTGACACATTTTTTTTCTAAATATGTTCAATAAAGAATATTTTCTTTATTGAAACCGTCTGGCACCCCAGTTTTCAGCCTTATTTTTCTTCAGCCCATATTTCCTTACCTAGATATTTAAAATAGAAGTTTATCTTATTTATTGATACTATATTTGTGAGTATCCTTAAGCCTCTTTTAAGATTTCAGTAGATGAGTAAGATAACTGATAAAACACATGATTCATCTACACTTATAACAATGTGTGTACTCAGTCACTAAGTCATGTCTGACTCTTTGCTACTCAGTTGACTATAGCCCACCAGGTCCCTCTGTCCGTGGAATTTTCTAAGCAAGAATACAGAAATAGATTGTCATGCCCTCTTCCAGGGGATCTTCCCAACCCAGGGATCAAACCTAGGTCGACTACATCTCCTGCATTGCAGGCAGATTCTTTACCACTGAGCCACCAGGGAAGACCATACTTATGTCCATATGTATCTTTTAAATTGCAAACTAAAAATAATTAAAGTTAGCAGAGTCATTTTAGGAAAAGGAAGCCCCTGTTATCTCCCAGGCCAGATCCGGAGTGAATTCCAAGGTGTGGTTGAGGAAAACAGGATGGCAGAGCAGTCAACTCATGGGAACCAAGCCTGAGCAGTGAAGCAACCCCACGAAAGTATTGGTGTACTGCATAAATGTATGGCCGTAAACTCCTATAAAAATGAGAATGAGAGAATATCACTGCTTGACAGCAAGGATGATCTTTAAACAACAAAGAACTAAGGGGCAGCTGGAAGGCTGAGACTCACTAATTTATCATCAGACTCCAAAAGAGCCCTACAAGGTAAGTTGTTCCAATTTTTCAGATGAGGAAATTGACAATCAAATAGACAAAGTGAGATCTGCCTCCCAATGCAGGGGTACAGATTTGATCCCTGGTCCAGGAAGGTGCCACATGCCATGGAGCAACTAAGCCTGTGCACTGTGAGCCACTACTAAGCCCAAGCACCTTGTTCTGCAACAAGAGAAGCTGCTGCAATGAGAAGCCTGCACACCACAATGAAGAGTAGCCCCCATTTGCCTCAACTAGAGCAAGCCCATGTGTACCAATGAAGACCCAGCACAGCCAAAAAATAAATACAAAATGTAAAAAGAATGGCAAGGTAACCTAACCTCAGACCAAGTTTAGTTGTGTGAATTTTACACTATAATACAGGATGTAAGAAATATAATCTTCTCTTATTTTCTAAATCAAATTAAATCACAGTGCTGGCTCCCTGACCATTCTAGGCTCACACGAAAGTCCCAAGGGAATTGTGTCATCCAAAATAACTCCTATAGTATTAGATTAACATCAGTAACCAGAGACAAGCTCTTATTTGAATACTCATGATGTCCTGAAAGCAGTACAGCAGTAAAGGTCTTTCTGCAGTCTGGACACCTTGATGTCTAATAATCAGTCTCCCAAGGGTCCACAGTTCTGAGCACACCCTTCTCAAATTCCCAGGCATTTCTAAGCAAGAATACAGAAATAGATTGTCATGCCCTCTTCCAGGGGATCTTCCCAACCCAGGGATCAAACCTAGGTCGACTACATCTCCTGCATTGCAGGCAGATTCTTTACCACTGAGCCACCAGGGAAGACCATACTTATGTCCATATGTATCTTTTAAATTGCAAACTAAAAATAATTAAAGTTAGCAGAGTCATTTTAGGAAAAGGAAGTCCCTGTTATCTCCCAGGCCAGATCCGGAGTGAATTCCAAGGTGTGGTTGAGGAAAACAGGATGGCAGAGCAGTCAACTCATGGGAACCAAGCCTGAGCAGTGAAGCAACCCCACGAAAGTATTGGTGTACTGCATAAATGTATGGCCGTAAACTCCTATAAAAATGAGAATGAGAGAATATCACTGCTTGACAGCAAGGATGATCTTTAAACAACAAAGAACTAAGGGGCAGCTGGAAGGCTGAGACTCACTAATTTATCATCAGACTCCAAAAGAGCCCTACAAGGTAAGTTGTTCCAATTTTTCAGATGAGGAAATTGACAATCAAATAGACAAAGTGAGATCTGCCTCCCAATGCAGGGGTACAGATTTGATCCCTGGTCCAGGAAGGTGCCACATGCCATGGAGCAACTAAGCCTGTGCACTGTGAGCCACTACTAAGCCCAAGCACCTTGTTCTGCAACAAGAGAAGCTGCTGCAATGAGAAGCCTGCACACCACAATGAAGAGTAGCCCCCATTTGCCTCAACTAGAGCAAGCCCATGTGTACCAATGAAGACCCAGCACAGCCAAAAAATAAATACAAAATGTAAAAAGAATGGCAAGGTAACCTAACCTCAGACCAAGTTTAGTTGTGTGAATTTTACACTATAATACAGGATGTAAGAAATATAATCTTCTCTTATTTTCTAAATCAAATTAAATCACAGTGCTGGCTCCCTGACCATTCTAGGCTCACACGAAAGTCCCAAGGGAATTGTGTCATCCAAAATAACTCCTATAGTATTAGATTAACATCAGTAACCAGAGACAAGCTCTTATTTGAATACTCATGATGTCCTGAAAGCAGTACAGCAGTAAAGGTCTTTCTGCAGTCTGGACACCTTGATGTCTAATAATCAGTCTCCCAAGGGTCCCACATGCTCTTCTGAGCACACCCTTCTCCAAATTCCCAGGCATTTCTGATAAGGACAGAGTAGAATAGGTAGGTGGTTATAGAGTCCTAGTAGGGGACGGTAGGTAGAAGGGTGAAACCTGAGAAAGGTTGGGAGGCCAGTGAGTTGACGATAACTCAGGAGAGCTGCTGCTTGTTCAGTAAAGCAGGCTTGACTGGGTATAAACAGCTGATGAAGAAGGAGCTGGTGAAGAAGCAACTAATGATGTATGTCCTGCATCTGTGTCCACTTGAGGGGGGCGGTCTTCTACCATCCTATATATATGGCTGCCCACTCAATTGAGGGGAGAGCAGAGCAGAGCAGAGCAGAGCAGAGCAGAGCAGAGCAGAGCAGAGCAGAGCAGAGCAGAGCAGAGCAGAGCAGAGCAGAGCTTTCCTACCTGTCCGCTTGCACCGCTTACAAGTACCCTATCGTAATAAATCCTTTTCTTGCCTATCACTCTGCTTCTCTCTGAAGGCACGAAGAACCTGAGCCTCAGCGGGTCCAGACATTGGGTGAGTGCTGGATTAAGTCCTGGCCATATGGGTTTGAGTCCCAGACAGGGTTTTGGCTGGAATTCAAGTTCCAGCCACGTGGGTTCAAGTCCCAAGCAGGGTTTTGACTGGAATTCAAGCTCCAGCCACGTGGGTTCAAGTCCCAAGCAGGGTTTTGACTGGAATTCAAGCTCCAGCCACGTGAGTTCAAGTCCCAAGCAGGGTTCTATCAGGTCTGGGCCCTGAGTTTAAGTCTCAAATCGAGGTTAAACCCTTTCATTTCAACAGAGGAAACTGGCTTCTACATCCCTCACTCTCTAAGATGATCTTCCATCTGAATACCATTTCCTAAACTCTGTGTGTGTTCAGAAATCATAGCCACTGCAGACTTCCCTGACGGTCCAGTGCTTAAGAATCCACCTTTCAATGCCAGGGATGTGGATTTGAGCCCTGCTCAATGAGCTAAGATCTCATACGCCAAGAGGAAACTAAATCTGTATACCACAATTAGAGAAGCCCCCCTCTGCTGCAACTAGAGAAAACCCATGTGCTGCAGCAAAGACCCAGTGCTGCCAAAAAAGCAAAACAAACAAAAAATTAAAAATTAAAAATATTAAAGCCACCAGAGAATCCAAAATGCGGGAAACAGGAGTATCATAGTGATGGGTTGCATTCTAGTGAGGGGGTGTTCCCACAAATGAAAAATACTATTGCACTCCAGATATGGTTTTATACAAAGTCTCTTTACCACACCCTATCCATAGGTCTAAAGATCCAGAGCATGTTTTGGGGGAAACCATGCCTTAATCTAATCCAATAAAAATGTCAATTAAACAGGATAAATTGGCCTGAGAGGTGCTGTTCATTCATCCAGCCTTGGCTGTACATCTATCTGTGAGGTAGGGTTTCATCCACATATATCACTGTGCCCAAAATCAGAATTTCAGAATTCTGGTACTATCCCACTGTGTCACATCCTGTTTGGCAGTTGATCAGCCTGTTTACTGGATACATTGTGTAGGAAACAGAGATCAATAGATGGAGAAAATGTAGAGGAAATGATACGATGATATCTATGCTTCATTAAGATCATTCGTTGGGTTGAAAGGACTTAATGTGGTAGATAATGGAAGTAGAAAGACCAGAAAATCTTTTAAAACATTTACAGGTATTCCCGGTTATTTGCTAATTCTATGTTTGGAAATCACCTTCTAGCTAAAATTAGTTTGTAACCCCAAATCAGTCCTTGCAGCACTTTAGTAGTGATTCATGCACACGTGCAGAGCAGCCAAAAATTTGAGTTGCCAAACATTCATGTTCCCAGCTGAGACTGAATAAGGTGATGGCCTCCCTTCTTATCTCAGTTCTTGCACTGTAAACTAGTCCTTTTAGCAATCTATTTAGTGCAACAATTTTCATGTGTTTATGGGGGTTTTTTGATGGTGATTTCTCTGTTTGAAAGAGTAGTGCTGTCCAGCTGTCCCAAACACGAGAGGACTTATGGAGAAAATATATGTGCCTTATGGGGAAGATACGTATTCAGATAAGCTTCATCCAGGTGTGAGTTATAGTGCTGTTGGCCATGAGTTCAGTGTTAGCGAATCAATAATAAATGCTAAATCAGATATCACATAAATGAGAAACTCACATAACACAAGGCTATGTTTGACCGGTTGATGAAATGTTGTTACCAGAAGTTTGCAGAGAGGTGGCTGGATCTAGAACGTATCATAAAAAGTGAAGTCAGTCAGAAAGAGAAAGACAAATACTGTATATTAACACATATATATGGAATCTAGTAGGATGGTGATGATGGCACATGCAGTGAAGCGACGGAAAGACAGACATGGACAGTGGACATATGGACATTGTGGGGAAGGAACAGAGGGTGGGAGGCATAAAGGAAGTAGCATGAAGGCCTGTACAATCATAAGTGAAGAAAACAGCTTTAGTCATTGCTCTGTGAGAAAAGGGGATCCTTCAGGGGTGCTGTGTGGTGGTCGGGAGGGGTGGGAAGGGGGGGATATACATATGACTAATCTGAGGACATACATATCTGTAAACAACAAAGCTCTGTAAAAGTTAAAAGTAAAATAAAGGTTTAATAAATAAATAAATAAAAGGAAAAAAAAGTTTGCATACTTCTGCTAGCAGCAATGGTCTAATATTCACTAAGTCAGCATTGAGGGCAACTTTATAGAACACAGCTACTGTGAATAACCGAGAATAGACTTCCAAAAATTTCACCTGTTATTTTCACTTGAAAATCTGGCAATGACACCGATGGACAGTGAAACAGGTCAGAAAATAGGCTGTCACACCGCAGTTTGCAAATAGCCCCTTGTACTGTGCTAAGTCGCCTTAGTCTTGTCTGACTCTTTGTAAATCCTTGGACTGTAGCCCACCAGGCTCCTGTGTCCATGGAATTCTCCAGTCAAGAACACTGGAGTGGGCTGCCATTTTCTTCTTCAGCTACTTGTGACTAGTAAGGGTCAAATTGGGTTGTTTCTCTTTTATAGAAACTGAAATTTAAAACGAAGCTGTAATTGTGAATTCGATGTGCCTAATGATATTTTGAAAAAGTATATAAAGCACAATTATAAGTACAAGGAGAATTGACAAAAACTTCAATATTAGTGGTAAACTTTGCCCAATTCAAAAGACAATTAGAACAATCTAAAAATAGCTGGCTTGGAATGACTGTTTGAAAGCTTTATTAAAGGAAAGCAGCCAGCAATTGGCCATTGGAGAGATCTACTTAGCTCAAGGCCAAGCCTTAGTATCTCAGGGGCCGCTCTTCTCTGAGGAGTGAGGCTCTTTCATTTAGGCAGCTGCGGGGCCCAAAGCTTGGTGTCTAGAAAGAGAAAGACAAATACTGTATATTAACACATATATATGGAATCTAGTAGGATGGTGATGATGGCACATGCAGTGAAGCGACGGAAAGACAGACATGGACAGTGGACATATGGACATTGTGGGGAAGGAACAGAGGGTGGGAGGCATAAAGGAAGTAGCATGAAGGCCTGTACTATCATAAGTGAAGAAAATAGCTCTAGTCATTGCTCTGTGAGAAAGGGGGATCCTTCAGGGGTGCTGTGTGGTGGTCGGGAGGGGTGGGAAGGGGGGGATATACATATGACTAATCTGAGGACATACATATCTGTAAACAACAAAGCTCTGTAAAAGTTAAAAGTAAAATAAAGGTTTAATAAATAAATAAATAAAAGGAAAAAAAGTTTGCATACTTCTGCTAGCAGCAATGGTCTAATATTCACTAAGTCAGCATTGAGGGCAACTTTATAGAACACAGCTACTGTGAATAACCGAGAATAGACTTCCAAAAATTTCACCTGTTATTTTCACTTGAAAATCTGGCAATGACACCGATGGACAGTGAAACAGGTCAGAAAATAGGCTGTCACACCGCAGTTTGCAAATAGCCCCTTGTACTGTGCTAAGTCGCCTTAGTCTTGTCTGACTCTTTGTAAATCCTTGGACTGTAGCCCACCAGGCTCCTGTGTCCATGGAATTCTCCAGTCAAGAACACTGGAGTGGGCTGCCATTTTCTTCTTCAGCTACTTGTGACTAGTAAGGGTCAAATTGGGTTGTTTCTCTTTTATAGAAACTGAAATTTAAAACGAAGCTGTAATTGTGAATTCGATGTGCCTAATGATATTTTGAAAAAGTATATAAAGCACAATTATAAGTACAAGGAGAATTGACAAAAACTTCAATATTAGTGGTAAACTTTGCCCAATTCAAAAGACAATTAGAACAATCTAAAAATAGCTGGCTTGGAATGACTGTTTGAAAGCTTTATTAAAGGAAAGCAGCCAGCAATTGGCCATTGGAGAGATCTACTTAGCTCAAGGCCAAGCCTTAGTATCTCAGGGGCCGTCTCTTCTCTGAGGGAGTGAGGCTCTTTCATTTAGGCAGCTGCGGGGGCCCAAAGCTTGGTGTCTACAAGCTCTTTGGCAGAAAAGGTTTTTGGAGTTTCCCCAGATAAGCATAAGAGAGTGCCTTCCTTGACCATTGCTACACAGTTTCTTCTTTTCCCCTTCTTTGGCAACAGTTTTGGTTCAATCCTTCTGTTTGGGTGAACTTGGCCGCCTTGCTTTAAACATCTCGGCCAACTCTTGCTTTTGCACATGAACAGTATTTTATAAAATGAGCAATTATACAAAGTAATGTATGTATGTATATGACCTCAAGAAATTAAGGGAGAAAAGGATAAAGTGATATCTAAATATAGAGATGTCTATAAAATATTGTCTAGGATGAAAAACAACTGGTAAATCCAGATGATGGATAGATGGATTGTTCATTATATTAGCCTTCCAACATTTTTCATAGGTTTGAAATTTTTGAATTAAAATTTAGGGGTAGCTCTATATATTAAAATAATAATCATGCAAGATATAGGGTGGCGGCAGAGAAGAGAAGGGAGAATTTGAACCAAGATTGACCTTGAACTGATAATTATTGAAGTCCTGTGATAGGGAAATATGGATTCAGGATACTATGCTGAATCCATATTTCCCTATCACAGGACTTCAATAATTTCTGTGTATGTTTGAGATTTTCCACAATAAAGTCTTAAAGGAAAAACAATTTGTCAACTGAGTATCATAGAATTCCATGTCAGAAAAGCAAGCAAAGATATAAAGAAAGCACATATGTTTAAAAGAGTATATATGAACAGCTAGCATATAGCACACTGTTAACATTGGTTACCTCAAAGGGAAGGGTGAGGTATCAGGGAGAGGATTTGCTTGTACGTTTTTTTTTTTTTTTTTTGCACAGCTGTTTTAGAAATATTTACTTTCATTTATTAATTTTTTCATTTGACCATGCCACATCTTAGCTGCGGCAAATGAGATCTTTAGTTGCATCATGTGGGATCTTTAGTTGTGACATGTGGGATCTTTGTTTGTGTCACGTGGGACATAGTTCCCTGGACGGGGATGGAACCAGGGGCCCCCTGCATAGGGAGGAGTCTTAGTCACTGGACCACCAGGGAAGTCCCAGCTTTGCTACACGTATTTATGTATATATATTTATAAACACACACACACACATATATAAACACAATAACGTACTGTTTGGCATATTATGCAAATACATGTACAATCGTTATAGTTTTCAGAGCTCAAAAAAGAATCAAAACATGATACCATAGGGGGAAATAGACCTAAATGCTTGCAGGGCTTTGTAGGTCATGTGAACGTACAACAAGGCCTGGGAATTTGGATAGCTATAGCAAACATGAATGAACTAGCTCAATTAAGAAGAAATTGACTCTGTGTGTTAAAACAAACACCTCCAGTATTCAGTCTCCGAAGAGATGCTTTCTACATATTCTCAACATAGGTAATTTAACAAACAGTGTTGCAGCCTTAGTGAGCTAGAAGGGCTTCTCCTACACACCCTCTAAAGATAATTTATTTGCAAAGTCTATCACTTATGTTCATGGATCAGCAATCAGTTCTTGCTGGCATCTCATAACTTCTAACATACTAACTTCAACTTTTGACATTTTCTAAGATGTTGACTCCAGAAGAGATATAAATAGATCAATTTCATGAGAAAGATCAATAATCTGAATAGATCAATAATCACGAGAAACTTTGGAAGTATTGTCAAAGAACCATAGGAAAAACTGCTGGGCATGATCTGGGCTACCCAGGATCAGTCAGACTTAGTTTTACTTGGAACTGAGATCTTTGAGTCATAGAGGCTGAAAAAGTATTTGTAAAATTAATCATCCATCCCGATTTTAAAATAAATGCCTAAATGTAAACTTCTATGAAACCAAAATAAAAAGCGTCTTGTTTAATGCAATAAACACCTACCACCTCTATCATAATTAATAGAGAAATACTGTAAAAATTCCCATTAAAGTAAGGACACAACCAAATCTACTGTCGCTGCAGTTCTCAACATGTTTGAGAGGTACTAATGCAATGAGACTGGAGGGTGAATAAAGTAAATACAGAAAAACAAGAGAAAATGATCACTACTTGCAGGTGATATGATTTTTATCCGAAAAAGTCAGAAACCTAAAAAAATTAGACATTAGCCAGTTTAAAAGTAAATATTGAAAACTCAGTGAATTTTCCTGTATATTAGTAGTCACCAGTTAGTGCTAAAGTAGAAAAAAAAAAAATCTGCAAATAATTTCCAGAAAAAAAAAAATCAATAAAAATTATGTAAGATCCATATTTCAATTTATAAATATTTATTGAAAAATTATATAGATAATCATTGATAATTATTTATTGAGATGTATTGAAGAGCCATATCTTATTTCTGGATGTCAAAATTTAATATTGCCAACATGTCACTTCTTCATAATCTGTATTTGAAATTCCTCAAAACATATGTCAATGAGTTATTTTTAGACAATCTTACAAAATTACACCCATGAATGAGTGCCCTAAAAGAGTCAAGAGACTTCCTTGCGAACACTACACAGAAGAGGGATTTGCTCTGTGAGTCATCAGATCATCTTATAAAGTGACGAAAGGTAAACAAGGTGGGAGTGCTAGCCATGTCACTTGGAACCAGTGAATATTAACTAACCTGACATGGTGAAGGATGTGACTGATTTGAAAACTTAAAGATGGGATCATCTTGAATTAGCGTAGGCTCTGGGTTAAATGATGGGAGATAAAGAAGAGAAACAGACATAGAGGCACAGAGAAGAGCTCTTTGTAGAGACAGAGTTACACAAGGGAAAATATGAATATGGAGTAAGATATTGAAGTGATGTGTATACAAGTCAAGGGAAGCCAAGAACACCTAGAGTCCCCAGAACCTAGGAGAGAGGCATGGAATAGATTCTTCCTCAGAATCTTCAGAAGGAACACCCACCTTGCCTGCACTTAAGGCTTTGAACTTATGACCTTCAGAATGGTGAGAGAGGAAAAAAAACCCTGCTTTTTTAAAACCACCAGGTTTGTGGTAATTTGTCACATCAGACCTAGGAGACTAATATAAAGGATGAAAAATTTGTCACAGAATATATACTAAGATATCGTAACACATATACCTAAGGCCCCGAACATAAACCTAACCTAAGAAAGAAAAACAAGAGAAAATGATCACTACTTGCAGGTGATATGATTTTTATCTGAAAAAGTCAGAAACCTAAAAAAATTAGACATTAGCCAGTTTAAAAGTAAATATTGAAAACTCAGTGAATTTTCCTGTATATTAGTAGTCACCAGTTAGTGCTAAAGTAGAAAAAAAATCTGCAAATAATTTCCAGAAAAAAAAAATCAATAAAAATTATGTAAGATCCATATTTCAATTTATAAATATTTATTGAAAAATTATATAGATAATCATTGATAATTATTTATTGAGATGTATTGAAGAGCCATATCTTATTTCTGGATGTCAAAATTTAATATTGCCAACATGTCACTTCTTCATAATCTGTATTTGAAATTCCTCAAAACATATGTCAATGAGTTATTTTAGACAATCTTACAAAATTATACCCATGAATGAGTGCCCTAAAAGAGTCAAGAGACTTCCTTGCGAACACTACACAGAAGAGGGATTTGCTCTGTGAGTCATCAGATCATCTTATAAAGTGACGAAAGGTAAACAAGGTGGGAGTGCTAGCCATGTCACTTGGAACCAGTGAATATTAACTAACCTGACATGGTGAAGGATGTGACTGATTTGAAAACTTAAAGATGGGATCATCTTGAATTAGCGTAGGCTCTGGGTTAAATGATGGGAGATAAAGAAGAGAAACAGACATAGAGGCACAGAGAAGAGCTCTTTGTAGAGACAGAGTTACACAAGGGAAAATATGAATATGGAGTAAGATATTGAAGTGATGTGTATACAAGTCAAGGGAAGCCAAGAACACCTAGAGTCCCCAGAACCTAGGAGAGAGGCATGGAATAGATTCTTCCTCAGAATCTTCAGAAGGAACACCCACCTTGCCTGCACTTAAGGCTTTGAACTTATGACCTTCAGAATGGTGAGAGAGGAAAAAAAAACCCTGCTTTTTTAAAACCACCAGGTTTGTGGTAATTTGTCACATCAGACCTAGGAGACTAATATAAAGGATGAAAAATTTGTCACAGAATATATACTAAGATATAGTAACACATATATGCACAAATACAAGGGAACTTTTTTCCCCAGAATTCATAAAACCTCCTAAAACCAGTAAGAAAAAGACACAAATCAACAAAACAGTGGGAAATAGAATTAAACACACACTTTACAAAAAATGATATACAATGGCCAATATGCCTATGGAAACTTTCTCAACTTTATTAGTCATAGAAGAAATGAAAACTGTAGCTACAATAAGATAAATCAGTACACTCACCGAAAGAGCTAAGATTAAAAAGAAAAACAATTACAAATACTGGTAAGGATACTGAATACCTGAAATTCTCATGCTGATAAGAATGCAGATTTGTACACCACCTTAAAAACTGTTCGGCAAAACTTTACGGCATGATTCATCAATTTCATCCTTATGTACATGTATATTTAACAGAAACGTGTGTGTGTGTGTGTATATATATATATATACATTAAAAAACACGTACAAGAATGTTTACACTAGGGCTTCCCTGGTGGTCTAGTGGATAAGGACACCGCCTTGCAGTGCAAGGGGCGCCAGTTCGATCCCTGGCCTGGGAAGATCCCACGTGCCGCGGAGCGGCTGGACCGATGTGTCCAATTATCGAGCCAGAGCTCTGGAGCGCATGCGCCCAGAGCCAGCGCTCTGCGACAACAGAGGCCACAGCAATGGGAGGCCCACACAGGCCAAGGAACAAATAGGTGGATGAAAAATAAATGAAAGACCAGTGGAAGTGGCCCGCCCGCCACCCCTCCCTCCCTCCCCAACCCGCTCCCCCCACCGAAAAATTTTAAAAAATTAAAAAAAAAAAAAGAAGAATGTTTACACTAGTAATCTAGCCCAAAGTTGAAAATAATCCGAATGTCCAACAGTGGTAGAATAGATGAATTGTAGAATAGTCAAATAATAAAATACTACACAATGAATATACATTAGCACAGCAATATAGATGAATTTCACAAGTGTGATTTGAAGTGAAAGAAGTCATAGCACAAGAGAATATGTGAGTTTCTTTGTACATATAGCCGTAACCTCTGGGGAGGAAGAAGCATAGTGCCTAAGAAAAAGCCTGGCAGGGGGTGCCTAAGTGATGGCAATATTCTGTTTCTTGAGCTATTGGGATGTTTTCATGAATATGTTCACTTTGTGATAATTTTTATGATATATGCAGTCTCTTTGTGTATTATAGTTTAATAGAAAGTGATAATTAAAGAAAGTAGAAAAGCAATTTATCAACAGATTAAGTTACAACATCTGGTTAAATTATGGAAGAAAAGGTTGGATACTATTTCAAAGGGTATTGTAAAATAAATTCCAGTAAATCAGATAATTAAATGTAGACATGGGATGATTTAAAACCCACAAAGAAAACCTAGGAGAACACATACCCTTGGGGGTGGAGGGAGGAAAGCCATTTGACAAACGACCATTAATGCACAACACAGTAAAATCAAGATATACAGACACGCAAATAAAATTTTAATGATTATAGATAAAACCAGGTAAATACAAGTGATACAGTAGAAAAATATTTATAATCCATAAGAGAGCCCAAAAGGGATTTTCTTGGTGGTCCACCCAATAAGACTTCACCTTTCAAGGCATGGGATGTGAGTTTGATCCCTGGTTGGGGGTGCTAAGATCCCTCAAGCCTTGAATCCAAAAAGAACCTCAAAACATAACACATAAACAATATTATCTAACAAATTCAACAAAGACTTTAAAAATGGCCTGCATCCAAAAAAAAGAAAACAATAAAATAGACAGGCCCTGTTGTGATCCCACGTCTTTGCGATCGCCCAAGAGCCCTTGCGATCTCCCTTTCGCGAGAGTGTGGCGCCTGTGGCAGTACCCTCAGTGGGCTCTGCGGTTCTGCTTTTTCTGAGCGGCTGACATCCACAAACGTGAACCCGGCTTTTTCTTCTGCCACCTCCATCAAACCGACGCTTGCTGCCCTACACGCCCCAAGCGTGGGGCGCATCCTTTGGGCTCCTGTTTGCTTTCCCGCAGAGCCACAGTTAGCAGCCAAGACCAGGCCTGGGCTCACGGACGGCCCCTCCCGTGTTCAAAGAAGAGCATTTCCTGCTGGAGGGGCTGGAAGTCGATTTGGGGCGGGAGAGTGCAAAGCCCCGAGGCTGCTTTCCAGGAGAAGGACTCAGCAGTGGTCTCCTGGGACGTCTTGAGACACCTCGCAGCTTCAAGAGGAACAACAGGCCTAAGGCTGCAAGTTACCTGAATTTTAGTTGCATTCCTTCAGTGTCAGCACAGCCCAGTCCTTACTCTGTGGCAACGGGCAGACTTCCCGGTGAGTACCCAGAGATTGAAAGTCCTGTATGAAGGTAAGGTCTGGTTTCCCATTCTATCGTGTGTTGGAGAATTATAAATACTGCCTTGACACTGGACGAGCGTTAAGTGAAAGTCGTCATTTGTAGACATGGGATGATTTAAAACCCACAAAGAAAACCTAGGAGAACACATACCCTTGGGGGTGGAGGGAGGAAAGCCATTTGACAAACGACCATTAATGCACAGCACAGTAAAATCAAGATATACAGACACGCAAATAAAATTTTAATGATTATAGATAAAACCAGGTAAATACAAGTGATACAGTAGAAAAATATTTATAATCCATAAGAGAGCCCAAAAGGGATTTTCTTGGTGGTCCACCCAATAAGACTTCACCTTTCAAGGCATGGGATGTGAGTTTGATCCCTGGTTGGGGGTGCTAAGATCCCTCAAGCCTTGAATCCAAAAAGAACCTCAAAACATAACACATAAACAATATTATCTAACAAATTCAACAAAGACTTTAAAAATGGCCTGCATCCAAAAAAAAGAAAACAATAAAATAGACAGGCCCTGTTGTGATCCCACGTCTTTGCGATCGCCCAAGAGCCCTTGCGATCTCCCTTTCGCGAGAGTGTGGCGCCTGTGGCAGTACCCTCAGTGGGCTCTGCGGTTCTGCTTTTTCTGAGCGGCTGACATCCACAAACGTGAACCCGGCTTTTTCTTCTGCCACCTCCATCAAACCGACGCTTGCTGCCCTACACGCCCCAAGCGTGGGGCGCATCCTTTGGGCTCCTGTTTGCTTTCCCGCAGAGCCACAGTTAGCAGCCAAGACCAGGCCTGGGCTCACGGACGGCCCCTCCCGTGTTCAAAGAAGAGCATTTCCTGCTGGAGGGGCTGGAAGTCGATTTGGGGCGGGAGAGTGCAAAGCCCCGAGGCTGCTTTCCAGGAGAAGGACTCAGCAGTGGTCTCCTGGGACGTCTTGAGACACCTCGCAGCTTCAAGAGGAACAACAGGCCTAAGGCTGCAAGTTACCTGAATTTTAGTTGCATTCCTTCAGTGTCAGCACAGCCCAGTCCTTACTCTGTGGCAACGGGCAGACTTCCCGGTGAGTACCCAGAGATTGAAAGTCCTGTATGAAGGTAAGGTCTGGTTTCCCATTCTATCGTGTGTTGGAGAATTATAAATACTGCCTTGACACTGGACGTAGCGTTAAGTGAAAGTCGTCATTTGAGATGAACACTGATTTGCCGAATACACCAGGAAAATCTCTGAGCTAGTTTTGAACCTGCATCTGCTGTTTTAATCCTGTGCTTTTTCTTGCAGACTTTCTTTCTGCCGGTTTACTATCCGGTATAGAGATAAGCCCGAATGGCTTTCAGTGTTTTGTGAAGTCGGTGCCTGTTTTTACATGTGTGCACTTTATAATCATACATGTTGGATTGTTGTAGAACATAAACTTATTTTTCTGTGTGTATGGCATGCATATTGTATATATAATTCACACCTTTATCTGAAGCTTGGCTTGTTAAGATACATACATGCACACACCTCATCACCCTGGAGTTTTTCATAAGAGAATTAAGAAGATAGTTGACTGGTTTGTTTCTGATCCCTTGGTCTGTTATGTGTGTTGCAGTTACCATAGAAACATGGAGACAGGGGCTTACATTACTGAAACTCCCAGGATATCTCCGGTGCTCAGAGTATTTGTAACTGAGACCAATTCATAAAAAATTACTATGGTGGAAAGGGGCCGGCTTTGTCTGGTAGGTCATAGTGATGTGCTTTAGGGTATCAGGACAATGCTCTGTTCTAATTCCCAAGTTTTTCTTTTTGTTTTCTTTAAACCTTTATTTTATTTTTAACTTTTACAGAGTTTTGTTGTTTACAGATATGCATGTTCCCAGATTAGTCATATGTGTATCCCCCCCTTCCCACCCCTCCCAACCATCACACAGTCCCCCTGAAGGATCCCCTTTTCTCACAGAGCAATGATCAGAAAGCTGGGGCTTGAAAAGTCCTAAGGTTAACAATAGGACTGCTGGATGAAACCTCCCTTTTTAAAATTCTGCAGATGTGTTTATTAAATCAATTGAAGAGAAGATAGGCCACTATGAATCCACACACTTTCTAACTTGTTTAAATACCACATTGACTCATTCTTACCTGTTTATACTCGTCTTGACAATGTTGCAGTTGTATTGCTTTGTTGAAAGATCCTTTTGGAACACATTGTGAGTTCCCAGGAATTTTTTCTACGAGTTACATATTTGTTGGGCAAATAAGGCATCAATAAACAACAGCATTTCTTCTCAAAATTATACTGTAGACAAAAAAAAAATATATATATATATATATATATATATATATAGGTTCCTGAATTTGCTTCCTCCAGACGGTCACCTTCATGATGTTAGGTTACTCTGTGCTTTGATTACTTCTTAACAAATAAGCTATCTTTTTATTCAATACCCCCCTGCCTCAAACTACATTTTAAGTTCAAGGCCTCAGCACAAAATGATAGGGGAATACTCACCTCTGAGAGAGATCATGCTGTTGTACATCAGAAATCAACACAACATTGTAAATCAGTTATCCTCCAATTAAAACAATTATCCTCCAGTTAAAATAAATAACATTTTTAAAAAGAGAGAGCCCAAGAATTCAAATACTCCCTTATAAGATATAAAAAGGACAGATTCATTTTTTAAGAGATTCAAGCAAGTGAATGACAATTCTAAAAAGTCCACTGGGAATTTTGTGTAAACTTCCTACTATAAATAAGGTAAAAGTGTTCAAAATCTATAAAATAAGACACATCACATTGTGACATGATCACATTTTTGTTTGTTCTTCAACCAAAAATCAATAAGCCTCTTATTTAATTTTTTTTGTTGTTGTTGGTGGGGGGGGCAGTTGGGAAGGAGGGGGTCGGGCAGGCCACTTCTATCGGTCTTTCATTGTCTATTTTCATCCATCTTTGTTCTTTGGCATCTGCGGGCCTCCCATCGCGGTGGCCTTTGTTGTTGCAGAACACCGGCTCTGGGCGCATGCGCTCCAGAGCTCCAGCTCGGTAATTAGACACATCAGTCCAGCTGCTCCGTGGCACGTGGGATCTTCCCAGGCCAGGGATCAAACCGGCGCCCCTTGCACTGCCAGGCGGTGTCCTTACCCACTGGACCACCAGGGAAGCCCAGCCTCATGTTTAAATCAGGAAGAAGACCTTGTCTTTATGAAACAGGGTGACCTCTCTACTAAACAGTCTAGCCAAGGCTGGGCTGTGACTGGAGAAAACAGAGACCAGATCTGGGGGCCTGCTCTGTTTCTCTTCTGATGGTTCTCCTCCCTGAAGGGCAGGGAGGGTCTGTGGACCAAGGGATTGTGTCTGTGTGGTGCTCATTCAGGACCCTTCTGAAGCCCACCTCCTTCTTTCACAGGCCCGCAGAGCCTCCCTCTGAGATCCACTTTTTCAGAGTCTTTCCTTCCTCATGTGGGCACATGGCAGGTGTCTTGCCACCTCTAAGCTAAAATGTTTAGACACGTACATTCAAGTTTCCATTTGAGGTCTGCCTTGTTACTTATACATTATAGGTGAGCAAACAGCTACCAGCAGCCCAGGTGGCAGAATGAGCTTAAGCATAGAATTAAGGGTGCCTCCTCCATTGTCAGGAGAAAGAGTTAAGCAGCTGTGGGTGTAAGTCAGGAAGGTTGTAGGTGTCATGATAGAAGTGGAGAGCGGTCCTGTCTGGCAGATTCTTTTCTGTTCAAGAGCTGAGAATTTTCCCTCTGGATGATGAAAGTGTGTTGGATAGGCTATTTGAAGAGTGATGAAGATTTGAATCTTGTTAAGAGGAAACATAACTAGGGAGATGGTTTTCTCACTTTCATCCTCCCTTAAAAATGTCATAAATATTTTTTCATGTCATACATAATCTTTCTAAAGTATCATTTTAAATTTCTGCATAGTAGTCCATTTTAAGAATGTTCCATATTACATTTAACAAATCCACTCTTGGATTTTGAGGTTGTTTATCTTTGCTTTTTTCATTACAAAAAAAATACTCCATTACACATTGCCAGAGACAAGAAGTTAAATATGTCTTAGACACGTTTTCTACAAGGGAGATTTGAGGATCAAAGGATAAAGTTTTGAATCCTTTGCCGATTTGCCTTCTACTAAATCTGAACCAATTTATCCTCCTATTTTATGCTATTAAGAAAGTGAAACAAGTAAAAGTGTTACTCACTCAGTAGTGTCTGACTCTGTGACCCCATGGACTGTAGCCTGCCAGGCTTCTCTGTCCATGGGATTCTCCAGGCAAAAATACTAGAATGGGTAGCCATTCCCTTCTCCAGGGGATCCTGTTGATCTAGGGATCAAACCTGGGTCTCCTGTATTGCAGTGGATTCTTTACTGTCTGAGTCACCAGGGAGAGTGTCCATTTACCACCCCATCACCAAAATAAAGTATTTTTCTTTTTACTGTATTATTAGTATCAGCAGATTTCTTAGGCAGAATGACCCATCATTGCTATTTGTAAATTTGATGATCTTAGATTACTAGTAAGGTAAAACATTTTTCACATTCTTTAGTCACTTGCAATTCTTTCATAGATTATTTTTTGTTTAATCAGTCACTTCTTTGCGTCATCAATTTGTAATTATTCTTCTTTTAAAGAATTTTTTCTCATTTTTTGACACCAAAACAAAATTTTGTATTGGGGTATAACCATTTAACAGTGTTGTGAAGGTTTGAGGTGAACAGTGAAGGGACTCGGCTGTATATATACATGTATTCATTCTCCTACAACCCCCCCTTCCATCCAGCTGGCAATTTGTAATTATTCTTTAAACATGGATTTCTCCATCATCTGGGTGGTCAAAATTTGCCCAGTTTTTCTTACCATTTGCATTTTGCATTTATGCTTAATTTTAAAAGTTTAGGTTGCAAGATGAAATTTGAGGGAACACGAAGGTTTCTTGAGATTTATTTTTTCAAAAAGGTAGTGAGTCTTTTCCCCCCAGATTTTAGAAAATTATGCTCTTCAGGGGGAAAAAAAGCATATATTCCAAAATTAATCTTTGTGTGCATATTTCTAATTATAAAAGTGCTATTTAAGACACATTGCTTGTCTTCTCCACTTGACGAAAGCAACTGTTGAGTGTAAGTCACTTCTGAGAGCCAGAGTGTGGCTCCCCAGGAAGGCTCTGCCAGAACGTTGGCAGTGTATGCTCCCAATATTCCCCGGGAGAGAAAATGTGCTCTTCAACATGCATAGAAACCAGATTGTCACAGATGGGCTTTATGTCCAAGAGGAAATGCAGAAATCTGAATGTTTTTGAGGCATGGCCAGAAAAGATGTCATGTGGATCTTTTTGCACGTATATGTAGAAAACAGGGGATTCCATCTATTTGGCTGGTCTATCACTAGAGAGGTATTAAATTATGTATGGAGTCAGATATTAGGAACAAAAAGGGGACTTTGTATGGAGCTCTGTTTTAATCCTGCAGTAGCATTTTCAAATAGCTCCTGTCCAGCCCCTCATTGACATCCAATAACATTATTCTGCTTTACTTTATACTTTCTGGAGACTAGGATGAGAAGTATAATGAAGATAAAAGTGATTAACATATATTGAACACTTGTTTGTGCTAGATAGAGACTATACTAAGCTATTTATTTATTTGATCATCATCATAAACTTATGCTGAGGACATTATTATTATTCTCATTTTCAAATGAAGGAAACTGAGACAAAGGTTTAAAAACATACCCAAATATACATGAGCTACTTTTGCTGGAAATCATTAGAAAAAGAAGGAACTGGCCTTTAGGTCTCTAAGGTGATACAGTGTAGTAGAATTTGAAAAGTTTTTCCTTGGGACAAATAAACCTTGACTTCAGAAGAATATCCTATATCTTCATGAAAGAATCGCCAGACTGTACTTAAGGGCTACATCACTGGGACTACTGAAAGAAAGCAAGAAGTCATAAAATCAGAGAAGTGTAAGAGAAAAAATTTTAAAACATTTTTATGGTCTCTATATGACAAAGGTTGCAAGTTGAATAGCAGCCATTTGGCATCAGCTGAAGGGTTTGTGTGGGAAAATTTGAGAATAAGAGTTAGTGGAAAGCTTTATTGCTGTCTACAAAAGTGAGGAGAAAAACTCTGTCAGTTTCCAAGGGAATCTGAGTGGGAGGAAGTAAGGAACAGAGGAATGAGAAGAGTCAGTGAGATGGAGCGAAACTCTGTGACAGGACGCCCCAGAAGAATGTTAACAAGATTGTTAAATGTTGATTCAGGAAATGTTTTAAATATCATTCCCCATCCCCTCACCCCTCACACACAACCTACTCCTAACATCCAGAAATAATTTTGCAAGTAGTTTTTTGTTTGTTTGTTTTACCTTTCTTTCTCTCTCTCTTTTCCTTTTGGAGTATGTGAAGAACAGCATCACATTTGTGTTAATAAATTGCATTATGAAAACACATGGAAAATGTTGCCCAGGACTGGAGATGAATGTGAGGATCCAGTCTCACCAGGAATTTGAAGAACTCTTGAAAAGGCTTTGAACTTTTTCAGAGTGTGAAATTGAAGACTGAACCAATCATGAAGATATAAAGAACCATGGTGAAGAAAGATTCCAGATGACATCTGGGTCACAAAGGCATTGAATATTTAGGTGAGGATTTTATTGTTGTTGTTATTCAGTCCCTAAGTCATGCCTGACTCTTTACGACCCCATGGGCTGTAGCTGACCAGGCTCCTCTGTCCTTGTCTGGAACTTTCCAGACAAGAATACTGGAGTAGGTAGCCATTCCCTTCTTCAAGAGATCTTCCCGACCCAGAGATTGAAACTGAGTCTCCTACACTGCAGTCAGATTCTGTGATGCTATCTAGCCATCTCATCCTCTGCCATCCCCTTCTCCTTTTGCCTTCAATCTTTACCAGCATCAGTAAGTTGGCTCTTTGCATCAGGTGGTGAAGTGTTGGACCATTGGGATGAGGGAGGGGACTATGCTATGGGACTAGGGGATATCGAACAAGATCTCTCTGGCCTTATATGTAATCTGTTTTTATCAGTATTTTCTGACTGGTTAAATAAAACACATCTGTGTGATTTTTGAAACATTTTTATGGTCTCTATATGACAAAGGTTGCAAGTTGAATAGCAGCCATTTGGCATCAGCTGAAGGGTTTGTGTGGGAAAATTTGAGAATAAGAGTTAGTGGAAAGCTTTATTGCTGTCTACAAAAGTGAGGAGAAAAACTCTGTCAGTTTCCAAGGGAATCTGAGTGGGAGGAAGTAAGGAACAGAGGAATGAGAAGAGTCAGTGAGATGGAGCGAAACTCTGTGACAGGACGCCCCAGAAGAATGTTAACAAGATTGTTAAATGTTGATTCAGGAAATGTTTTAAATATCATTCCCCATCCCCTCACCCCTCACACACAACCTACTCCTAACATCCAGAAATAATTTTGCAAGTAGTTTTTTGTTTGTTTGTTTTACCTTTCTTTCTCTCTCTCTTTTCCTTTTGGAGTATGTGAAGAACAGCATCACATTTGTGTTAATAAATTGCATTATGAAAACACATGGAAAATGTTGCCCAGGACTGGAGATGAATGTGAGGATCCAGTCTCACCAGGAATTTGAAGAACTCTTGAAAAGGCTTTGAACTTTTTCAGAGTGTGAAATTGAAGACTGAACCAATCATGAAGATATAAAGAACCATGGTGAAGAAAGATTCCAGATGACATCTGGGTCACAAAGGCATTGAATATTTAGGTGAGGATTTTATTGTTGTTGTTATTCAGTCCCTAAGTCATGCCTGACTCTTTACGACCCCATGGGCTGTAGCTGACCAGGCTCCTCTGTCCTTGTCTGGAACTTTCCAGACAAGAATACTGGAGTAGGTAGCCATTCCCTTCTTCAAGAGATCTTCCCGACCCAGAGATTGAACCTGAGTCTCCTACACTGCAGTCAGATTCTGTGATGCTATCTAGCCATCTCATCCTCTGCCATCCCCTTCTCCTTTTGCCTTCAATCTTTACCAGCATCAGTAAGTTGGCTCTTTGCATCAGGTGGTGAAGTGTTGGACCATTGGGATGAGGGAGGGGACTATGCTATGGGACTAGGGGATATCGAACAAGATCTCTCTGGCCTTATATGTAATCTGTTTTTATCAGTATTTTCTGACTGGTTAAATAAAACACATCTGTGTGATTTTTGAAACATTTGATATACATCTCCTAATTGATTTTTTTCCCATGATATTATTCTAACCATATGTACTTTAGATTTTCCTGGTTCATCTGACACTGACTGGTTGAGGCATGCTAAAGTCTCCTGAAAAGGACATTAGGAACAAATCTTTGTGTTTAACACGTTAACATTTTGATACAAGATTATTCTCCACATTTTGACTTTTTTTAATTTAAAAATTAAAAAAAAATTTTTTTTGCTGTACTGCATGGCGTGTGGGATCTTAGTTCCCAGGCATTGAACCTGCATCCCTTGCATTGAAAATGTGGCTCTTAACCACTGGACCACCAGGGAAGTCCCATGACTTTTAAAACTTCTTATACATAATTAATATCAATAGAAAATTATTCATTTTGCATTTTTTGCTTTGTTGGTATTTTTAAAGCTTGAATTTTGTCTTTTAACAGGATTGCAAATTCTATTTTAATGTATTCACTTGCTTATTCTAATTTGTCTACTGTTCATTTTTCATTTTTTTATGTTAGCACTGAGGTTTTTAATATATACATATATAATTTATATGCATGTGTGATTTAGTCTAATGTATTTTTTTATGAAGAATTTTAATAGGATTTAGTATATCTCTTTTTCAACAGAGTAACTTCTATCAGCCCAAAACAACGTGCTTAGCCTCAATTCTGTTTTATGTTATTAAAAATATGGCCTATTATTTGTTTGCTTCTATCTTCTAAATTGAAGAAATGATTGAAATTTTGTTTTAAATTCCACTATGTATATATTTAAAGTGCTGTTTTAAAGTCTACTTTTAAGTAATTGAATCCCTATTTAAATTCTACTATAATTGATCAAAATTTTTTTTGATTATCTATGAACGTATCTTTTTTTTTTCATTACCAGAATCAGAACAGGAAATCATTACCTCCCAATTGATATCAATTTTATTGTCCTTATCAACCTAATTTACCATCATATAATTATTGCTTTATTGTGATTTTTTGTTTTGAATCTATATCAATAAGAGGATTAATTTTTTTTGCATTTGAGTCAACTCTGTTTACTGAAGTCACACCAAACTCTACATAATTAATTCATTTCAGTGCTTATGGGTCATCTTATATTTCTTCACTTTCACTTATACTTTGCTGCTTTGATGTATGTCTTATGGGAATTTGTGGGGATGAGTGTTATATCTTGAGGTATCTTCTGCCACTATTATATGTGAATAGCTTGAAAAGATATAGAATTTTTATTTACAAAATATTTTGCCCTCTCCAATACTCTTTCATTGTGTTTTTATTTATTTATTTATTTATTTATTTATTTATTTATTTTTGTACATGTATGTTCCCAGATCAATCAGATGCATATCCCTCGGCCCTCCCCCCACCCAGGTTCCTCCCCCCCATCCCTCCAGACCATTGCTCCAAGTGGTTGTAGGTACTCCTATTCCCCTAGCACAATGACAATAGCTATCTTTTCTACACATGACAGTATAGGTTCCCATGTTACTCCCTCCCATTGTTCGGTCTCCACAATGTCTTTATGTCTATTCTCTGTTTTTTCATGAGTTCACTGTGTGTGTTATCATGACCATCTTACTAGATCCCATATATATGAGTTAGTATACTATACTTGTCTTTCTCTTTTTGACTTACTTCACTTTTTATGATAGGTTCTAAAGCCAGCCACCTCATTAGGACTGAGTCTTCTGCATTTCTTTTAACAGCTGAGTAGTATTCCACTGTATATATGTACCAGAGCTTCTGGATCCATTCATTTGTCGATGGACATCTAGGTTGCTTCCATGTTCTGGCTATTGTATAGAGAGCTGCAATGAACATTGGGGTACAGGTGCCTCTTTCAGTTTTGATTTCATCAGGATATAGGCCTAATAGTGGGATTGCTGGGTCATAGGGTGCTTCTATTTTTAGTTTTTTAAGGAATTTCCATATTGTCTTCCATAGAGGTTGTATTAATTTACATTCCCACCAGCAATGCAAGAGGGTTCCCTTTTCTCCACACCCTCTCCAGCATTTGTTGTCTGTCGATTTGTTGATGATGGCCATTCTGACGGGTGTGAGGTGGTATCTCATTGTGGTTTTAATTTGCATTTCTCTAATAATAAGCGAGGTTGAGCATCGTTTCATGTGCTTTTGGACCATTTGTATGTCCTCTTTGGAGAGGCGTCTCTTTAGATCTTTTTCCCATTTTTTGATTGGGCTGCTCATTTTCCCTGTGCTGAGTTGTCTGAGTTGCTTGTAGATTTTGGAGATTAATTCTTTGTCTGTTGTTTCATTTGCTATGATTTTCTCCCACTCTGTGGGGTGTCTGTTGAACTTTTTTGTAATTTCTTTTGCTGTACAAAAGCTTTTAAGTTTCATGAGGTCCCATATGTTCATTTTTCTTTTCAGTTCTGCTATTTTAGTTGGTGGATCAGAGAAGATCTTGCTTTGATTGATGTCCTTGAGGGTTTTGCCTATATTCTCCTCTAAGAGTTTGATGGTTTCTGGTCTTACATTTAGGTCTTTAATCCATTTTGAGTTGATCTTAGTGTATGGCGTCAGGGAATGTTCCAATTTCATTTTTGTGCATGTAGCTGTCCAATTCTCCCAGCACCACTTGTTGAAGAGGCTGTCTTTGTCCCATTTTACAGTTTCTCCTCCTTTGTCAAAAATAAGGTACCCATAGGTGCGTGGGTTGATCTCTGGGTTCTCAATCTTGTTCCATTGATCTATAGTTCTGTTTTTGTGCCAGTACCATACTGTCTTGATAACTGTTGCTTTGTAGTAGAGTCTGAAGTTGGGGAGGCTGATCCCTCCAACTCCATTTTTCTTCCTCAGGATTGCTTTGGCTATTCGAGGTCTTCTGTGTTTCCATATGAACTGTGTTATTATTTGGTCTAGTTCTGTGAAAAATGTCAGTGGTAGTTGAATAGGTATTGCATTGAATCTGTAGATGATATTTGGAAGTATGGTCATTTTCACAATATTGATTCTTCCAATCCAGGAACATGGAATATCTCTCCATCTGTTTAAGTCTTCTTTAATGTCTCTCATGAGTGTCTTGTAATTTTCTGTGTACAATTCTTTTGTTTCTTTGGGTAGGTTTATTCCTAGATATTTGATTCTTTTGGTTGCAATGGTGAAGGGGATTGCCTCTTTGATTTCATTTTCTGATTTTTCATTGTTTGTGTATAGGAATGCCAGTGACTTCTGTGTGTTGACTTTATATCCTGCAACTTTGCTGAATTCATTGATTAGTTCTAGTAGCTTTGTAACCGTGTCTTTGGGATTTTCTATGTATAATATCATGTCGTCTGCAAAAGAGAGAGCTTGACTTCTTCCTTTCCAATCTGGATTCCTTTGATTTCTTTCTCTTGTCTTATTGCTGTTGCTAGGACTTCCAGGACTATGTTGAATAGCAGTGGTGAAAGTGGGCACCCCTGTCTTGTTCCTGATCTTAGAGGGAATGCTTTCACCATTAACAATAATGTTCGCTGTAGGTTTCTCATAGATGGCTTTTATTATGTTGAGATAGGTTCCTTCTATGCCCATTTTCTGAAGAGTTTTGATCATAAATGGATGTTGTACTTTGTCGAAGGCTTTTTCTGCATCTATTGAGATGATCATGTGATTTTTGTCTTTCAACTTGTTGATATGGTGTATCACGTTGATTGATTTGCGGATGTTGAAGAAGCCTTGCATGCCTGGGATGAACCCAACTTGATCGTGATGTATGAGTTTTTTGACATGTCGTTGAATTCTGTTTGCTAGGATTTTGTTGAGGATCTTGGCATCTAAGTTCATCAGTGAAATTGGCCTATAGTTTTCCTTTTTTGTGTTGTCTTTGCCTGGTTTGGGTATCAGGGTGATGGTGGCCTCGTAGAATGTGTTTGGGAGTTTTCCTTCCTGTGCAATTTTTTGAAAGAGTTTTAGAAGGACAGGCATTAGCTCTTCTTTAAATGTTTGGTAGAATTCGCTTGTGAAACCCTCTGGCCCTGGGCTTTTATTTTTGGGTAGATTTTAATCACAAAGTTGATTTCTGAGCTTGTGATTGGGTTGTTCAAATGTTTGGAAGTATGGTCATTTTCACAATATTGATTCTTCCAATCCAGGAACATGGAATATCTCTCCATCTGTTTAAGTCTTCTTTAATGTCTCTCATGAGTGTCTTGTAATTTTCTGTGTACAATTCTTTTGTTTCTTTGGGTAGGTTTATTCCTAGATATTTGATTCTTTTGGTTGCAATGGTGAAGGGGATTGCCTCTTTGATTTCATTTTCTGATTTTTCATTGTTTGTGTATAGGAATGCCAGTGACTTCTGTGTGTTGACTTTATATCCTGCAACTTTGCTGAATTCATTGATTAGTTCTAGTAGCTTTGTAACCGTGTCTTTGGGATTTTCTATGTATAATATCATGTCGTCTGCAAAAAGAGAGAGCTTGACTTCTTCCTTTCCAATCTGGATTCCTTTGATTTCTTTCTCTTGTCTTATTGCTGTTGCTAGGACTTCCAGGACTATGTTGAATAGCAGTGGTGAAAGTGGGCACCCCTGTCTTGTTCCTGATCTTAGAGGGAATGCTTTCAGTTTTTCACCATTAACAATAATGTTCGCTGTAGGTTTCTCATAGATGGCTTTTATTATGTTGAGATAGGTTCCTTCTATGCCCATTTTCTGAAGAGTTTTGATCATAAATGGATGTTGTACTTTGTCGAAGGCTTTTTCTGCATCTATTGAGATGATCATGTGATTTTTGTCTTTCAACTTGTTGATATGGTGTATCACGTTGATTGATTTGCGGATGTTGAAGAAGCCTTGCATGCCTGGGATGAACCCAACTTGATCGTGATGTATGAGTTTTTTGACATGTCGTTGAATTCTGTTTGCTAGGATTTTGTTGAGGATCTTGGCATCTAAGTTCATCAGTGAAATTGGCCTATAGTTTTCCTTTTTTGTGTTGTCTTTGCCTGGTTTGGGTATCAGGGTGATGGTGGCCTCGTAGAATGTGTTTGGGAGTTTTCCTTCCTGTGCAGTTTTTTGAAAGAGTTTTAGAAGGACAGGCATTAGCTCTTCTTTAAATGTTTGGTAGAATTCGGCTGTGAAGCCATCTGGTCCTGGGCTTTTATTTTTGGGTAGATTTTTAATCACAAAGTTGATTTCTGAGCTTGTGATTGGGTTGTTCAAAGTTTCTGTTTCTTCCTGGCTCAGTCTTGGAAGATTAATCCTGTCCAAGAAACTGTCCATTTCTTCCAAGTTGTCCAGTTTGTTGCCATAGAGTTGCTCATAATAGTCTCTTAGAATCCTTTGGATTTCTGCATTATCTGTTGTAATCTCTCTCTTTTCGTTTTTGATTTTGTTGATCTGGTTCTTCTCTCTCTTTTTCTTAATGAGTCTGGCCAGTGGCTTGTCAATTTTGTTTACCTTTTCAAAGAACCAGCTTTTTGTTTTATTTATCTTTACTATTGTTTCTTTTGTTTCTTTCTCATTTATTTCTGCTCTGATCTTTATGATTTCTCTTCTTCTGCTGGCTCTGGGATGTTTTTGTTCTTCTTTCTCCAACTGTTTTAAGCGGAGGGTTAGGTCATCTGCTTCATATTTTCCTAGTTTCTTGAGGTGGGATTGTATTGCTATAAATTTCCCTCTTAGAACTGCTTTTGCTGTATCCCATAGGTTTTGCACTGTCGTGTGTTCGTTGTCATTTTCTTCTAGGAATTGTTTAATTTCTCCTTTGATTTCCTCAACGATCAGTTGGTTTTTTAGGTATGTATTGTTTAATCTCCATGTGTTTCTGTTTTTAGGGTTTTTTTCTGGTAGTTGATCTCCAGTCTCATTGCATTGTGGTCCGAGAAGATGGTTGATATAATTTCGGTTTTCTTGAACTGACTGAGGTTAGATTTGTGGCCCAAGATGTGGTCTATCCTGGAGAATGTTCCGTGAGCGCTTGAGAAGAAAGTGTATTCTTTATCTGTTGGCTTGTGTTGTTGTTTTGACATGTGTTTCTGTTTGCTAGGATTTTGTTGAGGATCTTGGCATCTAAGTTCATCAGTGAAATTGGCCTATAGTTTTCCTTTTTTGTGTTGTCTTTGCCTGGTTTGGGTATCAGGGTGATGGTGGCCTCGTAGAATGTGTTTGGGAGTTTTCCTTCCTGTGCAATTTTTTGAAAGAGTTTTAGAAGGACAGGCATTAGCTCTTCTTTAAATGTTTGGTAGAATTCGGCTGTGAAGCCATCTGGTCCTGGGCTTTTATTTTTGGGTAGATTTTAATCACAAAGTTGATTTCTGAGCTTGTGATTGGGTTGTTCAAAGTTTCTGTTTCTTCCTGGCTCAGTCTTGGAAGATTAATCCTGTCCAAGAAACTGTCCATTTCTTCCAAGTTGTCCAGTTTGTTGCCATAGAGTTGCTCATAATAGTCTCTTAGAATCCTTTGGATTTCTGCATTATCTGTTGTAATCTCTCCTTTTCGTTTTTGATTTTGTTGATCTGGTTCTTCTCTCTCTTTTTCTTAATGAGTCTGGCCAGTGGCTTGTCAATTTTGTTTACCTTTTCAAAGAACCAGCTTTTTGTTTTATTTATCTTTACTATTGTTTCTTTTGTTTCTTTCTCATTTATTTCTGCTCTGATCTTTATGATTTCTCTTCTTCTGCTGGCTCTGGGATGTTTTTGTTCTTCTTTCTCCAACTGTTTTAAGCGGAGGGTTAGGTCATCTGCTTCATATTTTCCTAGTTTCTTGAGGTGGGATTGTATTGCTATAAATTTCCCTCTTAGAACTGCTTTTGCTGTATCCCATAGGTTTTGCACTGTCGTGTGTTCGTTGTCATTTTCTTCTAGGAATTGTTTAATTTCTCCTTTGATTTCCTCAACGATCAGTTGGTTTTTTAGGTATGTATTGTTTAATCTCCATGTGTTTCTGTTTTTAGGGTTTTTTTCTGGTAGTTGATCTCCAGTCTCATTGCATTGTGGTCCGAGAAGATGGTTGATATAATTTCGGTTTTCTTGAACTGACTGAGGTTAGATTTGTGGCCCAAGATGTGGTCTATCCTGGAGAATGTTCCGTGAGCGCTTGAGAAGAAAGTGTATTCTTCTGCTTTTGGATGGAACGTCCTAAAGATATCGATGAGGTCCATCTTTTCCAGTGTAGCATTTAAGGCTTGTGTTTCTTTATTAATTTTCTGTTTTGTTGATCTGTCCATTGGTGTGAGAGGAGTGTTAAAGTCTCCTACTATTATTGTGTTATTGTTGATTTCTTCTTTTATGTCTGAAAGTACCTGTCTTATGTATTGAGGTGCCCCTGTGTTGGGTGCGTAGATATTCATGACTGTTATGTCTTCCTCTTGGATAGATCCCTTAATCATGATGTAGTGACCTGCCTTGTCTCTTAGAATCTTCTTTAAAATCTATTTTGTCTGATATAAGGATTGCTACTCCAGCTTTCTTTTGATTTCCATTTGCATGAAATATCTTTTTCCAGCCTTTCACTTTCAGTCTATGAGTGTCTCTAGGTCTGAAGTGGGTCTCTTGTAAACAGCATATATATGGGTCTTGCTTCTGGATCCATTCAGCCAGCCTGTGTCGTTTGGTTGGAGCATTTAGTCCATTTACGTTCAAAGTAATTATTGATACGAATGTTCCTATTGTCATCTTCTTAGAAATTTGGGGTTTGATTTGTAGGGCTTCTCCTACTCTTGTATTTATTGGCTATATCAGGTCCTTTAACACTTGTTGTAGGGCTGGTTTTGTGGTACAGAATTCTTTTAGTTTTTGCTTGTCTGTGAAGCTTTTGACTTCACCATCGATTTTGAATGAGATTCTTGCTGGGTAGAGAATTCGTGGTTGCAGGTTATTCTCTTTTAGCTGTTTAAATGTATCTTGCCATTCTCTTCTGGCCTGTAGGGTTTCTGTTGAGAGATCCGCAGTTAAACGTATGGGGTTTCCTTTATATGTTATGTATTGTTTAATCTCCATGTGTTTCTGTTTTTAGGGTTTTTTTTCTGGTAGTTGATCTCCAGTCTCATTGCATTGTGGTCCGAGAAGATGGTTGATATAATTTCGGTTTTCTTGAACTGACTGAGGTTAGATTTGTGGCCCAAGATGTGGTCTATCCTGGAGAATGTTCCGTGAGCGCTTGAGAAGAAAGTGTATTCTTCTGCTTTTGGATGGAACGTCCTAAAGATATCGATGAGGTCCATCTTTTCCAGTGTAGCATTTAAGGCTTGTGTTTCTTTATTAATTTTCTGTTTTGTTGATCTGTCCATTGGTGTGAGAGGAGTGTTAAAGTCTCCTACTATTATTGTGTTATTGTTGATTTCTTCTTTTATGTCTGAAAGTACCTGTCTTATGTATTGAGGTGCCCCTGTGTTGGGTGCGTAGATATTCATGACTGTTATGTCTTCCTCTTGGATAGATCCCTTAATCATGATGTAGTGACCTGCCTTGTCTCTTAGAATCTTCTTTAAAATCTATTTTGTCTGATATAAGGATTGCTACTCCAGCTTTCTTTTGATTTCCATTTGCATGAAATATCTTTTTCCAGCCTTTCACTTTCAGTCTATGAGTGTCTCTAGGTCTGAAGTGGGTCTCTTGTAAACAGCATATATATGGGTCTTGCTTCTGGATCCATTCAGCCAGCCTGTGTCGTTTGGTTGGAGCATTTAGTCCATTTACGTTCAAAGTAATTATTGATACGAATGTTCCTATTGTCATCTTCTTAGAAATTTGGGGTTTGATTTGTAGGGCTTCTCCTACTCTTGTATTTATTGGCTATATCAGGTCCTTTAACACTTGTTGTAGGGCTGGTTTTGTGGTACAGAATTCTTTTAGTTTTTGCTTGTCTGTGAAGCTTTTGACTTCACCATCGATTTTGAATGAGATTCTTGCTGGGTAGAGAATTCGTGGTTGCAGGTTATTCTCTTTTAGCTGTTTAAATGTATCTTGCCATTCTCTTCTGGCCTGTAGGGTTTCTGTTGAGAGATCCGCAGTTAAACGTATGGGGTTTCCTTTATATGTTATTTGTTGTTTGCTCCTAGCTGCTTTTAGTAATCTGTCTTTATATTTAGTCTGCGTTAGTTTGATTAGTATGTGCCTTGGTGTGTTTCTTCTGGGGTTTCTCCTGTATGGAACTCTTTGTGCTTCCTGGACTTGGCTGACTATCTCCTTTCCCATGCTGGGGAAGTTTTCAACTATAACCTCTTCAAGAATTTTTCATAGTCTTTCTTCTCTTCTTCTTCTTCTGGAACTCCTATAATTCTAATGTTGGTGCGTTTAATATTGTCCCATAGGTCTCTGAGGCTATCCTCAGTTCTTTTAATTCTTTGGGCTTTGTTCTGTTCTTCAGCACTTATTTCCACCATTCTGTCTTCCAGCTCACTTATCCGTTCTTCAGCCTCTGATACTCTACTGTTGAGACCTTCTATAGTATTTTTGAGTTCAGCAATTGAGTTGGTGGTCTCTATTTGCTTATTTTTCATTTCCTGCATGTCTTTTCTCAATGCACTAATTTCCTCTAATATTCTGTTTTCAGTGTTTTGCATCCTCATTAGTATAGTTTTTCTGAATTCTCTTTCAGATAGCTTGTCTATCTCCTCCTCTGTCATTTGAAGTGGTGTTTCTCTAGCTTGGTCCTTCATTTGTACAGTGTTTCTCTGACGTTTCATTATTAGGTTGGTTTTTGTTTCTTTGTGTGTGTCTGTGTGTATGGAGTTCTTATTCGCACCAGGCTTCTTGGTTGAATTCTCCCTTCCTGTGGGTTTTGTCCTTGTAGAAGGGTTCAGTGGCTTGTGTCTTGGGTGGTGATAGACCTTGTTTACAGGTGAATAATCTGTAGTGTTGTATGTTCTTTGATAATCAGCGTGGGGTCTTGGAATCCGGGCTTCCGCTTCGAGGATCCTTGGTTTGATGATTGGTCAGGGAGTGTAGGCTCTATGTCTGGTTTGCTATGGTGTTCTGTGATACTAGTTCACACACTAGCATCTGAGGAACAAGAGGTGCATCCCTGATGGGTGACAGTCATAAAAGCATGCAGATGTTTTCTAACATAATCATAAGATACACATACATATACAGCAATCCCCACAACTGACCAGTTTTACAGAGATAAGGCGCAGGAAATCTTTCTAGCAACTCATGCAATCACAGATGATACTTGCCCGTTAAGCTTTGAATTAATTAAAATAGTTCCTGAATAATAGATCTAGCACAAGGTCCTGGCTTGGATAATTACAATGAAAGCAATTTTAAATTAGGACATGTGCTCGGGGTGACAAGGAGGAGAGTCTATAAGTAATAAAAAGGAAAAGATTTGTCTTGGAAGTATTTTATAGGATTAGGTAGCAAAGATTAGTGTGTGTACTGTTTAGTGCATTTGGAAGTGAATAGTGCAGACAGAAAGATAGGAAATAATTTGTCTAGAGGATATTGATAGCTAGGAAGATGTTTTACATTTAGAACATAGAGAAAGAAAGCAGTGGGAAAGAGGAAAGAGAAAAGAGAATTAGAGGTTTTCAAGAATTAAAATTAAAGTTAAAAAAATATAATAAAAGTCAAAAGAAGGTTAAAAATTAAAAAGAGCAAAAAAAAAAATTAATGAGACCGAAAAACAAAGAAAAAACACATAGAATAAATCAAACAAATGAAAACTACAAAAAAAAAAAAAAAACAAACATAAAAAACCCCCAATAAACAAAGAAACTAATAAACCCCAAACCAATCAATTGAATAAGCAAAAAAGTCCACCACAAACAAGCAAAAAAAAATGAAAAAAGAAAAAAAAAAAAAAGTTAAATACTGTCCTTGGTTTTTATCTTCATATCTGCCTGTTGGAAACCAATCTGCTCTTGATGGTGGTGTCTTGATGGCGTGGTCTTTCCCTTACAGTGCCGGTTGCTGTGGTTTCTGTTTTTGTGTTCAGCAAAATGAGGGCTTTGCTGTCATACTGGGTGCTGGCCGGGACGGTGGGCTGATCCCAGTCAGTCGGGCGGAGGCCGCGGCGCGCGCAGTCCCGTGTTGGAGGGGGGCGCCCCGGCTCGACCGCGCGCCCGCCTGTCGTCTCCAATCCCTGCTCTTTCCCCGGCTTCCTCCGCTGCTACTGCTGCTCTAGGGGAGCGCGGGCTCCTCCGACACTGCCAGTTATGTGTCTAAGTACCAAAGGCGGACGCGAGCTTTCCCGTCCAACTCGTGCCCAGTCCCTGATCAGCAACCCGTGGACGACTTCCTCTCTCCGTTCAGCAAGCCCTCCAGTTGGAGTGGCTGAACTTACCCGCCCCTCGCGGCGTCCGCGGCTCCTCGCGGCGTCCGCGGCTCGCGCGGGCGGGTTCCGGCGGCTCCTCGCGGCGGGCGGGTTCCGGCGGCTCCTCCTCATTGTGTTTTAACATTTGATGTTGCAGAGTAGAAATCTGAGTCCAGCCAGACTTTGTTCTTTCTTTTGTTTTACTTATATTTTGAATCTGGCCACTTTTATTCTTTTCTTTTCTTTTTTTCCTGTATTGATGGTAATTTAACATTTAGCACATATTTAAGTATAGGATTTTTATTCTTTTGAACATGAAGAATCTTCTAGATTTGTCAATCCAAGTATCACTTCATCCTGGAAAAGATTGTTTCTGTTCTTTTCTTTTCTTTTTTTCCTGTATTGATGGTAATTTAAAATTTAGCACATATTTAAGTATAGGATTTTTATTCTTTTGAACATGAAGAATCTTCTAGATTTGTCAATCCAAGTATCACTTCATCCTGGAAAAGATTGTTTCTGTTCTTTTCTTTTCTTTTTTTCCTGTATTGATGGTAATTTAAAATTTAGCACATATTTAAGTATAGGATTTTTATTCTTTTGAACATGAAGAATCTTCTAGATTTGTCAATCCAAGTATCACTTCATCCTGGAAAAGATTGTTTCTGTAAGGTTTTTGGTTTTGAGCTCAAGTTTATCACCATTCTCCCAAGGAACATCTAACAGTTTTAAGGGTGGTGGTACGCCTTTACTTGCTCTATATGTAGTTTTCATTTTTTCTCTTATTTATTCCATTATCATTTCATCTAGAGTTTGACCTTCTTTTTCAGGGTTATCTTTTATATCATTACATTAATCTCTTTTTTTCTGTTAGTACTTTTTCTCCCATTTTAGCCTCTAATATGGATTATTAACCTGCACTTGTATTTGAACTTTTCTTACTCAATTTCAACTGGTTTTTCACTCTCCTTTTTTACATCTCTATTTGATTCAATTTTTCTTCTTATTATTTCCTTTGTCAACTTCATAAAGGCAACTAGGAAATATCTTCCAAATTGAAAAAATGTTTTTCAATAGACAGGCATTTTATACATTTGCTCTTTAACTTCTAGGAAGAATATTCTTTCTTCCTTTCATTAAAGTGTACTTGCAGAATGCCCATTTTTGTTTCCAGATTGTTTCATTTATGACTTAAGTGACCATAGAGTTATCTAGTTTCGGTGGACATGTAGCAGCTAGAGCATTCTTATCCTCGTCACTGCACCCTTGATGGTTTCGGGATATAGGCCTGAGCGTCAGGTATGGGTGTACAGTTTCCCTTCACGTTCAGAACCTTGCAAGTGACCTAGGTCTGTGGGATTGTGGTCAATTGTATGCGTTCTCTGATGGCTCAGGTTGTTTAACTAGAGGCTCAGTTTGCAGTTTTTTGAACTGGTTTATTTATTGCCTTTTTTTTTTCTCCTTGCCACTTCTATTGATCTTTCATTTGTTTAGCTTTGTTCTTTGGCCTGTGTGGGCCTCCCATCGCAGTGGCCTCTCATTGCAGAGCACCGGCTCTGGGCGCATGTGCTCCAGAGCTCCGGCTCAGTAGTTGGACACATTAGTCCAGCCACTCCGCGGCATGTGGGATCTTCCCAGGCCAGGGATCGAACTGGCGCCCCTTGCACTGCAAGGAGGTGTCCTTACCCACTGGACCACCAGGGGAAGCCCCTGAACTTGTTTATTTAAATGTATACTCCCACTCAAGTATCCACTGCTTCCACAGCTTGTCTGATTCAATTTTTGTAATAAAGCCTTTATTACAGATAAATAAGCACTCTGGAGAGTAATGCGTCAATGGCTGGCCCTTCTATTCTCTCTTGTGTCTATTCTGTGAAATAGACCTAACAGAGAAGGTTGAGGGTGGGAGGGAAAGGCAGTTGTAAGACTTTCCTTAGCTCCGAAGACTGAAGGAAAAGGAGGAAGGGCCCAAAAGTTTGATCTCACTGTATTTGGTGTCATGTGATCTATGCTAGAAGATGGAGCTTGTGATGAGTCGCCCAAGAATGTACTTTTCAGTCCTTAATATCAAGGTTATAGTTGTTCAGGTCCTGCCAAGATTTTGGCCAATGTCTCTTATTTCTCATAGCGGTCACTTTTAGGGTCTCAGTTCTCAATGTTTCTTTATATTTATACCTTTTACAGTGGGACCATACAGTTTCTCCCCAAATGGTGTGTGACAGAGGTGGAAAATTGCAAAGAGCTGATTCAACTTCTTTCTTTTATGTTTTAACTTCTAGGAAGAATATTCTTTCTTCCTTTCATTAAAGTGTACTTGCAGAATGCCCATTTGAGTTTTTTTCTAGTTATCTAGTTTCGGTGGACATGTAGCAGCTAGAGCATTCTTATCCTCATCACTGCACCCTTGATGGTTTCGGGATATAGGCCTGAGCGTCAGGTATGGGTGTACAGTTTCCCTTCACGTTCAGAACCTTGCAAGTGACCTAGGTCTGTGGGATTGTGGTCAATTGTATGCGTTCTCTGATGGCTCAGGTTGTTTAACTAGAGGCTCAGTTTGCAGTTTTTTGAACTGGTTTATTTATTGCCTTTTTTTTTTCTCCTTGCCACTTCTATTGATCTTTCATTTGTTTAGCTTTGTTCTTTGGCCTGTGTGGGCCTCCCATCGCAGTGGCCTCTCATTGCAGAGCACCGGCTCTGGGCGCATGTGCTCCAGAGCTCCGGCTCAGTAGTTGGACACATTAGTCCAGCCACTCCGCGGCATGTGGGATCTTCCCAGGCCGGGGATTGAACTGGCACCCCTTGCACTGCAAGGAGGTGTCCTTACCCACTGGACCACCAGGGAAGCCCCTGAACTTGTTTATTTAAATGTATACTCCCACTCAAGTATCCACTGCTTCCACAGCTTGTCTGATTCAATTTTTGTAATAAAGCCTTTATTACAGATAAATAAGCACTCTGGAGAGTAATGCGTCAATGGCTGGCCCTTCTATTCTCTCTTGTGTCTATTCTGTGAAATAGACCTAACAGAGAAGGTTGAGGGTGGGAGGGAAAGGCAGTTGTAAGACTTTCCTTAGCTCCGAAGACTGAAGGAAAAGGAGGAAGGGCCCAAAAGTTTGATCTCACTGTATTTGGTGTCATGTGATCTATGCTAGAAGATGGAGCTTGTGATGAGTCGCCCAAGAATGTACTTTTCAGTCCTTAATATCAAGGTTATAGTTGTTCAGGTCCTGCCAAGATTTTGGCCAATGTCTCTTATTTCTCATAGCGGTCACTTTTAGGGTCTCAGTTCTCAATGTTTCTTTATATTTATACCTTTTACAGTGGGACCATACAGTTTCTCCCCAAATGGTGTGTGACAGAGGTGGAAAATTGCAAAGAGCTGATTCAACTTCTTTCTTTTATCATACTTTCCTTACAGTGTGGGGTCTATTTCCCCACCCCATGTGCTTGGGCTGGCCTTGTGATGGGCTGTGGCCAAAGGAATGTTGTAGAAGTTATAGTGTGCCCATTCTGAGCCTAGACTTCAGACACTTCATGTACTTTTGCCCTTTCTTTAGCCCCAGCCACTGCGATGAGAACAAGCCTGGACTAGTTTGGAAGAGGATGAGGGATCACTTGAAGGAGAGCCAAGTTGTCCCAGATGAAGTCACTGAAGATCAGCCAGCTCTCAGGAAACCTGTCGACTGTCAACATAAATGAGCCCAGCTGAGATCAGCTTATTCTGACCCAGATTAGCAATTTATAGCCAGTTTACAGACTCATGAAAAATAATATATGGTTGTGATTTTAATCTAGTAAGTTTTTGGAATGTTTCTCAGGCAGCAATAACTAACTGTGTACATTGAAAATTCCAAGAGATCTACACAAAGGCTTCTCGAAGTAATAAACGAGTTTAGCAAAATCACAGGATAAGAGGTAAATATACCCCGAAAACTCCTGTTTTTATCCATTGTAGCAAAGAACAAGTCTGTGTTAATCTTGTTTCCTATTTTCTGTATTTCATGATGTTTTGACATCTTAGGGGCCTTTAAGGGGAGAGATTGCCCCTCCCAGGGCTAGCTAATTCATAGAGGCAGCAAACAACTTTTCTATGAGCACATCTTTCATATACAAACCAGCAAATTCTGGGTCCATACTGCCAGCCTTCTCCTATATCTAACTCTCACTCTGCTCTAAGTCACCACAGGGCCAAGTACAGAGTAACTCGAGGTCACCCTCTAGCCCAGAGACCACTGACTTTGTCTCACTGTATTTGGTGTCATGTACCTAATAATACCCCAAGGTACTTTTCAGTCCTTAATATCAAGGTTATAGTTGTTCAGGTCCTGCCAAGATTTTGGCCAATGTCTCTTATTTCTCATAGCGGTCACTTTTAGGGTCTCAGTTCTCAATGTTTCTTTATATTTATACCTTTTACAGTGGGACCATACAGTTTCTCCCCAAATGGTGTGTGACAGAGGTGGAAAATTGCAAAGAGCTGATTCAACTTCTTTCTTTTATCATACTTTCCTTACAGTGTGGGGTCTATTTCCCCACCCCATGTGCTTGGGCTGGCCTTGTGATGGGCTGTGGCCAAAGGAATGTTGTAGAAGTTATAGTGTGCCCATTCTGAGCCTAGACTTCAGACACTTCATGTACTTTTGCCCTTTCTTTAGCCCCAGCCACTGCGATGAGAACAAGCCTGGACTAGTTTGGAAGAGGATGAGGGATCACTTGAAGGAGAGCCAAGTTGTCCCAGATGAAGTCACTGAAGATCAGCCAGCTCTCAGGAAACCTGTCGACTGTCAACATAAATGAGCCCAGCTGAGATCAGCTTATTCTGACCCAGATTAGCAATTTATAGCCAGTTTACAGACTCATGAAAAATAATATATGGTTGTGATTTTAATCTAGTAAGTTTTTGGAATGTTTCTCAGGCAGCAATAACTAACTGTGTACATTGAAAATTCCAAGAGATCTACACAAAGGCTTCTCGAAGTAATAAACGAGTTTAGCAAAATCACAGGATAAGAGGTAAATATACCCCGAAAACTCCTGTTTTTATCCATTGTAGCAAAGAACAAGTCTGTGTTAATCTTGTTTCCTATTTTCTGTATTTCATGATGTTTTGACATCTTAGGGGCCTTTAAGGGGAGAGATTGCCCCTCCCAGGGCTAGCTAATTCATAGAGGCAGCAAACAACTTTTCTATGAGCACATCTTTCATATACAAACCAGCAAATTCTGGGTCCATACTGCCAGCCTTCTCCTATATCTAACTCTCACTCTGCTCTAAGTCACCACAGGGCCAAGTACAGAGTAACTCGAGGTCACCCCTCTAGCCCAGAGACCACTGACATTATTCCCACCAGCAAATCCTAAATTTGTTTAAATGTGCCTGCTCTGATTCCTATACCCTTTCCTGCAGAGGACAAAATAAGGACTCTCTGGGCCATGCCTCCTCTTGACCCCTGTGCTCCCCCACGTGGCTTCTCATGGCTCTCATTTCTAGGAACCTTCTTGTTCCTAACTGATTGAAATAAATCCCAGGTATATTTTAATACAAGGTGATTTTAATACAAAATTAAAATCAGTGCCTTTTACAGTAGTACCAAATAAAAGGCATTCTGGGTATGTCTCTTAACAAAATTTGTGTAGAATCTGAATGCTAAAAACTTAAAATTCTGATGAAATCAATCAAAGAACCTAAGTAAATTAAGAAATACATTAAGTTTATGGATTGGAATACTCTTAAGAAGTGGGAAGATCATTAAAACATCAGTTTTTTTCTGAAATTGATTGTAAATTTAACACAATCACAATCAAAAGCCCAGCAGAAATTTTTTTTGTAGATTCTGACAAACTGAGTCTAAAATTTATAACACATAACTGCATTTTTATGATAATAAAGCACAGAAATGAGAATAGCCAAAACACTTTGAAAAGAAGAAAAAAATTGGAAGAGTCACAGTATCTGATTTTAAGACAGTATAAATCTGTGTAATTAAGATAGTGCTGTATTGGCAAGAGGATAGATAGATCAGTGGTACAGACTAGAGATTCTAGAAAGATATCATACAGATTTAGTCAATTTACTTTTGAATATTTGCAAAGGCAATTCAATCGAAGTTTCCAAAATCACAGGATAAGAGGTAAATATACCCGAAAACTCCTGTTTTATCCATTGTAGCAAAGAACAAGTCTGTGTTAATCTTGTTTCCTATTTTCTGTATTTCATGATGTTTTGACATCTTAGGGGCCTTTAAGGGGAGAGATTGCCCCTCCCAGGGCTAGCTAATTCATAGAGGCAGCAAACAACTTTTCTATGAGCACATCTTTCATATACAAACCAGCAAATTCTGGGTCCATACTGCCAGCCTTCTCCTATATCTAACTCTCACTCTGCTCTAAGTCACCACAGGGCCAAGTACAGAGTAACTCGAGGTCACCCCTCTAGCCCAGAGACCACTGACATTATTCCCACCAGCAAATCCTAAATTTGTTTAAATGTGCCTGCTCTGATTCCTATACCCTTTCCTGCAGAGGACAAAATAGGGACTCTCTGGGCCATGCCCTCCTCTTGACCCCTGTGCTCCCCCACGTGGCTTCTCATGGCTCTCATTTCTAGGAACCTTCTTGTTCCTAACTGATTGAAATAAATCCCAGGTATATTTTAATACAAGGTGATTTTAATACAAAATTAAAATCAGTGCCTTTTACAGTAGTACCAAATAAAAGGCATTCTGGGTATGTCTCTTAACAAAATTTGTGTAGAATCTGAATGCTAAAAACTTAAAATTCTGATGAAATCAATCAAAGAACCTAAGTAAATTAAGAAATACATTAAGTTTATGGATTGGAATACTCTTAAGAAGTGGGAAGATCATTAAAACATCAGTTTTTTTCTGAAATTGATTGTAAATTTAACACAATCACAATCAAAAGCCCAGCAGAAATTTTTTTTGTAGATTCTGACAAACTGAGTCTAAAATTTATAACACATAACTGCATTTTTATGATAATAAAGCACAGAAATGAGAATAGCCAAAACACTTTGAAAAGAAGAAAAAAATTGGAAGAGTCACAGTATCTGATTTTAAGACAGTATAAATCTGTGTAATTAAGATAGTGCTGTATTGGCAAGAGGATAGATAGATCAGTGGTACAGACTAGAGATTCTAGAAAGATATCATACAGATTTAGTCAATTTACTTTTGAATATTTGCAAAGGCAATTCAATCAAGAAAGGTAGTCTTTTCCATAAATAATGCTGAACTAATTGGGATATTTTTGGTAAACACACACACACACACACATACACACAAGACCCCATGACTTCACCCAATAAATAAATAATGGACCCAAGACCTAACTGTAAGATGTAAAACTATAAAACTTGTAAGTAAAACACAAATAAACTCTTTGTAAACTTGAGTTATTCAAAGAGTTTTTATGTATGATGCTAAAAGCTTGATTTGTCAGAGAAAAAAGCTGACCACTTTAACTCCATCAACCTTAGAATCTTTGCTCTGTGAAAAACACTACAAAGAGACTGAAAAGGCATGCCATATCCTAGGAGGAAATATTTAGAGATCACATGTCTGACAAAGAACTTGTATCCAGAACGTACAAAGCACTGTCAAAAGTCACAATATGAAAGGAAATAATACATTTAAAAATGGGCAAAAGTTTTAAATAAGTACTTTCACCTAAAATGGAAAATAAGCATGTATTTGGATGCTCATCCTCTCTGGTCATTAAGAAAATGCAAATTAAAATCACAAAAAGTTTCTACTACACCTCTGCAACTGTCTGCATTTCAATCAGACAGAAAGTTTCTTGAATATACTACCCATCTTCTGACCTTGCCACATTCATCTGGGATGCTGTGCCTTCAATCCCTTCATCTGCCAACTCCTATTGATTCTTTAATACTCAAGTTGGGCACCATTGATTCCAAGAAATCTTCTCTCAGAACTTTAGCATCATTCCCTTCACTTGTGTCTTGATTAGTTGCTTTTTGTAACGCTTGATGGCCCTCTATGTGATCCGTCACTTGATCTGTCAAATATATCGTCCTACTTGGTTTCATGGTGACTGCGGCCACAAAATTAAAAGACGCTTGCTCTTTGGAAGAAAAGCTATGACAAACCTAGACAGCATATTAAAAAGCAAAGACATCGCTTTGTCAACAGAAGTCTACATAGTCAAAGCTGTGGTTTTTCCAGTAATAATGGATGGATGCATGAAGGCTGAGTGCTGAGGAATTGACGCTTTCAAACTGGCGTGGGAGAAAACTCTTGAGAATCCCTTGGATAGCAAGGAGATCAAAACGGTCAATCCTAAAGCTAAACAGCCCTGAATATTCATTGGAAAGACTGATGCTGGAACTGAAGCTTCAATACTTTGGCCACCTGATACAAAGAGCCCATTCATTGGAGAAGACCATCATGCTGGGCAAGAATTGAGAGGAGGAGGAGGAGAAGGTGAGATGTGGATGAGGGCAGGAGGAGAAGGGGAGTTGACAGAGGACAAGGTGGTTGGATGGCATCACCGACTCAATGGGCATGAGTCTGAGCAAACTCTGGGAGATAGAGAAGGACAGGGAAGCCTGGCATGCTGCAGTCCATGGGGTCGAAAAGAGACACAACTTAGCAACTGAGCAACAACTGGTTTAATTAGAGATTTTAATATTCTCTGATCTCCATCAAGTCAGCGATTCCATCTTCTTTAACGTTGATCCAGAAATTAGCACATTTAAAAAATGAATTGTTATCCAGAACGTACAAAGCACTGTCAAAAGTCACAATATGAAAGGAAATAATACATTTAAAAATGGGCAAAAGTTTTAAATAAGTACTTTCACCTAAAATGGAAAATAAGCATGTATTTGGATGCTCATCCTCTCTGGTCATTAAGAAAATGCAAATTAAAATCACAAAAAGTTTCTACTACACCTCTGCAACTGTCTGCATTTCAATCAGACAGAAAGTTTCTTGAATATACTACCCATCTTCTGACCTTGCCACATTCATCTGGGATGCTGTGCCTTCAATCCCTTCATCTGCCAACTCCTATTGATTCTTTAATACTCAAGTTGGGCACCATTGATTCCAAGAAATCTTCTCTCAGAACTTTAGCATCATTCCCTTCACTTGTGTCTTGATTAGTTGCTTTTTGTAACGCTTGATGGCCCTCTATGTGATCCGTCACTTGATCTGTCAAATATATCGTCCTACTTGGTTTCATGGTGACTGCGGCCACAAAATTAAAAGACGCTTGCTCTTTGGAAGAAAAGCTATGACAAACCTAGACAGCATATTAAAAAGCAAAGACATCGCTTTGTCAACAGAAGTCTACATAGTCAAAGCTGTGGTTTTTCCAGTAATAATGGATGGATGCATGAAGGCTGAGTGCTGAGGAATTGACGCTTTCAAACTGGCGTGGGAGAAAACTCTTGAGAATCCCTTGGATAGCAAGGAGATCAAAACGGTCAATCCTAAAGCTAAACAGCCCTGAATATTCATTGGAAAGACTGATGCTGGAACTGAAGCTTCAATACTTTGGCCACCTGATACAAAGAGCCCATTCATTGGAGAAGACCATCATGCTGGGCAAGAATTGAGAGGAGGAGGAGGAGAAGGTGAGATGTGGATGAGGGCAGGAGGAGAAGGGGAGTTGACAGAGGACAAGGTGGTTGGATGGCATCACCGACTCAATGGGCATGAGTCTGAGCAAACTCTGGGAGATAGAGAAGGACAGGGAAGCCTGGCATGCTGCAGTCCATGGGGTCGAAAAGAGACACAACTTAGCAACTGAGCAACAACTGGTTTAATTAGAGATTTTAATATTCTCTGATCTCCATCAAGTCAGCGATTCCATCTTCTTTAACGTTGTATCTCCAGAAATTAGCACATTTAAAAAATGGTTGAGTGAATGATTATATTTACATAGGAAAAGTGTTCCCTCATGTATTCTCAGCCTCTGCTTGACCTCCCTATCCTAAATCCACCCAGGGTTTTCATAGCTGATCAGAAAGCCACTGACAGTCATGTGCAGGTATACTCAGCATTCAAAATTAAAATCCTTTTTTCCTCATCAGAAAAGGTCTGCTTTCTCTGGTAACTTACTCAGTTGACTAGAGCAGAAACTTGCCTTCTGAATTACTATCCTAAGCCTTAGGACCAGAGGAGTCTTCAAAATAATAATTTTATTGGCTAGAGTTAGTCCTGGAGATAGACTTGTGTCAGACTTGAAAGCATGACACAGCTGCAACAATTAGATCCTTTTCTTCCCTTACCCACAAGGTATTTAATTCTGACATTATGATGTAGGTCTGTTCCCCAAGATGAAGCCCCTGTTCAGCCCAAGTCAGAGCTCTCTCAGCATTGTAGGTACCACTTACTCTGCTTGTCTTTCCCTGCATGTAGCCTGAGATGAGCAGGCATACCGGTCCCTGCCTGCATCCTGCTGGACCCTGAGTTACAAAAGATGGAAACACAAGGTTGCACCAGCATCATGATAGTACACAATGTATGTGTATACTTCTCCAAATACGCTCACCATATTCCACCATTATGTGAGATTAGTATTGTTGGGGGCATTGGGACTGTGAGATTATTATTGTATTTTAACAACTTTGGGGGTGTATAGAGGCTTGATAGATGTGAGTAAAAGTGGATGGTTTTAAAATCCATGGCAAGACATTTCTCCACCAAATATGCCTCACTTTAAGATTAGGGTGGGTAGCTGATGCCAGTTTGTTTTAGACATGAGGTCTTCTGCTGGACAAGGTGGTTGGATGGCATCACCGACTCAATGGGCAGTCAAATGGGAGAAAAAGGACAGGGAAGCCTGGCATGCTGCAGTCCATGGGGTCGAAAAGAGACACAACTTAGCAACTGAGCAACAACTGGTTTAATTAGAGATTTTAATATTCTCTGATCTCCATCAAGTCAGCGATTCCATCTTCTTTAACGTTGTATCTCCAGAAATTAGCACATTTAAAAAATGGTTGAGTGAATGATTATATTTACATAGGAAAAGTGTTCCCTCATGTATTCTCAGCCTCTGCTTGACCTCCCTATCCTAAATCCACCCAGGGTTTTCATAGCTGATCAGAAAGCCACTGACAGTCATGTGCAGGTATACTCAGCATTCAAAATTAAAATCCTTTTTTCCTCATCAGAAAAGGTCTGCTTTCTCTGGTAACTTACTCAGTTGACTAGAGCAGAAACTTGCCTTCTGAATTACTATCCTAAGCCTTAGGACCAGAGGAGTCTTCAAAATAATAATTTTATTGGCTAGAGTTAGTCCTGCGGAGATAGACTTGTGTCAGACTTGAAAGCATGACACAGCTGCAACAATTAGATCCTTTTCTTCCCTTACCCACAAGGTATTTAATTCTGACATTATGATGTAGGTCTGTTCCCCAAGATGAAGCCCCTGTTCAGCCCAAGTCAGAGCTCTCTCAGCATTGTAGGTACCACTTACTCTGCTTGTCTTTCCCTGCATGTAGCCTGAGATGAGCAGGCATACCGGTCCCTGCCTGCATCCTGCTGGACCCTGAGTTACAAAAGATGGAAACACAAGGTTGCACCAGCATCATGATAGTACACAATGTATGTGTATACTTCTCCAAATACGCTCACCATATTCCACCATTATGTGAGATTAGTATTGTTGGGGGCATTGGGACTGTGAGATTATTATTGTATTTTAACAACTTTGGGGGTGTATAGAGGCTTGATAGATGTGAGTAAAAGTGGATGGTTTTAAAATCCATGGCAAGACATTTCTCCACCAAATATGCCTCACTTTAAGATTAGGGTGGGTAGCTGATGCCAGTTTGTTTTAGACATGAGGTCTTCTGCTGGAAATGAGACCTTAGGGAAATTTTAAAGCCCTATGTAGCCTTGTTTTTTTCATCCGTAAAGTAAAATGATGCTATTCCGAGACTGCAGTAGGACCTTGAGGAAATAAACGAGATCATGTGAGGTGAGAGATAAACAGGTCAAAATACAAGAGTGTGTATGTTGCCATTGCACTTGACATGTAGAAGGTGCTTGAGAAGGAGTTGATCTACTCAACATGTGAAAGTGGTAAACTTTGTGTACTTCTGCTTTCGTATCCTCTGCCTTCAGTATAAGAGAAGAAACTATTCAGAGGAAAATAAAGCACATCTCAGGACTGCGTCAATAGCTTTTATGAGAGTTAACTCCTTGCAGAGAGAACAGAGAGATGGATCTCTGAGCCAAGTTGATGTTTCATCACTGGAAACAATGAAGTGAATATCCTGGTAATTAATTGAGGTAAATAATTATCCTTTTTTTTTTTAATTTGGAAAGAATGACTTACTAGTCTCCAACATCTTGTCATTGGTTCTCTCTTAAAAAAAAATATATATACATTTTAAAAGACTACCTTCCCTTTATAGTTATTATGAAATATTGGCAGTTTTATTAGTTAAAGGAATTATCCTTTATTGTGGCTTTGTGATCCTGTGCTAACTGAGAAATTGTGGATGCTGGTCTATGCAGATTTCTTGTTGTTATGTAAGTCTCTGGTTGGAAACATCACTCAGTTGGTGGATATTGCTATTTACTGCTGAGTGCTAAGTCTCTTCAGTCGTGTCCAACTCTTTGCGACCCCATGGACTGTAGCCCACCAGGCTCCTCTGTCCATAGGGTTTCTCCAGGCAAGAGTACTGGAGTGGGTTGCCACGCCCTCCTCCAGGGGATCTCCTGCATTAGCAGGCAGGTTTTTACCTCTAGCGCCACCTGGGAAGTGTTTACTGTTGCAGCCTGCATTGATTTGTTCTTAGAGGGTTTTCTTCACCTGGGAGCTGATGACAATTGGACAGTAACAATCCTTTGGAGAAATGTGTGCCCAGCTTTCTGCATGGGTCTTAGCTGAGAAAAGTGGTCAACTTTTATCTCATTGGGCTGGAAGATTTAAGGACATCAGTAAAGAGAGGGGCTGTCAGGGAAGACATTGCCAGAGGAACGAGGAAGGGCAAGGCCTGCTGGTGATGTGTGCGTCTCCTTGGAGAAAGAGGTACACCTGGTGAAGCTGCCTCCATAGCTTCCAAGGCTTCCACTTCTGGAAAGTTCTGGGTGTGAGTGAGAACTCAAAACCAAGAGGCAAGTCAATGAAAGAGTTCCAGAGAAGCATCCCATCATACAGTGTGGGACTTGGGAGGTATGTCCTCTGGTGTTCAGTCAGGAGGCTGGAGTCAGAGCCTGCCTTTTGTTTTCTTTAGGGAGGATTGCGTTTGACATACCAGGGGAGAAAAGGTAACTTCTCAGGATGTGAAAAACGTGTAAACGATGCTGGACTGGGAATGGGAGAAATAAAAAAGCATTCTGAAGAATGCAGTTCAGTCAGGAAGTCAGAGACTAAAGATTATGCCCAGCATTATGACTCTGCGTGCAGTTCAATGTAAAACCCAGTTTGAAAGCTTGTCTTGCCCAACAATAGATCTTCCCGGGAAGGGAGCTGTTTTCATCCTTTGCACTTGTAATTATCATGTTTGGTTTGTGTGTTTGCGGTACAAATACAGGAGGGTGCCCAGATAGGTATGAGTGCTCACAAGGATACATACCGTAGATAAGGAAAGTGGGTAAGAACGAGACCAAGACCACCTGTCATAGAGAGTTCTACGGGGTGTCTGTACCACGTCCTTTCTGAACGCGCTGTTTGCACACACACAAAAGGGCTGGGGCTGGATATACCAGTACGCGTGGCGAGTGTTGGAAGGATGGGGCCGGCGGTAACAAGAATCAATATATATATATTTACAGCGGGGGCGGGGGAGGGGGTGCGCGCAGGCTGCAGGGCGGGGCAGCGCTAATGAGAGCAAGCCGGGTTTGTGGTTGGTTCCGGAGTCTGGTACCCACTGAGGAGCAGGCAGGGAGGGAGGGGATGCGGGCGGGAGGATAAAGCGATGAAGTGCGCTGCGTTACCGCGCATGAGGCGCGGTTGTTGGAGCAGGAATACGGTGGGTCTCTGACCCGGCCGGCCCTCTCCTCGCACACACACTCACCAAGTCGCACGCGCCCCTCCGCCGCGGCCGTGGCCACCGCTCTCCTCGGCCACCCGGAGCCTTAAGAGAGCGGGTGGGTGCCCCGGTCACCCCCCCAGCAGGTCCCCCGCGTCCTGCGCACCATGCAGGGCACGTGCGCCCCCCGGCTCTAACCTGCGCGCGGATGGGAGCAGGATCTGTGCCCAGGCCGGAGCTGCCAAGGTAAGCGGGCTCCGGGCGGGGACTCTGCCTACCGCCCCTTCCCCCGCCCTCCTCTGGGTGGCTTCCCCGCCGCTCCCGAGGCCCCGTCAGCGCCCTCCCTCCCCAGGGCCCGGGATCCACCCTCCTCCCCACCCTCTTGCTTCTCCCGCGAGGTTCAATTGTCAGCGCGGGGCGCGCCGCTACCCGGGCCGGGCAGGCATCCCCTGGCGGCTACCCCGGTCTGGGTACCGCAGGCACTCCGGGCCCTCCTGCTAGGAACCGAGAGAAACAAAGAAGCCCCCAAGCGGGTTCGCGCAGCCTCCTCCGCCCCCCGGCGCCCTCCCAGTGGTGAGGAGGTATCAGGGGAGGGGGCGGAGAGACCTACGTAATCCCAGTTCCCGGCCCACACCCACCCCTTCTGCACTAAAGCTCCGGATTTGGGTTTGCCTCGGGCTCCTTTTTAGACAATTGTGTCCCAAGCAATGCCCAGGGTTAACCTGTGTGCGCCTGCAGCACCGCAAGCGCTCGCTGGTGCTCGCTCACGGGGCGCGCGGCAGGTGCGGCCCTTGCTCCCCAGGGTGGTGGCAGGCGGGGAAGATGCGCGATGTGGGTGCTGCTCCAGCGCCTTCCTGTCCCAGGCTGCACAGTCGGGCCTGCCACCCGAATTTTAGCGGGAGCAGCCCGTCATGTCGCCTACCGTATTGCGACCTGCGCACAGGCGGGGAGGCAGCCGCCGGGAAAAATGCGTCCAGTCCATTTTTGGCTGGAGGTTCAGTTGGTCCTACCCCTACATTCCTGGTTCGTGACAATGCAGCAAAATCCGAGAGCTCAAACCACGCGGCCCCTCCATCACTCGTTCCTCCGGTGCCTTCTGATTGCCCTGCTTCTTTGATGTCTCGGTCTCTTGGACGATTCGCGGTGTGTGGGTGCGTGGTCTGCCTGCCTGTTTTGCATACAGAAGCTGGGCATCATAAGTTCTTCCTGCCGAATTTCAGCGCGTGGGGGGAGCTGGCAGGGACACAGGCTGCAGAGCTGCCCGGCTTCCTGTGATTCCGGGCACAGCGCGCCCCAGTCTGCATTGGGCAGACACCAGGCAGCATGTGGGGATTTTCCTAGTTGCTGAAGATATTATTTGACGTTGCTGTACTTTTGTGCTTACTTCTCTTGGGATCTGCAGTGGTGCAATTCTCCTCTTGTTTTTATTTTTATTTTTTTCCTCTTTTAAAAGATAAGGGTGGGTTCAGTAGCGTAGTTCAAAGACCAAGAGAGGCGTCTTCTTTCTTTTCCTGGAATCTTAACGCGATTTAGGAGGGCAGATGCCCTACCCGAAAAGGCCAGCCTGGAAAGACCCCGGCAGTGTCGTGGTCCAAGGCGTCTCAAAGCAGGTGGCCAGATCTGCGTTTCTCCTCAGCGGACTCTTTCCGGCTGTGGCTATTACGGTAATTCCGTTCTAGATCGGGGATTCATTTTGAAAATGTGTGTTTTCCACTAAGAAGGGATTAGAGTCCACATGCCTACCCTGGTATGATGTGCGTGCGTGTTTGGTAGAGAAACAGAGTATGGTAGAATTCCCTGATGCCCTCTTCCTCTGCTTGCTATCTCCTCCGGAGTGTGGCATCGGGACAATATAGCCTTGTTTTAATTCCTGGACCTACAGGCATATTGGACTTCAGAGTGCTCTGTGTAATAAACCACGTTCTGACTAATTCTGGGATCTTAAGCTAGTGCAAGTTGGCAGCTTTGTGGGATGACAGTTGTTTTTGTCTGGGGTAGTTATTTCATAAAGGCGAATTGCCTAAGTTTGCTCAGATTGTGACGTTATTGACTGGATAAGGAGACCACATCCTGTGCTGAAACAGCCTATTGCCGCATCAGTATTGAGGGACTGCAGCTGCTGTGATGTGTGTACCTACCATCCCTAGGTTGTTCCTTTCACACTTTCGGCTTTGAAATATGGGTGTTCTTGTCAAAGATTGCTTTAAGCTTTCCCTCCCTGGTACTTGCATTAGATATTACTGTTATTATAGGAAATGCTAAAAGGCTAGGTGTGATCATGGGAAGGCGCGTCTCAGCCATCTCTTTATCTGTAATGTAAGTTGACTAGCTGATTTCTGTCTGTTCTGTCCGGTTTCAGCATTGTGTAATAATGGTAAAGAAGAGAAGCTACTGAATTTAGCAAGGCTAATTATAGCCCCAAACTATATGTAAAAAAGAGGGACTGATTATAGAATTTATGGTTTATTTTTACACCTGCATTGTTTTTAACTTCAGCATCTGTGTATTTCCTGTAAATGAAATTAGTCAACAATTCAAACAGGTCATTTTCTGTCCACTAGATTGAGAGGTTTAATAGGGATGGGGGAGAGAGAAGAATGTTGAATTAACTGGGTAACAGATTTTTCTCCTTATTGTGGCTTAATTAGCAATTCCCGCCCGGTCTTTTGTGGATAATTGGGAATGTAGCTTATTTCCAATGATTGATTTTGTTTGTTTCTTCTTAATGAAAGACTCTGGGTAACTGTTTAATCCTACGCAGCAATTGTCAGTAGCCTGCAACTTACTTTCCCCAATTGAATTTGGTATTGCTCATAAAATTGCTAGGACCATTGCCTTTTATAAAAATAAGGCGACAGTTATTCTAAACAGGCAAACAAAATGTTTTCACATGTTCACAGTAACTTTTACAGTTTAGGGATAGGTGGGGTATTTGGTTATTGATTATGCTCATCCACACACTTTTCCCAGGTAGTGTGCTCATTTTTTTTTTAAGTTACAATCAAATAACATCCTAGAATAACAGTACTTGCCAGGCATAATGAATTACTCCCTGTCGTGTTTTCCCACAGCCCTTTAGTCCACGCTGCTAAGGCAGCACTTACATTGCAGTTATGTGAGCTGTAAATGGGCACAGTGTCCGGGTCTCACTCCTGGTGTGAGCTCCTTGAGGACAAGGGCATTTAACAACGTTCTGGGCACTGCAGACTTTGACATTTCTCAGAACATGGTTGTTCCTTTCACACTTTCGGCTTTGAAATATGGGTGTTCTTGTCAAAGATTGCTTTAAGCTTTCCCTCCCTGGTACTTGCATTAGATATTACTGTTATTATAGGAAATGCTAAAAGGCTAGGTGTGATCATGGGAAGGCGCTCTCAGCCATCTCTTTATCTGTAATGTAAGTTGACTAGCTGATTTCTGTCTGTTCTGTCCGGTTTCAGCATTGTGTAATAATGGTAAAGAAGAGAAGCTACTGAATTTAGCAAGGCTAATTATAGCCCCAAACTATATGTAAAAAAGAGGGACTGATTATAGAATTTATGGTTTATTTTTACACCTGCATTGTTTTTAACTTCAGCATCTGTGTATTTCCTGTAAATGAAATTAGTCAACAATTCAAACAGGTCATTTTCTGTCCACTAGATTGAGAGGTTTAATAGGGATGGGGGAGAGAGAAGAATGTTGAATTAACTGGGTAACAGATTTTTCTCCTTATTGTGGCTTAATTAGCAATTCCCGCCCGGTCTTTTGTGGATAATTGGGAATGTAGCTTATTTCCAATGATTGATTTTGTTTGTTTCTTCTTAATGAAAGACTCTGGGTAACTGTTTAATCCTACGCAGCAATTGTCAGTAGCCTGCAACTTACTTTCCCCAATTGAATTTGGTATTGCTCATAAAAATTGCTAGGACCATTGCCTTTTATAAAAATAAGGCGACAGTTATTCTAAACAGGCAAACAAAATGTTTTCACATGTTCACAGTAACTTTTACAGTTTAGGGATAGGTGGGGTATTTGGTTATTGATTATGCTCATCCACACACTTTTCCCAGGTAGTGTGCTCATTTTTTTTTTTTTTAAGTTACAATCAAATAACATCCTAGAATAACAGTACTTGCCAGGCATAATGAATTACTCCCTGTCGTGTTTTCCCACAGCCCTTTAGTCCACGCTGCTAAGGCAGCACTTACATTGCAGTTATGTGAGCTGTAAATGGGCACAGTGTCCGGGTCTCACTCCTGGTGTGAGCTCCTTGAGGACAAGGGCATTTAACAACGTTCTGGGCACTGCAGACTTTGCCCAGAACATGGTGTGTTCTCAAGAATATTGACTGAGTGGACATCAGATCAGAAAAAAATCCTCTACTTGTTTAGACAGGAGGTAGGTGGGAATTCTTCCCTTGGTGAGTCAGATGGGCGAATCAGAGAGGTTATGTAAGACACTGAAGGGAACCAGTGAACTGGGACTTAAATCCAGACAAAAGAGGTTCCAGCCCCACTGTCAGTAAAAAGCCAGTTAGACTGCAAGTTCAGATCCTGCAAGTTTGGGTTCTTTATTTTTCACTTGGATGAGCTGGATTGTCCATGTTGACAAAATCGAGATGATCACTGCTCTGTCCTAGCTGTGGCCTTAGAAGGAAATGTGTCTGGTCCAAGCACTCCATGCTCCCTTACCTCTGCTTAGAAAGGGGAGCACCCCTCAGCCCTCCTTCTCTGCACCTCCCAGAGCTCTCTAGGATGACAGACTTATTGCAGGAAAACCACCGACCAGACTCATCGTTCAAATCACTTTCAACCACCATCAGCTGAGCCTCTGAAACAAAGCAGCAGTTAGCCACAGATAGTCCTCTTTCCTGCTCAGCTCACCCTGATGGGATCTCCCAACAGAGAGACTCCGGCTGCTCTCTGATCGTTTCCTTCCTGTCCATCTTAGAAAACAGCACAGGTTGTGGTTAGGAAGCCTGGAATTTCAGTGCCCATGTGCCATTTCTATAATCCAGTCCTGGGTGTGTTTGCTGTTCATGGACTTTTAAACAACACAGTGTGAAATGTTCTGTTGGGTGTTTGTGAAGTCAGTTTTCCTCTTTGAGGTTAAGTTTCTTCTTCCTTAAAAGTAGGGAGTTGAACCAGGTATCCCAAAGGATTTAATGCCATGATTCTCTGTTTTTCTTGGTTTATGTGATTTTACCAGTTGAAGGGTGAAGAATATCAATGATAATTTAGCTTCACAATATATAGAGTAGAAATACTTAAGGCCACATGGGTCAGTCTCTGGGTTATCTAATAATCCCTTTAAGTCCTCTGTAAACACTGTTCTGTATAAATATAGTAATTCTTTCTTATTTGTAAAACTGGATTTACTATGTTAAAGGAAGAGATTCGTGGCAATTTTTGATTCCAGTGAGGAGGGCAGTGGGTCAGATGTTTAGAGTTTTAGGGTTTAATGGAGAAAGATTCTAAGAGCCAATATAAAGCATTTTTAGTTTGGTCATTGAGTGTGAGTGACTCCTGCAGTCAGAAGTGTTTCCTAAGTCCCAAGATGTTTCCTGAGTGGACTATGTTTGAGAATGAGGGCTGGATTTGTCCAAATGTTTTCGACAAAATCCGACTGTCAGTAAAAAGCCAGTTAGACTGCAAGTTCAGATCCTGCAAGTTTGGGTTCTTTATTTTTCACTTGGATGAGCTGGATTGTCCATGTTGACAAAATCGAGATGATCACTGCTCTGTCCTAGCTGTGGCCTTAGAAGGAAATGTGTCTGGTCCAAGCACTCCATGCTCCCTTACCTCTGCTTAGAAAGGGGAGCACCCCTCAGCCCTCCTTCTCTGCACCTCCCAGAGCTCTCTAGGATGACAGACTTATTGCAGGAAAACCACCGACCAGACTCATCGTTCAAATCACTTTCAACCACCATCAGCTGAGCCTCTGAAACAAAGCAGCAGTTAGCCACAGATAGTCCTCTTTCCTGCTCAGCTCACCCTGATGGGATCTCCCAACAGAGAGACTCCGGCTGCTCTCTGATCGTTTCCTTCCTGTCCATCTTAGAAAACAGCACAGGTTGTGGTTAGGAAGCCTGGAATTTCAGTGCCCATGTGCCATTTCTATAATCCAGTCCTGGGTGTGTTTGCTGTTCATGGACTTTTAAACAACACAGTGTGAAATGTTCTGTTGGGTGTTTGTGAAGTCAGTTTTCCTCTTTGAGGTTAAGTTTCTTCTTCCTTAAAAGTAGGGAGTTGAACCAGGTATCCCAAAGGATTTAATGCCATGATTCTCTGTTTTTCTTGGTTTATGTGATTTTACCAGTTGAAGGGTGAAGAATATCAATGATAATTTAGCTTCACAATATATAGAGTAGAAATACTTAAGGCCACATGGGTCAGTCTCTGGGTTATCTAATAATCCCTTTAAGTCCTCTGTAAACACTGTTCTGTATAAATATAGTAATTCTTTCTTATTTGTAAAACTGGATTTACTATGTTAAAGGAAGAGATTCGTGGCAATTTTTGATTCCAGTGAGGAGGGCAGTGGGTCAGATGTTTAGAGTTTTAGGGTTTAATGGAGAAAGATTCTAAGAGCCAATATAAAGCATTTTTAGTTTGGTCATTGAGTGTGAGTGACTCCTGCAGTCAGAAGTGTTTCCTAAGATTCACCCAGAGATGTCCCTTTCCATGTCTGTCTGCTCCTCATTTTGCTCTTTCTGTTTTTTGGTTTTTGCCTCTTCTTTAACTACATGGACCTCCTGTCACATCCATAAAACATAAGCCTCTAATAGCATTGCCCACCCACCCCCACGCCAAATCCAGGTGTCACAGCCTCGTGACTTTCCTCCTTGTCTCAGCCTCTTCTTTCTGCCTGACCCTTGCTTCTCAAGTGAAGAAACAAAGAGGGATAGAGGCAGACCTGCTCGCCTGTTGATTTTGCTTATGGTACACACTTACGTCTCAGACGTTTTGACCCCTGGGTATCTGTGTCTTAAAGCCTGCTGCTTAAATACTTCAAGAAACAAAGTACTAGACAGGAGGTTTATTGGGATGTCCAGAAAGTTTGTCTGGGTTTTCTCGCAAGATGGTACAGAGAAACCCAAACAGACTTTTTGGCCAAACCCATGTATGTCTAATCCTGTAATGTTTGGATGTGTGAGTGTTGGTAAGTGCCTGTCATTTCTGTGACATGAGAACTGTAGGGAAAATGATAAGTAGCCAGTGTGGGATGACAATAATGTCACCATTCATTGGCAAGATATCACAGGGATGCTGAGCTCCCAGGTTACTGGAGAAAATATCTGGATTCCACAGGAACAAGTGGTATGTGCTGCTCACAGGATGAGTTCAGACCCACACCTTGCTTGATTTATTGGCCCCAGTTTGATGCACACAGAGGGCTGAAAAATGAGAATACATAGTCCAGATGGACTCTTCTGATGTTATCAGGCATCTATTGCATCACAGATTTGGAAATTCTCTGTTTTTCTTGGTTTATGTGATTTTACCAGTTGAAGGGTGAAGAATATCAATGATAATTTAGCTTCACAATATATAGAGTAGAAATACTTAAGGCCACATGGGTCAGTCTCTGGGTTATCTAATAATCCCTTTAAGTCCTCTGTAAACACTGTTCTGTATAAATATAGTAATTCTTTCTTATTTGTAAAACTGGATTTACTATGTTAAAGGAAGAGATTCGTGGCAATTTTTGATTCCAGTGAGGAGGGCAGTGGGTCAGATGTTTAGAGTTTTAGGGTTTAATGGAGAAAGATTCTAAGAGCCAATATAAAGCATTTTTAGTTTGGTCATTGAGTGTGAGTGACTCCTGCAGTCAGAAGTGTTTCCTAAGATTCACCCAGAGATGTCCCTTTCCATGTCTGTCTGCTCCTCATTTTGCTCTTTCTGTTTTTTGGTTTTTGCCTCTTCTTTAACTACATGGACCTCCTGTCACATCCATAAAACATAAGCCTCTAATAGCATTGCCCACCCACCCCCACGCCAAATCCAGGTGTCACAGCCTCGTGACTTTCCTCCTTGTCTCAGCCTCTTCTTTCTGCCTGACCCTTGCTTCTCAAGTGAAGAAACAAAGAGGGATAGAGGCAGACCTGCTCGCCTGTTGATTTTGCTTATGGTACACACTTACGTCTCAGACGTTTTGACCCCTGGGTATCTGTGTCTTAAAGCCTGCTGCTTAAATACTTCAAGAAACAAAGTACTAGACAGGAGGTTTATTGGGATGTCCAGAAAGTTTGTCTGGGTTTTCTCGCAAGATGGTACAGAGAAACCCAAACAGACTTTTTGGCCAAACCCATGTATGTCTAATCCTGTAATGTTTGGATGTGTGAGTGTTGGTAAGTGCCTGTCATTTCTGTGACATGAGAACTGTAGGGAAAATGATAAGTAGCCAGTGTGGGATGACAATAATGTCACCATTCATTGGCAAGATATCACAGGGATGCTGAGCTCCCAGGTTACTGGAGAAAATATCTGGATTCCACAGGAACAAGTGGTATGTGCTGCTCACAGGATGAGTTCAGACCCACACCTTGCTTGATTTATTGGCCCCAGTTTGATGCACACAGAGGGCTGAAAAATGAGAATACATAGTCCAGATGGACTCTTCTGATGTTATCAGGCATCTATTGCATCACAGTATTTTGGGGCAAATTCAGTGGATGGAACTTAAACCAGTATGGGGGAGGGGGTGAGGAGAGCTGGGAAAGGATGCCATCTGGGCCTGCGATGACGAATGCTATTCCAGAGACTGCATGTGGGGTCCCTTTTATATATTTAGTAGAGCAGATTTTCCCTTTCACACTTTCTAGATCTATTTGTATTGCACAGATGTCAGGGAAATATCATGCGTGTGAAAGAAAAAAAAAACAAAATTCACATCCATAGCCAGGGATTGTAATTCAATCACTTTGTCCTTAAATTGACACCCATTTGACTTGCACAAACGTTTCCTGTTTTTGCTTTCGGGAGTTTAAGTCACAACAGTTTCAGAAACAGAACTCCCAGTCCTAGGCATTGGAACTCAGAGATTCAGGTTAAGGGGCAAAACCATGGGGAGATACATTAGACCTGGCTTACTTACTGTCAGGACCAGAGCTAATGGACCCACCAGCCATTGGTTAGCTTCCTTCCTGTATAACAACGATCGGCTGAAAAACTGCAGGACACAATCAATAGCTTTTTAATCCTTAAAAGGACTTATCATTTTCTTTACTGTTATCCCTAATGCCCTTTGCCATCACAACTTTAAAAAATATTTGTATTTATTAGACTGTGCCAGGTCTTAGTCGCAGTCCGAGGGATCTTCAGTTTTCATTGCGGCATATGAGATCTTCAGTTGTCGCATGCGAACTCTTAGATGCAGCGTGTGGGATCTAGTTCTCCAATCTGGGTTTGAACCTGGGCCCCCTGCATTGGGAGCACAGAGTCTTAACCCCTGGACCACCAAGGAAGTCCTCCTTTGCCATCAAAACTTAAAACTACTTAATGAACAAACTTCTCCCTCTATTCCAAACACATTTTTGCGAAATGAGTTTTTTGAAGTTGAGGGGAAAAAAAGCTGAGGGTTTTGCTGGCATTTTCTCTGCTTGCCCCACCCCCTTGGGGTTGCCTCTGTCTACCATCAGGCACAGCACCTCCAGGTAAAGGGGGCGATGGGTACAGAAGCGGTTGGCATACAAGTGTGCTGTTAATACATTACATTTTATAGATCCTTCCTGACTCCATTCCTCCCACCATGGATGGTCTCTTTCTTCTTCTAGCACACAGCTTGAAGAAGTTATTTACACTGGGTTTCTTCATTCTCTCTCTGTCTAAGCCTGTAAAAGACATTTTAATGTGTAATGTTTGATGCAAACAACACATTTAGCACAAATGTAGATTATGAAACAAAACAAAACAAAAAATATCCATCACGCAGCCTGGGACCAGAGCCCTGTCAGTTAATTTGAGGCTCTCTTGGTACCCCAGCCTCATCCCTCTCTTGGTCTCGCATCAGCACCCTGCCAGGCTCCCGCCCACTCCCTTCCCTTGCACTCTTCCCGCCCTGTGGCAGACATGGTCATTTCTCCGTCCCAGGGTTCTGATCTCCCAGCAACATCTCATACCGAGGACCACTCCCTCTTTCTCGCACCGCTGGCTTCTAGGACGCCAGATTCTCTGATTTTTGTACTGCCTCCTTGGATCTGCTTTCTTAGGCTGTCTTGATGCCCCCTGAATTTTTATCCCTGCTGATCTTTTGAATTTTGGCCCTGTGAAATTTTCTAGGGCTTGATTTTCAGTTCTCTTCCTACCTATATATTCCTGCCTTCAGTCTTAATACTGCCTTTTCACTGATGATCCCAAGTTTATTTCCCCAGTTCTGAGTCATTCCCAGAATGCCAGACTTACATATGCCACCACCAGTGCCTCCCCTTGAATGCCACCCAAAGGTTAAATTTACACGTGCAGAACACAGCTCTGGATTTTCCCAAGCCTGCTTCCCCTGCTGCCCCTAAGGGGGTGATCTCTGTAAGGGGCAACTCTGTCTTCCCAGTCAGTCAGGCCAAATGCCTTTGACTCCCCAGTTTCTCTCTCTCTCACCTGAATCTAGCTTCCTGCAAATCACACCTCCTCTGCTTCCCCGGCTCCGTCCAGCACCACCACTCCTTTCTGAGCTACCATGATCGCTTGCCTTCTGCACTTGACTACTAACCAGTGTCCTGCATTTCTTACCCATCTGAAATCTCTATACAGCAGCCCAAATGGTATTGACTAAGTATCTGCTAGATGTCAGGCATTATTTTAGGTGCTGAACACCTAAACATTTATTAGCATAAACACAACACAAATCAATCACAAATCCTGTTTCAGTAAGTCCCCTGCACATGAACCTTCAGGTTGCAAATTTTCAAAGATGCGAACATGTTTTCACGTGTTCAGTTACATAAGTTAGTCAGTATGCCTTGGCATACCTTGTCATGTGCACGCATCCTCTACAGGTGGTTGTGCTTTTGTGGACTCCACTGTGTATGACCCTGTATAGAGTGCAGTAGAACAGGATCTTTATTTCAAGCCCAGGATGTCTGGCAGCAAGCGTAAAAGCAGCAGTGATGTGTGATATAGTACTATACAGCCTGTTGTTAGTTGAGTACCTAAGCTAACTTTGTTGGACTTATGAACCAGCTGGGCTTGCAAATGCACTCTTGGAATGAAACTCAGTTGTAGGTAGGGGACTTACTGTACTTCTTTGCCTACAATACTCCAATGGTTCCATCCTGCTCAGAATGAAATTCACACCCTTTCATGGCATCCAGTGTGCTACATAACTGGGCCTCCAGCTCCTGCCTCACTCTCTCCTGGTCCTGCTTACCAGGCCCTGGTCCCCAGTCTCCTTGTTCTTCTTAGAACATGCTGGGCACATTCTCATCTCACTTGCTGTTCCCTCGACCTGAGGGATGTCTCCCAGTTCCCTGAGTTTGTCCCCTCTGTTAATGAAACAACAAACCTTCCAAAAGGCTTTCCCTGCCTATCTGTGTACAGTGTACTCTCTTCCACCTACCCACCCCCTTTTCTTATATTCTTTAGGACCACCTGCTTTGTTGTGTGTTTTTTTACGTATGTGCCTATCCATCTCCCCTTCTAACTTACAAACTCATTAGGCAAACATGCCTCTTTGCCTAGTGCCTGGAACCGTGCGTGGAACATAGTGGGCACTCTTTACAGGATAACAGATCCCTTTATGATCTGCTGGGTTGGCATTTGAATGATGTTCTTAGGTTTCTGGATTCTCTGAGAACATCCTTTTCTTTTCCCTATTTCCCCCACTCCTCAATGTGGGCGTTGGGGTCTTTACTACTGGGCATTTGGTTGGTGCAGGGTCTCTGTGCCATTTATCCTGGCTGGCACTCTCTCACCAAGTTCCAGCTTGTCCTTGCTTCCCCCTCAGCATCTAAATCCAGCAGCCCCCAGTCACCCAGTTGTTGCTGAACCTGCATTGTTCACAGGGTCCCTTCTGTGCTGTCTCTCTTGTTGCCGGAACATGGCAAAACTGCTTTCTGCCCTCCCATCTCTGTCTTCTCTGGGCCACGTGACTTAGTCATCTTCAGTGTGACCCTGTCATTTCAGTGTTCAAAACCCTGGGAGCCGCCGAAGTCTGCGTAATAAACAGCCAGCTCCCCAGGGTGGCCTCATGCATAGGCCTGTGGGTTGTGGCCTGCCCCACGCTTGGTATGCTCCTTGACCTCAGGAACAGACAAGTAGACTTTTTGCCCCCATTTCTCCAAACCTGCTCTGTGCTTTCTTGTAATTACGTACTTTTTTCCACATGCTTTTTCTACTTTTAGATTCTGTACCATTCTATAAATTTACCCATTTAAAAAATCTATCCTGAATCTCAGCTTGTAACAGAAGCCATCACTTGTTTCCCAATGGGTATGACTTTCCTCCCACTGAGCTTCTGTGTAATGAGCACCACTGTGTGCTCATGACTAACTCTCCTGCCTTTCAGCTTCCTCTCTAAATAATGACTCTTCAAGGTTGAGGACGGTGTCACCCTTATTTTTGTACCCTCATCTTGACACTTGTTCCAGTATGGGCCACTGCAATACCAAATGAATGATTTGAGGAGGTCTGTATTTTATTTATTTATTTTAATTTTTAATTTTATTTATTTATTTTTGGCTATGCTGTGTCTTCCTTGCTGCAAGGACCTTTCTCTAGTTGCAGTGTGCAGGGTGATCACTGCGGTGGCTTTTCTTGGTGGAGAGCCCAGGTTCTAAGGCACTCAGGCTTAAGTAGTTTCAGCATGTAGGCTTGTAGCTGTGACTCCCAGGCTCCAGAGCACAGGCTCAGTAGTTGTGGTACATGGACTTAGCTGCTCCAAGGCATGTGGAATCTTCCTAGACTAGGAATAGAACCCAGGTCTCCTGCATTGGCAGGCGACTTCACCCCTGAGCCACCAGGAAGCTTTGTCTACATTTTATTGTATCTAGAATGGCATGATGCACAATGTGTGCCTCCATGAAATGTCTATCATAATGGTAAGTATTAATAGAAAGATGGGAGAGGTGCACTCCACAGGACAGGAATTTCTATCTGCTGTGTTCACTGATTCTTCTAAGTGCCAAGAACAATGCTCCATTACAGAGAGCAGGAACTGTTCAGGAGACAACATGTATGTGTTCCTACCCTGGTTCTCTTTCTGCTTGTGCCGTCTGCTCATTTTGCAAATGCAGATACCTGAGCAAATCTGGACTCTTGACTTTGGTGAGCTGCTCTTGAGGATATTGCTTATTAAACCTGGTGTCTGCTTGAAATAATGAGGTCATCACTGGAGAGGTCACGGAACCTCTCCAGTGGCAGTGAAGTCATCTACTCTTGGTTTCAACGGGGGTCTTACTGGTGATGCTGCTCCCATCTTTATTAAACTTTCAGTGGCAACCAAGTATAGTGTTTGATGAACTATCTTCCACAGGAACTTTGCAAGCATTTGACACCTGTTTTTGTTGTTGTTGTTGTTAAGGGTCTACAATCAATTTTATTTTAATATAATCTAAACACATACCATTTAGAAAATACCAAGAAAAACTTATGTACAAGAGTTGATGCTATTGCATTTGGATAAAGCTGGCAAGTTCTTGCTACTAGCGTAGCCCAGGAAACACCACCGAGGAAACCTAATGTACTGGAATAGATGTTGAGGTGTTTGGCCTGCAGTTTGCTAGCTCTCAGGGTTAACCTGAAGTTGTCAATGTTTGGTACAAGGTATAAAATTTCATTGGTTACCCTGCGACCGTTAGGACTTCTTATACTTCTTCTATCTAAATTTTTAAACAGACTAATCATCTCTTAATTCCACGTTTTCTGGAATAGTCTTCAGTGCTAATCTTGCAAACAAAATATCTCTATCCCGTCAAAACACAGTTTGATAACTGGTGCAAATGCCTGTTCAACAGCTCTTAAATCTTTGACTTCTTCCTGTAATTTCAACTTGTCATCGAATGAGGTGAAAAAATCACTTCAATTGACATGTCTGGGTGCAACACACAGTGCATCAATATCTACACCTTTTGTATGCACTCTTCATCTGTAAGATCCACTTGTAAAAATTTTCCCACCAACATTTTCAATGACAGATTGTGGAAGATTCTTGCTTTCACTGGCTTCTTGTATCCACTCTTTTACCAGGTTATTTAATTTTCCCAAAATTAAAATCCCATGCTGCAGTTCTTCCCCTTCAAAAACCCCAAAGGACTTCGGAGTCTCCACCAGCTTCTGTGTCAGCAGGCAGTCCGTCTCCTTGGGGGCTGCTAAACTGATGGGGAAAGTAGCGCCATAGTGCTTCTGTGGCGGCTGTGTTTGCTGTGATCCCTGCATTGTAACTGGAAGCAGCAGCATCTCCTTCCCACCCCTACTCCCACCCCTACCCCTCACCGCTGCTGCTGCCCTGGGCATGATCCACTGAGGCAGTGGGGAGCGAGGGGCCTGCCTTAGCCCTGGGTCCAATCCTGCTCCTATACCCGCTCCTGCGGATTAAAGCCCATTTACCACCCTTGTGTTGCAAGCAAGTGAAATTTATCTTTCTTAGAAACATACATTCAGATCATGATGTGACATCCTTGAGAAAAATAGTTGGAAGTTACAAATTGTTATTTTTCTCTTTTTCCCAGAATAGAGGGAAAAATATCACCATATGCATAGTGAATGTTAAAGAGGCTTTCAGGTTTCAAACAAGAAATTTGACCAGGGGACTGTTGGACCACAAACCAGAATAAAAAAAGTACATTATATGTATAGATACACACATTTCTATATGCAAATATGTAGATATATATTTAAGATATAGAAATATATGTACACATATATTTAAAATCCTTGTTAACAGTTTTCAAGTAATTTTCAATTACTTATTCACTCAGAAGACATTTCTTGAGTTTCTATTTTATGACAAGTCTTTATGTTGTGTGAGATTTTTTCATCCATACAAAAATCTGCTTACAGCTTAAGATGGAAATGTGCAAAAGACAAAGCAGAGTTAAATCCCAGCCATGGAAAAACATCTAATTTGAGAGGCAAACTAAAAAAGTTGTGTCCTTTGAGTGATAGTTTTATTTTTCGCAGTATTAATGGAGAATCTTTTCTGTACCAGACAGTGGGTTGTGGACTGGGTTACTATGCTGTATAGATACACAGCCACATTCTTAAATTGAGGTCCTCAAATTTACAGTATTGTTTCCTGGTCATTAAGTAGACATCACCCTTGTCAGAGACTTAGAACTTCTTACTGTGATATTCTTTAATTAAACAATTTTATCAAAATCTAACGCATCTATCATAGATCTTAGGCACCTCAGAGCCAAGACACTAAGTCTGTTATGGAGGAGCTTATTGCTGGAGGAATATGCTCCTCCTGACTTGAAGCTTTACCACACATTTTCTTTTACCCGCTGATCCAGAGACTCTCACAGAACAAGAAGCACATTTTTTGTAAAGTCTGACTCACCACCCGCCCAGGACACAGAGGCTCCCAGGAGCAGATGAAGTAAATGGCCTGGCTTGGTACATAAGAAGCATCTGAAATTCACAGACTACCCTGGACATCAGGCCCCAGCCTGCTTGCCTGCCTTATGCTGTGAAATAGTGATGCCATAGCTGTTCAGATGGGGTGGAATTCTGGTCAAAGGCAAGAGACAAAGCCAAGCTCTTCAGGGGTTGTCTTGGTTAGAGGTACATTAAATATGGTTTATTCCCGAATAGAGGGAAAAATATCACCATATGCATAGTGAATGTTAAAGAGGCTTTCAGGTTTCAAACAAGAAATTTGACCAGGGGACTGTTGGACCACAAACCAGAATAAAAAAAGTACATTATATGTATAGATACACACATTTCTATATGCAAATATGTAGATATATATTTAAGATATAGAAATATATGTACACATATATTTAAAATCCTTGTTAACAGTTTTCAAGTAATTTTCAATTACTTATTCACTCAGAAGACATTTCTTGAGTTTCTATTTTATGACAAGTCTTTATGTTGTGTGAGATTTTTTCATCCATACAAAAATCTGCTTACAGCTTAAGATGGAAATGTGCAAAAGACAAAGCAGAGTTAAATCCCAGCCATGGAAAAACATCTAATTTGAGAGGCAAACTAAAAAAGTTGTGTCCTTTGAGTGATAGTTTTATTTTTCGCAGTATTAATGGAGAATCTTTTCTGTACCAGACAGTGGGTTGTGGACTGGGTTACTATGCTGTATAGATACACAGCCACATTCTTAAATTGAGGTCCTCAAATTTACAGTATTGTTTCCTGGTCATTAAGTAGACATCACCCTTGTCAGAGACTTAGAACTTCTTACTGTGATATTCTTTAATTAAACAATTTTATCAAAATCTAACGCATCTATCATAGATCTTAGGCACCTCAGAGCCAAGACACTAAGTCTGTTATGGAGGAGCTCATTGCTGGAGGAATATGCTCCTCCTGACTTGAAGCTTTACCACACATTTTCTTTTACCCGCTGATCCAGAGACTCTCACAGAACAAGAAGCACATTTTTTTTGTAAAGTCTGACTCACCACCTGCTCAGGACACAGAGGCTCCCAGGAGCAGATGAAGTAAATGGCCTGGCTTGGTACATAAGAAGCATCTGAAATTCACAGACTACCCTGGACATCAGGCCCCAGCCTGCTTGCCTGCCTTATGCTGTGAAATAGTGATCCCATAGCTCTTCGGATGGGGTGGAATTCTGGTCCAGAGGGAAGAGGCAAGAAGACCAAAGCCAGACGCTTCCTTCTAGGGGTCTGTGTCTTGCTCTGGGTTAAATGGTATAGGTCATGCTAACTTAACCTAGCATATTGTTTAGTTTCTTGGAGAAAGTATTGAACGAATCATCTCAGTTGGAGAGAGAAAGTTAAGGGTTTATGGCAAAAGGAATAAAATAAATCTATCCCTCATGACTCAATGGTAAAAAATCGACTTGCCAGTGCAGGAGACTCGGGTTCAATCTCTGCATTGGGAAGATCCCCTGGAGAAGGAAATGACAGCCCACTCCTGTATTCTTCCCTGGGAAATCCCATGGACAGAGGAGCCTGACAGGCAACAGTCCCTGAGGTCACCAAAAGAGCCAGACTCATCTTGGCCACTGAACAACAACAGCACCTACACTGGTGTGTGTAAGCGTTGGGGTAATTGGGGAGGGTAGGAATTGGGTGGGAGAAGTGTCAGGCTCATTTTTACTATAGTTCTGTGGTCATAACCCCTCCCTTCCTCCAGCAGTCATTTATCTCTGCTGAATAATGTCATCAATGCACTATTTTTACAGAAACATTAAGCTTTGGGGCAGGAATGTTTTTCTTCATTGTTAGAATTCTCACCTTTGAACTTCCATTTTAGAGGCAAACTAGAGTGAATGGCTTTATTTTTACATTTAGCTCAACTTGGTATAAATCTGCAAATGGCTTTTGAGGGATCCAGATATTTTATTTTTCAAATCATTTCTTTTTTTTTTTTTTTTTTTTGCAAAGTGCTATTAGCAGGTGGAGCTCATGACTTCAGGCATTTTTCAGGCAGTGAGCTCAGTGAGATCTGAAAATTAACTAAGCCATTTATAGATTCATAGAATGCTGGCTAGGAAAGGAACCTCAGCCACGTCCCACTTAACCCCCTAATATTCCATGTGACAAAACAACATCTCACAGGACCTGGATTGGTTGAGCCTGGGATGGGAAGCTGTCTCTGGCCTTCTGGCTCAGGGCTCTGCAGCTCCTTTGCTAGCTCCTTCAGGGCAGGGCAGGAAACTTAGATATCCAGGCCTGAGAGGAGGGTAAGGGAACTAGACCTGGAGCTCAAGCTGCTAGCTCAGGTTCTTGTGCCCAACTGCACAGTGAGGCCAAACAAACTGAAACATGTGGGAGTTCAAAGCAGAGACAGGTTTCTTGCAGGCTCATGCAAAGAGAGAGGTGGCTTATGCCCTGAAAAGCCCCATGCTCCCCAAGGGGTTTCCCTGAGGCATTTTTAAGAGCCTGGTGAGGGAAGAGGCTTGCAAGATAGGTGATCAACTTGTGTACAGTTCTCTAATTGACTGATGGTGAAGGAACGAAGTGGAATCACAGGGGTTAATATTATCAGTCCTTAGGCTCCAGGAGGCCTGGGCACATACTTATTGGCTTCCTTTGGGTGGGAAGCAGGGGTTTCACATCTGCAAAACAACTCAGGAAATGTGCACCAGATAACTTTGTTGTCTATTCAATGGCTACGTCAGAGAGGAGCTAAAGCAGAGGATGTGAGGGAAGGCCCCATAGAATCCTGCTTGGTTACAGAGCTGGTCCTTAGCTTCAAGCCGGTGTTGACATGTGGGTCAGTGATCCAGTGTTGTTAGTTCACCTGATTCTTTCAAGAAAACCGAAAGACTCGATATTTAGGAGACATTTTACAATTATAAGATTTTTTTAAAACAAATTCTATCTAATAATTTTAGAATATTCAGTGGGCCCAACTAGGCCAAACTGTGAATCTCTAGTTTGTAACTTCTGATCTAGGTGAACTGTGCTTTGAGAATTTCTAGGATGGAAAGTGAGGACCATGGTCATGGCTTCAGACATTTAAAATCTGAAAGGTAGCAGAGGTTCTTGTTCCAAGTGTGGAGCAAAAACTAGTGGGCAGAGAACTTTGGTTCAATAATAACTATTTTCTCCTCCTCGGAATTATTCAAGAGGAGTGAGGCATTAGTGTGCCATAGAGCAGAGGTCACTGGGCCCTGTGCTGGAGGGAGGCCTGGGGACTGGCACTTTCCTGAGTCCTTGGCAAATCCAGGGAGATAAAGTTACCTGTATATAGTTTGCCCTTACTCTTTCAAATAACACCCCATCAGTTTGATTCCTTCTTCTACTAAGGAATTACTTTCCATCTTCCCCATAATGGCACTTTGCTTTCCTGTCCATAAAACATTGTGCAAGTCTTCTTTACCACTGTATATCCACCTCTCACTAGGAATATTCCTCTTTTCTAGAGTTCTTGTGGCTTAAACATGTGGGAGTTCAAAGCAGAGACAGGTTTCTTGCAGGCTCATGCAAAGAGAGAGGTGGCTTATGCCCTGAAAAGCCCCATGCTCCCCAAGGGGTTTCCCTGAGGCATTTTTAAGAGCCTGGTGAGGGAAGAGGGTTGCAAGATAGGTGATCAACTTGTGTACAGTTCTCTAATTGACTGATGGTGAAGGAACGAAGTGGAATCACAGGGGTTAATATTATCAGTCCTTAGGCTCCAGGAGGCCTGGGCACATACTTATTGGCTTCCTTTGGGTGGGAAGCAGGGGTTTCACATCTGCAAAACAACTCAGGAAATGTGCACCAGATAACTTTGTTGTCTATTCAATGGCTACGTCAGAGAGGAGCTAAAGCAGAGGATGTGAAGGAAGGCCCCATAGAATCCTGCTTGGTTACAGAGCTGGTCCTTAGCTTCAAGCCGGTGTTGACATGTGGGTCAGTGATCCAGTGTTGTTAGTTCACCTGATTCTTTCAAGAAAACCGAAAGACTCGATATTTAGGAGACATTTTACAATTATAAGATTTTTTTAAAACAAATTCTATCTAATAATTTTAGAATATTCAGTGGGCCCAACTAGGCCAAACTGTGAATCTCTAGTTTGTAACTTCTGATCTAGGTGAACTGTGCTTTGAGAATTTCTAGGATGGAAAGTGAGGACCATGGTCATGGCTTCAGACATTTAAAATCTGAAAGGTAGCAGAGGTTCTTGTTCCAAGTGTGGAGCAAAAACTAGTGGGCAGAGAACTTTGGTTCAATAATAACTATTTTCTCCTCCTCGGAATTATTCAAGAGGAGTGAGGCATTAGTGTGCCATAGAGCAGAGGTCACTGGGCCCTGTGCTGGAGGGAGGCCTGGGGACTGGCACTTTCCCTGAGTCCTTGGCAAATCCAGGGAGATAAAGTTACCTGTATATAGTTTGCCCTTACTCTTTCAAATAACACCCCATCAGTTTGATTCCTTCTTCTACTAAGGAATTACTTTCCATCTTCCCCCCATAATGGCACTTTGCTTTCCTGTCCATAAAACATTGTGCAAGTCTTCTTTACCACTGTATATCCACCTCTCACTAGGAATATTCCTCTTTTCTCAATATTTGGCTACACCAACTCAAAAATTTTTTCCTTTTTCTTTTTTTTTGGTGGTGGTGGGGAGTTGGGGTTGGGAAGCAGGCGGGCCACTTCTATACATCTTTCATTTGTCCATTTTCATCCATCTTTGTTCTTTGGCCCGTGTGGGCCTCCCATCGCGGTGGCCTCTGTCATCACAGAGCACCGGCTCTGGGTGCATGCGCTCCAGAGCTCGGGCTAGGTAATTGGACACATCGGTCCAGCCGCTCCACGGCACGTGGGATCTTCCCAGGCCAGGGATCAAACCGGCGCCCCTTGCATTGCAAGGTGGTGTCCTTACCCACTGGACCACTAGGGAAGCCCTGTTTTCTTTTAAATACATCATGTATGTATCATTATCTAGAACAAGGGTCTACAGACTAGGGCTGGCTTGCCTCCTGTTTTTGTACAGTTTTTGTTAGAACATGGTTACAGCTATCATTTACATGCTCTCTATGGTTACTTTCTCTGCAGCAGAGCCAAGTAGTGGAGACAAAGACCATAAGGCCTGCAAAGGCTAAAGTATTCACTCACTGGCCCTTTATGAAAAAGTTTATTGACTCCTGATCTATATGAAAATGATTGTACTAGATAGATAATCTGAAAAAAAATGTACAAAGGATACAAGAACAACCACGTGCAATGACCAGATGAAACAGCCATTGATTTTTTAGTGTATTTTAATGATATATCATCATAAATTAAAACCAAGTGTGGAGCAAAAACTAGTGGGCAGAGAACTTTGGTTCAATAATAACTATTTTCTCCTCCTCGGAATTATTCAAGAGGAGTGAGGCATTAGTGTGCCATAGAGCAGAGGTCACTGGGCCCTGTGCTGGAGGGAGGCCTGGGGACTGGGACTTTCCTGAGTCCTTGGCAAATCCAGGGAGATAAAGTTACCTGTATATAGTTTGCCCTTACTCTTTCAAATAACACCCCATCAGTTTGATTCCTTCTTCTACTAAGGAATTACTTTCCATCTTCCCCCCATAATGGCACTTTGCTTTCCTGTCCATAAAACATTGTGCAAGTCTTCTTTACCACTGTATATCCACCTCTCACTAGGAATATTCCTCTTTTCTCAATATTTGGCTACACCAACTCAAAAAAATTTTTTTCCTTTTTTCTTTTTTTTTTGGTGGTGGTGGGGGAGTTGGGGTTGGGGAGGGGGGCAGGCGGGCCACTTCTATTGGTCTTTCATTTATTTATTTTTCATCCATCTTTGTTCTTTGGCCCATGTGGGCCTTCCATCGCGGTGGCCTCTGTCGTAGCAGAGCACCGGCTCTGGGCGCATGCGCTCCAGAGCTCGGGCTAGGTAATTGGACACATCGGTCCAGCCGCTCCACGGCACGTGGGACCTTCCCAGGCCAGGGATGGAACTGGCGCCCCTTGCTCTGCAAGGCGGTGTCCTTACCCACTGGACCACCAGGGAAGCCCTGTTTTCTTTTAAATACATCATGTATGTATCATTATCTAGAACAAGGGTCTACAGACTAGGGCTGGCTTGCCTCCTGTTTTTGTACAGTTTTTGTTAGAACATGGTTACAGCTATCATTTACATGCTCTCTATGGTTACTTTCTCTGCAGCAGAGCCAAGTAGTGGAGACAAAGACCATAAGGCCTGCAAAGGCTAAAGTATTCACTCACTGGCCCTTTATGAAAAAGTTTATTGACTCCTGATCTATATGAAAATGATTGTACTAGATAGATAATCTGAAAAAAAATGTACAAAGGATACAAGAACAACCACGTGCAATGACCAGATGAAACAGCCATTGATTTTTTAGTGTATTTTAATGCATATATTCATCATAAAATTAAAACCACACTAGGAACACAATTTCTTGTTTAACAAAAGGTGATTTTCTTGTCATAGAGCTTTTAATATTCTATATCTGTGTTATTTTAATCAGATGTATAATAATCTCTATAATACTCCAAGTCCATATCTGTTACATAATGATTATTATTATTTTAACTGTGCAGCTTTCACTGCTAACAACAGGGATTGAACCCAGGACATTCACAGTGAAAACACAGAGTCCTAACCATTGGGTTATGGGGAAATTTTAATAGGAGGTATTTCCCATATTATGTATTTGCATGTGTACATGCTCAGTCACTTCAGTGACATCCTGCTCTTTGTGACCCCATGAGCTATAGCCTACCAAGCCCCTCTGTCCATGGGATTCTCCAAGCAAGAATACTGGAGTGGGTTGCCATGCCCTCCTTTAGGGGATCTTCCCAACACTGAGATTGACTCTGAGTCTCCTGCACTGTAGGATTCTTTATCCCCTGAGCCATCTGGGAAACCCTATATTATGCATTAATGATACATCAATTTTTATTGTGGTATTTAAGGTGTGCTTTACACGTAAAAGTTTACTTAGGGCTTCCCTGGTGGTTCAGTGGGTAAAGAGTCTGCCTTGCAGTGCAAGGGGCACCGGTTTGATCCCTGGCCTGGGAAGATTCCATGTGCCACAGAGTGGGTGGACCAGTGTGTCCAATTATGAGCCAGCATTCTGGAGTGCATGCGCCCAGAGCTGGTGCTCTGCAACAAGAGAGGCTACTGCAATGGGAAGCCCACACAGGCCAAAGAATAAAGATGGATGAAAATGAATAAATAAATAAACAATAAAAGAGGCCAAAATTTTTCGAAAAGTTTAATCCTTTTAAGTGCTTATTAACTTCATTTTACAAATGAGATATGATGCGTTTCTGTGACTTGGTCAACTTATAGAGCTAGGCTATCTGACAGCTGACCCTATATTCTCAGCTATCCAACTATTAATGGACACTGAAGTTGATTTTATCGTTTTTTTTGTTGTTGGAGGGGAGATGCCTATTAGAAATATTCATTAGTGAATATCAATGTACCTAAGCGATTAACTGAATTTCACATTATTTCCATAGAATTCATCCTCCAAAGCAGAACTAACAAATCCCAAAGTTCCTTGAGGTTCCTCAAACACACTGAAGAGTCACTTTTCAGAAAAGTTGGAATAACATATGCTGACTGCCTGTGAGGGTGCCAACCTCCAAATATTCAGTACCAAGTACTATGCTTTATCCATTCTGTTTTTGTTCTTGTATCAAGGGAAGAGGGATCCTGGAGGCTGCCTCTTTGTAGGGTGGTTATGACCAGGTGACTCCTGTCAGAGTGACTTCTGGGAAAGATGTTTTCTGGATAAAAAAGGACAGGCTTGGTTGGCACACGTCTTTTGCCCTTTGCCCTTCCACCTCTTCTAGCCATCTTGTGACCAAGCACAGGAAGCTGCAGGCTGGAATTGGCAAGTAGAAGGAAAGGTAGATCCCTGTGAATACCTTGTGGGAAAAAGTACCCCAGGTGAATGAACCCTCTATTGCTGCAGTTCTGATACTCAGCTTGATGTCTACAGTCCTGTCCACACCCAGGGAAAGCTCAAAGGAGGGGTAAGGCTGTCTCTGTAAATTCTCTTTACCTGTATTTTTCCATTACCTCTTCCTCAGGCTAGGTTTTAGTGTTTCTTCTTCCAATTTGTATGAATCTTTATATAGTCTTATAGATATTAAGATATAGATATTTGAGGTTGTTATGTCTTTTAATTTTTATGATGGTTTGCTTGTTAAGAGGTGGTATCTCCATCAAAATGTACAATTTGTCTTCACAATTAGTAATAGGGACACATTTATATTTCCCAGTAACCTGTCATTTAATTGTTTTATCATCCACTGTCTCCTTCTCAGAATCCATTATCCTTTGGGAACTGCAAATCCGTGACTTTCCAATGATCTAATCCCTTCCATGTTTATCAGCTGCCATTCTTCTGTGAAAAGAGCTTTCCCTGTTTTTCTGCTCTCTTCTGTTGGGAAGAATCACTGTGTCCTGATGGATTTTTACTGACTCAGTGTGATATAATCAATTACAATTGTGATTCTTTTGAGGCTCAAATTAACCCAATTTTGGCAAGGGGGAGCTTTCATATTATTTCTAACACAAGAAATTGAATGCTTACATGTCTTTTTAAATTTCTACCTGTCCCTCCCTCCTTCCTTTCTTTCCTTTCTTTCTCTTTGGTTGGGGGTCAGAAGTGTTTATAAAATTGGCTAAAATGAGAGCAATGTGAAGTAACAGCACTAGAAGGAGGTCTTATCTTGCCCTTGTCCTTAATTAAATTAGATTTAGTTTTCCATGATTAAATAGTACAGGCTGTTTATTTCATTTAAAAAAAAAAGTGTTACTCTATTCCTAGTTTAGAATGATGTTGTAAACACTGAATTCAAGGGGGAATTCACTGAATTAATCATTATGTTTTCTCCTTTAATCTAATGAAGTCATCAGTTACATTAATATTTCCTAGTAATTAAACCATCTTTATTGTCTTCAAATACATTCAGCTCAAACATTGTTTATTATTTTTTGCATTTTGATTCAGTATACTTAGCTATATACATTGTATACATGTATTTCATAAATATGTTTACTGTATTATATATATAACTAAATATAGATGAACGAGGAGATTGGTTTACATCTTTATTATACTATGTATTTGAAATTTATAAAAATGAATCGGGAAACTGTTGTTTAAGTTCCCTTGAAAAATAAATACAATGTCAGGATTATTATTACCTAGAATTCAGAAAGCCTTTATCTGTAAAATCTCCTTGGGCTTTAGGCCGTTTTCAGGGTCAATCTAAGTTAATTCTTTCAACTCATAGCTATTGCACTGTTTATGTTACTGAACCAAGCTTGAATTTGCTTGCTTGTGCACAGTAAAGCCAATCTACTGACAGCTGGGTTGTGGTGAGGAAAGAGCAGGGTTTCTTTCAGGGTAGCAAGGAAGGAGTACAGATAGCTAGAGCTTAAAAGGCCTGGACTCCCCAAGGCTTTCTGGGAAAAGATTTAAAGACAAGGTTGGGGGAGGGGGGATACTTGTAAGGTATATGATCAGCCTGTGGACATTCTGGTTTGTTGAGGGAGTGTGCTAAGTCACTTCTGTTGTGCCTGACTCTTTGTGACCCCATGGACTATAGCCCACCAGGTTCCTCTGTCCATGAGATTCTCCAGGAGAAAATACTGCAGTGGGTTGCTATTTCCTTCTTCAGGGGATCTTCCCAACCTAGGGATCAAGCTTGCATCTCTTATGTCTCCTGTGTTGGCAGGCAGGTTCTTTACCACCAGTGCTGCATGTCTGATTTGTTGATGGTGAGGTAGTTGGAACTTTCTGGTTCTCAACTGTCTGCGGTCTACTTGCTTGTGGGCAGCATACAGTTGACTTCTTCCGTCTGATATGGATTTCAGTATCTGCAGAACAGTCTGAAGGACATGGCTAGAATGTTATCTATAGCCTTGATGTTGTTTAGTCACCAAGTCCTGGCTGACTCTGCAACCCCATGGACTGTAGCACACCAGGCTTCCTTGTCCTTCACTATCAACTCATGTCCATTGAGTCAGTGATGCCAGCCAACCACCTCATCCTCTGTCACCCCCTTCTTCTCCTGCCATTAATCTTCCCCGGCATCAAGGTCTTTTCCAATGAGTTGGCTCAACCCATTGCATGGCCAAAGTATTGGAGCTTCAACTTTAGCATCAGTCCTTCTAGTGAATATTTAGGGTTTGATCTTGCAATCCAAAGACTCTCAAGAGTCTTCTCCAGCATCACAATTCAAACTCATCAATTCTTTGGCATTAAACCTTGAATCGAAACTGTTGTTTAAGTTCCCTTGAAAAATAAATACAATGTCAGGATTATTATTACCTAGAATTCAGAAAGCCTTTATCTGTAAAATCTCCTTGGGCTTTAGGCCGTTTTCAGGGTCAATCTAAGTTAATTCTTTCAACTCATAGCTATTGCACTGTTTATGTTACTGAACCAAGCTTGAATTTGCTTGCTTGTGCACAGTAAAGCCAATCTACTGACAGCTGGGTTGTGGTGAGGAAAGAGCAGGGTTTCTTTCAGGGTAGCAAGGAAGGAGTACAGATAGCTAGAGCTTAAAAGGCCTGGACTCCCCAAGGCTTTCTGGGAAAAGATTTAAAGACAAGGTTGGGGGAGGGGGGATACTTGTAAGGTATATGATCAGCCTGTGGACATTCTGGTTTGTTGAGGGAGTGTGCTAAGTCACTTCTGTTGTGCCTGACTCTTTGTGACCCCATGGACTATAGCCCACCAGGTTCCTCTGTCCATGAGATTCTCCAGGAGAAAATACTGCAGTGGGTTGCTATTTCCTTCTTCAGGGGATCTTCCCAACCTAGGGATCAAGCTTGCATCTCTTATGTCTCCTGTGTTGGCAGGCAGGTTCTTTACCACCAGTGCTGCATGTCTGATTTGTTGATGGTGAGGTAGTTGGAACTTTCTGGTTCTCAACTGTCTGCGGTCTACTTGCTTGTGGGCAGCATACAGTTGACTTCTTCCGTCTGATATGGATTTCAGTATCTGCAGAACAGTCTGAAGGACATGGCTAGAATGTTATCTATAGCCTTGATGTTGTTTAGTCACCAAGTCCTGGCTGACTCTGCAACCCCATGGACTGTAGCACACCAGGCTTCCTTGTCCTTCACTATCAACTCATGTCCATTGAGTCAGTGATGCCAGCCAACCACCTCATCCTCTGTCACCCCCTTCTTCTCCTGCCATTAATCTTCCCCGGCATCAAGGTCTTTTCCAATGAGTTGGCTCAACCCATTGCATGGCCAAAGTATTGGAGCTTCAACTTTAGCATCAGTCCTTCTAGTGAATATTTAGGGTTTGATCTTGCAATCCAAAGACTCTCAAGAGTCTTCTCCAGCATCACAATTCAAACTCATCAATTCTTTGGCATTAAACCTTCTTTATGGAAGGCTCTTCACATCCATCCATGACTACTGGAAAAACCATAGCTCTGACTGTATGGACCTTGGTTGACAAAGTGATGTCTCTGCTTTTTTAATATGCTGTCTAGGTTTGTCATAGCTTTTCTTCCAAGGATCAAGTGCTGTAATTTCATGGCTGCAGTCACTATCCACCATGATTTTGGAGTCCAAGAAAATGAAGTCTGTCATTGTTTCCATTGTTTGCCAATCTATTTACTGTAAAGTGATGGGACTGGATGCCATGATCTTAGTTTTTTGAATTCTGAGTTTTGAGTCAGCTTTTTCACTCTCCTCTTTTACCCTCATCAAGAGGCTTTTTAGTTCCCTTTTGCTTTCTGCCATTATAGTGGTATTACCTGCATATCTGAGGTTGTTATTATTTCTCACAGCAATCTTGATTCCAGCTTGTAAGTCATAAAGTCTGGCATTTCACCTGATGTACTCTGCATATAAGTTAAATAAGAAGGGTGACAATATATAGCCTTGATGTACTCCTTTGCCAGTTTTGAACTAGTACATTGTTCCATGTAAGGTCATAACTGTTGCTTGTCCTGCATGCAGGCTTCTTAACAGGCAGGTAAGGTGGTCTGATATTCTCATTTCTTTAAGAATTTTCCATAGTTTGCTGTGACCATATACTCAAAGGCTTTAGTGAAGCCAATGAAGCAGAAATAGGTGTTTTTCTGGAATTCCCTTGCTCTTTCTATGATCCAAATTGTTGTCAATTTGATGTGTGGTTCCTCTGCCTTTTCTAAATCCATCTTTTACCTCTGGAAGTTCTGGGCTCATGTTCTGTTGAAGCCTAGTTTGAAGAATTTTGAGCGTTACCTTGTAAGTATGTGAAATGAGTGTAGTTACACGGTAGTTAGAACATTCTTTGGCATTGCCTTTTTTGGAGTTTGGAATGAAAAATGACCTTTCCATTCCTGTGGCCACTGCTGCTGAGTTTTCCAAATTTGCTGGCATATTGAATGCAGCACTTTAACACCATCATATTTTAGGATTTGAAATAGCTCAGCCGGAATTCCATCACCTCCAGTAGCTTTGTCTGTGGCAATGCTTCCTAAGTCCAACTTGACTTCACACTCCTTGCCATTTCTAAGGAGGAACCCTGAGCCCATGAGGAAGAACTAAAGTCCTTGACTTTTTTTTCATGGCTAAACTGTTGTTATTTTGTCTAAACTTGACTGTTCTACTTCCTTTGTCCATTTTCTCACTTCTATGATTAAAGTTACCCTTTGGAACCTGGGGAAGGCCTAAGTGGATAAAGGTTTTTTACATAGAAGCAGCAGATGAGGAATTGGGGGTGAGGTCTGTTCTAGGAAAACCCCATAGGGACCTGCTTGGTTACAATTANAGTTTTTTTAGACAGATAAACTATTTGTATTCCACCATGATTTTGGAGTCCAAGAAAATGAAGTCTGTCATTGTTTCCATTGTTTGCCAATCTATTTACTGTAAAGTGATGGGACTGGATGCCATGATCTTAGTTTTTTGAATTCTGAGTTTTGAGTCAGCTTTTTCACTCTCCTCTTTTACCCTCATCAAGAGGCTTTTTAGTTCCCTTTTGCTTTCTGCCATTATAGTGGTATTACCTGCATATCTGAGGTTGTTATTATTTCTCACAGCAATCTTGATTCCAGCTTGTAAGTCATAAAGTCTGGCATTTCACCTGATGTACTCTGCATATAAGTTAAATAAGAAGGGTGACAATATATAGCCTTGATGTACTCCTTTGCCAGTTTTGAACTAGTACATTGTTCCATGTAAGGTCATAACTGTTGCTTGTCCTGCATGCAGGCTTCTTAACAGGCAGGTAAGGTGGTCTGATATTCTCATTTCTTTAAGAATTTTCCATAGTTTGCTGTGACCATATACTCAAAGGCTTTAGTGAAGCCAATGAAGCAGAAATAGGTGTTTTCGGGAAATTTCCCCTTGCTCTTTCTATGATCCAAATTGTTGTCAATTTGATGTGTGGTTCCTCTGCCTTTTCTAAATCCATCTTTTACCTCTGGAAGTTCTGGGCTCATGTTCTGTTGAAGCCTAGTTTGAAGAATTTTGAGCGTTACCTTGTAAGTATGTGAAATGAGTGTAGTTACACGGTAGTTAGAACATTCTTTGGCATTGCCTTTTTTGGAGTTTGGAATGAAAAATGACCTTTCCATTCCTGTGGCCACTGCTGCTGAGTTTTCCAAATTTGCTGGCATATTGAATGCAGCACTTTAACACCATCATATTTTAGGATTTGAAATAGCTCAGCCGGAATTCCATCACCTCCAGTAGCTTTGTCTGTGGCAATGCTTCCTAAGTCCAACTTGACTTCACACTCCTTGCCATTTCTAAGGAGGAACCCTGAGCCCATGAGGAAGAACTAAAGTCCTTGACTTTTTTTTCATGGCTAAACTGTTGTTATTTTGTCTAAACTTGACTGTTCTACTTCCTTTGTCCATTTTCTCACTTCTATGATTAAAGTTACCCTTTGGAACCTGGGGAAGGCCTAAGTGGATAAAGGTTTTTTACATAGAAGCAGCAGATGAGGAATTGGGGGTGAGGTCTGTTCTAGGAAAACCCCATAGGGTCCTGCTTGGTTACAATTAGAGTTTCTACTTTCTCTTGAGACAGATAAACTATTTTACTAGCAAATTATCTATTTGCCCCAATTCAAACTGTTGTCTTTATTCTTTTGTAAGTTTTAAGTCCTAATCTATACTCTTAGTTCCTTTGGGTTTCTTAAATTTTATATTCCCCTCCCTCCCTCTTTCACCCTTCTCTTGGTCTCTTTTCTCCCTCTCTTCCTCCTTTTCTTTTTAAAATAACACTGGTTAGAAATTTGTCTAATTTATTTTTTAACCCAAGAACTAATGTTGGCATTTATTTTGTTTAGCACTTTCTTATAGCTAATCTTTTCATCTATGTGTCTGTTTTTTAATAATGGGAGTTATTTGTTTTTACATGATTATTTTTAATAATTGTGAGTCTCTTTTGCTTTTCCCTTTATGGTATCTTTGGATAAACAGCTAATTATTTTATATCTGTCTTGTCATGGTGATAATTCTAAGCCAGTCCTCCTTTCCTGCTGAGCCAAGATTTGTTCTAAGAATTTTTCTCAACATGGAGCCATACACTGTTACATGTAGGGTAGACAGTACTGCTATGTCCGTCTTTGGAAAATACAAGTGGTTGCAAGACTTCTCTACTATGTATGTGTGTGCTGAGTCGCTTCAGTCCTGTCCTACTTTTTGCAAACTTAAGGACTGTAACCTGCTAAGTTTCTCTGTCCATGGGCTTCTCCAGGCAAGAATGCTAGAGTGGGTTGCCCAATCATCTTTCAGGGATTTCCGGAAGTTTGGAATGAAAATGACCTTTCCATTCCTGTGGCCACTGCTGCTGAGTTTTCCAAATTTGCTGGCATATTGAATGCAGCACTTTAACACCATCATATTTTAGGATTTGAAATAGCTCAGCCGAATTCCATCACCTCCAGTAGCTTTGTCTGTGGCAATGCTTCCTAAGTCCAACTTGACTTCACACTCCTTGCCATTTCTAAGGAGGAACCCTGAGCCCATGAGGAAGAACTAAAGTCCTTGACTTTTTTTTCATGGCTAAACTGTTGTTATTTTGTCTAAACTTGACTGTTCTACTTCCTTTGTCCATTTTCTCACTTCTATGATTAAAGTTACCCTTTGGAACCTGGGGAAGGCCTAAGTGGATAAAGGTTTTTTACATAGAAGCAGCAGATGAGGAATTGGGGGTGAGGTCTGTTCTAGGAAAACCCCATAGGGTCCTGCTTGGTTACAATTAGAGTTTCTACTTTCTCTTGAGACAGATAAACTATTTTACTAGCAAATTATCTATTTGCCCCAATTCAAACTGTTGTCTTTATTCTTTTGTAAGTTTTAAGTCCTAATCTATACTCTTAGTTCCTTTGGGTTTCTTAAATTTTATATTCCCCTCCCTCCCTCTTTCACCCTTCTCTTGGTCTCTTTTCTCCCTCTCTTCCTCCTTTTCTTTTTAAAATAACACTGGTTAGAAATTTGTCTAATTTATTTTTTAACCCAAGAACTAATGTTGGCATTTATTTTGTTTAGCACTTTCTTATAGCTAATCTTTTCATCTATGTGTCTGTTTTTTAATAATGGGAGTTATTTGTTTTTACATGATTATTTTTAATAATTGTGAGTCTCTTTTGCTTTTCCCTTTATGGTATCTTTGGATAAACAGCTAATTATTTTATATCTGTCTTGTCATGGTGATAATTCTAAGCCAGTCCTCCTTTCCTGCTGAGCCAAGATTTGTTCTAAGAATTTTTCTCAACATGGAGCCATACACTGTTACATGTAGGGTAGACAGTACTGCTATGTCCGTCTTTGGAAAATACAAGTGGTTGCAAGACTTCTCTACTATGTATGTGTGTGCTGAGTCGCTTCAGTCCTGTCCTACTTTTTGCAAACTTAAGGACTGTAACCTGCTAAGTTTCTCTGTCCATGGGCTTCTCCAGGCAAGAATGCTAGAGTGGGTTGCCCAATCATCTTTCAGGGGATTTCCCTGACCCAGCAATTGAACCCACATCTCTTAAGACTCCTACATTGGCAGACAGGTTCTTTACCATTAGTGCCACATGGGAAGCCCCTTCTTTGTTCAAGTTCACTCAAGTTATGGTCTATTTAGCCCATGTTTCCCATTCTTAAGTTTTAATAGTACATTTATTCATATATATATATCCTTTTTCTGTATCTGCTAATCCCAAACTCCTAATTTATCCCTCCCCTACCCCCTTTTCCTCTTTAGCAACCATGAATTTTTGTCTAGTCTGTTTCTGTTTTGTAAATATGTTCAAATGTATCATTTTAGAGTTCATATATAAGTGATTACATGTGTATCTTTCACTTTAGTGAGATAACTTCTAGGTTAGCCTTTTTTCACTTAGTATAAATTCTAGGTCTATCCAGAGTAAATTTATTCTTTAATATGAACAGAATGAGTTTTTTATTCAGGCTGTGGAGAAATGTATGTTAAAGTAAGTTTTTAAGTGGCTGTTATCTGAGTCTTTTGATTTCTGAGGGATACTTTTCTCTTACCTTCATAAATAGTTTTTGAACTGTGACTAGTTTTTGTGTAATAGCTCTTGCCTTAAGACTCTTGAGATACTGTTTTATGATCCTCTATTTTTGGAGATCATGGATAAGTTTGAGGATAGCCTAAATTTAAATTTTTGTAGGTAATCTTTTTTGCTTTTGAATTTTTTTGCTTGAATACTTTCTGATTAAAAAAGTAGAATTAGAGCATTTCATCAAGATATTTAGGAATGCTATTTGTCAACCAATATCTCCTCTCTCCTCTCTTACTCATAGAACTCTGATTTAATTTTTGAATGGTTTAAAAGCTCTATTTCTCAGTCTTCACTGCCAAAGGTAATCATATGTCATACTTGAGTCCAGTGAGATATATTTGGAAGTCACTGGTGGGGGCTTTTTGGAAAGCTCTTGAAAGGGAGCTGACTCACCGGGCCGGCTGCATTTGCTCTTCCTTTTCCTCCATGTTCAGTCTGGAAAGTGGTTAGGATGGCTGGAGTGCCGGCAGCCATGCTTTAAGCTGGGGAGGAGAGTGACACCCTGAAGATGGTAGAGTGAGGACAGAAAACATGTAAGTCCCTGCTAGAGGGCTTCTCCAGGCAAGAATGCTAGAGTGGGTTGCCCAATCATCTTTCAGGGGATTTCCCTGACCCAGCAATTGAACCCACATCTCTTAAGACTCCTACATTGGCAGACAGGTTCTTTACCATTAGTGCCACATGGGAAGCCCCTTCTTTGTTCAAGTTCACTCAAGTTATGGTCTATTTAGCCCATGTTTCCCATTCTTAAGTTTTAATAGTACATTTATTCATATATATATATCCTTTTTCTGTATCTGCTAATCCCAAACTCCTAATTTATCCCTCCCTACCCCTTTTCCTCTTTAGCAACCATGAATTTTTGTCTAGTCTGTTTCTGTTTTGTAAATATGTTCAAATGTATCATTTTAGAGTTCATATATAAGTGATTACATGTGTATCTTTCACTTTAGTGAGATAACTTCTAGGTTAGCCTTTTTTCACTTAGTATAAATTCTAGGTCTATCCAGAGTAAATTTATTCTTTAATATGAACAGAATGAGTTTTTTATTCAGGCTGTGGAGAAATGTATGTTAAAGTAAGTTTTTAAGTGGCTGTTATCTGAGTCTTTTGATTTCTGAGGGATACTTTTCTCTTACCTTCATAAATAGTTTTTGAACTGTGACTAGTTTTTGTGTAATAGCTCTTGCCTTAAGACTCTTGAGATACTGTTTTATGATCCTCTATTTTTGGAGATCATGGATAAGTTTGAGGATAGCCAAAATTTTAAAATTTTTTGTAGGTAATCTTTTTTGCTTTTGAATTTTTTTGCTTGAATACTTTCTGATTAAAAAAGTAGAATTAGAGCATTTCATCAAGATATTTAGGAATGCTATTTGTCAACCAATATCTCCTCTCTCCTCTCTTACTCATAGAACTCTGATTTAATTTTTGAATGGTTTAAAAGCTCTATTTCTCAGTCTTCACTGCCAAAGGTAATCATATGTCATACTTGAGTCCAGTGAGATATATTTGGAAGTCACTGGTGGGGGCTTTTTGGAAAGCTCTTGAAAGGGAGCTGACTCACCGGGCCGGCTGCATTTGCTCTTCCTTTTCCTCCATGTTCAGTCTGGAAAGTGGTTAGGATGGCTGGAGTGCCGGCAGCCATGCTTTAAGCTGGGGAGGAGAGTGACACCCTGAAGATGGTAGAGTGAGGACAGAAAACATGTAAGTCCCTGGTAGGGTGGCTGCCCTTCCAGCCTGGATCTGTCGTGTTTGGACGTCTTGTTGCAGGAGGGAAAATAAACTTATCTCCTGGCTAAGCCACCTTTAGTGGCTTGTTCTGGTCAATGTCTTTGAACAAAATCCTTCTGCGATAAACAAATACCTCGTTCGTAAAAGGTAAACTGTATGTGGTTATCATCTTTTCATACATTGCTTTTTATTTTGACCTTTTTTGTTTTGTTTTATTTTCTTAGAGAGCTCTTTATTTGTTTTCTACATCTCTAATTTAAATTTCCATTCCAGAATACTTTATTTCTATTCGTTATTACTGTTACAGTTCTTATTCCTTTTTTTTAACCTTTTATTTTACTTTTAACTTTTACAGAGTTTTGTTGTTTACAGATATGTATATTCTCAGATTAGTCATATGTATATCCCCCCCATCCCACCCCTCCAGACTGTCACACAGCACCCCTGCAGAATCCCCTTTTCTCACAGAGCAATGACTATAGCTATTTTCTTCACATATGATAGTACAGGCCTTCATGCTATTTCCTTTACGCCTCCCACCCACTGTTCCTTCCCAACAATGTCCATATGTCCACTGTGCATGTCTGTCTTTCCGTCGCTTCACTGCATGTGCCATCATCACCATCCTACTAGATTCCATATATATGTGTTAGTATATTGTACTTGTCCTTCTCTTTCTGACTAACTTCACTTTTTATGATAGGTTCTAGATCCAGCCATCATTAGGGCTATTTGTCAACCAATATCTCTCTCTCCTCTCTTACTCATAGAACTCTGATTTAATTTTGAATGGTTTAAAAGCTCTATTTCTCAGTCTTCACTGCCAAAGGTAATCATATGTCATACTTGAGTCCAGTGAGATATATTTGGAAGTCACTGGTGGGGGCTTTTTGGAAAGCTCTTGAAAGGGAGCTGACTCACCGGGCCGGCTGCATTTGCTCTTCCTTTTCCTCCATGTTCAGTCTGGAAAGTGGTTAGGATGGCTGGAGTGCCGGCAGCCATGCTTTAAGCTGGGGAGGAGAGTGACACCCTGAAGATGGTAGAGTGAGGACAGAAAACATGTAAGTCCCTGGTAGGGTGGCTGCCCTTCCAGCCTGGATCTGTCGTGTTTGGACGTCTTGTTGCAGGAGGGAAAATAAACTTATCTCCTGGCTAAGCCACCTTTAGTGGCTTGTTCTGGTCAATGTCTTTGAACAAAATCCTTCTGCGATAAACAAATACCTCGTTCGTAAAGGTAAACTGTATGTGGTTATCATCTTTTCATACATTGCTTTTTATTTTGACCTTTTTTGTTTTGTTTTATTTTCTTAGAGAGCTCTTTATTTCTTTTCTACATCTCTAATTTAAATTTCCATTCCAGAATACTTTATTTCTATTCGTTATTACTGTTACAGTTCTTATTCCTTTTTTTTAACCTTTTATTTTACTTTTAACTTTTACAGAGTTTTGTTGTTTACAGATATGTATATTCTCAGATTAGTCATATGTATATCCCCCCCATCCCACCCCTCCAGACTGTCACACAGCACCCCTGCAGAATCCCCTTTTCTCACAGAGCAATGACTATAGCTATTTTCTTCACATATGATAGTACAGGCCTTCATGCTATTTCCTTTACGCCTCCCACCCACTGTTCCTTCCCAACAATGTCCATATGTCCACTGTGCATGTCTGTCTTTCCGTCGCTTCACTGCATGTGCCATCATCACCATCCTACTAGATTCCATATATATGTGTTAGTATATTGTACTTGTCCTTCTCTTTCTGACTAACTTCACTTTTTATGATAGGTTCTAGATCCAGCCACCTCATTAGGGCTGATTCTTCTGCATTTCTTTTAACAGCTGTGTAGTATTCCATTGTATATATGTACCAGAGCTTTTGTATCCATTTGTTCGTCGATGGGCATCTAGGTTGCTTCCATGTTGTAGGTATTGTATAGAGAGCTGCAGTGAACATTGGGGTACAGGTGCTTCTTTCGGATTTAATTTCATCAGGGTATAAGCCTAAGAGTGGGATTCCTGGGTCGTATGGTGCTCCTATTTTTAGTTTTTTAAGAAATCTCCATACTGTCTTCCATAGATCTTATTCCCTTTTTGTGTTATTTATTTATTATTCAGCCTTGCCACATGGTATGTGGCATGTTAGTTCCCCTACCAGGGATCTAACCTATAGCCCCTGCATTGGAAATATAGAATCTTGGCCACTGGAGTGCTAAGGGAGTTCACATATTTCTATTATTGACCTTTTTTTAAAAAAAACCAAAAATCTATATGTTTGTTTTTGTTTCAACTTGCACTTCATTCCGTTTCTTCTTTGAATTTATTTCCTCTGAAATTAAGTTCTTATTCACCTCATTTCTCATTTTGTCTCAAAGAGCCTTTCATGTATTTATGACACTTAATCAGAATGCAAAATACATTCCTTTCCTATTATTTGCTGTTGTTGCTTCGTCGCGCAGTTGTGTGCTGTAGCTACTCTTAAAGTATGCTTTTCCCTGAATCTTTGCAGTCATACTCTTTTTATCTACGTGTTATACAGTCTTTTTTTTTTTCAGTTTATTCACCTTTGGACAGTAGAAACCATCCAGGTTGATGTTTACCAGATGATGTTTACATAGGGCCCAATGTTCCCGCCTGTTCTCCTCAGTTCTGTGCAAGTTATTCCAGAAATTAGAGGAGTCCCGGTCCTAACGAGGCATGCTGAGATACCTACTCCAACCAGACTTTAGTGCCTTCTTGCTGTTTTATCTACTGGGACTTACCTGATGGGGCTTCCTTTGAATAAGTAGCTTCCCAGAGTTGCTGTATGTGTTTCTGCAATCACTTGCATCGGGTTTGTTATTGTAGGGCTTATCCTCTCTCTCAGGGATGCCAATTTCCATCCCAGGGTAGAGTCTTGGTGATGCTACTCCTGTAACCAGCTGAGGCTGGTACTGAAGCCCGGTTCAGCTGCATGCCACTCAAACCCCAATACTTGAGAGAAAAGTGTCGGTGGGAAAGTTTTCTTGTTCAGGAGGCCAGCAACCTGGGAAGGTGGTAGACCAATGCCCTAAGATCATCTTCAAAAAGGTTTTAAAGCAGTCTGAGAGAGGGGGCTACAGGCTGCATGACTAAGTCATGCACCATTCTCAGTTTGGTTGACATCCAAGTGAAGTTTCAAGCATTGATCACCTTCTGGTTTCAACCAGCTTGGGTCTACATGCTTGCTGTCAGCAGCTTTCATCTGGTGGGGGATCTGCTTCTAACAAAAAGAATTTGGCATTGTGTGTCATACCTTTATCTGTATCTTTCAGGAAACTGGGAGTCCAATGACTCTGCTAAGTGGCTATGTGGCTAGTTTATAGCCTAAATTGTAACCAGTTTCCAACAAGTGTCTACATCTTCACATTTTCTTATCGTTAACTCTTTTTTTCTTTTTTAATTTTTTTGGCATCTTTTATTGTTTGTTTGTTTATTTACTTATTTATTTTCATCCATCTTTATTCTTTGGCCTGTGTGGGCCCTCCATTGCTGTGGCCTCTCTCCTTGCAGAGCACTGGCTCTGGGCGCATGTGCTCCAGAGCTCTGGCTCCCCATTGGACACACGGGTCCAGCGATTCCACGGCATGTGGGATATTCCAGGGCCAGGGATCGAACCAGTGCCCCTTGCACTGCAAGGCAGACCCTCTACCCACTGGACCACCAGGAAAGCCCTCCTTATCGTTAACTCTTGAGACAGCTTTTTGAGAGGCTTGGGAGACTAAAATATTTCTTCAAAGAACAGGCAGGCAGAGGACATGGGGGAAGGAATGTGTCTAACCTTGGAAGGCCCTAGGGGATCATGCTTGACTACACCCCTTTGTTGAGGAGCTGCTGTCCCCTCCCTGTGACCTGTGATACCAGGTTCAGAGGCCTTCCGTAGCTGAATTCCACTCGTCCACCCAGCAGTACCTTCCTCTGCTCACCAAAGTGAAAACTCACCTCATTATAGCTTCTTCATGTCCACACTATGCTTATTCTCAGCTCTTAGATTATATTTATGATGTTTTTTTATCTGCTTTGAATGTGACTCTTGCCTCATTTCTGAAATTAGATGGTATGCTACAGGTGAAAGCCCCGTCTGCCTTCCCTATTTTCTTCAGAGTTACCCCCTGAACAAATCACAGTTTTCTAATCCAGGTATTGTAAAGCAGTCTGAGAGAGGTTTAAAAACAGTCTGAAAGTCAGCACCATTCTCAGTTTGGTTGACATCCAAGTGAAGTTTCAAGCATTGATCACCTTCTGGTTTCAACCAGCTTGGGTCTACATGCTTGCTGTCAGCAGCTTTCATCTGGTGGGGGATCTGCTTCTAACAAAAAGAATTTGGCATTGTGTGTCATACCTTTATCTGTATCTTTCAGGAAACTGGGAGTCCAATGACTCTGCTAAGTGGCTATGTGGCTAGTTTATAGCCTAAATTGTAACCAGTTTCCAACAAGTGTCTACATCTTCACATTTTCTTATCGTTAACTCTTTTAATTTTTTTGGCATCTTTTATTGTTTGTTTGTTTATTTACTTATTTATTTTCATCCATCTTTATTCTTTGGCCTGTGTGGGCCCTCCATTGCTGTGGCCTCTCTCCTTGCAGAGCACTGGCTCTGGGCGCATGTGCTCCAGAGCTCTGGCTCCCCATTGGACACACGGGTCCAGCGATTCCACGGCATGTGGGATATTCCAGGGCCAGGGATCGAACCAGTGCCCCTTGCACTGCAAGGCAGACCCTCTACCCACTGGACCACCAGGAAAGCCCTCCTTATCGTTAACTCTTGAGACAGCTTTTTGAGAGGCTTGGGAGACTAAAATATTTCTTCAAAGAACAGGCAGGCAGAGGACATGGGGGAAGGAATGTGTCTAACCTTGGAAGGCCCTAGGGGATCATGCTTGACTACACCCCTTTGTTGAGGAGCTGCTGTCCCCTCCCTGTGACCTGTGATACCAGGTTCAGAGGCCTTCCGTAGCTGAATTCCACTCGTCCACCCAGCAGTACCTTCCTCTGCTCACCAAAGTGAAAACTCACCTCATTATAGCTTCTTCATGTCCACACTATGCTTATTCTCAGCTCTTAGATTATATTTATGATGTTTTTTTATCTGCTTTGAATGTGACTCTTGCCTCATTTCTGAAATTAGATGGTATGCTACAGGTGAAAGCCCCGTCTGCCTTCCCTATTTTCTTCAGAGTTACCCCCTGAACAAATCACAGTTTTCTAATCCAGTTTATCCACACTGCACCTAAGAGACATTTCTTCCAGGGAGCTGAAAACACTGGTCAGTATCCTCAGTTCCCAGGGCTGTACTTTCAGGACCATTACCCTCAGTGAAAGTCCACACTCACCTCTGTTTTGTTGGTGGCCAAATCCAGCCCAGGATTTTCCTGACCTAACTCTGATCCCACTGAGATTTCAAGGCATTTCATCTGAGAAATCCTCTTATCGCTTCAAGTTTAATACGTCTAAAGCCAAATTTATGACCTCCTTCTAATAACATTGTAATTCTCCTAAACCTTAATAGTTGACCCATGTCCAAGTCAACATGTTGGAGCTAAACGCCAGACGCAAGAAGTATCACATTCTGCATGCCATTGAGATGGTTTCAGCCTTTCACTGTCCATCCTCATTGCTGCCACTATTGTGCAGGATTTAGTTACTTTATGTCTGAATCACCAAATAAGTATTTCTGCTCATCTCCTTCCTCTTGTCTCCTCCCCCCGCCCTCTCAACAGCAAATCAATTTTAGATTGATCTTCTTTTAGGCAGAACCTCAATGATGCTACCTCTTGGTGGGGGAAGTGCTGCCTTTTCCCTTTGACCTGTGGTATTTGGTTTAGAGACCGTCAATGGTTGGTTTCCACTTACCACCCGGTGTTACTTGTCACTGCTCTCCAAAATGCATACTTAAAAATAAACTGAATATTCATCTCATTAGTCTGTTCCGCACATCCATCCTATATATGTCATCAAGCTCTTAGATTTTACTTATGATTTATTTTCCTAGTGAAATGTTTTCTACATTCTTTATCACCATATCAGAACTTACCACCATTCAGAGACCCAGCTCAAGTTCAGCTGTCAGATAGGACTGACTGATACTTTAAAAAAAAAATGATCCTGGTCATTATAAACTGAATGAGACATATGTATTTAGAAATTATTCCTGTGGATCTGTGTATGATTTCTTTCACCGTACTCTCACGTAAATAGCTTATTTGTGTCATTCCTAAAAAGAACGTGCAATAAGTAAACTTCCCCCCCCTAGTTATAAGTCAGAATGAGGCTTCCCAGGTGGCACTAGTGGTAAAGAACCTGCCTGCCAATGCAGGATACGTAAGAGACATGAGTTTGATCCCTGGGTCAGGAAGATCCCCTGGAGGAGGGCATGGTGACTCGCTCCAGAAGTCTTTCCTAGAGAGTTCCATGGACAGAGGAGCCTGGGGAACTACAGTCCATGGGAAGTCCCCTTGGGCTGTACTTTCAGGACCATTACCCTCAGTGAAAGTCCACACTCACCTCTGTTTTGTTGGTGGCCAAATCCAGCCCAGGATTTTCCTGACCTAACTCTGATCCCACTGAGATTTCAAGGCATTTCATCTGAGAAATCCTCTTATCGCTTCAAGTTTAATACGTCTAAAGCCAAATTTATGACCTCCTTCTAATAACATTGTAATTCTCCTAAACCTTAATAGTTGACCCATGTCCAAGTCAACATGTTGGAGCTAAACGCCAGACGCAAGAAGTATCACATTCTGCATGCCATTGAGATGGTTTCAGCCTTTCACTGTCCATCCTCATTGCTGCCACTATTGTGCAGGATTTAGTTACTTTATGTCTGAATCACCAAATAAGTATTTCTGCTCATCTCCTTCCTCTTGTCTCCTCCCCCCGCCCTCTCAACAGCAAATCAATTTTAGATTGATCTTCTTTTAGGCAGAACCTCAATGATGCTACCTCTTGGTGGGGGAAGTGCTGCCTTTTCCCTTTGACCTGTGGTATTTGGTTTAGAGACCGTCAATGGTTGGTTTCCACTTACCACCCGGTGTTACTTGTCACTGCTCTCCAAAATGCATACTTAAAAATAAACTGAATATTCATCTCATTAGTCTGTTCCGCACATCCATCCTATATATGTCATCAAGCTCTTAGATTTTACTTATGATTTATTTTCCTAGTGAAATGTTTTCTACATTCTTTATCACCATATCAGAACTTACCACCATTCAGAGACCCAGCTCAAGTTCAGCTGTCAGATAGGACTGACTGATACTTTAAAAAAAAAATGATCCTGGTCATTATAAACTGAATGAGACATATGTATTTAGAAATTATTCCTGTGGATCTGTGTATGATTTCTTTCACCGTACTCTCACGTAAATAGCTTATTTGTGTCATTCCTAAAAAGAACGTGCAATAAGTAAACTTCCCCCCCCTAGTTATAAGTCAGAATGAGGCTTCCCAGGTGGCACTAGTGGTAAAGAACCTGCCTGCCAATGCAGGATACGTAAGAGACATGAGTTTGATCCCTGGGTCAGGAAGATCCCCTGGAGGAGGGCATGGTGACTCGCTCCAGAAGTCTTTCCTAGAGAGTTCCATGGACAGAGGAGCCTGGGGAACTACAGTCCATGGGGTCGCAAAGAGTCAGACACAACTGATGGTGACTTAGTCCACACACAGAAGTCAGAATAATAACCATCCAGCCTAGAGAGGTGGTGCAAGATGCTATTCTCCTCCACAGTTGAAATTGTGCAGCTCAGATTGGCATAACCCAATTGTACAGGGACTGTTGGGTTGTGGAGTGAAGTCATCATTTTATGCTTTACATTTTCTTGGCACATGTCTTTGACGGTTGAATCTGTGCTGAAGATAAATACCTCTTTTATAAACACAAATTTCTGGGGACTTCCCTAGTAGTCCAGTGGTTTAGACTCCACGCTTCTACTGCAGCAGATATGACTTAGAACCCTGGTTGGGGAACTAGGATCCCTCGTGCTGCCTGCCAGGACAAGGAAAATAAAAGCCTCAAACTAAAAAAACCCCACATATTTCTGAGTTTTTGTTTGTTTGCTTGTTTTGTGTGTGTGTGTGTGGGGGTGTTGTTTTAGTTTTTAAAGCACAGATTGTTCTAGCACTGCCAATAGATCACAAAGGCCCAGGTGGCTTTTCTTCTGGAAGGCAGAAGTGTAGGGCCACTTTGGTGGATTTCATTTATCATGTCCTTTTCCCCACATTTCTTTCTCCTGAATTGCTACTATAAGAGATCTAACTTTTCTCTCTGCATATGTACCTGCCTACAGGTGGCTTCCCAATGGCACTAGTGGTAAAAAGCTGCTTGCCAATGCAGGAGACCTGGGTTCGATCCCTGTGTTGGGAAGATTCCTTGGGGGAGGGCATGGCAACCCACTCCAGTATTCTTGCCTGGAGAATCCCATGGAGAGAGGAGCCTGCCGGGGGGTTCATGGGACATGACTGAAGCATCTTAGCACGCAAGATATATTTACTACCCCAACAGAAGTATTGTCTTCCTGATTTATGTCTAACATTTGCTTTAAAGTAGATTGGACTATTCAGACAGATGTCTGTACCTTAGTAAAGGACTCTCTCTCTTAGACCAAGTGACCCATTGTGAGGACAGCATTTTCCAAAGTACTTCTCATAAAACTGCTTTGGGATAAAAATAGAGCTTATTCATGGGGAAAGATGGGGCAGGGAGGGATTTCTCATCAGTAAACAGGGGGATATCCATGGGGTCGCAAAAGAGTCAGACACAACTGATGGTGACTTAGTCCACACACAGAAGTCAGAATAATAACCATCCAGCCTAGAGAGGTGGTGCAAGATGCTATTCTCCTCCACAGTTGAAATTGTGCAGCTCAGATTGGCATAACCCAATTGTACAGGGACTGTTGGGTTGTGGAGTGAAGTCATCATTTTATGCTTTACATTTTCTTGGCACATGTCTTTGACGGTTGAATCTGTGCTGAAGATAAATACCTCTTTTATAAACACAAATTTCTGGGGACTTCCCTAGTAGTCCAGTGGTTTAGACTCCACGCTTCTACTGCAGCAGATATGACTTAGAACCCTGGTTGGGGAACTAGGATCCCTCGTGCTGCCTGCCAGGACAAGGAAAATAAAAGCCTCAAACTAAAAAAACCCCACATATTTCTGAGTTTTTGTTTGTTTGCTTGTTTTGTGTGTGTGTGTGGGGGTGTTGTTTTAGTTTTTAAAGCACAGATTGTTCTAGCACTGCCAATAGATCACAAAGGCCCAGGTGGCTTTTCTTCTGGAAGGCAGAAGTGTAGGGCCACTTTGGTGGATTTCATTTATCATGTCCTTTTCCCCACATTTCTTTCTCCTGAATTGCTACTATAAGAGATCTAACTTTTCTCTCTGCATATGTACCTGCCTACAGGTGGCTTCCCAATGGCACTAGTGGTAAAAAGCTGCTTGCCAATGCAGGAGACCTGGGTTCGATCCCTGTGTTGGGAAGATTCCTTGGGGAGGGCATGGCAACCCACTCCAGTAGTCTTGCCTGGAGAATCCCATGGAGAGAGGAGCCTGCCGGGGGGTTCATGGGACATGACTGAAGCATCTTAGCACGCAAGATATATTTACTACCCCAACAGAAGTATTGTCTTCCTGATTTATGTCTAACATTTGCTTTAAAGTAGATTGGACTATTCAGACAGCTGTCTGTACCTTAGTAAAGGACTCCTCTCTCTTAGACCAAGTGACCCATTGTGAGGACAGCATTTTCCAAAGTACTTCTCATAAAACTGCTTTGGGATAAAAATAGAGCTTATTCATGGGGGAAAGATGGGGCAGGGGAGGGGAATTTCTCACATCAGTAAAAGGCAGTGTGAACCAAAAGAAACATCTTTCTATGCTGCAGGACTTCTCAGTGCTCTTGTCAGGCTGGTACAGGCACTGCAAGGGAAATAGTGCCTCTTGGAGGGGCCCAGTGAGGTGACCCCAGCCAGGCCTAGATCGACATTCCAGAAGTAGCTGATGTGACGCCCTTTTTCTTAAAAGATTATCTTTCAGAGATACTGTTTAATGAAAAACATCAGGTCAAACCTCAGTCCGGACTGTTGCAAATCCTGTCATCAAGAGCAAATTGGAGCTTTAGCGTCTAGTTTAGAGTTTAGCCTCTAGCTTGGCTCAAAAGACCCTCTTCTTGGCATATGTATGTTGAAGATGGCAAGTCAGTCCTTTGGGCAGACCATGCTAGGGGAACCCGTTCCTTGTGTAGACATTCCTGCTTTCCTAAGTTATTACCGTCACATTGACTTTTCTTTAACACCCAGCACTTCAGCTTAGAGGAGGGACCCCACAGTATTGAAATACAAACCGCTTTGGAGGAGGATTTTTATTCAGTTGGTGCTGTTGAGCCGGGACCAGACAGACTTCCCAAGAGGAAGAATTCATTGGTTACTGAGGCTTCACTGAGGAGGGAAGGGTCAGGCTGACTCTTCAAGTGTTGGAAAAACCCGACTGGATTCAGCTGCTGCAGTGGGGAAGCACTGATGCTACAGGTGAAGACAATTGCTGGGGTCATAGGGGCGGGGCTCGCTCCTCCTCCTCTCAGCCTCCATCTTCCCCTCTGGTACCTGCTCGGGCAGGGGCAGTGCCGGCCGCAGGCCGCAAAGCAGAGATGCAGGGAACCATCAGCTTTAGCGTCACACAGTTTAGACCAGAGGAAATGGAGTCAAAAGACAACTCAGCAACTGGCAGAACACTCTGGTGAGTTCTCAGCCTTTTTGGTCGTTGCTAATGTTACAGGTGAAAACTCAGAGCTTGTAGTTTTGGTTAGCGTTTCTTCTTGGGGCTGATGTTGAATACCTCTTAATTTTTAAAATTGTTTGATTTTCCTTTCTGTGAGCTATTTATTGATAGCCTTTGTTCACTTTTGTTTCCCTTTGGTCGTCGTTTTTGCTTCTTAGACATGAAAGAAATTAGGCTTTTGAATATAACATGGTTGGAAATACTTTTCCAGGTTTGTGATTTATCTTTTGATACAGGATGGCTTTTCCATGTATGTGTTTTTATTTTCACAGAGTTGAGTTTCCTTTTGTGACTTCAGGGTTTTTCTTCATCTGTAGAAAGGCCTTTACATTAGTTTTCAGAGATACTGTTTAATGAAAACATCAGGTCAAACCTCAGTCCGGACTGTTGCAAATCCTGTCATCAAGAGCAAATTGGAGCTTTAGCGTCTAGTTTAGAGTTTAGCCTCTAGCTTGGCTCAAAAGACCCTCTTCTTGGCATATGTATGTTGAAGATGGCAAGTCAGTCCTTTGGGCAGACCATGCTAGGGGAACCCGTTCCTTGTGTAGACATTCCTGCTTTCCTAAGTTATTACCGTCACATTGACTTTTCTTTAACACCCAGCACTTCAGCTTAGAGGAGGGACCCCACAGTATTGAAATACAAACCGCTTTGGAGGAGGATTTTTATTCAGTTGGTGCTGTTGAGCCGGGACCAGACAGACTTCCCAAGAGGAAGAATTCATTGGTTACTGAGGCTTCACTGAGGAGGGAAGGGTCAGGCTGACTCTTCAAGTGTTGGAAAAACCCGACTGGATTCAGCTGCTGCAGTGGGGAAGCACTGATGCTACAGGTGAAGACAATTGCTGGGGTCATAGGGGCGGGGCTCGCTCCTCCTCCTCTCAGCCTCCATCTTCCCCTCTGGTACCTGCTCGGGCAGGGGCAGTGCCGGCCGCAGGCCGCAAAGCAGAGATGCAGGGAACCATCAGCTTTAGCGTCACACAGTTTAGACCAGAGGAAATGGAGTCAAAAGACAACTCAGCAACTGGCAGAACACTCTGGTGAGTTCTCAGCCTTTTTGGTCGTTGCTAATGTTACAGGTGAAAACTCAGAGCTTGTAGTTTTGGTTAGCGTTTCTTCTTGGGGCTGATGTTGAATACCTCTTAATTTTTAAAATTGTTTGATTTTCCTTTCTGTGAGCTATTTATTGATAGCCTTTGTTCACTTTTGTTTCCCTTTGGTCGTCGTTTTTGCTTCTTAGACATGAAAGAAATTAGGCTTTTGAATATAACATGGTTGGAAATACTTTTCCAGGTTTGTGATTTATCTTTTGATACAGGATGGCTTTTCCATGTATGTGTTTTTATTTTCACAGAGTTGAGTTTCCTTTTGTGACTTCAGGGTTTTTCTTCATCTGTAGAAAGGCCTTTCCAACTTTGAGATGGAAAAATGTTTTTCCATTTTTTTTCCTACTGCTTTTATGGCTTTCCTAAAATTTACATATTTGGTTAATTTGGACTTATCCCTATTATTTTGAGATAGTAATTCACATGTGTTTCCTTCTTCCTGATTTACCATCCAGATGTCCCAACATCATTTATTGAAGAGTCTATGTTTTCTCCACCAATCTGAAAATTCCCCTTTATTATAACTCCTGTATGGTCTGTTTCTGGACTTTCTTGTCTACTTTGTTGCTATGACTACTCATGGACTAGCACCACACTGTTCTAGTTACTCTAGTTTTCATATTATAATTAAATATCTCCAACAGCATTTCTTCCTCACTAGTTTCACCTGTATAATCTTGTTGTTCTTGATTTTTTTTTTCTCCCATAGGAATGTTAGAGTCAGCTGGTCTAATTTTAAATCCTATTGGTAGTTTCATTGGGATCATATAACAATATAGATTAAAGAAGTGCTGAAACTGTTGAGTTTCTCTGTTTGAGAACATGGTGTAAAGCTTCTCAGTCTGTTTTTTTATTTCTCTTTTGCGTATCTCTTCAGTGTTTTCCCCAGTGCCTACACTAACTTTCTTCTCCTTATTTACCAATACATGAACCCTGACTTTGTGTCTTCCCACACCCAGTTTTACCTCCGGTTCATGTGAAAGCCCCACTTCATGCAGTGTGGTCAGAGTTACAGACACGTGGTGATTTTATTGAAGATGGAGTTTTCCTTTTTTTCTCTCTCTCTTTCTTGTTGCTTTTGGGTGATTCATGAGAGGATAGGAGGAACAGCTTTTTTCTCTTATTTGAAAACTCGATGCTGTTTCATTTTCATAGTTAAATACTCTGAGATTCCATCACACTGACTGTAAGAAGTCCAGCATTTGTCACCAAATATTTCTGGGAGTGTCTGGAATGATCAGTAATTCCACAAATATACTCTGAATATCATCGCCACTTCAGGGACTTCTCAACCATCTGCAATTAGCATTACTGTATCTCAAAACTGGATACTTCCCTGGGGGTATGTGATGGTATTCTAAGGAGTAACAGGGGCAATGATTCTAGATTCTCAATTTCCCTATGTTTGCTTTCTTTGGAATTGATCTGCCTGAGAATATGCCAGTGGTCTGTAGGTTCTCTCTTCCAACTTTTCCTTCAATTCTTCCTCCTTCATATATTGTTAAGGAAGAGCATGGGCTTCATCCATCCTAAATCTACTGATTTGGGGGTGGAAAAGCCTCTGGGGAGCAACCAGGGGCACTTGAGAATGCTAATGCTTGCTGTGGAAGTGCATGGCGGCAGTGCTTGATCACAGATCAAGTGCTTCCAGTCCTTGGCTTTCATTAAAGCAAAGACTTAAAATTCACTTTGTTGATTGATTTCTGTGTTTTTTTGTTTTGCATGTAGCTTGTAAAGAATTAAAGAAAGTGAGGGACATTAGTATAATAAAGCTCCTTGCATTTGTACCAACTTCTATATATGAACAGTTTTCTGAAATGCTTAAAGAGTAAAATTGATGTGAAATTGTCTCACTTTAGTAACGCAGATTTCCTCTATGTAAATTCATGACTTTTACTGAGGTCTAGTTAATTTATAGTATTGTGTTTCAGGTATACAGCAAAGTGATTTAGTTATATATATATATATTATATTTTTCAGGTTATTTTACACTATAGGCCATTATGTGATAGTGAATATAATTTCCTGTGCTATCCAGTAGGACTTGATCAATTTTATACATGGTAATGTGTATCTGTTCATCCCAAGCTGCTGGGTTATCCCACCCTGCCCCTTTCCCCTTTGGTAACCATAGGTTTTGTTTTCTATGTCCATGAGTCTGCTGCTGACTTGTATATAGATTAATTTTTATCGCTTTTTAACTTCCACACGTCAGCCCCTTCAGAGCAGTCAGTGGGACATACGGGCCTGGCCCCTGAGGACAGGTGTCATTGCTCTGTCACCTCTTTGACACCCCTGCCTTCGCCTTCATCCCCTTGGATGACGCTGACACGTCAGCACCGGGGACCTGTCCCTACCCACGCTGCCGTTCCCCTGGCAGTGGGCGCTTCTCCAATAATCTTAGGAAGAGTGACCTGGTGTGGGGCTTTCTACTCGTTGTGACTCTCCCACCCCTCCCCGGTTGCCTCAGACTCTCTTCATCAGGTCGCGGACCTCTCGGTGCAGCTACGAGGTGTAGGGCTGTGAAGCAGCCGTCAGAGGGACGAGCGTGCAAAGAGGTCAAGGGCACGAACTCTACATCCATTTTTAGCTCTGGGTCTTTGACAGATTTAAAACTTGCGTTTCTTCCTCTGAAACTGGAATGATTCTGACACACATCTCCTAGGGTTGTTACTGGCTTAAATGAGAAAAATATATGTGATGTGATGAACACTGTGACTGAACCTTTAATAAATATTAGTAATCAAAATTAGCCTGCACACAGGTGTCCTGAAGGTTCTGGGACACAGGCTGAGGAAAACGGAAGAAGTGTCAGATTCAGTGGGAGAGAATTAAAGAAAGTGAGGGACATTAGTATAATAAAGCTCCTTGCATTTGTACCAACTTCTATATATGAACAGTTTTCTGAAATGCTTAAAGAGTAAAATTGATGTGAAATTGTCTCACTTTAGTAACGCAGATTTCCTCTATGTAAATTCATGACTTTTACTGAGGTCTAGTTAATTTATAGTATTGTGTTTCAGGTATACAGCAAAGTGATTTAGTTATATATATATATATTATATTTTTCAGGTTATTTTACACTATAGGCCATTATGTGATAGTGAATATAATTTCCTGTGCTATCCAGTAGGACTTGATCAATTTTATACATGGTAATGTGTATCTGTTCATCCCAAGCTGCTGGGTTATCCCACCCTGCCCCTTTCCCCTTTGGTAACCATAGGTTTTGTTTTCTATGTCCATGAGTCTGCTGCTGACTTGTATATAGATTAATTTTTATCGCTTTTTAACTTCCACACGTCAGCCCCTTCAGAGCAGTCAGTGGGACATACGGGCCTGGCCCCTGAGGACAGGTGTCATTGCTCTGTCACCTCTTTGACACCCCTGCCTTCGCCTTCATCCCCTTGGATGACGCTGACACGTCAGCACCGGGGACCTGTCCCTACCCACGCTGCCGTTCCCCTGGCAGTGGGCGCTTCTCCAATAATCTTAGGAAGAGTGACCTGGTGTGGGGCTTTCTACTCGTTGTGACTCTCCCACCCCTCCCTGGTTGCCTCAGACTCTCTTCATCAGGTCGCGGACCTCTCGGTGCAGCTACGAGGTGTAGGGCTGTGAAGCAGCCGTCAGAGGGGACGAGCGTGCAAAGAGGTCAAGGGCACGAACTCTACATCCATTTTTAGCTCTGGGTCTTTGACAGATTTAAAACTTGCGTTTCTTCCTCTGAAACTGGAATGATTCTGACACACATCTCCTAGGGTTGTTACTGGCTTAAATGAGAAAAATATATGTGATGTGATGAACACTGTGACTGAACCTTTAATAAATATTAGTAATCAAAATTAGCCTGCACACAGGTGTCCTGAAGGTTCTGGGACACAGGCTGAGGAGAAAGGCGGAAGAAGTGTCAGATTCAGTGGGAGAGTTGGTGCTCTCTGAGGAGGTCTGAAGCTTAAGTCGGGGGTTTCGCCTTTTATTTCCTAATAAATTAAGATTTTATCTACCACACCTTGAGGTTTATTTTCCAGTTCATAATTTGAAAAGAACTAACTCAAGCACACGTGTCCTCACCCTCCCTCACACACCCAGTTGAACATGTGAAATCAGAATTTGAAAAGGTGACCATTGTTCTTAGCAAATTTAAATCTTTCTAAAAAATTTCTGGGCTTCTCTGGTGGTCCAGTGGGTGGAGAGTCCACCTTGCAGTGCAAGGGGCACAGGTTCAATCCCTGGCCCGGGAGGATCTCCACATGCTGCGGAGTGTCTGGACTTGTGTGTCTAATTGTGAGCCAGCGCTCTGGAGCGCACGTGCCCAGAGCCGGTGCTCTGCCACGAGAGAGGACACTGTGATGGGAGGCCCACACAGGCCAAAGAATAAAGATGGATGAAAATAAATAAATTAATTAAAAGAGGCCAAAATTAAAAAAAAAAAAATTCTGAAGCTTTAAACACATACATACATAGAACATACATGAGTTTAGGAGATGCAGTGTTTGCTGAGAACAGTAGTTGATCCTGGAATGGGCCAGTTCTGTTTGAAAAAAAAAATTTTTTTTTGGTCACTTTATAACTCAAAGAAGATGCTTCTGAATTTTAAGAAATTTCCCATTTGTCTAATATTGTAGACCTCCTATCCCTTTCTGATTAGGAGTTGACAGCCTTGGCCTTATAGGCTTGGTTAACTTAAAAAGTAGAAGAGGAACATGTAAGGAACCCATGGAGACCTTCTGTTACAGGAAGTGTTCCATGACACTCTGAGGGCCAGTTTAGTTATTCCCAGTAACTCTGAGAGGGCATGGTCCTAGAGCTACATATGCATAGTGTGTGGCTCAACTTACTTTTTTTTAAAGGAAGTCCCTGATGCCAACAACTCAGTCTCTTTGCACTGGTGCTGAATCAAATCTCAGAGACAGAGTTCTGGGTGAGATAGAAGACTAGTCTGGGAACATACATATCTGTAAACAACAAAACTCTGTAAAAGTTAAAAGTAAAATAAAAATTGGAAAAAAAAAAGAAGAGAATAGCTTCCTTGCTTTGCCATGCAAAGGGAGACACAACAGGTTCATGCCTCTCAGAACTGCATCTCAGCTTGAGGATCTGATGAAGAGTCTTACAGAAATGATTCAAGGGTGGGGTTGGTGATACGGTTAGGATGTGTGCAGGGCCTGGTCTCCATTGGTCTGATGAGCTTTTGTGATTCCTTCCGTCTGACTTCAGGTGGTTTTCTCTGGAATGAAAAATGCTAACATCTTCTGCTGGGGGTTATATTCCTGCAGAAGAGCTCAAGGGGAGTGGCCCAGTGGGTGGAGAGTCCACCTTGCAGTGCAAGGGGCACAGGTTCAATCCCTGGCCCGGGAGGATCTCCACATGCTGCGGAGTGTCTGGACTTGTGTGTCTAATTGTGAGCCAGCGCTCTGGAGCGCACGTGCCCAGAGCCGGTGCTCTGCCACGAGAGAGGACACTGTGATGGGAGGCCCACACAGGCCAAAGAATAAAGATGGATGAAAATAAATAAATTAATTAAAAGAGGCCAAAATTAAAAAAAAAAAAAATTCTGAAGCTTTAAACACATACATACATAGAACATACATGAGTTTAGGAGATGCAGTGTTTGCTGAGAACAGTAGTTGATCCTGGAATGGGCCAGTTCTGTTTGAAAAAAAAAATTTTTTTTTGGTCACTTTATAACTCAAAGAAGATGCTTCTGAATTTTAAGAAATTTCCCATTTGTCTAATATTGTAGACCTCCTATCCCTTTCTGATTAGGAGTTGACAGCCTTGCCTTATAGGCTTGGTTAACTTAAAAAGTAGAAGAGGAACATGTAAGGAACCCATGGAGACCTTCTGTTACAGGAAGTGTTCCATGACACTCTGAGGGCCAGTTTAGTTATTCCCAGTAACTCTGAGAGGGCATGGTCCTAGAGCTACATATGCATAGTGTGTGGCTCAACTTACTTTTTTTTAAAGGAAGTCCCTGATGCCAACAACTCAGTCTCTTTGCACTGGTGCTGAATCAAATCTCAGAGACAGAGTTCTGGGTGAGATAGAAGACTAGTCTGGGAACATACATATCTGTAAACAACAAAACTCTGTAAAAGTTAAAAGTAAAATAAAAGTTAGAAGAAAAAAAAAAGAAGAGAATAGCTTCCTTGCTTTGCCATGCAAAGGGAGACACAACAGGTTCATGCCTCTCAGAACTGCATCTCAGCTTGAGGATCTGATGAAGAGTCTTACAGAAATGATTCAAGGGTGGGGTTGGTGATACGGTTAGGATGTGTGCAGGGCCTGGTCTCCATTGGTCTGATGAGCTTTTGTGATTCCTTCCGTCTGACTTCAGGTGGTTTTCTCTGGAATGAAAAATGCTAACATCTTCTGCTGGGGGTTATATTCCTGCAGAAGAGCTCAAGGATTTGTAGTGTGTATCCCTCAACGCAGAGCCAGGACCCTGCCCCAAGTCTGGCTGTGTTGTTTCTTAGCTGCTCCTCTCTCTCTTTGCATTTCCTCCTTTCTCTGATTAGCAGCTGCTCATTGAGTGCCATTTGGAACTCAAGGAAGGTCATGGAGGCTGGAGTCTATCCCCTACCAGCAAGAAGTGGGGGGCACAGAAAGACTTCTGTGTCCAGGAGTCCCACAGGGTCCTACTCAGTTTAACCCCCCACAACCCTAGTCATCAAGCCCTGGATACAAGATTACATTCAGTCCTTAAGTCTTCTTCCCTTGACATAGGCTCTGAAAGTATCTCAGTCTTTCCTTGTTTTTGATTTGATGACTGTCATGGTCCATGCATGGGTTGGAAAAGAATTTCCAGACATGAGGCAGAATGAGAGGAGAATAAAGTTTATTAGAGTAGGGGACACTGTTAGAAGAGCAGACCAGTTCAAGGGAGAACCAATGTTGAACAGAGATCTTTGATCTATTTTTATAGCCAGGGCCCCAGGAACGGGATAGGGGGTCTAATGGATCATTTGCTGATTGGACGGTGTACTGGCTGGGGGAAGAGAAATGATTACAGCATAGGGGAGGGAAGGACAATAAGGATCTGGTTTATCTGTTCCTGCATTCCAAGACCTTCCTTGTTCGCCTTGTTCTTTTGTCTTTGGGACACCACAATGACCTTGACAGTTTTGAGCAGAACTAGTCAGGTATTTGTAGTGTGTCCCTGTCTGGACGGTCTCCTCATGATTAGCCTGAGTTATGTATTTTGAGTGGGATACCACAGAGGTAAAGCACTGTTTTTATTACATCAGGTCAAAGGTACGTACTATCAGTGTGACTAGTTTGTCACTGTTGATGTTGACCTTGATTATCGCCTGGGGTCATACTTATCAGGTTTCTCCACTGTAAAGTTCCACTTTTTTCTCCCTTTCCACATAGTGCTTTTTGGAAAGAAGTCATTATTTACAGGCAGGCTTTCTGGTCTGATGAGCTTTTGTGATTCCTTCCGTCTGACTTCAGGTGGTTTTCTGGAATGAAAATGCTAACATCTTCTGCTGGGGGTTATATTCCTGCAGAAGAGCTCAAGGATTTGTAGTGTGTATCCCTCAACGCAGAGCCAGGACCCTGCCCCAAGTCTGGCTGTGTTGTTTCTTAGCTGCTCCTCTCTCTTTGCATTTCCTCCTTTCTCTGATTAGCAGCTGCTCATTGAGTGCCATTTGGAACTCAAGGAAGGTCATGGAGGCTGGAGTCTATCCCCTACCAGCAAGAAGTGGGGGGCACAGAAAGACTTCTGTGTCCAGGAGTCCCACAGGGTCCTACTCAGTTTAACCCCCCACAACCCTAGTCATCAAGCCCTGGATACAAGATTACATTCAGTCCTTAAGTCTTCTTCCCTTGACATAGGCTCTGAAAGTATCTCAGTCTTTCCTTGTTTTTGATTTGATGACTGTCATGGTCCATGCATGGGTTGGAAAAGAATTTCCAGACATGAGGCAGAATGAGAGGAGAATAAAGTTTATTAGAGTAGGGGACACTGTTAGAAGAGCAGACCAGTTCAAGGGAGAACCAATGTTGAACAGAGATCTTTGATCTATTTTTATAGCCAGGGCCCCAGGAACGGGATAGGGGGTCTAATGGATCATTTGCTGATTGGACGGTGTACTGGCTGGGGGAAGAGAAATGATTACAGCATAGGGGAGGGAAGGACAATAAGGATCTGGTTTATCTGTTCCTGCATTCCAAGACCTTCCTTGTTCGCCTTGTTCTTTTGTCTTTGGGACACCACAATGACCTTGACAGTTTTGAGCAGAACTAGTCAGGTATTTGTAGTGTGTCCCTGTCTGGACGGTCTCCTCATGATTAGCCTGAGTTATGTATTTTGAGTGGGATACCACAGAGGTAAAGCACTGTTTTTATTACATCAGGTCAAAGGTACGTACTATCAGTGTGACTAGTTTGTCACTGTTGATGTTGACCTTGATTATCGCCTGGGGTCATACTTATCAGGTTTCTCCACTGTAAAGTTCCACTTTTTTCTCCCTTTCCACATAGTGCTTTTTGGAAAGAAGTCATTATTTACAACTCACATGCGAAGAATGGGGAGTATGCTTCGCTTCCTTGGGGCAGAGTACCTACATAAATTATTTAGATTTCTCCATAGATTTGTTCCTTCTTCTCTACTTATTAGTTTTTTCAATAATTTATGTCAGTATGGACTCATGAATATTTTATATTTCAAGTAATGTTTCAGCAATACATGATTTTGCTTTTCAGATTTTTACAGCTTTGGCCATTGGAAACTCAGCTGACTTCCTTACACTTTTGATAAGCCCATCATTGTGTGGGAGGTTTTGTGTGTTTGCTGTTGTTGTTGTTTGTGAACACTTTCTTACTTCCTGGCACTACAAAAGACACCCAGGCTTGTCTTGAATCTTTCTTGTTTCAGTCCTAGCATCAGCCGTTTTTCCAAGGAGTTCTGAATTTGCTAAAGCTTGCCCTCCCTCTGTGCACTGGTGCCAAATTGAATCTTGGAAACAGAGTCTTGGGTGAAGTAGAAAAGAACAGCTTTATTGCTTTGGCAGGAAAAGGAGGGCACAGCAGAAGGTACTCAAAACTGTTGGGGGATATGGTGGTTCAAGAGCAGGGTTGTTGATAAGGATCAGGGTGCGTGCATTTCTTTGATCTGGTCCCAGTTGGTCTCCTGATGAGTTTCTATGGTTCTTGAGTCAAGCTGTGACCTCCTCTGGTTCTAAGGTCAAACTGTGACCTTATCTCTGGAATGAGGAATGCCTTATCCAGTAGTTATCTTCCATTATTGGGGTGTTTAGTTCAGTAGTGTGTGTTAGTTGCTTAGTCGTGTGTAACATATTGCAGCCCCCTGGACTGTAGCCTGCCGAGCTCCTCTGTCCAAGGAATTCTCCAGGCAAGAATACTGGAGGTAGCCATTCCCTTCTCCAGGGCATCTTCCCGACCCAAGGATTGAGCCTGGGTCTCCAGCATTGCAGGTGGATTCTTAACCACCTGAGTCACTACAGAAGAGTTCAAATGGACTGTTAGGGGAATTCCGTGGAAAGGATCCTGCCTGAAGGGATGTTTTTCTGCCTTACTTGTCTCCCTTCTCTGTTTCATACTTATCAGGTTTCTCCACTGTAAAGTTCCACTTTTTCTCCCTTTCCACATAGTGCTTTTGGAAAGAAGTCATTATTTACAACTCACATGCGAAGAATGGGAGTATGCTTCGCTTCCTTGGGGCAGAGTACCTACATAAATTATTTAGATTTCTCCATAGATTTGTTCCTTCTTCTCTACTTATTAGTTTTTTCAATAATTTATGTCAGTATGGACTCATGAATATTTTATATTTCAAGTAATGTTTCAGCAATACATGATTTTGCTTTTCAGATTTTTACAGCTTTGGCCATTGGAAACTCAGCTGACTTCCTTACACTTTTGATAAGCCCATCATTGTGTGGGAGGTTTTGTGTGTTTGCTGTTGTTGTTGTTTGTGAACACTTTCTTACTTCCTGGCACTACAAAAGACACCCAGGCTTGTCTTGAATCTTTCTTGTTTCAGTCCTAGCATCAGCCGTTTTTCCAAGGAGTTCTGAATTTGCTAAAGCTTGCCCTCCCTCTGTGCACTGGTGCCAAATTGAATCTTGGAAACAGAGTCTTGGGTGAAGTAGAAAAGAACAGCTTTATTGCTTTGGCAGGAAAAGGAGGGCACAGCAGAAGGTACTCAAAACTGTTGGGGGATATGGTGGTTCAAGAGCAGGGTTGTTGATAAGGATCAGGGTGCGTGCATTTCTTTGATCTGGTCCCAGTTGGTCTCCTGATGAGTTTCTATGGTTCTTGAGTCAAGCTGTGACCTCCTCTGGTTCTAAGGTCAAACTGTGACCTTATCTCTGGAATGAGGAATGCCTTATCCAGTAGTTATCTTCCATTATTGGGGTGTTTAGTTCAGTAGTGTGTGTTAGTTGCTTAGTCGTGTGTAACATATTGCAGCCCCCTGGACTGTAGCCTGCCGAGCTCCTCTGTCCAAGGAATTCTCCAGGCAAGAATACTGGAGGTAGCCATTCCCTTCTCCAGGGCATCTTCCCGACCCAAGGATTGAGCCTGGGTCTCCAGCATTGCAGGTGGATTCTTAACCACCTGAGTCACTACAGAAGAGTTCAAATGGACTGTTAGGTGTATTCCTTGAGGCAAAACCAGGATCCTGCCTGAAGGCTGCTTTATTATTTCTTGTCTGCTCCTTACTTGTCTCCCTTCTCTGTTTAGCAACTGTTGGAACCTGTCCTTGGGAATGGCTTGTGTGTTGGGGGGGTGGGGGTGGGGTGTCATGGAGGCTGAAACCTATTCCCTTTGTCAACTAAAAAAAGATGAACAACTTGAGAATTGTGGGTTAAGTTTTACTTGAGGCATAATTAGAACTGCAGCCCAGGAGGCAGCACCCCAGATAGCGCTGAGAGACTGCTCCAAAGAGGCAGTGGAGGAAGATCAATATTTGAGGATTTTGGTGAGGGGAGAGTTCAATATCATTACACAGTCATTTTACAAAGGGTTTTCAGTTAGTCACAAGGATCTGATGTCACCATGAGGAGATTTAGTACTTTACTAAATATGAGGAGATACAAGAATTGAAATCATAACATCTGTTCTTAAAAGCATCCATCTATCTAAAGGCCTGCCCCACCTGATTCCCTGGAGCACAGAGTGCCTACTCCACCCTGAATAACCTCAGGGGGTGTTGAAGATCAGCAGCTGTCATAGCACAGAGGTCAATCTCCACAGAGGTAGATGGAAAATACCCTTGATCAATCATTGGCAATGTAATTGGTAAATGTCAATTTGTAGTTGACACCTTCAAACAAGAAACTGGGGACCCAGAAAGACTTCTGTGCCCAAGTTTCAGTTTCCATGCTTGGTTTCAGTTTATTTTTATTGGAGAATGAAATTAGACAGTAAAATCTGAGTCTTGGGCTTTATTGCATTTTTTTGATGTTCAAGACCAGTGCAGTTCAGTCTTATTTAATAAAATTATCAATATTTTGCTTACTATTTACTTGGTTTGGAAGAAGTGCAAACTAAAAATGAAGAGACATGAATTTAGACAGAGGTAATCTGCATATATGTCCTTTTATTTCTTAGCTTTATATTTTAACATTTGAAGCTTTATATAAGCTGTATTTTTGTGCATGGCATAAAGTAGATATTCTACATTTTTTCCAAAATAAATTACTAGTTTATCCTAAATGGGATTTATTTGACACTTTTAAAGTAAATTTTTTGGTCTTTAATTCTTAAGGTTTGGACTGATTGAATTATAGGTTAAACTGTGAACTCAATCTAATCGTATCTTAATGAACAGTTTCTAAATGTAGTGGATACATGCCTCTAATGTTATTTCAACCACTGGGAGCTCTTTCAGTTGACTCCTCTGCAATTGCTTTAGTGGAAAAATCTATTCTGAACTATTACCACATTGTAACTTCAAACTCTGTTGCTCCATTATTATCAGGATGTGGTTGTGAAAAAGAGGACACATAAAATGTAGATCTGTGAAAGCTCTATGATGTCTCTGCAACAGACCTGGGATCTGGGACCCTTTGCTACAGTGCTGCAGTGTTTATGCCTTGACAGATGTCTCCTCAAACCACAAAAATACAAAGAAACAATATGGGACTAAAAATAACTGCCTGCATGTGCAGTTTTGGCAAATGGGACCAATAGATACGAAAACCAAACCAAAACAGAAACCTAACTGCCACTTCTGGGAAAAAACCATGAGGAGATTTAGTACTTTACTAAATATGAGGAGATACAAGAATTGAAATCATAACATCTGTTCTTAAAAGCATCCATCTATCTAAAGGCCTGCCCCACCTGATTCCCTGGAGCACAGAGTGCCTACTCCACCCTGAATAACCTCAGGGGGTGTTGAAGATCAGCAGCTGTCATAGCACAGAGGTCAATCTCCACAGAGGTAGATGGAAAATACCCTTGATCAATCATTGGCAATGTAATTGGTAAATGTCAATTTGTAGTTGACACCTTCAAACAAGAAACTGGGGACCCAGAAAGACTTCTGTGCCCAAGTTTCAGTTTCCATGCTTGGTTTCAGTTTATTTTTATTGGAGAATGAAATTAGACAGTAAAATCTGAGTCTTGGGCTTTATTGCATTTTTTTGATGTTCAAGACCAGTGCAGTTCAGTCTTATTTAATAAAATTATCAATATTTTGCTTACTATTTACTTGGTTTGGAAGAAGTGCAAACTAAAAATGAAGAGACATGAATTTAGACAGAGGTAATCTGCATATATGTCCTTTTATTTCTTAGCTTTATATTTTAACATTTGAAGCTTTATATAAGCTGTATTTTTGTGCATGGCATAAAGTAGATATTCTACATTTTTTCCAAAATAAATTACTAGTTTATCCTAAATGGGATTTATTTGACACTTTTAAAGTAAATTTTTTGGTCTTTAATTCTTAAGGTTTGGACTGATTGAATTATAGGTTAAACTGTGAACTCAATCTAATCGTATCTTAATGAACAGTTTCTAAATGTAGTGGATACATGCCTCTAATGTTATTTCAACCACTGGGAGCTCTTTCAGTTGACTCCTCTGCAATTGCTTTAGTGGAAAAATCTATTCTGAACTATTACCACATTGTAACTTCAAACTCTGTTGCTCCATTATTATCAGGATGTGGTTGTGAAAAAGAGGACACATAAAATGTAGATCTGTGAAAGCTCTATGATGTCTCTGCAACAGACCTGGGATCTGGGACCCTTTGCTACAGTGCTGCAGTGTTTATGCCTTGACAGATGTCTCCTCAAACCACAAAAATACAAAGAAACAATATGGGACTAAAAATAACTGCCTGCATGTGCAGTTTTGGCAAATTCGGGACCAATAGATACGAAAAACCAAACCAAAACAGAAACCTAACTGCCACTTCTGAAGAACCAAGAGCAAAAACTAGGTGTTGGGAGCAAAAGCAGCGTCCTGAGCATGTCCCCTGCACTCAGCACCCGAAGGGGTGGTCAGAATACCTAAGCCACCTTTCTGGCCTGAGCCCTGGGTACACCTTATCCTCATCTGGAAGGAAACAGCTAGGAACCCCCACTTTGGGAAGCGAGCAAAGGAGCCTGTAACTTATTTTCCTTTCCTTCTGCAGTTGCAACAGGAGCTCCAATAAAGGCTCGCCTGAATCTCTTGTCTGGTCTCTAGACTATTTCTATTGATTGAGGAAGGCTAAGAACCCTGGGCGGTATCATATCCAACACTATTTCCCCCAGGGCAGAACAGAGCGAAAGAAAACTACGCAGACGTGAACTCCAGTCTGCTGGGTTTTTGCCTTTGTCTTGAGCCTTGCACTGGGGGCTGCTGTGAGAGCTAGCGTCACTGAAACATGCTTGGCTTTGTCATTTAGTATACTTAGGACAGAGAATGGAGTCCTCTCCATCGCCCTGTATTTCCTTTCTGCTTGTGAGCCAATAGAAACGTACCTAGGGTGGTTTGTGACTCATTTTACTGATCATATGGTATTTTTCTCTTTGGTTTGGCTGATAGGGAACTCAGAGTCAAGTCTGTGGTCCACTTATGGCAAAATACTTCCCTCTGACTGAATTTCACTATCCTGCTACCAAACTTTGCTTTGTCCTTATTTCCTTTTCCGTTCAGTTTTTTGCAATGTTGGATTTCAGGTTTCTCTGCCCTAGTCCCGCTGACATCATGAGCTCTGTAATCCCTTTTGTGGGGACATGCCCTACGCTTTGTTGGATGTTTAGCAGCATTCCTGGCCTCTGCCTGTGGGGACACAAACCAGTGAAGGTTTTGCCCGGCAAAAGAGGACACATAAAATGTAGATCTGTGAAAGCTCTATGATGTCTCTGCAACAGACCTGGGATCTGGGACCCTTTGCTACAGTGCTGCAGTGTTTATGCCTTGACAGATGTCTCCTCAAACCACAAAAATACAAAGAAACAATATGGGACTAAAAATAACTGCCTGCATGTGCAGTTTTGGCAAATTCGGGACCAATAGATACGAAAAACCAAACCAAAACAGAAACCTAACTGCCACTTCTGAAGAACCAAGAGCAAAAACTAGGTGTTGGGAGCAAAAGCAGCGTCCTGAGCATGTCCCCTGCACTCAGCACCCGAAGGGGTGGTCAGAATACCTAAGCCACCTTTCTGGCCTGAGCCCTGGGTACACCTTATCCTCATCTGGAAGGAAACAGCTAGGAACCCCCACTTTGGGAAGCGAGCAAAGGAGCCTGTAACTTATTTTCCTTTCCTTCTGCAGTTGCAACAGGAGCTCCAATAAAGGCTCGCCTGAATCTCTTGTCTGGTCTCTAGACTATTTCTATTGATTGAGGAAGGCTAAGAACCCTGGGCGGTATCATATCCAACACTATTTCCCCCAGGGCAGAACAGAGCGAAAGAAAACTACGCAGACGTGAACTCCAGTCTGCTGGGTTTTTGCCTTTGTCTTGAGCCTTGCACTGGGGGCTGCTGTGAGAGCTAGCGTCACTGAAACATGCTTGGCTTTGTCATTTAGTATACTTAGGACAGAGAATGGAGTCCTCTCCATCGCCCTGTATTTCCTTTCTGCTTGTGAGCCAATAGAAACGTACCTAGGGTGGTTTGTGACTCATTTTACTGATCATATGGTATTTTTCTCTTTGGTTTGGCTGATAGGGAACTCAGAGTCAAGTCTGTGGTCCACTTATGGCAAAATACTTCCCTCTGACTGAATTTCACTATCCTGCTACCAAACTTTGCTTTGTCCTTATTTCCTTTTCCGTTCAGTTTTTTGCAATGTTGGATTTCAGGTTTCTCTGCCCTAGTCCCGCTGACATCATGAGCTCTGTAATCCCTTTTTGTGGGGACATGCCCTACGCTTTGTTGGATGTTTAGCAGCATTCCTGGCCTCTGCCTGTGGGGACACAAACCAGTGAAGGTTTTTGCAGCTTTGCCTGAGCCAGGATAAAATCATCTTGGAAATAAGAAAACTAAGAGAAAAACAAGTCAATCTGATTCACATGGGTTCATGAGCTGGGGTCCTACTGAACAGCAACAGGTGGGAGATCTGCTATGGACTCTGGAACGCCGGGTCTGTGCAGACTCCTTAACGTCTTACTGGGACCACTGCCCCCCAGCTGTAATGCGCTCTGTCCACTGGGGAGATCATGTAAGTGACTCAGAGTCACAAAGGGTGACTATTGACTAGGGCTGTGACTGATTCCCAGCCCGGGCTAATATCATTGCCTGTAAACACCTGGAGGCTTCAGTGCTGAATAAAAGCAGACTGGTGAATGTGTTCAGGGCCTTGACCCAAGAGGTCTTGAGCCCCCCTGTTCCCATCCTTTCTCTCTGTCTGTCTGTATTTCTTAAAGTCTCGCCACACCTGCTATTCTCTATGCACACGGCTGACCAACTGCAGCGTCTGCCCACTAGTAGCATTCCTACGCTGGTTGTAACAAGCAAAAATTTCTTCAGATATTTTAGGCTGTTCCCTGGAGAGCAAAATCGCCCCTTCGTTGAGAACCATTGCATTCTATGTATTTGTCATCACGAAGGGGATCTTCGACCCAGGGGTTGAGCCCATGTCTATTATGTCTCCTGCATTGGCAGGCAGGTTCTTTACCACTAGTGCGACCCGGGAAACCCATTTTTTTTTAGCTATAAGGCAATGTGTAAAATGTGAATAAATACTGAAATAACGATTAAACAGGTGACAAAAAAGCAGGGAGTGGAGTATTTACATATGGACCTAGAAATTAGAGGAGACTGACAGGCTACAGTCCACGTAGTCACAAGAGTTGGACATGACCTAATGACTAAATCACCACCACCGCCACCATCAAATGGTTCCATCATCATTGCAGCAGCTCTGAACCTCTGGGAATATGCCCACCTGGTGGTTCTAGAGCAGAATTTGGTGTTGTGTTTTTAAAGAAAAGCTTCAGAAGAAGAGAAATAAGGGGTGTGTAATGGATCAGCTCCTGTAGGTATGGTCACTCCTCTTGTTTACAGACCAGGAAGACAAATGGGACAGATCAGCCGCCCTCAGTAGCAGAGCTCTGACCAAGCCCCCTGTCCATTCACTGTGGGGAAAAACCAAGGCAGAGAACATGATCAGATCAAACTGGGACACATAACTGGGTTATTTGGCACTCTGGGCGAAGGCGGCGGGGTTATTGCTTCTGCAAACTATTTTAAGGCGTCTTGATGTGCTAATACAGTTGTGTACCCCTTGAGGAACTTGCTTCTGGCCAGCAGTGGGTAATGGAAGTTTTGTACTTTCAAAATTTTTTTGTGAAAGACCATTAAAGTTGTCTATTATTCAAGGAACCCTTTATTCAGCTTTCAAAGCCAGAGCTCCAGAATAATAGGTAGTGCCCAGGCAAACATTTTAATGGGCCCGTTCTGATTTTTCTCATGGTAATGTAGATTTAATCATGTAAAGGATGTGTGTGTGCGTGTGTGTTAGCAATGTTTCAGGCTAATCTTTCATCAGAGTAAATAATTGAGCTTTACATGATTTCTGCCTTTGAAATAGTAACATAGCATGTAATTTTGCCCTTTGCTTGAAGAAACAAGATTTCGCTTGACTTTCAGGCATATTCCTTTCCAAAAGAAGCACAATATAGTCTTCCTTTTATGGTGGAGGAGTTGAAATGAAGACAGAAACATTTAAAAGTACTTTTAAAAGCAGGACTGTAAAACTCAGTTTCACATTCTTTGTGACTTGGATGTCCGTAAGTTGCTGACACTTATATCTGGATTTTTTTATATCAAGGTTAAGCAGAGTTGTTCAGGAAACCAAGCTTCTTTAGTTTAAAATCAGTTCATGTCTTTATTTTTTTATTAGGAGGTAAGTGGTGACCCCCCCCGAGTCCAGGGTTCTCCAGGGTGGATGGTCCTTGATGGAGCTGTGTCAGGATTCCAGTATTCGGGGAGTTAGGACTGAGAGTGAGTCAGCCACTGACCACAGTAATTTTGCCAGAATGACGTTTTGGTTGATGTATGGTCTTGTTTCAGTCTTCTGTATTTGACAGCAAGCATTGTTTTCCTGTGCTCTGCACGTAATTAACACTGCCAGGTGCATTGTAGATATTTAGTCCGTATTTGGGTCAATTTGCATTTAGTGATATGGACAGTATGGAAAGATTATCCCCAAGGCATCGCACTCATTTGTAATAGTTTTTCCTGATTCTTGAGAACCGATTTTGTAGCAAATGGCAGTTTGGGTCCTAGAAATTGGACTCTGAGATGGAATTGGGCTTTAGGATGTTTATTCAAGAGTCTCTGGAGCTGAAGTGGTTGTCAGGGTTGTTCTGTGGAACCAGAATGGCTGGGCCTTCATATTCTTGTCTTTGGATATCTCACCACTGGAGGGCATGACCTTAGGTGAGGCAGCTCTCCCCAACAGAGGCTGGCCCTGGAAGGGCTCAAGGCACAGCTGAAGGTGAGTGTAGATGGCAAATGATGTGTGTCCCACATCTGGACACACATCTGTGTCCGTCACATGCCAGCTTACTCCGCCAGGCACTCTCCACGTATTATCCCTTGCCTTCCTATTATCCTTAATGTAACATAGTATTTCCATCAATTTACAGGTGTGGAAGCTGAAGTTCAGAAAGGTTAACTAGCCTGCCTAAGAAGAAATAGGTAGACAGAGAGGCAGATAAACAATGTTAAGTGTTTTAATTCAGCTTCAAGTTCAAAGCCTGTGTGCTTTGGTTTCCTTTGGAAATGGATCAGCAAAGTTAGAAGAGGAGCATGAATTGAGGCTCTGCATTTGTAACAAGCCCTCAGATGGTGGCATCTGCTGCTGGCATCTGAGGTCTCAGAAGATCTAATTCTCCTCTGGCTCTGAAACTCAGCAGGTGTCAAACATGTAGGGACAGTCCTTCCTTACACAATTTCAGTTGGTAAATATTGAAGAAATTAAGAAAATAGAAAACTACCATTGGAAGACCGCAGTAATAGTTGTTTGGGTAAAGTCTGTGGATGGATGCTAAAATTGGAATGTAAAAGTTTGGGTTTTCCCAACATGTAGGACAAAAAGTAGTATGGGCTTGACGTAATTAACAACGGGGCCAGGTGCAATGATTTTGGTAGATGGTCTTGTTTCAGTCTTCTGTATTTGACAGCAAGCATTGTTTTCCTGTGCTCTGCAGTAATTAACACTGCCAGGTGCATTGTAGATATTTAGTCTGTATTTGGGTCAATTTGCATTTAGTGATATGGACAGTATGGAAAGATTATCCCCAAGGCATCGCACTCATTTGTAATAGTTTTTCCTGATTCTTGAGAACCGATTTTGTAGCAAATGGCAGTTTGGGTCCTAGAAATTGGACTCTGAGATGGAATTGGGCTTTAGGATGTTTATTCAAGAGTCTCTGGAGCTGAAGTGGTTGTCAGGGTTGTTCTGTGGAACCAGAATGGCTGGGCCTTCATATTCTTGTCTTTGGATATCTCACCACTGGAGGGCATGACCTTAGGTGAGGCAGCTCTCCCCAACAGAGGCTGGCCCTGGAAGGGCTCAAGGCACAGCTGAAGGTGAGTGTAGATGGCAAATGATGTGTGTCCCACATCTGGACACACATCTGTGTCCGTCACATGCCAGCTTACTCCGCCAGGCACTCTCCACGTATTATCCCTTGCCTTCCTATTATCCTTAATGTAACATAGTATTTCCATCAATTTACAGGTGTGGAAGCTGAAGTTCAGAAAGGTTAACTAGCCTGCCTAAGAAGAAATAGGTAGACAGAGAGGCAGATAAACAATGTTAAGTGTTTTAATTCAGCTTCAAGTTCAAAGCCTGTGTGCTTTGGTTTCCTTTGGAAATGGATCAACAAAGTTAGAAGAGGAGCATGAATTGAGGCTCTGCATTTGTAACAAGCCCTCAGATGGTGGCATCTGCTGCTGGCATCTGAGGTCTCAGAAGATCTAATTCTCCTCTGGCTCTGAAACTCAGCAGGTGTCAAACATGTAGGGACAGTCCTTCCTTACACAATTTCAGTTGGTAAATATTGAAGAAATTAAGAAAATAGAAAACTACCATTGGAAGACCGCAGTAATAGTTGTTTGGGTAAAGTCTGTGGATGGATGCTAAAATTGGAATGTAAAAGTTTGAGAACGAACAAGATATTTACATCTCCCCCCAAGGATTCACTGATTACAGAGGAAAAAAGTAAGTTTATAGCAGACATCACCTTAACCAAGTGATCAAAGTTGATCTCTCCACTAATAAGACATAGGGTACACCGAGAGGCCCACATCACTAGTGGGTATACTTGTGCAAAACACGCAACCTCAGTCTGATTGTGAGGAAATATTATATCCAAATTGAGGGATATTCTACAAGACAACTGACAAGAACTCTGTAAAAGTATCAAGGTCATGAAAGACAGGGAGCACTAGACAAACGTTACAGATTAGAGGAGACCAAAGAGACTGAGAAATACAATGTTGACAGGGGTCTTAGGTTGAATCTAGGAACAGAAAGGGACAACAAAATGTGCAAATAACGTCTAGTTTATATTGCTGCACAAATACTTCTGACAAATGCATCATGGTAATAATGTAAGATGCTAACAGTAGGGGATACTTGGAAGATAAACTGAAACTGTATTCTGTTTTTGCAACTTTTCAGTTTCAAGTATTTAACAAATAAAAAAGTAAACAAATCTACGTGTATATTCTTCAAAACTTTTCAGACATTTTTATACACAAAAATGCTTGTATAGTAGACTTTATGTATCACATCAATTACAAATGATGATGATTTTTCTCTTTATCTTTATTGTTTATACTTTTTCTCCCTCCCTCCCTCCCCCTACCCCTCACAAAAGGTAGAACTCAAACAATTTGAAACCATTGTGGCAATTTTAGATATCTTGGTAGCATTACTGACTGGAGATTTTTACAGTCAAAAATAATGATAACAAACATTTATTTTGTTTCCTGCAGGTCAGGCACTGTACTAAGTGCTTTAAATGCTTTATCTCATTGTTCTGCCCAACAACCCTATTATCATGAATTTATGGAAGAGGAAATATTTAGAGAGGTAAAATAGCTTGCTGAGGTTCACATAGTGATTTGTGAAGTCAGGGTTTAAACCAGGGTTGCCTAAGTTCAGGACCTGAGCCTTAAGCCCCCTGCACTGCTTTAAAGTATTAACAATTGATTTCAAATAGATTTACTTTTAACATGGAAGGGTGTCATCACTGAACCAGCATTGTAAAGGTTAGAGCAGAGTGACCGAGAAATCAATCTGTGCCTTTTGAGAAGATGAGCATCTTGGGAAACCCCTCAAAATCCTGGCCTCGAGCCACTGAGGTTGTGAGGGTAGGATGGGAGATGAAGATTTTGAGCCCTGTCCTGAGCGTCCTGCATGGACCACTGTAGTGTTGCTCCCCACTTCACTTGACGCCTGGCTGGCTGGATGCCTGGGCGTGGACCCTGGCTGACTCCCACCTGTGCAGAAGGCAGGCGGTCTCCACTGAGTCTGCATGTGCGCAGTAAATACAGAGAGGGACTTCCCTAGCAGGATGGTGGTTAAGATTCCGCTTCCACTGTAGGGGCAGGGGTTCTACCCCTGGTGATGGAACTAGGATCCTGCGTGCCTTGCTGCGTGGCTAGAAAAGAGAAGCAAATACTTCTGACAAATGCATCATGGTAATAATGTAAGATGCTAACAGTAGGGGATACTTGGAAGATAAACTGAAACTGTATTCTGTTTTTGCAACTTTTCAGTTTCAAGTATTTAACAAATAAAAAGTAAACAAATCTCGTGTATATTCTTCAAAACTTTTCAGACATTTTTATACACAAAAATGCTTGTATAGTAGACTTTATGTATCACATCAATTACAAATGATGATGATTTTTCTCTTTCTCTTTATTGTTTATACTTTTTCTCCCTCCCTCCCTCCCCCTACCCCTCACAAAAGGTAGAACTCAAACAATTTGAAACCACTGTGGCAATTTTAGATATCTTGGTAGCATTACTGACTGGAGATTTTTACAGTCAAAAATAATGATAACAAACATTTATTTTGTTTCCTGCAGGTCAGGCACTGTACTGAGTGCTTTAAATGCTTTATCTCATTGTTCTGCCCAACAACCCTATTATCATGAATTTATGGAAGAGGAAATATTTAGAGAGGTAAAATAGCTTGCTGAGGTTCACATAGTGATTTGTGAAGTCAGGGTTTAAACCAGGGTTGCCTAAGTTCAGGACCTGAGCCTTAAGCCCCCTGCACTGCTTTAAAGTATTAACAATTGATTTCAAATAGATTTACTTTTAACATGGAAGGGTGTCATCACTGAACCAGCATTGTAAAGGTTAGAGCAGAGTGACCGAGAAATCAATCTGTGCCTTTTGAGAAGATGAGCATCTTGGGAAACCCCTCAAAATCCTGGCCTCGAGCCACTGAGGTTGTGAGGGTAGGATGGGAGATGAAGACTTTGAGCCCTGTCCTGAGCGTCCTGCATGGACCACTGTAGTGTTGCTCCCCACTTCACTTGACGCCTGGCTGGCTGGATGCCTGGGCGTGGACCCTGGCTGACTCCCACCTGTGCAGAAGGCAGGCGGTCTCCACTGAGTCTGCATGTGCGCAGTAAATACAGAGAGGGACTTCCCTAGCAGGATGGTGGTTAAGATTCCGCGCTTCCACTGTAGGGGCAGGGGTTCTACCCCTGGTGATGGAACTAGGATCCTGCATGCCTTGCTGCGTGGCTAGAAAAGAGAAGCTTTAAAAACACTTTTAGAGAAAAGAAAAGAAAAAAAGGTTCTTGTGCTCTTCGCAGACTTGCTGTGAACCCTTCCAGCTCTAACTGTACAGATGTCCCCATGGTTCCAAGCAGAGGCTGGAGGAGCAGTGGGGTTGAGGGACTGAAAGAGTTCAGTAGTTTGAACAGGACCCTAACTGAGCACAGCAATCTGTGTCTTCTCACCTCCAGGTGATACTCGGGGAGGATTAACATTTATTTCAGATTTGGGAGGTTTATAGGACAGAGTTTATATTACGTAGCACTGTACTTGGTACACAGAATGGTTCTTTCATTTGATAAATATGAGCAAACCACGCGACCTCTTAGCTGAAGCTATCTGAAGAGAAGTAGCAGTGCAGATTGGGATAGGAAATGTTCAGAGAAAACACATAAAATGGAATTAAATGAAACAGAAGAGGTATTTAAATACGCCCTGACTAGCGTCCACAAGGAACATTGAAGAAGGTATTGTGCTTAAAAAGTAGACAGCTATGAAAAAGGAAATTGAAAATTTTGTTGCTGAGATTCCCACCAATACTGGCAACAAATACCAATTAAGCACGGCTAAAAATTGAAGTGGGGATTTAGAAACTAAGTTGAGGAATGTTCACAGAACAGAGTGAAAATATAAATAAATAAGAATTATGAAAGTTAAGTGAGAGGGTAGACTGAGTGTTTCTAACATATGTTTATTCCCCTCATCCACTCTACATGGAGCAGATGGAGAAGTGGTATTATTTAAAGATACATAACAGAGAATTTTTCTGTGCTAAAGAAAGATCTGAGGTTTGTGCTGAAAGCATCCTCCCAGGCCCCTATAAGGTATTGAAAAAGACAAACGTGTGTGTGTGTGTATATATATATATATATATATATATATATATATATATATATATATATATATATATATATATCCTAGGAATATATTTTAACTTCATGGGTAAAGAGTAAAATCCTATAAACGTTTACATTTTAAAAAACTAGACCAGTAGTCGTGTTGACTTGCTATACTGCCTGGTGATAGAGGGAGAAGATTCACCAGTATTAAGGGCCTAGGGTACTTCAAATAGACAAACCAGAATTTGCACAACACAAAAGGAATATTCTTTGTGACATGTCAGTGCTTAGGAAATAGTCTGTCAATGCATTATTCCTGGAAAAGATGTTCATTAAAATCCATCAGAATGTAGAACCAAGGAAAGGGAAAGTACAGCAGGAAACAGCTATAAGCGCTGAAGCTGGCCAGTTTTTCAGATTTGGGAGGTTTATTAAGGCCCATGAGCACAGCAATCTGTGTCTTCTCACCTCCAGGTGATACTCGGGGAGGATTAACATTTATTTCAGATTTGGGAGGTTTATAGGACAGAGTTTATATTACGTAGCACTGTACTTGGTACACAGAATGGTTCTTTCATTTGATAAATATGAGCAAACCACGCGACCTCTTAGCTGAAGCTATCTGAAGAGAAGTAGCAGTGCAGATTGGGATAGGAAATGTTCAGAGAAAACACATAAAATGGAATTAAATGAAACAGAAGAGGTATTTAAATACGCCCTGACTAGCGTCCACAAGGAACATTGAAGAAGGTATTGTGCTTAAAAAGTAGACAGCTATGAAAAAGGAAATTGAAAATTTTGTTGCTGAGATTCCCACCAATACTGGCAACAAATACCAATTAAGCACGGCTAAAAATTGAAGTGGGGATTTAGAAACTAAGTTGAGGAATGTTCACAGAACAGAGTGAAAATATAAATAAATAAGAATTATGAAAGTTAAGTGAGAGGGTAGACTGAGTGTTTCTAACATATGTTTATTCCCCTCATCCACTCTACATGGAGCAGATGGAGAAGTGGTATTATTTAAAGATACATAACAGAGAATTTTTCTGTGCTAAAGAAAGATCTGAGGTTTGTGCTGAAAGCATCCTCCCAGGCCCCTATAAGGTATTGAAAAAGACAAACGTGTGTGTGTGTGTGTATATATATATATATATATATATATATATATATATATATCCTAGGAATATATTTTAACTTCATGGGTAAAGAGTAAAATCCTATAAACGTTTACATTTTAAAAAACTAGACCAGTAGTCGTGTTGACTTGCTATACTGCCTGGTGATAGAGGGAGAAGATTCACCAGTATTAAGGGCCTAGGGTACTTCAAATAGACAAACCAGAATTTGCACAACACAAAAGGAATATTCTTTGTGACATGTCAGTGCTTAGGAAATAGTCTGTCAATGCATTATTCCTGGAAAAGATGTTCATTAAAATCCATCAGAATGTAGAACCAAGGAAAGGGAAAGTACAGCAGGAAACAGCTATAAGCGCTGAAGCTGGTGATCTCATAGATAAACCAAAATATATTTTAAACATATTTGTAGAATTTTAATACAACTATGACCGAAAAATCCTTAAGCAAGACACATAAATTAACATCACAATAACAGTCTGGAACTGAGGTTCAAAATGGTTTTTAAACAATTATTCATTGAAGAGACAGATATTTAGTTTTTAATTTTTGAGAGCTTTAGGTTAGTCTTTATTGTTACTTTGCATAGACTCTCGTTCTTTAGTGACCAGCTCTCTTATATAAAGGCATACCATTACCTTTTTTTCCTGTTGCTGTTAGTTTTCTTGCTCCTTGATATCTGTTTCTTCCGAATTCTTTTAACCTGCTCATTTGCTTTCATCTCTGTTTTTCTATTAGAAGCTTGCTTCAGATATCTGGCTATGCTCGGCTGTCTGGTCATAGTGAAGAATGAGGCTTCATCGTCCATCCTTTGGTGGACTTCAGTTCATTGAAGACCCCCTTTCATCCTCCCATATGTAGGTGTTTCCCTTGAGCTGGGCATTCTCTCCCAGAGAACAAGCCTCCAGATGTCTTCCTGTGAGGCAGAGCTTGACTACCAGAGTCCTGGGAACAGGGACAGGCAAGGGTCAGCATCCTTTAGTTCAGCCGTGCACCTCTCCGCTTTTCTGTGTCTGCTGCATCAACATTTAGAGATTTTTTCAAAAAGAAAATAAACTTTCTATTTATGGCTGCGGTAGGGAAGAGGCCAAATTCCCCTATATACACTCTCTCCTATTTTTGTGCCCCGCTTGTTCTCTCCCTTTCAGTTCTGGAACTTTCTTTGATTCTGTGATGTGAACTGGTGCTCTTCCTGCTGACTGCCCTTTCTTTGGACTAGCTCTTTGCTCCCTGCCTTTATATTTCAATCACATCCCCATACCATTCATTGTTTAAAAACAAAAGGTATGGATTCTCTCTCATTCATTGTCATCTCTTATATGTTCTTGTGGCTTTATGGCTTTTAAGTGTTCTGCTGCTTTCTCATCAGCTTGCAAGAAAGGGTCTGAGCTGAGACAATGCCTTCATTTCCCGGTGATGCATGTCGATGACTTTAGGGGTAACATCTCCACAAAAAAGCTGTCTCCCACCAAGGAAAGTCTTCTTGGGATTTGGATCAACTACATTAAATCTGCACATTATCTTGAGAAAAGAAAAGATTTATTTCTACTCTCCGGTGTCTCCATCTGGGAGCATGGATGAATCTACATTCAGTTCTCGTGTGCTCTGCAGCATCTTACAGTTTTCTCTGTATGGGTCGTGCTGATCAAAGGACAGTGGAGAGTGAAAAGTCTCTGAAGAGGCTCTGAAGAAGGACAAAGGTTCCTGGCCTGACTCTGCCGAGAGCTGTGTCATCTGACAGTTGACTCAATTGTCCTGACCTCATTTTCCGCCACTCCCAGTGGGACGCCACAGCTACCTGGTGGAGTTGTTGTGAGGATTAGAAGGAGCCCATATAAAAAGCATACAGAGTTGAGCTAAAAAGCGATATTTATTATTGACTATTTCATTAACGTGAGATACTTCCAGGTCCATGTGTACTTATTCTACATTTTTTGTTGGTATAGTAAATGGGAAGTTTACTTTGAATATTTTAAGTGTTTTTTGATAGTTGTTAGAAAAGTAATTTCTTTTTGGAGAATTATCTTTAATCCTGATATGTTACTTCAATTCCATATCCATTCTAATTGCATTTTGAAAAACAGTTCTTGGATTTGCATTATAATGAGGAAGTTTCCAGAAGCCTCTGCATTTGAGTGCAGGCAGGTAGGAGTGTTAAGCTATGCTGAGGTGTTTCTTAACTAAGGCTCAATAAGCATCATGGTCCTTCCTTTTTTTTGTGCCCCGCTTGTTCTCTCCCTTTCAGTTCTGGAACTTTCTTTGATTCTGTGATGTGAACTGGTGCTCTTCCTGCTGACTGCCCTTTCTTTGGACTAGCTCTTTGCTCCCTGCCTTTATATTTCAATCACATCCCCATACCATTCATTGTTTAAAAACAAAAGGTATGGATTCTCTCTCATTCATTGTCATCTCTTATATGTTCTTGTGGCTTTATGGCTTTTAAGTGTTCTGCTGCTTTCTCATCAGCTTGCAAGAAAGGGGCAGAGCTGAGACAATGCCTTCATTTCCCGGTGATGCATGTCGATGACTTTAGGGGTAACATCTCTACAAAAAAGCTGTCTCCCACCAAGGAAAGTCTTCTTGGGATTTGGATCAACTACATTAAATCTGCACATTATCTTGAGAAAAGAAAAGATTTATTTCTACTCTCCGGTGTCTCCATCTGGGAGCATGGATGAATCTACATTCAGTTCTCGTGTGCTCTGCAGCATCTTACAGTTTTCTCTGTATGGGTCGTGCTGATCAAAGGACAGTGGAGAGTGAAAAGTCTCTGAAGAGGCTCTGAAGAAGGACAAAGGTTCCTGGCCTGACTCTGCCGAGAGCTGTGTCATCTGACAGTTGACTCAATTGTCCTGACCTCATTTTCCGCCACTCCCAGTGGGACGCCACAGCTACCTGGTGGAGTTGTTGTGAGGATTAGAAGGAGCCCATATAAAAAGCATACAGAGTTGAGCTAAAAAGCGATATTTATTATTGACTATTTCATTAACGTGAGATACTTCCAGGTCCATGTGTACTTATTCTACATTTTTTGTTGGTATAGTAAATGGGAAGTTTACTTTGAATATTTTAAGTGTTTTTTGATAGTTGTTAGAAAAGTAATTTCTTTTTGGAGAATTATCTTTAATCCTGATATGTTACTTCAATTCCATATCCATTCTAATTGCATTTTGAAAAACAGTTCTTGGATTTGCATTATAATGAGGAAGTTTCCAGAAGCCTCTGCATTTGAGTGCAGGCAGGTAGGAGTGTTAAGCTATGCTGAGGTGTTTCTTAACTAAGGCTCAATACAGGCCAGGTCATGGTCCTTCCACAAGTCTCTATTTTCTCAGAGCTACTGTCATTGATAGGTTCTCAGGAGTATTTTTGCAGAATAATATTTCTTACATACTGAAAAAATAATATTTCGTGAAATTGTTAGGAGTTATCTTTTTTCTTTTTAAAATTATATACACTTTGAAATATAGAAATAAAATATTTAAACTTAGAACTAGAACATTCGAACACCTCTGAATCCATGTGAATGAACCTGTTCCCTACCAGAGTTCTTGGACTCCTTAATCAATAGAAACTGATAAGCAGCCAGATGAGAAATCCAGGAAAGGCTTTACTGGGGCTCTTGATGCGACACAAGAAAGAAGAAACAGGTGCCCTTGCTCCCTTCCTAATGTGAGGAGGTGACGAGGCTGCCTCTTAAATGGAGTGAAAATAGCGGCCATCCTTGGGTCAGACCAGAGGGGCGTCTTGGGTGGTCTGCTCACCCCCTTGGTGGTCCCGCATGCAGGGATCATACACAGTATTCTACTTTTGCTCTGGATATCTCAGAAGTGGCAGTTGGGGTTTTGGTCTCCTTTTATCGTGTTCATAATTTGCCCCAATGGTGCATGTACAGAGTTACTTTTAGTCCCTTCCAGTTTCTTTACATTCAGTTGCTGGAGGAGATGTTTGTCCAGCGGCAAGCATTGGAGCAACGCATTCAGGTCCCAGCCTGTCTCACGCCCTCTACCACTCTAGGCCTGGGGTTTGGATTTTGCCTGTCCTCCTAAGGAGTGCAGACTACAAATCCAAGGCTGAGGATGGAAGTCCTTAGTGAGTCTGCCTGTCTTTTGCTTTCAAACCATGCAGTACATCCCTGTTACCTAACAGCCCCCCTGGGCCCAGCTGACTAGTAACATAACCTCCAAAACAGCAAACCTGTACTTTGCTCTACCTAATGAGACAGCATACAGGAAAGTTCCTAGAAAATATGAAACTGCACCTCAGTGTAAATGTCCGTATAAAGACATTTAACAGTTCTTTCAAATGTCCTGAAAAACATACAATTGTTTTCAATAAACAGTAAACAAAAGACAAACCAGGGAGGTTAGGACTCATGGCAGTTGGAAATGGGGAGAACAAAGAGAACTTTAGGGATCCAAAGAGCTCTAGAGCTCAGAGACCTTTTTTTGTATAAAACACAATATGAAAAGAAGAACACAGAGAAAGTATAGGGTAAAATTAGTGTACATAGAAAACAAATCTACATGATAGAATATAAGTTTATCAGAACTAACTATGCAATTTTATGGAAATTGAATTTCATTTTTGCAAAATAATTGTATATTTAAACATGTAAAAATCTATTTAAATATGCTGATTGATAGATTTATTGGGTATGTATTCCTATATTCATAATTAAATTAGTGTTTTGCTCTTTCTTTATGATAATTTTATTTTCTCCAAGATAATAAAAGCTGGCAGGCATTTATCACGGGTTATAGCAAACACCTATTTTACGAAATGGACTTGTGAGAAACCCTTGCAGTCGCTGGCTTGCTGTGCTTGGATAGGTCCTACCAGCCTTGTGTGCCCAGTGTCAGCACACAGGTGTCATGTTTAATAAATTTATGAATGAACAGAAAAGGCATCTTCTCAGTAGTCTTTTATTCATAGATGAAGCCACTTGAACCAGCAAGAAACAACATTTCACTCGTCACTTTCTCATTGAAATGTTGAGAACAGTAAATCCAGAATAAATCATATGACAGCTCGACAAGAAGAAAATTAGCAGCTGCAGATAAGTACCTAAGAACATTTAATTAGGGAAAGTAAATTATACCAATTCTGAGCTCTGATGAAAAGGATAGATGATTAAATAAGTTTTTTAAATTACTTTTTAACAAAGTTTTAAAAGAAACACGTAATATCAAAAGTCTGATACATGAAAGCCTGTCGTCTGAACATATTCATTCCTACACTAGCATGTTGGTGCACCTCCCTTCAGCTTGAAGCAGACTCTGAGGCTTGATCATTCTCATACCCCCAGCACCTCTCAGGTGTCTGCGCCAGATCAGGTCTCCATAGATGTTCTCTGAATCAATTGAATGAGTTACAGGATGCCCTTAAACCATTCTTCTCTCATCTTTTTTATTGGTCTTTTTTTTTTTTTTTTTGGCCACTTTTTTGTTGGTCTTTCATTTTTATTTTAGTTTCATCCATCTTTGTTCCTTGGCCCGCATGGGCCTCCCATCGCAACGGCCTCTCTTGTCGCAGAGCGCCGGCTCCGGGCACGTGCGCTCCAGAGCTCCGACTGGGTAATTGGACACATCAGTCCAGCCACTCTGCAGCATGTGGGATCTTCCCAGGCCAGGGATCGAACCGGCACGCCTTGTACTGCAAGGCAATGTCCTTACCCACTGGACCACCAGGGAAGCCCTATTGGTCATTATTAATCGTCATTTCTTTTGTCTTTGAAAAGATACCTATGGAAAGATATGGGAAGATGAAACCAGGGAATAAAGTTTATAATGTATGAATTTTCCACAGATGATGAAGTAAAAGATATTTCAGTACTGATACAACTGCAGTGTCAGGGAGATATATAAAACGTGTCTATGTTTGGATTCTATGCAATTTTTAGTACCAAAAAGATAAACAGACACTATAAACCATCACCAGTGAGGAAATGTTTTAACAAGTACTAACAGTTTCCTGGTTGTTCTTAAAACCTTTTGTGGCAGACTCTAATATAGCCATCAATCTCTGGCTCTCCATCTCCCTGGCATGGGATAGGATTGCCCTTTTCTGCCTGTGGGAGTTATGTGTGGTCATGCGATTTACACTGGCCGATGAGATATGAGTGGTAGTGATCTGCCTTATGTCTAGGGTGAGTTAGTCACTACACACTTTGCACACGGAGGTGTTCAGGAAAGCATGCTTCACTTGGAAGCTACCATCAGTGGCTGGTAAACAGTTTCTGGTAAACAGACCTCCCCTGCCAACCCAGTGATTTAGAAAAGACACTTTGATTGGAGTTAGCCAACGAGACCTGGGTTGTGTGTTATTTGTTCCCACAGTTTTGATGCTGGGAAAAATTGAGGGCAAGAAGAGAAGGGGACAACAGAGGATGAGATGATTGGATGGCATCACTGACTCAATGAGTTTGAATTTGAGAAAACTCAGGGAGATAGTGATGGACAGAGAAGGCTGGTGTGCTGCAGCTCATGGGGTCATAAAAAGTCAGACATGGCGACTGAACAACAACAATGGTGAGACACATCCATTCACAACTGATATGTATTCAAAAAGAGCATTGTGCTAGACATAGTGGATGCCCATACTGGTAAAATATGCATCTGTGTTTCCAAGAATTTTACCTTCAGATAGGACAGGCAGATGCACAAAAATGTACCAGTCAGCCTACATAAGCATAATAAGTACATTTATAAGATATATTAAAAGTCGTGGGAGGTTTTGCTTTAGGTACAGTGGCTTGAGTTAAAAATCTTTAAACTTCCTAAGTGAAAACACATTCTTATCAGTAACTTCCATTAGTATCACTCAGAAGATATTTTAGCAGAAGATTTGTTCCTCTAGCTATATTAAGACTAGAGTAAGAAAAATTTCACTGTTTTCATTTTTATATACACTATAAGTTTTCTCTGTGTGGACCATTAAAGTAATGATTTTGACTCATGTTGATGTGAAACCATTGCTCTGCTCTTAAGCTAATTAATTACTGTGTGAAATTGTGCAGTGAATTGCTGTGTCCTAGGGTGTACTTTTATAAAGGTAGAATTGCTATATTCTTTCCAATATCAAACTCATTCTTATCCACAGATATGTAGAGCACAGATTTGAGTATTTTTTTAATCTGAGTTCCTGCTCCCCAAATGGTAAGAGGTGAAGTCTTAGGTTAGTAATTCTCATGTATAAGACTTTTGGTTTTCTTGCCTGTATTCTAGAAGTAAAGCTTCCATCTTTGAAACTTTTTGTGAGCATTTATTAAGTCAGGAAGCACTCTGTGCTTATACTGGTCGCTCATGAAATGTTTATTAAATGGTGTGAATTCATACTGTCTTTCATTATATTTTCTTTTTCTATAGTCACATTGTTTCTAACATTTCTTAGAGTTGAAAGGCAATACATTTTGACTGATGAGTGATTATCAATCATAAATAATACGTAAGTCAGGTGTTAGAAAAATGCATTGGTTTTCCAGTGTTCTTTGAGATTGATTCATGGTTTTGAGTGCCTTGGCTTTTTTCTTATGTGTTTATTATATTACTAGAACTGTAGAAACTATAGCAAGTAAAATGAATCACATACCAGGGAAATAGAGACAAAATAATAGGTAAGTTCTTATTACTGGATTTTATCTCAAGATCTGGAAATAACTACTCGACTACTCGTAATATTAATACTTTGATAAATGTTCTGAAAGCATTTTCATGTCTGTGTGGGTGTACACAAAATATGTATGATATATATTTTTATGAAAAAGAGATCATATTCTGCTTGTCAAAAATTTATTTCACAAACACCTTCCACATGAATATTCTGCATAGTCCTTTTCTGTGGCTACATATGTGGTGTATCTTCAGTTGCCCCTCAAGCCATGCCCCACCCTTTCATCCTGCCGGTTAGTGGTGACTGGCTAGAATGTATCACAGTCAGTGGGTTCCCTGCCCTCTGGGGTCATCCAGTGGGACACCCAGGATGAGATCAGTGAGGGAAGGCAAGAAAGGCAAGGGGTTCTTTCGGTTGTGGTTTTGGTTTCCACTACTACTTCCTGTGGGGTTACTGGGGGTTACTGAAAGTATGATTGACTTGTGATAACCATTGCTCTGCTCTTAAGCTAATTAATTACTGTGTGAAATTGTGCAGTGAATTGCTGTGTCCTAGGGTGTACTTTTATAAAGGTAGAATTGCTATATTCTTTCCAATATCAAACTCATTCTTATCCACAGATATGTAGAGCACAGATTTGAGTATTTTTTTAATCTGAGTTCCTGCTCCCCAAATGGTAAGAGGTGAAGTCTTAGGTTAGTAATTCTCATGTATAAGACTTTTGGTTTTCTTGCCTGTATTCTAGAAGTAAAGCTTCCATCTTTGAAACTTTTTGTGAGCATTTATTAAGTCAGGAAGCACTCTGTGCTTATACTGGTCGCTCATGAAATGTTTATTAAATGGTGTGAATTCATACTGTCTTTCATTATATTTTCTTTTTCTATAGTCACATTGTTTCTAACATTTCTTAGAGTTGAAAGGCAATACATTTTGACTGATGAGTGATTATCAATCATAAATAATACGTAAGTCAGGTGTTAGAAAAATGCATTGGTTTTCCAGTGTTCTTTGAGATTGATTCATGGTTTTGAGTGCCTTGGCTTTTTTCTTATGTGTTTATTATATTACTAGAACTGTAGAAACTATAGCAAGTAAAATGAATCACATACCAGGGAAATAGAGACAAAATAATAGGTAAGTTCTTATTACTGGATTTTATCTCAAGATCTGGAAATAACTACTCGACTACTCGTAATATTAATACTTTGATAAATGTTCTGAAAGCATTTTCATGTCTGTGTGGGTGTACACAAAATATGTATGATATATATTTTTATGAAAAAGAGATCATATTCTGCTTGTCAAAAATTTATTTCACAAACACCTTCCACATGAATATTCTGCATAGTCCTTTTCTGTGGCTACATATGTGGTGTATCTTCAGTTGCCCCTCCAAGCCATGCCCCACCCTTTCATCCTGCCGGTTAGTGGTGACTGGCTAGAATGTATCACAGTCAGTGGGTTCCCTGCCCTCTGGGGTCATCCAGTGGGGACACCCAGGATGAGATCAGTGAGGGGAAGGCAAGAAAGGCAAGGGGTTCTTTCGGTTGTGGTTTTGGTTTCCACTACTACTTCCCTGTGGGGTTACTGGGGGGTTACTGAGTCCTCAACCCCGGTCACAGTCTTCACACACAACACCTCTCTCAGGGTCTAGTTACATCCCTGGGGCTCCCCTGGTGTCTCAGATGGTAAAGAATCAGCCTGCAATGTGGAGACCCAGGTTCAATACCCGGGCTAAGAAAATTCCTTCGAGAAGGGGATGTCTGCTTACTCCAGTGTTCTTGCCTGGAGGATTCCATGCACAGAGGAGCCGGGCGGGCAGCAGTCTATGGGGTCGCACAGTTGGACTGAGCAACTAACACTTTCACTTTTAGGCGGAAGAATGCAGCCCCACTGTTCCAGTCTTAGAACCACCCCTTGTACTTAGTTTACTTTTGTAAATGGTTCCTTTTAAAGATTCTTCAAACTCTCCAGTTTGAAAGTCCCAGCTAGTTCCTCCTGGAACCCTAGATTCACGTACTCAGCAAGAAATTCTCAGACTGTAGTGTGCATGCGTGAGAATCACCCAGAATGTTTCTTGAAACAAAGATTGCTGGCATAAACATCAAGCATTTGTGATTCAGTAGGTCTGGGAAGGGCCAGAGAAGTTATATTTTTTAACCTTGCCAGATGATATGTAGAGGGACTACCCTTGGAGAACCATTGCACAAAACACTATTTCCACCGTGTGAATCAGACAGTTTACATCCATTTTCCTTTATCAAGTAATTGACATTTATATCCTTTTAGTGAGATTACACTAAGATTGGTTTCCTTCAAAACTTTCTCTTAAAGTAGAAATGTGTATGCACATTTTTTTGGTCTTTATTGCCAGGTTGCCCATCAGAAAGTTTTTATGAATTTATAATTCTGCTAAAATATACAAAATTCAACATTTTTACTTCTAAATATACTTTTCTGTGGCTTTTTTCTTCAGTTGCCCCTCAAGCCATGCCCCACCCTTTCATCCTGCCGGTTAGTGGTGACTGGCTAGAATGTATCACAGTCAGTGGGTTCCCTGCCCTCTGGGGTCATCCAGTGGGGACACCCAGGATGAGATCAGTGAGGGGAAGGCAAGAAAGGCAAGGGGTTCTTTCGGTTGTGGTTTTGGTTTCCACTACTACTTCCCTGTGGGGTTACTGGGGGGTTACTGAGTCCTCAACCCCGGTCACAGTCTTCACACACAACACCTCTCTCAGGGTCTAGTTACATCCCTGGGGCTCCCCTGGTGTCTCAGATGGTAAAGAATCAGCCTGCAATGTGGAGACCCAGGTTCAATACCCGGGCTAAGAAAATTCCTTCGAGAAGGGGATGTCTGCTTACTCCAGTGTTCTTGCCTGGAGGATTCCATGCACAGAGGAGCCGGGCGGGCAGCAGTCTATGGGGTCGCACAGTTGGACTGAGCAACTAACACTTTCACTTTTAGGCGGAAGAATGCAGCCCCACTGTTCCAGTCTTAGAACCACCCCTTGTACTTAGTTTACTTTTGTAAATGGTTCCTTTTAAAGATTCTTCAAACTCTCCAGTTTGAAAGTCCCAGCTAGTTCCTCCTGGAACCCTAGATTCACGTACTCAGCAAGAAATTCTCAGACTGTAGTGTGCATGCGTGAGAATCACCCAGAATGTTTCTTGAAACAAAGATTGCTGGCATAAACATCAAGCATTTGTGATTCAGTAGGTCTGGGAAGGGCCAGAGAAGTTATATTTTTTAACCTTGCCAGATGATATGTAGAGGGACTACCCTTGGAGAACCATTGCACAAAACACTATTTCCACCGTGTGAATCAGACAGTTTACATCCATTTTCCTTTATCAAGTAATTGACATTTATATCCTTTTAGTGAGATTACACTAAGATTGGTTTCCTTCAAAACTTTCTCTTAAAGTAGAAATGTGTATGCACATTTTTTTGGTCTTTATTGCCAGGTTGCCCATCAGAAAGTTTTTATGAATTTATAATTCTACTAAAATATACAAAATTCAACATTTCCTTCTATCTTTGCAAATAGAGTAGAGTATTTTATCATTCATTACACTCCCTGCCAATAAAATGAAGCTGTTGTTTACTTCAAGCTCTTTTGGTAAGCAGTGAGATTAAGCAGTTTTGCATATACTTCTGTGCATCTGCTCTTGTTGGTGACATCTTCATGACCTTTGCTCAGTTTTCTATGCATCTATTTGTTGTTTTATCATTTCAGATACTCTTTACTTTTTAAAGAATATCAATCTTTGTCTTTTATACATTTTCACTATTTCCCCAATTTCTTATTCGTCTTTAAATTTTGTCTATGATTATTTTTCAGACAAAACATTTTTTCCTTCTGTAGCCAGACTTCTCAACACTTCTTCAACTTTATGATGTTGGGTTTTACCCTTATGGTTAGAAAACAAAAGTCACCTTTATCACCAACAGGATGTAACTATCTCTGTGTGTTTTACTTAATTTTTTTTTCTTATTTTTTTTTCTCTGTGTGTTTTTAAAAATAATTCTATTTGTTTATTTATCTTTGGCTATGCTGGATCTTCTTTGGACTTTTGGCTGGTTGTGGCAAGTGAGGGCTGCTCTCTAGTTGAGGTGGGTAAGCTTCTCATTGCTGTGACTTCTCTAGTTGCGAAACGTGGGCTCTAGGACACAGGCTTAGTAGTTTTGGCACGTAGGTTTAGTTGCATGTGGGATCCTCCCATATCAGGAATTGAACCCATGCCTCCTGCACTGTCAGGCTGATTCTTTATCATTGAGCCACCAGGGAAGCTCCTCTGATTTTTAATTAGTACTTTCATTGATTTCTTTGTGAATCAGACAGTTTACATCCATTTTCCTTTATCAAGTAATTGACATTTATATCCTTTTAGTGAGATTACACTAAGATTGGTTTCCTTCAAAACTTTCTCTTAAAGTAGAAATGTGTATGCACATTTTTTTGGTCTTTATTGCCAGGTTGCCCATCAGAAAGTTTTTATGAATTTATAATTCTACTAAAATATACAAAATTCAACATTTCCTTCTATCTTTGCAAATAGAGTAGAGTATTTTATCATTCATTACACTCCCTGCCAATAAAATGAAGCTGTTGTTTACTTCAAGCTCTTTTGGTAAGCAGTGAGATTAAGCAGTTTTGCATATACTTCTGTGCATCTGCTCTTGTTGGTGACATCTTCATGACCTTTGCTCAGTTTTCTATGCATCTATTTGTTGTTTTATCATTTCAGATACTCTTTACTTTTTAAAGAATATCAATCTTTGTCTTTTATACATTTTCACTATTTCCCCAATTTCTTATTCGTCTTTAAATTTTGTCTATGATTATTTTTCAGACAAAACATTTTTTCCTTCTGTAGCCAGACTTCTCAACACTTCTTCAACTTTATGATGTTGGGTTTTACCCTTATGGTTAGAAAACAAAAGTCACCTTTATCACCAACAGGATGTAACTATCTCTGTGTGTTTTACTTAATTTTTTTTTCTTATTTTTTTTTCTCTGTGTGTTTTTAAAAATAATTCTATTTGTTTATTTATCTTTGGCTATGCTGGATCTTCTTTGGACTTTTGGCTGGTTGTGGCAAGTGAGGGCTGCTCTCTAGTTGAGGTGGGTAAGCTTCTCATTGCTGTGACTTCTCTAGTTGCGAAACGTGGGCTCTAGGACACAGGCTTAGTAGTTTTGGCACGTAGGTTTAGTTGCATGTGGGATCCTCCCATATCAGGAATTGAACCCATGCCTCCTGCACTGTCAGGCTGATTCTTTATCATTGAGCCACCAGGGAAGCTCCTCTGATTTTTAATTAGTACTTTCATTGATTTCTTTTTGTGTTTCAGTATTTAGACCTTTTTTTTTTCCCCTTTAAGTCATCTTTTTTTTTCTTCATCCATCTTTATTCTTTGGCTTGTATGGGCCTCTCATCGCAGTGGCCTCCTTGCAGAGCACCATCACTGGGCATGTACACTCCAGAGCGCTGTCTCGTAATTGGACACGTGGGTCCAGCCACTCTGCAGCACGTGGGATCTTCCCAGGCCAGGGATCGAACTGGCGTCCCTTGCACTGCGAGGTAGAGTCTTTACCCACTGGACCACCAGGGAAGCCCAGTATTTAGACTTTTGAAAAAATTATTTAAGCATAGTTGATTAACAATGTTGTTTGTTTAGATTTTATTTTGATAAGACAGTTTTCCCTTTATAAATGTCTTAGAACCAGTGGTTGGGTAATTCATTCATACTCCATTATTTGGAAATGCCATTTTCTATTGATTACAATTAAACGTATTAGGGTCTGTTCTTAGAATTTCTTTTTTTTCCCATCGGTCTATCAGCCTTTTTCCCACTTTCAATTTTACTGACATTTACAATACTTTTAATGCATCTCATTAATTTTGTCTCTCTCATCTCCCCACCAAATGTATTTAGTATCTATAATGGCTTGCTACTTCCAAAGAAAATGTTATTTTGTCTTGCCTCAGGCCAATAAAACTGTGTCAGATTTCATCTCAAGACCAAATTCTTCCTTTCATGAACTACAGCACTTCAACTATTTTGGCCCATGGTTTGGCCTTTCTGTCCACTGATTTCATTTATTTTATTTTAGTTACCTTATTCAACTGATTTACCTTATCAAGGTTTTGTAATGTATCTCTCCCCCATTTGAAGAGCTTAATTATCCTTCTGAATCACTAATTTTCTTGAGAGGATGTGGGCTCCAGGTCTGTATGTGTCCCCTGGATCCAGGGTGGGGGGTGATACAAAGCTGGAGGGGCTGGCAGGGCCTTTGCAAGCTCAGAGCCTAGGGCAGGGGTCTCTGTTGCCAGGTCCACGGGGAGCTGTGTGTCCTAACTGTTTGAGAATGAGAATTGGTTGAGTTTGATATAATGTCACTTTTCTAAAAAAAGTGCAATTGCTTATTGATTTCTATGATACTATTTTTTTAGATAACTTTTTTTTAATGTTATTGATATGATTATTTTCTCATTATTCTGTTTAATGGCATTCATATCAATAATTTAGCCTTAGTCTGAGAATGAGAAGAGTTGGCAGAGGGAAGACTGGCTAGCCACTGTCAGATGGGCTGAGGGCCAACATAGGAGCTTGGAGGTGAGAATAGTTAGCACATCTTTTTTCTTGGGCTTGTCCCTAGTTCACTCTGCATAGGTAAAAACATCCTATTAATTAATTTATTTTTAAAGCACGTCGTATTTGTGATCAGTCTCTCCATCCAGATACTCCCTTGGCCCCTTTTCTAGCTTGTCCATCACCTGATAGACTGTATATTCTCTTAGTTATTTCATTTATTGGCCCTGTCACCAACTCTTTTCTGTGTCATCTACCAGAATGAAGAGCTGCATGAGGCTTGAGTATCTTACGTATTTCCTTCTATGTGTATCCTTAGCCTTGAAAATAGCTCATTTTTAGTGGGCTCAAAAATATTTAAATAGGTAAATGAAAGCCTGTGCCCTCTCCCGCCAGAGATTCCCTGCATTTTATACACTCCTACCCCCCCCCCCACAGTCATCGTTAGACTGAGACTTAACTTCAAGAACTCAACTAATGGGCCATCTCTTCCAGAAAGCTCTCTGTGTTCATTTCCTCCTTAAGGCTGGCTTCCCCTCCTCAGATAGCTTGTCATAACTCGGTGAGAATATACTGCACTGTACCCCACTGCTTCCTTCCGGCCTCACCCTGTGTGGCTGGGCTGGCCCTGTGTGCAGACTGGCTCTGAAGCCTCCAGTTCAGTTCTGTTGCTCAGTCATGTCCAACTGTTTGTGACCCCATGGACTGTAGCACGCCAGTCCCACCCCATCTCCAGAAGCTTGCTCAAGCTCATGTTCATTGGCTCAGCGATACCATCCAACCATCTTGTCCTCTTGTCATCCCCTTCTCCTTCTGCCTTTTCCCAGCATCAGGGTCTCTTCCAGTGAGTTGACCATATCAGGTGGTCATCCTTATTTATTACAATGCTTGGTTCATAGGCCTAGTCACCATCTATCAGGTTTGTCTTAAATGCCTTATAAATGGGGTATTTTTTAATGTTATTGATATGATTATTTTCTCATTATTCTGTTTAATGGCATTCATATCAATAATTTAGCCTTAGTCTGAGAATGAGAAGAGTTGGCAGAGGGAAGACTGGCTAGCCACTGTCAGATGGGCTGAGGGCCAACATAGGAGCTTGGAGGTGAGAATAGTTAGCACATCTTTTTTCTTGGGCTTGTCCCTAGTTCACTCTGCATAGGTAAAAACATCCTATTAATTAATTTATTTTTAAAGCACGTCGTATTTGTGATCAGTCTCTCCATCCAGATACTCCCTTGGCCCCTTTTCTAGCTTGTCCATCACCTGATAGACTGTATATTCTCTTAGTTATTTCATTTATTGGCCCTGTCACCAACTCTTTTCTGTGTCATCTACCAGAATGAAGAGCTGCATGAGGCTTGAGTATCTTACGTATTTCCTTCTATGTGTATCCTTAGCCTTGAAAATAGCTCATTTTTAGTGGGCTCAAAAATATTTAAATAGGTAAATGAAAGCCTGTGCCCTCTCCCCAGAGTTTCCCTGCATTTTATACACTCCTACCCCCCCCCCCCCAGTCATCGTTAGACTGAGACTTAACTTCAAGAACTCAACTAATGGGCCATCTCTTCCAGAAAGCTCTCTGTGTTCATTTCCTCCTTAAGGCTGGCTTCCCCTCCTCAGATAGCTTGTCATAACTCGGTGAGAATATACTGCACTGTACCCCACTGCTTCCTTCCGGCCTCACCCTGTGTGGCTGGGCTGGCCCTGTGTGCAGACTGGCTCTGAAGCCTCCAGTTCAGTTCTGTTGCTCAGTCATGTCCAACTGTTTGTGACCCCATGGACTGTAGCACGCCAGTCCCACCCCATCTCCAGAAGCTTGCTCAAGCTCATGTTCATTGGCTCAGCGATACCATCCAACCATCTTGTCCTCTTGTCATCCCCTTCTCCTTCTGCCTTTTCCCAGCATCAGGGTCTCTTCCAGTGAGTTGACCATATCAGGTGGTCATCCTTATTTATTACAATGCTTGGTTCATAGGCCTAGTCACCATCTATTCAATGAATAATGCAAAAATTTGTAAAGTTCTTAAATCAGAACCATCACCAGTGCATAAATGAGGCAGGGAGAAATAAGTTTATCTTGTTTTGGTTAAGAAAGATACTTCAAAGAAAGCTTTCAGGTGATGTAGCCTTGGGAGGTAGTAAGCTTCCCGTTCCTGGAAGTATTCAAGCATAGGCTGGAGAGCAGCTGTCAGTCAGTATTGTGGAGATGATTGCTCTTGGAGGGTGAGCTCCCCGTGTCACTAAGATCCAGTGACTGTATTATTCCTGGCTAACTAAGCTTATGTTTTCAATTTTCCTTTCATTTTTATCCTCAGCCTAGTTCCCTTTATTCATTTCTTTTGTCATGTTGCCTGCATGCATGCGTGTCTTCTGAATGATGAGTAAAGCTACCATCTCTCTCCTGGTAATTCCTTGGAAAGGCTGCTGCCCTCATCTGCTTGCTCTTTTCAGAGCCCATTTGTCTTTATTGAATATGCAAATGTGATGGAAGCATCTGTCACATGCTCTGTGATCTCTTTTTTCATAAATGATGCAAGGAGAAGAGTGATTCCACATTATTAAACACCCCAAATGGTCGGATGTCCATTTTAGCGAACGTCAAGATTTATTAATTAGGATGGTCGCCACTTTGATGGTTGAATTGCTTTTTGCTACTTCATGTTAGTTTTATTTTGTTTTACAAAACAAATTAAAATTTTAAAAGGAGACAAAAATCAAGCTAATTTAAAAAACATATTTATTAGTATATTGGCTTCCTAAGGTTGCCATTACAAATTACCACAAACTTGGTGGCTTAAAAATGACAGAAATTATTTTTAAGGTTTGGAGGCTGTAAATCTGAAATCAAGGGGTTACAGAGCTGTGTGCCCTCCCAGAGCTCTGGGGAGAGTCAATTCCTGGCCTCTTCTGGTGACTCGAGTTGTCACTCGACTGGTGGGAATGTGGATCCCATCTCTGGGTTCTCCTCTTTTCTCTGTCTCTCTTCTTTTCTAGGGTCTCTTCCAGTGAGTTGACCATATCAGGTGGTCATCCTTATTTATTACAATGCTTGGTTCATAGGCCTAGTCACCATCTATTCAATGAATAATGCAAAATTTGTAAAGTTCTTAAATCAGAACCATCACCAGTGGATAAATGAGGCAGGGAGAAATAAGTTTATCTTGTTTTGGTTAAGAAAGATACTTCAAAGAAAGCTTTCAGGTGATGTAGCCTTGGGAGGTAGTAAGCTTCCCGTTCCTGGAAGTATTCAAGCATAGGCTGGAGAGCAGCTGTCAGTCAGTATTGTGGAGATGATTGCTCTTGGAGGGTGAGCTCCCCGTGTCACTAAGATCCAGTGACTGTATTATTCCTGGCTAACTAAGCTTATGTTTTCAATTTTCCTTTCATTTTTATCCTCAGCCTAGTTCCCTTTATTCATTTCTTTTGTCATGTTGCCTGCATGCATGCGTGTCTTCTGAATGATGAGTAAAGCTACCATCTCTCTCCTGGTAATTCCTTGGAAAGGCTGCTGCCCTCATCTGCTTGCTCTTTTCAGAGCCCATTTGTCTTTATTGAATATGCAAATGTGATGGAAGCATCTGTCACATGCTCTGTGATCTCTTTTTTCATAAATGATGCAAGGAGAAGAGTGATTCCACATTATTAAACACCCCAAATGGTCGGATGTCCATTTTAGCGAACGTCAAGATTTATTAATTAGGATGGTCGCCACTTTGATGGTTGAATTGCTTTTTGCTACTTCATGTTAGTTTTATTTTGTTTTACAAAACAAATTAAAATTTTAAAAGGAGACAAAAATCAAGCTAATTTAAAAAACATATTTATTAGTATATTGGCTTCCTAAGGTTGCCATTACAAATTACCACAAACTTGGTGGCTTAAAAATGACAGAAATTATTTTTAAGGTTTGGAGGCTGTAAATCTGAAATCAAGGGGTTACAGAGCTGTGTGCCCTCCCAGAGCTCTGGGGAGAGTCAATTCCTGGCCTCTTCTGGTGACTCGAGTTGTCACTCGACTGGTGGGAATGTGGATCCCATCTCTGGGTTCTCCTCTTTTCTCTGTCTCTCTTCTTTTCTGAGAACACCTCTCATTGGATTATTTGACCCACTGGGATAATCCAGAATATTCCTGCATCTCAAGATCTTTGACTTGATTACATGTGCACACTTGTGCCAAATATCATCACACTCACAGCTGCCATGAATTTGAATGGGGACATATCTGTTGGGGGCTGCAATTAATGTCATTATAGGCAGTAAACCAGGGACTAGGAAGATTCCGTTTGGAGACTCTTGGGAATGCCACTTACTACTGAGTTAGTGTTGCTGTTTAGTCGTTAAATTGTGCCCTATTTGTGTACGACCCCATCGGTTGTAGCCTGCCTGACTCCGCTGTCCATGGGATCCTCCAGGCAGGAGTACTGAAGTGGGTTGCCATGCCCTTCTCCAGGGGATCTTGCCAACCCAGGGGCTGAACCTGCATCTCCTGCTTGGCACATGGATTCTTTACCACTGAGCCACCAGGGGTACCTACCTAGTTAGTGATCCCTACAAAGATGCCACGTTACTTTAATAAGAATGGGTTGACAGCTATAATTTATGGAGCATTTGCTATGTGCCAGGCACTGTTCTGACTCAACTTTGTTAGCCGCACCTCAGCTAATTGAGGTCTGTGAGGAGGCAGCTATTATTAGGGTCCTTTTTTATAAATGAAGAAAACATTTCTTAGAGAAGTGAAGGAACTTGCCTAAGTTCATATGAGCAGAAGATGGGAGAGTTCTATTTGTTGGATTCCAAGGCCTGCATTGGTAACCATGACTATGCAGCTCAGTAACGAAAGTCACCCGGCCTCTCCTATGCCCTGCCAGGCAAAGGCAGGGAAGGGAGTGGACTAGGAGTAGAGTGATCCAGATGAGTTGGAGAGCCATCTTAAAGCCTTCTACTATATCCTGTCCCTTGGGAAGGACTTCTAGTTTAAAAACGAAACTTAGAAAACAAACCCAGATGAGTTTCCAGAACGGTTTCCCTCCATTGCCAAGCTACTGGAGAAAGAATGCAGAGGCCATCAGATTTGCCATTAGTTTGGGGATGCCAGGTAGATATCATCTTGGGAAGGATTGTGAGCCATATATGGAAAGGAGACAAACGCACACACCATGGACAGGAGTGTGCATGGACAGGAGTGTGGTCTGTCTGCCACCTCCCTCCCTCATTCCGTCTGGAGGGAAGTACAAGGAAGAGTCAGGAGATGGACTCTGCATTCCTACCCCACCATGACTGGGCTTTGAAATTTGAAAGTCAGTGCCACTGACCAGCCAACTATGAACCTGCTATGGCTCCCGCACTCCAGTCCCTGACCTCTAGACATGCACATGCTCTGGGTTTTCTTTCCCTCCCTGAAAGGGAAGCTGTGGACCAGGCTGGGTTGTCAGAGTGGGCATCTAATCTATGTGGGCTGGAGTCAGAGAGGCGGTGAAGGCAGGAGGAGGAACGACTGCTCCACTGCCATTCATTATTTATTGTTTATCTTTATGATTTATTTATGCCTCAGTTACCTTAAAAAAAAAAGAGTGAAGCTATCTAATAAAAGGTCTAGGAACAACAGAAAGTGGAAGATCTTGCCAACCCAGGGGCTGAACCTGCATCTCCTGCTTGGCACATGGATTCTTTACCACTGAGCCACCAGGGTACCTACCTAGTTAGTGATCCCTACAAAGATGCCACGTTACTTTAATAAGAATGGGTTGACAGCTATAATTTATGGAGCATTTGCTATGTGCCAGGCACTGTTCTGACTCAACTTTGTTAGCCGCACCTCAGCTAATTGAGGTCTGTGAGGAGGCAGCTATTATTAGGGTCCTTTTTTATAAATGAAGAAAACATTTCTTAGAGAAGTGAAGGAACTTGCCTAAGTTCATATGAGCAGAAGATGGGAGAGTTCTATTTGTTGGATTCCAAGGCCTGCGTTGGTAACCATGACTATGCAGCTCAGTAACGAAAGTCACCCGGCCTCTCCTATGCCCTGCCAGGCAAAGGCAGGGAAGGGAGTGGACTAGGAGTAGAGTGATCCAGATGAGTTGGAGAGCCATCTTAAAGCCTTCTACTATATCCTGTCCCTTGGGAAGGACTTCTAGTTTAAAAACGAAACTTAGAAAACAAACCCAGATGAGTTTCCAGAACGGTTTCCCTCCATTGCCAAGCTACTGGAGAAAGAATGCAGAGGCCATCAGATTTGCCATTAGTTTGGGGATGCCAGGTAGATATCATCTTGGGAAGGATTGTGAGCCATATATGGAAAGGAGACAAACGCACACACCATGGACAGGAGTGTGCATGGACAGGAGTGTGGTCTGTCTGCCACCTCCCTCCCTCATTCCGTCTGGAGGGAAGTACAAGGAAGAGTCAGGAGATGGACTCTGCATTCCTACCCCACCATGACTGGGCTTTGAAATTTGAAAGTCAGTGCCACTGACCAGCCAACTATGAACCTGCTATGGCTCCCGCACTCCAGTCCCTGACCTCTAGACATGCACATGCTCTGGGTTTTCTTTCCCTCCCTGAAAGGGAAGCTGTGGACCAGGCTGGGTTGTCAGAGTGGGCATCTAATCTATGTGGGCTGGAGTCAGAGAGGCGGTGAAGGCAGGAGGAGGAACGACTGCTCCACTGCCATTCATTATTTATTGTTTATCTTTATGATTTATTTATGCCTCAGTTACCTTAAAAAAAAAAAAGAATGAAGCTATCTAATAAAAGGTCTAGGAACAACAGAAAGTGGAAGTTCATTTCTGAGCAGTGAGGCAAGTTTCTGTTCCCTTTGCACAAAGGGGGAGCCAGTTCCAAGATTCTCTCACATGCATGTGGCCGTGACTTTGGCCCAGCCTGGATGGAAGGAGGGAGAAGACGCCACGGAGGAGGAGGAGAAGAAAGGAGTACAGTGTGGAGGAGTCAGGGGGCAGGTGCAGACGTTTCTTCACAGAATCAGAGAAGATTGGAGCAGCACTTTTCCTGGCGCTTTATGTAGGAACCTGTCACACAGTCTGCTGGTCATCATAGTAAGAACTCATTATCAAGGGCTGTCTTAGGAGTGAGGCATCCGGGAGTCCTGGCCGGGAACAGAAGAAAGAACACGTCCTTTCCCAGCTGTGAGCTGTCTATTTGTAGCCACATGGCTGCTTAGGAATCTTTCCCTTTTTTTGAGATATACCATAAATTAGTCTATTTTAAAGTTTAACTTTAATATTGAGGGCTTCTCAGTCCCTCAATAATGAAAACAGTGAAAATGAAAGGTTTTAATTTTTTATTGGCATGTATTTCAAGTGTGACTACAGGTCATTGCTGAACTGTTTGTGATGTTTATCGTGTGTGTGTGTGTGTGTGTGTAACTTGCTGTGTGTATATGGACTTTTTTTCCTTTTTCTGTTTTCAAAGACTTGTTTGTCCACAGCTGGAGCTTGCCAAAACGCATTGGTAGCAACTTAACATGAAATTTCTAATTTTAGTGCACTCTGTGTAAATTATGCTAGTGTATCACGAGGGTACAAAATTAGAAAACAATGTCAAGGAAACTGTGCTTTTGAGGATGTGTGTGCTGGGGGGAATGAGCAAAGCATCTTCTGACATCCAGCGCCTTTTACTTATCATAGGTTATTCGTAACAACTCAGTTATCCATAAACGTGCAAGAGGTTTATTCTGTGAAGTTTAGATCACTATGATAACATCGGTGTTTTTATTTTTGCTCTTTGTGCGTTTGAAAGGGCTGTGAATTTCCTGGATAGAGTTTTTTGCATTTTGTTGGGAGGGGTGACGGTTTAGTCTACAGGCAAGCATTGTGAATCTAGTATATTCGCTGAACTTTTTTTGGTAGTGGTTTCCTTACCAATCATGCTAGCAGTTATGAAGACATACTATGAGCTGTATATTCAGACAAACACATAAGGCTATGTCTATCAGTCAGTCATGCCAGAGGTAAGAAATCACGTTATAAACCTCTGGCATGTGCTGAGATTCTGGGTCCCAAAAGGAATCCTCCCTTCTAACTCCTTGTCTATTCATTCATTCAACTTGTCAACTAGTGTATATGAGTACCCACATGGTTCAAAGCCCAGTTACCATCACTGGGTCATGGGACACAGTCACCGGGCTCACAATCTGGTGAAAATTGACAAGGAGTCAGGTGATTTTAATTTGCTAAGTGTTAAGCTAGAACCTGCCCAGGATATAATGTTGTCTAGTGTGAAAGAAATGCCTAATCAAACTGCAGGTCAAGGATGGGTGAGGGAAGGTTGCCTGGAGAAGATGATCCCTGAGCCTAATCTTCATTATTATTGATATTTTTAGAAAGGACAAGAGTCAACTGTTTAATTCGCATTGCAGATTTTATATTTCAGATTATATTTTACAGTTTATTGTAGATGGAAGTTACTTGAGAGAAAGTATAGTAGAAACTTTTGCTCAATAGAGAGTAATAAGGAATTAAGGTGAATGACCTTCATCATTCTATAGTCATTGTGGTTGTTGAACAGAGGTGTTCATTTGAATTCTTTTTTTTCAATTGAAGTATGGTTGATTTACAATGTTAGTCACAGGTGTACAACATAGTGGTTCAATACATGTTTTTATAGATTGTACTCCATTTAAAGTCATCACAAAATATCGACTATATTCCCTGTGCTATACGATATATCCTTTAGCTTATCAATTGATCCTTTATATGTTGTCATTTGCATCTCTCTCTTTTTTTAAATTTTGGCCTCTTTTATTGGTCTTTCATTTATTTATTTTCATCTGTCTTTGTTCTTTGGCCTGTGTGGACCTCCCATTGCAGTGGACTGTCTCGTTGCAGAGAACCAGCTCTGGGCACATGGGCTCCAGAGAGCTGGCTCATAACTGGACACATCTATCCAGCTGCTCTGCAGCACATGGGATCTTCCCAGGCCAGGAATTGAACCAGTGCCCCTTGCACTGCAAGGCAGTGTCCTTACCCACTGGACCACCAGGGAAGCCCGTTATTTGCATCTCTTAATCGCCTGTTTTGCCCTTCCACTCTTCTCTCTTCCAATTGGTAACCATTAGTTTGTGATTCATATCTGTGAGTGTCTGTTGTATTTTATTCTCATTTTATGTTTTAGATTCCACATACAAGTGATAATGATACTTGTCTTTTTGTCTTATTTTTTATTTCTCTAAGCATTGTATCTTCCTGGTTCATCCATGTTGTTGGAAATGGCAGAATTTCATTCTTTTATATCTAGCAGAACTCCGTTGTGTGTGTATGTATATATACATACAGTGTATCATATCTTCTTTATCCATTCATCTGTTGATGGATGTTTAGGTTGTTTCCATGTCTTGGCTATTGTAAATAATGCTGCTGTGGACATTGGGATGCGTGTATCTTTTCAGATTGTTTTCATTTTCTTCAAATGTATATCTGAAGGTGTGGCAACACACTCTAGTCTTCTTGCCTGCAGATTCCCCATGGACAGAGGAGCCTGGCAGGCCGCAGTCCATGGGATCACAAAGAGCTGGACTCAACTGAGCAACTAAGCACAGCAGTGTAATGCTGTAATAGCATGCCACTTTCTTTGATTCTACATTTATGCGTTAATATACAATATTTGTTTCTTTCTGACTTGCTCTCAAGGCCCATCTCACTTAATTATTAAAATATTTTTCAGAAACAGGTACTGTTGTGCTCATTCCACATCCCGTTGTAAAGGTGAAAACATTGAGTCTTGGAGGTCAGGCGACTTATTAGAAAAGAAATATTGTAACTGTGATTTGAACCAGGCAAGCACACTTTAAAGCCAGGGCTCCCAAATACTCACAGATCACGCTCCCCCACTGCCACATCCATCAATAAAATTAGTCTTTCTTTCTTTCTTTGAACCCCATACCATGTAGTCTGTGTTTCTCTTTGAGCCTTTGGCAATTTCTAACTAGCTTATTTTTATTTATAGACTTGTGTACATGTCCTGAGGGCAAGACCTGGACCCATTTCACTCTTGCCTGGCACCTCCAGTATCTTACAGTTTGCACTGCCCAAAGAATACTCATATCCATGAGTGTTCATTGGACAAGGGAAGAGTAGTAAGCCAAAACACAATTATATGTCCAGGCTGTCTAAGATATAGATGAGGAAACATATGCTTATTGAACCGTATGTTATATGCCAGATAGAGGCGAGCATGAGGACCTTGGGATGCTGCTCAGGAACCACTTAGTTCAGACTTGTTGGAAAGGATGAGGGTAGGTTCCTGGGACTGAAGCCTGAGCTGCACCCAAAGGGACAGGTAGAAGTAGTCTAGGATTCCAGGAAGAGAGAGAGCAAGGTCAGTGTGGAGCCCTGCATGTGGCTTAGTCGAGCTGGAGGTGGGGAGAAAATGATGCTGGCTGGAGATCAGCTTGGGCAGGTGGGCGGTGGTAAGGCCAGAGAAAACAACAGAAAGACTTTAAAGAGTGGAGGAGTCAAAGGCTCTAACTCAAGTTTTGGAGAAAGTTCTCAGGCATCCTCCGTGTGAAAGAGAGATTCAAAGGGGATGGGACTAGAGGAAGAAGGGTCAGCAGAGAGCCGGCTGTGTGTCTAGGAGGAGACTGTGGGCAGTAAGAAGCTCACGTGTAGAGAAGGGATGAGAAACAGTGATGATTAGAAGATAGCCTCAAAAGAACTTGGTAGCAGAAGCGAGGGTTGGCCTGGAAGGGTTATCAGAGCAAAAGAACATCAAAGGAACTGAAACCCGGTTCAAAAATCGGTGAATTCTTGTTTCAAACAGGAGCTTTATGTAACTATTTTAGAAAGGTTCCTATGAAAAGATGAGAATGTTACCTAGTTACAAGATAACTTGTAATGATTTTATCTTGGAGCCTTGTATTGTTTTCTGCCATGACCTTCCATGCTCTGCTCACCGGGTGACAGGCCAGTGAGTCAGAGACAAGATGCTTAGGTGAGGAAGGTGACTTTATGTGGAAAGTCAGAGGACTGAGAAGATGGCAGACTGATGCCTCAAAATAGCCATCTTTTGGGGGTCTGGATGCCAGGTTCTTTCATAGAGCAGAGAAGAGGAGGAGGTGAGGAAGTAAAGTAAAAAAGTTTTAAGTCTTATAAATATCTCCTGAAATGGCCAGGCTCAGGGAGGAGATGTGTTGATTTCTTCCTTTCCGTGGAATATTCAGGCAGAGGATTACAGTTCCCTGAGGCAGGCTATTATGTATGGAGAATATCCTTTTAGTGAATAAAAGCAATGGGATCACAAATTAAACAGATCAAGCATGTAGTCAGAATCAGATTTTGTTCTTTCCTGTAACAAGAACACTTAACTAGGTCTTTCCAATGTCCAGGCACTCTCATGAAGCCCTGTCTTTCTAACTGACAACCTGTAATGATTTTATCTTGGTGCCTTATATTCTTTTCTGCCATGACCTTTCATGCCTGTCCATCAGACATGTCTATATAAGGCTTTAGCTTAACTGAAGGGTATAGGCTTTGGGTTTTTCCTCACTGAGCTTCTAAGTCTCGGGAAAGTTCAGGATTATAGCTAAATATCAGTTTCTGTGTCTCTGAGCATTTAAATTTAATTATGCTGACTTTGTCTATCTGGAGAACATAGAAGCCACTGACTGAGAAAAGGATGTGGGAGGCAAAGAATGACAACCGCAGAAACTTTATATGAAAGTTTAATGTTAACCCAAGGAATATGTTGTGGTACGTATAAGTGACACTGTGTCTATCATAAGCATCTTATTCGTTAATGTTTGACATTTTTCCTCATTTTCTTATGTGAGTAAAAGCTGGGAGAGATGGTAGCAGGACTCCTACATTGTTAAATTATGACTGTCCAGACACTACTAATTTTTCTGGGACTGTTAAAAGTGTGACAAGTGATGTTGTTGCTACATAAATGCAAATCTCTATGACAAAAAGTGGGAGTGAGAGAGGAAGGGATGGAGGTTGACTTACGATGTGGGCCTCAGGGGAGCAGAATTTGGGAGAAGGGAAGTTCGCGATTTGGCTTGAGGTTTGCTGAGCTCTGTGTTACCTTCTGTATGCAGGCATCTGAGGGGCCCCTGGGTCTTGCATCCTGGGCCCCTGCATTATAGGAGCTGTTTGAATCGTAGGAGGTCTGTGCTCTGAAAGAATGAATTTTAGATTTGGGAGGCAGTGTTGGAAATTATCTCGTTCAGAAGACCTTCTTAAACAAAACAACAAAAGCTATACCTTTGAAATGGCCAGGCTAAGGGGTGTTGATTTCTTCCTTTCCGTGGAATATTCAGGCAGAGGATTACAGTTCCCTGAGGCAGGCTATTATGTATGGAGAATATCCTTTTAGTGAATAAAAGCAATGGGATCACAAATTAAACAGATCAAGCATGTAGTCAGAATCAGATTTTGTTCTTTCCTGTAACAAGAACACTTAACTAGGTCTTTCCAATGTCCAGGCATTCTCATGAAGCCCTGTCTTTCTAACTGACAACCTGTAATGATTTTATCTTGGGGCCTTATATTCTTTTCTGCCATGACCTTTCATGCCTGTCCATCAGACATGTCTATGTAAGGCTTTAGCTTAACTGAAGGGTATAGGCTTTGGGTTTTTCCTCACTGAGCTTCTAAGTCTCGGGAAAGTTCAGGATTATAGCTAAATATCAGTTTCTGTGTCTCTGAGCATTTAAATTTAATTATGCTGACTTTGTCTATCTGGAGAACATAGAAGCCACTGACTGAGAAAAGAATGTGGGCGGCAAAGAATGACAACCGCAGAAACTTTATATGAAAGTTTAATGTTAACCCAAGGAATATGTTGTGGTACGTATAAGTGACACTGTGTGTATCATAAGCATCTTATTCGTTAATGTTTGACATTTTTCCTCATTTTCTTATGTGAGTAAAAGCTGGGAGAGATGGTAGCAGGACTCCTACATTGTTAAATTATGACTGTCCAGACACTACTAATTTTTCTGGGACTGTTAAAAGTGTGACAAGTGATGTTGTTGCTACATAAATGCAAATCTCTATGACAAAAAGTGGGAGTGAGAGAGGAAGGGATCGAGGTTGACTTACGATGTGGGCCTCAGGGGAGCAGCATTTGGGAGAAGGGAAGTTCGCGATTTGGCTTGAGGTTTGCTGAGCTCTGTGTTACCTTCTGTGTGCAGGCATCTGAGGGGCCCCTGGGTCTTGCATCCTGGGCCCCTGCATTATAGGAGCTGTTTGAATCGTAGGAGGTCTGTGTTCTGAAAGAATGAATTTTAGATTTGGGAGGCAGTGTTGGAAATTATCTCATTCAGAAGACCTTCTTAAACAAAACAACAAAAGCTATACCTTTAAGAGAACCACTTGGCTAGTTTGACTTAATATTAAAAGCTTCTGTTGGAGAGAGCCTAACAAAAATAAAATACAGAGGAAGCAAATCTGGGAGAAACTACTTTCAGTATAGATGCATGTTATTGTCTAAGTATTTATGTGCTAATGAATAGAGATAAAGGATACATTTGCATCTAGTGATACAAATGAGCAGAGGAAAGGAACAGGTAATTCTTAGAGGAAATAAAAATAGTCAATGAACATATACTCAATTTTACCTGCAATTAGCAAAATGCAAGTTAAACAACAACAGATATTATTTGATTCCCACCAGATTGCGGAAATAAATAGTTTAAGGAGGGCAGGAAATTTGTATTGTCACTACAGAAAAATACAAACTAAACTGAGAATAAACTGAAATGGTTGTTTCTGAGGGCAAAGGGGGGTGGTTGCTAGGGAAACTCTATTTTTATCTGTAATGCTTAAATTGTTTTACTCCGAAAATGTGTTCATGCATTACTTGTCTATTTAAAATTAATAAAGAAATCATTACCTCTCCTCATTTTGTGTTATTGGATAATTACAAGGAATCATGACATGCATTACTCATTGTTACTTTCACAGCAGAAAAATTAGGAGTTATGTTACCAATTCTGTTATCTTTCTATTACATCTTGATGGTGAGTGAAATGAAATCTGGAGATAAAGGAAATACTAGTTTAGAGGGGGAAATATAGTGTCTAGCGCAGGATTTCTCAAGAGGAAGACTGTTATTTACTTTAGACATTTCTGTGTTGTTGGAGGCTGTGCTATGTGATGGACGATGTTCAGCAGTGTCCCTGGCTGCTACCTGTTAACAAACCAAACTTGGGTCTGCTTGACTGTGGATTAAAAGCAGTTTGCTAACACTGGGTCGTAGCAAAGGAAAGTGCAGTGTTTATTGCAAGCACCAGGCCAGGAGTCCTGGCAGTTAATGTTCAAAAGACCAGACTCCCTGATGGCTGTCTAGGAAGAGCTTTTAAAGGCACAGTGAGAGAGGGAAGTCGCAGGGTTGGTGATCAGCTTGTGCACAGTTCTCTGGTTCATGGTGAGCTCACAGGAGAGGGTGTCACTGGGGTTGACGTTGTCACTTTTCAGGCTCCAGTTGGTCGGAGGCCTATGTGCTCACGGTCATCATGTAGTCAACTCTTTCCATCTAGTGGGGGTTTTATAATAGTATCTGTGTAAAAACAACTCAGGAATGTGCCTCCAGCATCATTACATGTGTCCTTCGGGGAGGAATTAAAGATTCTGTGATTCCTACGTGTATGACTGATTTACTGTTTAAAGTGTCATGAGCTATCCTGGCCTGCCTTACTATTCTTTATTACTGTTCATATCTTTCAATCATTAATTTTTGAACCAGGCTTTTGTGACTCAGGAGGTCTGGGAGACTAAAATTTTTCTACAAACAAGAGGCCGGCAGAGGACACTGGGGGGTCTGTCCTAGGAAGATAGCATAAGGTCCTGCTCCGTTACATACCCACCTCCCAATTTGGGACAGCCAGAAATGTCCCCTGACGTTGGCCAGTCTCCCCTGGGTGACATACTCTTCCCTCCAGTGAGAACCACTGATCTAGGGAGAACCCAGAAGAGAACATCGGCATCTCACTCAGCCCAATGCCACTTCTCCAAGAAAGAAAACAATGGACCTAATCTTTATATCAAGTACTTTGTTATTCCCTAAAATGACAGCTGTTACATATTCCTTGACAAAATTACATTTACTGCTTTTTAAAAAATCTTTGTATCTTAGATACACTCCCCATACTCAAGTAAGGGCAACTCTCCATCCAAGGCTTGGTGGGTTTTGACCCTCCAGGGTAGCTCACAGCTGTACAAGTACAGAGAGGAAGTGGTTATTTCGTTTGAGCATCATCAAAGCCTCTGTAGAGATTATTCCCGTGGATATACTTCTAGTGGATATGCCTTCTAGTTAAATATGCATTACGGATCTTGGTTGTAACAGAAACCCACACAAACTAGTTTAAGCCAAAAGATGAGGTCAGTCACCATAGGATGATAGCTTGTGGAAAGGCCCTAAAAAACCAACAGTGAGAGGGAAGTCGCAGGGTTGGTGATCAGCTTGTGCACAGTTCTCTGGTTCATGGTGAGCTCACAGGAGAGGGTGTCACTGGGGTTGACGTTGTCACTTTTCAGGCTCCAGTTGGTCGGAGGCCTATGTGCTCACGGTCATCATGTAGTCAACTCTTTCCATCTAGTGGGGGTTTTATAATAGTATCTGTGTAAAAACAACTCAGGAATGTGCCTCCAGCATCATTACCTGTGTCCTTCGGGGAGGAATTAAAGATTCTGTGATTCCTACGTGTATGACTGATTTACTGTTTAAAGTGTTATGAGCTATCCTGGCCTGCCTTACTATTCTTTATTACTGTTCATATCTTTCAATCATTAATTTTTGAACCAGGCTTTTGTGACTCAGGAGGTCTGGGAGACTAAAATTTTTCTACAAACAAGAGGCCGGCAGAGGACACTGGGGGGTCTGTCCTAGGAAGATAGCATAAGGTCCTGCTCCGTTACATACCCACCTCCCAATTTGGGACAGCCAGAAATGTCCCCTGACGTTGGCCAGTCTCCCCTGGGTGACATACTCTTCCCTCCAGTGAGAACCACTGATCTAGGGAGAACCCAGAAGAGAACATCGGCATCTCACTCAGCCCAATGCCACTTCTCCAAGAAAGAAAACAATGGACCTAATCTTTATATCAAGTACTTTGTTATTCCCTAAAATGACAGCTGTTACATATTCCTTGACAAAATTACATTTACTGCTTTTTAAAAAAATCTTTGTATCTTAGATACACTCCCCATACTCAAGTAAGGGCAACTCTCCATCCAAGGCTTGGTGGGTTTTGACCCTCCAGGGTAGCTCACAGCTGTACAAGTACAGAGAGGAAGTGGTTATTTCGTTTGAGCATCATCAAAGCCTCTGTAGAGATTATTCCCATGGATATACTTCTAGTGGATATGCCTTCTAGTTAAATATGCATTACGGATCTTGGTTGTAACAGAAACCCACACAAACTAGTTTAAGCCAAAAGATGAGGTCAGTCACCGTAGGATGATAGCTTGTGGAAAGGCCCTGAACGGGGAGGGCACAGGCAGAGACCAGAGAGCTGAAAAACAGCATCAGAGTGATGGCGGAGAACTTGTCAGCAGTGTTAGGGATTGTGTGTGGTTTTGTCCAAAGGGAAGAGAAGGTGTGAAGTCGTGGATCATTCAGGCCTGGAGGCTGGGTTGGGGAAGTGAGAGCAGGGTGAAGAAAAAGCTTTTGCATGGATGCCAGCAGCCAATGGGAGAGGAAAGTGGTTCCACCAACCACGGTGCCAGTGGAGACAGAGCAAGTATGTAGATCCCAGGGAAGTCAGACAGTGGGTTCAGCTGGAAATAGGGCTGGATCAGGGCATGTGCAGGGCAAAGGCCCTTTTACACACAGAGAGGAAAGACAAATATTCCTGCAAAAGATTAGACAGCAAGGAGAAAGCATTAGTGAACAACATCCTTTAACTTGGAGAAAGTGATACCTAATAGTAATAGTCTGAAGACTTGGTATGCATTCACACTCATGTCGACTTTCTTGTATGGGATGAAAATTATGACTCTACAACCAAGGAGTTCCAGAAGTATCCTGAGTGATGAGAAAGGCAATTCACTCAGTGTGGAGCTGTTCAAAGTCACTAGTTACACATACACATTTAAGTTCTGGTTTCATTTTTCGAATCGTATATCTTTAGCTTGTGCTCGAAGTTTGAGTGAACATTTAAAATTTAAGCATGATGTTTTTAGTAAAACTACTGTGTACTGGCCAGACCCCGTGGATATGCACTTATGAGCCCCAGTTGAACAACCTGGTGGGAAAAGGCAGCATCATACAATAAAAGACAATGCAATGGACTACAACAGAGTTATGAGAAATAATTGAAGGAAAAGGGAGGGAGTTCTAGCTCCTATCCTAGAAAAATCTCTGGTTCTGAAATTTTGAAGAATTTCCTTTGAGTGATAAACTAGCAGACTTGAAAGTGTTTAATACAGTCTTCCTCAAAGTCTCTTACCCTTCTTCTCGTTGTCACCTGCGTTTCAGAAAACCGTTTTCAGGAAGATGGCTCTTGTAGATAATAAAAGGAAAATGCTCTGGGCGTATTTCATCTGACAGCTTTTGAGATTAATGTTACTTGAGTGCTGTGAGCTTTAAAGTCTGATGAGCTGAATATTTAAGCAGATACAAGATTTTTACAGTCACTGAGTGTTTTTTATATCCATTTTAAGTGAAAAGTAAAACTTCAGCATCTAGTATTTTCACCATGAGCTTTAGAGACTTTTAGGATTTTTTTTTTTTACAAATAAATTCATATATATATATATATACATACATATATTTGGAATCAAGCACATATATACACACAGACAGATTCAAATCATTTGTATATACTAATTAAACTATTATTGTAGGCACTTGAATATAATGTGTTACTTAGATTTAATGTGACTTTTATGAACATGTTTCAGGTCTGAGGGAAATAATCAAAAGAGACATGAGATAGTTAGTGCTCAGACCTTCTTACCCTGTTTGACTCCCCTAGAACTCATAATCCTCTTAATTGGCACAGATCCTTATAGGGAGCCAATGTGACAATTAGAAAGCTTCCCTCGTTATAAGATGCTCAAAGGAACACATGGTGTTGGGAAACACTCTTAGTTTCTCAGTTGCATTTTAGGCAATTGTTGGTCACAGCATGAAGAGACTCTGTCGAAAGCCATGTGTGCAGTAAAAAGGATGTCTTTTAACTCAGGATGAAACAAATGAGCAGCTGGAAGACACAAACAACTAGACCATTTCACTCCTACCTGGGTTATTTGCTCTTGTTAAATCCCTAACTGGGCCTTGAAGCACCTACTCTTTTGGATTCCTAACCTTGATTCCTTCAAAGTGTTACTTGCTCAGTTGTATCTGACGCTTTGCGACCCCAGGGACTGTAGCCTGCCAGACAACTCTGTCCCTGGAATTCTCCAGGCAAGAATACTACAGTGGGTTGCCATTTCCTTCCCCAGGGAATCTTCCTGACCCAGGGATTGAACTCAGGTCTCCTGCATTGCAGGCAGTTTCTTTATCATCTGAGCCGTCAGAGAAGCACCAGCCATACTCTATATTCACAGAGATCTCAGGTTCTAGAGAAGATTTCTAACCTCCTATCCCTTACAATCAAATGTTCTCTGGTTCTCTATTTTATATATTTCAGTTTTATGTAGAATTTCATCAGAAACTGTGGTTTTCTGTTTATAAAAAGAAAAAGACAGCAAACCCCAGATTTCAGATGTAAGTGACCATCATGAGAACATTCCAGCCCTACTTGCACCTGAGAGCGGTCCTCAGTTTGGTAGTAAGTGGGTCATGGAGTGGAGGTCTCTTCTGTAGTGAGGAAAGCAGTGTATCTTGGAACTCAAGGAGAAGGAGCTAGTCTTCTTTTGGACAGTTACATGTAAAGTCCTGATAGGATTGTCCATTTCTTGGCACCAGTGACCATATGTTGCTTTCCAGAGAATGTCCACCCCAGCCATGAATCAGGAAAACAATCTGACTGAAGTTACCCCAGGGTGTGGTTGACTCACAGTATAACCACCACCAGTTACCTGTTACTTTAAAACAATCCTGATAAGTAGAATTTCAGGTAGGATTGTAAAGATGGAACAAATGTGCTACTGCATAGGAAGGGGGTTTGTAGCCTGACAAAGCTCCAGCGTCTAAGGCATGATCTAAGATCCTCTGAAGGACCCATGGAAATCTCTTTTGAAGAAGCTGGAATGGCATCAGTCTGGGTTTCCTGCATCATGAGTGGAAGGTCTCAGAGCAGTGTCTCTTCCTAGCCCAGTCCCTAAGCACTCTCTGTTCGCTTCTGAAACTGTTTTATTCCTCACTCTAGATTGTGTCTCTCTTCTGTGTACTGCTGACCTGACTGGGAGATGACCCTGCTCTGCTCCCTCAGGCTTCTCCTAGTGTCAGACTGGACCAAGAAGTGACTCTCCAACCCTGCCTTGATCCAGGGTCCTTGCTTCTTAGTCGCTGGAATGAGCCCTCAGTCTTCAGAACGTCTTTGGCTCATGAATCAAGATTTTCAGCTCACAATAAGAAAAACACCTATAGAGAATTTTGTTTCCTTATTGCCAGATGCACAAAATTTTTATTTCATCTGGTGGGTTGGCACAAGGGAAGCACTGTGGATAGTAAGCAAACTAGAATGATTTAGAATAGTTGATATTTGCTGTGCTCTCAAAGCAGCTCACATGGAATACACTTAATTTCCTCTGATCATCTTATCCTGTTCTTTTTAAATTTTTTAATATATAATATTTCATACAAAGAAATAAGTATTATGCGTAAGTGATGGGATGAATGAATGAAACAAGCCCATCTCACAACTGAAGAATTAGAACATGGAAACTTACCAATCTGAGGTTTGGTTGCTTCTGCTTGAAAGCGAATACTTGAGAGACAGCTTTTAGTAGGAAAGGAAAGTTTGCTTTATTCAGGAAACCAGCAATGTGGGGAAAAGGTGGAAAAGTACAAACGTCAACTCCCTACTGTTTGTTAAGGGACAAGAGCTTTTAAAAGGGAGTTCAAGTAGCATGAAGGCCTGTACTATCATATGTGAAGAAAATAGCTATAGTCATTGCTCTGTGAGAAAAGCAGATCCTTCACGGGTGCTGTATGACAGTCTGGAGGGGTGGGATGGGGGGATATACATATGACTAATCTGAGAATATACATATCTGTAAACAACAAAACTCTGTAAAAGTTAAAAGTAAAATGAAAGTTTTTTTTTTTTTTTAAAAAAAGGAGTTCAAAAAGTACATAAGCAAGGGGAGAGGGCTATGTGCAGAATGGCACAGTCAGTTCTGACAGTCAACTGGAAATTAGTCATGCAGTGGTCTGATCAATGTCATCCTAATTGTGTTAAGTACAGATAATCTTCAGTTCCAGGGTCAGTTAATTCCTATGTTCTCGAGGCCAGTCCTAGGAATTCGGTAAGGTGGAGCAGCTTATATCATAGCTATTATTCGGACATCATGTAGTTAACTTTTTTCACCAGATGGGGTTTTAATATCTGCCAAACAGCTCGAAAGACATGGCTCAAAATATAATCTGTAGCCCTGAAGGAGGAACTAAAGGTACTTGATTTTGCTTAATGATTAAACTATTACTTTTTTTTGTCCAATCTTGATTAAGAAAAACACCTATAGAGAATTTTGTTTCCTTATTGCCAGATGCACAAAATTTTTATTTCATCTGGTGGGTTGGCACAAGGGAAGCACTGTGGATAGTAAGCAAACTAGAATGATTTAGAATAGTTGATCTTTGCTGTACTCTCAAAGCAGCTCACATGGAATACACTTAATTTCCTCTGATCATCTTATCCTGTTCTATTTAAATTTTTTAATATATAATATTTCATACAAAGAAATAAGTATTATGCGTAAGTGATGGGATGAATGAATGAAACAAGCCCATCTCACAACTGAAGAATTAGAACATGGAAACTTACCAATCTGAGGTTTGGTTGCTTCTGCTTGAAAGCGAATACTTGAGAGACAGCTTTTAGTAGGAAAGGAAAGTTTGCTTTATTCAGGAAACCAGCAATGTGGGGAGAAGGTGGAAAAGTACAAAAGTCAACTCCCTACTGTTTGTTAAGGGACAAGAGCTTTTAAAAGGGAGTTCAAGTAGCATGAAGGCCTGTACTATCATATGTGAAGAAAATAGCTATAGTCATTGCTCTGTGAGAAAAGCAGATCCTTCACGGGTGCTGTATGACAGTCTGGAGGGGTGGGATGGGGGGATATACATATGACTAATCTGAGAATATACATATCTGTAAACAACAAAACTCTGTAAAAGTTAAAAGTAAAATGAAAGTTTTTTTTTTTTTTAAAAAAAGGAGTTCAAAAAGTACATAAGCAAGGGGAGAGGGCTATGTGCAGAATGGCACAGTCAGTTCTGACAGTCAACTGGAAATTAGTCATGCAGTGGTCTGATCAATGTCATCCTAATTGTGTTAAGTACAGATAATCTTCAGTTCCAGGGTCAGTTAATTCCTATGTTCTCGAGGCCAGTCCTAGGAATTCGGTAAGGTGGAGCAGCTTATATCATAGCTATTGTTCGGACATCATGTAGTTAACTTTTTTCACCAGATGGGGTTTTAATATCTGCCAAACAGCTCGAAAGACATGGCTCAAAATATAATCTGTAGCCCTGAAGGAGGAACTAAAGGTCCTTGATTTTGCTTAATGATTAAACTATTACTGTTTTGTCCAATTTGATGGCTTGGCTTTGCTTATGCATTTTGTCACTTCTCTGAGCAAACTTTTTTTGGGGGGGCTAAGATTTTTCTACATTCAAAAGCCAGATGGAGGACACTGGGAACACCTCAGAGGGTTATGGTTTGCTTGCAGCCTCCTGATTTCCCAATTTTTTCCCCCAGTATTTTAGTCGGAAAATTTCCAAATACATAGGAAGGCTTAAAACATTTCAGTGTGAACATTCCCATTTGTAAAGGTAAACATTCCCATTCCTTCTGGAATGTTTAAGACAGTTTCAGTCTATCAACAGAAGAGTCTGTCAGTGCTGGCTGATGCCTGTTCAAGTAGGTAGGAAATTTCATTACCTTGTAGCTTGTGAATTTTCAGATGAACAGCTCTTTATTAACACAACAAATCACTTCCAAAAATGCTACTGATTTGAAGGCAAGCAGAGTACATCTCCTCACATTTGCCTAATCTCTGTGGTGTAAGATGCAGTATTTTGGGAAGAACATGAAGCCTTTTATGCTCTTATGCCCTTTTATGAAAAACTCATTAGAGCACTGGAGTGACATTTTCTCACTTCTTTTCCATAAACTACCTATTTTGATAAGTGCAACTTTTCATGAAGGAGTTTTGATATTCTAGTCCTTCTCACAGTCGTACCTTTTTTTTCTACCAGTCTCTGAGCGCTGCTGCCTTTTCAGTATCTAATTATGTCTCAAGCTTCATTTTTTCCTTACCCCACCAGAGCACATTACCTCTTAATATTCACAGTGGCTAATGGCCTACTCACATTTGAGTAACCTTTTCGATAATTTTTCTCAGGAAACCACATAGTATTTTCTTGGCATGATGTTTACTTATTTTGCAAATACTCCTTGAGGAGGAAGAATGGATTACCTGATAGAGATGGCATTTGCGGACAGAGTGGCAAAATGGGCAATTACTGATAAATGATGGTTAACTTTTTCACCAGATTTTAATATCTGCCAAACAGCTCGAAAGACATGGCTCAAAATATAATCTGTAGCCCTGAAGGAGGAACTAAAGGTCCTTGATTTTGCTTAATGATTAAACTATTACTGTTTTGTCCAATTTGATGGCTTGGCTTTGCTTATGCATTTTGTCACTTCTCTGAGCAAACTTTTTTTGGGGGGGCTAAGGTTTTTCTACATTCAAAAGCCAGATGGAGGACGCTGGGAACACCTCAGAGGGTTATGGTTTGCTTGCAGCCTCCTGATTTCCCAATTTTTTCCCCCAGTATTTTAGTCGGAAAATTTCCAAATACATAGGAAGGCTTAAAACATTTCAGTGTGAACATTCCCATTTGTAAAGGTAAACATTCCCATTCCTTCTGGAATGTTTAAGACAGTTTCAGTCTATCAACAGAAGAGTCTGTCAGTGCTGGCTGATGCCTGTTCAAGTAGGTAGGAAATTTCATTACCTTGTAGCTTGTGAATTTTCAGATGAACAGCTCTTTATTAACACAACAAATCACTTCCAAAAATGCTACTGATTTGAAGGCAAGCAGAGTACATCTCCTCACATTTGCCTAATCTCTGTGGTGTAAGATGCAGTATTTTGGGAAGAACATGAAGCCTTTTATGCTCTTATGCCCTTTTATGAAAAACTCATTAGAGCACTGGAGTGACATTTTCTCACTTCTTTTCCATAAACTACCTATTTTGATAAGTGCAACTTTTCATGAAGGAGTTTTGATATTCTAGTCCTTCTCACAGTCGTACCTTTTTTTTCTACCAGTCTCTGAGCGCTGCTGCCTTTTCAGTATCTAATTATGTCTCAAGCTTCATTTTTTCCTTACCCCACCAGAGCACATTACCTCTTAATATTCACAGTGGCTAATGGCCTACTCACATTTGAGTAACCTTTTCGATAATTTTTCTCAGGAAACCACATAGTATTTTCTTGGCATGATGTTTACTTATTTTGCAAATACTCCTTGAGGAGGAAGAATGGATTACCTGATAGAGATGGCATTTGCGGACAGAGTGGCAAAATGGGCAATTACTGATAAATGATGGTGAACATTTTGCACCCTTGGATTCAATCCTGGAGTCTATTACTGTGTGCACAGTGCTTTGTGGGGAGACTATTGAGAGACCTCAATGTCTTTGCTCTGCCGTATTTTTGAGGGAAGAAGAGACAGGCTACAGTCAGAAGAATTATACAGTAGAATTGTAGTAGAGGGCTGTGAAGCAGCCGTATATAATAGGGATTCTTTCTCTGGGTGTTTTGAGACCTCTAAGGCAGTTTCTGAAAGTTTGTGTAGCGGCCACTTGATTAGAATCACTGGGAAGAGCCTGTCAACAGGCACGTTCCTGGATCTCACCCCAGATCTCCTAGATTGCTATTTTGGGGGCTGGAATTTGGGAATTTGCATTTTATACAAGCTCTTCTGGCTGTCCTTTATTGTACTTTGAAGTTTGAGAACCACTTCTTTAGCATTTTAGGGTTCCAGGTTTCCTGAAATTGTATGCAAATATCTTGATGATTTGCATATGAACATTTTTTCCATGAGAGTGAAAGTGTTTGGAACTACTGCTATTTCTCAGTAGAGCTCCGAAAGCAGAATTTGTGGGCCCTGAAGGAATTCATACTATTCTTTTATGATTTAGGGTTGAGCGGCTTGGCTTCCGTAGCAAATGGCACACAGAGAGGTTTGATGGCTCAGAGGACTTGCAGAATCAAGCCCCAGGACTGAGTTCTCTAATCTGTAGGCAAGGAGGACTTTCACAATTATTCCACCAGTTCTCAGTTGTGATCAGTTTATCCCTCATTTCAAAAATTCCCTGTGCTTTCTACTACCTAATGACTTTTTCAGCTGATTCAAACAGCAGCTGGGGCTGGGCTGGTCCCTACGCACGTTGATCAGGATGTTCCTCCCAGCTGACCTCCCCGTGCTGCCATCCAGCCAGCGTGAGCACTCATCCTTGTGTTCCCCGTGTGCTGCAGCATCACACAGTCCTGAGCTCCAGCCATGGCACTACCTTGTGTCTGCTGCATGATTCTAGGAAAGTAACTTAATCACATGGAGCCTCAAGTTCATCCTTAATGGCATGAGAATTATTGGGCTTCCCAGATGGCACAGCGGTAAAGAATCTGCCTGTCAATACGGGAGACTCAAGAGACATGGGTTTGAGCTTCTCTGGTGGTCCAGTGGGTAAGGACACTGCCTTGCAGTGCGAGGGGTGCCGGTTCGATCCCTGGCCTGGGAAGATCCCACGTGCCGCGGAGTGGCTGGACCGATGTGTCCAACTACAGAGCCAGAGCTCTGGAGCACACGCGCCCAAAGCCGGCGCTCTGCAGCAAGAGAGACCGCTACGGTGGGAGGCCCACACAGGCCAAAGAACAAAGATAGAAATAACTGAAAGACTAATAGAAATGGCCAAAAAAAGAGAGAGACGTGGGTTTGACTCCTGGATCGGGAACATCCTTTGGAGTATAGATTGGCTACCTACTCCAGGATTCTTGCCTAGAAATCCCATGGACAGAGGAGCCTGGCAGGCTACAGTCCATGGCGTTGCAAAAAGCGTGACGTGATGGAGTGACTGAGCACAGCACACCGTGAGAGTAATTGCCCCAACCTCAGCCAGTCTTGACTCAGGGGCTGAAGAATCTGCCTGTCAATGCAGGAGATACAGGAGACACGGGTTCAGCTCCAGGCTTGGAAGATTCCCCTGGAGAAGACTACCACTCCAGTAGTCTCGCCTGGGAAATCCCACAGACAGAGGAGCCTGGTGGGCTACAGTCTTGGGGTCACAAGGTGAGACACAACTTAGTGACTGAGCACACAGTCCAGGAAATCTTTAGGAGAATTAAACTCGTCAGTGTAAGCATGGAGCTTAGCACGCTGTCTGGCACGCGGGGACTAGCACTGACACTGGCACCGCTGCTCTTGTCCCTCTGCCTCCCCGCTTCTCTCCTCCCTGCCTGTTCATCTCCTTGATGTCTTCCTGGATCTTCCCACTACTGCCTCCTGCCGAAGGTGCTGTCTTCCTCTCCTTAGTACTGGTCACATTTTATTCTTCTCTTTTTTTGGCCTTGGTCATTCCCAGCTTTGGTGACTTTCATACCTGTCTTATCTCCCTTGCTCCCTGTGGGCAAGATTCTTGTCTGATTATCCCCAGGGACACAGCCAAAAGCATTCTTGCACATAGAAATACTCAGTTGAAAGTTGTTTGTTTTAACCTTTATTGGGGTATGGTTGATTTACAATGTTGTGTTATTTTCTGCTGTCAGCAAGGCGAATCAGTATATTTATCTATCTATCTGTCTATCTATATATATATATCCACATATATATCCACTCTTCTTTTAGATTCTTCTTCCATATAGGTCATTACAGAGTACTGAGTAGAGTTCCCTGTGCTATATAGCTGGTTCTTATTAGTTATCTATTTTATATATAGTAGTATGTATGTGTCAATCCTTAGCTCCTAATTTATCCCTTTTTCCCTTGGTAACCATAAGATTGCTTGCTATATCTGTAACTCTATTTCATTTTGTAAAGTTCATTTGTACCACTTTTTTTTTTTAGATTCCACATATAAGCAATATCACACAATATTTGCCTCTGACTTATTTCACTCAGTATGACAATCTCTAGGTCCATTCACATTGCTCCAAACAGCATGATTTTTCTTTTTCATGGCTGAGTAGTACTCCATTGTGTATACATACCACATCTTTATACATTCCTCTGTCAATGGACATGTAGGTGGAAGTTAGTTTTAATGCTAGTCATGAGAGATGGGAATTTAGTGTGTCTATTATGTTGCTCAGGTATTTACTAGAGTAAACAAAGGACTTTATAACACAGAAGACATTATCAAATATCAAATGATGCTGCAGCTTGGCCTCCAGACAGCTTTTTCTCAATCATCTGCTTCATGCAATAGTTTATGTTTACTGAATAGCTCTTTGGTATTAATTATGCACTAGTTACTCTGAAGATCGACCTCATCTAATCCTAATAATAGTCCTTTGATGTGGGTTCTCTTACACCCAGATTTAAAAGTGAGAATGCAGAGGCCTAACGAGGTAAAGACGAGGCACCCAGGTTCTCCACAGTTGGAGATTGTATAGCTGTTGACTGACCACCACCTTAAAGTTGAGAATTACATTTTATTTGGTAGACTTTCTGAGAACTTAAGCTCAGGAGACAGCTCCTCAGAAAGCTCTATGGGACTATTCCAAAGAAGTGGGGTAGGAGCCAGGGTATATAGGAGTTTTTGCAACCCCCTCCCCAAAGAAAAGCCCACCAAGAAATCCCATCAAAGGATTACTGTTAACTTGGGACATAGAAATACTCAGTTGAAAGTTGTTTGTTTTAACCTTTATTGGGGTATGGTTGATTTACAATGTTGTGTTATTTTCTGCTGTCAGCAAGGCGAATCAGTATATTTATCTATCTATCTGTCTATCTATATATATATATCCACATATATATCCACTCTTCTTTTAGATTCTTCTTCCATATAGGTCATTACAGAGTACTGAGTAGAGTTCCCTGTGCTATATAGCTGGTTCTTATTAGTTATCTATTTTATATATAGTAGTATGTATGTGTCAATCCTTAGCTCCTAATTTATCCCTTTTTCCCTTGGTAACCATAAGATTGCTTGCTATATCTGTAACTCTATTTCATTTTGTAAAGTTCATTTGTACCACTTTTTTTTTTTAGATTCCACATATAAGCAATATCACACAATATTTGCCTCTGACTTATTTCACTCAGTATGACAATCTCTAGGTCCATTCACATTGCTCCAAACAGCATGATTTTTCTTTTTCATGGCTGAGTAGTACTCCATTGTGTATACATACCACATCTTTATACATTCCTCTGTCAATGGACATGTAGGTGGAAGTTAGTTTTAATGCTAGTCATGAGAGATGGGAATTTAGTGTGTCTATTATGTTGCTCAGGTATTTACTAGAGTAAACAAAGGACTTTATAACACAGAAGACATTATCAAATATCAAATGATGCTGCAGCTTGGCCTCCAGACAGCTTTTTCTCAATCATCTGCTTCATGCAATAGTTTATGTTTACTGAATAGCTCTTTGGTATTAATTATGCACTAGTTACTCTGAAGATCGACCTCATCTAATCCTAATAATAGTCCTTTGATGTGGGTTCTCTTACACCCAGATTTAAAAGTGAGAATGCAGAGGCCTAACGAGGTAAAGACGAGGCACCCAGGTTCTCCACAGTTGGAGATTGTATAGCTGTTGACTGACCACCACCTTAAAGTTGAGAATTACATTTTATTTGGTAGACTTTCTGAGAACTTAAGCTCAGGAGACAGCTCCTCAGAAAGCTCTATGGGACTATTCCAAAGAAGTGGGGTAGGAGCCAGGGTATATAGGAGTTTTTGCAACCCCCTCCCGCCAAAGAAAAGCCCACCAAGAAATCCCATCAAAGGATTACTGTTAACTTGCGATGTCAGGTTTTTCTTTAATTAATAAATTTAGCACTTTTTTATGTGTGAGAAGATGCAAGAGTCTGGGCTCATTGAAGTCATTTCTCTGATATGCTGTCCCTGACCAGAATCCTGTCTCTCTCCATGCTGACTCCCCCAGGGTGCAGAGTCGGGGTGGCTGCCCTGACTCCTGGCTGACTGGCTGCAGCATCCTTTGTTTGCTGATGACAGGTGACCTTCTTGATCCGCATGGCCTTAGGGAGTGCCGGCTCTGAGCTGCTGCACGCTTTGCCCCCACACCTGTCCAGAGCTGCTCAGACTTTTGAGTCCCCCTGGGGTCCTTTGTGCAAAGTTTGAGAGGACTCAGTGAAGTGGAGAGCTCAGCTGAAAAACTGGCATCTTCAAAACTCTTCCCAAATAGCTTCTTCACGGAGGGCAATGCCTGACTTAAATGAACGCAACTCTGAACATAATATTGTCTAGAGGATAAGCCCCTGGAAAATCGCAGCGATTTTCTTGGAAGTGCTGGGCCTTTCACAAATATCACTGAGATAAAAGAAAGCATTTTCTCCAGAATAATTCATCTACTTTTCTCCTGCAGTGAGAAACCATCAAAGTTGTTGACACTCAAAAGAGATTCTTGCTTTCCCTGGGAAATAATAAATGAAAGATAGCCATCCTAGGATGCTGGAGAGAGTGCCTGACAGCTCCACCCAAGGGCTCCAGTTTGAATCAAACTGTGTTATTGGGGAGACATTGAAAGCGAAACTGAAATCTACCGCAGGGAGAGCAAAGCAGATTCAACATCATGTCTCCCTCCCAACCTCAGCGCTCCCAAATGTGGTATTAATGCCGACCTTAGCTTGAGATGTACTTTGCTTCCATAGAAGTTCCTTGTGTGTGAGAGCCTAGGTATGGTATTCAAATTGAACAGTTTTTATATGTTATCAGTCCTTGCCGGAACCTTAAAAACTTGAGAAAGATCTTTTAATACTTGCTTCAAGCTTTCTTATAGATCGGGACTATTCCAAAGAAGTGGGGTAGGAGCCAGGGTATATAGGAGTTTTTGCAACCCCCTCCCCCCAAAGAAAAGCCCACCAAGAAATCCCATCAAAGGATTACTGTTAACTTGCGATGTCACGGTTTTCTTTAATCAATCAATTTAGCACTTTTTTATGTGTGAGAAGATGCAAGAGTCTGGGCTCATTGAAGTCATTTCTCTGATATGCTGTCCCTGACCAGAATCCTGTCTCTCTCCATGCTGACTCCCCCAGGGTGCAGAGTCGGGGTGGCTGCCCTGACTCCTGGCTGACTGGCTGCAGCATCCTTTGTTTGCTGATGACAGGTGACCTTCTTGATCCGCATGGCCTTAGGGAGTGCCGGCTCTGAGCTGCTGCACGCTTTGCCCTCACACCTGTCCAGAGCTGCTCAGACTTTTGAGTCCCCCTGGGGTCCTTTGTACAAAGTTTGAGAGGACTCAGTGAAGTGGAGAGCTCAGCTGAAAAACTGGCATCTTCAAAACTCTTCCCAAATAGCTTCTTCACGGAGGGCAATGCCTGACTTAAATGAACGCAACTCTGAACATAATATTGTCTAGAGGATAAGCCCCTGGAAAATCGCAGCGATTTTCTTGGAAGTGCTGGGCCTTTCACAAATATCACTGAGATAAAAGAAAGCATTTTCTCCAGAATAATTCATCTACTTTTCTCCTGCAGTGAGAAACCATCAAAGTTGTTGACACTCAAAAGAGATTCTTGCTTTCCCTGGGAAATAATAAATGAAAGATAGCCATCCTAGGATGCTGGAGAGAGTGCCTGACAGCTCCACCCAAGGGCTCCAGTTTGAATCAAACTGTGTTATTGGGGAGACATTGAAAGCGAAACTGAAATCTACCGCAGGGAGAGCAAAGCAGATTCAACATCATGTCTCCCTCCCAACCTCAGCGCTCCAAGTGTGGTATTAATGCCGACCTTAGCTTGAGATGTACTTTGCTTCCATAGAAGTTCCTTGTGTGTGAGAGCCTAGGTATGGTATTCAAATTGAACAGTTTTTATATGTTATCAGTCCTTGAACCTCTTAATGTGGTTATGTTCACCCATTAAAATGAAGGCCAGAATTTACTTGAAGGAACTTCATGTATGGCTTTTTGTAAAATACAGGTTTTGCCAAGTATTTATCAAGCTTTCTTATAGACGCTGTGGACTTAAAAAAATATTCACAATCAAAATGTTGAGAGTTGTTTTATTTGGTGGGAACTTTTAGTGCTTAAGCCTGCAGGTCAGCATCTCAAGTAACCCTGAGACAACTGCTCTGGGGAGGGAGGTAAGGGATGGTGGGAGGCAGGTTATAGAGAAGTTTTTCTTTCTTTTTTTTTCCCACAATCACAAGTTTTTATTTTGCTTTTTTGATTTTACAGTTTTATTGTTTACAGATATGCATAATTCCAGAGTAGTCATATGTATACCCCATTCCCCCCATCCCACCTCTAGGCTGTCACATAGCCCCCATGTATGATAACTTAGTCCCACAGTGCATTGACAATAGTCAATCTTATCTTTTATGTAAGATAGTATAGAGTTCCATGTTGCTTTTTCCATTTCTCTTACCCACTATATAGAAGTTTTGCAGCAAAGGTAGGTAGTCAGAACATCAAAAGATGAATTTGTTAAAGAAAACCAGATATCTTAAGTTAAGGAATTTATCATTTTTCTAAGTTTGGAAAGTTGCAAGAGTCTGGACTCACTGAAATCATTCCTTTGATATATGCACCTCCATTATCTGGGGCTAAGGGGCTTCCCAGATGGCACTAGTGATAAAGAATCTGCCTGCAGGGACTTCTGTGGTGGTCCAGTACGTAAAGAGTCTGCCTTGCAGTGCAGGGGGCACTGGTTCGGTCCCTAACCCTGGAAGATCCCACGTGCAGAGGAGCAGCTGGACCAGTGTGTCCACTTACGAGCCGGCACTCTGGAGCGCATGCACCTGGAGCCAGTGCTCTGCTGCCAGAGAGGCCACTGCAATGGGAGGCCCACGTAGGCCGAAGAGTGAAGATGGATGGAAAATATATAAATACATAAATGAACCAATAAAACAGGCCAAAATTGAAAAAAAAGAAAAACGCCTGCAATGCAAGAGACATTGGAGAGGCAGGTTCAGTCCCTGGGTCAGGAAGATCCCTTGGAGAAGGGAATGTCAACCCACTCCTGTATTCCTGCCCGGAGAATGCCATGGACAGAGGAACTTGGAAGTCTGTAGTCTATGAGATCAATCATACATGACTAAACATGCACACACTCTCTCTCTGGGGCCAGTATCCTGGGCTTTCACATCCCGACTTTCCTTAGGGCTCACAGTAGTTAGTGGCTTCAGTCTGATGGCTGCTAGATGGCAGGTATTCTTCTCCTCCCTGAGTTCCCATCAGGGCTCACCAGCTCACATTGGAGGGCTGCCGTTGCTGATGACTGTGACATCCTTGTTTACTGATATGGCAGGAAATATTTCATTTCTCAGCATTATTACCTCTATTCATCCTAAAGTCTTATTTGTGACTTTTAGCATTAATATTCTTCATTGATTTTTTTTTTTGTCTAAAATATTTATTGATTTTATGATTGAGTTAGGAGTTTTCATTTGTATTTGTGTTTTCTATTTTAACTATGATAGTCTTTTAATAATTGGATATATTTCTAACACCCTGTGCTTTCCTTGTTTATCTCTGTTAGTCTATCTTCTTGATTTGAAACTTACAACTATTTTATCTTTTAACTGTTTTGCAACTTGAACCAATTTATCCAAACAGGTTCTTGCGGCACTTGTCAGATCTTTGATAATTATGGATAACCTCTGGCATTTAGAGTTGAGAGGGAACTGAAAGCGTTGGTTGTTGTTTCAGGGGTTTCAAAGAGCTCTGGTACCATAGTCCTTTATGTCTCAGCACAGAAAAGAATTCAGCAAGAGCCAAAGTGATAGGAAGTGATTTATTAGAATAGGACACTTGTGAGACTTGCAAGCAGTTTGGCGAAGGGGGTGCTGTGCCTCCAAAACTTACTGGGCTACAGTTTTATAATCAAAGGAAAAATGAGGAAGGAGAACATCTTTAACTTTCTTGAGTACTGGTCATGCTTTCATCATCAGCTCCTCCTGCAGGTTGAGCTGAGCCTTTGGTCAAGCTGGGTCCACCAATTAGTTGTAGAAATCTAGATCATTAAAAAGAAAACGCCTGCAATGCAAGAGACATTGGAGAGGCAGGTTCAGTCCCTGGGTCAGGAAGATCCCTTGGAGAAGGGAATGTCAACCCACTCCTGTATTCCTGCCCGGAGAATGCCATGGACAGAGGAACTTGGAAGTCTGTAGTCTATGAGATCAATCATACATGACTAAACATGCACACACTCTCTCTCTGGGGCCAGTATCCTGGGCTTTCACATCCCGACTTTCCTTAGGGCTCACAGTAGTTAGTGGCTTCAGTCTGATGGCTGCTAGATGGCAGGTATTCTTCTCCTCCCTGAGTTCCCATCAGGGCTCACCAGCTCACATTGGAGGGCTGCCGTTGCTGATGACTGTGGCATCCTTGTTTACTGATATGGCAGGAAATATTTCATTTCTCAGCATTATTACCTCTATTCATCCTAAAGTCTTATTTGTGACTTTTAGCATTAATATTCTTCATTGATTTTTTTTTTTGTCTAAAATATTTATTGATTTTATGATTGAGTTAGGAGTTTTCATTTGTATTTGTGTTTTCTATTTTAACTATGATAGTCTTTTAATAATTGGATATATTTCTAACACCCTGTGCTTTCCTTGTTTATCTCTGTTAGTCTATCTTCTTGATTTGAAACTTACAACTATTTTATCTTTTAACTGTTTTGCAACTTGAACCAATTTATCCAAACAGGTTCTTGCGGCACTTGTCAGATCTTTGATAATTATGGATAACCTCTGGCATTTAGAGTTGAGAGGGAACTGAAAGCGTTGGTTGTTGTTTCAGGGGTTTCAAAGAGCTCTGGTACCATAGTCCTTTATGTCTCAGCACAGAAAAGAATTCAGCAAGAGCCAAAGTGATAGGAAGTGATTTATTAGAATAGGACACTTGTGAGACTTGCAAGCAGTTTGGCGAAGGGGGTGCTGTGCCTCCAAAACTTACTGGGCTACAGTTTTATAATCAAAGGAAAAATGAGGAAGGAGAACATCTTTAACTTTCTTGAGTACTGGTCATGCTTTCATCATCAGCTCCTCCTGCAGGTTGAGCTCGAGAGTTTTGCCTTTGGTCAAGCTGGGTCCACCAATTATTGTTTAGATGTGCAGAAAGCATGTCCTCAGGATCATTAACTTACAGAGCTCACTGGGCAGGATGTGGGTCTCATGCCACCATTGTTTTATTATTTTGGGGCATGTCTTGTGCTTTTACTGCATGGGTTTTTTTTTTTTTTCTTTTTTTGCTAAGTGAGCCTACTTGGTTTTGTGGTTAAGCAAACCTGCCCTCTTGAATAATCATTAATTTGCACAGGGGCCTTTCATATTTTTTTCTACTTACAATCTCCTAGTGGGATTAACGATTTAATTACCTCTTTAGTCTGTATCATAGCCACACTAGAGAGTGATATGTTAGGACAAAAAGAAGTGAATTAGACTGAATTTGGCCACATCCCTCCGTGGGAATGATTTCCTGGAGAAGGTAATGGCAACCCATTTTAGTATTCTTGCCTAGAGAATCCTCTGGACAGAAGACTTGGCAGGCTACAGTCCATAGGGCTGCAAAGAGTGAGACATAACTGAGTGACAGAGCACACACACACACATAAACATATATAAGCAATATCTTGTTTATAAACTAAATGAAGACTCCACCTGCTGTCATTTCAGCGTTCTCTCATATACCTGACAGGAAAGTTAGGGGCAACACACTGACTGAAACTGCCCACCCTGGCCAGGGACCATAGTAACCATTTGCATGAGTTATTTTATGACAGGAAGTCCTGGTAAGGACTATGGAACTAGTAAGCCACAGCCGACCAGAAGAGTTCGGGGGCTTCCCCGGTGGTCCAGTGGGTAAAGAGTCCACCTTGCAGTGCAAGGGCCACCAGTTTGATCCCTGGCCTGGAAAGATCCCACATGCCATGGAGCAGCTGGGCCGGTGTGTCCAACTACGAGCCAGGGCTCTGGAACACATGTGCCCAGAGTGGCGCTCAGTAATGCGGAAGGCCACTGCGATGGGAGGCCCACAGAGGCCAAAGAATAAAAAGATGGATGAAAAATAAAAATGATGACTTAGAGGCAAAAAAAGAAAAGGAGAGAGATTTTGGGAAAGGTCAAAAGGAGTTGCCACATGTCCTTCCATTCCCCAGAATCCTCACTGGCATGCACCGTGGCTGAGCAGTGTGTACTCCACCAGGAAGGGCCCTGAGTCAGAATGACTGGCCAAAGACAACGTAGAAACTAATCCCATTATCATAAAGCCTGAGACTGCGAGCTGTGTGGCGGGGAAGTCCTCCTGGCTTCACGTATCGTACGGCTCTCCGCCGGACGCCCCTTCCCAGTGAAGTCTCTTGCTTTGTCAGCATGTGTGTCTCCTTGAACAGTTCGTTTCTGAGTGTTAGACAAGAGTCCCTTTTCGGGCCCTGGAAGTGGTCGCCACCAGCCTGCAACACAAAGACAAATTCTGGAGCAAGTATAACAGATATCTCAAGGACAGAGTCAGCTAACCTGTAGTGGGATCAGGAGAGAGAACGCTCTTTGGGCACAAAGCTGAATGGGGCTCTAGGTTTAGGCTTTCTCCCCAAAGGGGTTTGTTGTCCTGGCCCTGCAGATTCTTCAGCCCCATTCATACCAGAATAATACTTCTGGTCAGTGAAAATTTATTTCCCAGTCTTAAAGGCCAGTTAATAATCTTTCTGATGCAGATGTAGGGATTTTTGAATAACAGTAAGACTCTGGGCTGAAGACTCTTAATTACAACCCTTCTAATGCCAGAAAAGGTCCATTTAGACAGAACTATGGTTTTTTCCAATAGTCATGTACGAATGTAAGAGTTGGACCATAAAGAAGGCTGAGCACCAAAGGATTGAAACATTCTAATTGAGGCTGGAGAAGATTCTTGAGAGTCCCTTGGACAGCAAAGAGATCAAGCCAGTCAATTATAAAGGAAATGAACCCTGAATATTCGTTGGGAAGACTGGTATTGAAGGTGAAGCTCCAATAAATACTTTGGCCACCTGATGCAAAGAGCCAACTCGTGGGGAAAGGTCCTGATGCTGGGAAAGACTGAAGACAGGAGAAGGGGGTGACAGAGGATGAGATGGCTAGATAGCATCGCCGACTAAATGGATGTGAGTTTAAGCAAACTGTGGAAGATAGTGAAGGACAGGGAAGCCTGGCGTGCTGCAATCCATGGGGTCGCACAGAGTCAGGTACGACTTAGTGACTGAACAACAAAATGCTGACTAAAATGCCCCTGTTGAATGGGAAGCTGGGACTTTGAGTCTCGGAACTTCAGGTGTCAATTAACTACGCCTAGGTTCCAGATTAAACTCAGCACACCATCTGTACTGTGCTTAGTGCAAGCTCATATGCCCAACACAGAGTGAGGCCAAACAAACTGAAATGTCATTTTGGAGCAGAGAAAGGTTTATTGCAAGCCTATGCAAGGAGAAGAGTGACTCTCTCTAAAAAGCACAGCTCCCCAAAGCACCTTCCCCAAAGCTGGCAAAGTACTTTTAAAAGCTAGGTAAGGGAGGGGGTTTTCAGAGTAGGTAGTGAGCTTGTGCTCAGTTCTCTAAACTGGCTGTTGATGAGGTATGGGCTGGTGTCACAGGGGTTGACAGTATCAATGCTTAGGCTCCAGAAGGCCTGGAGCTATGTACTACTGGCCATCAACATCTTCCACTTGTTGGAGAAGGGAAGATTTTTTTTTTACATCTGCCCAATAACTTAGAAGATTTGCACCAATTACTATTATCTAGGTAATTCAGAGAGGAGCTAAATCAGAGGGTTTGGGGGAAGGCCTACCTCCCAACCCAAGGCCCCCACGGCATCCTGTTTGGAAACAGTTTTCTTTGAGACTCCTCAGTCTTGGAGAACAACTTTTGAACAAGAGAAGGAATAAATATTCACATAAGAGGAGATTAACTGTCAGTGTGACAGAGGTACACATAGGGTCCTCCTTGATTACAACAACATCAAGTTTAACATGTTACATTTATTTGTACTTTACGTATTAATCATTTCTGGTGTTTTCTTTATTGGTTTCTTTCTACCTTTAACTCAGTCCCTTTTTTTTGGTTTTGCACATTTAAAAATTTCACTCTTCTTTAATACAGGAGTTTTTTGACCTACATCTTATTTTTACTATGAGATTGCTTCTGTAATAACAGACAGTAAGCACGGAGAGCATAGTCCACACTCTAAACTGTAGAAATTGAGATATTTCTTTTCTGTCTCTGCAGCTGCCTCCAGAATCTCCTTAATGGAATGAGTAAGGAGACTTAAACAGATACTCCCAACACTACCACGCCCCATTTCATCCTGCTGAACCATAGAGAACTACAGATGTAAACATGTGTGGGCCAATAAAGATTCTCCCTTTGTCAAACGCGTATTTGAATCATTGAGGTTTTATTGTTTGTCCTCTTGCATACACCTTCTATCATCCAAATTCTGTAATGTAGTCAGGGTTCTCCAGAGAGACAGAACCAATAGGCTATATATAGATGTAAAGGGAGATTTATTACAGGAATTGGCTCACACAGTTATGGAGATTGGGAAATTCTGTTATACAATCTGCCATCTGAAAGCCAGTGGTGTGATTCAGCCTGAGTTGTGAGGGCCTGAGAACCAGGAGCGCCCATGTTTGAGGGCAAGAGGAGATGGAAGTCAAATTACAGAGGGAGCAAGCATTCACCCTCTCTGCCTTTTTGTTTCAGAGACCCAACATGTTGGCTTATATCCAGCCCCACTGGTCAGGGCAGATTGCCTTTACTCAGTCTGCTGATTTCAAACGCTGGTCTCCTCCGGCAACATCTTTAGAGGCACACCCAGCAATAATGCTTTACCAGTGATATGGGCATCCTGTGGCCCAATCAAGTTGACACATGTAATTAAGAATCCCCATCACCAGATTTTCAGAGAAAGAACTGTCTTGGTCAGAATGGACTCTGTTCTGCTGCAGTAAACCACAGAATCTCAGAAGGTCAGCCGTGTCTCCTTGCCGGCTGAGTCCCTTTGATGCTGCTGGCCTCACAACCAAAGGGAAAGAGGGTGTTCTGGAGGGCTTCACATTGAACGTTAAGAGGAGTTGTGTCACTCCTCACCATTTATCGACCATAGAAACCTCCTGCCCCCAGACACAGGCACGCCAGACAGAGCCGTCTGGTAGGTGTCTGAAGGCTGGAATTGGAAATGCTTGGCAAAGCCCAGTGCCTCGTCAAACACTCTCCTGTCTCAGGGTAAAACCAAAATCATGAAATTCCTACATCTTTTTTTTACTATGAGATTGCTTCTGTAATAACAGACAGTAAGCACGGAGAGCATAGTCCACACTCTAAACTGTAGAAATTGAGATATTTCTTTTCTGTCTCTGCAGCTGCCTCCAGAATCTCCTTAATGGAATGAGTAAGGAGACTTAAACAGATACTCCCAACACTACCACGCCCCATTTCATCCTGCTGAACCATAGAGAACTACAGATGTAAACATGTGTGGGCCAATAAAGATTCTCCCTTTGTCAAACGCGTATTTGAATCATTGAGGTTTTATTGTTTGTCCTCTTGCATACACCTTCTATCATCCAAATTCTGTAATGTAGTCAGGGTTCTCCAGAGAGACAGAACCAATAGGCTATATATAGATGTAAAGGGAGATTTATTACAGGAATTGGCTCACACAGTTATGGAGATTGGGAAATTCTGTTATACAATCTGCCATCTGAAAGCCAGTGGTGTGATTCAGCCTGAGTTGTGAGGGCCTGAGAACCAGGAGCGCCCATGTTTGAGGGCAAGAGGAGATGGAAGTCAAATTACAGAGGGAGCAAGCATTCACCCTCTCTGCCTTTTTGTTTCAGAGACCCAACATGTTGGCTTATATCCAGCCCCACTGGTCAGGGCAGATTGCCTTTACTCAGTCTGCTGATTTCAAACGCTGGTCTCCTCCGGCAACATCTTTAGAGGCACACCCAGCAATAATGCTTTACCAGTGATATGGGCATCCTGTGGCCCAATCAAGTTGACACATGTAATTAAGAATCCCCATCACCAGATTTTCAGAGAAAGAACTGTCTTGGTCAGAATGGACTCTGTTCTGCTGCAGTAAACCACAGAATCTCAGAAGGTCAGCCGTGTCTCCTTGCCGGCTGAGTCCCTTTGATGCTGCTGGCCTCACAACCAAAGGGAAAGAGGGTGTTCTGGAGGGCTTCACATTGAACGTTAAGAGGAGTTGTGTCACTCCTCACCATTTATCGACCATAGAAACCTCCTGCCCCCAGACACAGGCACGCCAGACAGAGCCGTCTGGTAGGTGTCTGAAGGCTGGAGAATTGGAAATGCTTGGCAAAAGCCCAGTGCCTACGTCAAACACTCTCCTGTGCTGTCATTAGGGTTAAAACCAATTCATGAAAATTCATTAGTGAACAGTAATTACAACAGCGTTACCAGTGTCTATTTATTTTTTTATTGGCCACACTTTGTGGCGTGTAGGATCTTAGTTCCTCAACCAGGGATGGAGCCCGTGCCTCCTGCATTAGAAGAGTGGAGTCTTAACTGCTGGACTATCAGGGAGGTCCAAGTACTGGTGCTTTTAAACAGTCGATATTTAAACTACTCTCTCTGTCCAACAATAGCAACTCTCTCCTCTGTCCAACACCCTGAATGGTACCCACAGTGTGATGGTCACTCAACTAGTCACACTCACTCGTGTCCCCTCCCAGTGGGTGAGTTGAATGCTTCTGAAGAAGCAGTTGTGTCTCAAACTCGTTTTATGCCAGTTTGTTTACTCGTTATAGTTACCTAACTCAGTTAAATCGTATGTAATACTATAAATATGAGAGCAGAAAGAAGCATGGATGGATTTCTTTAAAAATTGCTCCTGTCATATATAAAGGCTACATCAGTGCTAATTGTAAGAAAAGTGTAAAAGAAAGAAAGAAAAGACGAGGAATGGCGGGGAGGATTAAGTTTATCATATTGGGCTTATGTAGGAGCTGCCGCGAGGGATCTGGATACACAGGCATGACCAGGAGAGAGAGGTGAGCAGGGAGAGAGGGAGAAGGGAGAAAGGGTCCAAGAGAGAAGGCCAAGAGCGAGGGCCAAGAGAAGAGCCAAGGCCAAGAGCCAAGGGAGAGAGATCGATGGCACGAGGGGATGGATCTTAAGTATCCGGGGGTGGCCAGGGGAGAGGCTGGTGCTGATGTGAGTCCACAGGTAGGCAAGCTTTGTGTCCCCAGAGATGGGAAGAGACTGCAGGAAGGGCGTGGCTGCGGGCTGATTCAGCTCTGCAGATTTTCAACTCCAATGCTGAATTAAATTTTAATATGCATACAAAATCATGCAGTGATGGTGTTGGAAGGCAGATCTGATTCTGCAGGTCTGGGTGGGGCCTGAGACCTTGCATTTCCAGCTAGCTCCCAGTCAAAGGTGATACTGCTAGTCCACAGATCACATTGTTAAAGGCAAATTATGAGACAGTTATGAAAGCTAATTGGAACATCATTAAAATCCAGAAGGATATGGCTTTCAGGTTGCTCTACGTGTGCTTGACGTTCTCGACGATCTCACTCCACTTTATGGATGCTGGACATGGGGAGCCTGATGGAAGTGAAACCGTTAGGTGGTATTTTGGGGAGCTCAGAGAATACCGACCCTGCCAAGTGATTGATAAGAAGTGGTTTATTAGAATAGGATGCTGGTAAGACTTACAAGAGGGCTAGCAGGAGAGTGCTGTGCCATGAACTTAGTGGATATAATTTTATAACCAAAGGAATAGAGGAGACAGGGAGAAGACTACTTTCTTCCTCATTGCTGGGTAGACATCAGGCTGCCATCCTCAGCCCTTCCTCCAGGTTGGATGGGGGAGTTTTCCTGTCCCTGCTTGGTCAAGTCAGGACTGTCATGGCACTATGGAAAACTTATCTCAGGTCTCAGTAAAATGAGGCTCTTTCACTTTGAAATATCACCTTTCCATAAATTATTATTTTTTTATATGTTCAGGCAGGGAGTATTGGGGCTCAGTAACTTATTGAGCTCCCTGGGCGGGATATGAATCTTCTGACACCGTTGTTTTATTGTTTGGAGGCATGTCTTTTTCTTGTGCTGCATGGCTTGCGGCTAAGCAGGCCTGCTTGGTTTTGTGGTGAAGCAAAGCCTGTTTTACTAAGTGATCATTAACGTACAGAGGTCTTCCATGTATTTTCTACTTGCAGTGCCCCTAGTGGGATTAACCATTTAATTACCTGCTCTGTCCCTATCGGAAGTTGCGTGAGAGCTGACTGTTCACACACAAAAGTTGCGTGAACCCCACTCTGGAGAAACAGTCAAAGAAAAGACCTGGACCCTATTATGAAAAAGTAGATGTTTGGGCTTAAAAGTTTCTGGTCCTCTTTTATTGTTTTTAAGTAACTCCCTACTCAGAACACTTTTCCCACTAACTGACTGTTATATTGAAGAAGAGGACTTTTTCCATATTATGCATGGTGTTGGAAGGCAGATCTGATTCTGCAGGTCTGGGGGGGCCACTTTACTGGAATGCTGGACATCACATTGTTAAAGGCAAATTATGAGACAGTTATGAAAGCTAATTGGAACATCATTAAAATCCAGAAGGATATGGCTTTCAGGTTGCTCTACGTGTGCTTGACGTTCTCGACGATCTCACTCCACTTTATGGATGCTGGACATGGGGAGCCTGATGGAAGTGAAACCGTTAGGTGGTATTTTGGGGAGCTCAGAGAATACCGACCCTGCCAAGTGATTGATAAGAAGTGGTTTATTAGAATAGGATGCTGGTAAGACTTACAAGAGGGCTAGCAGGAGAGTGCTGTGCCATGAACTTAGTGGATATAATTTTATAACCAAAGGAATAGAGGAGACAGGGAGAAGACTACTTTCTTCCTCATTGCTGGGTAGACATCAGGCTGCCATCCTCAGCCCTTCCTCCAGGTTGGATGGGGGAGTTTTCCTGTCCCTGCTTGGTCAAGTCAGGACTGTCATGGCACTATGGAAAACTTATCTCAGGTCTCAGTAAAATGAGGCTCTTTCACTTTGAAATATCACCTTTCCATAAATTATTATTTTTTTATATGTTCAGGCAGGGAGTATTGGGGCTCAGTAACTTATTGAGCTCCCTGGGCGGGATATGAATCTTCTGACACCGTTGTTTTATTGTTTGGAGGCATGTCTTTTTCTTGTGCTGCATGGCTTGCGGCTAAGCAGGCCTGCTTGGTTTTGTGGTGAAGCAAAGCCTGTTTTACTAAGTGATCATTAACGTACAGAGGTCTTCCATGTATTTTCTACTTGCAGTGCCCCTAGTGGGATTAACCATTTAATTACCTGCTCTGTCCCTATCGGAAGTTGCGTGAGAGCTGACTGTTCACACACAAAAGTTGCGTGAACCCCACTCTGGAGAAACAGTCAAAGAAAAGACCTGGACCCTATTATGAAAAAGTAGATGTTTGGGCTTAAAAGTTTCTGGTCCTCTTTTATTGTTTTTAAGTAACTCCCTACTCAGAACACTTTTCCCACTAACTGACTGTTATATTGAAGAAGAGGACTTTTTCCATATTATGTGGAGTATGTGGTTACTGGTAGCGGGAATTTTTAGGACTCCAAACCCAGGAGGTAGCATCTCAAGTAAATCTGAGACAAGTGTTCCAAAGAGGAGGTGGGGAACCAGGTTATATAGACATTTTGTAACAAAAGGCAGCAGTCTGAATGTCAAAAGATTACTGTTAATTAAAGGAAACCAGATATCCTAACTTAAGGAATTTTTGTAGGTGGGAAGATGCTAGAGTCTGGGCTCACTGAAATCATTCTTTTGATAATGTACCTCAGCTGTCTGGTGCCAGTATCCTGTGTTTTCACATCCTGAGTTTCCTCAGGGTTCACCTTGGGGAATGGCTGCAGTCAGAAGCTGCTCCAGGGCAGGTATTATTTTCCTTCCTGAATTCCTTCAGGGCTCATCAGCTCCTGTTGAAGTGCTGCAATTGCAAAGAAAGACTGTGACATCCTTTGTTTAGTGATATGGCAGGAAATATTTACCAGTGAAAGTTACTAAGACTTTTCAGCAATTCACCAGGCTCCAAGCAGATATATCTGAAAATTCCAGGCAAGGCCCCCTCATTGCTTAGTTTCCAGAGTACCTTTCATATAGAATATGATAGCAAACCTGCAGCATGTTTTGAATGCTGGAGCTTTTTGTGTATTTCTTTGTTTTCTAATGCAGGGAAGATTATTAACTGTTGTAGATATTCAACACTTCAGAGCTACTCTGGGGAGAGAAGGAGCAGAGCTGAGTGGATTCAAAGCAAATAATGCTCTTCACTCTGACACTGCCTGCCCTCATGCTTGGTCATCGGTGAGGAAATGTATTTTATGGTCATAGTGGGAAAGGGGAGGGAGAATGAATTTCTTCATGGTACGATTAAATCCTGATAAGCTTGAGTGATTTTCAAAAGAATAATGACAATGAAATATATTAGAGTAGGGGAATCATGGGTTGCAAATTATTTCTCATAAAGCATCCTGTTGGTCAATGATGTATTTACAACAGGTCGTCATCTTCTAGAGTCTATCCAGGGACCAGAGAGCTCACAGCTATAGGGTAAATTGAGATCTGGCCCCTCTACCAGCCATCCCATCTGGGGCAGTCTCAGGATTTACAAATAAACCCATCTGCACACACATCCTTTTCCCACAAGGCTTACCCTCCATATTCAAAACTCTGTTCTACCTTGTTCAGTTCCATTAAGTTTGTATAGGGTTATTCTACACACACTATTTATTCCTGATCTAGGTCCAGTCTTGGTTATTGACTGCTGATAGATTCACTGGGTGAGTTAACATCAAATCTAGAACTAGAGTCTCATTCTTTTTTAAAAAACATTTTTATTGGAGTATAGTTGCTTTACAATGTATTTGTTTGTACTGTACATCAAAGTGTAGCAACTATGTGTGTACACATATATCCCCTCTTTTTTTGGATTTCCTTCCCACTTAGGTCACCATGGAGCATTGAGTGAGGTTTCCTGAGCTATACAGTAGATCCTCATGAATTATCTGTTTTATATGTAAGAGTATATATATGCCAATCCCGGTCTCCTCTTATTCTGTAGATTAGACTAGAGGATAACATCTTCCTTTCCATGTGCGTGCTGAGAAGGACCTCCATGCAGGTACCTACCAGGCAAGACTGGAGGAGGAGAGGAGGTAGAAAATGGGTGGTTGAATATAAGGCTTGACCTAGCTGTCAGCTCTTGACTCTGTCCATCCGTTCCTAGCTTTGACATTTACATTTGTGCCAAAAAGTTCATCTGAGTTTTCCCATAAGGTCCTAAAGAAAAACCTGAGTGGACTTGCACAATAATGGAAAACTATATTCCATTTTTCTATATATTTTTAGCATTAACGGGTTTCTAACTTACTGTCAATATAGAGCACATGATACAAATTCTGTCCATGCCTCACAGACTACTTGCTTAATCATCACCTATACCTAAGCGATTATACTATGATTCTATCTTATGACTCACAAGCCACTTGTGAACTCATTATCTATGCCTGGTATTGGTTATGCATTTCATCCATTTTATTTGCTTTCTTGTCTCTTTAGCTGAGCTGAATATTCTCAAAAGTCACATAATGCAGTAAAATAGGAGGACTGGTGGAAAAATGAAATGTAGAAAATATATTTTTGATGACTGAGCCTAAAATTGCTGCTACTTTAACAAATGGTACATTACTGAAGATTCTTTTTAAAGAAGTTCTTCAGCTAATGCTCCTGATTTTACATTATACATGTTCATTTTAGGAAACTGGAAAATACAGAAAAGTATAAAGTAACAAAAATCATCCTTGATTATCACCTTGTGATAAGCTATGCCAACATTTTGGTGTGCTGTATTTTTTTAGTCTTATTTTAGTAGATATCTTTCCTCAACTGTTAAGATTTTATATTTATTTCTATATTCTGACTTTTTATTGGAGTATAGTTGCTTTACAATGTATTTGTTTGTACTGTACATCAAAGTGTAGCAACTATGTGTGTACACATATACCCCTCTTTTTGGATTTCCTTCCCACTTAGGTCACCATGGAGCATTGAGTGAGGTTTCCTGAGCTATACAGTAGATCCTCATGAATTATCTGTTTTATATGTAAGAGTATATATATGCCAATCCCGGTCTCCTCTTATTCTGTAGATTAGACTAGAGGATAACATCTTCCTTTCCATGTGCGTGCTGAGAAGGACCTCCATGCAGGTACCTACCAGGCAAGACTGGAGGAGGAGAGGAGGTAGAAAATGGGTGGTTGAATATAAGGCTTGACCTAGCTGTCAGCTCTTGACTCTGTCCATCCGTTCCTAGCTTTGACATTTACATTTGTGCCAAAAAGTTCATCTGAGTTTTCCCATAAGGTCCTAAAGAAAAACCTGAGTGGACTTGCACAATAATGGAAAACTATATTCCATTTTTCTATATATTTTTAGCATTAACGGGTTTCTAACTTACTGTCAATATAGAGCACATGATACAAATTCTGTCCATGCCTCACAGACTACTTGCTTAATCATCACCTATACCTAAGCGATTATACTATGATTCTATCTTATGACTCACAAGCCACTTGTGAACTCATTATCTATGCCTGGTATTGGTTATGCATTTCATCCATTTTATTTGCTTTCTTGTCTCTTTAGCTGAGCTGAATATTCTCAAAAGTCACATAATGCAGTAAAATAGGAGGACTGGTGGAAAAATGAAATGTAGAAAATATATTTTTGATGACTGAGCCTAAAATTGCTGCTACTTTAACAAATGGTACATTACTGAAGATTCTTTTTAAAGAAGTTCTTCAGCTAATGCTCCTGATTTTACATTATACATGTTCATTTTAGGAAACTGGAAAATACAGAAAAGTATAAAGTAACAAAAATCATCCTTGATTATCACCTTGTGATAAGCTATGCCAACATTTTGGTGTGCTGTATTTTTTTAGTCTTATTTTAGTAGATATCTTTCCTCAACTGTTAAGATTTTATATTTATTTCTATATTCTGACTTTTCTCTAGATATTACAACATATACATCTTCCTATCTTACTATAAACTCTTGATAAATAATTCATTTAATGGCACAAATACATCATTTTTACAGTTTGTAACTCAGCAAATCATGTCCTTCTATTTGGATTTATTGAGTGTTTGGGGTTTTCTATAATGTATGTAGCATTGCCTGAATGGATTTATGCATAAGCCTTTTTCTTTCATATTATTTACAAAGGACGATGGTAGGGTAATTGAAAGGAATGGAACTTTTTTTTTAATTAATTAATTTATTTATTTTAAAGGCTAAAATGACAAACTTTATGTTGTGTATATTTTACCACAGTTTTTTTTCCCTTTATTTTAAAGATTTTACAGAGTTTTGTTGTTCACAGACATGTATGTTTCCAGATCATTCATATGCATATCCCTGTCCCCCCCACCCCACCCAGTTCCCCCACACCTCCGGCCCATCGCCCCAAGTGATTGTAGGCACTCCTATTCCTTAGCACAATGACAATAGCTATCTTTTCCACACGTGCCAGTATAGGTTTCTATGTTACTTCCTCTATGCCTCCCTCTCACTGCTCATTCTCCACAATGTCCTTATATCTATTCTCTGTCTGTTTTTCCATGAGTTTACTGCATGTGTTATCATGACCATCTTACTAGATTCCATAGGAATGGAACATTTTTAAGGCTTTAGAGAAAGAGATGGAAAAATTAGATTCCATTAAAGTTGTTTCTGTTTGTATACCCATGGTTCCTAAAGCTGGAAGGGTTGGGTTGAAGACATGGTCTAATTTCTGCACTGAGTGGAAATTTAATCTGGTGTTAAATGCTGAGCTAACATGACATTTTCTCTGTCTGTAAGAGTGGGGTACTCTGCCATTTTTCAATCAGAAGCAGTACATGAAACATAATAACCCCCATGTGTGCCTACCCTCTCTCTTCCTTGTTTCCACAAAACTTCACCAAATTCAGAGAGGATGTCCTTTCCTGGATTAGCTGCACCCCCCTTTTTAATTGCTTGTGGCAACCCAGCTCTGTGGGTGCACCAGGCATATGCCTCAGCAGGAGGGGAGGCTGTGTTTTAACTGATTATTATTTTCCATGAGCCAAAAAAGTGGGCTGTGGCAACTGATGTTAAACCCTCTGCTGGCTCGCATGAGGCAGGTTCAGTGAGAAAGCTTTCTCTCAAGGAGACATTGAAAGAGCATGCAAGCCTATTGTTTACTGAGTGAGAGACTTTTTTCCCACAGGAGTTTAGAAATCACTGTATATCCCCCTTGCTCGTTGCAACAGGTATAATTGGCTTTCTAGACAGAGGGACACCCAGATGGTAAAAATGACTTGAGAACAGGATTTGCTACTAATTTGATAACCTTGAAAGAAAAAGAAGCATTAATGATATGGTGATTACTGCTGGGGTTACAGGCTTATAAGGAGGGAATTAACTTGGGTCTCTCAAAATTGATTGCGTCTGTGCTTCATGTGAGGAGGTTGCACAGTCCAGGGTGTGCTTTGTTGCCTTCCACCAGGTTTCCTCACAGAACTCTCAACTCCATCGCACACAGAAAGGTGCCTCCAATAGGAAAGACCAGCTGGAGTGCTTGGCACTTGAACCCAGGGCCCCCGGTGGAGCCAAATCCTTTCCCTTGGGCAAATCTGGCCGGATGCATTGTTCCTCAGGCTGGCACCATTGGTGTTACCATTGGTGAAAATCTTTCCTTCCTGTCGTGGGTGACTGTTTTCCTTCCTCCCTGATACTATTAGAATATAGTCCATTTTGTTTTTAATTTTGACATTTTGTAAGACTAATACTTTCTGATATTTAAAATTTTTAGTATTTTAATTCAAAAAATAGACTGGATGTCTCTTCACCTGGTTTGTCTTTTTTAAATCAATTTTTTATTGGAGTATAGTTGATTTACAATATTAAGTGAGTTTCATGTGTACAGCAAAGTAAATCAGTCATACATATACATCTATCCATTCTTGGTATTTTTCTCATGGAGGTCATTACAGAATATTGTGTAGAGTTCCCTGTGCTATACAGTAGGTTCCTATTATTAATAGCTGTAGTGTGTATATGTGAATTCCAATCTTCCAGTTAATCCCTCTGTCTACTTCCCTCCTGATAACCATGATTTGATTTTATCTTGACTCAAACCTGTCTTACTATTTTTAAGATAATTATTTTATTAAATACAGTTTAGGGTTTACAGATGTAAATACAATCCAATACAGTTTTAGAGTTGTTCACATTCAGTTGTTTCGCTGTGTAAAGGGAAGTGAATCACACGTTAGTGACAAACGGTGACGGCCTCTTTCAGCATTCGTGTTGTCCACAGTTGGAACTGTCGCGTTTCCCAGCCACTTGGCTTTAACTCTCCAAGGGTAATTGTTAGTGTGTGAAATCTCCTGCCTCCTTGTTTCAACACCCTCAGAGATGCAGCTGCCTGCTCAAGGATCAGAGCATCCTGAGTCGGAGATGTGACTGGGCTCGGATTGAGAGGCTAGGAGAGTGGGTTCAGTGGCTTTTTCCACCACACATACCAGCTGAGTCACTTCTGCTCATTTTTAATTAAGTTGTAGAGTTAAGCTGCATACCTTTATTTACTGAAAATTTAAACCCACGGTGGTTTGCAAACACATAAAGTGTAGTTTGTGATGCTTTATGTACACATACACGCATTCATGAGAAAAAAATTAAGATGCATCTAAGAGGTTTTTATTTTTCCTCTCCACTTGAGTTGGTTTTTTAAGTATGTGTGTGTGCATGTTCATGTGTCTTTACCGGATGCATTGTTCCTCAGGCTCCTTGGTGTTACCAGGTGAATCTTTCCTTCCTGTCGGTGACTGTTTTCCTTCCTCCCTGATACTATTAGAATATAGTCCATTTTGTTTTAATTTTGACATTTTGTAAGACTAATACTTTCTGATATTTAAAATTTTTAGTATTTTAATTCAAAAAATAGACTGGATGTCTCTTCACCTGGTTTGTCTTTTTTAAATCAATTTTTTATTGGAGTATAGTTGATTTACAATATTAAGTGAGTTTCATGTGTACAGCAAAGTAAATCAGTCATACATATACATCTATCCATTCTTGGTATTTTTCTCATGGAGGTCATTACAGAATATTGTGTAGAGTTCCCTGTGCTATACAGTAGGTTCCTATTATTAATAGCTGTAGTGTGTATATGTGAATTCCAATCTTCCAGTTAATCCCTCTGTCTACTTCCCTCCTGATAACCATGATTTGATTTTATCTTGACTCAAACCTGTCTTACTATTTTTAAGATAATTATTTTATTAAATACAGTTTAGGGTTTACAGATGTAAATACAATCCAATACAGTTTTAGAGTTGTTCACATTCAGTTGTTTCGCTGTGTAAAGGGAAGTGAATCACACGTTAGTGACAAACGGTGACGGCCTCTTTCAGCATTCGTGTTGTCCACAGTTGGAACTGTCGCGTTTCCCAGCCACTTGGCTTTAACTCTCCAAGGGTAATTGTTAGTGTGTGAAATCTCCTGCCTCCTTGTTTCAACACCCTCAGAGATGCAGCTGCCTGCTCAAGGATCAGAGCATCCTGAGTCGGAGATGTGACTGGGCTCGGATTGAGAGGCTAGGAGAGTGGGTTCAGTGGCTTTTTCCACCACACATACCAGCTGAGTCACTTCTGCTCATTTTTAATTAAGTTGTAGAGTTAAGCTGCATACCTTTATTTACTGAAAATTTAAACCCACGGTGGTTTGCAAACACATAAAGTGTAGTTTGTGATGCTTTATGTACACATACACGCATTCATGAGAAAAAAATTAAGATGCATCTAAGAGGTTTTTATTTTTCCTCTCCACTTGAGTTGGTTTTTTAAGTATGTGTGTGTGCATGTTCATGTGTCTTTATGTTCATTTCATAAAGGCCTCTGTTCATTATAGGATTATCATTATTTAGTTGCTCAGCCGTGTCTGACTCTTTGCAACTTTATGGACTGTAGCCGACCAGACACCTCCATCCGTGGGATTTCCCAGCCAAGAATACTGGAGTAGGTTGTCATTTCCTTCTCCAGTCTCCAGGGGATCTTCCCAACCCAGGGACTGAACCTGTGTCTCCTTGGAAAGTGGGTTCTTTACCACTGAGACACCTGGGAAGCCTCATTCTAGGATACCAGTGAGCTATTTAGAGGACAAGTTCATCTATCTTGAACCAATTCATACAGTCCAATAAATTCTTACATAAGAGGAAAATATGTTATTAATTGGAACATAAAGACAACCCCTGCTGGTTCTAGTGTACCTTTCTATAGGGTGATTTCATCAAAGTACAACTTTTAGAAAAATCTCTCTTACTCTGTGTACATTCAAGGAAATTAAGAAGAAAGAGAAAGGAAGAAAGGAAAAAACAGAAAATCATTTCAGGGGTATTGGTGAGGTTCACTGTCTTACCATGGGAAGCGCTCATTAAGTGACAAGGGAGCAGAAAGCGCCTTCCACCTTATACACATTTTCTATATAATGACTTCACTCAAATTAGAGAAAGGCACTGCTTCTTCAGAACTCTTTCCTGTTATTTGTGGGAGTGAAATACTAAGAAGCTACAAAGCTGGATATCTTCTGGATGAATGGCCCCCCTGGAGGTGTGCACGGCCATCTGGACAGCTGCAGGCAGTGGCCCTGCAGAGAGGCAGAGGGTCATGACACAGAACAGTTGTTATGAGTCTTCTCTCTCATCTTCCCCAGCCCTTAGTTGTTCCCTTTTCCGAGCTCCTAAATCTGTGCAAGGCCCCCCAATACCAGCTGAGTCACTTCTGCTCATTTTTAATTAAGTTGTAGAGTTAAGCTGCATACCTTTATTTACTGAAAATTTAAACCCACGGTGGTTTGCAAACACATAAAGTGTAGTTTGTGATGCTTTATGTACACATACACGCATTCATGAGAAAAAAATTAAGATGCATCTAAGAGGTTTTTATTTTTCCTCTCCACTTGAGTTGGTTTTTTAAGTATGTGTGTGTGCATGTTCATGTGTCTTTATGTTCATTTCATAAAGGCCTCTGTTCATTATAGGATTATCATTATTTAGTTGCTCAGCCGTGTCTGACTCTTTGCAACTTTATGGACTGTAGCCGACCAGACACCTCCATCCGTGGGATTTCCCAGCCAAGAATACTGGAGTAGGTTGTCATTTCCTTCTCCAGTCTCCAGGGGATCTTCCCAACCCAGGGACTGAACCTGTGTCTCCTTGGAAAGTGGGTTCTTTACCACTGAGACACCTGGGAAGCCTCATTCTAGGATACCAGTGAGCTATTTAGAGGACAAGTTCATCTATCTTGAACCAATTCATACAGTCCAATAAATTCTTACATAAGAGGAAAATATGTTATTAATTGGAACATAAAGACAACCCCTGCTGGTTCTAGTGTACCTTTCTATAGGGTGATTTCATCAAAGTACAACTTTTAGAAAAATCTCTCTTACTCTGTGTACATTCAAGGAAATTAAGAAGAAAGAGAAAGGAAGAAAGGAAAAAACAGAAAATCATTTCAGGGGTATTGGTGAGGTTCACTGTCTTACCATGGGAAGCGCTCATTAAGTGACAAGGGAGCAGAAAGCGCCTTCCACCTTATACACATTTTCTATATAATGACTTCACTCAAATTAGAGAAAGGCACTGCTTCTTCAGAACTCTTTCCTGTTATTTGTGGGAGTGAAATACTAAGAAGCTACAAAGCTGGATATCTTCTGGATGAATGGCCCCCCTGGAGGTGTGCACGGCCATCTGGACAGCTGCAGGCAGTGGCCCTGCAGAGAGGCAGAGGGTCATGACACAGAACAGTTGTTATGAGTCTTCTCTCTCATCTTCCCCAGCCCTTAGTTGTTCCCTTTTCCGAGCTCCTAAATCTGTGCAAGGCTCTACCTAGTGGATAACAGGTGGGAAACATGATCATCTGCAGAGCTGGTGGTTACAGGGAGATGATGGGGCAGGATTGGGAGGTGGGGACCCTGTTATCAGACCAGCTCCTTCCAGAACCAGCTCCATAATTTGTGGGACCCAGTAGGACATGAAAATGTGGCATGCCTTGTGAAAAAAATCATTCAGAAGTTCAAGGTGGTGACAATAGTGTGAGGGTCTTCCAAGTGCAGGTGTGGGTCTCGTTGTCCATGAGACTTGCCCTGGCTCATGCAGTCTAGGCAGCAAAGCCCACATCTTCATGGCTCTGCCCCTGAGCCATCCTGACCCTCAGCACACACACACACACACACACACACACATGCACATGCACCCTTCTCAAGATCACTTTGGACCACAAACAGTTGTAAAATGGAGCCATACTTTTCCATTATTCTTGCTATGAAGACCCAGCCAGGTATTGTCTCTCTAAAGGCTCACATGGTGTGCTTCCTACCTTGTGTCTGTTCAATAATGCTACATGCTTTCCCTTTCCAAGTTCAAAGCCTTGAGTGGCTTCGTAACATCTGTAGAACAGAGTCTAAACAAACATTCAGCCTCAAGGCTCAGAATTATCTAGACCCCCATTCTATACTGCCTCCCTCTACCCCCTCCTCCAGAGAAGCTAAACTACCTCTCTCTTTCAGGGACAATTCTCTGTGTTTCCTTTCTACATTGGTGAAAGAAAGGGGGAAAAAAAAAACAGAAAATCATTTCAGGGGTATTGGTGAGGTTCACTGTCTTACCATGGGAAGCGCTCATTAAGTGACAAGGGAGCAGAAAGCGCCTTCCACCTTATACACATTTTCTATATAATGACTTCACTCAAATTAGAGAAAGGCACTGCTTCTTCAGAACTCTTTCCTGTTATTTGTGGGAGTGAAATACTAAGAAGCTACAAAGCTGGATATCTTCTGGATGAATGGCCCCCCTGGAGGTGTGCACGGCCATCTGGACAGCTGCAGGCAGTGGCCCTGCAGAGAGGCAGAGGGTCATGACACAGAACAGTTGTTATGAGTCTTCTCTCTCATCTTCCCCAGCCCTTAGTTGTTCCCTTTTCCGAGCTCCTAAATCTGTGCAAGGCTCTACCTAGTGGATAACAGGTGGGAAACATGATCATCTGCAGAGCTGGTGGTTACAGGGAGATGATGGGGCAGGATTGGGAGGTGGGGACCCTGTTATCAGACCAGCTCCTTCCAGAACCAGCTCCATAATTTGTGGGACCCAGTAGGACATGAAAATGTGGCATGCCTTGTGAAAAAAATCATTCAGAAGTTCAAGGTGGTGACAATGGTGTGAGGGTCTTCCAAGTGCAGGTGTGGGTCTCGTTGTCCATGAGACTTGCCCTGGCTCATGCAGTCTAGGCAGCAAAGCCCACATCTTCATGGCTCTGCCCCTGAGCCATCCTGACCCTCAGCACACACACACACACACACACACATGCACATGCACCCTTCTCAAGATCACTTTGGACCACAAACAGTTGTAAAATGGAGCCATACTTTTCCATTATTCTTGCTATGAAGACCCAGCCAGGTATTGTCTCTCTAAAGGCTCACATGGTGTGCTTCCTACCTTGTGTCTGTTCAATAATGCTACATGCTTTCCCTTTCCAAGTTCAAAGCCTTGAGTGGCTTCGTAACATCTGTAGAACAGAGTCTAAACAAACATTCAGCCTCAAGGCTCAGAATTATCTAGACCCCCATTCTATACTGCCTCCCTCTACCCCCTCCTCCAGAGAAGCTAAACTACCTCTCTCTTTCAGGGACAATTCTCTGTGTTTCCTTTCTGACGCTTGGAATGTTCTGTTGTGCCTGCCTGTCCTTATTGCTCCCTTTGGCTCACAAACATTTTCAGCTGACATTGTGCATATCTGTCTCCGAATACTCTCTGCAAAAGTGGTCTTCATATTCTTTCACACAAGTCTTCCCTAAAAGAATTTGTTAAATGGTGTACCTTTCTGAACTTTTAAGTTGACATTCAAAAAAGTTCATTAAGTCTAAATGGTTGCAAAATATATCATTGCTTACTTTAGTATTGAGATTTTACAATAGAACTCTTATTTTGTTTTAAGTATGTATGCATTGGAGTCCAAATATTATAGTGCTTCAGTACTCATCAGCATGACTTATAAAATACTCATAAAGCTTTCCTTTAAGAGTTGGATGTTTGCATTACTCTTTGTCTCCTGGAACTCATAGTCCTAATTTCACTGACTTCATTGAATTTTATTCTAATATAAATATATTTTTATGCAAGCAAGTCTTATTGATCATTGTATCATACTTTGTTACAACAAAAATATGTACGTAAGTAGACGTTTTTAAAATTCCTTGTGACTATATAAGTTTTTGTATGTGTTGAAAATATTTGAGTCACTATATTGTTATAATTATGGTTAGTACACAATAGATCACAGCACAATGTGTTATAAATCATTATCAAGGAAAATGTAAAATTGTATTATAACTGTATCTCTTAGTAGGAAGGGGCATTTCTCTTTTGCATGTTCATCTACCCATGCAAGAATATTATTTACTGTTAGGCTGAGACAGGTTTTAGCATCAGTCCTGTATAGTCTTTTAAATTTCCATATTTAAAAGTAATGAGAATAATTTTCAAATTTAATTCTGTTCAGTGTGGAGACCTGGTTATAGTAATAATCTGTGAATGACATGGAGAAGTCACTCAATATCATTCAGTGTTTTAAGCTCCTTCTATGCTCTGTAGGAAAAAAATCACAAAAATCATTCTTTAAAATTTTCTTTGAGTGTAGTTAATTTACTGTGTTGTCTTAGTTTCAAGGGTACAGCAGAATTAACCAGTTATACGTTTAGCCATTCTTCTTCAAGTTCTTTTTCCATGTATGTCATTACAGAGTATTGAATAGAGTTCCTTGTATGATCCAGTAGGTTCTTATTAGTTATCTATTTTATATATAGTAGTGGCTCTAATATCTGATAACTGGATTAGGGTCTCCTATTTGTTTTCTAGAGGTGTAGAAACCAGCTGGCTTTCAAAAGGACTTGATTGTCCCAGTCATCAGTCATTTATTTCCCCAGTTTCTGGAATGTATAACAAAAAAGTCTTTCCTAAGTGAGTATTAGTGATACTTGACACTCTTACTCTGCAGAGGCACCTTCTGGAACTCGGTCTACACAATTAGAAAAGGTAGGATTGGAATATTTTTTCGCTTAATGTGCTTTTGACACTGTGATACAGGATTTTTTAATCCTATGTTTTTAATGTTTTTCTCAAACTTCAGAATTGCCAATTTGAGCTCACTTACGTTGTAGGCAAAATAAGGCACGGGAGGACGGTCATTTCTCAGGTGATGAGCAAGTTTCTGGGATGGGCCACCAAGTGAGAGTCTTTGGTTTCCTTGGTTTGGGGCAGGAAAGTATTCAAGAGTGAGATGTAGTAAAGTGAAAGCAGGTTTATTTAGAGAGGTACATACTGTGTAGATGGAGTGTGGGCCTCCTTAGAAGATAAGAGAGCTGGCTCCAGGGCGTGGCATCAGCCTGGAGAATGAGAGTGGCCCTGAGGTGTGGCAGGGATAATCTTTGTAAATTTTTTCTAGTAGGAAGGGCATTTCTTTTGCATGTTCATCTACCCATGCAAGAATATTATTTACTGTTAGGCTGAGACAGGTTTTAGCATCAGTCCTGTATAGTCTTTTAAATTTCCATATTTAAAAGTAATGAGAATAATTTTCAAATTTAATTCTGTTCAGTGTGGAGACCTGGTTATAGTAATAATCTGTGAATGACATGGAGAAGTCACTCAATATCATTCAGTGTTTTAAGCTCCTTCTATGCTCTGTAGGAAAAAAATCACAAAAATCATTCTTTAAAATTTTCTTTGAGTGTAGTTAATTTACTGTGTTGTCTTAGTTTCAAGGGTACAGCAGAATTAACCAGTTATACGTTTAGCCATTCTTCTTCAAGTTCTTTTTCCATGTATGTCATTACAGAGTATTGAATAGAGTTCCTTGTATGATCCAGTAGGTTCTTATTAGTTATCTATTTTATATATAGTAGTGGCTCTAATATCTGATAACTGGATTAGGGTCTCCTATTTGTTTTCTAGAGGTGTAGAAACCAGCTGGCTTTCAAAAGGACTTGATTGTCCCAGTCATCAGTCATTTATTTCCCCAGTTTCTGGAATGTATAACAAAAAAGACTTTCCTAAGTGAGTATTAGTGATACTTGACACTCTTACTCTGCAGAGGCACCTTCTGGAACTCGGTCTACACAATTAGAAAAGGTAGGATTGGAATATTTTTTCGCTTAATGTGCTTTTGACACTGTGATACAGGATTTTTTAATCCTATGTTTTTAATGTTTTTCTCAAACTTCAGAATTGCCAATTTGAGCTCACTTACGTTGTAGGCAAAATAAGGCACGGGAGGACGGTCATTTCTCAGGTGATGAGCAAGTTTCTGGGATGGGCCACCAAGTGAGAGTCTTTGGTTTCCTTGGTTTGGGGCAGGAAAGTATTCAAGAGTGAGATGTAGTAAAGTGAAAGCAGGTTTATTTAGAGAGGTACATACTGTGTAGATGGAGTGTGGGCCTCCTTAGAAGATAAGAGAGCTGGCTCCAGGGCGTGGCATCAGCCTGGAGAATGAGAGTGGCCCTGAGGTGTGGCAGGGATCAGTTGTGAGGGGCTGAGTGATATCATAGGCTAACATACAAGTGGGAGGCTTATTCCAGTTACTGTGGGGTAGGGGTGTGGATTTCCAGGAACGGTGCCATGACCTAATTTTGCCTCTTAGGGTTACCCTCAGACCTGTCATGGATGCTAAGTTATTACAGTCAGCATATGATGAGGCTCAAGGTCTACAGGAAGTCAAATCTCCTACCATCTTGGGCCTAGTAGGTTCTAACCAGTATTCTTGAGCCCTGTTATTTCCTGTGCTATTCTTAATGGTTGTATGATTCTTTTAATGGTTGCGCCCTGCCCTCTTCCTTCCTGTTGCAAGGTCATTGGATTGGTGAAATAGTCACTTTTAACCAAATGTACAAATCAATTAGTCAAATAAGATTTACTCTGTGCCAGAAAATCTTTATCTTCCTTTTTTTTTTTTTTAAGATTCACACAGTGTGTGTTAACAGATGTTGCTAAGATAGTCATCTCACTTCTGTATTGTCCTTCTGAGATAATAACAGAGATAAGACCCTTAGCTTTGCCACACATCTCTTGCTGATGAAATAAAGCCTTCTACAACCAATATTTTGTACAAGGTTGTTTGCTTTGCTCTTGTGGGAGTCTCCCTCAGGAGCCATGTACGATTTTCCATCAGTTGAGAAATAGAAGAGGAAGGGGCTTTATTGCCATTTTGTCTCCCCATTCAATAGTGTATCCTTTTTTTGCCTCTAAGTCATCATTTATTTTTCATCCATCTTTATTATTCTTTGACATGGGTGGGACTCCCATCACAGTGGCCTCTCTCATCGGAGAGCACTGGCTCTGGGCACATGCACTCCAGAGCACTGGCTCGCAATTGGACACACTGATTCAGCCGCTCCACGGCACGTGGGATCTTCCCGTACCAGGGATTGTACCAGTGCCCCTTGCACTGCAAGGCAGACTCTTTACCCATTGGACCAACAGGGAAGCCCCAGTAGTGTATCTTATTACCAAGTCTGGCACTATGAGGTAAAATGGTTATTTCTGACTCGTGTTTCCATACTTTGCCCTTAACAAAAATAATTGTAAAATCTCACCAAAAACACCTTGATTGAAAAAAAAGCTTCAGGAGGTATTTACATCAGTCCTTTGATTTTCAAAAGATTTTACATCCACAGTTAGTGTAAGAGTCATGGTGAGGGACAGATATATCTTTTGTGGGTTTTTTTTTTTTTTGAATATGGAAAAGAGTGAACTAGTGAAAGGAGAAATGTGTACAAACCCACTCTAAAGACTGAGAACATGAAGTGACAGCCTTCCTTCATAGATTCTTTTTCTTTCTTCTGTGTTGCTTCATAAGGGTCAATCCCCAGGAGGTAGATTCCTAGACTGTTTTAGACAAGAACTTTTTTGTTGCCTGAAAAAAATAAATTCACATTATTTTTCCAATGGGTGACTGTATGTGGTCATCAGTAATGTAGTGCGCTATCCTTTCCTCTATAGCCTCATAAGAGTTGGTGTACTTTAATATTAAAATTCTTAGCAAAGTACCTCCATTTTATGACATATGTATTTAATATCTGACAAATCTCTCATGTAGTAATAGCTTATATTATTTTAGGTGTGTATTGCTGAGAAAAAGCAAAAATTGAATTAAAAAAACCTCTTTGCCTTACTCGAACTGTTTATTTTGAAGTAATTGCAAATGAACTTTCAATTAACAAGAATACTCACATGGGCTAAGGGTATGAATAATTCCTGCATTTCTTGGCAGATTACAGTCAGAAATATTTTACCAACCTTTGCACCACAATAAATAGTTTTGCTTTCTTCAATAGTAGATGTCAAAGCAGCTAATTTTGTTGCTCTATCGTTATGTAAGTTCATTTTTATGATGAAGAAATCACTGAAGAAGGCTTGAAACTAAAGATGATTTTGTATGAACCTTGCATAGTTTATTGAATAAGCAAAAGAAATCTAAAGCAGTGACAACACTCCTTTTTTCTGTCTTTTTATTTGCCATCAATTTTGTTTAGGAAACCCTAACTTGTTTTCTTTGTGGATAAGTTTGTCCAGCACTGTATTGTTGGCAAGATGGCAGTTAAAGGGAACAAGGCATTATCAGAATCCAAGTCAACTGAAAAAACCTTATACTCACTCATTCATTATACAAATATTTATGGATACCTTCATGCTTCTGATAACCAGTTGTACAAGACAGGCATAGCCCTGCCCTGATGGAATTTAGAGCCCAGCTGGGGCTGTCAAAGGAAAGCAAATCTGGACACTAGTTAAAGTTGGTAAGACATATTTTATTCAGGGCTACTGCAGTAGGGAAGAGGCCACAGTGTAACCTGAGTTCAATTCTGCCAAAACCAAAGGAAGAGGGGCTTTTAAACCTGGAACTTCTAAAGCAAAGGTAATAAGGATGTCAGAGGAGGTTGGACTGCATGATTCAGCTCCCTGGTTTTGTTCATTGAGGGTTATCTGGAAAAAAAATAACCTCATATCTTTAGGGCATGAGGTAGTTTTGTAATAGGAGCAAGGAAGTCATAGAAGTTAGAGTCTTACTCTCCCACAGAAACTGAGAGACAGGAGTATCTCCCAGGTGTCTGCATTTCAGAGATGGCTTCTAGGACTGCCAGGAGACATTTCTGGGTGGTAGAAGATTTACATCTAAAAGAGACAGGGAAAATATTTACAATAGCAAACTTTCTAAGTAAGTGCTTTAGGCTAGAACAAGCAATAAGTTATTTTTCCAGAATTGAGTTTTCTCAGGTAGCATCATCATATAAGCATAACCTTGAGTGAATAAGAACTGTGCTACTGCTTGTTCAGATCTCTTAGTATTTGTGTATGGGAGGGGATGTGGGGGTAGTGAACAAAATTCTGCATTTCTTGGCAGATTACAGTCAGAAATATTTTACCAACCTTTGCACCACAATAAATAGTTTTGCTTTCTTCAATAGTAGATGTCAAAGCAGCTAATTTTGTTGCTCTATCGTTATGTAAGTTCATTTTTATGATGAAGAAATCACTGAAGAAGGCTTGAAACTAAAGATGATTTTGTATGAACCTTGCATAGTTTATTGAATAAGCAAAAGAAATCTAAAGCAGTGACAACACTCCTTTTTTCTGTCTTTTTATTTGCCATCAATTTTGTTTAGGAAACCCTAACTTGTTTTCTTTGTGGATAAGTTTGTCCAGCACTGTATTGTTGGCAAGATGGCAGTTAAAGGGAACAAGGCATTATCAGAATCCAAGTCAACTGAAAAAACCTTATACTCACTCATTCATTATACAAATATTTATGGATACCTTCATGCTTCTGATAACCAGTTGTACAAGACAGGCATAGCCCTGCCCTGATGGAATTTAGAGCCCAGCTGGGGCTGTCAAAGGAAAGCAAATCTGGACACTAGTTAAAGTTGGTAAGACATATTTTATTCAGGGCTACTGCAGTAGGGAAGAGGCCACAGTGTAACCTGAGTTCAATTCTGCCAAAACCAAAGGAAGAGGGGCTTTTAAACCTGGAACTTCTAAAGCAAAGGTAATAAGGATGTCAGAGGAGGTTGGACTGCATGATTCAGCTCCCTGGTTTTGTTCATTGAGGGTTATCTGGAAAAAAAATAACCTCATATCTTTAGGGCATGAGGTAGTTTTGTAATAGGAGCAAGGAAGTCATAGAAGTTAGAGTCTTACTCTCCCACAGAAACTGAGAGACAGGAGTATCTCCCAGGTGTCTGCATTTCAGAGATGGCTTCTAGGACTGCCAGGAGACATTTCTGGGTGGTAGAAGATTTACATCTAAAAGAGACAGGGAAAATATTTACAATAGCAAACTTTCTAAGTAAGTGCTTTAGGCTAGAACAAGCAATAAGTTATTTTTCCAGAATTGAGTTTTCTCAGGTAGCATCATCATATAAGCATAACCTTGAGTGAATAAGAACTGTGCTACTGCTTGTTCAGATCTCTTAGTATTTGTGTATGGGAGGGGATGTGGGGGTAGTGAACAAAATTGTGCTGAGTGTTGCACTTCTTACAGACTAAGGTTGAAGCCTAGTGGAGAACAGAGCTCAGGAACCGAACTTTGGTCAAAGAAAGAGCCTACAGACAGTTAAAACAAGGCTGATCATGTCGGTGCCAGGAAAGGGGTGCAGGATGTACAGTTCCCAGCTGTGGAGATGCCATGGACTTCATAGCCTTTATGAATGACTATCTGCCCCTAAGTTATGCAGTGCATAGCCTGCAGGACTGCACACAAGAGTCCTGTGAACACAGCTACTTTAATGGTAACACAGTTCCTGGTCGGTTCTCTTCAGTATCATCTGTTCAGTGAGCAAGGTTCCCACCCATGATACTTAACTCTCTCATTCTCTTTCGTAGGAGGGTAGGTCTATTGGACTGTTTGTGATCCAAAGTGCTGGGTGGGTGGATGCATATACTGAGCAGAACTTAGCCCCAACGTCTTTCATCCTGTCTTTTGGTCCTCCAGGGAAAAGGTCTTTATTTACCTTCCCATCCAGGACATCCTTCTGCTTGGAGGCTAGAATCTTTATAAGCAGACATCATCTGACACCTGCAGCTGGGCCTCCTTCCTGATTTCTTTTCCTGTTTCCAGTGGGGAGAACAAACTAAAGAACGTAGGATATACACAGATAAATACATCTAGATAAGACTCTGCTAGGAACACTTACATGGAAAAGATGGAAAGATTCTGGTGGGAAAGTAAGGGAGCTTAGGCAGCAAGATACCAGGGACACATCAACCAGGCTGCAGTGCAGACGCAGGAGTCTTGGAGGAGGCATCAGCGCTTCCCTAAACAAGGAGAAGTAGGCAGAAGGGAGGAGGACAGTGAAAGGAAGGGCTGGGTGCTTGGTTTTTTGTCTTCCTTCATTCTTCTTGCTGTTGAATCAGTTACATTTTCTTCACGGTTTTATCCCCTCTCCCAGGAAGTCATGTGTTTTGTTTCAATTCTTTTATTGGTTAACTTTACATTTTTAAGAGGCATAGTTCACTTTACAAACATTCAAACTCATTAATCTCTGCATTGTCCTGTAACACAACAAAAGCTTCACAATGCCCAGCTCCCCTCCCCACCCTCCCATATTTGACACTGCTTTAATTTCCTTCTTTTCATAAACTTTCAAATCTGGTCATTTATCATTATTTTTATAGTCATTTCGCATTTAGATGAGCCAAAGTGTTTGCCAATTTCTTTGATTCATGGGCTGTCTTAAATCCAATTCACTTCTAGATTCAATATCCTGTGTGCTGGAATAATCTGTAAGCTATTTAGAATGGGAAATGCTCTCTGTCTTTGTTATATCTGAAAGTTAACCCTTGCTCTTGAATTACAGACTTGCTAAGTATATAATTCTAAGCTAGCTGCTCTGTTTTTCCTCGGCACTTCGAATATATCATTATGCTGTCTTCTGGAGTCTTTTGTTGCTTATGGAAATAATGTGCTTTTGTCTAATTTACATTATAGATAGTCTTTCCTTTTCCTTTGGGTGGTTTTTAAAGTATTTCTCTTTGTATGTTTTGTAGATTACGATATATCAAGGGTCCCCAACCTCTGGGATTTAATGCCTGATGATCTGAAGTAATAATAATAGAAATGAAGTACACAATAAATGTTATGCACTTGAATCATCCTGAAACCATCCTCCCGCCCCATCCAAACGTTGTTGGTGGAAAAATTGTCTTCCATGAAACCAGTCCTTGGTGCCAAGAAGGTTGGGGACCATTGCCTTATACTAAGTGGGGCTCACTGTGCCACTGCAAATCTTTGTTCTTCACATGTGGAAACTTCTCCACTGTCATTGCTTCAAACATCACCCCTCTCCCATTTTTATTCTAAGTGTTTGAAACTCCTGTTAATACCTGGTAGACATTTTTCATTCTCCTTCCTATTATTTAAACCCGATATTCCATATCTTTGCTTCTTACAGCTGCTTTCTGGGTGGTGTTCTCATCTCTTTCTTCTTTTTTTATTATTTAATATTTTTATTTTATTTATTTTTGGCTATTCTGGGTTTTCACTGCTGCCACAGGCTCTTCTCTAGTTGCAGGGAGTGTGGCCCACTCTAGTTGAGGTGAGCAGGCTTTTTGTTGTGGTGACTTTTCTTGTGGAACTCAGGCTCTAGGGCAGATGGGCTTCAGTAGTTGCGGCACATGGGCTCAATAATTGCGGCTCTGAGACTCTAGAGCACAAGCTCCATAGTTGTGGCTCACGGGCTCAGCTGCTCCACAGCATGTGGGATCTTCCAGGATCAGGGATCGAACCTGTGTCTCCTGCATTGTCAGGTGAACTCTTAACCCCTGAGCTACCAGGGAAGCCCCACATCTTTCTTCTAATAGGCTAATCCTCAGAGGTCTCTTCAGCCTGTGTGTCAGTTTATCTGTTTTCATGACTATATATTTCACATGTAGACTTTCTTTCCCTCTTGTGCAAATCAGCTTGTTCTTTTTCTGTAGGGTACCGTTATTGTCTTATGATGTCTACCTTCCTTTGTTTCTTTTAACTATTTAAAGTGACAGAATTCATTTGCTAAAAAACAAAATTCAATAGGGCTCCCCTGGTGGTCCACCAGGGAGTGCAAGGGGCACCAGTTCAATCCCTGGCCCGGGAAGATCCCACATGCCAAGGAATGGCTGGACTGGTGTGTCCAATTACGAGCCAGCCCTCTGGAGGCATGCGCCCAGAGCCAGTGCTCTGCAGTGAGAGAGGCCCCTGTGATGGGAGGCCCACACATGCCAAAGAATACAGATGGATGAAAAATTTTAAAATGGGCTTAAATTAAAAAATTTAAAATGATGACTTGAGCTTCTCTGGTAGTCCAGTGGGAAAGGATACCGCCTTGCTGTGCAAAGGGAGCTGGTTCGATCTCTAGCCTGGGAAGATCCCATGTGCCACTGAGCAGCTGGACTGATGTGTCCAACTCCGGAGCCGGAGCTCTGGAGTGCATGCGCCCAGAGTCAGTGCTCTGAGACAAGCAAGGCCACTGCGATGGGAGGCTCAAACGGGCCAAGGAACAAAGATGGATGAAAATAAATAAATGAAAGACCAATAGAAGTGGCCAAAAAAAAAAAAAAAGACTCAGAGGCAAAAAAAAAAAAGACAAAATTCAACCAAATGAATTTTAAAGTCTATTTGGCTTTATTCAGTGATTCATGAATTTGGCAGCATTCTGCCTAGCAAACAGAGGGCACTCTGAGGAGGGGTTCAAAATGGACAGCTTTATGGAAAGCAGGTGGGGCAAGCAAATTATTAGCAAAAGAAGGGTTATTTGGGGTTATTGGGGCCAGGTGATCGCTTTTTTAGGGGAAGGGAATGGCAAACGTTTTATCATACAGAAACTCTCTCCTTCCTCTAGGGGATGAATAAGGCCTGCATGGTAGATAACCCCATTGGTGCCGACCAGAAAATTCCAACTGCTGATGAAGATTGCATTTAGGTTAGGTATTAAATTTAGGTTTGGTATCATGGGTTTTAGCATAAGTGATGCCATTTTAGGTCCATGGTTTTTCTCTTTTAACAATTCTCCCTTTTGAATAAAGCTCTCAGCCTGAAAGATGTGGTCAAAATTTAAGACCTCAGTGCCACTCTCAGCTAAGGTTCTCTGAAGTTGTTGATCTTTGAGGTATCCAGAGATCGTGATGTTTTTTGCTTAATCTCTGTGATGTTCACAGGTTGAATTTTCAGGTTCACAGTCTTTGACAGTCATTCTTTCTCTTGTTTTTCTGATGTTCCAGTCTTAGGGAGATATTTCCTTGATAGTTAGCAGCTTGCAAACATTTAAAGCTTTTGAGAGAAAATAATGCTGTAGGAGAACTATTATGACTTTAACAAACAGGGTAATTTTCCTCTCTTTTTTCATTCTTCTGGATGGTTTAAGAATTAAGTTGACATGAGACAGGTCAACAGGGGAAATCATGCAGAAGTTTAATAACGTGTACATTGCAAGCAAATGGAATAATTCGACAAAACAGCTGTAACCCTCACCTTAAATGCCACCTTTAGCTAAAGACTGAAAATGCATATTGGGGTAGTAGTTTGCGGCCTCAAAGGGCAAAGAGGCAGTAGATATGGAAATGGTAAAGTAAATGTTTGGTTTAAAAAATAGAAAAAATATTTACTGGGCCATGCAGAGACAATAGGACACATAGGAGTTGGACAGACTTGGTAGGCTCCCCCCTGTCTACACACCTAGTTTGTATTAGGTATCTATGAAAATAGCTCCCTTTCTAAAATAGGTCATTCATCTGCATTTTTTGACGCTGTTTGAGGAAAGAGTTCTTCTTGAGTCTCTGGGCCTTGTTTTTAGCTTGAACTAATCCACATACCGAAGAGACATTTTAGGGTGGCAGATTTTGTTCCCATACAGATTAACTTCAAAACCACAGTCCTCAAGACCAAAGCAATCAAAGAAAAACACTTTTGAAGGAGTCACCTTTTCAAGCCAAGTGGCTTGCTCAATGATTCTATGTAACCGAGTTTCAATTTCTCCAGGCACAGCAGGCTAGAGCTACCCTATTACTAAGAATAGCTTTTGCCAGAGTCTAGTGACTTTTGCTGAGCAGCTAACGTTTTAGCGGTGGATTCTAAAATACTTTTAAGAGTTAAGAATCAAGATCGTATTCTCATTTGTATTCACTCCTAATCAGGAAACATGGTCCTGTCAAAGGAGGTGATACCTGAATAGTGAATGCCTTTTGCTAGGTCCTTTCTAGAACAGATAAGGGCACAGATACCTAAGAGGCATCGTCCAGTTATGTGACAGCCATTTAGGCATTTATAGGCCCAAGGAGAATGATAGCCAGACAGAAAATGTCTTGTTAGGGGACAAGCCATTTCCACAAAGATGGCACTGTAGATAGATTCTTTCAGAAAAGGGTCTTTGACATTTTCATTCTTTCTTTTTTGTTTTTCTGATGTTCCAGTCTTAGGGAGATATTTCCTTGATAGTTAGCAGCTTGCAAACATTTAAAGCTTTTGAGAGAAAATAATGCTGTAGGAGAACTATTATGACTTTAACAAACAGGGTAATTTTCCTCTCTTTTTTCATTCTTCTGGATGGTTTAAGAATTAAGTTGACATGAGACAGGTCAACAGGGGAAATCATGCAGAAGTTTAATAACGTGTACATTGCAAGCAAATGGAATAATTCGACAAAACAGCTGTAACCCTCACCTTAAATGCCACCTTTAGCTAAAGACTGAAAATGCATATTGGGGTAGTAGTTTGGCGCCTCAAAGGGCAAAGAGGCAGTAGATATGGAAATGGTAAAGTAAATGTTTGGTTTAAAAAATAGAAAAAATATTTACTGGGCCATGCAGAGACAATAGGACACATAGGAGTTGGACAGACTTGGTAGGCTCCCCCCTGTCTACACACCTAGTTTGTATTAGGTATCTATGAAAATAGCTCCCTTTCTAAAATAGGTCATCCATCTGCATTTTTTGACGCTGTTTGAGGAAAGAGTTCTTCTTGAGTCTCTGGGCCTTGTTTTTAGCTTGAACTAATCCACATACCGAAGAGACATTTTAGGGTGGCAGATTTTGTTCCCATACAGATTAACTTCAAAACCACAGTCCTCAAGACCAAAGCAATCAAAGAAAAACACTTTTGAAGGAGTCACCTTTTCAAGCCAAGTGGCTTGCTCAATGATTCTATGTAACCGAGTTTCAATTTCTCCAGGCACAGCAGGCTAGAGCTACCCTATTACTAAGAATAGCTTTTGCCAGAGTCTAGTGACTTTTGCTGAGCAGCTAACGTTTTAGCGGTGGATTCTAAAATACTTTTAAGAGTTAAGAATCAAGATCGTATTCTCATTTGTATTCACTCCTAATCAGGGAAACATGGTCCTGTCAAAGGAGGTGATACCTGAATAGTGAATGCCTTTTGCTAGGTCCTTTCTAGAACAGATAAGGGCACAGATACCTAAGAGGCATCGTCCAGTTATGTGACAGCCATTTAGGCATTTATAGGCCCAAGGAGAATGATAGCCAGACAGAAAATGTCTTGTTAGGGGACAAGCCATTTCCACAAAGATGGCACTGTAGATAGATTCATTCACAAGAATGTGTTGCATCTGCCCATTCAAGCCAGTGGTCAGTTAGACTTTATTCTGAAATGAAGTGAAAGTTGCTGAGTCATGTATGACTCTTTATGATCTATGGATGAGCCATAAAATTCTCCAGGAGAAAATACTGGAGGGCATAGCCTTTCCCTTCTCCAGAGAAATCTTCCCAACCCATGGGTCCAACCCAGGTCTCCTGTATTACAGGAGGATTCTTTACTGTCTGAGCCACAAGGGAAGCCCAAGAATACTGGAGTAGGTAACCTGTCCCTTCTCCAGGGATCTTCCTGACCCAGGAATTGAACCATGTTCTCGTGCATTGCAGGTGGATTCTTTACCAGCTGAGCTACATTCTCCTAACCAGAAGTAAAAAGTTATTATAAATTCCAGAGATTATCCTCTGAGCATGCCTCAGAGACAAGAATGATAATGTTAGCTTTTCAGGTCCATTACCAGAGTATACTAAAGAAAGAAAAGAAAATGAGTTTCATGTTTAATTAAAGTAGGAAGTCTTGATCATTATCTTAGGTGGAAGCAGGCTACCTTAAAGTCAGTTACTTCTTTTCCTAGCCAATTGTACTTGGAGGCCTCTAAGTTTGAATAGGACCAGATTTCAGGTAGAGTCCTCCTTAGTTATGAGATATATATTGAAGACTCAATCGCTTCTAATTTTTCAGCAGGATCAGTGAATGGGGCTTGAGGGATGCCTTTTTCTTAGTCTTAGAATAGGACGATCTTGTGCAATGATTCTATGTAACCGAGTTTCAATTTCTCCAGGCACAGCAGGCTAGAGCTACCCTATTACTAAGAATAGCTTTTGCCAGAGTCTAGTGACTTTTGCTGAGCAGCTAACGTTTTAGCGGTGGATTCTAAAATACTTTTAAGAGTTAAGAATCAAGATCGTATTCTCATTTGTATTCACTCCTAATCAGGGAAACATGGTCCTGTCAAAGGAGGTGATACCTGAATAGTGAATGCCTTTTGCTAGGTCCTTTCTAGAACAGATAAGGGCACAGATACCTAAGAGGCATCGTCCAGTTATGTGACAGCCATTTAGGCATTTATAGGCCCAAGGAGAATGATAGCCAGACAGAAAATGTCTTGTTAGGGGACAAGCCATTTCCACAAAGATGGCACTGTAGATAGATTCATTCACAAGAATGTGTTGCATCTGCCCATTCAAGCCAGTGGTCAGTTAGACTTTATTCTGAAATGAAGTGAAAGTTGCTGAGTCATGTATGACTCTTTATGATCTATGGATGAGCCATAAAATTCTCCAGGAGAAAATACTGGAGGGCATAGCCTTTCCCTTCTCCAGAGAAATCTTCCCAACCCATGGGTCCAACCCAGGTCTCCTGTATTACAGGAGGATTCTTTACTGTCTGAGCCACAAGGGAAGCCCAAGAATACTGGAGTAGGTAACCTGTCCCTTCTCCAGGGATCTTCCTGACCCAGGAATTGAACCATGTTCTCGTGCATTGCAGGTGGATTCTTTACCAGCTGAGCTACATTCTCCTAACCAGAAGTAAAAAGTTATTATAAATTCCAGAGATTATCCTCTGAGCATGCCTCAGAGACAAGAATGATAATGTTAGCTTTTCAGGTCCATTACCAGAGTATACTAAAGAAAGAAAAGAAAATGAGTTTCATGTTTAATTAAAGTAGGAAGTCTTGATCATTATCTTAGGTGGAAGCAGGCTACCTTAAAGTCAGTTACTTCTTTTCCTAGCCAATTGTACTTGGAGGCCTCTAAGTTTGAATAGGACCAGATTTCAGGTAGAGTCCTCCTTAGTTATGAGATATATATTGAAGACTCAATCGCTTCTAATTTTTCAGCAGGATCAGTGAATGGGGCTTGAGGGATGCCTTTTTTCTTAGTGATTCTAAATCAGAAGAATGAGAAAAAATTGGAAACGTTAATCTTGTGAATTTTAACTAGATATGTGAGGAAACTGGAAGAATTCAGAATTCAGTAAAATTTTCAGGTATGTAACAAAAACTCGAAGACAATTAGTAGGACTAGAATTTAGTATCTACAAAGGTGCAAGCATAACTCTTCTCTCCACCATTACCTCCATGTTTTTACCAGAGAGAACCACAGTAAAACTGATTTGTTTATATTTAACTTGGCCTAATTAATTATATAAATGTAGCAAATCTAGTCATTGTCTGTATAAGTTCTTTTTAAGACTTCTTTCCTGGAACACCATTAGGATGCTACTAGGTCAATTTTTCCAAGTGGTTCCTCCGAGCTGTCTGGTTATATCTGAGCCCATGAAAACCTCTCCCAAATAATACATTCCCACCAAAGCCTTGGTAAAATAGCCAGTGTTTCTAACTGTGTCCTGTTATAGGGAGCATGACAATAAGAATGAATACTCACTAAGTTTCTGAATTCTGGAAATCAGGAAGGAAGAAAAATTAAATGTTTTATCTTTGTTCACCAAGGTATATCTTACTAAACTACTGATAGTTTAAGAGAAAAGATATATTCAAATCTGGGAAAAACATTAAAGAACCAACTATATTTGAAAGACAAAGTCATAAAAATTATAATTATCCTCACCAGTACATTCAGTTTCATGTAATTCATTCTTGTTTTGCTTAAATCCAGCTTTTTGACTAGTTTTTTTGATCTTGCCTGATGATAGCAAGTGGTAAGGATAGTGATAATTCTGACATTTGCAAGGTTTTTATGAAAACCCAGTGAAGTGGGTGCCTTGGTTACTGGAAATTGTATAAAAAACACCCCAAGTGGGAAATGTATATTCTAATGATTTATTTGCTGCTGTGAGGACATCAACCTTGTGGCAGAGGAAGTCTTTAACTCATCCAGGGTAACAAGAACATATTGACAACCTATCCTGAGAATCAGTATGAAAAACACCCCAAGTGGGAAAATGTTTTATGACCCAACAGGTCAGATGTTGCTGGTAAATCAACCTTTTTCAGCAGGATCAGTGAATGGGGCTTGAGGGATGCCTTTTTTCTTAGTGATTCTAAATCAGAAGAATGAGAAAAAATTGGAAACGTTAATCTTGTGAATTTTAACTAGATATGTGAGGAAACTGGAAGAATTCAGAATTCAGTAAAATTTTCAGGTATGTAACAAAAACTCGAAGACAATTAGTAGGACTAGAATTTAGTATCTACAAAGGTGCAAGCATAACTCTTCTCTCCACCATTACCTCCATGTTTTTACCAGAGAGAACCACAGTAAAACTGATTTGTTTATATTTAACTTGGCCTAATTAATTATATAAATGTAGCAAATCTAGTCATTGTCTGTATAAGTTCTTTTTAAGACTTCTTTCCTGGAACACCATTAGGATGCTACTAGGTCAATTTTTCCAAGTGGTTCCTCCGAGCTGTCTGGTTATATCTGAGCCCATGAAAACCTCTCCCAAATAATACATTCCCACCAAAGCCTTGGTAAAATAGCCAGTGTTTCTAACTGTGTCCTGTTATAGGGAGCATGACAATAAGAATGAATACTCACTAAGTTTCTGAATTCTGGAAATCAGGAAGGAAGAAAAATTAAATGTTTTATCTTTGTTCACCAAGGTATATCTTACTAAACTACTGATAGTTTAAGAGAAAAGATATATTCAAATCTGGGAAAAACATTAAAGAACCAACTATATTTGAAAGACAAAGTCATAAAAATTATAATTATCCTCACCAGTACATTCAGTTTCATGTAATTCATTCTTGTTTTGCTTAAATCCAGCTTTTTGACTAGTTTTTTTGATCTTGCCTGATGATAGCAAGTGGTAAGGATAGTGATAATTCTGACATTTGCAAGGTTTTTATGAAAACCCAGTGAAGTGGGTGCCTTGGTTACTGGAAATTGTATAAAAAACACCCCAAGTGGGAAATGTATATTCTAATGATTTATTTGCTGCTGTGAGGACATCAACCTTGTGGCAGAGGAAGTCTTTAACTCATCCAGGGTAACAAGAACATATTGACAACCTATCCTGAGAATCAGTTGAAATGAAGTCCAACTGCAGGTGCTCAGAGGGTCCACAGGCAGGAGATCTGGGGACAACAATAGTTTTTTCCAGTTTTATGGACCCAACAGGTCAGATGTTGCTGGTAAACTCTTTCCAAAATTTTATAAATGTCTCCCCTTTGATATCTGTTCATAATTTAAGTCATCCTAAATGCACTATGGAAGATCAAAGAAGGTGGAAACTGATGTAGGATTTGTCAGGAAGCTGGGAAGAACCAAATGGTTGTCTTGAGTTTCTCATAGCCCCAACTAAGTATTTAATTTTCAGTCGTTGGGTACCTGCCTTAATTCCTCTGATTCAGTAGCAGAGTGTTTCCACATTACAAGGACATTAGGACAGCAAAAGTCTGGCAGTGAGGAGCCATTATTTTTGCAGAAGCGAAAAATGTCAACTTCATCCACATGTGCTGCAATCTTTATAGGTTCTATTGCTGCTCTCTTTGCATGAAAGTCAGCCAGGGCATTTCCCTGACACTTGGGTGCAGCCCTTTTAGTCTGAGCCTCAATTTTAATGACAGCAATTTCAAAAAGTGAGAGAAGAGCAGTGAGACAATCTTTTTACTTGTTTCACATTTTTGATTGGGGTCCCAGAGGACATAAGAAAAATGTCTTTGTTTCCATAACATCCCTAAATCATAGATAACCTCAAAGGCATGTTGGCTGTCAGTATAAATATGAACAGTCTGTCTTCTGGTAACTGGCATGACTTGGGTAAGGGCATGTGGCTTCGCTTGTGGGATTGATTTAACTTGTGGCACATTTCCCCTTTTGAGTAGGTCACATTGGGTAGTAACAGCATAACCAGCTTGACAATTCTGTTTTTTGTTTCTACAGTATGATCCATCAGTAAACAAGATTAAATCAGGATTGACTGAAGGTTGCCTTGTAAATCAGGATGCAATGTCACAAAATGGGACCTTATTACCTTGCAGTCATGGTGCTTGCCTTTAGCAGGGAGAGGTTTTTCACATAGAAGGATGAGGACTGTTGCAATGTTAGAGAAAGCAGAAGGGTCTCATAGGAGGTTGGTCCGCTTTCAGAGAAAAGTTGAGTGAATTCAGAGTTAAGACTATGGACAGCATGAGGAGTTGGTAAATAAATGTCATTTCCTGGGGCTAGTTCTGCTGAGTCTTCTACTAAATTTGAGGTTGCAGTGATAGCCTTGGATAGCCTTAAGAGAGCTGGAGAATAGGCATGAGCTACTGAACCATGCGGAGTGTTGTAATAGGTGACAGGCCTGTGTTTATTGCCATCTCAATCACCATGCTCTTGCATGGGCATTCCCCAGGGCTTGAGTATCTCTTTCATCTACAAATAATTTTAAAAGTTTTGAATAGTTGGGTATCCCTAAAGGAGGTGGTTCTTGGAGTACTTGTTTTAGTCTTATAACAGCCTGCTGATGTTTATCTTCCTAAGGGAAGGGTTCTGGGGCTGAAACATCAATAAGTTCCTAGATGCTAATAGCTAATCAGAAACTATAAAGAAGAATAGGTTCCTACCCATAGTTTGCAATAACCACCCAGACCTAGAAATCCACAAAGCTTTCACTTAGTTGTGGGTCTAGGAAATTGTTGGATTGACTTCTTCTTGAGATTGCTGGATTTCTTCAGCACTTATGTGATATGACCTGGATAATGAACAGTGTCTAGAGATGATCATAATTTTTCCTTAGAGACTTTGTGTCCTTTTACAGCTAACTGTTGCAGTAAATAAATGAAATCTTTTACAGACACCTTTTTGGTTCCTGAGCACAGCATAGGGTCATCTACAAACTGTTTAGTAAAGGTTGATTTCCCAGAGACTGGAGGATGCTTCCGTCTTACAGGAGCACTTGGGAGAAATAAAAAGGGGCTCCAGTGAGTGACTGAGGCATGAGTGCCCGTCGATCCTGGCAAGTAAAGGCAAATAGATATTGACTCTTGGGGTCTGCAAGGATGCCGAAAAGGGCTGAAGGAAGATTCACAGCAGGAACCCTTTTGAATCAGGTGAAATGTGTGACAGAAGGGTCTCCAGGTTTGGAACAATTGGAAAATGGGGGCATAACTATCTTATAAATAACTCAGATTCTCAGCAAATCTCCATTCCTATCCACTAGGTTTCTGGATTAGCAAGATCAGTGCGTTCCAGGGACTAGTGCAGGGAATGATCAGCCGCTGAGTATGTGTTTTACACTGTGGGTATGAGGGCTTATGTGGCCTCAGGCTTTAATGGATATTGAGGTAATTGAGGAAGAGTTTAGTTTTATGTATCTGAATATACTTTTTTTTAACTTTTTTATGTTAAAGTATTGCTGATTAACAATGTTGTGTTAGTTTCAAGTGTGCAGCAAACTGATTCAGTTATTACATATACATGTTACCTATTCTTTTTCAAATTATTTTCTCATTTAGGTTGTTAAATAATATTGAGCAGAGTTCCCTGTGCTATACAGTACGGCCTTGTCAGTTATCTGTTTTAAATATGGCCATATGTGCATCAGTCCCAAATCCCAAATTCCCTTACTACCCCTCCCCCTACCCTTACCCTCAGTAACCATAGTTCATTTTCTGTGAGTCTCTTTCTGTTCCTTAAATAAGTTTATTTGTATCACTTTAAAAAGATTTTGCATATAAGCAATGTAATATGATATTTATCTTCCTTGAGTTAACTTCATTTAGGATGATATTATCTAGGTCCATCTGTGTTACTGCAAATGGCATTATTTTATTCTTTTTATGGCTGAGTAATATTGCATTGTATATATGTACCACATCTTTATCCATTTCTCTGTCGATGGACATTTATGTTGCTTCCATGTCAGGGGACTCTGGTTGAAATCCTTCTTCTATATTAAGGACAGATAGCAAAGCATATAAAAGTGCAGGTTCAGGTTGGTCAAGGGAATTCTTCTTTTTTTTTGGCTACTTCTGTTGGTCTTTGATTATCTATTTTCATCTATCTTTGTTCTTCGTGAGGCCCGTCGATCCTGGCAAGTAAAGGCAAATAGATATTGACTCTTGGGGTCTGCAAGGATGCCGAAAAGGGCTGAAGGAAGATTCACAGCAGGAACCCTTTTGAATCAGGTGAAATGTGTGACAGAAGGGTCTCCAGGTTTGGAACAATTGGAAAATGGGGGCATAACTATCTTATAAATAACTCAGATTCTCAGCAAATCTCCATTCCTATCCACTAGGTTTCTGGATTAGCAAGATCAGTGCGTTCCAGGGACTAGTGCAGGGAATGATCAGCCGCTGAGTATGTGTTTTACACTGTGGGTATGAGGGCTTATGTGGCCTCAGGCTTTAATGGATATTGAGGTAATTGAGGAAGAGTTTAGTTTTATGTATCTGAATATACTTTTTTTTAACTTTTTCATGTTAAAGTATTGCTGATTAACAATGTTGTGTTAGTTTCAAGTGTACAGCAAAGTGATTCAGTTATTACATATACATGTTACCTATTCTTTTTCAAATTATTTTCTCATTTAGGTTGTTAAATAATATTGAGCAGAGTTCCCTGTGCTATACAGTACGGCCTTGTCAGTTATCTGTTTTAAATATGGCCATATGTGCATCAGTCCCAAATCCCAAATTCCCTTACTACCCCTCCCCCTACCCTTACCCTCAGTAACCATAGTTCATTTTCTGTGAGTCTCTTTCTGTTCCTTAAATAAGTTTATTTGTATCACTTTAAAAAGATTTTGCATATAAGCAATGTAATATGATATTTATCTTCCTTGAGTTAACTTCATTTAGGATGATATTATCTAGGTCCATCTGTGTTACTGCAAATGGCATTATTTTATTCTTTTTATGGCTGAGTAATATTGCATTGTATATATGTACCACATCTTTATCCATTTCTCTGTCGATGGACATTTATGTTGCTTCCATGTCAGGGGACTCTGGTTGAAATCCTTCTTCTATATTAAGGACAGATAGCAAAGCATATAAAAGTGCAGGTTCAGGTTGGTCAAGGGAATTCTTCTTTTTTTTTGGCTACTTCTGTTGGTCTTTGATTATCTATTTTCATCTATCTTTGTTCTTTGGCCTGTGTGGGCCTCTCATTGCAGTGGCCTCTCTCGCTGCAGAGCACTAGCTCCAGGCACATTCGCTCCAGAGCTCCTGCTCAGTAATTGGACACATCGGTCCGGCTGTTCCGGAGCACGTGGGATCCTCCCAGGCCAGGGATCAAACTGGCGCCCCTTGCACTGCAAAGTGGTGTCCTTACCCACTGGACCACCAGGGAAGCCCTGTCAAGGGAATTCTAAAGTGAGTCGTCCATTGGAGGTAAAACACGTCAGTTCTTTTAATTTAGATAGGAGACCTTTGCCTAATAGAATGTCTGGGGCTATTTCACATAGAAAGAAGGAGATATTTTTTAGTAAAATGTCCTAGAGTCATTTGTCTTGGTTTAGGTAAAAATTCTTTCTGAACTTTATTCAGGTCAGTTCAGTCGCTCAGTTGTGTTTGACTCTTTGCGACCCCATGGATTGCAGCCCAGCAGGCTTCTCTGTCCTTCACCATCTCCCAAAGTTTGCTCAAACTCATGTCCATTGAGTTGGTTGGTGATGCCATCCACCCATCTTGTCCTCTATGGTCCCCTTCTCCTGCCTTCTATTTAGGCAAAAACATATGCAGACAGGAAAGAATCCACCTGCATGGATGCATTCACATGGATGGATTTGTCAGTCTTGCCTGACTCAATGAAACTATGAGCCATGCTGTTTAGGGCCACCCAAGACGGACAGGTCATGGTGGAGGGTTCTGATAGAACGCGGTCCACTGAAGAAGGGAACGGCAGACTACTTCAGCATTCTTGAGAACCCCATAAACAATATGAACTTTACTTTTTACTCTTAGGGATTTGTTGTGATTTGTTGTTCTCTGAGCATAACTCCAGTATCAACTAGAATCTGATAAAGTGTCTGATTAATTTTACTTTTGATTTCCCCTTGGCTATTTAAAGAGATTATTGGTAATAGTTTCCCAGAGAGTCCCTCTGAGCCCTGTCAACTGTGGGAGGGACCCATACCTACCCCCAATACCCTCCCACAGGTAGATATGAGGGCATTAAGAGGAATTTGCATAGGACTTTGAGCCTCTTTTTCAGTGACCTAGTCGATTACAATTGAGACATCGATCTTTGGACCAGTGTTTTGATGATGGCCTTGGGGAATGCAGTGAAGGAAGCCTGGGTGTTATTTTGTTTCTCTGGCTTTGGCAGCTGTTGTAGCTGTAGAGCTGTTAGCCTGGTGAATTTTTGTTAATGTTCTTTCTCCAGGGCCCTTTCAAAATGCTGAAATGGGGCTTCCCTGGTGGTCCAGTGGGTAAGGACACCACCTTGCAGTGCGAGGGGCGCCGGTTCGATCCCTGACCTGGGAAGATCCCACGTGCTGTGGAGCGGTTGGACCGATGTGTCCAATTACCTAGCCGGAGCTCTGGAGCACAGGGGCCCAGAGCCTGTACTCTGTGACAACAGAGGTCACCGCAATGGGAGGCCCACATGGGCCAAAGAACAAAGATAGATAATGAAAGACCAATAGAAATGGCCAAAAAAAAAAAAAATTGCTCAAATATAGTCACAATGTTGGTCAGGCCCATGGCCTCCCATCCTATTTTCTACCTTTTTAGTGACCACCTAATCTCAAGAGACAGTCCATTTACAAATAGGGCATCTGGAGTGGCCTGGGTAACCTTACTTATTTTTGGTGGGACCCAGGATGCCAAAAGCAGAGGGCTTCCAAGTGGGCTTTAAAGACAGCCAGATTCATCTTATTTTTTGTTGGCATGATTGAATAATGGACCATCAGTGCAGGCAAGGAAGACTCTAGGAATGACTTCTAAAAGTTACTTGCTAATTTTTGAGCCCTTTCTAGTTGATAATCTTGAGTATCATTCTCAGGGGCTTGCCATCTTGCTTTCTGCATTCATTTTGTGAAGGGGCTTCCTACCAGCATGTGCACAAGGTGATAAAGATCTGGCAACCTAGGCTCCTAAGCCCTGATAACAATTTTAAATTCTTTAAAAAACATTTGGAGTTTCTCCCTAAGTTTAGTAAACTTCTTCTTCTTCTTCTTTTTTTTTTTTCCCACTCATTTATTTGACTACATTGGGCCTTAGTTGTGGCACTTGAGATCTCTGGACTTCACTGCGAACTCTTAGTTGTGGCTTGTGGGATCTAGATCCCTGACCAGGGATGGAACCTGGTGCCACTGCGTTGGGAGAGTGGAGTCTTAGCTACTGGACCATCAGGAAAGTCCTAGGAAATTCTTTAACTGTGCTCTTAGTTCAGTCTTTAACTAAGGTGTGAAAGATACATGAGGAGGTTTGTCTGTAATCTCAAGTAGTTTTTTTTTTTTTTTTTAATTTTAAATGCCAACTGTCTAATAGTCTCTTTGAAGTCAAAAGAGAGCTCAGACAGAGAGTTAGTAAATGTGAATACTCTGGTTTAAAGGAAGGGGTAGGCAGCAGTAAGAGTCACCCCAGTCCTCTCATCTTTTGTATTAGCTACTTCTTGGGTCTTTCGTTTTTCATTAGCCTTTTGTAATTAGTCTTTAATGAAGTTATTTTGGAAACTTGAAGGTTTTTGTAAGTCTCCGCATATCAATTAAAGCAGGTATCCCATTCTGTTTGTCCAGTTTGGGATTCCTTGCTCTCAAGTACCTTTCTTAAAGAAACAATCCTGCTTAATTGAAACATTTCCACAAATTACCACTGTAAATCTAGGTTTTGAAATCTTGCCCTCTTGTTAGATACCTGCAACTTCCAGGGCCATAGTTGTTACAACACAGAATTACCAGTTGAACCAGCAGACCTCAAAGTATGGGGACTGCAGACTGATTCCAAACAAATGGAGACCTGCAGCTGCCACCAAGAGTTCCCAGTGACATGGAATTGGGAACAAGGATTTGCAACAAAGGGGAACTATAGCAATTCCCATGGAATATGGGGGCAGAATTAAGGCCTGGGGTTTTCCACCCAAGGAAATTGTGACTGAAAAGTCAATTAGATCTGAAACTTAAATGCAAAAAGAGCAGAGAACAACTGAGAGAAACTCACAAACAGCCCTTGGAAATGACAAGAAAGACAGTGAACTTGAGGTGGGATTCAAGAGTATCCTGCCGTGATTCAGTTCAATTCAATCCTGGTCCTACTATTGAATATTGAACTGTTTTCTAAAAGACAAAATATAAATATATTTGAAGATCTACTTGGTTTTATTTAACAACTGGCAGCATCCCCTCCAGCAACTGTGGAAGGGGTACAGAATGAATGGGAAGATGGGTTAAGGTGATCATTAGCAAAGGATGTGGGGCTAGGTCACCTTCTTTTATCATGCAGAAACACTCCTCTTGGGATTTCCCTGGTGGTCCAGTGGCTAAGACTCTGTGCTCCCAATGCTGGGGACCTGGGTTCAATCCCTGGTCAGGGAACTAGATCCCACATACCATAACTAAGACCCAGTGCAACCAAATAAATACATTAAAAGAAAGAAAGAAAGAAACACTCCTCTTCCTCTGGGAGATGAACAGGGTCCACTCGACAGATTACTTCACTGGTGCTCACCAGAAGATTGCAAACTGGTTGATTAAAAGTACATTTCTGGGAACAGTGAAAACTACAGTTAGGCGAAGTATTAAATCTAGGTTTGGTATCAGCAAGCCCCAGGGACAACATTTGGGGCCTGTGGTTTTTCACATTAACAAATATGGAGGTTCTCACAGATTGGTTTTAGGTTTAAAGTCTTTCTTGTTTTACCTGCTGACTGTTTCTGACAGCATATCATGGCCACCATTGTACCTAAATTGGATAGTCACATTTACTATCTGGACCTCATGTAACTCACTGGTTCAGGGTGATTTTTTTTTAAACAGAGTAAACCATTTATTAAAACATTATGTGATGAAATTAGCTTTTTGACCCAATGCTACAGTGGTAAGCATTTTCCCCTTGTTAACATTCCACCTATAACACAAGATTAAATTAATACAATATGACCAGAAGTTGAAAAGACATCTGTCCTTTCCCACTCATGAGGGGAGTACAGATCTAGGTTTTCACCCAAGGAAATTGTGACTGAAAAGTCAATTAGATCTGAAACTTAAATGCAAAAAGAGCAGAGAACAACTGAGAGAAACTCACAAACAGCCCTTGGAAATGACAAGAAAGACAGTGAACTTGAGGTGGGATTCAAGAGTATCCTGCCGTGATTCAGTTCAATTCAATCCTGGTCCTACTATTGAATATTGAACTGTTTTCTAAAAGACAAAATATAAATATATTTGAAGATCTACTTGGTTTTATTTAACAACTGGCAGCATCCCCTCCAGCAACTGTGGAAGGGGTACAGAATGAATGGGAAGATGGGTTAAGGTGATCATTAGCAAAGGATGTGGGGCTAGGTCATCTTCTTTTATCATGCAGAAACACTCCTCTTGGGATTTCCCTGGTGGTCCAGTGGCTAAGACTCTGTGCTCCCAATGCTGGGGACCTGGGTTCAATCCCTGGTCAGGGAACTAGATCCCACATACCATAACTAAGACCCAGTGCAACCAAATAAATACATTAAAAAGAAAGAAAGAAAGAAACACTCCTCTTCCTCTGGGAGATGAACAGGGTCCACTCGACAGATTACTTCACTGGTGCTCACCAGAAGATTGCAAACTGGTTGATTAAAAGTACATTTCTGGGAACAGTGAAAACTACAGTTAGGCGAAGTATTAAATCTAGGTTTGGTATCAGCAAGCCCCAGGGACAACATTTGGGGCCTGTGGTTTTTCACATTAACAAATATGGAGGTTCTCACAGATTGGTTTTAGGTTTAAAGTCTTCCTTGTTTTACCTGCTGACTGTTTCTGACAGCATATCATGGCCACCATTGTACCTAAATTGGATAGTCACATTTACTATCTGGACCTCATGTAACTCACTGGTTCAGGGTGATTTTTTTTTAAACAGAGTAAACCATTTATTAAAACATTATGTGATGAAATTAGCTTTTTGACCCAATGCTACAGTGGTAAGCATTTTCCCCTTGTTAACATTCCACCTATAACACAAGATTAAATTAATACAATATGACCAGAAGTTGAAAAGACATCTGTCCTTTCCCACTCATGAGGTGAGTACAGATCTAGGTTTTCTTGATGAGCCAGAGAGAGAGGATTATAACCAAAAAAACACTTGAAATCCCATTTACCATGTTCACTGGTCCAAACTTCAAATTCTTATTATATCAAATAAAAACTTCATTAATAATCTCTCAGGGCGATTTTTTTTAATGGTAATTTTTGATTGTGTGTATATGTGTGCTAATTTTGACAAGCCATATAGTAATTTTTGACAGCCCATATTTGTTGATGGGTTAGGTCTGGGTTAGGTACATTTCTCTTATGTAAGTCCCGTCACCCTTGGCCTCTTTGGTGCTTCTGTTTCCCTGGGCTGGTGTCTCTTCTCTACTTAAGCACAAGCCAGCTCTCCATGGCTTCTGGCTTCCAGCATGGGGACTGGAATCATAAAAAGCCATGCTCCCCTGGGTTAAGGCCAGCATCCAGCTCTGAAACATCCATGCCTGCCTTTGGCTTCAGCTTTAGCCAAGCTGCTCTGACTTTTAGTTTTCTCTTCATTCTTGACATCTCTTTTAGTATTGAACTTGGATATAGATACAGAACAGTATCTCTTATTTATCATTTTTATGTACAGTCAACCCTTGAACAAGGACTTCCCAGGTGGTCCTAGTGGTAAAGAACCCACCTGCCAATGCAGGAGACGCAGGAGACACAAGAGACATGGATTCTGTCTCTAGGTCAGGAAGATTCTCTGGAGAAAGGCATGGCAGCCCACTCCAGTATTCCTGCCTGGAGAATCCCACAAATAGAGGAGCCTGGGCCGCCATCCATATGGTCACAAAGAGTCAGATGGGATTCCGGTTTTAGGTTTAAAGTCTTTCTTGTTTTACCTGCTGACTGTTTCTGACAGCATATCATGGCCACCATTGTACCTAAATTGGATAGTCACATTTACTATCTGGACCTCATGTAACTCACTGGTTCAGGGTGATTTTTTTTTAAACAGAGTAAACCATTTATTAAAACATTATGTGATGAAATTAGCTTTTTGACCCAATGCTACAGTGGTAAGCATTTTCCCCTTGTTAACATTCCACCTATAACACAAGATTAAATTAATACAATATGACCAGAAGTTGAAAAGACATCTGTCCTTTCCCACTCATGAGGTGAGTACAGATCTAGGTTTTCTTGATGAGCCAGAGAGAGAGGATTATAACCAAAAAAACACTTGAAATCCCATTTACCATGTTCACTGGTCCAAACTTCAAATTCTTATTATATCAAATAAAAACTTCATTAATAATCTCTCAGGGCGATTTTTTTTAATGGTAATTTTTGATTGTGTGTATATGTGTGCTAATTTTGACAAGCCATATAGTAATTTTTGACAGCCCATATTTGTTGATGGGTTAGGTCTGGGTTAGGTACATTTCTCTTATGTAAGTCCCGTCACCCTTGGCCTCTTTGGTGCTTCTGTTTCCCTGGGCTGGTGTCTCTTCTCTACTTAAGCACAAGCCAGCTCTCCATGGCTTCTGGCTTCCAGCATGGGGACTGGAATCATAAAAAGCCATGCTCCCCTGGGTTAAGGCCAGCATCCAGCTCTGAAACATCCATGCCTGCCTTTGGCTTCAGCTTTAGCCAAGCTGCTCTGACTTTTAGTTTTCTCTTCATTCTTGACATCTCTTTTAGTATTGAACTTGGATATAGATACAGAACAGTATCTCTTATTTATCATTTTTATGTACAGTCAACCCTTGAACAAGGACTTCCCAGGTGGTCCTAGTGGTAAAGAACCCACCTGCCAATGCAGGAGACGCAGGAGACACAAGAGACATGGATTCTGTCTCTAGGTCAGGAAGATTCTCTGGAGAAAGGCATGGCAGCCCACTCCAGTATTCCTGCCTGGAGAATCCCACAAATAGAGGAGCCTGGCGGGCCGCCATCCATATGGTCACAAAGAGTCAGATGGGACTGAGGCAACTTAGCATGATACTTGAACAACTCGAGAGTTAGGGGTGTTGACTCTTCACAGTCAAAAAGCCACATGTAACTTACAGTTGGCTCTCTGTATCTCTGGTTGAGTGCCCAAGGATTCAGCCAATGAGGATTGTGAAGTGTTGCAGTATTTACTATTTGAAAAAAATTGCATTTAAGTGGGCCTGGACAGTTCAAACTACGTTCCTCAAGGCTAATTATATTTGAAGCAGGTAGGACAGCATCAGGAGTGGAAGGCAGGGACTTTGCATGTCAGTGCAACTGGCCCTGTTGCATGAGGCCTCAGGTTGTTTTATGAAGCTGGCATAACATTGACATCAAAGCTGCCGAGCCGTCTTGATAATGTTGCCTATGATGCTATTGTGATGAATGATTTCAGGATGGCATTGAGCCCACTGGCCCTCTGAAGATGGATGCTTCCCTCTCACTCGCACTGACTCAGAAGCAGATGACCCCTCCCAGGCAGATGTCCTCAGACAGTGACCATGGGTGTGTGACATTCTCCAGATGCACGATGCATCAGTTTGCTTCCAGAGCGGCTCCCTTCTGGATTCTGGTCCTCTGTCTCTTTCAAGCTGACGTGTTTTTCTTTCTCAGGGATATGTCAGGGCTGATGTCTGCTCTGGAAGCCCTGTAATATTTGTGAGGGAATGTTTCCCTATCTTTCTTCTCTCTTAAAGACTGGCATTAGCAAGGAGCCCCCAACCCCATTTTATTTTCCCTCTGTGAGAGGTTCAACCGGAGGGTGGGTTTGCAACCAGGATACAGCTGGCAAGACTTTGAGAGAGACATGGAGGAGTGAGACCCAGAGTATGTCTTTCTACAAGTCTATCAATGAGGGAAGAGAATAAACTGAAAATCAGGGTGAGAAGTGAGTGTACTTCAGTGCTTATGGAAAGAAGCCAAAGTAAAATGAGGCTGGATGACCAGGAGAGGAAGGAGGACTTAGTACTTCCCTGGTGGCTCAGATGGTAAAGATCTGTGTGCAGTGCAGGAGGCCCAGCCTCTGTTCTTGGGTTGGGAAGACCCCCTGGAGAAGGGAATGCCCATCAACTCCATTATTCTCACCTGGAGAATATCATGAGTAAAGGAGCCTGGCAGGCTGCAGTCGATGGTGTCACAAAGAGTCAGACATGACTGAGCGACCATCGTTTTTACTTTCACATCTTAAGGCGTAATTAATAGCACAAAGTCCCAGAGGAGAACCAGAACTGGTGTTCTGTCGTGAGGTGATCTGACATATACAGCCCCATAGCATCTCCTTTTAAGGTGATGTAGTGGATGTGTCAGAGGGGACTGTATTAAGGGAATGGCTGCAGCTCTAACTTTGGGCTGTTCTCCCAGAGGGGTGGACAGAGTTGAGAGAGATTTGAAACCACTGTCCTTGTTTTTTGACTTTATCAAAAATCAGTTCCTGGCCTGGTTGAAATCATTCCCCTGTTGAGTCTGATGTGGGCTCTCCTCAACCACAGGATCCTTGCAGCCTGCTTGTCTGTCTGGGTCAGGAGACCCACTTCTGGAGGTTGGCAAAGCTCAGATCAAGATGCTGGCTGATCCCTCACTCGCACTGACTCAAAAATGTCCTCCAGACAGTGACCATGGGTGTGTGACATTCTCCAGATGCACGATGCATCAGTTTGCTTCCAGAGCGGCTCCCTTCTGGATTCTGGTCCTCTGTCTCTTTCAAGCTGACGTGTTTTTCTTTCTCAGGGATATGTCAGGGCTGATGTCTGCTCTGGAAGCCCTGTAATATTTGTGAGGGAATGTTTCCCTATCTTTCTTCTCTCTTAAAGACTGGCATTAGCAAGGAGCCCCCAACCCCATTTTATTTTCCCTCTGTGAGAGGTTCAACCGGAGGGTGGGTTTGCAACCAGGATACAGCTGGCAAGACTTTGAGAGAGACATGGAGGAGTGAGACCCAGAGTATGTCTTTCTACAAGTCTATCAATGAGGGAAGAGAATAAACTGAAAATCAGGGTGAGAAGTGAGTGTACTTCAGTGCTTATGGAAAGAAGCCAAAGTAAAATGAGGCTGGATGACCAGGAGAGGAAGGAGGACTTAGTACTTCCCTGGTGGCTCAGATGGTAAAGATCTGTGTGCAGTGCAGGAGGCCTAGCCTCTGTTCTTGGGTTGGGAAGACCCCCTGGAGAAGGGAATGCCCATCAACTCCATTATTCTCACCTGGAGAATATCATGAGTAAAGGAGCCTGGCAGGCTGCAGTCGATGGTGTCACAAAGAGTCAGACATGACTGAGCGACCATCGTTTTTACTTTCACATCTTAAGGCGTAATTAATAGCACAAAGTCCCAGAGGAGAACCAGAACTGGTGTTCTGTCGTGAGGTGATCTGACATATACAGCCCCATAGCATCTCCTTTTAAGGTGATGTAGTGGATGTGTCAGAGGGGACTGTATTAAGGGAATGGCTGCAGCTCTAACTTTGGGCTGTTCTCCCAGAGGGGTGGACAGAGTTGAGAGAGATTTGAAACCACTGTCCTTGTTTTTTGACTTTATCAAAAATCAGTTCCTGGCCTGGTTGAAATCATTCCCCTGTTGAGTCTGATGTGGGGCTCTCCTCAACCACAGGATCCTTGCAGCCTGCTTGTCTGTCTGGGTCAGGAGACCCACTTCTGGAGGTTGGCAAAGCTCAGATCAAGATGCTGGCTGATTCAGTCCCTGGGGAGAGCCCACTTCCTGGTTTGTGCACAACTGCCTTCTTGCGGTCTCATGTGGTAGAAAGAGAAAGGGCTCTGAATTCTTCCTTTTCTTCCTACACGTACGCTAATCCCACCACAGAGGCTGCACCCTCATGACATCATCTAAACCCAAGAGGCTGCCAAAGACCATACCTTCAAATACCATCACATTAGAGACTGGGGCTTCAGCATATGAATTTGGGTAGAATACATTCAGTACATAGCGGAGTGAGTATAGGAGCCCTGGAATGGCTCTTGTAGAATATAGTAGAGAGGAAGAGGCTCATAGGGGATTCAAGAAGTGTGTGTGTGTGTGTGTGTGTGTTGAGGAGGCAAATAGGCTAAAAATCAAAACAGAAAAATCTAACCTTTACACTTTTAGATAAATCCAGCTTGCTTTTGGTTTATTCGAGCAGTTCCCACTTTCTTTCTTTTAATTGAGATATAGTTGATTTACAATATTGTATTAGTTTCTGGTTGTATAGCAAAGTGATTCAGATATCTATCTATGTATAGCTTTTCAGATTCTTTTCTATTATAGGTTATTACAGGGTATTGAATGCTGTTCCCTGTGCTATACAGTAGAATCTTCTTTATTTTATATATGGTAGTGTGTATGTGTTCATCTTAAGCTCCTACTTTATCGCCCCTTTTCTCCTTTGTTTTCTTTGTCTATAAGTCTGCTTCTGTTTTGTAAATAAGTTCTTTATTTTATATTTGCACAAAGTCCCAGAGGAGAACCAGAACTGGTGTTCTGTCGTGAGGTGATCTGACATATACAGCCCCATAGCATCTCCTTTTAAGGTGATGTAGTGGATGTGTCAGAGGGGACTGTATTAAGGGAATGGCTGCAGCTCTAACTTTGGGCTGTTCTCCCAGAGGGGTGGACAGAGTTGAGAGAGATTTGAAACCACTGTCCTTGTTTTTTGACTTTATCAAAAATCAGTTCCTGGCCTGGTTGAAATCATTCCCCTGTTGAGTCTGATGTGGGGCTCTCCTCAACCACAGGATCCTTGCAGCCTGCTTGTCTGTCTGGGTCAGGAGACCCACTTCTGGAGGTTGGCAAAGCTCAGATCAAGATGCTGGCTGATTCAGTCCCTGGGGAGAGCCCACTTCCTGGTTTGTGCACAACTGCCTTCTTGCGGTCTCATGTGGTAGAAAGAGAAAGGGCTCTGAATTCTTCCTTTTCTTCCTACACGTACGCTAATCCCACCACAGAGGCTGCACCCTCATGACATCATCTAAACCCAAGAGGCTGCCAAAGACCATACCTTCAAATACCATCACATTAGAGACTGGGGCTTCAGCATATGAATTTGGGTAGAATACATTCAGTACATAGCGGAGTGAGTATAGGAGCCCTGGAATGGCTCTTGTAGAATATAGTAGAGAGGAAGAGGCTCATAGGGGATTCAAGAAGTGTGTGTGTGTGTGTGTGTGTGTTGAGGAGGCAAATAGGCTAAAAATCAAAACAGAAAAATCTAACCTTTACACTTTTAGATAAATCCAGCTTGCTTTTGGTTTATTCGAGCAGTTCCCACTTTCTTTCTTTTAATTGAGATATAGTTGATTTACAATATTGTATTAGTTTCTGGTTGTATAGCAAAGTGATTCAGATATCTATCTATGTATAGCTTTTCAGATTCTTTTCTATTATAGGTTATTACAGGGTATTGAATGCTGTTCCCTGTGCTATACAGTAGAATCTTCTTTATTTTATATATGGTAGTGTGTATGTGTTCATCTTAAGCTCCTACTTTATCGCTCCCCTTTTCTCCTTTGTTTTCTTTGTCTATAAGTCTGCTTCTGTTTTGTAAATAAGTTCATTTGTATAATATTTTTTGATTCCACTTGTAAGTGACATCATGCTCTTTGCCTTTCTGTCTGACTCGATTTGCTTCACATAGTGTGGTAATCGTCAAGTCTATCTATTTTGTTACAAATGGAATTATCTCATTCTTTTTAGTGGCTGAGTAATACTCATTGTATATAAACAGCATGTCTTCTTTATCCATTCATCTGTTGATGGACATTTAAGTTACTTCTATGTCTTGGCTATTATAAACAGCACTGCAAGAACACTGGGGTTCATGTATCCTTTCAAATGGATACATTTTTTTCCTCTCTATATATACCCAGTAGTGGGATTTCTAGATCAGAGGATAATTCTAGTTTTAGTTTCTTAAGGAACCTCTCCATACTGTCTTCCGTAGTGGCTGTATCAATTTACATTCCCACCAAGAGTGGAAGAGGGTTCTCCTTTCTCTACATTTATTGTTCGTAGACTTTTTGATGATGACCATTGTGCCTGGTGTGAGGTGGTACCTCACTGTATTTTTAATTTGCATTTTTTTAATGATTAGCTGAGCATCTTTTCATGTGCCTGTTGGCTATCTGGATATATTCTTTGGAGAAATGTTTATTTACATTAATATCTTCTGCCTACTTTTTAAAGAAATTTTGGCCTGTTTTATTGATATTTTATCCATTTATTTTCATCCATCTTTTTTTTTTAAATTCTTTATTTTAAAGGTTTTACAGAGTTTTGTTGTTCACAGACATGTATGTTCCCAAATCAGTCATATGCATATCTCTGGTCCCCACCCGAGTTCCCCATCCCACCCTCCGGACCATCGCCCCATGCCATTGTAAGCACTCCTATTCCCTTAGCACAATGACAATAGCTATTTTTCCACACATGACAGTATAGGTTTCCATTTTGTCTTAAACGGGCTTTCCTGGTTCTAATAGTCTTTTTAGATGTGTATGTGTTTTTTATGCAAGTATAGATCTATCTATGTATAGCTTTTCAGATTCTTTTCTATTATAGGTTATTACAGGGTATTGAATGCTGTTCCCTGTGCTATACAGTAGAATCTTCTTTATTTTATATATGGTAGTGTGTATGTGTTCATCTTAAGCTCCTACTTTATCGCTCCCCTTTTCTCCTTTGTTTTCTTTGTCTATAAGTCTGCTTCTGTTTTGTAAATAAGTTCATTTGTATAATATTTTTTGATTCCACTTGTAAGTGACATCATGCTCTTTGCCTTTCTGTCTGACTCGATTTGCTTCACATAGTGTGGTAATCGTCAAGTCTATCTATTTTGTTACAAATGGAATTATCTCATTCTTTTTAGTGGCTGAGTAATACTCATTGTATATAAACAGCATGTCTTCTTTATCCATTCATCTGTTGATGGACATTTAAGTTACTTCTATGTCTTGGCTATTATAAACAGCACTGCAAGAACACTGGGGTTCATGTATCCTTTCAAATGGATACATTTTTTTCCTCTCTATATATACCCAGTAGTGGGATTTCTAGATCAGAGGATAATTCTAGTTTTAGTTTCTTAAGGAACCTCTCCATACTGTCTTCCGTAGTGGCTGTATCAATTTACATTCCCACCAAGAGTGGAAGAGGGTTCTCCTTTCTCTACATTTATTGTTCGTAGACTTTTTGATGATGACCATTGTGCCTGGTGTGAGGTGGTACCTCACTGTATTTTTAATTTGCATTTTTTTAATGATTAGCTGAGCATCTTTTCATGTGCCTGTTGGCTATCTGGATATATTCTTTGGAGAAATGTTTATTTACATTAATATCTTCTGCCTACTTTTTAAAGAAATTTTGGCCTGTTTTATTGATATTTTATCCATTTATTTTCATCCATCTTTTTTTTTTAAATTTTTTGTTTTAAAGGTTTTACAGAGTTTTGTTGTTCACAGACATGTATGTTCCCAGATCAGTCATATGCATATCTCTGGTCCCCACCCTCCGAGTTCCCCTCATCCCACCCTCCAGACCATGCCCCAAGCCATTGTAAGCACTCCTATTCCCTTAGCACAATGACAATAGCTATTTTTCCACACATGACAGTATAGGTTTCCATGTTATGGGTCTCCCATTACAGTGGCCCCTCTCATTGCAGAACACGGGCTCTGGGCTCATGCTTTCCAGAGCACTGGCTCATAAGGACACACCAGTCCAGCCTCTCCATGGCACGTGGCATCTTTCTGGGCCAGAGATAAAACCCTGCACTGCAAGGCGGACTCTTTGCCCACTAGACCACCAGGGAAGCCCTCTTCTGCCTACTTTTTGATTATTTTTTTTTATATTGAGCTGTGTAAGTTGTTAAGCAGTCCCCACTTTTAAGTCCCTTCTGAAATGCTATCTCTCTCTTCAACACATCAGTGAGCTAATTCATTTAGTAAATGTTTGTTTGTGATGTTCTGTGCCAGGAGTGACCAGAGATGTGGGGGTAGCTGAGAGTGTCTCTCTCCTTAGGGAACTCTCAGTCTCATGGGAAGGGTTGTCCCTAAACTGGACAACATTATTTAAAGTTGATTTAAAGATGTTTTCCAAGGAATACTCCGTTCAGTTCAATTGCTCAGTCGTGTCTGACTCTTTGAGACCGCATGGACCACAGCATGCCAGGCTTCCCTGTCTTTCACCACCTCCCAGAACCTGCTCAAACTTATTATGCCCATTGTCTCAGTGATGCCATCCAACCATCTTGTCCTCTTCCGTTCCCTTCTCCCTTTGCCTTCTATTTTTCCCAACATCTGGGTCTTTTCCAATGATCCATCTATTCCTGTCAAGTGGCCAGAGTACTCAGGCATGTATATTTGGAGAAATGTTTATTTACATTAATATCTTCTGCCTACTTTTTAAAGAAATTTTGGCCTGTTTTATTGATATTTTATCCATTTATTTTCATCCATCTTTTTTTTAAATTCTTTGTTTTAAAGGTTTTACAGAGTTTTGTTGTTCACAGACATGTATGTTCCCAAATCAGTCATATGCATATCTCTGGTCCCCACCCTCCGAGTTCCCCCCATCCCACCCCTCCGGACCATCGCCCCATGCCATTGTAAGCACTCCTATTCCCTTAGCACAATGACAATAGCTATTTTTCCACACATGACAGTATAGGTTTCCATGTTATGGGTCTCCCATTACAGTGGCCTCTCTCATTGCAGAACACGGGCTCTGGGCTCATGCTTTCCAGAGCACTGGCTCATAAGGACACACCAGTCCAGCCTCTCCATGGCACGTGGCATCTTTCTGGGCCAGAGATAAAACCCTGCACTGCAAGGCGGACTCTTTGCCCACTAGACCACCAGGGAAGCCCTCTTCTGCCTACTTTTTGATTATTTTTTTTTATATTGAGCTGTGTAAGTTGTTAAGCAGTCCCCACTTTTAAGTCCCTTCTGAAATGCTATCTCTCTCTTCAACACATCAGTGAGCTAATTCATTTAGTAAATGTTTGTTTGTGATGTTCTGTGCCAGGAGTGACCAGAGATGTGGGGGTAGCTGAGAGTGTCTCTCTCCTTAGGGAACTCTCAGTCTCATGGGAAGGGTTGTCCCTAAACTGGACAACATTATTTAAAGTTGATTTAAAGATGTTTTCCAAGGAATACTCCGTTCAGTTCAATTGCTCAGTCGTGTCTGACTCTTTGAGACCGCATGGACCACAGCATGCCAGGCTTCCCTGTCTTTCACCACCTCCCAGAACCTGCTCAAACTTATTATGCCCATTGTCTCAGTGATGCCATCCAACCATCTTGTCCTCTTCCGTTCCCTTCTCCCTTTGCCTTCTATTTTTCCCAACATCTGGGTCTTTTCCAATGATCCATCTATTCCTGTCAAGTGGCCAGAGTACTCAGGCATGTATATTTGCAGAATTGTGTTCTCATAACCTCAATTCCTATCTATTCTTTTCTAAAATTAATCTGCTTGAGTAAATCTCAGTTCACGGTGACTCTTCACAATAACAAGGAATTTCCCACGTTTCCCTCACATCTTACCCTGGTTTGTTACTGATTGACTGTAAACTACAAGGGCATCAAACAGAGAAAACCTTTTATAAAATAATAGATCAAGACATCATAAGCCCTTGGAGCATCCCCTTCTACTGCCATCTGCCACATTTCTGTTAAGAATGAAGTGTAATGTTGGAAAGGGGATGCTTGGCCCTGGGTGTTTGTGATGTTTTGAATCCATCAGATATATGGTCTGTGGACTTAAGGATAGGCTTCACTTTAATTACCTTTTCTCTTTCATTCTCTGTCTATAGTGAAAGAAGTTCTTAAGGGAGATTTATTGGGAAGCCACGCTGAGATAACTTTTGTACAAAATAATGAAACTAAAAATCAGGTACCCCCATATTTAAAATGTAAGCACTTCTTCACTTCTGTCCTCAGTTCTCACCCCGAGGGTCAATCATTGATTCCAGATGCTTTCTGGAATAATCAACATTTGAAAGTCTATTAAATAAAGTTCCTCAATATAACTTTTACCTGACTTCTCTCATATTAGCAATATATTGTTAATTAAGGTAGTCAACACCTAGTTTCTTAAATCATAAACTTTCTTTATAAATATCTTTTATGTTATGAAATGTTTACTATTTCATTCCTACTACTATTAATACAAAATAAAATTTTAATGTGTCTAGTTCTAGACCGATAGTTTCTAGCATTGGCTTCTTTTCATTTTTTAAAATAAATGTAGAATTTTTAACAATGTTTAATGAAATTATTGGAGTTATTTTGGATTTTTATAATACATGAGATTCATTTAACTTTCCTTCAAAACCAAATCAAACACAACTATAGGAGCGTCTAGGCTGTTGTGATGCTTTACTCTTCTCAGATAGCTGTCAATTTTAGCTGCAAATTACATTTCACTGCAACAACATTAAGTAATAAGAATGATTTATTATCTTGTTTATTTAACTTACTACAAAAAAGGACAAATTGGGACTTCCCTGGAAGTCCAGTGGTGAAGAATCTGCCTTCCAATACAAGGGATGTGGGTTCGATTCCTGGTCGAGGAGCTAAGATCCCACATGCTCCAGGGCAACTAGGCCCCTAACGCACAACAAAGATTCCACGTATCGCAACTAAGATCCAACACAGCCAAATAAACAAATAGTTTTTTGTTTGTTTGTTTTTAAAAAAGGGCAAATATATTAGATCCTATATCATTTTGCTCTTAATGGAATTTTTAATAATTTAACTTAAAAGTTGTGCCTTTGGGGCTTCCTTGGTGGTCCAGTGGGTAAGCAGTCTGCCTTGTAGTGCAAGGCACCTGTTTAATCCCTGGCCTGGGAAGATTCCCACGTGCAATGGAGCAGCTGGACCTGTCCTTGGTGGAGTCCAGTGGTGCTCATTTAATTACCTTTTCTCTTTCATTCTCTGTCTATAGTGAAAGAAGTTCTTAAGGGAGATTTATTGGGAAGCCACGCTGAGATAACTTTTGTACAAAATAATGAAACTAAAAATCAGGTACCCCCATATTTAAAATGTAAGCACTTCTTCACTTCTGTCCTCAGTTCTCACCCCGAGGGTCAATCATTGATTCCAGATGCTTTCTGGAATAATCAACATTTGAAAGTCTATTAAATAAAGTTCCTCAATATAACTTTTACCTGACTTCTCTCATATTAGCAATATATTGTTAATTAAGGTAGTCAACACCTAGTTTCTTAAATCATAAACTTTCTTTATAAATATCTTTTATGTTATGAAATGTTTACTATTTCATTCCTACTACTATTAATACAAAATAAAATTTTAATGTGTCTAGTTCTAGACCGATAGTTTCTAGCATTGGCTTCTTTTCATTTTTTAAAATAAATGTAGAATTTTTAACAATGTTTAATGAAATTATTGGAGTTATTTTGGATTTTTATAATACATGAGATTCATTTAACTTTCCTTCAAAACCAAATCAAACACAACTATAGGAGCGTCTAGGCTGTTGTGATGCTTTACTCTTCTCAGATAGCTGTCAATTTTAGCTGCAAATTACATTTCACTGCAACAACATTAAGTAATAAGAATGATTTATTATCTTGTTTATTTAACTTACTACAAAAAAGGACAAATTGGGACTTCCCTGGAAGTCCAGTGGTGAAGAATCTGCCTTCCAATACAAGGGATGTGGGTTCGATTCCTGGTCGAGGAGCTAAGATCCCACATGCTCCAGGGCAACTAGGCCCCTAACGCACAACAAAGATTCCACGTATCGCAACTAAGATCCAACACAGCCAAATAAACAAATAGTTTTTTGTTTGTTTGTTTTTAAAAAAGGGCAAATATATTAGATCCTATATCATTTTGCTCTTAATGGAATTTTTAATAATTTAACTTAAAAGTTGTGCCTTTGGGGCTTCCTTGGTGGTCCAGTGGGTAAGCAGTCTGCCTTGTAGTGCAAGGGGCACCTGTTTAATCCCTGGCCTGGGAAGATTCCCACGTGCAATGGAGCAGCTGGACCGGTGTGCCCAATTCGAGCCAGTGCTCTGGAGCGCATGTGCCCAGAGCTGGTGCTCTGCAACAAGAGAGGCCACAGCAATGGGAGGCCCACACAGGCCAAAGAATGAAGATGAATGAAAATAAATAAATAGAAAACCAATAAAAGAGGCCAAAATTAAAAATACATATATTGCCAAAAAAAGTTGCAGCTTTCACTTTATTTCTGGTCATATTTATAATACTCTTTGAAATGCACACTAGCACACTGATTTCACAGTTTAAAATGAGACCAGACCTTATTAGACCGAAAAAGACTAATTTGGGTAACTGGTTTCACAAAAAGAACTAGCTTTGCCATTTATATTCTATGGTAGATATTTTCCAAAAATAGAAATGATCAAATCTATATCTCCAGGATTATGACAAAAGTATACTTAAAACATAGATTTAAATAATTTTATTAAAAATATTGCATTGGTAAAAGTACAGTGATATTAATAACATATACATTTCCCCAGGTTTTCATGAGTTAATCAACATACCTCTTAGTGAAAGTGTAATATTGATCACCTGATAAATCTTGGTAAACCTTTTGTGTATAGTTCCCAGAAAGTGAATGAACAAATCTTTTCCAAGTCAAGTATTTTTCAATTTCTTATTTTCACCAAACTGAAGCAGGAGCTAATTGAGTTGTTGCTTAAGATAATTAAAAATAATTTTGAAAAGGAATGATGATGGGATTTGGAATATAAAACTTGGGAGTAGTTCAAAGACGTGTAATATTGCTGTAATAAAATCATTTCTATTCATATCTATATTACATGTATATGTTATTGCTTAGTTCTGTAGTAATAGTAATAATGTTTAAAAGGAATTGCATTAACTTGGGTGCTTAAATCATTCTAGCGATACCATATTTTCATGAGTACATCAACTACTTGAAATGACCCTGTTGGTATGATTGAGAGATGCATTTTAGTGTTAGATACATTTTAGTGTTAATAACTTTTAAAATCAATTTGTATTACATTCATTTGGATCAAAACTGTATCTTATTATTGCTTGTTAGAAGCATGCTTTCTTTTTAAAAATTTTTATTAAAGTGTAGTTGATTCATAATGTTTTGTTAGTTTAAGTTATACAGAAGAATGAATCAGCAGATACATATATCCACATTTTTTACATTCTTTTCCCATATAGGACATTACAGAGTGCTGAGTAGTTTCCTGTGCTTTACAGTAGGTTCCTATTAGTTAACTGTTTTATATATAGCAGTATGTATTTGTCATCACGATCTCCCAATTTATTCCTCCCCTGCTTATCTCTTGGTACCCATAAGTTTGTTTTTTGCACCTGTGACTCTATTTCTGTTTTGTAAATAAGTTCGTTTGGACGCTTTTTGTAGATTCCACATATGAGCAATATCGTATGATATTTGTCTTTCTGTGTCTGACTTCACTTAGTTTAATGATCCATCTGTGATCCATTCATGTTGCTGCAAATGGCATTATTTTGTTCTATGGTGAGTAATATTCCACTGTGTATAAGCACCACATTTTCTTTATCCATTCTTCTGTTGATGGACATTTAGGTTGCTTCCACATCATAGCTATTGTAAATAAAAAGTGCTGAAATGAAAGTTGCAGTGCATGTATCTTTTTAAATTATGGTTTTCTTTGGGTATATTCTTTATTATTATTATTATTCTTTATTTTAAAGGTTTTACAGAGTTTTGTTGTTCACAGACATGTATGTTCCCAGATCAGTCATATGCATATCCGTGGCCCCCCCCCCCCCCCCCCAGTTCGCTCCATCCCACCCCTCCAGACCATCGCCCCAAGCCATTGTAAGCACTCCTATTCCCTTAGCACTATGACACTAGCTATCTTTCCCACACATAACAGTATAGGTTTCCATGTTACTCCCTCCATGCTTCCCCCTCCCTATTTCTTCCCCACAATGTCCCTATGTCTATGCTGTGTCTGTTTTTCCATGTGTTCACTGCATGTGTTATCAAGACTATCCTACTAAATTCCATATATGTGTGTTAGTATACTGTATTTGTCTTTCTCTTTTTGACTAACTTCACTTTTTATGATAGGTTCTAGAGCCAGCCACGTCATTAGGACTGAGTCTTCTGCATTTCTTTTAACAGCTGAGTAGTATTTCATTGTACATATGTACCAAGGCTTCTGTATCCATTCATTCGTCAATGGACATCTAGGTTGCTTCTATGTTCTGGCTATTGTATAGAGAGCTGCAATGAACATTGGGGTACAGGTGCTTCTTTCAGTTTTGATTTCATCAGGATATAAGCATAATAGTGGGATTGCTGGGTCGTAGGATGCTTCTATTTTTAGTTTTTTAAGAAATCTCCAGACTGTCTTCCATAGAGGCTGTATCAATTTACATTCCCACCAGCAATGCAAGAGGGTTCCCTTTTCTCCACACCCTCTCCAGCATTTATTGTCTGCAGATTTATTGATGGTGGCCATTCTGATGGGTGTGAGGTGGTATCTCATTGTGGTTTTAATTTGCATTTCTCTAATAATAAGCGAGGTTGAGCATCATTTCATGTGCTTTTGGGCCATCTGTATGTCCTCTTTGGAGAGGCGTCTCTTTAGATCTTTTTTCCCATTTTTTGATTGGGTTGTTCGTTTTTCCTGTGCTGAGTTGTCTGAGTTGCTTGTAGATTTTGGAGATGAATTCTTTGCCTGTTCTTTCATTTGCTATGATTTTCTCCCACTCTGTGGGCTGTCTGTTCAGCTTTTTCATAATTTCTTTAGCTGTACAAAAGGTTTTAAGTTTCATGAGGTCCCACATGTTCATTTTTCTTTTCAGTTCCACTATTTTAGTTGCTGGGTCAGAGAAGATCTTGCTTTGATTTATGTCCTTGAGGGTTTTGCCTATATTCTCCTCTAAGGGAAGATCCCAGTCAATCAGTCTCATATCCGTGGTCCCCACGCCCCCCCCAGTTCGCTCCATCCCACCCCTCCAGACCATCGCCCCAAGCCATTGTAAGCACTCCTATTCCCTTAGCACTATGACACTAGCTATCTTTCCCACACATAACAGTATAGGTTTCCATGTTACTCCCTCCATGCTTCCCCCTCCCATTTCTTCCCCACAATGTCCCTATGTCTATGCTGTGTCTGTTTTTCCATGTGTTCACTGCATGTGTTATCAAGACTATCCTACTAAATTCCATATATGTGTGTTAGTATACTGTATTTGTCTTTCTCTTTTTGACTAACTTCACTTTTTATGATAGGTTCTAGAGCCAGCCACGTCATTAGGACTGAGTCTTCTGCATTTCTTTTAACAGCTGAGTAGTATTTCATTGTACATATGTACCAAGGCTTCTGTATCCATTCATTCGTCAATGGACATCTAGGTTGCTTCTATGTTCTGGCTATTGTATAGAGAGCTGCAATGAACATTGGGGTACAGGTGCTTCTTTCAGTTTTGATTTCATCAGGATATAAGCATAATAGTGGGATTGCTGGGTCGTAGGATGCTTCTATTTTTAGTTTTTTAAGAAATCTCCAGACTGTCTTCCATAGAGGCTGTATCAATTTACATTCCCACCAGCAATGCAAGAGGGTTCCCTTTTCTCCACACCCTCTCCAGCATTTATTGTCTGCAGATTTATTGATGGTGGCCATTCTGATGGGTGTGAGGTGGTATCTCATTGTGGTTTTAATTTGCATTTCTCTAATAATAAGCGAGGTTGAGCATCATTTCATGTGCTTTTGGGCCATCTGTATGTCCTCTTTGGAGAGGCGTCTCTTTAGATCTTTTTTCCCATTTTTTGATTGGGTTGTTCGTTTTTCCTGTGCTGAGTTGTCTGAGTTGCTTGTAGATTTTGGAGATGAATTCTTTGCCTGTTCTTTCATTTGCTATGATTTTCTCCCACTCTGTGGGCTGTCTGTTCAGCTTTTTCATAATTTCTTTAGCTGTACAAAAGGTTTTAAGTTTCATGAGGTCCCACATGTTCATTTTTCTTTTCAGTTCCACTATTTTAGTTGCTGGGTCAGAGAAGATCTTGCTTTGATTTATGTCCTTGAGGGTTTTGCCTATATTCTCCTCTAAGAGTTTGATGGTTTCTGGCCTTATATTTAGGCCATTAATCCATTTTGAGTTGATCTTAGTGTATGGTGTCAGGGAATGTTCCAACTTCATTTTTGTGCATGTAGCTGTCCAATTCTCCCAGCACCACTTGTTGAAGAGGCTGTCTTTGTCCCATTTTACAGTTTCTCCTCCTTTGTCAAAAATAAGGTACCCATAGGTGCGTGGGTTGATCTCTGGGTTCTCGATCTTGTTCCATTGATCTATAGTTCTGTTTTTGTGCCAGTACCATACTGTCTTGATGACTGTTGCTTTGTAGTAGAGTCTGAAGTTAGGGAGGCTGATTCCTCCAGCTCCGTTTTTCTTTCTCAGGATTGCTTTGGCTATTCAAGGTCTTTTGTATTTCCATATGAATTGTGTTATTCTTTGATCTAGTTCTGTGAAAAATGTCAATGGTAGTTGGATAGGTATTGCATTGAATCTGTAGATGATATTTTGTAGTATGGTCATTTTCACAATATTGATTCTTCCAATCCAGGAACATGGAATATCTCTCCATCTGTTTAAGTCTTCTTTAATTTCTTTCATGAGTGTCTTATAATTTTCTGTGTACAAATCTTTTGTTTCTTTGGGTAGGTTTATTCCTAGATATTTGATTCTTTTGGTTGCAGTGGTGAAGGAGACTGCCTCTTTGATTTCATTTTCTGATTTTTCATTGTTTGTGTATAGGAATGCCAGTGATTTCTGTGTGTTGACTTTGTATCCTACGACTTTGCTGAATTCATTGATTAGCTCTAGTAGCTTTGTAATAGAGTCTTTGGGGTTTTCTATGTATAATATCATGTCATCTGCAAAAAGAGAGAGCTTGACTTCTTCCTTTCCAATCTGGATTCCTTTGATTTCTTTCTCTTCTCTTATTGCCGTTGCTAGAACTTCCAGGACTATGTTGAATAGTAGTGGTGAAAGTGGACACCCCTGTCTCGTTCCTGACCTTAGAGGGAATGCTTTCAGTTTTTCACCGTTGAGAATAATGTTCACTGTAGGCTTCTCATATATGACTTTTATTATGTTGAAATAGGTTCCTTCTATGCCCATTTTCTGAAGAGTTTTTATCATAAATGGACGTTGTACTTTGTCGAAGGCTTTTTCTGCATCTATTGAGATGATCATGTGATTTTTGTCTCTCAATTTGTTGATATGGTGTATCACATTGATTGATTTGCGGATGTTGAAGAATCTTTGCATGCCTGGGATGAACCCGACTTGATCATGATGTATGAGTTTTTTGACGTGTCGTTGAATTCTGTTTGCTAGGATTTTGTTGAGGATCTTGGCATCTAAGTTCGTCAGAGAAATTGGTCTGTAATTTTCCTTTTTTGTGTTGTCTTTGTCTGGTTTTGGTATCAGGGTGATGGTGGCCTCGTAGAATGTGTTTGGAAGTTTTTCTTCCTGTGCAGTTTTTTTGGAAGAGTTTTAGAAGGACAGGCATTAGCTCTTCTTTAAATGTTTGGTAGAATTCACTTTCCGGCCTCAGGTCGCTAGGCAGCAAGCACGTTCTGCTCGGCCCTGCTCCAGTATCCTATCTTCGCAGTGTCTTAATTTCTGCCGGCGATCTGGGTGGATTCTTGGAGTTTTCACGCTGAGCGCCGCCTTCTCTCCCCTGAGGCTCTGCTTAGGCCCCCTTTTAGGGCACTTGCTGGCGCTCTCTCCGTCGGTCCGTCTGGCGTGGGGGTTAGGATAGAGGATTCTTAGAACCCTAGCTCCGGGAAATTTTCTGTCTATTCACTCTTCTACTCTCGCGGACCTATGGAATTCTGTCACCTAGCGACTAGTTTGTTGGTGGTAGTTCATTTCTTGATTAGTTTTGGTGATTCTGTTGGGGAGCTGGTGAAATCTTCCCCTCATTCCTCCGCCATCTTGGCTCCCCTCCCTGGGTATATTCTGACGAGTGGGATTATTGGGTCTTGTAGTTCTACTTTTAGTTTTTTTTTTTTTTTTAAGTGTTGGGATTTTTTTTTTTTTTTTATTTATTTATTTATTTTGCCTTTTGCTTATACAGAGTTTTGTTGTTTACAGATATGTATAATCCCAGATTAGTCATATGCATATCCCTGGCCCCCTCCCTCCTCCACCACCCTCCCAGTTAAGGAACCTTCAGACTGATCTCCATAGTGGCTGTACTGGGTTGTGCTCTGCTTAGCTGTGTCTCACTCTTTTTTGCAACCCCATGGACTGTAGCCCATTAGGCTCCTCTTTCCATGGAATTTTCTAGGCACAAATACTGGCATGGGTTGTCATTTCTTTCTCCAGGGGTTCTTCTGTAGCCAGTAATCAAACCCAAGTCTCTTTAACCTCTTGCATTAGCAGGTGGATTCTTTACTCCTGAGCCACCCAGGAAGCCCAATAGTAACTGTGCCAATTTACATTAATTTTAACAACAATGATAATTGATTACCGAACCTGGAAGAAGTTATTTAACAATTAGAGCTGAGGATCATAGGAATTTTTAAATTAAATGCAAATGTGTGTGTGTGTATATATATATATATATGCTTTGTTATAGAAAAGCATAATTAATAAGTTTACATCATGAATATATAGCATTAGGATCAAATCATTTCAGGAAATTAGAATGGGAATAACAAAAGGTATAAATTTTTCATATGTTGTAAGCATCAAGTGAGTATGTTAATCTCCTGGATACATGTAAAAGAGGGTGTAGTCATTCTATTTATAAATATCAGTAAGATATTTCACATATAACATCGTTTGAAATTATTTCAAGCACTTGCTGGCGCTCTCTCCGTCGTCCGTCTGCGTGGGGTTAGGATAGAGGATTCTTAGAACCCTAGCTCCGGGAAATTTTCTGTCTATTCACTCTTCTACTCTCGCGGACCTATGGAATTCTGTCACCTAGCGACTAGTTTGTTGGTGGTGGTTCATTTCTTGATTAGTTTTGGTGATTCTGTTGGGGAGCTGGTGAAATCTTCCCCTCATTCCTCCGCCATCTTGGCTCCCCTCCCTGGGTATATTCTGACGAGTGGGATTATTGGGTCTTGTAGTTCTACTTTTAGTTTTTTTTTTTTTTTTAAGTGTTGGGATTTCTTTTTTATTTTTTTATTTATTTATTTTTTTTGCCTTTTGCTTATACAGAGTTTTGTTGTTTACAGATATGTATAATCCCAGATTAGTCATATGCATATCCCTGGCCCCCTCCCTCCTCCACCACCCTCCCAGTTAAGGAACCTTCAGACTGATCTCCATAGTGGCTGTACTGGGTTGTGCTCTGCTTAGCTGTGTCTCACTCTTTTTTGCAACCCCATGGACTGTAGCCCATTAGGCTCCTCTTTCCATGGAATTTTCTAGGCACAAATACTGGCATGGGTTGTCATTTCTTTCTCCAGGGGTTCTTCTGTAGCCAGTAATCAAACCCAAGTCTCTTTAACCTCTTGCATTAGCAGGTGGATTCTTTACTCCTGAGCCACCCAGGAAGCCCAATAGTAACTGTGCCAATTTACATTAATTTTAACAACAATGATAATTGATTACCGAACCTGGAAGAAGTTATTTAACAATTAGAGCTGAGGATCATAGGAATTTTTAAATTAAATGCAAATGTGTGTGTGTGTATATATATATATATGCTTTGTTATAGAAAAGCATAATTAATAAGTTTACATCATGAATATATAGCATTAGGATCAAATCATTTCAGGAAATTAGAATGGGAATAACAAAAGGTATAAATTTTTCATATGTTGTAAGCATCAAGTGAGTATGTTAATCTCCTGGATACATGTAAAAGAGGGTGTAGTCATTCTATTTATAAATATCAGTAAGATATTTCACATATAACATCGTTTGTAATTTAAAATTTTGATGAAAATTAACTATTTTTATCCTAAAAATGTCCACATGATTAGTTTTTTAAATTTTATGTAAGTATAGTTGGTTTACAATGTTGTGTTAACTTCTGCCAACAGAAGAAGCAAAGCAATTCAGTCATACATATTTGTATTTTTCCATGCTCTTATCCGTTATTGTTTAATCATGAAATATTGAATATAGTTTCCTGTGCTATACAGTAGAACTTTGTTGTTTATCCATCCTAAATATACTAGTTTGGCTCTGCTTCCAATCCTTCGCCACACCAACACCTTGGCAAACACAAATCTGTTCTGTAAGTCCATGAGTCTGTTTCTGTTTCATTGCTAAGTTCAGTTCTTTCATATTTTAGATTTCACACTGAAGTGATATCATATGGTATTTGTCTTCTCTTTCTGACTTACTTTGTTTAGTATGATAATCTCTAGGTCCATTCATGTTGTTGCACGGGCATTATTTCGTTCTCTTTTATGTCTAATATTCCATTGTGTATGTGTGTGTATATGTATTTGTGCACACACATGTATATACACAGTGCTATATATATAGTATATATACAGAGTGCTTTTATGTCTTGACTATCATAAATAGTGTTGCTATGGACATGTGGGGCGCATGTGTCTCTGAATTAAGGTTTTGTCCAAGTGTATGCCCAGGAGTGGGCTTGCTGGATTGGATGGCAACTGTATTTCAGGTTTTTGAGGAAACTTCATACTATTTTCAATAATGGCTGTGCCATTTAACATTCTCAACAGTGTAAGAGGTTTCCCTTTACTTCAGACCTTCTCCAGTATTTATTATTTGTAGACTTTAAAAAAAAAAATTTTGGCCTCTTTTATTGATTATTTATTTATTTATTTTCATCCATCTTTATTCTTTGGCCTGTGTGGGCCTGCCATCGCAGTGGCCTCTCTCACTGCAGAGCACCAGCTCTGGGTGCATGTGCTCCAGAGTGCTGGCTCGTAACTGGACACACCAGTCCAGCTGCTCCGTGGCACATGGGATCCTCCTGGGCCAGGAATCGAACCAGTGCCCCATGCACTGCAAGGTGGACTCCTTACCCACTGGATCACCAGGGAAGTCCTGTAGATTTTTAAATGATGGCCATTCTGCTTGGTGTGAGGTGGTACTTCATTGTATTTTTGACTGCATTTCTCTAATAATTTGTGATGTTGAGCATCTTTTCATGTGCCTATTGCCCATCTGTATGTATTTTTTGGAGCAATGTCTATTTAGGCCTTCTGCCCTTTTTTTGATTGGGTTTTTTTTTATTGTGGTTACCAAGTTATATGAGCTATGTGTATCTTTTAGAAATCAAGCTTTTGTAGGTTGCATAAAATTTGCAAATATTTTCTCTAAATCTTTTTGTTGTTTTTTTTTTGTTTATGGTCTCCTTTGATGTACAGAAGCTTGTGTGTTTAATTGAGCTATGTGTTTTTTGCTATCATATTTGTTTCATTTCTTTTTGCTTCTTTTTGACTTACTTTGTTTAGTATGATAATCTCTAGGTCCATTCATGTTGTTGCACGGGCATTATTTCGTTCTCTTTTATGTCTAATATTCCATTGTGTATGTGTGTGTATATGTATTTGTGCACACACATGTATATACACAGTGCTATATATATAGTATATATACAGAGTGCTTTTATGTCTTGACTATCATAAATAGTGTTGCTATGGACATGTGGGGCGCATGTGTCTCTGAATTAAGGTTTTGTCCAAGTGTATGCCCAGGAGTGGGCTTGCTGGATTGGATGGCAACTGTATTTCAGGTTTTTGAGGAAACTTCATACTATTTTCAATAATGGCTGTGCCATTTAACATTCTCAACAGTGTAAGAGGTTTCCCTTTACTTCAGACCTTCTCCAGTATTTATTATTTGTAGACTTTAAAAAAAAAAATTTTGGCCTCTTTTATTGATTATTTATTTATTTATTTTCATCCATCTTTATTCTTTGGCCTGTGTGGGCCTCCCATCGCAGTGGCCTCTCTCACTGCAGAGCACCAGCTCTGGGTGCATGTGCTCCAGAGTGCTGGCTCGTAACTGGACACACCAGTCCAGCTGCTCCGTGGCACATGGGATCCTCCTGGGCCAGGAATCGAACCAGTGCCCCATGCACTGCAAGGTGGACTCCTTACCCACTGGATCACCAGGGAAGTCCTGTAGATTTTTAAATGATGGCCATTCTGCTTGGTGTGAGGTGGTACTTCATTGTATTTTTGACTGCATTTCTCTAATAATTTGTGATGTTGAGCATCTTTTCATGTGCCTATTGCCCATCTGTATGTATTTTTTGGAGCAATGTCTATTTAGGCCTTCTGCCCTTTTTTTGATTGGGTTTTTTTTTATTGTGGTTACCAAGTTATATGAGCTATGTGTATCTTTTAGAAATCAAGCTTTTGTAGGTTGCATAAAATTTGCAAATATTTTCTCTAAATCTTTTTGTTGTTTTTTTTTTGTTTGTTTATGGTCTCCTTTGATGTACAGAAGCTTGTGTGTTTAATTAGGTCTCATTTCTTCATTTTTGCTTTAATATCTATTGCTTTGGTAGATTGACCTAAGAAAACATTAGTATGATTTATATCTGAATGTTTTACCTATGTTCTCTTATCAGAGTTGTATGGTGTTATGTCTTTTTTATTTGGAGTAGTTGTTGTTTATTTTAAATTTATTTATGTTTTTAATTGAAGGTTAACTGCTTTAGAGAATTATGTTGGTTTCTGCCAAATGGTGTCATGTCTTATATTTAAGTCTTTAAGCCATTTTGAGTTTATTTTGTATATGGTATGAGGGTGTGTTCTGACTTAATTGATGTGCATATAGCTGTTGAAATTTTCTAACACCACTTGCTGAAGACTGGACCACCAGGGAAGCCCAATATGGCCATTTTTAATAGTATTAATTCTTCCAGTACAAAAACATGAGATAGCTTTTCATTTTTTAATAATCTTCAGTTTCCTTTATTAATATTTTGTAGTTCTGGTGAGATGTATTCCCAAGTATATTTTGTGCTGTTTTAAAAGGGATTGTTTGTTTACAGTCTCTTTCTCATATTTCATTGTTAGTGTAAAGAAATGGATGTTGGGGCTTCCCTGGTGGTCCATTGGGTAAAGACACCGCCTTGCAGTGCAAGGGGCACTGGTTCGATCCCTGGCCTGGGAGTATCCCACGTGCCCCAGAGCGGCTGGACCGATGTATCCAATTACCGAGCCGGAGCTCTGGAGCGCATGGGCCCAGAGCCGGTGCTCTGCAACGATAGAGCCCATTGCAATGGGAGGCCCACACGGCCAGAAAACAAAGATGGATGAAACTAGATAAATGAAAGACCAATAGAAGTGGCCCACCCACCCCGCTCCCTCCCCAACCCGCCCCTCTCCCTCCCCAACCTGCATCCCCCCCGCCGAAAAAAAAGAGAAAGAAATGGATGTTGAATTTTATCAAGTGCTTTTACTGCATCTATTGAGATAATCATATGGTTTTTGTCTTTTGTTCATGTGGTGTATTACATTGATTTGCATATACTGAACCATCCTTGTGACCGTGGGATGATTACATAGTTTTTAAATGATACAAGTAATGGTTATGTGATCAGAATATTTAAAGAAAACAGAAGATTTATAATAGAGCCCACACATAAATAAAAAAACTCTCACATGGTTGCATTACTGTAATGATAAACATGATTAATCAGTATATAGCACATAGCCAGTACATATGTGAAACTGCCTAGAAACACTGATAATTGATTGGGACTAGATAAAGGGGGGAAGTCAGCCTACGTGGATGGGGAGGCACAGAGTGTAGGACCCTTAGGGAAACTAGAGGTACCTAGTAAGTTGTGTACCATATAGTTTATTCAGCTGCATGCTATGCATGGTCATTGAGATAGTTTCCAGAGTTTTGTAATTACAGTAATACTGCATTGGATACCCTCGTGCATATGTGTTGTTATACTCTGGAACTCAATCTTCAGTTTACTTTCCTAGAGGTGGTATTGCCACGTGGAGGAGCAGTGGGTTCTGAAAAGCACTCACTCCGACATGAGAGTGTCTCACGAGAAATAATTGCTACATTTTCAGGAATTTTGGGAGCCTGCTGCTAAATGGTTGATAACTTGAAATCAGCATAGTTGGGGAATTTACAGCGCAGAAATCAGCAAACACCACCTGCCACTCCAGAAAGCTAGTTTATCAGCACACCACTTGGGTAAAAGAGCCAAACGCCCTTCTGTTAATGGATTATTTTTCTTTGAACATATTTCTGGATTCATTTTATGTATCTTGATTTAGAATTTTTATATCATTTATCTAAAGAATGCACAGACTGTTATTTTTAAAGAAGGGGCATGATGTAGGTATTGCTTTAGGAAACTACCTTATACCTTCTGAATTAGAGAAATTTTACAATAATTATTAATTCTTTGAATTTATAAAATATTTTTTGGCTAAGCAAAAACACTTTAAAATTGTTTTGAGTTTCCCCCATATTACAAGTCACAGGATTATTTATTCCAGAGGAAAATTATGTTTGAATCAAAGTCAGATTTTTAGAAAAATTAATGATTTCATCAAGATTTTGGAATTTCTTTTACTAGCCCTTTAGATGCCTTTCTTTTACAATTTAAAACTGCCTTTTCTATCAATAGTAGTAACTATAATCTTTCATGTTACTAATATTGGTTTTGTTTTCTCTCCAATTTTTCTTTTTTCAGTGTGTACTTATATGTGTATATATTACACACATATATTATGCACACACAAGATTTATTTCTCCAACATTTTCAGTTTTTCATATATTCTTAAGTTTTTCAGTTCTTTTTTAGTTTTTCTAAATATACTTTTATATACATGGCCTGGCAGGCTATAGCCCATGGGATCACAAAGAGTCAGACACGACTGAACGACTAACACTTTGACTTTGAAGGGGAATGAAGCAGACAAATAAGATGAGTGATATGAAAGGAGCCTGTAACTACCACTGATACGGATAATGCCTTTTAAAGAATAAAAGAAAGCTATCTAAAAGTCTAGGGTAATTTATTTATTTATCATAAATGTTTATTTATAGTCAGGAAATAATATATTCAAGTAAATTTCCTGGATAATATATATTCAGAACACTAAACCAACTTAGAGTTGGGTGTTTAATTTTCCTGCCCACATTTCCCATTATATTATTCTGTTTTCATTGTTAGTACATCAGGGTTTCGTCAGAAAATGATGGCCAGCTCAAAAGTGGGCAATTTGAGCAGAGTTAGTGAAGGAGCTGGGGGAAACCATGCCATGGCCAGGTGAGCATGGGAGCTCTTCTAGAAGGAGAAACAGTTACAAAGTACAGTGGAGAGCGTCTCCTGAACGGGCTGGAACCTACAGTGGGGAGAGCCCGTCTCCATTTAGAATTTTATATCATTTTTAAAAATCAAGATGTATTTTATTAAAGAAGGGATGTAGGTATTGCTTTAGGAAACTACCTTATACCTTCTGAATTAGAGAAATTTTACAATAATTATTAATTCTTTGAATTTATAAAATATTTTTTGGCTAAGCAAAAACACTTTAAAATTGTTTTGAGTTTCCCCCATATTACAAGTCACAGGATTATTTATTCCAGAGGAAAATTATGTTTGAATCAAAGTCAGATTTTTAGAAAAATTAATGATTTCATCAAGATTTTGGAATTTCTTTTACTAGCCCTTTAGATGCCTTTCTTTTACAATTTAAAACTGCCTTTTCTATCAATAGTAGTAACTATAATCTTTCATGTTACTAATATTGGTTTTGTTTTCTCTCCAATTTTTCTTTTTTCAGTGTGTACTTATATGTGTATATATTACACACATATATTATGCACACACAAGATTTATTTCTCCAACATTTTCATTTTTTCATATATTCTTAAGTTTTTCAGTTCTTTTTTAGTTTTTCTAAATATACTTTTATATACATGGCCTGGCAGGCTATAGCCCATGGGATCACAAAGAGTCAGACACGACTGAACGACTAACACTTTGACTTTGAAGGGGAATGAAGCAGACAAATAAGATGAGTGATATGAAAGGAGCCTGTAACTACCACTGATACGGATAATGCCTTTTAAAGAATAAAAGAAAGCTATCTAAAAGTCTAGGGTAATTTATTTATTTATCATAAATGTTTATTTATAGTCAGGAAATAATATATTCAAGTAAATTTCCTGGATAATATATATTCAGAACACTAAACCAACTTAGAGTTGGGTGTTTAATTTTCCTGCCCACATTTCCCATTATATTATTCTGTTTTCATTGTTAGTACATCAGGGTTTCGTCAGAAAATGATGGCCAGCTCAAAAGTGGGCAATTTGAGCAGAGTTAGTGAAGGAGCTGGGGGAAACCATGCCATGGCCAGGTGAGCATGGGAGCTCTTCTAGAAGGAGAAACAGTTACAAAGTACAGTGGAGAGCGTCTCCTGAACGGGCTGGAACCTCTGACAGTGAGGGGCCTCAGAGACACCTTTAGCCTCCTACTTGTCTCTCCTTCCCTCCCACTTCTCCTCTGCCCCACAGCTGGCTAACCCTGACTGGACCACAGAGAGCGAGAGAGACCATTAGTGCCTCTCCTGGTCCAGGAAGAGAAAATGGGACAGAAATAGACAGAACATCCTGCACATTTGGTGCTCCTTCTCAATTTGTTCTTCCTGCTTGTTCTGAGTTGACTTTGGCCCCCTTTTTTTTTGGCCCCTAATTTTAAGAAATGTGAGAATTGAATGCTCAGTTCATTGTTTTATTTATTTTTTCTGTTTTCTTTTTAATCAAAAGGGCAATTAAACTATGCAGTATTTAATTACCAATCCTGTATAGGAATTGACCAATCAGAATTGGAGGATTGGTGATCTCAGGGGAGCGGTGCCATTCACCAGCCCACTCAAAAGTGTTCCTGTGTCTTAGCTGAACCAGTGAGGGCTGGCGGGCTGGCAGTGCTGTTTATGCTACAGATTCTCCTCTCGAAAACAGTTTTGTTTGTGTTCCTTTTCATTGTCATGAATTTCTGAAGTCTGTAATTGTCATTTTAATTTCCCTTTTCACCAAAAAGCTATTTGGGTCCTTAGTTTTGCATTGATTGAATTATTCTTAAAATCAAACGTAGAGTATTCATATCTAGGATAGTTACTTTGTGGTCAGAAAAGGTCACCCATCCTTGTGCTGTGTCTTGTGAATCGGTTTTTTGTAATTTATTTATTTATCATAAATGTTTATTTATAGTCAGGAAATAATATATTCAAGTAAATTTCCTGGATAATATATATTCAGAACACTAAACCAACTTAGAGTTGGGTGTTTAATTTTCCTGCCCACATTTCCCATTATATTATTCTGTTTTCATTGTTAGTACATCAGGGTTTCGTCAGAAAATGATGGCCAGCTCAAAAGTGGGCAATTTGAGCAGAGTTAGTGAAGGAGCTGGGGGAAACCATGCCATGGCCAGGTGAGCATGGGAGCTCTTCTAGAAGGAGAAACAGTTACAAAGTACAGTGGAGAGCGTCTCCTGAACGGGCTGGAACCTCTGACAGTGAGGGGCCTCAGAGACACCTTTAGCCTCCTACTTGTCTCTCCTTCCCTCCCACTTCTCCTCTGCCCCACAGCTGGCTAACCCTGACTGGACCACAGAGAGCGAGAGAGACCATTAGTGCCTCTCCTGGTCCAGGAAGAGAAAATGGGACAGAAATAGACAGAACATCCTGCACATTTGGTGCTCCTTCTCAATTTGTTCTTCCTGCTTGTTCTGAGTTGACTTTGGCCCCCTTTTTTTTTGGCCCCTAATTTTAAGAAATGTGAGAATTGAATGCTCAGTTCATTGTTTTATTTATTTTTTCTGTTTTCTTTTTAATCAAAAGGGCAATTAAACTATGCAGTATTTAATTACCAATCCTGTATAGGAATTGACCAATCAGAATTGGAGGATTGGTGATCTCAGGGGAGCGGTGCCATTCACCAGCCCACTCAAAAGTGTTCCTGTGTCTTAGCTGAACCAGTGAGGGCTGGCGGGCTGGCAGTGCTGTTTATGCTACAGATTCTCCTCTCGAAAACAGTTTTGTTTGTGTTCCTTTTCATTGTCATGAATTTCTGAAGTCTGTAATTGTCATTTTAATTTCCCTTTTCACCAAAAAGCTATTTGGGTCCTTAGTTTTGCATTGATTGAATTATTCTTAAAATCAAACGTAGAGTATTCATATCTAGGATAGTTACTTTGTGGTCAGAAAAGGTCACCCATCCTTGTGCTGTGTCTTGTGATTTATCCAGTGTTTGTTTATGACCCTTGTATAATCAATTTTTTGTAAATGGCCCACAGATACTAGACAACAAAGTCTATTCTTTGATTATCAGGGTCTTGGAGGCTTTCCTCCGTAGGCTGTCCTGGTCTTTGCTGTCTCAGAGAACATGTAGGGACGATGTGGGAGATCCAGGCAGAGGAAGCGGTCAGGTAGAAACCACTGTAGTTTCTTCAAAATGCCCAACCCCCATGAAGGAGACATGTTTTCCCGGTGTTTTATGGAAGTAGACTCAGGCCCTCTGAATCAGAGCCGGCTTGGAAGTCACATGGATGAATCTGACTGTCATTTTATGCGATCTTGGTTTTATGAGATGAAACTTGAGTCTGGTGAGATGAAACAGGCTTCTGAGACCTGAATCATCTCAGCTGTGGCAGCAAAAGTGCATCCAGCTTAGTCATCCGCACCGTTGCCCTTTTCTCTGTTTCCTGGGCCACAGTAGGCTGAAGACGTTGGTACTGCTCTCCAGAAACTGTCAGCCTAGAGGCCAAGGTCTCAACCCACACCCTGCTTGTCTTTAACAGTGACCAAATGCTGTGCATTTGTCACATCCTTAAAGCATTCCTGGAGTAAAAGCATCCTTGGACTAGCTCTCAAGGGAATACTACTCAAGATCTGGTCATAGGTGGAATTACAATCCATTGGGGCTCCTTTTAAACACTCCTTCTCTGATCACACTCTCCTGTTTGCGTCCCACCCTAGACCATGTGCATGTTTAATGACAGAAGCTTATTACTAATTATACTATCAATCTGGCCCCTGATCTAATAAAAATTTTAAATTAACTAGAGAAATCTGAGACTCACTCACTTTTATCGTCTTTATGTATTTTGCTTCAGAGACAATTGATGCCTGAATTCTGATCCTGAATCCAGTACAATAAATTATAATTGAGTCTCAGATTTGTGAAATTTATTCTTGGCTCCAGCTAAATGAAGTCCTTCTCTGGGAATGCAGATATGAAATAAGAAACATGTTTCTTCCTGCTTTAAAATGCATGAGTTCTGTTAAATAGGGTTGGTATTGGATTATAGGTGAATGTCTATATCAAGTTAATGAGATCCATTGCAACTTCTTTCCATTTGTGGGGGTGAATCTCAGTGTCCTAGAGAAGATGGTATGCTTATTCCCTCTAGAATCATTGCCTGCAAGGAAGAGAACCTATTTAAATGATGAACAAAGAAGTAGAGAAGAAGCAGTGTTGTAAAATCATACCAACCATAGATTCACTTGCAAAATCATAAGGGGCATAGGTTTCCTTCCAGTTTTCTTTCTGGACTGTATTCTCTTGCTTGCCCAAGTCTTTATATCACCTGAGGTTTGGATATCTCATGGAAATAACACCTACCACTCACATAGCTTCGATTCAGTAGGAAATGAACTCTAGTTGGTTACTGACCAGCCAATTAATTAGCTCCAGCTGTTGCCACATCCATCTCCGCATTGGCCCAGCAGTGGGGTCATCTCGGGCAAACCTGCTTAGAACACTTGCTCTTGTGGGGCCGGAGAGGGAAGAAGTTTCCAGAAGAGGAGAGTCTGAGGTAGAAGGACAGTCAGGGATGCTTGTGTGGTGTAGAAGGGCAGAGCACTGCCAAGTCCTAGGCAGAGTTTCAGCCTCCTCTTTGGAGAAGATTCATGTAAATGATCTAACAGTGTCCATGTCAAAAAGGATTGTGAAGCTTTTGGAACAGAGTTTTGTAGGTAAAAACTGATAGTTCATTTTGTATTTTTAACTTAAAAACTCAATGTCATGATGCTGGACCATTCAACATAAGGTATATTTAGATCATGGATTGAATTCTTGTTTCTGAGCAGCAACATGATCTGAGAGGAGTCAGGAGGTCCTGGTTCTTCTTTCTCATGCAGCAGTGCTGGGTCACCTTGGGAACTTGCTCTTAATTTCTCTAGGCTCTTCTCTTTTCTAGGTTATTTTTTCCAAACAAGAACCTAAGATGTATCATGGGTTTGAAAATGACAGTGACTCAGCATAGTATGTCTTGGTGGATGGACATATCCTAAAAGTATCTGGAACCTGACACATTTGAGTGGAGACAAAAAGGAGACAGGAAGAGGGTGTGGCCAGGCTCAGAGGAAAGCCTGGCTGCTTGTGCTTGTGCCACACTGCACACATCGCAGTGTCCTAGGAGGCTTAGCAAACCTGAACGTGGTCCATAAGTATATTCATGGGCATCTTTACCAATCAGCTGTTCAAGCCTTAGTCATCATCCAGATTGATGGTACTTGATGAGCAAAGTTCAAGGTGGGGGCTTCCCTGGTGGTCCAGTGGGTAAGGACACCACCTTGCAGTGCAAGGGGCGCCGGTTTGATCCTTAGCCTGGGAAGATCCCACGTGCTGCGGAGCGGCTGGACCCATGTGTCCAATCACCGAGCCAGAGCTCTGGAGTGCATGCGCCCAGAGCCAGTGCTCTGCAACAACAGAGGCCACCGCGATATGAAACTAGACAAATGAAAGACCAATAGAAGTGGCCCGCCCGCCCCTCTCCCTCCCTCCCCACCCCACCCTACCCCAAAATAATAAATAAATGTTTAAAAAAAAAAAAGTTTAAGGTGAAAAAATTTGTCATTTTCATTAGTTGGGAGCAAATTCCCAGCAGGGTTGGGAGGTGTAGAGGAGAGGTTCTTCCGGGCAGAGGACATTGATGCAGTACCAGTCAATCAGACAGCCATCCAGGACTCTGACACCAGTTACCTGGAGTTGGGCCACACTTCACAGCTTAAGGTCTCCATCCACCACTATGACAAGCATGGGGCCCCAGGGTCACTTATACTTCTGATCAACTGGCTACAAATTCAGGAGTTCTCACTACCTCTTCTGGTTCCGTAATTCACAAGAATAACTCAGAACACAGGAAAGTGCTGTCTTTAAAATTACAGTTTTATTACAGCAAAGGATACAAATCAGAGCCAACCCAAAGAAGGAACACATAGAACAAGATCTGGAATGTTACCTTGTACCACATTAGAGGACTAGGAGAATCTGTGGTTTCTGATGCTGAGTTTCCAGGTAATTTTATATTTTGATCTCTGTAAGCCAAGGATGATGTATATGTCTTGGTGGATGGACATATCCTAAAAGTATCTGGAACCTGACACATTTGAGTGGAGACAAAAAGGAGACAGGAAGAGGGTGTGGCCAGGCTCAGAGGAAAGCCTGGCTGCTTGTGCTTGTGCCACACTGCACACATCGCAGTGTCCTAGGAGGCTTAGCAAACCTGAACGTGGTCCATAAGTATATTCATGGGCATCTTTACCAATCAGCTGTTCAAGCCTTAGTCATCATCCAGATTGATGGTACTTGATGAGCAAAGTTCAAGGTGGGGGCTTCCCTGGTGGTCCAGTGGGTAAGGACACCACCTTGCAGTGCAAGGGGCGCCGGTTTGATCCTTAGCCTGGGAAGATCCCACGTGCTGCGGAGCGGCTGGACCCATGTGTCCAATCACCGAGCCAGAGCTCTGGAGTGCATGCGCCCAGAGCCAGTGCTCTGCAACAACAGAGGCCACCGCGATATGAAACTAGACAAATGAAAGACCAATAGAAGTGGCCCGCCCGCCCCTCTCCCTCCCTCCCCACCCCACCCTACCCCAAAATAATAAATAAATGTTTAAAAAAAAAAAAGTTTAAGGTGAAAAAATTTGTCATTTTCATTAGTTGGGAGCAAATTCCCAGCAGGGTTGGGAGGTGTAGAGGGAGAGGTTCTTCCGGGCAGAGGACATTGATGCAGTACCAGTCAATCAGACAGCCATCCAGGACTCTGACACCAGTTACCTGGAGTTGGGCCACACTTCACAGCTTAAGGTCTCCATCCACCACTATGACAAGCATGGGGCCCCAGGGTCACTTATACTTCTGATCAACTGGCTACAAATTCAGGAGTTCTCACTACCTCTTCTGGTTCCGTAATTCACAAGAATAACTCAGAACACAGGAAAGTGCTGTCTTTAAAATTACAGTTTTATTACAGCAAAGGATACAAATCAGAGCCAACCCAAAGAAGGAACACATAGAACAAGATCTGGAATGTTACCTTGTACCACATTAGAGGACTAGGGAGAATCTGTGGTTTCTGATGCTGAGTTTCCAGGTAATTTTATATTTTGATCTCTGTAAGCCAAGGATGATGTATATACAAGTCAGTCAGAGTAGGTACTTGAGTTGAAGCCTATTTGTCCTTCCCAACTCTGGTCAGAATCATGACTTTTTTCTCCCTTTAATTTTTGTGTCTCTTGAAGCCTCTAATGTCAAGCCTCAAGGGTTAAATGCTTAGTAAATATTTGCTCTATGAAATATCTGAAGAGCTAGATTTTAAAAGTCAAGTTGACTGCATTTTATTATCATACATGATGATGTCAAATGACTTTTGCGGAGATGACTATGCAGTATAGGTCCCTGCTGTTTGAAATGTAGTCCTTGGACCAGACCATATCCTCCCATATCCTGGGAGGTTATGACAGTGCAGAGCCTCAGGCTCCCACCCAGACTTACTGAATCAGAGTCTACATTTTAAGTGTGCAGGAAATTCATATGCACTTAAGTTAAATAAACCTGATATAGATTAGTGTTTCTCCATCCTAGTAGCAATTAGAATCCTAGAACAATTAAGTCAGATGTTCTGTAGGTGAAAGTCAAGCTTCAATATTTTAAAGTTCCCCAAGAAAACCACTGGGGTAGAGCACTGTAAGTTAGGAGGAAGCAGTCTTGATCAGTTTGGATAATCTGGTTTCTTTTGCTATGGAAATGAAGCCTTCAGGTGGCATTTCAGGGACTCCAGAGAGCTCTGAATCTTTATGTCTCAATGCAGCAAGCATTTAGTGAGAGGCCAAGTGATAGATAATAAGTAGTTTATTAGAATAGTTGTACTTAGAGCATCAGACAGCCATGCAGGACTCTGACACCAGTTACCTGGAGTTGGGCCACACTTCACAGCTTAAGGTCTCCATCCACCACTATGACAAGCATGGGGCCCCAGGGTCACTTATACTTCTGATCAACTGGCTACAAATTCAGGAGTTCTCACTACCTCTTCTGGTTCCGTAATTCACAAGAATAACTCAGAACACAGGAAAGTGCTGTCTTTAAAATTACAGTTTTATTACAGCAAAGGATACAAATCAGAGCCAACCCAAAGAAGGAACACATAGAACAAGATCTGGAATGTTACCTTGTACCACATTAGAGGACTAGGGAGAATCTGTGGTTTCTGATGCTGAGTTTCCAGGTAATTTTATATTTTGATCTCTGTAAGCCAAGGATGATGTATATACAAGTCAGTCAGAGTAGGTACTTGAGTTGAAGCCTATTTGTCCTTCCCAACTCTGGTCAGAATCATGACTTTTTTCTCCCTTTAATTTTTGTGTCTCTTGAAGCCTCTAATGTCAAGCCTCAAGGGTTAAATGCTTAGTAAATATTTGCTCTATGAAATATCTGAAGAGCTAGATTTTAAAAGTCAAGTTGACTGCATTTTATTATCATACATGATGATGTCAAATGACTTTTGCGGAGATGACTATGCAGTATAGGTCCCTGCTGTTTGAAATGTAGTCCTTGGACCAGACCATATCCTCCCATATCCTGGGAGGTTATGACAGTGCAGAGCCTCAGGCTCCCACCCAGACTTACTAAATCAGAGTCTACATTTTAAGTGTGCAGGAAATTCATATGCACTTAAGTTAAATAAACCTGATATAGATTAGTGTTTCTCCATCCTAGTAGCAATTAGAATCCTAGAACAATTAAGTCAGATGTTCTGTAGGTGAAAGTCAAGCTTCAATATTTTAAAGTTCCCCAAGAAAACCACTGGGGTAGAGCACTGTAAGTTAGGAGGAAGCAGTCTTGATCAGTTTGGATAATCTGGTTTCTTTTGCTATGGAAATGAAGCCTTCAGGTGGCATTTCAGGGGACTCCAGAGAGCTCTGAATCTTTATGTCTCAATGCAGCAAGCATTTAGTGAGAGGCCAAGTGATAGATAATAAGTAGTTTATTAGAATAGGACACTTGTGAGGCTTAGAAGCAGGTGGCCAAGAGGGTGCCATGTCGTGTACCTAGTGGGTTACATTTTTACACTCAAATGAAAAATTCTTGAGTAAACCTCATGCTTCCATCATCAGCTCCTCCTCCAGGTTGGGCAGGGGAGTTTTCTTGTCCCTACATGGTCAAGGCAAGTCTGTAAAAGTTATTTCAGGTCTCTGTACAATGAGCACCATTTCATAAATTGTTTTGATGTGTGCAGAGAGCATGTCCTAGGGATCATTAACTTACTGAGCTCACAGGGCACAGGATGTGAGTATCATGCCACCACTGTTTTGTTGTTCTGGCCCAGGTCTCATGCTTCTTACTGCATCGTTTTGTTGCTAAGCAAGCCTGCTTTCTTGAGTGATCATTAACTTACAGGGGTTTCCCATATTTTTTCTACTCACAATCCTCTAGTGAAATTAACTATTTAATCCCCTACTTTCGTCTCTTTATTCTGTTCCTATTAGAAATCAAGTGCCACCATTATAAACCAAGTCACCTTTCTTTCCGAAAAAGTCTGGTTCCATCTCTGTATCTCACTCATCTTATAAAATTACGGTACATTTCTGTCTTTGTGCTTTGTGTAAGAGAGATTGCATCAGGGGCACCTTGAGTGTAAAATCAGGTATTTTCCTAATGTGGACTTTAAAGAAGATGGTTGAAGTAGTTTGAAGAACAGCACAAGGAATTTGCAGTGCTTCTTTCTGGGATCAGATCTTTTAATAACTTTTTTTTCTGCTCCCACTGGTGAGTTAGAATCTGGAGAAATTTTTTCTTCTATAAAGAGCCAACTTCAGTAGGGGGCAGCTTGCACAGATGCTTCAGGTTATAAAATTAATCTGGAAACCTGATCTGTGTGAGGTTTGTGACCTTCACTTTATCTTCTCATCGCCACGGAATGACCTTTATGAGCACTTGGACTTCTCTGTCTCTTCTGCAGGTTTTCCTCCTTACCCTGCACTCAGCAGGTGCCTTGGGGTTCTAGCTTTGACTTCCTCTCTTCTCTCCACTCACGACCCCAATGATCCCATCTCTCTTAGGACTTCCAGTTTCACCTCTGCCCCCTGGTCGACACTTGTGAGGCTTAGAAGCAGGTGGCCAAGAGGGTGCCATGTCGTGTACCTAGTGGGTTACATTTTTACACTCAAATGAAAAATTCTTGAGTAAATGTCATGCTTCCATCATCAGCTCCTCCTCCATGTTGAGTAGGGGAGCTTTCTTGTCCCTACATGGTCAAGGCAAGTCTGTAAAAGTTATTTCAGGTCTCTGTACAATGAGCACCATTTCATAAATTGTTTTGATGTGTGCAGAGAGCATGTCCTAGGGATCATTAACTTACTGAGCTCACAGGGCACAGGATGTGAGTATCATGCCACCACTGTTTTGTTGTTCTGGCCCAGGTCTCATGCTTCTTACTGCATCGTTTTGTTGCTAAGCAAGCCTGCTTTCTTGAGTGATCATTAACTTACAGGGGTTTCCCATATTTTTTCTACTCACAATCCTCTAGTGAAATTAACTATTTAATCCCCTACTTTCGTCTCTTTATTCTGTTCCTATTAGAAATCAAGTGCCACCATTATAAACCAAGTCACCTTTCTTTCCGAAAAAGTCTGGTTCCATCTCTGTATCTCACTCATCTTATAAAATTACGGTACATTTCTGTCTTTGTGCTTTGTGTAAGAGAGATTGCATCAGGGGCACCTTGAGTGTAAAATCAGGTATTTTCCTAATGTGGACTTTAAAGAAGATGGTTGAAGTAGTTTGAAGAACAGCACAAGGAATTTGCAGTGCTTCTTTCTGGGATCAGATCTTTTAATAACTTTTTTTTCTGCTCCCACTGGTGAGTTAGAATCTGGAGAAATTTTTTCTTCTATAAAGAGCCAACTTCAGTAGGGGGCAGCTTGCACAGATGCTTCAGGTTATAAAATTAATCTGGAAACCTGATCTGTGTGAGGTTTGTGACCTTCACTTTATCTTCTCATCGCCACGGAATGACCTTTATGAGCACTTGGACTTCTCTGTCTCTTCTGCAGGTTTTCCCTCCTTACCCTGCACTCAGCAGGTGCCTTGGGGTTCTAGCTTTGACTTCCTCTCTTCTCTCCACTCACGACCCCAATGATCCCATCTCTCTTAGGACTTCCAGTTTCACCTCTGCACTGGTGACTTGAAAATTTTTATTCCCATTTCACACCTCCGCCTCTGAATATCAGACTTGTTTTTCTGTCTCCACCTTCATGTCTAAAAAGCGCTTTCAAGCATCAAATGCCCTAAACCGAACTCTTCATTCTCTCCCCTCAAACCTTGCTCTTCCCCCTCTATCTCAGTTCATGGCAGATCCATCCTTACAGTTTGCTCAGATCAAAAAATGGCTCAGGTCATCCGTCTCTTGCTTTTCACACTCCATGTTCAACCCAGCAACAGACACTTGGCTTGTTTTTTTAAGGCATATCTAGAATCCAGTAGCTTCTCACCACCATCCTAGTCCCAACCACCAAGATTTCTCACTGGAGTTACTGTAGAGTCTCCTAGTTTGTCTTCTTCCATTTCCTCTTGGTCCCTTTTAGGCTGTTCATAAGACCACACACTGAGAGCCTGTTACAACTTCTCTGCTCAAATCCCTTCCATGGCTTCCTGTCTCTTAGGAGCAAAGTCAGAGTCCTTACTAACTCCTGAGATGCTACCTGAATGGTTCCCTCCCTCCCTCCTCTCTCCATCTGTGTCTCCAGCCTTCCTCCCCAGTCTCTGCTCTATTTTCTCCAGCGCAGCAGGCTGCCATGATCCCTCGTCTGAGCTTTTGCCTTTTTTTTTTCTTTTTTGCTTCTAAGTCAACATTTACTTTTCATCCGTCTTTATTCTTTGGTATGTGTGGGCCTCTCACTGCAGTGGCCTCTCATTGCAGAGCACTGGCTCTGGGCGCATGCGCTTTGAAGCGCTGGCTTGTAATTGGATACAGCAGCTCAGATAATTCACGGCACATGGGATCTTCCAGGGGAGGGATCGAACCAATGTCTCTTGCACTGCAAGGCGGACTCTTTACCCACTGGACCACCAGGGAAGCGCTGAGCTTTTGCTCTTGCCATGACTTTTGACTGGAAAATGTGGCCCCTAGACAGTCACACGTCTCCCTCCCTCCTTCCTTCCCATCTATCTTCTTCCATCACCTCTTCTGGGATTCAGCCCTATCACAGCACCTCCCTCGCTCCACCCCCCGCCCTGAGAGACCCTATTTCCTGTCTTCTTCTCCAGAGCTCACATCACTTCCTACAACACCAGGTTTCCCCATCATTTTATTCGCTATCTGTCTTTTCACTCTAGAATTTAAGTGCCATGATGATAGAAAATGAGTTTCCAGGCCCTGGCAGTGGAATAAGGAAGGCCAACAGATTTGCAGAGATATTAAAGGGTGACTATTTTTAATAGAGTCACGTTCCCCTCTATCTCAGTTCATGGCAGATCCATCCTTACAGTTTGCTCAGATCAAAAAATGGCTCAGGTCATCCGTCTCTTGCTTTTCACACTCCATGTTCAACCCAGCAACAGACACTTGGCTTGTTTTTTTAAGGCATATCTAGAATCCAGTAGCTTCTCACCACCATCCTAGTCCCAACCACCAAGATTTCTCACTGGAGTTACTGTAGAGTCTCCTAGTTTGTCTTCTTCCATTTCCTCTTGGTCCCTTTTAGGCTGTTCATAAGACCACACACTGAGAGCCTGTTACAACTTCTCTGCTCAAATCCCTTCCATGGCTTCCTGTCTCTTAGGAGCAAAGTCAGAGTCCTTACTAACTCCTGAGATGCTACCTGAATGGTTCCCTCCCTCCCTCCTCTCTCCATCTGTGTCTCCAGCCTTCCTCCCCAGTCTCTGCTCTATTTTCTCCAGCGCAGCAGGCTGCCATGATCCCTCGTCTGAGCTTTTGCCTTTTTTTTTTCTTTTTTGCTTCTAAGTCAACATTTACTTTTCATCCGTCTTTATTCTTTGGTATGTGTGGGCCTCTCACTGCAGTGGCCTCTCATTGCAGAGCACTGGCTCTGGGCGCATGCGCTTTGAAGCGCTGGCTTGTAATTGGATACAGCAGCTCAGATAATTCACGGCACATGGGATCTTCCAGGGGAGGGATCGAACCAATGTCTCTTGCACTGCAAGGCGGACTCTTTACCCACTGGACCACCAGGGAAGCGCTGAGCTTTTGCTCTTGCCATGACTTTTGACTGGAAAATGTGGCCCCTAGACAGTCACACGTCTCCCTCCCTCCTTCCTTCCCATCTATCTTCTTCCATCACCTCTTCTGGGATTCAGCCCTATCACAGCACCTCCCTCGCTCCACCCCCCGCCCTGAGAGACCCTATTTCCTGTCTTCTTCTCCAGAGCTCACATCACTTCCTACAACACCAGGTTTCCCCATCATTTTTATTCGCTATCTGTCTTTTCACTCTAGAATTTAAGTGCCATGATGATAGAAAAATGAGTTTCCAGGCCCCTGGCAGTGGAATAAGGAAGGCCAACAGATTTGCAGAGATATTAAAGGGTGACTATTTTTAATAGAGTCACGACTGGAGATTAAGTCTTAAGCACTAGGAATATGAGAAGTAGGAATTAACCCCACAGTGGTATACTGTTTCACGTCCATCCTGTTAGAAACAGATAATGCTGACAGCACGTTTGGTAAGACTGTAGGCATGTGGGGACTACTCAGATGATGGGAGAATAAACTGGTTCTGCCCCTTTGGTGAGCACCAGGGCTCCACTTGGCAAAGTGGGAGATGAGTGTTCTTCCTATTCATATGAACCCACACCCATGGGTATTCTCAGAAACCTCTCATACATGAGCGTAATGGGTTGTGGGTGAGTGACAGTGCTTGTAATAGCAAAGTAAAATAAAGGAGACAAACTTAAATGCTTGTTGAAAGGAGACTAGATTGGAATATATATTAATGAAATATTCTAGAATGATAAAACTGAAATTTGAGCACTATGTATTAGGTAAATATTCCTAATATGAAATTGTTATTTCTAGAATGTGAAGAACTTTTTCTCATAGCAATGCAAAGTCATTCATGTTCCCAAAAAGATTAGTTAAAAGCTATTAGTAATAGTAGAAAAGTGTGTCAATTTTCTATGAGATCAATACAGAATATACAGGACTTCCCTGGTGGTGCAGTGGTTAAGACTCTGTGCTCTCAATGCAGGAGGCCTGTGTTTGATCCCTGATCAGGGAACTAGACCCCACATGCCACAGCTAAGAGGGAACTGAGAATATTTGCACTGCAAGCAAGGGGGCCCTGAGCTTTTGCTCTTGCCATGACTTTTGACTGGAAAATGTGGCCCCTAGACAGTCACACGTCTCCCTCCCTCCTTCCTTCCCATCTGTCTTCTTCCATCACCTCTTCTGGGATTCAGCCCTATCACAGCACCTCCCTCGCTCCACCCCCCGCCCTGAGAGACCCTATTTCCTGTCTTCTTCTCCAGAGCTCACATCACTTCCTACAACACCAGGTTTCCCCATCATTTTTATTCGCTATCTGTCTTTTCACTCTAGAATTTAAGTGCCATGATGATAGAAAAATGAGTTTCCAGGCCCCTGGCAGTGGAATAAGGAAGGCCAACAGATTTGCAGAGATATTAAAGGGTGACTATTTTTAATAGAGTCACGACTGGAGATTAAGTCTTAAGCACTAGGAATATGAGAAGTAGGAATTAACCCCACAGTGGTATACTGTTTCACGTCCATCCTGTTAGAAACAGATAATGCTGACAGCACGTTTGGTAAGACTGTAGGCATGTGGGGACTACTCAGATGATGGGAGAATAAACTGGTTCTGCCCCTTTGGTGAGCACCAGGGCTCCACTTGGCAAAGTGGGAGATGAGTGTTCTTCCTATTCATATGAACCCACACCCATGGGTATTCTCAGAAACCTCTCATACATGAGCGTAATGGGTTGTGGGTGAGTGACAGTGCTTGTAATAGCAAAGTAAAATAAAGGAGACAAACTTAAATGCTTGTTGAAAGGAGACTAGATTGGAATATATATTAATGAAATATTCTAGAATGATAAAACTGAAATTTGAGCACTATGTATTAGGTAAATATTCCTAATATGAAATTGTTATTTCTAGAATGTGAAGAACTTTTTCTCATAGCAATGCAAAGTCATTCATGTTCCCAAAAAGATTAGTTAAAAGCTATTAGTAATAGTAGAAAAGTGTGTCAATTTTCTATGAGATCAATACAGAATATACAGGACTTCCCTGGTGGTGCAGTGGTTAAGACTCTGTGCTCTCAATGCAGGAGGCCTGTGTTTGATCCCTGATCAGGGAACTAGACCCCACATGCCACAGCTAAGAGTTTACAGGCTGCAACTGAGAATATGCACAGCCAAAGAAAAATAAGTAAATAAATATTTGTTTTAAATACAGAATATACATAGGATACAGTGATTACCAATAGACTACACCTCTGGTTTGTATTTTTTAAGTTATTTTCAGATACTGACATGAAAAGTCAAAATGCCATGAAATGCCATATTTTTCCTTGTAAATCAAATAATAAACATAACATGTTTTATGTGAATTTGGGGAACATGAGTGTTAAAATAGGGTTTGGAGTAAAAACTAAAAAGTTATAAGCGCTGGCAGTGGTTCTGTTCTTCATATTAACGTAACTTTTCTCATGTCATTGCTGCTTTCTATGATTTCTACTGTTTATTGTTCGTTTGTCAAATGAAGACAGGTATACCTACCCTGACTCTGATGGTGTAATGAGCCTTTTCTCTTCAGGAAAGAGCTTGTAAATTGCAAGTGCCTCTATGCTTGCTGCTGTTAATTCACTGCCCAAATGCTGTTGTTACGGTTTTTATCTCCCTGAAGTAATAGATTTCAAAATAGCATTGTCACTCAATTGAAAGCTCTGAAAGCTTGGATATTCTAGGCATGGACCAAGTCAATTAATGTCGGTGTGACTGTGGGTCTTCTGAGCAGCAGGTGCTGCTCAGAGGTTGGAGGAGCCAGCAGGACTGGGCACGGGGTGGGTCTGGAAGGCAAGGTTGCGGGAGCCTCACAGGCACAGTGTGGTTCTCTGTGTCATACCCCAGTAGAGCCTTTCCTCTCCCTGGAGTGGGTCCACCCAGGCATCCCAGCCATACCCAGTACTTGGTGGGAACCGCCTGCAGAGGTGTGGCCTTGGGATGGTGTGAAGGGCATGGGTCCCCCCTCTCGTGGTCACAGATCGGAGAGTTCTGTTTTCACAGCTGCCACAGTGTCATGAAAATGACCTACGATCATGTTTTATGTTTGAGGACCATCATTGCCCTTCTTCAGAATAAAATAGCATTAAAAATATATTCATCTAGATGTTGTAAGAGGAAACTCACTGTCTATTTCAAATGAATGGCCAGTGGCTCTACTTTATGGTAAATACATTCCTGTCAATGTCAACAACAATGTGAAATTGATTGACCACCATTTTTAATGATTATTTAGCACTGATTTTGAAGTTCTGGCTAATGAAATATGATGTAGAGCAAAAGCTTCAGATTCTACTACAAAATGAAGAACAAAATGATAATTATTTTTAGGGGTATGATTGTAAGTCTGTAAAATGCAAGAGAAATATCTGGTTAATTGAATTATTAAGACAGTTAACAAAGTTAATATTCAGGATATAGAATTAAACAGTCATTTTAAAAGCCTCCTGGTAAAGAATACACCTGATAGTGCAGGATACATGGGTTCGACCCCTGGGTCAGGAAGATCCCCTGGAGGAGGAAATGGCAATCCACTCCAGTACTCTTACCTGGAAAAATTCCACGGACAGAGGAGCCTGGCAAGGTACAGTCCATGAGGTCACAAAGAGTTGGATACAGCTGAGCATGCACCTTCATAGTGATAATAAAACATAAAATATCCATATATACTCATGAAAAGTGCAGAAATTATATAAATAAAACTCCGAAACTTTACTGAGAAACATAAAAGACTTGATTAATCTAAATATACCTCATGTTCTTTCATGGGAAAACTGAATATTGTAAAGTTGTTTATCTGGTTCAGGTAATCCGTGTACTGGTCACAATATGCTCAATTTGAAAAAAAATAAAAAAAATTCATCCTGTGGGGGTCTTCTGAGCAGCAGGTGCTGCTCAGAGGTTGGAGGAGCCAGCAGGACTGGGCACGGGTGGGTCTGGAAGGCAAGGTTGCAGCCTCACAGGCACAGTGTGGTTCTCTGTGTCATACCCCAGTAGAGCCTTTCCTCTCCCTGGAGTGGGTCCACCCAGGCATCCCAGCCATACCCAGTACTTGGTGGGAACCGCCTGCAGAGGTGTGGCCTTGGGATGGTGTGAAGGGCATGGGTCCCCCCTCTCGTGGTCACAGATCGGAGAGTTCTGTTTTCACAGCTGCCACAGTGTCATGAAAATGACCTACGATCATGTTTTATGTTTGAGGACCATCATTGCCCTTCTTCAGAATAAAATAGCATTAAAAATATATTCATCTAGATGTTGTAAGAGGAAACTCACTGTCTATTTCAAATGAATGGCCAGTGGCTCTACTTTATGGTAAATACATTCCTGTCAATGTCAACAACAATGTGAAATTGATTGACCACCATTTTTAATGATTATTTAGCACTGATTTTGAAGTTCTGGCTAATGAAATATGATGTAGAGCAAAAGCTTCAGATTCTACTACAAAATGAAGAACAGAATGATAATTATTTTTAGGGGTATGATTGTAAGTCTGTAAAATGCAAGAGAAATATCTGGTTAATTGAATTATTAAGACAGTTAACAAAGTTAATATTCAGGATATAGAATTAAACAGTCATTTTAAAAGCCTCCTGGTAAAGAATACACCTGATAGTGCAGGATACATGGGTTCGACCCCTGGGTCAGGAAGATCCCCTGGAGGAGGAAATGGCAATCCACTCCAGTACTCTTACCTGGAAAAATTCCACGGACAGAGGAGCCTGGCAAGGTACAGTCCATGAGGTCACAAAGAGTTGGATACAGCTGAGCATGCACCTTCATAGTGATAATAAAACATAAAATATCCATATATACTCATGAAAAGTGCAGAAATTATATAAATAAAACTCCGAAACTTTACTGAGAAACATAAAAGACTTGATTAATCTAAATATACCTCATGTTCTTTCATGGGAAAACTGAATATTGTAAAGTTGTTTATCTGGTTCAGGTAATCCGTGTACTGGTCACAATATGCTCAATTTGTCTTTTAATTAAAATCTTTTATTAATTTAAATTAAAAAAATTATTCTAAACTAGTCCGAAAGAATAAATAGGCCAGGAGAGGTGCATCTTAAGAGGGCCAAAGAGGAGGATGAAGTGAAAGGAGCGTTTCCCTATTTAAAACTTCAATAATAAATCAGATGTGGTCTCAACACCAGAAAAAACAGTCGGTTCAAGAAACCACATAACTCAGAGTCAATTCTAACATGTGGAAAATGTGATACCTGATAAGGAGCAGTAGGTATCAGTCAGGAAGAGAGATGGTATTCACATGCTCCCAGATAAATTTGCAGAGACCTGAAGTTTTCACAATAGTGCCATAGCATGCCACATGTGGCCAGGAGAGAGGGAAAGAGAAGCTTTCTAAGGTTAAAGTGTTACAAAGAATCAGAAAGAGAAGTTTTGACTACATGAAATTGGAAAGCTTGCATCCATATCTGAAAACCCAAAATTAAAAGGTAAATAATTCATCAGGTAAGTATTTGCAGTACATAGGTTAGACAAAAGCTGACTATTTTATGGTGCATGGAACTTACACTCTTAAGTAAAGAATAACACCTAGCTTCAGTCGATGAGCACTCAAAAGAGCACAATCAGTTAACAAAAGGACTATAAAAATGGGTTAAGAGAAAGCTAGAAATGCAATCAGGAGGGAAACCATGAGGACACCCCATGTTGGTGAGCATATGTGGAGATCAGCACTCACATGACTTGTTGCTGGGTTACCAGTCGGTGAGACCTTTCTGTAAGGCCACCCTATATATTTTCCCTACATGGGTTCGACCCTGGGTCAGGAAGATCCCCTGGAGGAGGAAATGGCAATCCACTCCAGTACTCTTACCTGGAAAAATTCCACGGACAGAGGAGCCTGGCAAGGTACAGTCCATGAGGTCACAAAGAGTTGGATACAGCTGAGCATGCACCTTCATAGTGATAATAAAACATAAAATATCCATATATACTCATGAAAAGTGCAGAAATTATATAAATAAAACTCCGAAACTTTACTGAGAAACATAAAAGACTTGATTAATCTAAATATACCTCATGTTCTTTCATGGGAAAACTGAATATTGTAAAGTTGTTTATCTGGTTCAGGTAATCCGTGTACTGGTCACAATATGCTCAATTTGTCTTTTAATTAAAATCTTTTATTAATTTAAATTAAAAAAATTATTCTAAACTAGTCCGAAAGAATAAATAGGCCAGGAGAGGTGCATCTTAAGAGGGCCAAAGAGGAGGATGAAGTGAAAGGAGCGTTTCCCTATTTAAAACTTCAATAATAAATCAGATGTGGTCTCAACACCAAAAAAAACAGTCGGTTCAAGAAACCACATAACTCAGAGTCAATTCTAACATGTGGAAAATGTGATACCTGATAAGGAGCAGTAGGTATCAGTCAGGAAGAGAGATGGTATTCACATGCTCCCAGATAAATTTGCAGAGACCTGAAGTTTTCACAATAGTGCCATAGCATGCCACATGTGGCCAGGAGAGAGGGAAAGAGAAGCTTTCTAAGGTTAAAGTGTTACAAAGAATCAGAAAGAGAAGTTTTGACTACATGAAATTGGAAAGCTTGCATCCATATCTGAAAACCCAAAATTAAAAGGTAAATAATTCATCAGGTAAGTATTTGCAGTACATAGGTTAGACAAAAGCTGACTATTTTATGGTGCATGGAACTTACACTCTTAAGTAAAGAATAACACCTAGCTTCAGTCGATGAGCACTCAAAAGAGCACAATCAGTTAACAAAAGGACTATAAAAATGGGTTAAGAGAAAGCTAGAAATGCAATCAGGAGGGGAAACCATGAGGACACCCCATGTTGGTGAGCATATGTGGAGATCAGCACTCACATGACTTATTACTGGGCTACCAGTCGGTGAGACCTTTCTGTAAGGCCACTTGCCAATATGTATCCATAGACTTTAACTCAGCTGCACTCACTCAGGCCATAATTTTTCCTGAAGATACAAAGCAAAAGGCAGAAAAGTGCTTGTGAGCATGGAAAAATGTTTGTCCCATCATCATTAAGCAGCAAAAGTATGAAAAACACCTAAGTGTCCAAAATAAGGAACAAGGAACTAAATTATAGTATGTTTATCCAGTGAAGATGTTAGATGCTCAGTCGTGTCTGGCTCTCTACAACCGCATGGGCTATCCCCTGCCAGGCTTCTCGTCCGTGAACCTCACCAGGCAAGAATACTGGAATGGGTTGCCCTTCCCTCTTCCAGGGGATCTTCCTGACCCAAGGATCAAACCCGGGTCTCCTGCATTACAGGCAGATTCTTTACTATCTGAGCTACCATGTTAACTCATGTTTATCAAAGTTATCCATTAAGATTTATTTATGAAAAAAAAAATCTTAACAGCATTAGAAATGAAGAAAAGGGAAAAAAATGCCTGCAAAGAATATACCAAATGGGTTCGCAGGAGTAGATTCAGGATTATGGAGGTCTTTTTTCCTTCTGTTTTCTGCTTTTTATAGCATTCAGATTTTCCACAATAAAAGTGACTTTTATAATTAAAAAAAGAGGAAGAACTAACCATATCATGTGGAAGCCAGATGTGAAATGGCTGTGAAATGGCTATTTCAAGAGAAATAGAATTTTTATTCCTTTTCTGGCAGATAGCTGCATTTCCAGTGTTGATTGTTCTCACCTTCTTCAAAATGAAGTCTTTGCAACCAGCTGACACTAGGCAGGAGCTCAGTTTTTACTGTAGAAAGATGATTTACAATGTAATGGCGTTAATGGAACTCATTATAAAATTCATTGCCATGGAAAATATTCCTCGGAAGACAATATTCAAAATGTCTATTAAAAAAAAAGCTAGGACCATCAAAACAATAACTGATACAGGTAAAAATAATTAGTGGAGGCTACAGGAAGTAGGTGAAAGTTTAAGAAGTAATAATATGTTTACATAATCTCAAAAGTATCTCTCCATGAGATACATGCAATAGATAAAGTAGTAGCTTTACAATGGAGAAATTTGGCAGACATCACCTTTCAAAGTTGACATCATGGGAGGAAGGTTCAGGACCGGGGGAAGCAGGGGCGGGCGGGGAGAGAAGGGGGGACATGTGTATACCTACAGCAGATTCGGGTTGATGTGTGGCGGTAAACCACAAAACTCTCTAAAAAAAAATAAATAAATAAAATAAAATTTAGAAAAAGTCTGGAAAAAAAAAATCACACTGCTGTACACCTGAACTAACATGACCTTGTAAGTCAAATATAAGACAATGTAAAAAATACTTTAAAAAATGAAGGAAAAAAAAGTTGATATTAACCAGAAGTGGAACTAGTGATAGCATTTGCATTGGATAAGGTACAGAGAAAGCTAGCATGGCTTCCATGGTATTTCCAGCCAAAGTGATTTACCTGAATTCAGATCACAAGGAAACATCTGACAAACCCAAAGTGAGGGACATTCCCCCAAGTCCCCAGCCTATACCCTGGAAAACTATCAGTGTCAAGAAAGACAGAGAAAAGCATGAATGCAGCACACCATCTTGTATTTTGGCTTTTCCTTTGCCATGAGGGACATTATTTAAAAAAAAGAAATGGTGGGTCTTCCCTGGTGGTCCAGTGGGCAACGAGTCCAATCCCTGGCCAGGGAAGGTCCCACATGCCAAGGAACAGCTGGGCCAGCGTGTCCAGTTACAAGTCAGTGCCTTGGAGCACATGTGCCTAGAGCCAGTACTCTGTGACGGGAGAGGCCACTGCAATGGGAGGCCCGCACATATCAAAGAATAAAGATGGGTGTAAAATAAATAATGACTTAGGGGCAAAAATAAAAAAATAAAAAAATAAATGGTGAACTCCGAATAAAGTCTGTAGGTTAGACAATAAAACTATATCCATGGGCTTCCCCTGGTGGTCCAGTGGGTGAGGACACCACCTTGCAGTGCAAGGGGCGCCGGTTCCATCCCTGGCCTGGGAAGATCCCACGTGCCGCGGAGCAGCTGGACCGATGTGTCCAGTCACCGAGCCGGCGCTCTGGCGCGCATGCGCCCAGAGCCTGCACTCTGAGACGACAGAAGCCACCGCGATGGGAGGCCCACAGGAGCCAAAGAACAAAGACAGATGAAAATAGAGAAAGACCAATAGAAGTGGCCCGCCCACTCCCCTCCCTCCCAAACCCGACCCCCGCCCCAAAAAAAAAATATATCCATGTCAATTTCCTAATTTTTATAATTGTTAGTTTATAAGGGGATTTTTGTTTTTAGAAAATACATACTGAAGTATTTAGGAGTCATGGTGCATCCTGCCTACAGATCACTTCTTTTAAAGAAATGATTTTCAATTTTTGTTTGTTTCTGCTTTGTATAGTATGTGGAATTTTAGTTCCCTGACCAGGGATTGAACCCATGTATTAGAAGTGTGGAGGTGTAAGCAGTAAACAGCCAGAGAAGTCCCCAGATTACTTCTGAGTGGTTCAGAAAAAAATAGATATGCACACATACATGTCTATATATATAATTTTATATATACATATGCAATGAGAGAGAGAAAGGAAATACAAATATAGCAAAACATGAATGTTTGGAGAAGTCCTTGTAATATTCTTGTAACTTTTCCAAAAGTATGAAAAAAGTGACAAAAACCAGAAAGTGATCAGGTCGTTGCCTGCTCGACCAAGGGTTAACCCAGCATTAGGATCCTGACTGGCGTGTAAAGGCTTCTTATCTCTTACACTTGAGATACTTGTTCCTCACTGAGTTCTCTCTGTCCTAGTAAACAATAGCTGCCATGTATTCTAGTGCTGTGAAGACCTTTGCCTCAAGCTTCCCACTTGTACCTGTTGACAAGGCTGTGGAGCTGTTACAAAGTCCTCATGTATAAGTAAGGAAACTATCATTTAGTAAGGTTGAGTAACTTGGTCAAGATTCCAGAGCCAGAAGTGGCAGAATGTGTTGAATCCCAGGTCCTGAACTTCCCTCTTCTCTTCTGTCTGTTCCATATCTGGGAATCATCTGTCTCTCCCATCACAACCCTTTCAGGGCTTCCCTGGTGGTCCAGTGGGTGGAGAGTCTGCCTTGCAGTGCAAGGGGCACCGGTTTGATCTCTGGCCCAGGAAGATGCCACACGCAGCAGAGCAGCTGGACTGGTATGTCCAATTATGAGCCAACACTCTGCAGCACATGTGCTCAGAGCCAGTGCTCTGCAACGAGAGAGGCCACTGCAATGGGTGGCCCACACAGTCAAAAGAATAAGGATGGATGCAAATAAATAAATTAAAAACCAATTTTATAAAGGCCAAAATTAAAAAAAAAAAAAAAGAAAAGAAAAACCTCTTTATAAAAACAACCCTTTCAGTACCACTCTTTGTATGTGGGGTAGGATTGAGTATTTACCCATCTGAAAGCATCTGTGTGGTCCCTACTGATGACATGAAGTCCTAGAATTGATTTACACCAGAGCATGTTATTGTTGGGCTTCCCTCATGGCTCAGATGGTGAAGAATCTGCCTGCAATGCAGGAGGCCCAGACTTGATTCCAGGATCAGGAAGATCCTCTGGAGAAGCAAATGGCTATCCACTCCAGTATTCTTTTTTTTTTTTTTTTTAATTGAAGGATAATTGCTTTACAGAGTTTTGTTGGTTTCTGCCAAACATCAACGTGAATCAGCCATAGGTATACATATGTCCCCTCTCTTGAACTTTCCTCCCATCTCCTTCCCCATCCCACCTCGACATTGTTGCAGAGCCTCTATTTGAGTTCCTGAGTCTTATAACAAATTTCCTGACTGGCGTGTAAAGGCTTCTTATCTCTTACACTTGAGATACTTGTTCCTCACTGAGTTCTCTCTGTCCTAGTAAACAATAGCTGCCATGTATTCTAGTGCTGTGAAGACCTTTGCCTCAAGCTTCCCACTTGTACCTGTTGACAAGGCTGTGGAGCTGTTACAAAGTCCTCATGTATAAGTAAGGAAACTATCATTTAGTAAGGTTGAGTAACTTGGTCAAGATTCCAGAGCCAGAAGTGGCAGAATGTGTTGAATCCCAGGTCCTGAACTTCCCTCTTCTCTTCTGTCTGTTCCATATCTGGGAATCATCTGTCTCTCCCATCACAACCCTTTCAGGGCTTCCCTGGTGGTCCAGTGGGTGGAGAGTCTGCCTTGCAGTGCAAGGGGCACCGGTTTGATCTCTGGCCCAGGAAGATGCCACACGCAGCAGAGCAGCTGGACTGGTATGTCCAATTATGAGCCAACACTCTGCAGCACATGTGCTCAGAGCCAGTGCTCTGCAACGAGAGAGGCCACTGCAATGGGTGGCCCACACAGTCAAAAGAATAAGGATGGATGCAAATAAATAAATTAAAAACCAATTTTAAAAAGGCCAAAATTAAAAAAAAAAAAAAAAAAAGAAAAACCTCTTTATAAAAACAACCCTTTCAGTACCACTCTTTGTATGTGGGGTAGGATTGAGTATTTACCCATCTGAAAGCATCTGTGTGGTCCCTACTGATGACATGAAGTCCTAGAATTGATTTACACCAGAGCATGTTATTGTTGGGCTTCCCTCATGGCTCAGATGGTGAAGAATCTGCCTGCAATGCAGGAGGCCCAGACTTGATTCCAGGATCAGGAAGATCCTCTGGAGAAGCAAATGGCTATCCACTCCAGTATTCTTTTTTTTTTTTTTTTTAATTGAAGGATAATTGCTTTACAGAGTTTTGTTGGTTTCTGCCAAACATCAACGTGAATCAGCCATAGGTATACATATGTCCCCTCTCTTGAACTTTCCTCCCATCTCCTTCCCCATCCCACCCCTCGACATTGTTGCAGAGCCTCTATTTGAGTTCCCTGAGTCTTATAACAAATTTCCATTCGCTATCTATTTTACATATGGTCATGTAAGTTTCCGTGTTACTCTCTCTGTACCTCTCACCCTCCCCTGCCACCTCCCCCACATCCATAAGTCTGTTCTCTGTGTCTGTTTCTCCATTGCTGCCCTGCAAATAAATCCATCAGTACATCTTTTAGATTCCATATATATGCATTAGTATGCAATATTTATTTTTCTGACTTCACTCTGTATAATAGGCTCTAGGTTTATCTACCTCATTAGAACTGACTCAAATGCATTCCTTTTTATGACTGAGTAATAGTCCATTCTTTATCCGTTCATCTGTCTATGGACATCTAGGTTGCTTCCATATTCTAGCTATTGTAAATAGTGCTGCTATAAACAATGGGGTACATGTGTGTTTTTCAGTTTTGGTTTCCTCAGGGTAGATGCCTAGTAGTGGGATTGCTGGGTCATATGGTGGTTTTATTCCTACTGTCCTCCATAGTGGCTGTATCTATTTACATTCCCACCAACAGTGCAAGAAGCTTTCCTTTTCTCCACACCCTCTCCAGCACTTATTGTTTGCAGACTTTTTTCTTTTCTTTTCCCCATCATGCCTCTTTTTATTTATAGTTATTTTTCATCCATCTTTTTTTATTCTTTGACATGTGTGGGCCTCCCATTGCAGTGGCCTCTCTCACTGCAGAGCACTGGCTCTGGGCACATGTGCTCCAGAGTGCTGGCTCATAATTGGACACACCCATCCAACTGCTCCGTGGTACGTGGGATCTTCCCGGGCCAGGGATCGAACCAGTGCGCTTTGCCCTGCAAGATGGACTCTTTAACTTCTGGACCACCAGGGAAGCCCTATTTGTAGACTTTTTAATGATGTGACCATCCTGACTGGTGTGAGGTGATACCTCATTGTAGTTTTCATTTGCATTTCTCTAATAATGTGTAGTGTTGAACATCTTTTCATGTATTTGCTGCCTGGAGAATTCCATGGGCAAAGAAGCCTAGCGGGCTACAGTCCATAGGGTTGTAGGATCGGACACAACTGAGCGACTTTCACTTTCTTTGGGGGCATGTTACTGCATTTTGCTCAGCATCCCACCAGTAAAATCACGTTTAAGTCTTGTTCCAAAACCCCATAAACGATTGGATTTTGGAAGGGAAAATGAAGCAGTGACCTGTTCCATTAAGTCTTTAGATCTGAGATCCTTTAAGCCCTTTGGCTTGACATGAGCAGTTTCTTTTATTTTTAATTATTTATTTATTTGGCTGTGCTGGGTCATAGTCGCGGCATGTGGGATCTAGTTCCCTGACCAGGGATCGAACCCAGGCCCCACTGAATTGGGAACACAGTCTTAACCACTGGACCACCAGGGAAGTCCCGACATGAGCAGTTTCTATCACACTCTGGCTCTGTTTTGTCACAAGCCCCTCCCGGCCCTGCTAGACAGTGAGAAGAGGCCAGACGCTAGCCTCCCCTGGCAAGTCTCCTCGCGCTCCCTCTGTGTTCCAGCTGCCGTGATGTGAGAGTGCTCTTCATTCTGAAGAGTAAATGCCTCCAGCAGGACCCATTTAGGTCTGTTAAACTCCAATATAATAATCACGTTAGCGCCCTAATTCAGACTTGCTGTCTGCTGGCTAAGAGATTGAAAAGGACTCAAGACAGCAGATTTAAGGAGGAGAAGTAGCCCTTGGGTGGTGCTAGAGGCTTACTTCCCCTGGTTTTCTGACTTCTGAACTGATTCCAGGATGCAGTGTGGGACTGGGACCCTGAACACCAGTGTCGGACCTCTGTCTCCCTGCACGCTCTTCCTGCCCTTGGCTGCTCCAGATCTGTGCCACCCAATCCTAGCCTCCATATGCTCCTCTCCTCCTGTTTTCCTTTGGAGTCTTCCACTTGTAAAACATGGCAAAGCTGGAAGTGCAGATACAGATAAAATGGGCGTAATAGGAGTTGGGATGCCCACAGTAAGAAAAGACTGGTTCAGAGATAAATGTGGAAGCAGATTACCGTTTCTGGCAAGAGAAGGAGAAGCTAGTTCAGATTAGCCAGAGATCAGCTTCGTTGCAGTAGCCTGATAAGGTGAAGAGTAGTCTGAGTAGGTAAGGAGGAGCAAGCACGCCTTCTCAGCCTGCAGCTTGTGTTAGACCAACACAAGGCACCTTAGAGGTGCTGCAAATCCACTGCGATATAGCCTCACCAGTAACAGCCCTCCTGCAGCTATAGTCCTCAGCAAATGCTCACCATCTCCTCTGCCAGGCCCCTGTTTATGCTATCTTTACATCTTGCCTTGATTCTTGCAGGATCCTGCACCTTCCTCCCTTGCCCTCTCTTCAGTGTGTTCTTAAACCAGCAGCCAGAGACACCCTGTTCATGGCCTGCCAGGTGGTGTCAGTCCCTCCTCAGAGCTCTTCAGTGACTCCTCACCTCACTCTGTGTGGATCCCAGAGCCCTTCCACTGAACTGGGAGACTCACCCCCAGCCAGCCTCTCATCACATCTTCAGCTCTATCTCTTGCTCTTCTCCCCTCTCTTCTTTTTGCTCTGACCACATTGATTTCTTTCTGTTTCTCAGAAAAACCTAAACACTCTCTACCTCAGGACCTTTGCACTTGCCATTTCATTAGCCTGGAATGTTCTTTCCCCAGATGCTTCATTGGACACTTCCTTTTCTTTCTTCTTACTCAAAGTCTCTTCATTATTGAGAAACCCAATCTAAAATGTCACTTCCTACCCATATCTTAGCATTTCATTTCTCATTTCTTTCTTATTAAAATGACCTACCATCTAACACGTATCTCATTTATTGTGATGTTTTGTTGTTCTCTCCCTCAAACATGATCGCCACAGTTAGGGCTTGCAGTCTGTGGTTTACTAACAATACCTCCAGGGCCAATTCCCTGCCAGATCCATGGTCCAGACCCAAGTCTGGGCCACACTTGTCCCTGCAAGACTCAGCCACAGCATGCCTGCCTTGGAAGACCTGGGAAGCGAGAATGCTCACCTGGAACTGGGAAGAGCCTTGCCCAAGGGAGTTCAGAGATCTTCCCCTTGAAATGGTGCAGAAAGAGCCAGATCCCACCCCTGAGGGCTCCTCCCTGGAGGGACCCCACAGAGAACCCTGCCCCTGCTCCTGCCCTGTTCCTATAGAGGAAAATTGGGGCCCTCTTTAGGAGGGCCTAAGTGTGATCCTGCCAGACCCTCTAGCAAAAGCAAAAAATTTACCCAGCTTGTGTTAGACCAACACAAGGCACCTTAGAGGTGCTGCAAATCCACTGCGATATAGCCTCACCAGTAACAGCCCTCCTGCAGCTATAGTCCTCAGCAAATGCTCACCATCTCCTCTGCCAGGCCCCTGTTTATGCTATCTTTACATCTTGCCTTGATTCTTGCAGGATCCTGCACCTTCCTCCCTTGCCCTCTCTTCAGTGTGTTCTTAAACCAGCAGCCAGAGACACCCTGTTCATGGCCTGCCAGGTGGTGTCAGTCCCTCCTCAGAGCTCTTCAGTGACTCCTCACCTCACTCTGTGTGGATCCCAGAGCCCTTCCACTGAACTGGGAGACTCACCCCCAGCCAGCCTCTCATCACATCTTCAGCTCTATCTCTTGCTCTTCTCCCCTCTCTTCTTTTTGCTCTGACCACATTGATTTCTTTCTGTTTCTCAGAAAAACCTAAACACTCTCTACCTCAGGACCTTTGCACTTGCCATTTCATTAGCCTGGAATGTTCTTTCCCCAGATGCTTCATTGGACACTTCCTTTTCTTTCTTCTTACTCAAAGTCTCTTCATTATTGAGAAACCCAATCTAAAATGTCACTTCCTACCCATATCTTAGCATTTCATTTCTCATTTCTTTCTTATTAAAATGACCTACCATCTAACACGTATCTCATTTATTGTGATGTTTTGTTGTTCTCTCCCTCAAACATGATCGCCACAGTTAGGGCTTGCAGTCTGTGGTTTACTAACAATACCTCCAGGGCCAATTCCCTGCCAGATCCATGGTCCAGACCCAAGTCTGGGCCACACTTGTCCCTGCAAGACTCAGCCACAGCATGCCTGCCTTGGAAGACCTGGGAAGCGAGAATGCTCACCTGGAACTGGGAAGAGCCTTGCCCAAGGGAGTTCAGAGATCTTCCCCTTGAAATGGTGCAGAAAGAGCCAGATCCCACCCCTGAGGGCTCCTCCCTGGAGGGGGACCCCACAGAGAACCCTGCCCCTGCTCCTGCCCTGTTCCTATAGAGGAAAATTGGGGCCCTCTTTAGGAGGGCCTAAGTGTGATCCTGCCCTCCCTGTTGGTGGACTGCAGACCAGCAAACATGTTAATACTTGATAAGACACGATAGTAAAGCATGATAACACTGTAACCAGACAGGGCCAGTATCAAACTCAAGATCAGCTGCTTGTCACTCCACAAGTGTAAAGAGACAAGTGTTGGTGGAAAAAGGAAAAGTTGTTTTATGAGGAGACCAGCAACCTGGGGAGATGATGGGCTAATGTCCTAGGACCATCTCCAAGTTACTGGTGAGGAGACAAATGTTTTAAAGATAGTGAGAGGGAGGGGGTTGAGGGTGCATGATCAGCTCATGCAGGATTCTCAGGTTGGTTGGCATGAAGGTGCAATTTTAAGCATCAGTCATTTTCTGGCTTCAACAGGCCTGAGGGGTACACACTTGCAGTCAGTGATATTCATCTGGAGGGGAATCTGCTTCCTCTAAAAACAACTTTGGAGTGTGTATCAGGCCTTTTTCTGTCACTTTCAGGGAACTGGGAGCTCAGTGACTCTGCTATAGGACTGAATGATGGTCTCTATTATCACCAGTTTCCCCACCCAACAAAGATTTTTTGTGTTTACATCTTCACATTTCCATATCATTAACTCTTGAGACAGCTTTTGAGATTGAGGGGAGGTTTGGCAGTCTAAAGCAAAAGGCTTTACTTCAAAGGACAGAGACCCAGGGACTCAACATGTGGTTTCAATATCTGAGGATGGATACTAGGCTAATAAAAAGATTCTGAAAGACAAGGAAGGAAGTGCCTGGCTCTGACTCCTGGGTCCGTGCTTTACTCTTTGGGTCATGTTGAGCACATGGCATAACCTGCCCCTTTTCTTCATCTGTAAAATGTAGACAATATGAGCACTGCCTTGTGGGCTCATTTTAAGAATTGAGAGAGTTACTATGTGTAAAACACTTGAAATGATGTCTGGCATGTAGGAAACTATATCAATGGTAGATGTTAGCTTTCGTCGCTGCATTTTCCAGTGCTGAAGTGATGCCAGGCACATGGTGAATGGCCAGTGAGTGTTGGATGACTCGTTATAGGAAATTGGGGCCCTCTTTAGGAGGGCCTAAGTGTGATCCTGCCCTCCTGTTGGTGGACTGCAGACCAGCAAACATGTTAATACTTGATAAGACACGATAGTAAAGCATGATAACACTGTAACCAGACAGGGCCAGTATCAAACTCAAGATCAGCTGCTTGTCACTCCACAAGTGTAAAGAGACAAGTGTTGGTGGAAAAAGGAAAAGTTGTTTTATGAGGAGACCAGCAACCTGGGGAGATGATGGGCTAATGTCCTAGGACCATCTCCAAGTTACTGGTGAGGAGACAAATGTTTTAAAGATAGTGAGAGGGAGGGGTTGAGGGTGCATGATCAGCTCATGCAGGATTCTCAGGTTGGTTGGCATGAAGGTGCAATTTTAAGCATCAGTCATTTTCTGGCTTCAACAGGCCTGAGGGGTACACACTTGCAGTCAGTGATATTCATCTGGAGGGGAATCTGCTTCCTCTAAAAACAACTTTGGAGTGTGTATCAGGCCTTTTTCTGTCACTTTCAGGGAACTGGGAGCTCAGTGACTCTGCTATAGGACTGAATGATGGTCTCTATTATCACCAGTTTCCCCACCCAACAAAGATTTTTTGTGTTTACATCTTCACATTTCCATATCATTAACTCTTGAGACAGCTTTTGAGATTGAGGGGAGGTTTGGCAGTCTAAAGCAAAAGGCTTTACTTCAAAGGACAGAGACCCAGGGACTCAACATGTGGTTTCAATATCTGAGGATGGATACTAGGCTAATAAAAAGATTCTGAAAGACAAGGAAGGAAGTGCCTGGCTCTGACTCCTGGGTCCGTGCTTTACTCTTTGGGTCATGTTGAGCACATGGCATAACCTGCCCCTTTTCTTCATCTGTAAAATGTAGACAATATGAGCACTGCCTTGTGGGCTCATTTTAAGAATTGAGAGAGTTACTATGTGTAAAACACTTGAAATGATGTCTGGCATGTAGGAAACTATATCAATGGTAGATGTTAGCTTTCGTCGCTGCATTTTCCAGTGCTGAAGTGATGCCAGGCACATGGTGAATGGCCAGTGAGTGTTGGATGACTCTGAGCCTGCTTTGCTCTTGGCACCTGACTGCCTCAGGCTAAAAGAAACCCTGCCCCTGCAAGGCAACTGGTGACAGATTTTGAAGAGAGGCAGAAATGCAGCTCATCTGCCTTTTTGTTTTTCTTCTGCCACCCAGAGCATGAAAAAGCACTGAACAGGACACAGTCTGTTTGCACACCCATGATGGATAAGTTAAAGGAGCTATTGAATCCAGTGCAAGCAAGCCCCTAGTTGCTGAGGGCAGAGTTAAGCCCATATGTTTTGCATAATTCTGTCCCATCATACTGCTTCCAGTACAAGGAAAATGTTTTGATAGTCTGTCACTGAAATCTGTTTTTAATGAAAACATCCTGGGATCAGCCATTATTCTTAGACGACAGCTTCGTTGTGGAGTCAGTCAAGTATGGAGTTCTATTCTAAGTGTTTCTCCTTGATAGACATTCTACAGTAGAGCATAAAGGTTGCCAAAGAGCAAAAACAAAGGCTGGGGAAGAGCGAACAGCCCACGCTGAGCAGGAGGAACTCGCTGCTCTGGAAGGGAGTGGGTGAGGCAGGTGTGGGGGCACCTAGATCATGGCCATGAACACTGACCTAGAGGAGGACTGGGTGGGGGCTGCCCCAGCCCTATCTTCCCCACCCGGGCTCTAGGACTCGGCTTTGCCCCTTCTCCTGGCACAGCCCCTCTGCTGCTCAGAGTTGGGGTCTGAGGAATAAGGTACTGGGAGGAGGAGGCTGCAGCTGCATATGTATGTTGCCGATTCACAGAGTTGACACTGCCCCTCTGAAGGCAAATTGGACATCTTTGGAAGCAGTCTTCCTTAAGGCCAGCCTAAGGCCATCAGGTTGGGAAGAAAATGTCAAATGGGAAGTCCTGATACAAATAATGCAATTAATTATTAATGAGTGCAATGAATAGTACTATTAGTAATTAGTAGTACAGATTTAGTCAGGAGTATGCTGCAGAACTTGAGAAATATAAGAATACATGAAAATCTAAAATATGTTAAAATAAGCATTAGGAAAATGAATAGCTCACTGCCAATGCCAAGTCCATGTTCTTCAAGTAAAGCCTGACGTGTTTGTCAAAGGCTTTTTTTCTTAATTTAAGAGAAATGATTTACAAGGATAGAAGGGGTTCTTCCCTGGCAGTTCAGTGGTTAAGATTTCGCCTTCCATCTCAGGGGTTGCAAGTTTGATCCCTGCTACAGGAGCTAAGATCCCACACGCCTCGCAGCCAAGAAAAGAAAAAAAAAAAGCCCACCACCCCAAACCATAAAACAGAAGCTATCCACCTGAAACTAAAACAGCATTGTTAAGCAGCTAGGCTCCAATATAAAATAAAAAGTTGTTTTTTTGTTTGTTTTTGTTTTTAAGTTGAAAACAGGACCAAACAGCCCTATGTTTTAGCTTCCTGTCCTCATTGGCATCAGTGGATGAGACCTTTCCAGTGATGCCCACAGGATGGGGGTGATCTAGTGACACTTCTTGTTCTTGGTTTCTCCCAATGAGAACCACTTTATTAAATTAGTAAATGTAATTTTTCTGGTCTCTAAGGAGAAATACATTTTTAAAAGTCTCATTCAGAACTTGTCCAAGGGCTTCCCTGGTGGTCTAGTAGGTCAAGAGTTCATCTTGTAGTGCAAGGGGCACCAATTTGATCCCTGGTCCAGGAAGATCCCATGTCTGTGAAACGGCTGGGCCTGTGTGTCTAATTACGAGCCAGTGCTCTGGAGCACATGCGCCCAGAGCCAGTGCTCTGCAACAAGAGGCCACTGCAATGGGAGGCTCACACAGGCCAAAAGAATAAAGATGGATGAAAGTAAATAAATAAACCAAGGAAAGAGGCCAAAATTAAAAAAAAAAAAAAAAAAAGTATAGAGGAAGTATTTAAAAACAGAAAAACAAAACTTGTCCAATGAATTTAGTTTGTCCTTCCCAGGGGTTCTGGTGTGGTGTGTTGGAAGTTTCCTTCAGGCATGGGAATGCATACACAGGTTACCCCTTCCTCCATTGATCTGCTCAGTCACTCAGCCAACAAATATTAAATGGTAGACTCTGGGCTGGAGTGTTGACAGGTGAGCAGAAGGGTATTAATTTTCTTGAGGGCTTGGGAATCCTGAAATGGAAACTATAGGTCTTTAAATGTCTCTGCAACTTGACATCCCTCTTTGGAACTCAACAAATCCTGGATGTCAATCATCCATACTGAGGACAGCTTAAGATGACTGGTAGTCATGATGGCAGGATGACTAGATTTCTGAGCATGTGAGAAACGTCCATGTAAACGCAGTATAAATTCTCTTTCAATATCACAAACCTTTGAAGGCCAACAGTTCCGAGTCTCCCTTCCCATGATGCCAACCTGGTGGGACCTACAGGGACCTGGCCACCCAGGAGGTGGCACCTTGTTTGGACTTTTCTGCACAGATCCTTAGCAATGAGGAACCAACTGCCAACCAGAATCTCTGGCTTTTTTCAGGGGTGAGGTTATGAGTGACTTTTCATTATCTGCATGGGTTAGCTTTTTAAACAGTGTACACCATTTCTATAATTCTGAAAATGTTTTAAAATTCTGTCATCATGTCAATTTTATCCATTCTACCTCTGAATGAACTTGATCTGTTCCTCAATAATCCTCCCCATATCAGATGTAGAGTAGACCGAGTGGAAATGTGAGGAAAACCAAACTAAATTTGTTTTAGCACATGATAAACTACCAAGTGGTCAAGGGCCATTCTCATGCTTTATGGATTGGATTTTTAATCAGAGCTCACTGGAATTGGAGCAGGATCAATATTTTATCTGGTTTATTTGATTTTTAATGATGGTAACTTCTACCCAGGTGACATAGTAGTGGTGGCCTGGTTTCCCCTCCTCCCCATATTCCACAGCTTTTGCCCACTTTCATCCTTGACTGATATAATGGCACTATTGGAGACTGTTTTTAAACAGGGTGCTAGAGTGAATACACTTCTTTGATTAAACTAAAGCCTTTGACTGTGTGGATCACAACAAACTGTGGAAACGTCTTGTAGAGATGGAAATACCAGGCCACCTTACCTGTCTCCTAAGAAACTTATATACAGGTCAAGAAGCAACAGCTGGAAATCAGATATGAAGCAATGGGATTGGTTCAAAATTGGGAAGGAAATATGACAAGGCTATATATTGTCACCATGCTTATTTAACTCCTGTGCAGAGTCCATCATGTAAAATGCTGGGCTGGATGAATCATAAGCTGGAATCAAAATTGCTGGGAGAAATATCAACAACCTCAGATATGCAGATGGTACCACTCTAATGGCAGAAAACAGAGGAACTGGGCCTCTTGATAAGGGTGAAAGAGGAGAATGAAAAAGCTGACTTGAATAGAAACGTCCATGTAAAGTTTCTCTTTCAATATCACAAACCTTTGAAGGCCAACAGTTCCGAGTCTCCTTCCCATGATGCCAACCTGGTGGGACCTACAGGGACCTGGCCACCCAGGAGGTGGCACCTTGTTTGGACTTTTCTGCACAGATCCTTAGCAATGAGGAACCAACTGCCAACCAGAATCTCTGGCTTTTTTCAGGGGTGAGGTTATGAGTGACTTTTCATTATCTGCATGGGTTAGCTTTTTAAACAGTGTACACCATTTCTATAATTCTGAAAATGTTTTAAAATTCTGTCATCATGTCAATTTTATCCATTCTACCTCTGAATGAACTTGATCTGTTCCTCAATAATCCTCCCCATATCAGATGTAGAGTAGACCGAGTGGAAATGTGAGGAAAACCAAACTAAATTTGTTTTAGCACATGATAAACTACCAAGTGGTCAAGGGCCATTCTCATGCTTTATGGATTGGATTTTTAATCAGAGCTCACTGGAATTGGAGCAGGATCAATATTTTATCTGGTTTATTTGATTTTTAATGATGGTAACTTCTACCCAGGTGACATAGTAGTGGTGGCCTGGTTTCCCCTCCTCCCCATATTCCACAGCTTTTGCCCACTTTCATCCTTGACTGATATAATGGCACTATTGGAGACTGTTTTTAAACAGGGTGCTAGAGTGAATACACTTCTTTGATTAAACTAAAGCCTTTGACTGTGTGGATCACAACAAACTGTGGAAACGTCTTGTAGAGATGGAAATACCAGGCCACCTTACCTGTCTCCTAAGAAACTTATATACAGGTCAAGAAGCAACAGCTGGAAATCAGATATGAAGCAATGGGATTGGTTCAAAATTGGGAAGGAAATATGACAAGGCTATATATTGTCACCATGCTTATTTAACTCCTGTGCAGAGTCCATCATGTAAAATGCTGGGCTGGATGAATCATAAGCTGGAATCAAAATTGCTGGGAGAAATATCAACAACCTCAGATATGCAGATGGTACCACTCTAATGGCAGAAAACAGAGGAACTGGGCCTCTTGATAAGGGTGAAAGAGGAGAATGAAAAAGCTGACTTGAAACTCACCAGTCAAAAAAACTAAGACCGGAGGGGGCCAAGATGGCGGAGGAATGAGGGGAAGATTTCACCAGCTCCCCAACAGAATCACCAGAACTAATCAAGAAATGAAACACCAACAACAAACCAGCCGCTAAACAACAGAAGAACTCCTTAGATCTGTGAGGGTCGAAGAGTGAAGAGCCAGAACTTTCCCGGAGCTCCTGTTCTGAGCACCCTCTATCCCAAACCCCACGCGGACTGGCGGAAAGCGCGCTAGGAAGTGCTCTAGAAGAGAGCCTGAGAAAAGCGTTGGAGGTTGGGGGGGGTGGGGCGGGGGAGAAGGCCACACTCAGCGCGAAAATTCCGACCGAATCACTGGCAGAAACGAAAATCACGACTTTCCGCCAGATGAAAGCCGCGCGGTGCAGCCGAACGAAAGCCGCGCTGCTCCGTCTGGCGCCCGATAAATATTTCCTATCTTCCTGTCTCCACTATTCTCTTCCAGCTGCACTAAACAATACAACACACTAACGTTTGCTACCTAACCCTATAAAATCCTTCCAAGACGAATCTATTCCTTCTCATTACCCATATACTCTCCTCCTCCTCACCCCCAACACATGTCCTAGTTAAAAATTGCTCTCATTGTAATTATCCAAGCCAGGACCTTGCCCTGGATCTATTTTTCCAGGCACTATTTTAATTAATTCACAGCTTAATGGGCAAGTATCATCTTTGATTGCGTGGTTTGCCAGAAAGATTTTCTATGCTTTATCTCTGTAAGACTGGTCAGTTGCGGATATTGCTGTGTAGGTATGTATATCTTATGGTTATGATAGAAAACATCTGCATGCTTTTATGACTGTCACCCATCAGGGATGCACCTCTTGTACCTCAGATGCTAGTATTTGAGCTAATATCACTGAATACCATAGCAAACCAGACATAGAGCCTACACCTCCTGACCAATCATCAAACCAAGGATCCTCAGAGCGGAAGCCCTGATTCCAAGAAACCACACTATCAAAGAACATACAACACTAGAGATTATTCACCTGTAAACAAGACAACACCATCCAAGACACAAACCACTGAACCCTTCTACAAGGACAGAAACCTAAAGAAAGGGAGATTTCAACTGAGAAGCCTGGTGGGAAAAGGAACTCCACACACCCAGACACACACAAAGAAACAAAAATTAACCTAATAATGAAACGACAGAGAAACACTGCACAAATGAAGGACCAAGCTAGAGAAACACAGCTTCAAATGACAGAGGAGGAGATAGACAAATTATCTGAAAGAGAATTCAGAAAAGCTATACTAATGAGGATGCAAAACACCAAAAACAGAATATTAGAGGAAATTAGTGCACTGAGAAGAGACATGCAAGAAACGAAAAATAAGCAGAAACGAAAAAATAGAGACAACCAACTCAATTGCTGAACTCAAAAATACTATAGAAGGTCTCAACAGTAGAGTATCAGAGGCTGAAGAATGGATAAGTGAGCTGGAAGACAGAATGGTGGAAATAAGTGCTGAAGAACAGAACAAAACTGAAAGAATTAAAAGAACTGAGGAGAGCATCAAAGACCTATGGGACAATATCAAATGCACCAACATTAGAATTATAGGAGTTCCAGAAGAAGAAGAGGAGAAGAAAGGCTATGAAAAAATTCTTGAAGAGGTTATAGTGGAAAACTTCCCCAGCATGGGAAAGGAAATAGTCAACCAAGTCCAAGAAGCACAAAGAGTTCCACACAGGATAAACCCTAGAAGAAACACACCAAGGCACATTCTAATCAAACTAACACAAACCAAATATAAAGACAGAATACTAAAAGCAGCTAGGAACAAACAACAATAACATATAAAGGAAACCCCATACGTCTAACTGCGGATCTCTCAACAGAAACCCTGCAGGCCAGAAGAGAATGGCAAGACACATTTAAACAGCTAAAAGAGAATAACCTCCAACCAAGAATTCTCTACCCAGCAAGAATCTCATTCAGAATTGATGGTGAAATCAAAAGCTTCACAGATAAGCAAAAACTAAAAGAATTCTGTACCACAAAACCAGCCCTACAACAAGTGTTAAAGGGCCTGATATAGCCAATAAATCCAAGAGTAGGAGAAGCCCTACAAATCAAACCCCAAATTTCTAAGAAGATGACAATAGGAATAATTATTTTGAACGTAAATGGACTAAATACTCCAACCAAACGACACAGGCTAGCTGAATGGATCCAGAAGCAAGACCCATATATATGCTGTTTAAAAGAGACCCACTTCAGACCTAGAGACACTCATAGACTGAAAGTGAGAGGCTGGAAAAAGATATTCCATGCAAATGGAAATCAAAAGAAAGCTGGGGTAGCAATCCTCAGATCAGACAAAATAGATTTTAAAGAAGATTCTAAGACACAAGGCAGGTCACTACATCATGATTAAGGGATCTATCCAAGAGGAAGACATAACAGTCATGAATATCTATGCACCCAACACAGGGGCACCTCAGTACATAAGACAGATACTTTCAGACATAAAAGAAGAAATCAACAATAACACAGTAATAGTGAGAGACTTTAACACTCCTCTCACACCAATGGACAGATCATCCAAACAGAAAATTAATAAAGAAACACAAGCCTTAAATGCCATACTAGAAGAAATGGACCTCATCGATATCTTTAGGACGTTCCATCCAAAAGCAGAAGAATATACTTTCTTCTCAAGTGCTCATGGAACATTCTCCAGGATGTCAAACCTAAAAGTCCAGAAGCAGGGTTATAGTGGAAAACTTCCCCAGCATGGGAAAGGAAATAGTCAACCAAGTCCAAGAAGCACAAAGAGTTCCACACAGGATAAACCCTAGAAGAAACACACCAAGGCACATTCTAATCAAACTAACACAAACCAAATATAAAGACAGAATACTAAAAGCAGCTAGGAACAAACAACAATAACATATAAAGGAAACCCCATACGTCTAACTGCGGATCTCTCAACAGAAACCCTGCAGGCCAGAAGAGAATGGCAAGACACATTTAAACAGCTAAAAGAGAATAACCTCCAACCAAGAATTCTCTACCCAGCAAGAATCTCATTCAGAATTGATGGTGAAATCAAAAGCTTCACAGATAAGCAAAAACTAAAAGAATTCTGTACCACAAAACCAGCCCTACAACAAGTGTTAAAGGGCCTGATATAGCCAATAAATCCAAGAGTAGGAGAAGCCCTACAAATCAAACCCCAAATTTCTAAGAAGATGACAATAGGAATAATTATTTTGAACGTAAATGGACTAAATACTCCAACCAAACGACACAGGCTAGCTGAATGGATCCAGAAGCAAGACCCATATATATGCTGTTTAAAAGAGACCCACTTCAGACCTAGAGACACTCATAGACTGAAAGTGAGAGGCTGGAAAAAGATATTCCATGCAAATGGAAATCAAAAGAAAGCTGGGGTAGCAATCCTCAGATCAGACAAAATAGATTTTAAAGAAGATTCTAAGACACAAGGCAGGTCACTACATCATGATTAAGGGATCTATCCAAGAGGAAGACATAACAGTCATGAATATCTATGCACCCAACACAGGGGCACCTCAGTACATAAGACAGATACTTTCAGACATAAAAGAAGAAATCAACAATAACACAGTAATAGTGAGAGACTTTAACACTCCTCTCACACCAATGGACAGATCATCCAAACAGAAAATTAATAAAGAAACACAAGCCTTAAATGCCATACTAGAAGAAATGGACCTCATCGATATCTTTAGGACGTTCCATCCAAAAGCAGAAGAATATACTTTCTTCTCAAGTGCTCATGGAACATTCTCCAGGATAGACCACATCTTGGGCCACAAATCTAACCTCAGTCAATTCAAGAAAACTGAAATTATATCAACCATCTTCTCAGACCACAATGCAATGAGACTAGAGATCAACTACTGGAAAAAACCGCTAAAAACACAAGCACATGGAGATTAAACAATACATACCTAAAAAACCAACTGATTACTGAGGAAATCAAAAGGAGAAATTAAACAATTCTTAAAAGAAAATGGCAATGAACATACGACCGTGCAAAACCTATGGGATACTGCAAAAGCAGTAAAAAAAGCAAATTTCCCTAAGAGGGAAATTTATAGCAATACAATCCCACCTCAAGAACCTAGGAAAATATGAAGCAGATGACCTAACCCTCCACTTAAAACAATTGGAGAAAGAAAAACAAAAACACCCTGAAGCCAGCAGAAGAAGAGAAATCATAAGGATCAGAGCAGAAATAAATGAGAAAGAAATGAAAGAAACAATAGTAGAGATAAATAAAACAAAAAGCTGGTTCTTTGAAAAGGTAAACAAAATTGACAAGCCACTGGCCTGACTCATCAAGAGAGAGAGAGAGAAGAACCAGATCAACAAAATCAAAAATGAAAAAGGAGAGATTACAACAGAGAATGTGGAAATCCAAAGGATTCTAAGAGACTATTAGGAACAACTCTATGGCAACAAAATGGACAACCTGGAAGAAATGGACAGTTTCTTGGGGAAGATTAATCTCCCCAGACTGAGACAGGAAGAAACAGAAACTTTGAACAACCCAATCACAAGCTCAGAAATCGAATTTGTGATTAAAAATCTACCCCAAAATAAAAGCCCAGGGCCAGATGGTTTCACAGCTGAATTCTACCAAACATTTAAAGAAGAGCTAATGCCTGTCCTTCTAAAACTCTTCCAAAAAACTGCACAGGAAGGAAAACTTCCAAACACATTCTACGAGGCCACCATCACCCTGATACCAAAACCAGGCAAAGACAACACAAAAAAGGAAAACTATAAGCCAATTTCACTGATGAATTTAGATGCCAAGATCCTCAACAAAATCCTAGCAAACAGAATTCAACGACACATCAAAAAACTCATACATCATGATCAAGTCGAGTTCATCTCAGGCATTCAAGGATTCTTCAATATCCACAAATCAATCAATGTGATACACCATATCAACAAACTGAGAGACAAAAATCACATGATCATCTCAATAGATGCAGAAAAAGCCTTCAACAAAGTACAACATCCATTTATGATAAAAACTCTTCAGCAAATGGGCATAGAAGGAACCTATTTCAACATAATAAAAGTCATATATGAGAAGCCTACAGTGAACATTATTCTCAACGGTGAAAAACTGAAAGCATTCCCTCTAAGATCAGGAACGAGACAGGGGTGTCCACTTTCACCACTATTATTCAACATAGTCCTGAAAGTTCTAGCAACAGCAATAAGAGAAGAGAAAGAAATCAAAGGAATCCAGATTGGAAAGGAAGAAGTCAAGCTCTCTCTTTTTGCAGACGACATGATATTATACATAGACAACCCCAAAGACACTATTACAAAGCTACTAGAGCTAATCAATGAATTCAGCAAAGTCTCAGGATATAAAATCAACACACAGAAATCACTGGCATTCCTATATACAAACAATGAAAAATCAGAAAATGAAATCAAAAAGGCAATCCCTTTCACCATTGCAACCAAAAGAATCAAATATCTAGGAATAAACCTACCCAAAGAAACAAAAGATTTGTACACAGAAAATTATAAGACACTCATGAGAGAAATTAAAGAAGACTTAAAGAGATGGAGAGATATTCCATGTTCCTGGGTCAGAAGAATCAATATTGTGAAAATGACCATACTACCGAATATCATCTACAGATTCAATGCAATACCTATCCAACTACCATTGACATTTTTCACAGAACTAGACCAAAGAATAACACAGTTCATATGGAAGTACAAAAGACCTCGAATAGCCAAAGCAGTCCTCAGAAAAAACAGAGCTGGAGGAATCAGCCTCCCTAACTTCAGACTCTACTACAAAGCAACAGTCATCAAGACAGTATGGTACTGGCACAAAAATCGAGAACCCTACTATGGGTACCTTATTTGAAAAACAAAATCCTAGCAAACAGAATTCAACGACACATCAAAAAACTCATACATCATGATCAAGTCGAGTTCATCTCAGGCATTCAAGGATTCTTCAATATCCACAAATCAATCAATGTGATACACCATATCAACAAACTGAGAGACAAAAATCACATGATCATCTCAATAGATGCAGAAAAAGCCTTCAACAAAGTACAACATCCATTTATGATAAAAACTCTTCAGCAAATGGGCATAGAAGGAACCTATTTCAACATAATAAAAGTCATATATGAGAAGCCTACAGTGAACATTATTCTCAACGGTGAAAAACTGAAAGCATTCCCTCTAAGATCAGGAACGAGACAGGGGTGTCCACTTTCACCACTATTATTCAACATAGTCCTGAAAGTTCTAGCAACAGCAATAAGAGAAGAGAAAGAAATCAAAGGAATCCAGATTGGAAAGGAAGAAGTCAAGCTCTCTCTTTTTGCAGACGACATGATATTATACATAGACAACCCCAAAGACACTATTACAAAGCTACTAGAGCTAATCAATGAATTCAGCAAAGTCTCAGGATATAAAATCAACACACAGAAATCACTGGCATTCCTATATACAAACAATGAAAAATCAGAAAATGAAATCAAAAAGGCAATCCCTTTCACCATTGCAACCAAAAGAATCAAATATCTAGGAATAAACCTACCCAAAGAAACAAAAGATTTGTACACAGAAAATTATAAGACACTCATGAGAGAAATTAAAGAAGACTTAAAGAGATGGAGAGATATTCCATGTTCCTGGGTCAGAAGAATCAATATTGTGAAAATGACCATACTACCGAATATCATCTACAGATTCAATGCAATACCTATCCAACTACCATTGACATTTTTCACAGAACTAGACCAAAGAATAACACAGTTCATATGGAAGTACAAAAGACCTCGAATAGCCAAAGCAGTCCTCAGAAAAAACAGAGCTGGAGGAATCAGCCTCCCTAACTTCAGACTCTACTACAAAGCAAGTCATCAAGACAGTATGGTACTGGCACAAAAACAGAACTATAGATCAATGGAACAAGATCGAGAACCCAGAGATCAACCCACGCACCTATGGGTACCTTATTTTTGACAAAGGAGGAGAAACTGTAAAATGGGACAAAGACAGCCTCTTCAACAAGTGGTGCTGGGAGAATTGGACAGCTACATGCACAAAAATGAAGTTGGAACATTCCCTGACACCATACACTAAGACCAACTCAAAATGGATTAAAGACATAAATGTAAGACCAGAAACCATCAAACTCTTAGAGGAGAATATAGGCAAAACCCTCAAGGACATAAATCAAAGCAAGATCTTCTCTGACCCAGCAACTAAAATAGTGGAACTGAAAAGAAAAATGAACATGTGGGACCTCATGAAACTTAAAAGCTTTTGTACAGCAAAAGAAATTATGAAAAAGCTGAACAGACACCCCACAGAGTGGGAGAAAATCATAGCAAATGAAACAACAGACAAAGAATTCATCTCCAAAATCTACAAGCAACTCAGACAACTCAGCACAGGAAAAACGAATAACCCAATCGAAAAATGGGAAAAAGATCTAAAGAGCTGCCTCTCCAAAGAGGACATACAGGTGGCCCAAAAGCACATGAAACGATGCTCAACCTCACTTATTATTAGAGAAATGCAAATTAAAACCACAATGAGATACCACCTCACACCCGTCAGAATGGCCATCATCAATAAATCTGCAGACAATAAATGCTGGAGAGGGTGTGGAGAAAAGGGAACCCTCTTGCATTGCTATTGGGAATGTCAATTGATACAGCCTCTATGGAAGACAGTATGGAGATTTTTTTAAAAACTAAAAATAGAAGCACCCTACGACCCAGCAATCTCACTACTAGGCCTATATCCTGATGAAATCAAAACTGAAAGAAGCACCTGTATCCCAATGTTCATTGCAGCTGTCTATACAATAGCCAGAACATGGAAGCAACCTAGATGTCCATCGGTGAATGAATGGATACAGAAGCCTTGGTACATATATACGATGGAATACTACTCAGCTGTTAAAAGAAATGCAGAATACTCAGTCCTAATGAAGTGGCTAGCTCCAGAACCTATCGTAAAAAAATGAAGTAAGTCGAAAAGAGAAAGACAAGGACTTCCCTGGTGGTCCAGTGGGTAAGGACACCGCCTTGCAGTGCAAGGGGCGCCGGTTCGATCCCTGGCCTGGGAAGATCCCACGTGCCACGGAGTGGCTGGACTGATGTGTCCAATTACCGAGCCGGAGCTCTGAAGCACATGCGCCAGAGCCTGTTCTCTGCGACAACAGAGGCCACCGCGATGGGAGGCCCACACGGGCCAAAGAACAAAGATGGATGAAAATGGACAAATGAAAGACCAATAGAAGTGGCCTGCCTGCTCTCCTCCCTCCCCACCCCACCCCTACCAAAATAAATAAATAAATAAATCTTTAAAAAAAAAAAAGAAAGACAAGTACAGTATACTAACTCATATATATGGAATCTAGTAAGATGGTCTTGATAACACACGCAGCGAACTCATGGAAAAACAGACAGAGAATAGACCTATGGACATTGTGGGGAACAAACAGTGAGGGGGAGGCATAGAGGAAGTAACATGGAAACCTATACTCTCACGTGTGGAAAAGATAGCTATTATCATTGTGCTAAGGGAATAGGAGTGCTTACAATGGCTTGGGGCGATGGTCCAGAGGGGTGGGAGGGGGGGGAACTGGGGGAGGGGACCAGAGATATGTATATGAATGATCTGGGAACATACATGTCAGTGAACAACAAAACTCTGTAAAATCTTTAAAATAAAGACTTAAAAATTAAAAAGAAAAAAAAAAAAAAAACTAAGACCATGGGAGCTGGTTCCATAATTCATGGCAAATAGAAGTGAGAAAAGTGCAGTGACAGATTTTTTTCTCTTGAGCTCCAAAATCACTGTGGACAGTGACTGTAGCCATGAAATTAAAAAGCAGTTACTCCTAAAAGGAAAGCTATGTTAAACATAGATATGTTAAGATAGCATATTAAAAAGCAAAGCCTTTCTTTGCCAACAAAAGCCAGAACATGGAAGCAACCTAGATGTCCATCGGTGAATGAATGGATACAGAAGCCTTGGTACATATATACGATGGAATACTACTCAGCTGTTAAAAGAAATGCAGAATACTCAGTCCTAATGAAGTGGCTAGCTCCAGAACCTATCGTAAAAAAATGAAGTAAGTCGAAAAGAGAAAGACAAGGACTTCCCTGGTGGTCCAGTGGGTAAGGACACCGCCTTGCAGTGCAAGGGGCGCCGGTTCGATCCCTGGCCTGGGAAGATCCCACGTGCCACGGAGTGGCTGGACTGATGTGTCCAATTACCGAGCCGGAGCTCTGAAGCACATGCGCCAGAGCCTGTTCTCTGCGACAACAGAGGCCACCGCGATGGGAGGCCCACACGGGCCAAAGAACAAAGATGGATGAAAATGGACAAATGAAAGACCAATAGAAGTGGCCTGCCTGCTCTCCTCCCTCCCCACCCCACCCCTACCAAAATAAATAAATAAATAAATCTTTAAAAAAAAAAAAGAAAGACAAGTACAGTATACTAACTCATATATATGGAATCTAGTAAGATGGTCTTGATAACACACGCAGCGAACTCATGGAAAAACAGACAGAGAATAGACCTATGGACATTGTGGGGAACAAACAGTGAGGGGGAGGCATAGAGGAAGTAACATGGAAACCTATACTCTCACGTGTGGAAAAGATAGCTATTATCATTGTGCTAAGGGAATAGGAGTGCTTACAATGGCTTGGGGCGATGGTCCAGAGGGGTGGGAGGGGGGGGAACTGGGGGAGGGGACCAGAGATATGTATATGAATGATCTGGGAACATACATGTCAGTGAACAACAAAACTCTGTAAAATCTTTAAAATAAAGACTTAAAAATTAAAAAGAAAAAAAAAAAAAAACTAAGACCATGGGAGCTGGTTCCATAATTCATGGCAAATAGAAGTGAGAAAAGTGCAGTGACAGATTTTTTTCTCTTGAGCTCCAAAATCACTGTGGACAGTGACTGTAGCCATGAAATTAAAAAGCAGTTACTCCTAAAAGGAAAGCTATGTTAAACATAGATATGTTAAGATAGCATATTAAAAAGCAAAGCCTTTCTTTGCCAACAAAGGTCCATATAGTCCAAGCTGTGGTTTTTCCAATAGTCACATACGGATGTGAGAACTGCACCATGAAGAAGGCTGAGCACTGAAGAAATGATACTTTCAAATTGTGGTACTGAAGAATCTTGAGAGTTCCTTGGACTGCATAGAGATCAAATCAGTTGATTCTAAAGGAGGTCAACCCTGAATATTCATCGGAAGGACTGATGTTGAAGTTGAAGCTCCAACACTTTGGCCACCTGTTAAGAGTCAACTCATTGGAAAAGATGCTGGGAAAGACTAAAGGCAAAAGGAGAAGGGAGTGGCAGAGAATGAGATGGTTGGATGGCATCACCAACTCAATGGAAATGAGTTTGAGCAAACTCTGGCAGATGGTGAAGGACAGGGAAACCTGGCGTGCTATAGTCCATGGGATCACAAAGAGTTGAACACAACATAGTGAATGAACAGCAACAGAGTAAATGCCAGGAGCTTGGAGAACTGACACAGGGTCTATGAAGGAACATCTTGTCAAACACTGTCCTTGCAGTGCTTCCCTGACCTTCTCCCAGGGCTTCTACTTGGATGCACAGGTGCCAGAATCTTCAGAGTTGTCCTTCCCTCTAGACTTTCCTGCACCCTTGGTCCATAGGCTCCAAGAGTATTCCCTCAGAGATTATAGCCCCTGGAGAGCAATAGAAGAAGTGGTTAGAGCTGTCTTTAAATAACCAATGGTACATGTGGAGAAAGTATTGTCAAACTTCAGGTTGTTTACAAGGTACAACTTTGTTGATGCCTAGTACTGTCAACTGACATTTCTTGTGAGGTTTCCTGGGCTTGAATTCTTTGCCCTCATTCACAACAAGAGCCCCTGTGAATCTGTGAATCTTGGAGGGTCTGAAAGCAGAGGGTAGAGACGCATGTGGTTGCTTTCATATAGACAGGTCACTTGGTGCCCATTTCCTTTCTTAATGTCCTTCGGCTCCAGCTTCTTCATGAAGGCAGAGGACTCTGTCTGGATCCTCTCTAATAGGGTGGCGTGGGATTTAGGGATCAAGAGCTGGATCCTTTTACATCTCATTCACTTTGTTTATGAAATCTTCACTTCTACCTGCCTCCTTCTTTGACAGCATAAAATCTTGCAGTTAAGGAGTTAGCAAAACTGTAAGAAAACAATTTATAGTACTCTGTAAAGTAAAATACACCAGTATCCCCAGGCTAAGTAATAAATGGGTAACATCCAATTTAAATCATCTTTTTTCTCTCTCTTTTTCTTGCTCCTATAATATGTGTGTTTGTGTTTGATTAATTGGACCAGAATTTGGCTTGGGGCAGATGCAGCAGAAGTCTTTATACCTTCTAAAGTCTAGATGGTGAGTTCCTCAAGGGTGTGCACAATCCCCAATCATTTATTCATTCGTTCTTTCAGTTCTCATTGCAAATCAAAAGTACTCCTTGTACTGTCCAAGCCCTGAGAACTCCAGGTCAGCTTTGCAATATAGATATTTAACTAATGACGTGCATAGTTCATGAGTTCTCTGTGTGCTAAGTCACTTCTGTCGTGGCTGACTCTGAGTGACCCTATGGACTGTTTGCCAGGCTCCTCTCCATGGGCTTCTACTTGGATGCACAGGTGCCAGAATCTTCAGAGTTGTCCTTCCCTCTAGACTTTCCTGCACCCTTGGTCCATAGGCTCCAAGAGTATTCCCTCAGAGATTATAGCCCCTGGAGAGCAATAGAAGAAGTGGTTAGAGCTGTCTTTAAATAACCAATGGTACATGTGGAGAAAGTATTGTCAAACTTCAGGTTGTTTACAAGGTACAACTTTGTTGATGCCTAGTACTGTCAACTGACATTTCTTGTGAGGTTTCCTGGGCTTGAATTCTTTGCCCTCATTCACAACAAGAGCCCCTGTGAATCTGTGAATCTTGGAGGGTCTGAAAGCAGAGGGTAGAGACGCATGTGGTTGCTTTCATATAGACAGGTCACTTGGTGCCCATTTCCTTTCTTAATGTCCTTCGGCTCCAGCTTCTTCATGAAGGCAGAGGACTCTGTCTGGATCCTCTCTAATAGGGTGGCGTGGGATTTAGGGATCAAGAGCTGGATCCTTTTACATCTCATTCACTTTGTTTATGAAATCTTCACTTCTACCTGCCTCCTTCTTTGACAGCATAAAATCTTGCAGTTAAGGAGTTAGCAAAACTGTAAGAAAACAATTTATAGTACTCTGTAAAGTAAAATACACCAGTATCCCCAGGCTAAGTAATAAATGGGTAACATCCAATTTAAATCATCTTTTTTCTCTCTCTTTTTCTTGCTCCTATAATATGTGTGTTTGTGTTTGATTAATTGGACCAGAATTTGGCTTGGGGCAGATGCAGCAGAAGTCTTTATACCTTCTAAAGTCTAGATGGTGAGTTCCTCAAGGGTGTGCACAATCCCCAATCATTTATTCATTCGTTCTTTCAGTTCTCATTGCAAATCAAAAGTACTCCTTGTACTGTCCAAGCCCTGAGAACTCCAGGTCAGCTTTGCAATATAGATATTTAACTAATGACGTGCATAGTTCATGAGTTCTCTGTGTGCTAAGTCACTTCTGTCGTGGCTGACTCTGAGTGACCCTATGGACTGTTTGCCAGGCTCCTCTCTCCATGGGTTTCTCCAGGCAAGCATACTGGTAGCTCTTTAGAATTATTTTCAAAACTACTAAAATAAATATAGAGTTCTGTTCCAGGGGCATCTGTCCTGACTAGAGGTAGGTGGGTGGGTGGTCCCAGGGTGACTGAGAAGTAAAGGTTGTGGAGAGCAGAGGGCTGCTGGAAGCATGTTTCAGATGGAGGGAATAGCATACTTCAGCCTCCAGTAAAGGAAAAGCAGATGTCTCTGAAGGCAGTGAGACTCCCTGAGTGACCGACGGGGGTGGGGCTGTCATTCATGGTGGGAAGAGAGGCAGGGCCAGATCCATTTTGGCATGTTTGTCTGAAGTAAGTCTCAAACAGGTATTTAGACCTTTAATCTAAAAGAAGTGTGAAGCCACTACAGCAAGGAAGTGGTACAATTGGTAGGATGTTCTCCTTTTAAGGAGCATTCTGCTTATTGCAGAGAAGATCTCTGAGGTGGGAATGGGGGCCAGTTAGGATCAACCTAACTGGTTCCGGAGGGGAGAGGGGCTTGGAGCTTGATGGAGGAGGTGGAAATGCTAAGAAGCAGATGGATCGCGAATGGCTAAGAGGAAGCAGAGAGTGAACTGGTTAGTTGGTTGGATGTACCAGATGGGTGGGGGGAGAAGGAGGACCAGCAATGGGGTTCCCAATGGGAGATCTGCTGGGTGAGGAACCCTTATGGAGTCAGGGTCGAGAATCAGTCCTTTTGCACTGTTTCGGGGGCTCTGAGAAGTTCCAGCAGATGCCGCATTTGGACTTCAAAGGGGTGAAGGGAAAAAATGCTGGCCCCAGGAATATAGGAGCGTTTGGGCCAGCCTGGGAGTGGTCACATTAGGGAAATGTTGCAGTCAGAATTTCCAAAGTGAGTATCTCTGCTTTTTGTTCTTTCAGTTCTCATTGCAAATCAAAAGTACTCCTTGTACTGTCCAAGCCCTGAGAACTCCAGGTCAGCTTTGCAATATAGATATTTAACTAATGACGTGCATAGTTCATGAGTTCTCTGTGTGCTAAGTCACTTCTGTCGTGGCTGACTCTGAGTGACCCTATGGACTGTTTGCCAGGCTCCTCTCTCCATGGGTTTCTCCAGGCAAGCATACTGGTAGCTCTTTAGAATTATTTTCAAAACTACTAAAATAAATATAGAGTTCTGTTCCAGGGGCATCTGTCCTGACTAGAGGTAGGTGGGTGGGTGGTCCCAGGGTGACTGAGAAGTAAAGGTTGTGGAGAGCAGAGGGCTGCTGGAAGCATGTTTCAGATGGAGGGAATAGCATACTTCAGCCTCCAGTAAAGGAAAAGCAGATGTCTCTGAAGGCAGTGAGACTCCCTGAGTGACCGACGGGGGTGGGGCTGTCATTCATGGTGGGAAGAGAGGCAGGGCCAGATCCATTTTGGCATGTTTGTCTGAAGTAAGTCTCAAACAGGTATTTAGACCTTTAATCTAAAAGAAGTGTGAAGCCACTACAGCAAGGAAGTGGTACAATTGGTAGGATGTTCTCCTTTTAAGGAGCATTCTGCTTATTGCAGAGAAGATCTCTGAGGTGGGAATGGGGGCCAGTTAGGATCAACCTAACTGGTTCCGGAGGGGAGAGGGGCTTGGAGCTTGATGGAGGAGGTGGAAATGCTAAGAAGCAGATGGATCGCGAATGGCTAAGAGGAAGCAGAGAGTGAACTGGTTAGTTGGTTGGATGTACCAGATGGGTGGGGGGAGAAGGAGGACCAGCAATGGGGTTCCCAATGGGAGATCTGCTGGGTGAGGAACCCTTATGGAGTCAGGGTCGAGAATCAGTCCTTTTGCACTGTTTCGGGGGCTCTGAGAAGTTCCAGCAGATGCCGCATTTGGACTTCAGATGAGAGTGCTGAGCTGTCAGAGAAATGTGGGTGTTATTAATTTTCAGATAATTATCAAAGCCATGGGTGGGAATATGGGCCCTCATGTGAATATAGGAGCGTTTGGGCCAGCCTGGGGAGTGGTCACATTAGGGAAAGGGGCCTTGCCCTTTCAGAGCCAAGGAGTACCCTACCTGGGGCTGGCACAGAGCAGACTCTTTGGACATAGAGGCTGAACTCTCTCTTTCCTATTCAAATCTGCTTGGACCTGAGATGGGAAGGTAACCCATGCACCCAGAAAGCAAACTTGCCACTTGCTTTCTGCAGGAACACGTTTGTCAGCAAAGCCTCAGGTTCCACCAGGATTTTGGAGAGCGGACATCACATACCACTTTCTTCTGGAATAAGACCATGCTGATTACTCTCACCACAACTTTGCCTTCAGGGGAATAGGACAGAAAAAAGACAATGAAATACTAGTGAACCAAAGTGGTACCTGGGTTAGGCGGGCACTGGTAGAATACCAGCTGCAGTTTTCCTATGGCTGGCATCTCTGTTCCAATTCTCATTTTTGACATGGTTTGTCTGTTTGAAGTGGCGATGGTGTGATCCATGGCTGCCATTTGGGTGATACACGGCAGGGGGATGGGGCTTCCTCACGAACCTTTCACATCCAAGTAAATGCCTGAGTGCATAAAGGTGCTGAGATAAATCAGTGACATTTTCAGCAATTTATACATCTGGTTGCATTGTGGTTGTGAGGGTTTTATGAGTGGAGCATACCCAAGGATGCTTTTGGGTGGTTTTCTCAGACAGCCGGGGGATCAGAACTCTCCCTCCCTGCAGATTCCATGCCAAATCTTTTGTTTCCCTTGAAAGTCCGGGGCCAGTTAGGATCAACCTAACTGGTTCCGGAGGAGGCTTGGAGCTTGATGGAGGAGGTGGAAATGCTAAGGGGCTCTGAGAAGGGGGTTTTAACCAGATGGGTGGGAGAAGGAGGACCAGCAATGGGGTTCCCAATGGGAGATCTGCTGGGTGAGGAACCCTTATGGAGTCAGGGTCGAGAATCAGTCCTTTTGCACTGTTTCGGGGCTCTGAGAAGTTCCAGCAGATGCCATTTGGACTTCAGATGAGAGTGCTGAGCTGTCAGAGAAATGTGGGTGTTATTAATTTTCAGATAATTATCAAAGCCATGGGTGGGAATATGGGCCCTCATGTGAATATAGGAGCGTTTGGGCCAGCCTGGGGAGTGGTCACATTAGGGAAAGGGGCCTTGCCCTTTCAGAGCCAAGGAGCACCCTACCTGGGGCTGGCACAGAGCAGACTCTTTGGACATAGAGGCTGAACTCTCTCTTTCCTATTCAAATCTGCTTGGACCTGAGATGGGAAGGTAACCCATGCACCCAGAAAGCAAACTTGCCACTTGCTTTCTGCAGGAACACGTTTGTCAGCAAAGCCTCAGGTTCCACCAGGATTTTGGAGAGCGGACATCACATACCACTTTCTTCTGGAATAAGACCATGCTGATTACTCTCACCACAACTTTGCCTTCAGGGGAATAGGACAGAAAAAAGACAATGAAATACTAGTGAACCAAAGTGGTACCTGGGTTAGGCGGGCACTGGTAGAATACCAGCTGCAGTTTTCCTATGGCTGGCATCTCTGTTCCAATTCTCATTTTTGACATGGTTTGTCTGTTTGAAGTGGCGATGGTGTGATCCATGGCTGCCATTTGGGTGATACACGGCAGGGGGATGGGGCTTCCTCACGAACCTTTCACATCCAAGTAAATGCCTGAGTGCATAAAGGTGCTGAGATAAATCAGTGACATTTTCAGCAATTTATACATCTGGTTGCATTGTGGTTGTGAGGGTTTTATGAGTGGAGCATACCCAAGGATGCTTTTGGGTGGTTTTCTCAGACAGCCGGGGGATCAGAACTCTCCCTCCCTGCAGATTCCATGCCAAATCTTTGTTTCCTGAAAGATTCTCACCCCTTAAACATTAAAAATCCAGGTTAAAATAATTCTGCTTGCTGCAGTTGTTCCTTTTTTTTCCTTTTTCAAATTGAGTAAGATCCAGGGCTTCCCTGGTAGTCCAGAGGTTAAGACCTCACAAAGGGTATAGGTTGGATCCCTGGTGAGGGAGCTAAGATCCCACAGGCCTCGCAGTCAAAAAACCAAACCATACAAAAGAAGCAATACGGTGACAAATTCAGTAAAGACTTTAGAAAATGGTCCACAGCGAAAAAGAAAAAAAGAAATCTTAAAAAAAATATATCATGAGCCTCATGTAATCTTTCCTTGTCCTTGTCAATTGCCCAAACCAAGTCTCTTGGTGGGGGAGGGGGCAGAACTTCTTCATGGGGGGAATGTGGCTGCTTTTGTTTGCTTGGGATACACGCTGAGTTAACCTCATTGGACTTTCCCCAGGAATTGATGCGCGTACACGTGGTGGGTCATTATGCTGCTGCACCTGTGTAGTGTGAAGGTCAGTGTGTTTTTCTGATTATAAGAACCCATCCATGTCATTCCATTATAAACCCACTCCACTCATAATGGAATGTGTCTCAGCCCAGAGCCCTCTGTGGTTGCCCAGCCCAGGAACTCTCTCCAGCCCAGCCTCAACATTTGAGATCCATTACCCACCCCTCCCCCACTGCCTGCATCTCCCCCCGCCCCAAATTTGTGCTCCATTTTGAGATGATGTTCTTTTGCATGTCGCGTTCTTCTTGTGTGATGTGAACGTACAGTTGTCAGAAGTGAATTTGTACCTGGAAGTGAACGCTCTCTGTGGGTCCTTCCAAAATGACAGCTCGGAGCTCTGCTGGGGTGTGGGTAATTACTTGCACTTAATATGGGCACAGAGAAATATGCCTAAAGGCCAGAGCAACGATCTCTCCTGCTGACTCAGAGTGGAGCCAGCCACTGGGAGGTTGCCAGTTCGTTGCAGCGGGCCTCAAGCAGCTGGTGGCTCTCCCAGAAGGTCCTTCTTCCAGATCCCCTCAAACTTCCTTCCAAGTCCGCTGCTGCTCGTATTGCACAGTTTTACAATTTTCAGGGAAAGTTCTGGTTTATGAAAATCACAGTTCGTGTTTACTGGACACTGTGCTTCAGTTTTTGTATTGTATACTTTTATTGCGTGCATTCCTCTCCGCTCGTGGCAATCTGAGGTAGGTACAACCATTGTTTCCAACTTATATATCAGATAACTGGGCCTGAGAGGGCTCAGTCACTGCTCTGAGTCTCCCAGTGGGTCAGTGAGGGGCAGGTATTTAAATGGATTCCAGCCACTGTTGCTTTTAGGGGTTTTGTGATTGCTATACTTTTATTCTGCAGGGAGCTAAGATCCCACAGGCCTCGCAGTCAAAAAACCAAACCATACAAAAGAAGCAATACGGTGACAAATTCAGTAAAGACTTTAGAAAATGGTCCACAGCGAAAAAGAAAAAAAGAAATCTTAAAAAAAATATATCATGAGCCTCATGTAATCTTTCCTTGTCCTTGTCAATTGCCCAAACCAAGTCTCTTGGTGGGGGAGGGGGCAGAACTTCTTCATGGGGGGAATGTGGCTGCTTTTGTTTGCTTGGGATACACGCTGAGTTAACCTCATTGGACTTTCCCCAGGAATTGATGCGCGTACACGTGGTGGGTCATTATGCTGCTGCACCTGTGTAGTGTGAAGGTCAGTGTGTTTTTCTGATTATAAGAACCCATCCATGTCATTCCATTATAAACCCACTCCACTCATAATGGAATGTGTCTCAGCCCAGAGCCCTCTGTGGTTGCCCAGCCCAGGAACTCTCTCCAGCCCAGCCTCAACATTTGAGATCCATTACCCACCCCTCCCCCACTGCCTGCATCTCCCCCCGCCCCAAATTTGTGCTCCATTTTGAGATGATGTTCTTTTGCATGTCGCGTTCTTCTTGTGTGATGTGAACGTACAGTTGTCAGAAGTGAATTTGTACCTGGAAGTGAACGCTCTCTGTGGGTCCTTCCAAAATGACAGCTCGGAGCTCTGCTGGGGTGTGGGTAATTACTTTGCACTTAATATGGGCACAGAGAAATATGCCTAAAGGCCAGAGCAACGATCTCTCCTGCTGACTCAGAGTGGAGCCAGCCACTGGGAGGTTGCCAGTTCGTTGCAGCGGGCCTCAAGCAGCTGGTGGCTCTCCCAGAAGGTCCTTCTTCCAGATCCCCTCAAACTTCCTTCCAAGTCCGCTGCTGCTCGTATTGCACAGTTTTACAATTTTCAGGGAAAGTTCTGGTTTATGAAAATCACAGTTCGTGTTTACTGGACACTGTGCTTCAGTTTTTGTATTGTATACTTTTATTGCGTGCATTCCTCTCCGCTCGTGGCAATCTGAGGTAGGTACAACCATTGTTTCCAACTTATATATCAGATAACTGGGCCTGAGAGGGCTCAGTCACTGCTCTGAGTCTCCCAGTGGGTCAGTGAGGGGCAGGTATTTAAATGGATTCCAGCCTTTCTGAGCTGTCTGAACTTGTTCACGGGCTCTTGTACTTCTCTGGGAGCATGCACTCAGCTGATCTTGAAATGAGGCTGTTGTTTAAAAATAATAAAAGCTTACATCTGCACAGTGCTTCCAAAATATATGAAGCATATCCACATGCGGATTCAGCTCATCCCTGAAATAGCCATGCAGTGAGGAGGAGAAGGCATGAGGATGTTCGGCGAGCATCCTGGTGGTGCCTGGCTGGCAGGAGGATGAGCCGGCCTCCAGCTCAGCCCTTCCTTTCCATCCCACCCTAGGCCACCACTTCCAGAGCACCCAGAAGGGTGCTTTCTTAGTGACTTTTGAGGAGCACATTTAGAGAGAGAGCATTTTATATGTTATATTCAGGAAACAAAATAGGACTTACCCATGTGCTGCTCGATGTCCAGGGGCAGTTGGAGTGCAGTGACTTTACATGCCCTTTTCTTATGGCACATCCCAGTTGATTGTGCTTCAGCAGAGTTGGTTTCTTGAAGTTCACCCAGTTACTCCCACCCCTAGACTTCCCCATTTGGGGAACACTTGACTTTTGCTAAGAGAACACTTTCCTTGGTGTATAGCACTCTTATCTACTTACATTCATCCCCCTGGGATTTCTGAATTTTCTCTTTGTTTGTAAAGATATTCTGAGAAACCTTTTTAAAATATCAAGTAGTTCCCTTGGGTGTATTTAACATTTTGGTAGAATGTCCCCCCTTCTCTCTTTCCAAGACTAATGTCCTTGGAACGTGGGGGCTTGCCTGTCCTGGCGAATCTCAGCTCCTGTGAATTTTCAGATACAAATTGTCCCTTGAAATAAAACTCTCTGAATCTAGTAGTACAGCTAAGTGGGCACGCACATCACCTCAGGGGTTTATTCAGTGATCCAGCAAACACAACTGTCGAGATGTCTCCTCTGACATTTGTGTGAGTGAGCTCTCCCTGATTCACAAGGGAGACGAGACAGTGGTCCCAACAGATGCTCCCAAAGGACACAGTTTGTGAAATGTGAGCATCAACACAATCTCTTGCATGATGATGACACTAGAAACCTGAGGGAGCAGAGTCAGCTGCTTTATTCCCAGGAAATCCTATAGCCCCCTAACTTTTGCCTTTCTTGATTACATCTTCAAAATCTAAAATGATCTCAAGGTTTTCTACACCTTTCCAAGAAGATTCACCATGTTGCAAAATGAGTCTACAGCATTACTAACTGGACTTATAAACCAGAATAGATGAACTGGGGATCATTTAATTGACAATTTAACGTAGCTACCCTTTTCATCCTCTGGAATGATCCTCATCAGGATAAATACTCATCTCTAGAAGAAGATGAAGCATTCATCTTTGGGGGAACACGGTAGGATTCTATGCTAAAACCAGGGGTTCTCAATCAGAGTACATCTCAAACCACTAAGCATAGTTTTGTATGTGGAGCCTGGGCATTATCATTTTTAAAATGTCTAATAGGCACCCCTGGTTGAGAACCACTGGTTGCAACTGGTGGGAACTAAGTGTCTAAGTGTCTGTAAGTAAGAGAATGGAGAAGGAATCTACACAGCAGGTCTTTATTGCTTCAAAGAGGATCTTCTTGCTCAGACAGGTTTCTTGAAACCTCTCGAAGGTCGTTTTTGGAAAAACAAATTTATGACTTATGTGTTACAGTGACCAGCATCTCTGTGTTTGTTGGGTCCCGGGGGACATATATGCTGGTTGTTCACGAGAAAAGTAAAGCCTGGAAGAGAAGAAGAGGAAGAATCAGATCAAGGCTGTTTAACCTGACAGTTTCTTCCAGCCCAGTGAGCAGGCTTTTAGGAGCAATGCCTGCCTGTTTTGAGACACCCATATTGGGTGGGATCAACCAGGCCTGGAATCGTCACGTAGCTCAGTGAACCCTGAACATCTCAAAGGCAAGGTGGACCCAAAGAAGTTGGCAGCTGACAGCTGACACCCTCCCAGCAGCTAGGGAGTGAGTCCTTTCTTAAAGGGCTCTCTGAGCATCTCGTCCGCCACACCCTCCAAGTATTTAAGAAAATCAGTTTTTCTGGGTTTTGCAGAATTTAGTCAGAAGCAGGTGGAGTAGGGAGACGGTGCTAAGGTGTGGTCACTGCTGGAAGTCACTGCCTTATGTGGCGGGAGGGAGGGGAATGGAAGAAAGAGGGAGAAAGCCATGGCTCGTTAAGGTTCTCTGTGGGTCAGTGTGTGTGCTAGGTAGAGAGACTTGGAAGAATAGGCCTTTAAGATTCCAGGAATCTCAATACTTCTTATACAGGAAGTGAATCTCAGAGAGACTGTGTGTTATTCAGGATCACCTAGAGAAAGCAGGGCCCTGGGGTGCCCCAGACTCAGTCCTGAGCTCCACTCAGCTTCCTGTCTATTCCTGACTGCACACCCACAGACCCATGTCTGCTCAGGACTCCTGATATAGAGTGTACCTGGTCTATTGCTTCTCTTTGACCCCAAACTCTATATGCCAAACTCTATATGATAAAGGCATGTTCTGGCTCCATAACTTTTGTGTGTTTGTTATATACTTCAAACTGAAAATAATCTCAGGATTCCTGCACTTTATCCCCACCCCTTTGTGTCCACAGTCAAGAGTTCTGTGTCTAGAATGTATTAGGGGGCAGAGGTGTGAATCCTTGGGTGTCTGAAACCCACAGCCAGCTTCTTCAAATTTCCACTATAGCTCTGTCTGGCTTTTCAGTTACAGTGTCATCCAGGCATAAATGGAAAATGTCATCAGAAGCCTTCAATTCCATCCCACAATTTGTCATCTTGACATCAATAGAAAGTCAGAGTATCATCATTTCTCTACACTTATTGATTTGAAAATTCAGTTAAAAAGCTAACTACTGTCCTCTTCTTTCTCCTCCTCTTTCTCCTCTTCCTCCCCCTTCTCCTCCCTTGTTCCCCCTTCTTCCCATCCTCCTCTTTCTTCTTCTCCTCCCAAAATGGTCTTCAGCATCTAGAGACCTAAGCCACGATACTGCAGTGACTGCTGCAACTAAACCTCCTGCCAGTGAAGCCACAAGCTTTTGACGTTACCAAGTTAGGGACCACCCTAACTAGGGTCCTGTCTAGGCTTTCTCCAGTCATTGACTTGAACTCGGCCCTCCTGGACTATACGAGAAATATGATCCCCACTGCTAACAATTGAGCTGAGTCACCTCGGGCCCTCCTGGAGCATCTCGTCCGCCACACCCTCCAAGTATTTAAGAAAATCAGTTTTTCTGGGTTTTGCAGAATTTAGTCAGAAGCAGGTGGAGTAGGGAGACGGTGCTAAGGTGTGGTCACTGCTGGAAGTCACTGCCTTATGTGGCGGGAGGGAGGGGAATGGAAGAAAGAGGGAGAAAGCCATGGCTCGTTAAGGTTCTCTGTGGGTCAGTGTGTGTGCTAGGTAGAGAGACTTGGAAGAATAGGCCTTTAAGATTCCAGGAATCTCAATACTTCTTATGCAGGAAGTGAATCTCAGAGAGACTGTGTGTTATTCAGGATCACCTAGAGAAAGCAGGGCCCTGGGGTGCCCCAGACTCAGTCCTGAGCTCCACTCAGCTTCCTGTCTATTCCTGACTGCACACCCACAGACCCATGTCTGCTCAGGACTCCTGATATAGAGTGTACCTGGTCTATTGCTTCTCTTTGACCCCAAACTCTATATGCCAAACTCTATATGATAAAGGCATGTTCTGGCTCCATAACTTTTGTGTGTTTGTTATATACTTCAAACTGAAAATAATCTCAGGATTCCTGCACTTTATCCCCACCCCTTTGTGTCCACAGTCAAGAGTTCTGTGTCTAGAATGTATTAGGGGGCAGAGGTGTGAATCCTTGGGTGTCTGAAACCCACAGCCAGCTTCTTCAAATTTCCACTATAGCTCTGTCTGGCTTTTCAGTTACAGTGTCATCCAGGCATAAATGGAAAATGTCATCAGAAGCCTTCAATTCCATCCCACAATTTGTCATCTTGACATCAATAGAAAGTCAGAGTATCATCATTTCTCTACACTTATTGATTTGAAAATTCAGTTAAAAAGCTAACTACTGTCCTCTTCTTTCTCCTCCTCTTTCTCCTCTTCCTCCCCCTTCTCCTCCCTTGTTCCCCCTTCTTCCCATCCTCCTCTTTCTTCTTCTCCTCCCAAAATGGTCTTCAGCATCTAGAGACCTAAGCCACGATACTGCAGTGACTGCTGCAACTAAACCTCCCTGCCAGTGAAGCCACAAGCTTTTGACTTTACCAAGTTAGGGACCACCCTAACTAGGGTCCTGTCTAGGCTTTCTCCAGTCATTGCCTTGAACTCGGCCCTCCTGGACTATACGAGAGAAATATGATCCCCACTGCTAACAATTGAGCTGAGTCATGCCCTTGGCAGAGTGAAGAAACTATGTCAAGGAGACTGATAGCCTTGGATGAGTCTGATAGGGGTCTGACTTGAGAAAGGATGTCTTTTTCCAGGACAGCTTGCCTCTGCCCAACAGGTAATGGGTGCTCCCCCCACCTTGGGGATCATCTGGCGAGCCTGGGGTCTGCCTGTACCTGAAGAGAGAGCTCTGCCACCCATATTTTCCCATTAGAAAGCAGCAGCCTCAGCACAGAGAGAGAACTGCCCTGCTGACTTGCTTACAGCCTGCCCCAATGATGGTTCTGAGCGTCATCCTGACGCAGCAGCCCCGGAGGACCAGGCCGGGCAGGCTCAACCTTTTCTATTAAGTGCGCCCAGCAGGAGCGGAGCTGCAGGCCCAGGGCAAAGCTGAGGCAGTGAACAACTCCTCGGTCTGCTTTAGAAGGGGTCTTGTGTTGAATACATAATCTATCCTGTTCTTTCAAAGTAAGTGCTTTTATATAAGGTCTGGACTGTCTTTTAAACATCTCTCTCTCTTTTTTTAATCTCACTGAACAGGAAATGTATTTCTGGTCCTTTTGTGGACTTAACTTTAGAAAGGGAGCTTGGTAGAGGAAGGATGCTTTTGTGTGAGATTCGAAGATTGGTCTAAACTAGGGCATGCACATGGTGTAGCTATTTCGCGCAGACAGCAGGTGGTAAAAACATGCATGTGTGGCTGACTGTGTCGAGCTTTGCTTATTCTAAGTAGTATATGGTAAATGGTTTTGTTCAAGCGAGTGCCAACTTTATTTGCAGCCAGAGAGGAGATGCCCCTCTTACTGGGGAGTGCCAGATTTAGAACCAGAATTTTCTTTTTCAGCAAGAACTAGAAGTTCCCCAGCGATGTTTTTTTTATCCTCTCGGGCCCGTTTGTGTGCAGCATTCTTAGAGAACGCAGCATTGCTGAGGTCCTGCTCCAGTCTCAGCAGAGCCCCTTGTGTCAGCAGACGCGGGTCCCGGGTCTGTTTGCTCAGCTCTGCTTCCTTAATGAAAGTTCTTGTTTTATATGACTTCAAACAATAAGTCAGGATTTTCATGATCACAGCTAAACATACACCATGAGTGGATGTGTATTTGCCTTTTTCTCTTGCAGACTTTTTTTGAACAAAGTAGAAGTAGGCTTTAGGATTTCTGTTGTTCTTCTTTCGGGATAGAGATTATCCTGGGTCACCCAAAGCAGCATCGAGAACCCCTAGAAATTGGGCATCAGACTCTGAAATAAGGGCCCTATGACCCAAGCTCATCCTGACTTTGATGTTTCAGATGGAGGCATGGGTCAGTCATTTGTTATTCACTGAGCGTCTATTAATTAAGTGCCTAGTATGAATCGAATGTGGTTGAGGTGTGGGAGAGACAACCCAGAGTAGACAGAGAAGCCCCTGCCATTGTGAAGGATTCGTTCTGGTTGAGAGGAGGGGGTTGTCAGAAGGTGAAAATCACAAATAAGTTTATAATGTGTTTTCAGGAATGGAGAGGGGTCGGAAGAAAGAGCAAGGTAAGGATGTATGGGGGTGAGAGGGGCTGGGGACACCCTGTGTTCCTGCGCTCTGCCACTGCACTCCCACCTCTGGGTTCAGTCTCTGAAAACCTATGCTGCCTCTGAACATGCGTAAAAATTTAGCCCCATGGTCACCACCTCTACACTCCCTAAAGATGTTATTTTATTTAGCCGCCAGTGGCATTTTGGGGGATACGATTTTGTGGATGACCTGTAAAAAAAAAAATAGTTTTATATAAAAATTTAAAATCTTGGTTTCTCTTGGAAAAAAAAAAAAAAAGCAGAAGTTCTTGCAGCCCTGAACTTCTGTTCTGCTTGGCAGCAGGTGGCGAAAACTGAATGCAGTCCCTGTGAGGACCTTCTCATGGTCATTGCTCCCGCTTAGCTCACCTCTTGACCTCTCCCACCTGAACCCCCATCCCACCCCTCCAGGTTGTTGCACAGCCTCCATGTAAGTTCCCTTACTCTTACAGCACCTTCACAATGGTTGTCTCTTTTACACATGGTAGTGTAGGTTTCCATGCTACTCTCTCCATACCTCTCAGCCATTCCTCGCTTCCTGCGATGTCCATAATTCTATTCTCTGTATCTCTTTCTCCATCACTGCCCTGCATGTACCTGTATCAGTACCATCTTTCCAGATTCCATCCTTAGCTGTTAGCATACCACATTCATCCCTCTCGTTCTGACTCACTTCACCCTGCACAATAGGCTCTAGATTCATCCACCTCCCCAGGAATGATTCAGGTGCATTTCTTTTTATAGCCAAGAAACATTCCTTTGTATATATGTACCATAACTTCTCCATCCATTCATCTGTTGACAGACGTCTAGGCCATCTCCACGCTCCAGCCATTGTAAAAAGTGCTGTAATACTCGTGTCTCTTTCGATCCTGATTTCCTCAGGGTCCATGCTTCATAATGGGATTTCTGGGTCATATGGTGACTCCAAGGAATGACTGACTAGTCTTTTGCAGTCCCAGCTTGCTTTCACCTGGCCCAGCAGAGCAGGCAACTCAGTGAGATTCACAACACCTACTGTATTTTCACTCCAGATAGTCACAGGTCTAAGTAACTCAGATGTCCTTAGAGTTATGGTTTTGGTTTTTTTTTTTTCTTTCATTGCACTTCCACCCAATTAAAGTGAAATCTCATTCTCTGATTATTTCATCTTCTGTGCCTTAGACAATTCCAACAACCAAGTCTTCCCCAGACGTGAAGAACAAAATGCATTAGCCAACGCATATATTTCATTTCTGTTTGGCTGCATCACCTGACAGGTAGGGGTGTGACCACAGTCATTACAAGAGACTGTTTCCCCTGAGCTGGACAGTGCACATGCCTCGGGATCCTTGTCATAGGATCCTCCCAAGAAAGTCAGCACTCAGCAGCACTGTCCTCCTTGTCCCAGCCAGTCAACCAGTCTTCGCCTGGAATTAACTCATTTGACTTATACAGAATATTTCCAAATGTATACAGCTATCATGACCATATGTTTGCAAGCCCTGTAATCAATGTTTAAATATACTTTTCACTGAAATGAATAACCTTCCCCTACTCCGTAAGAGTCTTTATTGGGCAATGTCTCCCGTCTGTTCTTTTTCTCGTGTCAGAAGCGTACCTCTGTCCTCCACAACTTTTTACCCCGCTCAGTGTTCGCTGCTGGGCGTAGTCTGAGCCTCACTCATCAGGCCTGTGCTCATTCTTCCAAAGGTAGATCTCCTCATGGCCACCAAATGAGAAGCCAGCCTCTGCTCTCTGCTCCAGTTGCCTGGGAGCCAGGTTTTAGTCTTAAAACAACTTGTCACTGGCTGCATACCACATTCATCCCTCTCGTTCTGACTCACGTCACCCCGCACGATAGGCTCTAGATTCATCCACCCCCCCAGGAATGATTCAGGTGCATTTCTTTTTATAGCCAAGAAACATTCCTTTGTATATATGTACCATAACTTCTCCATCCATTCATCTGTTGACAGACGTCTAGGCCATCTCCACGCTCCAGCCATTGTAAAAAGTGCTGTAATACTCGTGTCTCTTTCGATCCTGATTTCCTCAGGGTCCATGCTTCATAATGGGATTTCTGGGTCATATGGTGACTCCAAGGAATGACTGACTAGTCTTTTGCAGTCCCAGCTTGCTTTCACCTGGCCCAGCAGAGCAGGCAACTCAGTGAGATTCACAACACCTACTGTATTTTCACTCCAGATAGTCACAGGTCTAAGTAACTCAGATGTCCTTAGAGTTATGGTTTTGGTTTTTTTTTTTTCTTTCATTGCACTTCCACCCAATTAAAGTGAAATCTCATTCTCTGATTATTTCATCTTCTGTGCCTTAGACAATTCCAACAACCAAGTCTTCCCCAGACGTGAAGAACAAAATGCATTAGCCAACGCATATATTTCATTTCTGTTTGGCTGCATCACCTGACAGGTAGGGGTGTGACCACAGTCATTACAAGAGACTGTTTCCCCTGAGCTGGACAGTGCACATGCCTCGGGATCCTTGTCATAGGATCCTCCCAAGAAAGTCAGCACTCAGCAGCACTGTCCTCCTTGTCCCAGCCAGTCAACCAGTCTTCGCCTGGAATTAACTCATTTGACTTATACAGAATATTTCCAAATGTATACAGCTATCATGACCATATGTTTGCAAGCCCTGTAATCAATGTTTAAATATACTTTTCACTGAAATGAATAACCTTCCCCTACTCCGTAAGAGTCTTTATTGGGCAATGTCTCCCGTCTGTTCTTTTTCTCGTGTCAGAAGCGTACCTCTGTCCTCCACAACTTTTTACCCCGCTCAGTGTTCCCGCTGCTGGGCGTAGTCTGAGCCTCACTCATCAGGCCTGTGCTCATTCTTCCAAAGGTAGATCTCCTCATGGCCACCAAATGAGAAGCCAGCCTCTGCTCTCTGCTCCAGTTGCCTGGGAGCCAGCAGCTTTAGTGTCAGGTGGGAACTTAGAAATGCAGACTATCAAGCCCACTCCAGAAACATTAAATCACTATGTGTGTTTTAATAAGATTTCTGGGAAATTCACATAGACTTGTAAGTAGAAAAAGTACAGGCTTCAACCACTGCCTCGGGCCCCATCCACCTCCACGAACTGCCCCTGCCTTGTACAAAGCTCTTTTTTTCAACCCTGCTTGGACTTTCTCTGATGACTGGTTATGAGTTCCCCAGTCAAACACAGAGCCTCACATTGTGTGATCTTAGTTTTTGGTAGTTATTATATTCAGTTATAGGTAAATGCCCCCATATCATTAGCAGTTGGCCACAGTATAAAACATCCATGGGAATTAAGTCATTCATCTGAAACAAAAGGGAAAAGTAATCTTGCAGTACAGTTTTAACAGTGGAGGTAGAAGGTGGAAAATCCAATTAAAGTCATTAAAATGCAGCTGTTAAATAGATTGTTATTGCCAGGCAGGCAAGACAGAAAAAAGAGCTGACTTGAATCCAGGGACTAGCCTGGGTTAGGATCCAGTTCTGCTCCCAGCCATTCAACCTGCATAAGTCACTTAGGCCAGTCATTCACAAATCCATATGTCCAAAACAACTATCTTTAGAGTTTGGAAATAAATGTATAGCTGCCTGGTATCCATCAATAGAGTCCCTGCTTCAGTAGGTTTTACATGAGACCCAGGCATTTGCATGTTTGAAAAACCCTCGGGTCATTTTTGATGCCTGACTGAGTTTGGGAACCACTGGCGTCCTCATGGAGCTCCTAACTGAAACTTAGGGGACATTCCTGGGAACTCATTTGACTTATACAGAATATTTCCAAATGTATACAGCTATCATGACCATATGTTTGCAAGCCCTGTAATCAATGTTTAAATATACTTTTCACTGAAATGAATAACCTTCCCCTACTCCGTAAGAGTCTTTATTGGGCAATGTCTCCCGTCTGTTCTTTTTCTCGTGTCAGAAGCGTACCTCTGTCCTCCACAACTTTTTACCCCGCTCAGTGTTCCCGCTGCTGGGCGTAGTCTGAGCCTCACTCATCAGGCCTGTGCTCATTCTTCCAAAGGTAGATCTCCTCATGGCCACCAAATGAGAAGCCAGCCTCTGCTCTCTGCTCCAGTTGCCTGGGAGCCAGCAGCTTTAGTGTCAGGTGGGAACTTAGAAATGCAGACTATCAAGCCCACTCCAGAAACATTAAATCACTATGTGTGTTTTAATAAGATTTCTGGGAAATTCACATAGACTTGTAAGTAGAAAAAGTACAGGCTTCAACCACTGCCTCGGGCCCCATCCACCTCCACGAACTGCCCCTGCCTTGTACAAAGCTCTTTTTCAACCCTGCTTGGACTTTCTCTGATGACTGGTTATGAGTTCCCCAGTCAAACACAGAGCCTCACATTGTGTGATCTTAGTTTTTGGTAGTTATTATATTCAGTTATAGGTAAATGCCCCCATATCATTAGCAGTTGGCCACAGTATAAAACATCCATGGGAATTAAGTCATTCATCTGAAACAAAAGGGAAAAGTAATCTTGCAGTACAGTTTTAACAGTGGAGGTAGAAGGTGGAAAATCCAATTAAAGTCATTAAAATGCAGCTGTTAAATAGATTGTTATTGCCAGGCAGGCAAGACAGAAAAAAGAGCTGACTTGAATCCAGGGACTAGCCTGGGTTAGGATCCAGTTCTGCTCCCAGCCATTCAACCTGCATAAGTCACTTAGGCCAGTCATTCACAAATCCATATGTCCAAAACAACTATCTTTAGAGTTTGGAAATAAATGTATAGCTGCCTGGTATCCATCAATAGAGTCCCTGCTTCAGTAGGTTTTACATGAGACCCAGGCATTTGCATGTTTGAAAAACCCTCGGGTCATTTTTGATGCCTGACTGAGTTTGGGAACCACTGGCGTCCTCATGGAGCTCCTAACTGAAACTTAGGGGACATTCCTGGGAGCTCTGAGGAGCGCCAGTCCTTTATGTCTCAGCACAGAAAGAATTTAGTGAGAGGCAAAGCGATAGATAAGAAGTGATCTATTCAGATAGGATGTTTGTGAGATGTACAAGTGGGTGGGCAAGAGGGTAGCATGCCCTGAGAATTTACTGGGCTGCAGTTTTATAATCAAAAAAAAAAGAAAAGTGGGGAGAGGGGGAAGACCTTTCTCATTCTTGAGTAGATGTCATGCTTTCATCATTGACTTCTCCTCCAGGTTAGGCAATGCTTTTGTCCCTACATTGTCTGGCTAGGTCCACAAATTATTATTGTTTTATTCATGTGTGCAGAGAGCATGTCCCAACTTAACTGAGTTCACTGAGCAGGATACGGGCCTCATTGCCACCATTGTTTCATTGTTTTGGACATGTCTCATGTTTCTGTTGCATGGCTTTGTTGCAAAGCGAGCCTGTTTGGTTTTGTGGTTAAGCAATTTTTTTGAGTAATCGATAACTTACAGGGGTCTCTCCTATGTTTTCTACTCACAGTCCCCTAGTGAGATTAACTATTTAATCACCTATTTTGTCTCTTTTCTCTGTCTCTATCATAATCTCTTTGTTCTCAAATGAGGATAATAACAGAGTAATCTTGTGAGAGAATTTAAGAGAGAATTTAATTTTTGAGAGAATTTAATGGTAGCATGAAAGGAAAGGTCCTGTGTCATGCCTAGTGCCTAATAGTTGCTCAAGTATCAATAGTGATGATAACACTGATAATGGTGATACCGATGGTGATGAAGGTGGTGTAAACAGTGATGATGAGGAGGAGGAGGAAGCAAGGTTCATTTACACATCAACTGGATATACAGAAACCTACATTCTTTATGAGCTTTAATTTATAATGGGCCTCTGTATAGCAGCCTATTAACATAAACTGTCAGGTTAAATATGATTATTTTATTATGGCTGCTGGTACTTCTGCATCAAGCTTGAATCTACACTTATAATAATGCTATTTTACATTTGTTCAGTACTTTGAATTTTCCACAGCATTCCCACAATATGAAGCTTTAAAATCCACAACATTCCCTCCAATATTAAGAGGTGGACAGAGCTATCACAGGAATTTACCTTCCTTTGAAAACTGAGGAAACAGACAAAGAGAAGCAAGGAGCTTCCCTAGAGCTGCTCACTGAACAACCTGAAATAGGGTTCAGGTCTTTTGGCTCAGGGTCTGTAGAAATCTATCAAAAGCTCATTTTAAGGAGAATTTTCCAGGAAAGTCTTGATTGACTCTTAATAAGTCTCACCAGGTTAGACTAATAATTGTCTGGGAAATATCTTTGTTTCTGAGTTAGTCTCCAGTTTCATCTTATTTTCAGGTCTTTTCAAATCTGAGGGGACCAACCACAGAGGATCCGTTTTTTCCATTGGAGAATCAATGACTCCTCAGGGTAAAATAATATAGTCTTGCATAAGCGAGCTATATCACAATTTACTTTATTGTACTACCCAAAAGAGTGAATGTGAAGGGTGAGTTTATTGTGTCGTAAAGCTATGTGTGGAGTAAGAGACCTGCAGAGCCCTGTAAAAAGGAAGAATGACAGTTCAAAACAAGCAAGACTATAGTAGAATCAAAGAAGAGCACCAAAGTCATTTCTCCTTATTAATAATATCACAGTGAACTATGGGAATAATTAATAAGTAATACATTAGCCAAATGTGTACCAAGAGAGTGATTGCAGTAAGAGCTACTGCACCGAAAGCAACATTTCCTAGGAAGATCCTTTTCTTTATCTCCCTTTCCTGTGTGGCCCCAGAAAGGGAAAGAACTATATATAGATAATGTATATAATGTGAATGATAATGATGATGTGAATCATTTGTTTGGTTCCGTTTATGCTTCATTCCAACCTGAGTTTGGTGGGCTGGTGGCTCAGACGGTAAAGAATCTGCTTGTAGTCAGGTGACCTGGGTTTGATCCCTGGGTCAGGAAGATCCCCTGGAGGAGAAAATGGTAACCCACTCCAGTATTCTAATTCCATGGACAGAGGAGCCTGGCAGGCTGCAGTCCATGGGGCTGCAAAGAGTAAGACACGACCAAGTGACTAAGCACACAAAGGAACATCACACACATGCTGGCACATCACAGTCAAATTTCTGAAAACCAAAGATAGAGAAAATACCATGCAAAGAGCCACAGGAGAAAAATGACATGCCACGTGGCAAAACTGGAAGATCTGCAAAGGGTGGAACACAGACATCAAGGACAAGATAGGAGCCAGACCAGCCATTCCAGGTCACGGTGTGGACTTGCATTTTCACTCTAAGAAAAAGGGGAAGATTTTAAGGAATTTTAAGCAACAGGGATATTTAAACAGATTTGTGTTATGAAAAAAAATCTTAAAGCTCTGGATAAAGTAGAAGAACACAGGTATAGGTGGGGGAGCAGGAAGCATAGGAGTGATTCCAGTGAGAAATGTTGGTGGCATGGACTGGGGTGGTATTGGTGAAGATGCGGAGAGGTGCCAGCCTGACTCCAGAGAATGTGTGCTGACAATTACACCAAGCTGTCTGCATAAAGTATAAACCTGATGAATTTTAAGAAACAGAGACATTCATGTGGATATGGGCATGGGACTCAGAAGAGAGATTTGGGCTACAGAGGAATATTTGAGGGTTATTGGCCTTGAGAGGGTAGATTGTCTTGCATGTAGATAAAATTGGCTTTTCTCCTTAAAATCCTTTTGTCTGGAGGGCCAGCTTTACCGCTGGGCGCTGCATAGCATCCCAGGTGCACTCTCTGGATGGGGCAGAAGGAGCTGCATTACTTGAATGTCTTCCTGGTTTCACAGTTGCTAGTCTGCACCTGTTTGCTGCCCTCTAGTGACCCCTAAAAGCTCCACCCCACAGGCAAGGTAGTTTAACCCCTTGTGTCCTGGCTGCTTCAGATGGAGCCTTGGGACCAGGCCTGAGACCAGGACTCTTGGAATATGTGGCACAGGTCACAACTTGTGCCCTAATTACATGGCACCTTCAGTTAAACAGGAGGGAAAACCTCACCAGCAGACAGACAAGCCAGAAAACTGTTTTCTTCCATGCCAGTGCTATATATATATATATATATATATATATATATATATATATATATATATATTTTTTAACAATATAGCTGTTAGCAAAATTAACATGCAGACTTCACATTGTTCTGTTGCTAAGTTGTGTCTGACTCTCTGTGACCCTGTGGACCGCAGGACATCAGACCTCCGTGTCCTTCACTCTCTCCTGGAGTTTGTTCATGTCCATTGAGCCAGTGATGCTGCCTGACCATCTCATCCTCTGCCACCCTCTTCTTCTTTGTCATTCAGTCTTTCCTAGCATCAGGGTCTTTTCCAATGAGTTGGCTCTTAAAAATATTGGAGTTTCAACATCAGTCCTTCCAAGGAATATTCAGGGCTGATTTCCTTTAGAATTGACTGGTTGGGTCTTCTTGCAGCCCAACGGACTTCTGCCCCAATTACATGGCACTTTCAGTTAAATAGGAGGGATAACCACTCCAGCAGGCAGACAAGCCAGAGAGTGTTTTCTTCCATGCTAGTGCAATATTTATGTTTAGCAAATGGCTGTTGGCAAAATTAACACTAAAATTCCATCAATTTTGGCCATATCAGTTGGTGTATTGATGGGCCATATCAACTGGGATATCAATTGTTGTATTGGTGAGGGGCCCGTGACTAGTACTGTCGTGGGCACTATGTAGTTACTTATCCCTGATTAATAGACGCGAAGAAACACTCAATTACCTCTATACTATTTTCAGAGAACTTCAACCTACACAATGTAGCTCCCTCTATTTTAAGAGATTAGAACTTCAACAGTAGAAAGGCGTGGAGTTCAAATCAAGATCAAATTTATTAACATAAGAAACATTAAATCAGCAATCATATGTTTCAATAATTAGCACCAGTACATTACATCAAAGTTTAGCACTCAAGTAGTAACAATTTAAGGCTTTAAGATTATTTCAGAACTCAACCAACAAAATAACAGAAAAATCTTACCCCAGAGCTGGAGAGCAGCAGTCTCACCCCAGACACAGCTGAGTTCAGTGAGTGTGCCACCGTACAATCTATTCTCCCCCTTTTATAGGAAAAACCCTTAGCCATTTGTCTCCCTCGCCACTTCTCAGGCCTGAGAAAGGTCGAGAGTTAGCCAAGTCTCTGGGCAGACAACAGGCAAGTCGTCAGTTCTCAGAGCAGAGCTCAGCCATCCTCCTCCTATCTTCTATCAAAAGCACAATCACATTGTTTCGCAAGTCATTGCAAGCATTCAAAACAAGAAGATCAGTGAAGCTAATCACAGCTGCATATACTTTACTTTTGCTTTCGTTTATAATCTAAAAATCATATTTATTTAAAAGACAATCTAATCTTTACTTTATTCGGACTCATGACTTAAGGAAAAAAGAAAAACACTGCTCCTCGCGTCTATGTTATGCGAGCTTACAACATGAGTTAGACTGGAGCAGGTTACTCAGGGCAAGGACTAAGTAAACAGATAAGGTTGGAATGTTGCCATTAGGGCTTTCCTTGTTTGCTAGTAGCTTTCAAACTACGCTTGCGGTTGGAACTCTGCCAAGGCAGCTGGCGGTGAGTCACAAATTCCTTATCGCTGGAGGATGAGTCCTGGCTCATCTTGCTATAGCTTCTCTTAGAGACAAACTTCTTCCCTTTAGGGTTAGTATATACGCCTCCCTTAGGCAACATCATATTTACCCACTTCTCAGCCTCATCTGAGCTAATATCACTCTCTAGTGGGTGGATTAAAAGTCTCAGAACTTTATCTGGGGTTTGAGGATCATCCGAGTCACTCTTCTTCCTCACTAAAGTTCTTTATATCCTAGGGCCCAGTATATTCCCAGAAATTCTCCAGTGTCTGCCCACAACATTCTGTCTTGACTTAGTTCACTTGATCCCTGATTAATAGACGCGAAGAAACACTCAATTACCTCTATACTATTTTCAGAGAACTTCAACCTACACAATGTAGCTCCCTCTATTTTAAGAGATTAGAACTTCAACAGTAGAAAGGCGTGGAGTTCAAATCAAGATCAAATTTATTAACATAAGAAACATTAAATCAGCAATCATATGTTTCAATAATTAGCACCAGTACATTACATCAAAGTTTAGCACTCAAGTAGTAACAATTTAAGGCTTTAAGATTATTTCAGAACTCAACCAACAAAATAACAGAAAAATCTTACCCCAGAGCTGGAGAGCAGCAGTCTCACCCCAGACACAGCTGAGTTCAGTGAGTGTGCCACCGTACAATCTATTCTCCCCCTTTTATAGGAAAAACCCTTAGCCATTTGTCTCCCTCGCCACTTCTCAGGCCTGAGAAAGGTCGAGAGTTAGCCAAGTCTCTGGGCAGACAACAGGCAAGTCGTCAGTTCTCAGAGCAGAGCTCAGCCATCCTCCTCCTATCTTCTATCAAAAGCACAATCACATTGTTTCGCAAGTCATTGCAAGCATTCAAAACAAGAAGATCAGTGAAGCTAATCACAGCTGCATATACTTTACTTTTGCTTTCGTTTATAATCAAAAAATCATATTTATTTAAAAGACAATCTAATCTTTACTTTATTCGGACTCATGACTTAAGGAAAAAAGAAAAACACTGCTCCTCGCGTCTATGTTATGCGAGCTTACAACATGAGTTAGACTGGAGCAGGTTACTCAGGGCAAGGACTAAGTAAACAGATAAGGTTGGAATGTTGCCATTAGGGCTTTCCTTGTTTGCTAGTAGCTTTCAAACTACGCTTGCGGTTGGAACTCTGCCAAGGCAGCTGGCGGTGAGTCACAAATTCCTTATCGCTGGAGGATGAGTCCTGGCTCATCTTGCTATAGCTTCTCTTAAGAGACAAACTTCTTCCCTTTAGGGTTAGTATATACGCCTCCCTTAGGCAACATCATATTTACCCACTTCTCAGCCTCATCTGAGCTAATATCACTCTCTAGTGGGTGGATTAAAAGTCTCAGAACTTTATCTGGGGTTTGAGGATCATCCGAGTCACTCTCTTCTTCCTCACTAAAGTTCTTTATATCCTAGGGCCCAGTATATTCCCAGAAATTCTCCAGTGTCTGCCCACAACAGTGCTTCTGTCTTGTTACAGATTAGCAACTGGCAGATTTTTATTTTTCAGTGTTATTTGCATATTTCTTGCCCAGACAAATGAGCCAGTTAAAATCTACACATCTAAGAAACTGATAAATACTTGAAACTACAAGAAAGTTAGAAAATAGCTATCAGTTAATGAATCATATCTACACATCAGCTTTTTCTTTTTTTGCTTTTACAGAGTTTTGTTGTTTACAGCTCTATACAATCCCAAAATCCGTTACACATCAGCTTTGATTTTATATGATTTAACGTTCACAGCAACCAACAAGGTATTGATATCATCATTTCACACATGAGAAAGTAGACCTGGATATGTCATGGCCCTTTTCCAGGCACCCATAACGAGTGAGGTGTAGGCGAGATTCAGACTTGGGCTTTGTGGGGTCCAAAACTGAGGTTCTGTTCCCTATGTTATGATGTCTCCAAATGAATCTATACTTGACCCTTGAATAATATGGAGGTTGGGGTGCCAACCTTCTGTGCCATCCAAAACTTGTCATCAGTCCTCTGTTTCCGGGGGTTCCTCCATATCTGCAGTTGGGTTTCTTCATATCCACAGTTCCCATCTGGGGATTCATCCAACTGTGGATCATGTAGCACAATAATGGTTACTATTAAACAAAATCTGCATATAAGTGGACCTGCACAGTTCATACACATGTTGTTCAATGATCAGTTGTATAATTAGTTAGCAGTTGTCTTATCAGAACTAAATGATGAAAATATAAGACTTCATTTGCCCTTCCAAAGAGTCTTCAATCCAGTAATGAGGTTACTGTGCATTCTAAGTGGAAATAGAGTGTTAAAAATAATTATAGTTAAAAAATGCTATTTTATGCTTTGTTTTCTCTGAACAGCTTCTTTAAATAGAGCAAAAAGATTGGATAAGTAACTGCCACCAGCTCTGGGAGACCAGCAAGACCAGTATCTCTGCTGGTTATTCCATCAACCTTCTCCCCACTTCCCCACCCCCAGTTCCTCCTGCCATACATTCACACTGGTGCCCTTCAATTCAGCCTCTTATATTGTTTGACCTTGACTGGAACGAATCACCTCAGCCACACCTATGTTTGCTGAAAAAAGCAGGTTACACAAAACCTGCAAAAGTCTTTTAATGCAAAAGTTCCATGTAAAAGACTAGATCTGGGCTTCCTTGGTGGTCTAGTGAGTAAAGAGTCTGTCTTGCAGTGCAAGAGGCACCGGTTTGATTCCTGGCCTGGGAAGATCCCACGTGGCGCGGAGCAGCTGGACCTGTGTGTCCAATGACCAGCCAGCGCTCTGGAGCACATGTGCCTAGAGCCAGTGCTTTGCAAGGAGAAAGGCCGCTGCAATGGGAGGCCCACACAGGCCAGCGAATAAAGATGGATGAAAATAAATAAATAAAAAACCAATAAAAAGAGGCCAAAATTAAAAAAGACTAGATCCCCAAAGGACAAGAGTTGGTTCTTGAGGGTTGGTAGTATTTTGAATAACTTTTCTCATCTGCATGTCCTGGTACTGCTTACCTATGCAACAAAAAGAAAAGAATACAATTTAATTTCTACATTCTAAAAAGAGAAAAATTGGTTTTTTTTCCCTTTAGAGAGGAAATTGTAATTTCACGAAAGCATCTAAAAACAGAGATCTCCGCCTCTTCAAAGAGATGAACACTAAATTACTAATAAGCACAAAGAGTGATAGAAAATTGCAGATATTATTAACAGGACTGATGCTGTAGAGCAAGTCATCTGTTGCTAAAATACTTTGAGGTCTGTCACCTTTAATGAAACATAGGGAGAAAGAGGGAAGGAAAGAAGAGAAAGAGGCTCTAGGATTTATTTTGTTCTTTCTGGTATTTTTAAAGCTTGTAGAGACAATGTTCATTCCTTTGATTAAGTGGAAATAGAGTGTTAAAAATAATTATAGTTAAAAAATGCTATTTTATGCTTTGTTTTCTCTGAACAGCTTCTTTAAATAGAGCAAAAAGATTGGATAAGTAACTGCCACCAGCTCTGGGAGACCAGCAAGACCAGTATCTCTGCTGGTTATTCCATCAACCTTCTCCCCACTTCCCCACCCCCAGTTCCTCCTGCCATACATTCACACTGGTGCCCTTCAATTCAGCCTCTTATATTGTTTGACCTTGACTGAACGAATCACCTCAGCCACACCTATGTTTGCTGAAAAAAGCAGGTTACACAAAACCTGCAAAAGTCTTTTAATGCAAAAGTTCCATGTAAAAGACTAGATCTGGGCTTCCTTGGTGGTCTAGTGAGTAAAGAGTCTGTCTTGCAGTGCAAGAGGCACCGGTTTGATTCCTGGCCTGGGAAGATCCCACGTGGCGCGGAGCAGCTGGACCTGTGTGTCCAATGACCAGCCAGCGCTCTGGAGCACATGTGCCTAGAGCCAGTGCTTTGCAAGGAGAAAGGCCGCTGCAATGGGAGGCCCACACAGGCCAGCGAATAAAGATGGATGAAAATAAATAAATAAAAAACCAATAAAAAGAGGCCAAAATTAAAAAAGACTAGATCCCCAAAGGACAAGAGTTGGTTCTTGAGGGTTGGTAGTATTTTGAATAACTTTTCTCATCTGCATGTCCTGGTACTGCTTACCTATGCAACAAAAAGAAAAGAATACAATTTAATTTCTACATTCTAAAAAGAGAAAAATTGGTTTTTCCTTTAGAGAGGAAATTGTAATTTCACGAAAGCATCTAAAAACAGAGATCTCCGCCTCTTCAAAGAGATGAACACTAAATTACTAATAAGCACAAAGAGTGATAGAAAATTGCAGATATTATTAACAGGACTGATGCTGTAGAGCAAGTCATCTGTTGCTAAAATACTTTGAGGTCTGTCACCTTTAATGAAACATAGGGAGAAATACTAGGGAGGGAAGGAAGGAAGAGAAAGAGGCTCTAGGATTTATTTTGTTCTTTCTGGTATTATATTTTTTTAAAGTTTAAGCTTGTATGTATTCATAGCTTACATTTCCTTTTCACTGTTTACCATTCACGTAATAGAAAGAATGATAAAATGTGTAAATTTAAAGATTTTGCTCTTTGCTTTACTTTTTTTTTTTTTAAATTGTATTTATTTATCTTTTGGGGGATAGGGTGGGGAGGGAGGGGATGGGCGGGCCATTTCTATTGGTCTTTCATTTCTCTATTTTCATCCGTCCTTGTTCTTTGGCTCCTGTGGGCCTCCCATCGCAGTGGCCTCTGTTGCAGAGCACCGGCTCTGGGTGCACTGCGCGCCAGAGCTCCAGCTCAGTAACTGGACACATCTGTCCAGCCGCTCCGCAGCACGTGGGATCTTCCCAGGCCAGCGATCGAACTGGCACCCCTTGCACTGCAAGGCGGTGTCCTTACCCACTGGACCACCAGGGGAAGCCCGCTCTTTGCTTTTCTTAAGTAGGATATCTGTCTTCAGTAAGAAATATTTACTATTATTAAGAAATGAATGTATCTACATATGTATTTCCCTTCATGAAATATATGAAGGGAATTCATCTAAATGACTTGCTATATTAAATTCATCCCTCCATTTCTTCTAATTTATCATGAAAACCTGAGCACATTATATCATCTGTATAATAAAGAAATTGAAAAACAAAGTGGACAAAAAGTCTATCAGGTTATGGTAGGCTATTTGTGGTAACAAACAACCTCTCCAAATCTCAGTGGCTTAAACAAATGACATGTTTGCTCACCCAATTACTAGTCCATGGTTCTCCTCTGCAAATGGTAGTCCCCATGGGTGCTGGGTGACAGACGGCCACCATCTCCAATGTTGCCAGCTGACAAATCAGAGGGAGAGTTTTTGCAGAGGTTTAGAGGGAAAGTTTTGCAGAGCCATTTCAACACCCCAATATGGAAATGAGAAACTTGTAACTCCTTCATGGTTATTGATTCAGTGGCCCTCCTAACCATACGGGAACCAGAAATGACATCCTCCATGTGCCTGGACAGCTGAGGGAAGACATACTTGAAGGACACAGATTTTCTCACAAAAAGGAAGCATATGAAATGGAGACCCTGGTATCAGATAACAGGTGTTGAAATGCACTTAATTGCTAATATTCTACTTTCACCTACAAAATTGACAGTTTCACAAATCCACACTGATAAGATTAAAACACCTTGTCTTTTTATTTTTCACCTTGTCTTTTTTTCTGACACACATTTTGACACTGGACGTGTGCTTTCTCATACCAGTTTTCCCATTCTCTGACACCAGCCGGATGTCCCAAAGTTCAATTCAATTCGACACTGACTCCCAGAGAAGTGTAGACTCTACAACAAGGACTCAGTCCCACTAGAAAATGGGGTGCCCAGGCCACCCTTCCACAGGCCAGCTATAAGTTCTGCCAAGTCAAGTCAATTTGGAGATTCCCACAGCTCCTCCTTCTGGAATTTGATAATTTGGTAGAATAATTTACGAAACTCAGGAAAACACTGTACCTGTTACTACAATTTATCGTAAAGGATACAGAAAGCATCCAGAGGTACACAGGGTGAGGTTCTGGAAGTTGTCAAGCATAGGAGCCTCTGTCTCTGTGGAGTTGGGGTGCACCACTCTCATGGCATGTGAGTGCAGTCACCAACCAGGAAGCTGCTTTGAACTCTTGCCGTTTAGCGTTTTTTTTTTTTTTAATTGGAGTATAGTTGCTTTACTATGTTTTATCCCCCAATTTCTCAGTTTTTAAAAGGAACAAAGTAAAAGTCTATCAGGTTATGGTAGGCTATTTGTGGTAACAAACAACCTCTCCAAATCTCAGTGGCTTAAACAAATGACATGTTTGCTCACCCAATTACTAGTCCATGGTTCTCCTCTGCAAATGGTAGTCCCCATGGGTGCTGGGTGACAGACGGCCACCATCTCCAATGTTGCCAGCTGACAAATCAGAGGGAGAGTTTTTGCAGAGGTTTAGAGGGAAAGTTTTGCAGAGCCATTTCAACACCCCAATATGGAAATGAGAAACTTGTAACTCCTTCATGGTTATTGATTCAGTGGCCCTCCTAACCATACGGGAACCAGAAATGACATCCTCCATGTGCCTGGACAGCTGAGGGAAGACATACTTGAAGGACACAGATTTTCTCACAAAAAGGAAGCATATGAAATGGAGACCCTGGTATCAGATAACAGGTGTTGAAATGCACTTAATTGCTAATATTCTACTTTCACCTACAAAATTGACAGTTTCACAAATCCACACTGATAAGATTAAAACACCTTGTCTTTTTATTTTTCACCTTGTCTTTTTTTCTGACACACATTTTGACACTGGACGTGTGCTTTCTCATACCAGTTTTCCCATTCTCTGACACCAGCCGGATGTCCCAAAGTTCAATTCAATTCGACACTGACTCCCAGAGAAGTGTAGACTCTACAACTTAAGGACTCAGTCCCACTAGAAAATGGGGTGCCCAGGCCACCCTTCCACAGGCCAGCTATAAGTTCTGCCAAGTCAAGTCAATTTGGAGATTCCCACAGCTCCTCCTTCTGGAATTTGATAATTTGGTAGAATAATTTACGAAACTCAGGAAAACACTGTACCTGTTACTACAATTTATCGTAAAGGATACAGAAAGCATCCAGAGGTACACAGGGTGAGGTTCTGGAAGTTGTCAAGCATAGGAGCCTCTGTCTCTGTGGAGTTGGGGTGCACCACTCTCATGGCATGTGAGTGCAGTCACCAACCAGGAAGCTGCTTTGAACTCTTGCCGTTTAGCGTTTTTTTTTTTTTTAATTGGAGTATAGTTGCTTTACTATGTTATGTTTATGCTCTGCAACAATAAAGTGAATTAACTATATGTGTGTATATGTCTCCTCCTTCATTTAGGGTTTTTACGGAGGCTTCATTCTATAGGCATAATTGGCTGAATCACTGGTCATTGGTGACTGAACTCAATTCAAACCCCTCTCACTTCACTGCAGTGTTCAACTTTCAACTCTTGAATCAGGTCTGATTTTTCTGGCTGACCAGCCCTCATCCTGAAGAGGTCGACAAAGAGTCACCTCCGTAGTATAAATTCAGGTATGGTTGAAGGTAGGAGGGGCTCATTGTGAGTAACAAAAACACTCCTACCATGCAGGAAATTCCAAAGGTTTTAGTTGCTCTGGGCCAGGAACTGAGGATTAAGACTCTCTATGTATATATACAATTAATATATTAATAATAAATATCCTTATTTATATATTATTAAACCACAAACCTCTTACAAGAGTGAATATCTCCTAAAAACAGAAAATTCTCAAACTGAACCAAACTACTGAATTTATGCATACTGTATTTCAAAGAGATGTGCATGAAAGTAAATAGAAAAAAATTAAAGTCAAATCAAGTAATTTTTGACAGGAAAAAATCTTCAGTTTGACAATGATGATAATATTGTATTGGTAAGTTATAAATCACAGTTTAAGAGCCATGAATCTCTGTGCTCTGAATAATATAACATTTCAATAACTAAAGCAAAAAGTTTACAAAAAGAGCAGATGTGTACTTCTTTAGAGTGTTTTAACTGATTCTTTGGCATACTATTATGAAATGAGTAATATTGCATAGAAATTAAATGAAATATGTAAAATTAAAAATTATATCAGTTTCCTGTTTGCCATAGCAGTTTCTGATTCCACACTTAAAGAACTTGAAGTTACCTCTCCATTCTAAGAAATAAGAAACTGTTCTGAAAATCAACAGATTGTCTTCAATCTTTAAGAGAAGGGAACACAGGGCAAACACTAACCCCCAAGACTGGAGAGACAAACAGGTAAATACAGGGGGTCACAGTCACAGAGTCAGCGGAAACAGCCTCAGGAGCCAGTGCTGGGAGAAAACCTGAGCTGTAACTGGTGAGTTGTTGAAGGCTCAGTGTGGATGACTCTGAGAATTAGAAACTCTAGGGACCTAGTCTTAGGGGGAGCCCAACAATTTTGTGGGATTTATCTCCAGCAGCTCAACAAACTTCTGGTAGTTAATAGATAATAAATATCCGGATGAGGGGTAGGGGGCAGCGGGAACCCTTGTGCTTCTGGCAGGAGCAGGGCCAAAGGAACCAGCGTGAAATACACCAGAGTACTTTGTTCTTCTTAACAAGGTCCACCCTTGGTGCAAACTACTTAAGTAGCCTCTAGGTTGTTGGGGTATTATTAGAGCCTAACTGGCCTGGGGGAAGGGAAATACCCAATTTCAGCCCCTTCTCCCATTGAGTAGGCAGAGAAAATTATAGAGAAATATGTATGAAGTTCACGTTTGAGAGGTCTAGCCTCCTAGGGCTGAGTCCTCCTCAGAGGGCTAAAGCATACTTCACTTCTTCCCACTCCTTGCCACCACATTACTAAACACCTGTTACTAGCAGTTACTTTTACCGAGCACATCATGTCCAGCTATCAGGAAAGAAATCACAAGGGATACTAAGAGCCAAAAGCCACAATTTGAACAGCCAGAGCAAGCATCAGAACCAGACATGGTAGGAATGCTGTTATTATCATACCAGGCATTTAAAACATGTGTGATTAATATGCCAAGGGCTGTAATGAATCAAGTAGACAATATGCAAGAACACATGGGGAGTGTAAGCAAGAGATGAGATCTTAAGGAACCAAAAGAAATGGTAGAGATCAAAATCTCTGTAATGGAAATGAAGAATGCCTTTGACAGGCCTACTAGAGGACTGGTCCTAGCAGAGCAAAGTTTCTGAGCTTGAGAATATCTCAGTGATGAAACTCCAAAGCTGAATAGAAGAGAGAATAAAAACAAATAGAATATTCAAGAACTGTGGGACAGCTAAGAAAAGATGTATGTGTAAAAGGAATACCAGGAGAAGAAGGAAAAGGGAGCAGAAGAAATTCCATTGCCATTGTCACTGAAATAATAACGATCGAGAATTTCCTCTAATTAACATCTGACACCAAAACCAAGCTTTCCAGCCAGTGCTGGTGATAAAGAATCTCCCTGTGATGCAGGATACCAGTGTTTCTAGAGGCACAGAGAATACCACGTGGAATAAATGCTGAAAGAACTACACCTAGGCATATTATATTCAAACTATAGAAAATCAACTCGGGGCTAGGCTCAGGACCTAGTCTTAGGGGGAGCCCAACAATTTTGTGGGATTTATCTCCAGCAGCTCAACAAACTTCTGGTAGTTAATAGATAATAAATATCCGGACGAGGGGTAGGGGGCAGCGGGAACCCTTGTGCTTCTGGCAGGAGCAGGGCCAAAGGAACCAGCGTGAAATACACCAGAGTACTTTGTTCTTCTTAACAAGGTCCACCCTTGGTGCAAACTACTTAAGTAGCCTCTAGGTTGTTGGGGTATTATTAGAGCCTAACTGGCCTGGGGGAAGGGAAATACCCAATTTCAGCCCCTTCTCCCATTGAGTAGGCAGAGAAAATTATAGAGAAATATGTATGAAGTTCACGTTTGAGAGGTCTAGCCTCCTAGGGCTGAGTCCTCCTCAGAGGGCTAAAGCATACTTCACTTCTTCCCACTCCTTGCCACCACATTACTAAACACCTGTTACTAGCAGTTACTTTTACCGAGCACATCATGTCCAGCTATCAGGAAAGAAATCACAAGGGATACTAAGAGCCAAAAGCCACAATTTGAACAGCCAGAGCAAGCATCAGAACCAGACATGGTAGGAATGCTGTTATTATCATACCAGGCATTTAAAACATGTGTGATTAATATGCCAAGGGCTGTAATGAATCAAGTAGACAATATGCAAGAACACATGGGGAGTGTAAGCAAGAGATGAGATCTTAAGGAACCAAAAGAAATGGTAGAGATCAAAATCTCTGTAATGGAAATGAAGAATGCCTTTGACAGGCCTACTAGAGGACTGGTCCTAGCAGAGCAAAGTTTCTGAGCTTGAGAATATCTCAGTGATGAAACTCCAAAGCTGAATAGAAGAGAGAATAAAAACAAATAGAATATTCAAGAACTGTGGGACAGCTAAGAAAAGATGTATGTGTAAAAGGAATACCAGGAGAAGAAGGAAAAGGGAGCAGAAGAAATTCCATTGCCATTGTCACTGAAATAATAACGATCGAGAATTTCCTCTAATTAACATCTGACACCAAAACCAAGCTTTCCAGCCAGTGCTGGTGATAAAGAATCTCCCTGTGATGCAGGATACCAGTGTTTCTAGAGGCACAGAGAATACCACGTGGAATAAATGCTGAAAGAACTACACCTAGGCATATTATATTCAAACTATAGAAAATCAAAAACTACTCTGAAAGAAACCAGAGGAAAAAACACCCTCCTGGAGAGGAACAAAGAAAATAATTGCACCCAGCTTCACCTCAGAAACTATGCAAGCAAGAAGAGACTGGAGTGATCAATAAGCTTCTAGCCATGCTAAGAAAAAGAGAACATAAATTACTAATATGAGAAATGGAAAAGGAAACATCATTAGAGAACCCAAAGACTTTAAAGGGATAATAAGTGCTATGAACAAATATCCATAAATTTTGTGGTATTTGTTCACAGTATCCATTTTTATCCTTCTAATACACAATCTGTAGCCACGTATTTGATAATATAGATGAAATGTATCACTCTGTTGAAATATAATTTTACAAAACTCATACAAGAAGAAATAAACAGTCTGAATAGGTCTGTATATGTTTAAAGAAAGTAAATTGCCAGTCAATAACCTTCCAAAACAGAAAGCACCAGGGGCTGGATGGATTCACTGGTGAATTCTACCAAACATTTTTTAAATGTAATTTTTATTTTATATTGAATTACAGTTGATTTACAACATTGTGTTAGTTTCAGGTGCACAGCTAAGTGATTAAGTTATATACATATCTATTTTTTACATTCACTTCCCATATAGCTTATTAAAAAATATTGAGTAGATTTCCCTGTGTCATAGAGTAGGTCCTTGTTAATTATTTATTTTATATATAGCAAGGTGTGTGTATAATCCCAAACTCCTAATTTATCCCTCCCAGAAGCATTGCCCTTTGATAACAATAGTTTGTTTTAGAAGTCTGTGAGTCTGTTTCTGTTTTGTACACGAGTTCATTTGTATCTTATTTTTAGATTCCACATGTAAGTGATATCCTATGATATTTGTCTTTGACTTACTTCATTTAGCATGATAGCCTCTGGGTCCATCCATGTTGCTGCAAATGGCAGTATTTCATTCTTTGTGGCTGAATAGTATTCCATTGTATGTGTGTATACCATTTTTATCCTTTCCTCTGTTGATGGACATTTATATTACTTCCGTGTCTTGGTTATTATAAATAATGCTGCAGTGGACATAGGAGTGCATGTATCTTTTTGATTGGGGTGCATGTATCTTATGGTTTTCTGGGTATATGCCCAGGAGTGGGTTGCTGGATCAAATGGTAGTTTTATTTTTAGATTTCTAAGGAACCTCCATACTGTTCCCATAGCCTTGTACCAATTTTCATTCCTACCAAGAATATAGAGAATTCCCTTTTCTCCACATCCTCTCTAGCATCTATTGTTTATAGGCTTTTTGATAGTGGTCATTCTGATTGGTGTGAGATAACCTCATTGTAGGTTTGTATTTGATTTGCATTTCGTTAATAAGTAGTGATGTTGAGTGTCTTTTCATGTAATTACAAACACATCTGTAGCCACGTATTTGATAATATAGATGAAATGTATCACTCTGTTGAAATATAATTTTACAAAACTCATACAAGAAGAAATAAACAGTCTGAATAGGTCTGTATATGTTTAAAGAAAGTAAATTGCCAGTCAATAACCTTCCAAAACAGAAAGCACCAGGGCTGGATGGATTCACTGGTGAATTCTACCAAACATTTTTTAAATGTAATTTTTATTTTATATTGAATTACAGTTGATTTACAACATTGTGTTAGTTTCAGGTGCACAGCTAAGTGATTAAGTTATATACATATCTATTTTTTACATTCACTTCCCATATAGCTTATTAAAAAATATTGAGTAGATTTCCCTGTGTCATAGAGTAGGTCCTTGTTAATTATTTATTTTATATATAGCAAGGTGTGTGTATAATCCCAAACTCCTAATTTATCCCTCCCAGAAGCATTGCCCTTTGATAACAATAGTTTGTTTTAGAAGTCTGTGAGTCTGTTTCTGTTTTGTACACGAGTTCATTTGTATCTTATTTTTAGATTCCACATGTAAGTGATATCCTATGATATTTGTCTTTGACTTACTTCATTTAGCATGATAGCCTCTGGGTCCATCCATGTTGCTGCAAATGGCAGTATTTCATTCTTTGTGGCTGAATAGTATTCCATTGTATGTGTGTATACCATTTTTATCCTTTCCTCTGTTGATGGACATTTATATTACTTCCGTGTCTTGGTTATTATAAATAATGCTGCAGTGGACATAGGAGTGCATGTATCTTTTTGATTGGGGTGCATGTATCTTATGGTTTTCTGGGTATATGCCCAGGAGTGGGTTGCTGGATCAAATGGTAGTTTTATTTTTAGATTTCTAAGGAACCTCCATACTGTTCCCATAGCCTTGTACCAATTTTCATTCCTACCAAGAATATAGAGAATTCCCTTTTCTCCACATCCTCTCTAGCATCTATTGTTTATAGGCTTTTTGATAGTGGTCATTCTGATTGGTGTGAGATAACCTCATTGTAGGTTTGTATTTGATTTGCATTTCGTTAATAAGTAGTGATGTTGAGTGTCTTTTCATGTGCCTCCTTGTGCCATTTTTGCATTCCAACCAGCAATAGATAAAAGTTCCTGTTGTTCCACATCTTCATCTGCATTTGATAGGGTCAGTGTTCTGAATTTTGTTCATTCTAATAGGGCTGTCGTGGTATCTCGTCATTTTAATTTGCATTTTGCTGATGATATATGATGTGTAGCATCTTTTCATAGGATTATTTTCAATCTGTAAAACTTCATTAGTGAAGTGTCTATTAACATTCTGACCCACATTTAAATGAGTTGTTTGGTTTTAAAGTTGAGTTTTAAGAGTTCTTTGTGTATACTGGATGTTGTACTTTCTGTTCAATTTAGGTTCTATGAACCTAAAATTTTACCACAAAAAAGTCAGTTTTAAACAAATTATACTGACCGTTTTACCATGGAACAGAATTCGTCATCATTGGAAACACTTATAGACAGTCTAGACAGACTAAAAGTATACTAGCAGGCCATGAAGATTATCTCAAAAAAATTTAAAAAGTAGAAATCATTAAGGTCACATTTTCTGATCATAATATAATTAGACAACATTTTTAAGAATCCAAAACATTTTCAAATTGAAAAATAACTATTAGCCAAAGAATAAATTAAATATGTAAGTTTGACTATTTTTTAAAATAATACAGTGTATTATACATTGAAACATCAAGTATTTGTGATATTATAGAAAAATCACAATTATGTTTTCATTTCTTAAAATCAAAAATTACTAAGCATTCACATGAAAAAATTAGAAAACTAACCAAAAACCTAAATTTAATAAGAAAAATTAAATAGTTAAAATTATAAGAAGAAATTAAGATACTAAAAGAAAAAGAGTGGTATTGGTAAATATAAAGACAGATTATTTGTAAAAGGAAAATGACCATACTTATGAAGTAGAAAACTTCACAGTACCAAAGTTATGAAAGAAATTATAAAGCTTGCCAGGGAATGCCTATTGAAGCTTTCAGAACCAAACCCTTTTATAAATGGCTATTTATAAACTCTCAAGAAATATGTAATTCACATGATAATTTAGAGACAAAGATAAACACTTGCCACTTCATTTTTTGGAGATCCCATAACTAGAGTCTCCAAGCGTACAAATATATCACAAAGGCAGAAAACTAGGGACAAACATCTTTCATAAATATTAGTGCTAACATCTCTTTAAATCATTAGTAATCAATATCAGCAATCTATAATTTGCCATTTTGCTGATGATATATGATGTAGCATCTTTTCATAGGATTATTTTCAATCTGTAAAACTTCATTAGTGAAGTGTCTATTAACATTCTGACCCACATTTAAATGAGTTGTTTGGTTTTAAAGTTGAGTTTTAAGAGTTCTTTGTGTATACTGGATGTTGTACTTTCTGTTCAATTTAGGTTCTATGAACCTAAAATTTTACCACAAAAAAGTCAGTTTTAAACAAATTATACTGACCGTTTTACCATGGAACAGAATTCGTCATCATTGGAAACACTTATAGACAGTCTAGACAGACTAAAAGTATACTAGCAGGCCATGAAGATTATCTCAAAAAAATTTAAAAAGTAGAAATCATTAAGGTCACATTTTCTGATCATAATATAATTAGACAACATTTTTAAGAATCCAAAACATTTTCAAATTGAAAAATAACTATTAGCCAAAGAATAAATTAAATATGTAAGTTTGACTATTTTTTAAAATAATACAGTGTATTATACATTGAAACATCAAGTATTTGTGATATTATAGAAAAATCACAATTATATGTTTTCATTTCTTAAAATCAAAAATTACTAAGCATTCACATGAAAAAATTAGAAAACGAACCCAAAAAACCTAAATTTAATAAGAAAAATTAAATAGTTAAAATTATAAGAAGAAATTAAGATACTAAAAGAAAAAGAGTGGTATTGGTAAATATAAAGACAGATTATTTGTAAAAGGAAAATGACCATACTTATGAAGTAGAAAACTTCACAGTACCAAAGTTATGAAAGAAATTATAAAGCTTGCCAGGGAATGCCTATTGAAGCTTTCAGAACCAAACCCTTTTATAAATGGCTATTTATAAACTCTCAAGAAATATGTAATTCACATGATAATTTAGAGACAAAGATAAACACTTGCCACTTCATTTTTTGGAGATCCCATAACTAGAGTCTCCAAGCGTACAAATATATCACAAAGGCAGAAAACTAGGGACAAACATCTTTCATAAATATTAGTGCTAACATCTCTTTAAATCATTAGTAATCAATATCAGCAATCTATAATTCATACCTTATTTTTAAAATATTTGAGTTTCTCTAATGTGCAGTGTGTCTTGCTGAGCACACCATATACATGGTCTCTGCCCTAATGGAGCTTACTTTCTAGGGGGGGAAGCAGGCATATGCAGCTAACTACCAGTTAACTGGTTGAGATAACACCTAGAAGGAGAGTAGGCTAGGACAGTATGCAACAGAGGGCTCAGTGGTTAAGAGCTGTGTCTTAGCATCAGACCACCAGGGTTTGCATCAAAGACCTGCTGTTTTATTAGCTAGGAAATCTTATTGACCCAGTCTTTCTCAACAAGGAGTAACTGCCCCATACAGGACATTTGTAATGTCTGGAGAAACATTTGGTAGTTACAACCGGGGAGGCTGCTGTGACATCTCTGAAATCTGTTGCATCTCTGTACACTAACAATGAAGTATCAGAAAGAAAACCAAAGGAACCAATCTCATCAAAAGGAACAAAATACCTAGGAATAAACCAACCTAAGGAGACAAAAGGCCTGTACTCCAAAAAATACAAGATGCTGATGAAGGGAACCGAAGACTACACAAACAGATGAAAAAATATTCTCTTCTTTCTTGGATTGGAAGTATCAATATTGTTAAAATGACCATGCTATCCAAGGCAGTCTACTGATTCAATGTAATCCCTATCAAATTACCAATGACATTTCATATTTTGGTTGCACTAAAGTCAGTACAGCTGGAATGTGTCATGCTTCACTGGTCACAAAGCCCTCCCATATTCTCTTCCTTTTGCCTGTAACAGTCTGGTGGTGTCTACAACCCACACACGTCACCTGATCAGCTCCTTTCCATCTTGATACGGATGCCATTTGTCCCGGGAGGCTTTCTGTGAGACTCCAGACCTGAACCCCTGTCTACTGCTCTCCCTTGGCACTTCCCTAAGATACACAATATTTTAGGGTTCTGTGAAGTAAAAACTTGGAACAGATTTGGATTGGGAAGATAATTTCAGTACAGGAGTGAATGAAGCTAGAGAGGATACTTGGAGACTGAAGAAAATTAAAGGGCAAGATCAGCCATCTATGAATGCAGTAAATCTAAGGAATAACCAGTACATAGAACACGGAGGCATTTCTCAAGTACGTATAAATGTGGCTAAATCGAAGCTGTCTGACAACACACAGTTGGTCTAGTGTAGCTAAGAGAACAAAGCAGTGGTTCTTGGCCAGGGGATAGAGGCGGGTTGCCCCAAGGGGGTGATGGGCAGTATTTGAAGGCATGTTTTGGTGTTCACAATTGGATGGCTGCTATTGACATCTGGTGTGTAAATGCCAGGACCCCTATAGAGCCCAGGAAAGCCGCCATAATGAAGAATTAGCCTGCTTAAAAATTGAGGTGCACAGTAATCACACTGTGGGTCATCACAGCATGACTGCCGCTTTCCCCCAGAGCAGGTGCGCTAGGAGACCAAGGTGGAGCCTGCAGCGCCCTCTAACCTGTGAGGTTACATGTTATCATTCCTGCCCTATTCTCTTGGCCACACAGACCAGCTCTGACTGAGAGGGCTGGGGAGGGAAGGGCACTTCTTAATGATGTGAGCACCAGGAGGTGGGGATCCCTGTACGCCATCTAGGAGGCTGGCTAAAAATCTACAAAGCATAAATGTTAGAAGAAATCTGTCACCCCACCTTGGTGGTCCAAGTGGCTAAAACTCGCCATTCCTGGTTTAATCCATGGTCAGGGAACTAGATCCCACATACTGCAACTAAGATCAAAGATTCCACGTGCTACAACGGAGACTCAGCACAGGCAAATAAATAATAATAAACATTTTTTAAAAGAGGGGCATGTGGACTTCCCCTGGTGGTCCAGTGGGTAAGGACACCGCCTTGCAGTGCAAGGGGCACCGGCTCCATCCCTGGCCTGGGAAGATCCCACGTGCCGCGGAGCGGCTGGACCCATGTGTCCAATTACCGAGCTGGAGCTCTGGCACACGTGCGCCCAGAGCTGGTGCTCTGCGACGACAGTGGCCACTGCGATGGGAGGCCCACAGGAGCCAAAGAACAAAGACGGATGAAAATAGAGAAATGAAAGACCAATAGAAGTGGCCCGCCCACTCCCCTCCCTCCCCAACCCAACCCCCACCAAAAATAAATAAATAAATAAATCTTTAAAAAAAAAATAATAAAAGAGGGGCATGCTCTAATAATTTTTAAAAAAGAAGAAATCCAAGATCACATTTGAAGATGTCCAGTTGTCAAACTAAAAAAAAGCTGCAGTGATTCAGCTGAAGTGTTATTAGAATTTAAAAGAATTAAGTAATTGGAAAGACACACAATCAATATAAAAGATACCAACAGGGCTTCCCTGGTAGTCCAGTGGTAAACAGTCTGCCCCTCAATGCAAAGGGCACCAGTTCAATCCCTGACCCGGGAAGATCCCATGTGCTGCTGAGCAGCTGGACCGTGTGTCCAGTTACCAGCCAGCACTCTGGAATGCATGTACCCAGAGCTGGTGCTCTGCAATGAGAGAGGTCACTGCAATGGGAGGCCCACACAGGCCAAAGAATAAAGATGAATGAAAATAAATAAGCAAAAAATCAATAAAAGAGACCAAAATTAACAACAACAAAAAAAAAAGAGCTTAAAAAAAAAAAAAGGATATCAACAGATTTCATCTAAACCAAGGATATCAAGTTTAAAAGTGTGAGGGAAAGAAAATTCTATTTCTAAAGTACCTAGAGATAGCTTAAAAAAGAAATATGTGAAAATGCTGAAGAAAAACATAAAATTTCATTAAGGGACATGGATTGGAATATGTTAGAGCTTTGTCATGTGGCTAGAAGAGAAACGTGAATAAATTAAGTAACTTCAATTTTTCACAAGTTAATATTATAAAGGCTGGATTAGAATCTAAAGTCTAAAGGGTGTAGATTTATGTAAATGTAACATATACTAATGGTGTGTATGTATGTGTGTCATTAAAGAAGTTCAGAAATTATCTCGGAGGATAAATGCAACCTAACCAAGAATTTTGTGGAAAGAAGTATGCTTGTTCAGTGTAATATTAGTATGTTATATAGTAATAGAGATGGTGTGGCATTATTATAATCATGTGATGGAAGACCAGTAGAACTATACAAATAGGCCAGAAATTGGCCCTAATAAAAATTTCATAAATAATATTGATAGAATTTAAAACTCTGAAGAAAAAACATAGGACGCAATAAATTAACTGCTTTCATAAATATACATTTCTTCCTTTAACCATACACAAGTCCCTAGTAGAATTAAATTAAATTTAAATGTGATATAATAAATCAAAAGAAAATACAGATGAATATTCAGTGGTAGAGATAGGTGATCTGAGGCAGAAAACAATGATAACAATGGAAAAGAAATACAAATATTTGCCAGTATAAACGATTAAACTCACTGTCACTTGAAAAATAAAAGCCAACAGGGCTTCCCTGGTAGTCCAGTGGTAAACAGTCTGCCCCTCAATGCAAAGGGCACCAGTTCAATCCCTGACCCGGGAAGATCCCATGTGCTGCTGAGCAGCTGGACCGTGTGTCCAGTTACCAGCCAGCACTCTGGAATGCATGTACCCAGAGCTGGTGCTCTGCAATGAGAGAGGTCACTGCAATGGGAGGCCCACACAGGCCAAAGAATAAAGATGAATGAAAATAAATAAGCAAAAAATCAATAAAAGAGACCAAAATTAACAACAACAAAAAAAAAAGAGCTTAAAAAAAAAAAAAGGATATCAACAGATTTCATCTAAACCAAGGATATCAAGTTTAAAAGTGTGAGGGAAAGAAAATTCTATTTCTAAAGTACCTAGAGATAGCTTAAAAAAGAAATATGTGAAAATGCTGAAGAAAAACATAAAATTTCATTAAGGGACATGGATTGGAATATGTTAGAGCTTTGTCATGTGGCTAGAAGAGAAACGTGAATAAATTAAGTAACTTCAATTTTTCACAAGTTAATATTATAAAGGCTGGATTAGAATCTAAAGTCTAAAGGGTGTAGATTTATGTAAATGTAACATATACTAATGGTGTGTATGTATGTGTGTCATTAAAGAAGTTCAGAAATTATCTCGGAGGATAAATGCAACCTAACCAAGAATTTTGTGGAAAGAAGTATGCTTGTTCAGTGTAATATTAGTATGTTATATAGTAATAGAGATGGTGTGGCATTATTATAATCATGTGATGGAAGACCAGTAGAACTATACAAATAGGCCAGAAATTGGCCCTAATAAAAATTTCATAAATAATATTGATAGAATTTAAAACTCTGAATAAAAAACATAGTACGCAATAAATTAACTGCTTTCATAAATATACATTTCTTCCTTTAACCATACACAAGTCCCTAGTAGAATTAAATTAAATTTAAATGTGATATAATAAATCAAAAGAAAATACAGATGAATATTCAGTGGTAGAGATAGGTGATCTGAGGCAGAAAACAATGATAACAATGGAAAAGAAATACAAATATTTGCCAGTATAAACGATTAAACTCACTGTCACTTGAAAAATAAAAGCCACAATAAACAAAATGAAAAAACAAGTAAATACTGGGAAATTTTGTCATATTTATTGAAAGCAATGAATATCCTAAATATAAAGAAAAGTAGTAAAAATTCTCTGCAATAGTAAGAAAAGCAGTAAACTCCTATTTCAACAAGAGGAAAGACGTGGATCATCTCCCCATTGGTTATGTATCTGATATATATTTATCCATGTCCCAGACACTGTGATGAGTGTGAGTCACATACATGTGAAAGATTGTTAAACCAGTGAGAATATATTTAGCCTTACTCAGAAACAAAGCACAGATTAATGGAAAATACTCTGCCATTTTGCCTACCAAAGTGACAATTTTAAAAGATACTATACATTGCCGTTGAAGATGCACTGGGTCAGGCGCTCAAAAAATGCAGAGGAAGTGTTAATGAGCTGAGTTCATATGCTTTAGCTGGCTGCTTGACAGGACACATCAAGCCTATGACTGAGTCATCTGAGAATAACATAACAAGACAAATGCTGGTACAAAGAATAACATTAGTTGTTTATTTGAAGTATATTTACAGTAGTGAAAAATTAGAAATACCTTACAGAATCCAACAAAAAGATTACTTAAACTACTTAAAAGTAACATAATATGGAATGATCATAATGTAGTATAACCTCTATAAAACAAACCTCCTAAGAATATTCAGGATTCAGCATGCCACTCTGCTTGGCCAAAAAATAAAAAAATAAGTTAAACAAAGGTTTAATAAGATAAAATTGCTCATGACATGATAGTCAAGCACACTATTATTGTTGTATGCAGTGTAATATTTTTTAAAGATTTTTTTAATGTGAAACATTTTAAAAGTATTGAATTTGTTACGAAGTTGCTTTTGTGTTATGTTTTGGTTTTTTGACCAGAAGCAAGTGGGATCTTAGCTCGCCAGTCAGGGATCAAACCTACACTCCCTGTATTTGAAGACAAAGTCTTATCACTGGACCACCAGGGACATCCCTGCAGCACAATATTTTTTGGCTGAAAAACACTTGTGCTTGCATTGAAAGTAATTTGGAAGGAAATCCCTGATGGATCAGTAGTATTTACCTTGGGCTGCTGGGACTTAAAATGGTTTTTTGATTCTCTCTGTATGCTTTTGCTTACTTGATATGATACGTATAATTAGCTGGCATTGGGGGTTTTTTTTGTTTGTTTGTTTGTTTTTTTAATCACACCAAACTGTGAGTATGGAAGAAATAGTGTTAAGTTTTTGAAAAGGCAAGAAGAAGGAATGTAGCTGCAGGAAGCATCTGCCCAAATGATGGAGCTGCCTGGCAGCCTGGTCATCTGTTCATCCCCACTGACTGCTCACACAGCCTCTCTGGCCCCGCCCTCTCCCTCACTCCTGCAAGTACACCCCCCCCACCACCCCCACCCCAGCTTCCTGCATCGGATCTAGTCATTATTCTCTCACTGGATAGGTGGCTTGATGCTTATTCAGTCAAATGCTTTATAGCATTTTTGCCAATATTCTGCTAATTGATCCATGGAGCTGTTTCCTTTAGTGATTTATAGCATTTCATGGTGTCAGCTTTTATTGAATTTCCTTAGCAGATTTTTGTCGTTACAATTGTTTCATGAATTGAGGTCTTTTATGGGGAATGGCGTTCGATACCTGTGCTAGGAGGAGGCAGAGGCAGTTTTCAAGAATCAATTGTGCAGAACACTTGTCAAAGGGCTCACCCTAGTTCTAGTTGATGGAGGCCCTGTGGTGAGAAGTGACCCTTTATTTACCTTGTTGTCTGTAAGGATAGCAGACACAGTGGGAAATCATGCAGTGGACAGTTGGGATCAACCTAATAGACTGACTTACTGCCTGCCTATTCTTCAGAAGTGGCTAAAGGCCAGCAGCATGGATTTCCATGTCAGGGCTCATAGATCTGGTAGGGGAGGCTCCCCTGGAGAATGCTCCTTCTGTCCCAGCAAGGGCCTAGAACCCCCCTGTGATGCTGATCCCAGTTTGTTATTGATCTTAAAAATTCAGGCATCTCTCATGGTGGCTTGTAGAATTTAAGTACATGTTAAATTTTATTTTTTAAAAAATTCTGTTATTACATGTTATTTGAAATAAAATATAGGCAGAAATCCACATGATAATTTTTTTAAGTTGTGATAAATAGCCCTTTCTTCTCCTATACTAAGGAGAAGTCCATCATCTTTATCTCATCATAAATTATGAATCCCAGTATAACGTGGTGGTGGGTTGGATGATCCTATTTATTTTTGCACTGCTGGTGCCTTATGCCAAATGTAGTCTTCAGGGAACAGGCCGAAATGTTGGGAATGTCAGAACCTCTACTGGAAACAAGCCTATCCACTAACGTGTTTATTCCACATTTGAAGTAGACTTCAAACTGAAGCTGATTAATATTTGATAGTATATGCAGAATTAGCTCAGCTTTGCTGTCTCCTGGGGAGAGATTCCTATTTTGAGCACCTGCCCCAGCTTTCCTGTCTTCTGTTTTGCTGTTCTTAAAGTGCAGTCAGCTAATGTGGACACAGAATACACTCATCCCTCCTTTTCCCTCGAAATAGAAAGTTTGTTCCGCAGAAGCACAGATATCTTCTATCCTACTTTAAAATCATTGGCTGGGTCTTCTCAGTGTTGGCCAGAAACGTCATTTGGAGTTCCTCTTGGGCTCTCAGGATGCTCGGGGCTCTTCTCCTCTTCTTCTAGTCCTGCCCATCTTCTTTCTCTGTATAACATAGGAACAGATTTTATAGTTGTAAAAGAAAAACCAAGCCATGAATGTACTAAAACGTGATGACAAATAAACCATAGTGTCTTTCCCATCCTCTTACTCAGACAATGGATGACCCCAAGTCACACGTTGCCGAGATGATTGAAAGAATCAGAGAAACCTCCCTGCCTCTGGTGGTAGAAGAAAACTGACTACTGCCTGCCTATTCTTCAGAAGTGGCTAAAGGCCAGCAGCATGGATTTCCATGTCAGGGCTCATAGATCTGGTAGGGGAGGCTCCCCTGGAGAATGCTCCTTCTGTCCCAGCAAGGGCCTAGAACCCCCCTGTGATGCTGATCCCAGTTTGTTATTGATCTTAAAAATTCAGGCATCTCTCATGGTGGCTTGTAGAATTTAAGTACATGTTAAATTTTATTTTTTAAAAAATTCTGTTATTACATGTTATTTGAAATAAAATATAGGCAGAAATCCACATGATAATTTTTTTAAGTTGTGATAAATAGCCCTTTCTTCTCCTATACTAAGGAGAAGTCCATCATCTTTATCTCATCATAAATTATGAATCCCAGTATAACGTGGTGGTGGGTTGGATGATCCTATTTATTTTTGCACTGCTGGTGCCTTATGCCAAATGTAGTCTTCAGGGAACAGGCCGAAATGTTGGGAATGTCAGAACCTCTACTGGAAACAAGCCTATCCACTAACGTGTTTATTCCACATTTGAAGTAGACTTCAAACTGAAGCTGATTAATATTTGATAGTATATGCAGAATTAGCTCAGCTTTGCTGTCTCCTGGGGAGAGATTCCTATTTTGAGCACCTGCCCCAGCTTTCCTGTCTTCTGTTTTGCTGTTCTTAAAGTGCAGTCAGCTAATGTGGACACAGAATACACTCATCCCTCCTTTTCCCTCGAAATAGAAAGTTTGTTCCGCAGAAGCACAGATATCTTCTATCCTACTTTAAAATCATTGGCTGGGTCTTCTCAGTGTTGGCCAGAAACGTCATTTGGAGTTCCTCTTGGGCTCTCAGGATGCTCGGGGCTCTTCTCCTCTTCTTCTAGTCCTGCCCATCTTCTTTCTCTGTATAACATAGGAACAGATTTTATAGTTGTAAAAGAAAAACCAAGCCATGAATGTACTAAAACGTGATGACAAATAAACCATAGTGTCTTTCCCATCCTCTTACTCAGACAATGGATGACCCCAAGTCACACGTTGCCGAGATGATTGAAAGAATCAGAGAAACCTCCCTGCCTCTGGTGGTAGAAGAACTACCTACACCCCTTCTACCTGACTCTGCACTGGACCCTGTCCTCCACTTCTTGCTGATAGTACACCCAGCGCCCCTCCCTCTCTGTGAGACCACGTCCGCTCTTTCTTCCACATCTTCTCAACTCATCGCCCTTGTCCCTCCCCATCTCCCATCCATCTCCTCCTCTCTCTCACAGCAGAACTTCTTCAGTCAGGGGTCTGGATTGCCTCCCATTCCCCTCAAGTTCTCAGTTCAAAGTACCGAATTCGAGCTCTTGTTAGTCATCACTGGCCTCTGCTTTGGAAAATCCATCAGTCAACTTTCAGTTCTAACCTTCCTGCACTTGACCGGTTGATATCACCTCCCATAAAAATCTGCTTCCTTCGGCTTCCCTGGTGGCCAGTTGAGTAAAGAGTCAGCCTTGCAGTGGAAGGCATGCCAGTTCAATCCCTGGCCTGGGAAGATCCCACGTGCCGTGCAGCGGCTGGACCTGTGTGTCCAATTACGAGCAGACGCTCTGGAGCGCATGCACCCAGAGCCTGTGCTCTGCTACAGGAGAGGCCACTGCAATGGGAGGCCCACACAGGCCAGAGAATAAAGATGGATGAAAAATAAATGAACGAACAGTAAAAGAGGCTAAACTTTAAAGAAAAACAATCTGCTTTCTCCATTTCCAGGAAAACATCCTTTCCTGGATTTTCTTCCCCTTAGTTTGCTGATTACATCTTGGGCTCTTAGCCTGACTCCCCCAAACTCTGAACTGTGGGCAGCCTCAGGGCTCACACCTCGGCCTTCTCATCCTATCTATACGCACAGCTCCCACTTTGAGGTCTCATCCAGTCATGAAAAACCTCTGTCGTCTGGTGGCTCCCTCATTTCAGACCCTTCCCCTGAACTCCAAACTGGAATCCAGCTTCTGCTTGAGATCGCCAACAGATGCCTAACAAACACCTCACGAAGTTCTCCAGCCCCTTAGTTGTAAAAGAAAAACCAAGCCATGAATGTACTAAAACGTGATGACAAATAAACCATAGTGTCTTTCCCATCCTCTTACTCAGACAATGGATGACCCCAAGTCACACGTTGCCGAGATGATTGAAAGAATCAGAGAAACCTCCCTGCCTCTGGTGGTAGAAGAACTACCTACACCCCTTCTACCTGACTCTGCACTGGACCCTGTCCTCCACTTCTTGCTGATAGTACACCCAGCGCCCCTCCTCTCTGTGAGACCACGTCCGCTCTTTCTTCCACATCTTCTCAACTCATCGCCCTTGTCCCTCCCCATCTCCCATCCATCTCCTCCTCTCTCTCACAGCAGAACTTCTTCAGTCAGGGGTCTGGATTGCCTCCCATTCCCCTCAAGTTCTCAGTTCAAAGTACCGAATTCGAGCTCTTGTTAGTCATCACTGGCCTCTGCTTTGGAAAATCCATCAGTCAACTTTCAGTTCTAACCTTCCTGCACTTGACCGGTTGATATCACCTCCCATAAAAATCTGCTTCCTTCGGCTTCCCTGGTGGCCAGTTGAGTAAAGAGTCAGCCTTGCAGTGGAAGGCATGCCAGTTCAATCCCTGGCCTGGGAAGATCCCACGTGCCGTGCAGCGGCTGGACCTGTGTGTCCAATTACGAGCAGACGCTCTGGAGCGCATGCACCCAGAGCCTGTGCTCTGCTACAGGAGAGGCCACTGCAATGGGAGGCCCACACAGGCCAGAGAATAAAGATGGATGAAAAATAAATGAACGAACAGTAAAAGAGGCTAAACTTTAAAGAAAAACAATCTGCTTTCTCCATTTCCAGGAAAACATCCTTTCCTGGATTTTCTTCCCCTTAGTTTGCTGATTACATCTTGGGCTCTTAGCCTGACTCCCCCAAACTCTGAACTGTGGGCAGCCTCAGGGCTCACACCTCGGCCTTCTCATCCTATCTATACGCACAGCTCCCACTTTGAGGTCTCATCCAGTCATGAAAAACCTCTGTCGTCTGGTGGCTCCCTCATTTCAGACCCTTCCCCTGAACTCCAAACTGGAATCCAGCTTCTGCTTGAGATCGCCAACAGATGCCTAACAAACACCTCACGTTGAAGTTCTCCAGCCGACATCCTCATCTGCTCACCAGCCTCCTCCACTCACAGTCGGCCTGGTGTCAGCTGATGGCACATTCTATGCTTGCTCTTTCTCAGGCCCCAAACTGTGGCATCATCCTTGACTCATTCTTTCTCTGCACCCCACATCCAAACCTCTGTCCTCAAAAGCAGATCATTTCTCAGTACATCCACAGCTACCCACCCTGGCCCCGGCCATCAGCATCTCTCCCCTGATGACTGCAGCAGCTTCCTAACTGCTCTATAGTCTCATCCACCGTTGGCACACAAGGCAACACATCCAGCAGCAAGTGCCTTTTCCAGGCAAACCTGGAGCATGTCGCTTCTCTGGTTGAGCCTCTCATGGCTCCAGAGCCGGTTTATTGGCCTACGAGGCCCTACCTGATCCAGCTCGCTTTCCTTGCTCACTCTGCACCTACCAATTGGGCCTCCTGCTGCCCCTCCTACCCTTTAGGCACAGGTGCCTGGAGACTTCCTCCTTGGTCTTCCCTCCATCCCAGATGCTCTTTCCCTTGATGTCCAGGCAGCCTGTTTCCTCTTCTCCTCATACACCACCTTCAGGACGTCTTCCTGACCATCCCATTTAAAACTGAAGTTCCCCTCACTTCCTAATGCCCTTCTCTGTTTATCTTTCTCCAGAGCCCTTATCCTTTTCAAATATAGTCTATAATGTATTAAATTGTCTCACCCATGGTATCTCTCCCATTAGAATGTAAGCTCTCTGAGGGCAGAGGTGATTGTCTATTGATGGCTACTTTATGTAACATGCCTAGCATAACAGGTACAAATAAAAGCAGTTGCACGAACAAATAAATCCAGAGGTTTTCAGTGATTAAGAACAAGGACACAGGGGTAAATGCAAATATTATTCTTTTGAGTTGGATTTAGGCTACATTTCCTACTCATTTATCTCATGTGTAACCTTTCAGGTGAGCTCAAGGTACAGGTATTCGATTTGAGTTATAAATAAGGGTACTTTCTTCCCAGCCAAGGGGGTGCTGTGATAGTGAACTAAGTTTCATTTTCATGAGCTCATTGCCGAGTAACAAGACAGTCTTAGGCTTTTGTACTGTCACCTTTTTCTTATTTCATTTTAAATTACTAACTTAATATATAAGAAGATGAGAGTCAACATTTGTATAAGGACTGGCAGCAAACTGCTTCTTTGTGTCCTGTGTTCTGATGTATGAGGGGTTATCTCTAGTTTCAATTAAATTGCAAAAAGGATTTCAAATAAGTTGTGATCAGCTCATCCCCATAACCCCTGGACTTCCACTGGATCCTGTCTGACCTCCTCAAAGGCTTTCCAACCAACTTAGAGCACAGTGCCAACTGCAGGCCTTTCTAGTGGTCCCAGGCCACTTCCCCCGCTCCCCTCAGCCCAGGGCTCTTTTCTTTGTTCATTGTGTGTGACCTCACTAGTCTTCACTCAACTCCTGAACCATAAGGAATTCCCATCTCAGAACCTTCACCTGCGCTCTGCTTCTGCCTGGAAAAGCATCTCCTTCCTGATTCACCTGGGTCATTTGCTCCCAGGACTCAGATGACGTGTCACCTCTGCGGAGAGGTCTTCTCTGCCACTGTCTCCAAAGTAATCTTCATCCTGAGTCTCTTAGTGCAGCTGATCTTTCTCCTCTGTGGCGTTTTGCATTTCTTTTTTAAATATTTGTCTGCCCCGGGTCTTGATTCAGCATGTGGGATCTTTGTTCTCTGATCAGTGATCAAACCCAGCCCCCTGGATTCAGGGTGCAGAGTTTTAGCCACTGGACTACCAGGGAAATTCCTTGCAGTTTGAATGTAAGCTCTCTGAGGGCAGAGGTGATTGTCTATTGATGGCTACTTTATGTAACATGCCTAGCATAACAGGTACAAATAAAAGCAGTTGCACGAACAAATAAATCCAGAGGTTTTCAGTGATTAAGAACAAGGACACAGGGGTAAATGCAAATATTATTCTTTTGAGTTGGATTTAGGCTACATTTCCTACTCATTTATCTCATGTGTAACCTTTCAGGTGAGCTCAAGGTACAGGTATTCGATTTGAGTTATAAATAAGGGTACTTTCTTCCCAGCCAAGGGGGTGCTGTGATAGTGAACTAAGTTTCATTTTCATGAGCTCATTGCCGAGTAACAAGACAGTCTTAGGCTTTTGTACTGTCACCTTTTTCTTATTTCATTTTAAATTACTAACTTAATATATAAGAAGATGAGAGTCAACATTTGTATAAGGACTGGCAGCAAACTGCTTCTTTGTGTCCTGTGTTCTGATGTATGAGGGGTTATCTCTAGTTTCAATTAAATTGCAAAAAGGATTTCAAATAAGTTGTGATCAGCTCATCCCCATAACCCCTGGACTTCCACTGGATCCTGTCTGACCTCCTCAAAGGCTTTCCAACCAACTTAGAGCACAGTGCCAACTGCAGGCCTTTCTAGTGGTCCCAGGCCACTTCCCCCGCTCCCCTCAGCCCAGGGCTCTTTTCTTTGTTCATTGTGTGTGACCTCACTAGTCTTCACTCAACTCCTGAACCATAAGGAATTCCCATCTCAGAACCTTCACCTGCGCTCTGCTTCTGCCTGGAAAAGCATCTCCTTCCTGATTCACCTGGGTCATTTGCTCCCAGGACTCAGATGACGTGTCACCTCTGCGGAGAGGTCTTCTCTGCCACTGTCTCCAAAGTAATCTTCATCCTGAGTCTCTTAGTGCAGCTGATCTTTCTCCTCTGTGGCGTTTTGCATTTCTTTTTTAAATATTTGTCTGCCCCGGGTCTTGATTCAGCATGTGGGATCTTTGTTCTCTGATCAGTGATCAAACCCAGCCCCCTGGATTCAGGGTGCAGAGTTTTAGCCACTGGACTACCAGGGAAATCCTTGCAGTTCTTAGGTGTATTTTCATGTGTAGGTTTGTTTCACTGACTGACTCCCCTAAGCTGTAAGTTGCCTGAGGACAGGGCCATGCCTGTTGTGTTCAGCCATGTAAACTCAGCAGATGGGTGATTAGTGGATGTTCACCGGACACTTGCCCATGGTCAGGGGTCTCCGGCACTCCCTCCACGGGGTGTGTGGGGCCCATCTGGGATGCAGAAGAGAAGACGATTGGAGGGAGGTGAGAGTCCATCAGATACAGGAAGGGAGTGGTGAGTGCGAGAAATCTGGCTCCTGCCATGAGGCTATTCCAGATACTGGGTCAGGACCAGGAATCCTTACTCTCTCCCCCAATGCCTAGGGGACCGATGTTCAAAGGAGAGGGAAACTCCTTTAGTTGACAACAGCATGACCAAGCCCACCTGGGTTTTGTCTTTCATCAATGAATTATAGTTTCTAGTGACTGGAAATACAGGGAGACAGGTTTCACAGATTTAACCAAGTATTAATATAAGAGCACATCCAGAAGACTTTGCATTTGTGCAGCCAACTATGCTAATTCTACCCAAATGAGAAGCCAGACCCTTCTCTTTGCAGCATCATTTCAGTCCACATGAGGTAATATAATTATTTTACAGTGTTATCCATATTAATGTGTTGTTATTGTTTTTAATGAGTTAATGCATATACATAAGTATTTTTCAGTTTCAGTTTCATTTTTAATATGATAAATATTGATAGGTATGCCCCACATAAATAAAAGTCCTTTAGATTCCTCAACAATATATGAGAGCATTAATCTATCTTGAAACCAAAATGTTTATAACTGCTGACTTAGAGCTACAGGAATACCAATTTAAGAGTAATAGATATTGTTTAATAATAAGAATGTCACACAGCCTCTAACCCACGAGATCCCAAGACCTCTAGAAATAGGGACCAGAAGAAAAGCAAGAGCTTGACCCTGTGGGGAAAGGGTACTTTATTATGCAATCATTTATTTCATTTAGGCTCTCTGAGAGACACATTTGATGAGTTAATGAAATCTCTTCTTTCCTTTTATCTGAGCACTGCCTTGTTCAAATCCTCCCCAAAGCAGAGGCTGCTTCCAGGTCAGCAGTAGAACCCCTACCCGCCCCCATTCCTGGTGCTCAGACACAGTGACTGCCCTTTGAGTGAAGAACAAGGGGAGTACAGAAGCGGGACATATCCCTGGGGCCTGCGGTCCCCAGCAACAGGGGCTGCCATGGGTATGAAATTTGTGACTTCTCTAAAGCAGAGTGCCAAGACTCAAAGCCTTTCTTTTGGGTCTGTAAGCTCCCCTAGTCACAGGTCATCTCACTGTAAGCAGTGGGAGACCCATTTTCCCCAGGATCTGAAATAGTTTTCATTCTGTTCTGAATAAAACAATGACTTTATGAAATACATTCGCAAACACTGTTCCTTGGTCTTTCCACCTGTGAAGACGTAGTATTTACATTTTGATATTACAAATGAGGAAATTAAGGAGATAAGAGATTGCAAATCCACCAAGCGGCAGAGCAAAGACACCAGCAGTCTTTATCATTCAGAATCTTGAAGAGCTCTGATCTTACTCAATTTGTGTTTTATCCACATCTGTCTACTTTGTGTGTGGACTTTTCTTCTTGTGTTAAGTCTCTGATTTTTATTTAAACTTATTAAACTGTTATATGAACTTAGTATATAGGACCAGGTAATGAGCTATCTCTTTTTAAAAAGAACAGGTCTTACCAATAACTGGGAATAGCTGGGTAAATAATTTATAGATATAGCATAATTAATTTCCTGAGCCTTCAAGGAAAAGACAGGGAGTAGGTGTAGGGGTTGGGGGAGGGAAATAGGTCATTGTGAGAGCTTCCTGGAATTAAATGCTAGACAAACTCAATCAGGCTCTCACCTGAGAGCTTTGAAAAACTGGAATGCCCAGGCCACACTGGATTGAGCTTTGAAAAACTGGAATGCCCAGGCCACATGCATGCTGAATTGCTTCAGTTGTGTCTGACTCTTCCCAACACTGGACTATAGCCTGCGAGGCTCCTCTGTCCATGGGATTCTCTAGGCAAGAATACTGGGGTGGGTTGCAATCATTTATTTCATTTAGGCTCTCTGAGAGACACATTTGATGAGTTAATGAAATCTCTTCTTTCCTTTTATCTGAGCACTGCCTTGTTCAAATCCTCCCCAAAGCAGAGGCTGCTTCCAGGTCAGCAGTAGAACCCCTACCCGCCCCCATTCCTGGTGCTCAGACACAGTGACTGCCCTTTGAGTGAAGAACAAGGGGAGTACAGAAGCGGGACATATCCCTGGGGCCTGCGGTCCCCAGCAACAGGGGCTGCCATGGGTATGAAATTTGTGACTTCTCTAAAGCAGAGTGCCAAGACTCAAAGCCTTTCTTTTGGGTCTGTAAGCTCCCCTAGTCACAGGTCATCTCACTGTAAGCAGTGGGAGACCCATTTTCCCCAGGATCTGAAATAGTTTTCATTCTGTTCTGAATAAAACAATGACTTTATGAAATACATTCGCAAACACTGTTCCTTGGTCTTTCCACCTGTGAAGACGTAGTATTTACATTTTGATATTACAAATGAGGAAATTAAGGAGATAAGAGATTGCAAATCCACCAAGCGGCAGAGCAAAGACACCAGCAGTCTTTATCATTCAGAATCTTGAAGAGCTCTGATCTTACTCAATTTGTGTTTTATCCACATCTGTCTACTTTGTGTGTGGACTTTTCTTCTTGTGTTAAGTCTCTGATTTTTATTTAAACTTATTAAACTGTTATATGAACTTAGTATATAGGACCAGGTAATGAGCTATCTCTTTTTAAAAAGAACAGGTCTTACCAATAACTGGGAATAGCTGGGTAAATAATTTATAGATATAGCATAATTAATTTCCTGAGCCTTCAAGGAAAAGACAGGGAGTAGGTGTAGGGGTTGGGGGAGGGAAATAGGTCATTGTGAGAGCTTCCTGGAATTAAATGCTAGACAAACTCAATCAGGCTCTCACCTGGAGAGCTTTGAAAAACTGGAATGCCCAGGCCACATGCATGCTGAATTGCTTCAGTTGTGTCTGACTCTTCCCAACACTGGACTATAGCCTGCGAGGCTCCTCTGTCCATGGGATTCTCTAGGCAAGAATACTGGGGTGGGTTGCCATGCCCTCCAGGGGATCTTCCCGACCCAGGAATCAAAGCCATGTCTCTTATGTCTCCTGCATTGGTAGGCTGGTTCTTTAACATTAGTACCACCTGGGAAGCCCCCAGGCCACATGACCAGGCAGTTAATTCCAAATTCCTGGGGGTGGGACCTAGGCATGAGTTCTTTGTTGTTGTTGTTGTTGTTGTTGTTCAGTTGCTAAGTTATATTCAAGGTTTGACCCCATGGACTGCAGCAGGTCAGGCTTCCCTGTCCTTCACCATCTCCCAGAGTTTGCTCAAACTCATGTCTGTTGAGTTGGTGATGCCATCCAACCATCTCATCCTCTATCGTCCCCTTGTCCTCCTGCCTTGGGCTGCTCCAAGTGCTTCCTGAGTGACACCCAAGGGACTGGAAACTCAAGAACCAGCCCTGAAAGATCAGTGGGAATCCCTGCAGTTCTTGAATCATGTGCTATTTGTATTCTAACTACTTACTGGGAGTACAGTCAAGTTGCTCTGAGTCACAGAAATGAAAGGACTCGGAGTGGCCTGGTTGGGGTGGGAGGAGGTTGAGGGGTGGAGTTGCAGCAAGATTTAATCTCTGTAATCCCAGGAAAATGCTTAGATATGGAAGAAGAGGCCACGTTGAAAGCATCAGGAATCCAAGTTGAGCAAAGGTCAGTGGTCTAAATGGGTATACTCAACAGAAGTCTCTTAGCCTATACTTGTACCTTACAAACAAACAAGAGAGCACAGAGATGGGATCACAGAGGCCTTGAAGCCATGTTCAAGATGGAAAAGACAAACCAGGGGCAAGTACATCATTGCCCTTGGTTCTAAGGGAGAACCCTGAGGTCTGAGGGGTCATGGAGGGCTGGATAGAGAGGCGAATTGAACAGAGATGGGATGAGACAGCAGCACAGTCCTAATGAGCTGCACTAGGGCTGATTAGACACAAAGTATGAAGCCCAGTGTTGATGCTGCTAAAACTGACCTACCCTGCAGCCCCAGGGAGCCCATAGGATGCCTCCCTTTAGTCTACAGCTAGGTTGGGTCCTCTGAAGAATCAGCAGGAAGACTAGCTGTGACAATTTTTGCTCTTGCTTCCTTTCTCCTGATTATTCAGTTGATCACAACTCAGTTTATACCCTGGAAAAAGTACAGTCAGTTTCATTTTATATTTATATGATTTATATATTTATATAGGTCACTACATGTATACTTATAAATATTTAAAACAATCATTTCACAAAAATTCTGACAAATCATAGGGTCTCAAAAACTGTAGCTGTTATTATTTAATTTATAATTATTATTTTTTCATTACTACTCCTATTGGTAGATACACAGATTTTCTATTTACCACTCTGTTTTTCTTTTCAGCTTTTATTTATTTATTTTTGGCTATACTGGGCTTTCACTGCTGCCACAGGCTCTTCTCTAGTTGCAGGGAGTGGGGGTCTCTCTCTAGTTGAGGTGAGCAGGCTTCTTGTTGCCATGACTTCTCTTGTGGAACTCAGGCTCTAGTGCACACAGGTTTCAGTAGTTGCCACACATAGTTGTGGCTTATGGGCTTAGTTGCTCTGCAGCATGTGGGATCTTCCTGGATCAGGGATCAAACCTGTGCCTCCTGCATTGGCAGGTGAACTCTTCACCACTCAGCTACCAGGGAAGCCCCTCTGTTTGCTACTCTTAAAAAATGTTTTGTACCCAATGGAAATCCAGACTGCCACCCCAGAGAGGAGCAACAATCACCGTCCTCACCTAGAATCACACCACTTAGTTCTGCTGAGATATGCTCTGGCTGCTTATTATAATTTGAAAGCCATGGATAGGCCTCAGATGGGATCACAGAGGCCTTGAAGCCATGTTCAAGATGGAAAAGACAAACCAGGGGCAAGTACATCATTGCCCTTGGTTCTAAGGGAGAACCCTGAGGTCTGAGGGGTCATGGAGGGCTGGATAGAGAGGCGAATTGAACAGAGATGGGATGAGACAGCAGCACAGTCCTAATGAGCTGCACTAGGGCTGATTAGACACAAAGTATGAAGCCCAGTGTTGATGCTGCTAAAACTGACCTACCCTGCAGCCCCAGGGAGCCCATAGGATGCCTCCCTTTAGTCTACAGCTAGGTTGGGTCCTCTGAAGAATCAGCAGGAAGACTAGCTGTGACAATTTTTGCTCTTGCTTCCTTTCTCCTGATTATTCAGTTGATCACAACTCAGTTTATACCCTGGAAAAAGTACAGTCAGTTTCATTTTATATTTATATGATTTATATATTTATATAGGTCACTACATGTATACTTATAAATATTTAAAACAATCATTTCACAAAAATTCTGACAAATCATAGGGTCTCAAAAACTGTAGCTGTTATTATTTAATTTATAATTATTATTTTTTCATTACTACTCCTATTGGTAGATACACAGATTTTCTATTTACCACTCTGTTTTTCTTTTCAGCTTTTATTTATTTATTTTTGGCTATACTGGGCTTTCACTGCTGCCACAGGCTCTTCTCTAGTTGCAGGGAGTGGGGGTCTCTCTCTAGTTGAGGTGAGCAGGCTTCTTGTTGCCATGACTTCTCTTGTGGAACTCAGGCTCTAGTGCACACAGGTTTCAGTAGTTGCCACACATAGTTGTGGCTTATGGGCTTAGTTGCTCTGCAGCATGTGGGATCTTCCTGGATCAGGGATCAAACCTGTGCCTCCTGCATTGGCAGGTGAACTCTTCACCACTCAGCTACCAGGGAAGCCCCTCTGTTTGCTACTCTTAAAAAATGTTTTGTACCCAATGGAAATCCAGACTGCCACCCCAGAGAGGAGCAACAATCACCGTCCTCACCTAGAATCACACCACTTAGTTCTGCTGGAAGGTCATCATGCTCTGGCTGCTTATTATAATTTGAAAGCCATGGATAGGCCTCAGATGCTCCAGAGATGCCTGCTGTGAAGTATGCTGTGCTTCCCGGGGTGGCCCTTTAAGGGTTCCCTGCTAATTAAATGGGAAAGTCAGTAGATCCGCAAGGGATTTACAGTCGCAATGGCAGGAACGACACTCCCTTATTCACCCACTCAGAAGTTATCGAGTGATGTGCTGGGTCCCAGGCATCAGGGAGAAACTGGTGTGAACAAACCATCCTGGCTTTCAGGAGACATGCCTTGTAATGGAAGAAAATGGACAGTGAGCAAATGGATGCCTATTCCTGGTCACTGGTGCTAAGTGCTAGGAAGAGAGCACGGGGGAAAGTGAGTCAACAGAGGAAAGAATGTACTTACTTCAGGGCAGTTAGGGGTGAGTAGGTGAGCAGGTGAAGAGTGATGTTGGAGCAGAGGCCCGAGGGAAGGGAGATGGAGAGGTACAGACCTCTGGAGGAAGAGCCTCCTGGCCGAGGGAGCACAAGGGCAGAGGCTCCTTGGCACAGCCGTGATGGGTGGGCTGATGGAAGCATCCTGAGGCTGTGGCTGATGGAGCCCAGAGAGGAGAAGTAGAAGGATGGGAGCTGAGGTCAGGAGGATGGCAGGAGGATGGATCAGAGAGGCCTTGAGGGCTTTGGATTTAGACTGTGTGAGAAAAGAACTGTTGAAGGCATGGAAGAGGGGAATGTGGCTAGATTTATATCTCTTGAAGATCTCCCTGGCTGTCGAGTGGAAATAGAATGTCAGTAGTGGGAGAGAGACCTGTAAGTCTGGAGGAAACACTGGCAGCTGAAGTTAGGAAGACTGCAGCAAGGGCAGGTGAGAAGATGTCAGAGGAGGGGACTGATTTGAAGCAAACATGGTTGGGATTTAGACAAGGTGATCTGAGGTGTGAGCAAGAGAGGTAAGGATGCCCCACATTTATAGCCTAAGCACCTGGAAGAGTGAACTCACCATCTCTTGAGATGGGGAAGGGCAGACCAGGGGCTGGGTTGACCAACAGCTTGTGTTTAGACCTGCTATGCTGGAAATGCCTATTTAATGTCCCTGGTGATGCAGCTATGTGGAGGGGAAAACCCACCAGCCTTATTCATATGATTTTATGCATGTTACGAATAGGGACACTCTCCCCATGTCTTTTCTCATGAGGAGTGTTATCACATCATCTTTCTCTTAGGGCTGACCCAGGAGAAGGGCTTGGCCACTCACTCCAGTGTTCTTGCCTGGAGAATCCCATGGACAGAGGAGCCTAGGGGCTATAGTCCATGTGATCACAAAAATGAGTCAGGCATGATTGAGCGACTAACACTCATGGCTTAACAACTTTCAGGGCAGTTAGGGAAAATGGACAGTGAGCAAATGGATGCCTATTCCTGGTCACTGGTGCTAAGTGCTAGGAAGAGAGCACGGGGGAAAGTGAGTCAACAGAGGAAAGAATGTACTTACTTCAGGGCAGTTAGGGGTGAGTAGGTGAGCAGGTGAAGAGTGATGTTGGAGCAGAGGCCCGAGGGAAGGGAGATGGAGAGGTACAGACCTCTGGAGGAAGAGCCTCCTGGCCGAGGGAGCACAAGGGCAGAGGCTCCTTGGCACAGCCGTGATGGGTGGGCTGATGGAAGCATCCTGAGGCTGTGGCTGATGGAGCCCAGAGAGGAGAAGTAGAAGGATGGGAGCTGAGGTCAGGAGGATGGCAGGAGGATGGATCAGAGAGGCCTTGAGGGCTTTGGATTTAGACTGTGTGAGAAAAGAACTGTTGAAGGCATGGAAGAGGGGAATGTGGCTAGATTTATATCTCTTGAAGATCTCCCTGGCTGTCGAGTGGAAATAGAATGTCAGTAGTGGGAGAGAGACCTGTAAGTCTGGAGGAAACACTGGCAGCTGAAGTTAGGAAGACTGCAGCAAGGGCAGGTGAGAAGATGTCAGAGGAGGGGACTGATTTGAAGCAAACATGGTTGGGATTTAGACAAGGTGATCTGAGGTGTGAGCAAGAGAGGTAAGGATGCCCCACATTTATAGCCTAAGCACCTGGAAGAGTGAACTCACCATCTCTTGAGATGGGGAAGGGCAGACCAGGGGCTGGGTTGACCAACAGCTTGTGTTTAGACCTGCTATGCTGGAAATGCCTATTTAATGTCCCTGGTGATGCAGCTATGTGGAGGGGAAAACCCACCAGCCTTATTCATATGATTTTATGCATGTTACGAATAGGGACACTCTCCCCATGTCTTTTCTCATGAGGAGTGTTATCACATCATCTTTCTCTTAGGGCTGACCCAGGAGAAGGGCTTGGCCACTCACTCCAGTGTTCTTGCCTGGAGAATCCCATGGACAGAGGAGCCTAGGGGCTATAGTCCATGTGATCACAAAAATGAGTCAGGCATGATTGAGCGACTAACACTCATGGCTTAACAACTTCTCTTAGGGTTTGTCTTAAACCACCAGGACTGCTTCATTAATGAGGAGAGGAGAGGGGTTAGTGGGCAGGTTGTAGCAAAGGCTGATAGATGCTAGAGTCACGGGATCTCCTGAAAATTAGATGCATTGAGGTGGCCTGTCAGAATATGAGGGCAGAGCAGGGAAGGAGGAACAGGGTTCCCATACATATTTGGAAAAGAAAAAAAAAACCAGGGAATTGTAGCAGTATTTCTCTTGCTTGGTATTTTTTTCTGGGAACATTGTAATAACGTTTTCCAAATCTTCTTCTTGAAGAGAAAATATATAATGTATTTGGAGTCAATAATAGTTTTGTTGGGAAAAGAAATGCACAGACTAAAACTTTAGGAGTTGCAAGCATGAGGTCTGAGGCTCTACTTTGCTGCTCTTCATGTCATCCCATCCTGAAGAATGTGTAATGGCGTGTTCTTCCCCATCGCAGGTAGGAAATCCCAAAGATAAGCTCCTCTGCCCACGTTTGAGGCTCAGACCCAGGCTGCTGTCCTGTCTCAGCCTCATGTTCCAGTTAGGTCAGTCTTCAGTGCACTGGACCTGATCAAATGCTGTCTTCATATGAGCAGGACCTTCTGTCTCTTTAGTTCACTGGTTTGTCCCATTGTCCACACAGTGCAGGCTGGTAGCAGGTGTTCAGCAAATATTGTCCAATGAAGGAATGGAGTGCAGACTCCTAAGACTTGCTAATGCTGTTCCTATGTTAATGGCAGCATCACCCAACAGCAGTGGGTCTTCTAGACCCTTACTGAGGCCTTCCTGATGTTCTCACTTACCAGAAGGCCATGGGTCTAGATTAGAAGAGAAGGAGGACCTGGAGATAGTTATTAAACCACCATTGGTGGATCGGGTATGTGCAGGAGTGGTCTGGCCCAAAGTGTCACAGAAGAGGTGGGTGAGATGGTCATAATGTCCAGAGCCCACAGTGACGAGTGGCAGGTCCATGCCGGCAGAGTAAATGTGAAACCCAACAAGGAGTATCCAGTGTGTGAGGCAGCAGAGAAGTGTCTTGGAGGTAGCATTTGGGGAGGCTTGATGCTGACATGGTAGAGATCTAAGAGCTGAACTGGTGGAACTGAACTGCAGAGGCAGTTCCCTGTCCATGGAGAATGGCAAGACAAGGACCCAGTTTCGGAGGATAAAAGAGAGACATGAGGCTTCCATCAAGGCAAGATGTAAGAATACTCAGTAGTAACATGAACCATTGCCAAGAGCCTGCCTGGGCCTCAGTTCTTTTCAATGCTTACAACCCTACTGGGTAGCTGTCCAGCTGATGAAACTGAAGCTTAGAGGAGGAAACATTAGGCCTCTCTGGCTGATCATACCTGGCCCCCGAGACAGCACCGCTCTGCAGGGTGTCCTCATCCAAAGCAATGCTGCTTCTTCTTGAAGAGAAATATAATGTATTTGGAGTCATTTGGGGGGCACAGACTAAAACTTTAGGAGTTGCAAGCATGAGGTCTGAGGCTCTACTTTGCTGCTCTTCATGTCATCCCATCCTGAAGAATGTGTAATGGCGTGTTCTTCCCCATCGCAGGTAGGAAATCCCAAAGATAAGCTCCTCTGCCCACGTTTGAGGCTCAGACCCAGGCTGCTGTCCTGTCTCAGCCTCATGTTCCAGTTAGGTCAGTCTTCAGTGCACTGGACCTGATCAAATGCTGTCTTCATATGAGCAGGACCTTCTGTCTCTTTAGTTCACTGGTTTGTCCCATTGTCCACACAGTGCAGGCTGGTAGCAGGTGTTCAGCAAATATTGTCCAATGAAGGAATGGAGTGCAGACTCCTAAGACTTGCTAATGCTGTTCCTATGTTAATGGCAGCATCACCCAACAAGGTGGGTCTTCTAGACCCTTACTGAGGCCTTCCTGATGTTCTCACTTACCAGAAGGCCATGGGTCTAGATTAGAAGAGAAGGAGGACCTGGAGATAGTTATTAAACCACCATTGGTGGATCGGGTATGTGCAGGAGTGGTCTGGCCCAAAGTGTCACAGAAGAGGTGGGTGAGATGGTCATAATGTCCAGAGCCCACAGTGACGAGTGGCAGGTCCATGCCGGCAGAGTAAATGTGAAACCCAACAAGGAGTATCCAGTGTGTGAGGCAGCAGAGAAGTGTCTTGGAGGTAGCATTTGGGGAGGCTTGATGCTGACATGGTAGAGATCTAAGAGCTGAACTGGTGGAACTGAACTGCAGAGGCAGTTCCCTGTCCATGGAGAATGGCAAGACAAGGACCCAGTTTCGGAGGATAAAAGAGAGACATGAGGCTTCCATCAAGGCAAGATGTAAGAATACTCAGTAGTAACATGAACCATTGCCAAGAGCCTGCCTGGGCCTCAGTTCTTTTCAATGCTTACAACCCTACTGGGTAGCTGTCCAGCTGATGAAACTGAAGCTTAGAGGAGGAAACATTAGGCCTCTCTGGCTGATCATACCTGGCTTACAACTGCATCACCCATCACTGAGACAGCACCGCTCTGCACAGGGGTGTCCTCATCCAAAGCAAGTGCTCGTTCCTCCATATCATATGGCCCCAGGGAACCAGCCACAGTCATGAGGGGCGAGGTGAAGATAACTTATATGAACAACCAATGTCTAGTTAATAACCAAGTCAGAAGATTGCAGCAGAGTAGAAACAAATTGGATTTCACACTGCATCACTAGAGTTCCCTGCTAAGGACTAAGCATAGGGTTGGTCCAGAACCTCAGAGGGAGCCTAGAGGACCACTAGCAAGAGGAGGAGAGCTGCGGACAGAGCTGGGCAGATTGCCTTCTTGGACAACACCCTCCTCCACCTAGCCCTCCTCACACTGCCCTGTGCTCTTCTCTGACTTCATGGATGCAATAAACATTTCCCTGGGAGTTGTGGGTGCTCTGCATTCAGCTCAGCTCCTCTGTTAGTATGAGGTAAACTCTAGATGTTTGTATCAAACATACTCTATTGCCAGCATCTGCACCTTCCCGAATCTAGTCCTCAATCTTGAGCATCATGCGCTTCAGGGCACTCTCCAGAACTAAAATGAGTTCTCTGGTATGGCAGTGAGATATTGTTTCTCTAAATTAGAAACAGCTTTAAGTGCATTATATAATCTTGAAGCCCAGAGGGAAAAAGGCTAACACGCATTACAGGAGAAACTTCTCGGTGCCAGCTGGCCAAAATGTACTTCTGCATCTCTCATGTCCTCAGATGCTCGGGTACTTTACACCTGTCCATCCTCTCTCTTTGAAAGCAATATGCACATCCACACAGGTGACCACAAGACTACAACAGAGAAAGCCTTCAAGACAACAGCAGCAGTCCTACAGCCAGCCTTTCTGGGGCTTGGGAGTGGGTGGTGGGAGGGAGGATGTTTCTGAGAGAGTTTTTTTTCTGGGCAGAAAGAAGGAAAGTGACTCAGGGAAATCCTCAGGGGTTGGCTGTCACTGCTGCTGTAAAACTTGCTCCTCCAGTCCTGTGGGAAGCAACCTTATATAAGGCCAAATCAATGCAGATTCTTGACTTTGCTAGCACCTGGCTCTTTAATCCCCATCCCAGTCCAGCTCTGTTGTAGCAACCAGTCAAAGGAGGAGGAGATCAGGTCTTATTTGATTGAATCAACTGAAACTTGGAGGGGCTTCCCTGGTGGCTCAAGATGGTAAAGAATCTGCCTGCAGTGCAGAAAACCCCGAGCTCAGTCCCTGGGTTGGGAAGACCCCCTGGAGAAGGGAACAGCTACCCCTCCCTCATGGAGAGGGCCAGTGGTTTGTTTAGGATCACACAACAGGTGGAAGAGCGTTTAGCTCAAGTCAGTCTGACTTCAGAAGCATTTGCCCCAATCCCTACCTTTTATACTAACTGGGAAGGGCATCCCCTTGTTCTGCCATCCTGGGCGCTGGCAGCAGGACTGACTGAGGACCATACATGCACAGGGCATGTATCGCCCCCTTCTTGGAGGTGAGGCTTTCCATAGAATTCGGGGAAGACCAGAGGACAGGAAGGCAGTCAGAGACAAGAGAGGGGCTGGTGACTGATGGAGGAGGACGTCAACATTACACATGCATTTTCCAGGCCCTCTAAATGAGGCTTTCAGGTCAACCTTTGTTTCTATCCAATTTTCTCTCCATCTCATAGCCCCAGTCAATAGTTTCTGCGTCACTCTAGTTAAAGAGAAACAAGTGATAGTAAGCCCATTCATACCAGACAGACAAAAAAGGATGTACTAAATTGGTTTTAAATATTAATAGCATTTGTAACAACACCATATTGGTTTTTAAAAATAATTTGTATTGGAGTATAGTTGCTTTACAATGTTGGATTCGTTTCACTGTACAGCAAGACAAATCAGCTATACATACACATACATATTGTCTTTAAGTATTTTTAAGATCTCAAAGCTATAAATAAAATGCTGCTTTTGACTTGAACATTTTCACTGATACCATGATCATGCTAACTTAATTAGCTTTACTTATAATGGAGAAACATTAGAACAATTTAGTTTCTAAAAATAGAATCAGTGTGATGGTTATTATACATATCTGTAAAACTTGCTCCTCCAGTCCTGTGGGAAGCAACCTTATATAAGGCCAAATCAATGCAGATTCTTGACTTTGCTAGCACCTGGCTCTTTAATCCCCATCCCAGTCCAGCTCTGTTGTAGCAACCAGTCAAAGGAGGAGGAGATCAGGTCTTATTTGATTGAATCAACTGAAACTTGGAGGGGCTTCCCTGGTGGCTCAAGATGGTAAAGAATCTGCCTGCAGTGCAGAAAACCCCGAGCTCAGTCCCTGGGTTGGGAAGACCCCCTGGAGAAGGGAACAGCTACCCCTCCCTCATGGAGAGGGCCAGTGGTTTGTTTAGGATCACACAACAGGTGGAAGAGCGTTTAGCTCAAGTCAGTCTGACTTCAGAAGCATTTGCCCCCAATCCCTACCTTTTATACTAACTGGGAAGGGCATCCCCTTGTTCTGCCATCCTGGGCGCTGGCAGCAGGACTGACTGAGGACCATACATGCACAGGGCATGTATCGCCCCCTTCTTGGAGGTGAGGCTTTCCATAGAATTCGGGGAAGACCAGAGGACAGGAAGGCAGTCAGAGACAAGAGAGGGGCTGGTGACTGATGGAGGAGGACGTCAACATTACACATGCATTTTCCAGGCCCTCTAAATGAGGCTTTCAGGTCAACCTTTGTTTCTATCCAATTTTCTCTCCATCTCATAGCCCCAGTCAATAGTTTCTGCGTCACTCTAGTTAAAGAGAAACAAGTGATAGTAAGCCCATTCATACCAGACAGACAAAAAAGGATGTACTAAATTGGTTTTAAATATTAATAGCATTTGTAACAACACCATATTGGTTTTTAAAAATAATTTGTATTGGAGTATAGTTGCTTTACAATGTTGGATTCGTTTCACTGTACAGCAAGACAAATCAGCTATACATACACATACATATTGTCTTTAAGTATTTTTAAGATCTCAAAGCTATAAATAAAATGCTGCTTTTGACTTGAACATTTTCACTGATACCATGATCATGCTAACTTAATTAGCTTTACTTATAATGGAGAAACATTAGAACAATCTCAGTTTCTAAAAATAGAATCAGTGTGATGGTTATTATACATATGTTAGGATATAGCTTTGAAATTTACATGATATATTTTAATAAGAAAGAGAGATTCTTATATCCTGTAATAGTTAAATGTAAAAAGTAGAATATAAAAATATGTGTAGTGTTCTCAACTACATAACAAAATGCATAAAGAGAAAAGGAAAGAAATATTAGTAAATGACCATTCTGGTATTGTCTGAGTATCATAGTTAAGGGGGCATGAATTTAAATTTTTTTTATTTAAATTTAAATTAAACATAATTTTTTTAACATTTTATTTTATTTTTATTTAGTTAGTTTTTGGCTTTTCTGGGTTTTCACTGCTTCCACAGGCTCTTCTCTAGTTGCAGGGAGTGGGGGCTACTGTCTAGTTGAGGTGAGCAGGCTTCTTGTTGCAGTGACTTCTCTTGTTGTGGAACTTGCGCTCTAGGGCTCACGGGCTTCAGTAGTTGTGGCACATGAACTCAATAGTTGCAGCTCTGAGGCTCTAGAGCACAGGCTCCATAGTTGTGGCTCATGGGCTTAGTTGCTCCACAGCATGTGGGATCTTCCTGGATCAGAGATCAAACTCGTGTCTCCTGCATTGGCAGGCGAACTCTACCACTCAGCTACCAGGGAAGCCCCTAAATTAAACATAAGTTTTTATTTTTGTGTATTTTTCAAAATTTTAGCATGCATCATTTTTTTTTTTAAGTTTTTGGCCACATTCTTTGGCATATGGGACCTTAGTTTCCCCAGCAAGGACTGAACCCATGCCCTGCTGTATTGAAAGCTAGAGTCTTAAACCACTGGATCACTGGGGTTAAGTTTCAGCATGTATCTTTTATACTCAGAACTTCCTCAGATCTTTGGAATTTGTAGCATGTGGCTCAACTTTTCTCGATGCCCAGGAAAGGCTGTGGCAGTGTCTGCCCAGTGGCAAGGGCGAGGCCCTTAGTCTTTAAGTATTTTTAAGATCTCAAAGCTATAAATAAAATGCTGCTTTTGACTTGAACATTTTCACTGATACCATGATCATGCTAACTTAATTAGCTTTACTTATAATGGAGAAACATTAGAACAATCTCAGTTTCTAAAAATAGAATCAGTGTGATGGTTATTATACATATGTTAGGATATAGCTTTGAAATTTACATGATATATTTTAATAAGAAAGAGAGATTCTTATATCCTGTAATAGTTAAATGTAAAAAGTAGAATATAAAAATATGTGTAGTGTTCTCAACTACATAACAAAATGCATAAAGAGAAAAGGAAAGAAATATTAGTAAATGACCATTCTGGTATTGTCTGAGTATCATAGTTAAGGGGGCATGAATTTAAATTTTTTTTATTTAAATTTAAATTAAACATAATTTTTTTAACATTTTATTTTATTTTTATTTAGTTAGTTTTTGGCTTTTCTGGGTTTTCACTGCTTCCACAGGCTCTTCTCTAGTTGCAGGGAGTGGGGGCTACTGTCTAGTTGAGGTGAGCAGGCTTCTTGTTGCAGTGACTTCTCTTGTTGTGGAACTTGCGCTCTAGGGCTCACGGGCTTCAGTAGTTGTGGCACATGAACTCAATAGTTGCAGCTCTGAGGCTCTAGAGCACAGGCTCCATAGTTGTGGCTCATGGGCTTAGTTGCTCCACAGCATGTGGGATCTTCCTGGATCAGAGATCAAACTCGTGTCTCCTGCATTGGCAGGCGAACTCTACCACTCAGCTACCAGGGAAGCCCCTAAATTAAACATAAGTTTTTATTTTTGTGTATTTTTCAAAATTTTAGCATGCATCATTTTTTTTTTTAAGTTTTTGGCCACATTCTTTGGCATATGGGACCTTAGTTTCCCCAGCAAGGACTGAACCCATGCCCTGCTGTATTGAAAGCTAGAGTCTTAAACCACTGGATCACTGGGGTTAAGTTTCAGCATGTATCTTTTTTATACTCAGAACTTCCTCAGATCTTTGGAATTTGTAGCATGTGGCTCAACTTTTCTCGATGCCCAGGAAAGGCTGTGGCAGTGTCTGCCCAGTGGCAAGGGCGAGGCCCTTAGTCCTTACAAGACACACCCAAATGTTGAACTTTGAGGTCAGCAGCACAGCCACCGACACCGAGGGGCGATTCCAGCTAAAGGAACTGCTAGAGACTTTCTCCACTCTCAGCCACCATTAGGGCTCTCAGAGCAAACTTTTCCAGGTCACTTTCTCTTGACAGTTCAGGTTTATGACCCCTCTGACCACTCCGGAGTGAGAAATGAGGCTGGCTGGTGAATCTGTTTAGGAACAAATTGTTCCAAGATTCTTCCTGGCACCTCTTAAGACTCTGCAGTCTTCAGGGTGCACTCAGCAGCCCCAGTAGCTCTGCCTCTGGCTGGCAACTGCCTCCTTCTCCATCCTTTGTTTCCCCAAGTCTGATCCATGCCTCCAAGGCACTTAATGCACAGTTGTTGCTAAAATATCTTAATGGCCACCTCCTCTTTGCAGCTCTCTGTGACCACTACCCATTAGAAACAGTGATGAATGCTTCTGGGAGGGATGGAAAATACAACTACCTGAACCCCATCCCAGTCTGCTGAATTAGAATCTCCACGAAGGTGACCCATTTGTTTTCATTTTGCTTTCATTTCATACAGTCAGCTTTTTCTGCCTCAGTTGTATTGACTTGAGACCAGGGATTGCATCTTAAACAGTTAGCCCAGACTAGCCAGACTAGATATTCAGTGGACATTGTTAAAGGGAATTGAATTAGTACAATCAAAGCAAGGGCACAGTGCAGTCCTGATATTCAAGTTGTTGCCAAAATGCTACAATGATTTTGTTTGTTTATTTCTGACACTTCCTAATCGGCAGATGGAAGCATGTTAATTATAGAGATTGCTTTTCATCGTCTTTCAGATGTTTTTTGCTTCCTGTAAAGCAAAGACTATATGGATCTCGTCTTTTTGTTGTGTGTGGCCAATATTCTGTAGGGATAGTGCTGCAGAGACAACCAAGAAGAGAAATGGCTCAGGTACACTTGGAAGGAGTCATTCACTGAAATGGTTTGCAAGGCTTTCCAATCACCATTCCCAGCAAGGAGCCTTCTCATGTCTCCTCCTCTGCATAGGTAAAATTGAAAATTGCTACCGAGATTTTGAGGAGCATCCCAAGATGGGAAGTCTTTTCCTAGCTACATTTGAAACCTGCATGGGGTTGGCTCTAGGCATCCTTCTTCAGTGTGCTGCTAGTATGCCTATTGAAGGACTTTCCAAGTGGTCCAGTGGTTATGGCTCTACGCTTCCGCTGCAGGGGGCATGGGTTCAATTCCTGGTTGGGAAAGTAATATCCCACATGCCTCACAGAGTGTGCAAATAATCAATATTCTTAAAATCCAGTTAAAAAAATACATCCACTGAAACACATATAAAATAGAGTCATTAGAAAGTAGTCATGTAGTTATCTTTCTGAGAAACCCTGAACTGGATAGGACTTAAATTGCAGTTGGGTGGGCAGCATCCTCCCTGTCAGGAATACCCAGCCAGTATTCTTCTCAGTTGAGTATGAACGATTCCATAGACTATCTTGGGCTGTTTGTTTTTCATATGCCTGTGACCAGCTTTCCAGGGCAGATATAAGCCATAGTTTGTGCTCTGATTCATTTTCCAGTGGTTGACACGTGTATTGGTTGACTGAATGACTCAACCAATGAAGACTCTGAGAAACATTCTGACATGCGACTTTAACCACCTTGGAATAATTTTATTAAAGCAAGAGTAAAATGCTGGCCTCTGACTGTGGGTCGTAATTAAGCTGCCACATTGGAGTGTGTCATCTTCCCAGGACTAGAGCGGCTGAAACTGGTCGTCTGGAAAAAGCTGGCTTTAAGGTCTTACCATGTTTAGACACGGTGCATTAATTCAAGTTGTTGCCAAAATGCTACAATGATTTTGTTTGTTTATTTCTGACACTTCCTAATCGGCAGATGGAAGCATGTTAATTATAGAGATTGCTTTTCATCGTCTTTCAGATGTTTTTTGCTTCCTGTAAAGCAAAGACTATATGGATCTCGTCTTTTTGTTGTGTGTGGCCAATATTCTGTAGGGATAGTGCTGCAGAGACAACCAAGAAGAGAAATGGCTCAGGTACACTTGGAAGGAGTCATTCACTGAAATGGTTTGCAAGGCTTTCCAATCACCATTCCCAGCAAGGAGCCTTCTCATGTCTCCTCCTCTGCATAGGTAAAATTGAAAATTGCTACCGAGATTTTGAGGAGCATCCCAAGATGGGAAGTCTTTTCCTAGCTACATTTGAAACCTGCATGGGGTTGGCTCTAGGCATCCTTCTTCAGTGTGCTGCTAGTATGCCTATTGAAGGACTTTCCAAGTGGTCCAGTGGTTATGGCTCTACGCTTCCGCTGCAGGGGGCATGGGTTCAATTCCTGGTTGGGAAAGTAATATCCCACATGCCTCACAGAGTGTGCAAATAATCAATATTCTTAAAATCCAGTTAAAAAAATACATCCACTGAAACACATATAAAATAGAGTCATTAGAAAGTAGTCATGTAGTTATCTTTCTGAGAAACCCTGAACTGGATAGGACTTAAATTGCAGTTGGGTGGGCAGCATCCTCCCTGTCAGGAATACCCAGCCAGTATTCTTCTCAGTTGAGTATGAACGATTCCATAGACTATCTTGGGCTGTTTGTTTTTCATATGCCTGTGACCAGCTTTCCAGGGCAGATATAAGCCATAGTTTGTGCTCTGATTCATTTTCCAGTGGTTGACACGTGTATTGGTTGACTGAATGACTCAACCAATGAAGACTCTGAGAAACATTCTGACATGCGACTTTAACCACCTTGGAATAATTTTATTAAAGCAAGAGTAAAATGCTGGCCTCTGACTGTGGGTCGTAATTAAGCTGCCACATTGGAGTGTGTCATCTTCCCAGGACTAGAGCGGCTGAAACTGGTCGTCTGCAAAGAAGAAAGCTAATGTCTTGGAAATCTATGCATTTAAGGCTCATTACCATGTACCTGTGGCTCTTGCTTCCTCAGAACTCATGTTTTATCTCAAACAGCCTTTCAAAAACCTCAATGACTTCATTTTCTCATTTTCCTTTTAATCCTCTGTCTCTTGGGTCTTTGCACAAAAGCTCCACAAGCAGTTTGAGTGACAATCCAGGCAGATGACAGACTGTCTGTCGCTGCCACCCCATCAAGTGAAGGCTGTGTCTGCTGCTCCCACATCCCTGGAAGGATATGGAACTTTCTTCTGTGGTGTTTTCTGCCTACAAGGTAAAATGGAAAATTAGAGATGTTATCTGAATAATTAATTCCAGCCTCAAATGAAAAAAACATTTAAAATAGCTAGAACATTGAGATTTCTGAATTTCTATTCATCTGGGTGTAGGAGCTTTTCTTTTAAGTAATTGAAATGGCGGTGAGGGCCTGTGAATAAATTATCTTATCACTGAGACCCAAAACTTTTAGGCATCGATTTCAGAGTGAAAATTGTCTTAGCCAATTGATAATCATTGCCTCACAGCAATGGCTTCAGTTTCAGTTGTCTCACAATGGTGTCCAACTCTTTGTAACCCCATGGACTGCTTCACATCAGGCTTCCCTGTCCTTCACCATCTCCAGAGTTTGCTCAAACTCATGTCCATTGACTCAGTGATGCCATCCAACCATCTTGCCCTCTGTCATCCCATTCTCCTTTTGCCTTCTATTTTTCCCAACATCAGACTCTTTTGCAATGAGTCTCCTTTTTGCACCAGGTGGCCAGAGCATTGGAGTTTTAGTATCAGTCCTCCCAATGAATATTCAGGGTTGATTTTCTTTAGGATTAACCGGTTTGATATCCTTGCAGTCCAAGGGACTCTCAAAAGCCTTCTTCAGCACCATAATTCAAAGGCATCAGTTCTTCAGTGCTCAGCTTTCTTTATGGTCTAGCTCTCACATCCATACATGACTACTGGGAAAACTGTGGTTTTGACTATATGAACTTTTGTCAGCAAAGTGATGTCTCTGCTTTTTAATACACTTTCTAGATTTGTCTTAGCTTTTCTTCCAAGGAGCAAGCTGCAGTCACCATCTGCAGTGATTTTGGAGACCAAGAAAGTAAACTGTCACTATTTCCATTGTTTGCCCATCTATTTGCCATGAAGTGATGGGACCTGATGCCATGATCTTCGTTTTTTGAATGTTGAGTTTTAGGCCAGCTTTTTCACTCTGCTCTTTCACCTTCATCAAGAGGCTCTTTAGTTCCTCTTCACTTTCTGTCATAAGGGTGGTGTCATCTGCGTACCTGAGGTTATTTATATTTCTCCCAGCAATCTTGATTCCAGCTTGTGCTTCATCCAGCCCAGCATTTTGCATGATGTACTCTGCATATATGTTAAATAAGCAGGATGACAATATACAGCGTTGAAATAATCCTTTCCCAATTTGGAACCAGTCTGTTGTGCCATGTCCAGTTCTAACTGGACACGAGAACTATGAGAAAACCATTTGCTTTTTCTAGCCTGTAAAATGACAAATAGTATCTAAAATCACCAGCAGACTACAGCTCTTTCCCATGAGTTCATAGGGTCCAAGCTACCCTGATTGATTGACTTTTCTGAAAAAAATCAAAAAGATTAATTGACATGACAGATTCATGTCAGAAGGGACTTTTTCTGTAAAGGCTGTTTGAGAATTTCAGTAGCAAGTGTGATGTGAGCATGTTTAAAGTAGCTAAGTTTCTTTTTTCCACTGGTTGCTTTTAATCCCTTTCACTTCAGCTGTCCCAATCCTTGTATCATAAATCACTCAAGATAGGCTTCCTTCTTTTTTAATAGCCCTGGCTCTTATTTCCTTTTTCATCCAACAGATAACAACTAATTTAAACCATCTCTGCTCGCCCTCCTCTTACAGCCAGGGTGCAGAGAGCGTGTGGCAGGTAAGAGAGTGAGTGACGGTTGAGTACACGGCCAAGAAATACCACAGGAGTAGCCGCAAGGGTGGCAGGAAAGGAACTTTGGAAAGAGCCTATTACCCGGGATATGTGCTGCCCCTGTCGCTTCTCAAAAGAAGCAGAGGATGGACATCAAACTGAGAGACCAGATGCATTTCACTCACATTGTCAGACGCTAGTTGTGGTTTACTCTTCGTTTCTTCCCTGAGTGGTCTTCCCAAGGTGATCTGAGGTTTTCCCGATCGAATTTCTATCAGATCTGGGTGTGTTCTTCCCAGACATGTTGATCCAAAAGCCAAGTGCTGCTGCTGGCTCAGTTCCTCTGTCCTGATAACAGTGGCCATTACGGTTCACAGCCCTAATGATTGGTACCTCTGTTAGAGCTGGAATCCAAGATGCTGCTTTCCTATCAGAGTACTGGCAAGTGATCTTGAAAAGCAGTGCCGACGACCTCCCATAGCCCTGAGGTGACAGCTGTCCCACATCTGTCTGCCCTCCCAGTAGCTTCCCCTAGTAGCTTGGCAGGAACTTCAAGGTGTTCCTGAAGTTGTTCAGTAGCGTCTCACCAGCATTTGTGAAAGCACAATGGAGGTGAGCCCATGACCACATCTTCTCCTATCTCCAGAAGGGCTCTTTCTCTCCAAAAGAAACATTCCTCTTCTTACCTTGGCACCCTTGGCCTTTCAATCGGTCTTGTCTCCACTTCAATGCTGTCTCTCCCCACTATTCCTGCCCCAAGCATCCTGTCTCTGACACACAGGTCTTCTTCCTATCCCCTGAATATGTGGGGGCAGGGGGGTCTTTAAAACACTCATGCCTTTGCAGTATGTTCCTTTTGCCTAAAATAAACCTTTTCCACTTCTCCCTAAAGTCTTAATTTCCCCCCTCATCATATAAAATGAGTAGTTCTCTTCCTAGCCTTTGATTCTTCTGAACACATTTGTCACCCTGTACTGAAATGATTGCTTATGCATCTTTATTGCCACTAGATAATAGCCAGCCCAAAGTGTATGCCTCTTTCTGAGCATCGTACAGATTGTGCTGAAAATACTCATGGGTGTTTAACCTAACACACGTTAATTGGCTCTGGTCAGCACTGGCAACATGACTTTGCTATGTAACCAAGAAGGGTAGACTTCATACTGAATTCTATGGCAAGATAAGGTTACAAATACAATATGTTCCAGAAAGTGAGTCTAATTCACTGTGCATTGATGCGTTTTGCAAGTTTTGAAGAAGCTTTGAGTGAAGAGTATGAAAACTCTGAAATGTGTTTTTCCTGATGACTTCCGAGGAGCAGAGTATCCTGGAGCACATGCTGTGAAGTGAGACAAAGTTTTCCAGCAATAAAATTAGGCACAAGTACCATTTGTTGTAGGAGGCACTGCTTTGTGCATGGCACTCCTGAGCTCTGGGATGCATGTGAGATCCTAGTAGAAGCAGGCCAGGTGTGATACCTCCGTGGTCTCCATGCCTGTGCCTTCAGATTGCCCTTCGTTTCAGCTCTCCTCTCACAGTGAGACTCAGCACCTACATGACAGATGGTATTGAGCGTTTAGACCAAAGAAACTGTCTGGCTGGTGGAGCTTCTCCCTTCTTGACTTTCAGAGGTGCTGTAGCACAGGCTGCCCCAGACACAGGAGGCTTCTTTCCCTCCTTCCCATTGCTGTGAGATGATGCTTCTAAGGTAAGCAAATTATATCATTTCCCAGATCAAATCCCCTGTGGCTCCCCATCCTCCAAGGGAGGAGGTCCTTTGTCTTGGTGTGGCATGGAATCTGGGCCACCTGACTCTGTGACCAGTGGCTGGGAGAAGCTCTGCTGAAGCCAGAAGCACACCAGGCTTTTCTGCAAAGCTGTGCCTTTACACACTGAGTTCCTTCTGCCTGGATTGGATTTCCCTCTGGCCTTGCCTTGTTGGTGACCTTCCTATTGCTCCTTCCAAAGACAGCTTCACTGTTCCCCTACCTGGGAAGTCCTTCCCTGCACCCATCTTCCTCCCACGGGGGAGCTTGCCCACTGCTCCCATCATTTAATGACACAGTGACTGGTTAAATGTCACAGAATTCTTGGAGGGGAAGGGCACTGTTTCACTCACTTCTCCTTCAGACTCATCTCATCTCCATTCTCAATACTGAGTATGGCTTCTAGTACATTCTAATGACTCGACAAACATTTGTTGACTGGGAGCAAGGAAGGAAGAAGAAAAACAAGAGCAGAGTTTACAGATTGAGGTGCTGAGAATCAGGGATTTCTCCTAAATAATACAGGAAACCTACACCCCAATACCTCCTCCTCACCCCCAGTCCCTGACCACTGTTTTACTCATGTAAACTGCCCAGATGTTGACATTGTGGTTCTTGAACACCTCTAAGCATAAACCTCCATAGAGAAACGGAGCTTCATCAAGAAATTCCAGACCTGGCCAAAACAGTGAATGGCACACACCTCACGAAACATGGCCGGATGTCCCGCTCACCCATCTTAGGAGATGGGCAGAGAGAAGGGCATCTGAACTACGAGTAAAGCCTCTCCCCCTAGTCAGTGGGACTCCAGAGAAGTGGAGGTGGGACTGTTGGACTCTTATAGATGTATCTTGGACTTCATTCTCAGTGCAAGGCTTTCTGTGTTCCTAAAAGAATGGGTTGACTCTCATTTTAACCAGTGCCTTGTCTTTTAAACCCCAGCTTCCTTTGTGGATATTCCCTGGCTTGACTTGATTTGCTTATTAAAGTCTTCTCTGCCTTATGGTCCTTTTCAGCTGACAACATGTGGGATTCTATTTCTTCTTTAAAGAAAAGGAGCCCACACAACTTAGTTTATGTAACTCTGTGATATTTTTCTGCACAGTGGCCAGCACAAAAGACAGAGTTTTCAACACATGGCTTTGAGGCTAAAAACATAGTTTGGAGGCACACTTTCAGGGATGGGTGCCCAGGAGCTGAAGAGTTGGACAGAGATGGTGCTATTGCAGCCACCTCCCACTTTCCTCCTCAGACACGCTCGGCCATCTGGTGGGGTCAGGGCTGCCTCATCCCCTCCCACCTGCCTCTGTCCCACAGCTCACTCACAAACAGCAGAGGCAGGAATGTACAGGAAGGACTCAGGTCTTAAGATATGAGATGGGAGAGGGAACTACCCAGAGGCACTGTTTTATCTCATTCTCAAGCCTCCCTTCTGACTAGTGTCATTCAGGAACCAGTAACATGGGGGATTCTGGCACAGAGTTGTATGCTTGAGACCAAAGAGACATTGAAATAGGTTCCCGAGAGCAGGGGAAAGAGCGTCATGTCGTGACGTCAAGACAGAGAAGGCAGGTGTGCCCCAGCCTGCATCACCCACATGCGCATCTATTCATTCATCAAGCATTCACTACATCTTTACCCAGCAGTACTAAATGCAGACCTAAAGGAGCTAGGCAGGGACCACACTGTCTTGATGCCTGCTTCCTAGAAGAGAGACACTAATAAGAAGGAAGTTAACAAGATAGTTGGAGAGAGAACATGCCCATCAAGCTCTGGTTTACTTGTGCCATCAAGAAAAATAATAAACAAACAAACAAAAAAAGAGAAAATAAACAGTCTATCATAGGAATGGAAAAGAGTTTTATTTGAGCCAAATTGAGGATTATAGCCCAAAAGACAGCCTCTCAGACAACTCTGAGGAACTTCTCTGGAGAAGTATGGTTTTATGTGTAGTTTTATGTCTTACCAGGACAAAGACCATCAAATCAGGGGTACATTCCTTCAAAGTGTCCAAAACAACAGACCAGCATATACACAGTAAGTCAGTATGGCCTGAGCACCTGGGAAAGGAATCATCATGGAAAGAGGAAGGCGTCCAAGTGGGGTGTCCCAGAAAGGAAGACATTTAATCTTTATTTATAAGATAGGCATTCTTTACTTCTGGTTAGTGCACCTTTTTCTTTAATAATTTAAGCATATGTACAATGTATGTTTTATAGGCCACAAACAGGCTGTTCTGGTTAGTATGAAATTCAAGTTAACTCACGTACAAGCCAGTATGATTTCCTCATACCTCCATATGTGAACTTTTATTTATCAGCATCAAGGCCAGAGAGGGAGATGGAGGATAGAGAACAGACATTGAGTTGAGAGCCAGAGGTCTGGGGCCTCAGGATTGCATGAGCCCAGGGGGCTTTTGAATGTGGTCAAATCACATAGCAGAACCCATCCATTCAGCCCTTAATGAATTCTGCTTGATGACCTCAGCTTTCATCAAAGACATGTCCAAGCAATCTGCCTCTACATTTGTGATTTTCAAAAAAGATATTCTTTTAACACATTGTGCACCACATCATGCAGTGTTTCCTACATAAAGTAGCTTATGAAGCATCTTATTAAAAACTTGGAGAAGGAGCTTCCCTGGTGGTCCAGTGGGTAAGGACACCGCCTTGCAGTGCAAGGGGCACAGGTTCGATCCCTGGCCTGGGAAGATCCCACGTGGCACGGAGCGGCTGGACCGATGTGTCCAATTACCAAACCAGAGCTCTGGAGCGCATGCACCCGGAACTGGTGCTCTGTGACAACAGAAGCCACTGCAATGGGAGGACTACATGGGCCAAAGAACAAAGCAGCCACTGCGATGGGAGGACTACATGGGCCAAAGAACAAAGCAGGATGAAACTAGATAAATGAAAGACCAATAGAAGTAGCCTGCCCGCCCGCCTCCCTCCCTCCCCAAGCCCGCTCCACTACCGCCGCCAAAAATAAAGGTTAAAAAAAAAAAACTTGGAGAAAGAAAAAAAATTGCAATATTCTGATTGTGAATGTTACATTTTCCTTTATCATTCTGACTTCCAAGAGTCTCAGAGGAGTATCTAAGTCTCAGTTACTGCAAGTATATCTTCCCATGTTGTAATTTGGAGAGAGTGCTTATGAATCATCCAAGTGTCCACTTCCAGTCACATTGTCGTTGTTCAGTCACCAAGTTGTGTGTAATTCTTTGTGACCCCAGGGGCTGCAGCATGCCAGGCTGCGCTGTGCTCTACTCTCTGCTGGAGCTTGCTCACATTCATGTCCTTTGAGCCAGTGATGCTATCCAACCACCTCATCCTCTGCCACTCCCCTCTTGTTTTGCCTTCAATCTTTCTGAGCATCATGGTCTTTTCCATTGAGTCAGCTGTTTGCATCAGGTGGCCAAAGTATCAAAGCTTTAAATTCAGCAGCAGTCCTTCCAATGAATATTCAGGGTTGATTTCCTTTAGGATTGACTGATTTGCTCCCCTTGCAGTCACATAGGATGGCTCAGATTCTTATTTCCTGCTGCCAGAGGTATGACCTTGGGAATGTTTATTTACTATTAAATATCTGAGCTGGGTTTTCTCACCAATATGGGAAGAGTGATACTTCTAGTGTTTTAATGAGGTAATATACGAAGTTCCTTCCATAGAATAGATGCTCTTAGTATTAATATTCTTTCTTATTGCTATTTACCAATTTCTATCTGGTTAATGTTTTCCTATTTCCATGCACATTTCTTTTGTTGCAAATTTTCTCAAATCCACTGCAGAAAGAGACAAGTTATATAATTTTTTTTTAATTGCATTACTCTCTGACAGCATAACCGGAGTTGAGGGTAGGATAAAAAAGCTTCAGGCATCTACTTGCTCAAAATCAAATTTGTTCATGAACTCAAAAACTCTTACATTCTTCTGCTAAATAATGCCAGTTTCTATAACCTCATCTTATACACTTTAATGAAGTTTCCTTCAGGGCTTGTGTTTCCTCCTCACAGCTTTTGGCTTCTGAGTGTAGAGGCAGTTTTTAAGAATCACTTTCTCTGTTCTAGATACACCTTTTGTCTGCTTTCTTTTCATTTGAGACAGCACTCACTCACAGCTTTACATTCCAAAATAGAAAAGCTATTAATGAGGCCGTCAGTTAGAAATTGACACAGGCAAATCTTTTGTCTCCATATGTTCTTATGAAAAAAAAAAAGGATGCACATAGTAACTTGTTCCTTCCCTAAAAGTGATGTTTTTTACTTTTAACATTCTAACTCCTCCTGGAAGGTCTTGTTTTTGCTAATAATGTGCTATAATGCATACTAAACAGATCAAACACATAAGGCCTATTACAAGATTAAAAAAAAAAATCAAAGAACATATCACTTGATTCACAACATTTCAACAATGATGAGTTATTTAAGCCAGAAACCAAAACAAGTAAACAGGATCATTGTTGGATCTTCCAACAAGTGGGAAACAAGCCAACAGATGCAGTCTCACTCCCTATGAAGCAGGACACAAGGTGATCAGATTGTTCTCAGTGCTCACACACTGGGCTACTTTTTCAAGGGTCAAGTAAAATGATGCTTTGCATAGCTCGTAACTAGGGGCCCTTGATTACAACCAAGAATTAGAAAATTAAAGTGCCCCTGAAACTCTTACTAATATTCTTATGATCTTCTTATCAGTATCTATTGCCTATCACCAATATCAGAGAAGATAAAAGACATTTGAATTACTTGGTGGAATGGAGAAAGAACTGGGAGAAAATGTAGTGATATAGTTAACTTCCTCTTCATCTATTGAGTGGGAGAACTGGGAGAAAGAAGCGAAAGATGTGCATTAGAGATGAGAAAGAATTGTGAGATTGTAAAACCTTGGAGTCACTGTCAGGGAGAGAATGTTTTTTTATCTAGGGCTATTTAAAAACAGGACAGATGCTCATCTCTCCCACGGTTCAGATATGAAGGTAGAGTGATTAAATTGCTTCTTCTAGCTGGATGCGTCTATAGTGTAAACTAAACGTGTGTGAAAGTCTGGGGGGAACATGGCCACGAAGGTATCACATGTTGGGAATCAACCATCCACCTGCTGTATTCCAGAAGCAGCCGTTTGAGTCTCTGACAGTAACACCTGTTTAGGACATGATGGTGCAGCAATTTTATGGGAATCATTCCAATGTCAGTTTTTTTAGAACAGCACTCACTCACAGCTTTACATTCCAAAATAGAAAAGCTATTAATGAGGCTCAGTTAGAAATTGACACAGGCAAATCTTTTGTCTCCATATGTTCTTATGAAAAAAAAAAAGGATGCACATAGTAACTTGTTCCTTCCCTAAAAGTGATGTTTTTTACTTTTAACATTCTAACTCCTCCTGGAAGGTCTTGTTTTTGCTAATAATGTGCTATAATGCATACTAAACAGATCAAACACATAAGGCCTATTACAAGATTAAAAAAAAAAATCAAAGAACATATCACTTGATTCACAACATTTCAACAATGATGAGTTATTTAAGCCAGAAACCAAAACAAGTAAACAGGATCATTGTTGGATCTTCCAACAAGTGGGAAACAAGCCAACAGATGCAGTCTCACTCCCTATGAAGCAGGACACAAGGTGATCAGATTGTTCTCAGTGCTCACACACTGGGCTACTTTTTCAAGGGTCAAGTAAAATGATGCTTTGCATAGCTCGTAACTAGGGGCCCTTGATTACAACCAAGAATTAGAAAATTAAAGTGCCCCTGAAACTCTTACTAATATTCTTATGATCTTCTTATCAGTATCTATTGCCTATCACCAATATCAGAGAAGATAAAAGACATTTGAATTACTTGGTGGAATGGAGAAAGAACTGGGAGAAAATGTAGTGATATAGTTAACTTCCTCTTCATCTATTGAGTGGGAGAACTGGGAGAAAGAAGCGAAAGATGTGCATTAGAGATGAGAAAGAATTGTGAGATTGTAAAACCTTGGAGTCACTGTCAGGGAGAGAATGTTTTTTTATCTAGGGCTATTTAAAAACAGGACAGATGCTCATCTCTCTCCCACGGTTCAGATATGAAGGTAGAGTGATTAAATTGCTTCTTCTAGCTGGATGCGTCTATAGTGTAAACTAAACGTGTGTGAAAGTCTGGGGGGAACATGGCCACGAAGGTATCACATGTTGGGAATCAACCATCCACCTGCTGTATTCCAGAAGCAGCCGTTTGAGTCTCTGACAGTAACACCTGTTTAGGACATGATGGTGCAGAGTCTGATATTAGTCTTCTGCCTACATGACTTTTTGTCCATTTTATTCATTCCCCGCATCATCTACTACTAACTTATCACATCTTTCTATATTTTACATGTTTGTATTAGTCATCATAAGCCCTTTCTGGAACAAGAAGGGACTTAACTGAGTAAAATAAATTCTGTTAAAGCTTTTCGCACTTTGTGTGTGTTTGTGTGTGTGTGCCAGATTCATGCAAGTCCAGGAGATATAAAGAGCAGGAAACACTGGCCTCGGGGTCTTTATGACTCAGGTCAGAACACAAGTCAACCAGCAATAATACAGTGAGAATCCTTGATGGGGAGATGGAGATTCCTGTGGGATTAAAGAGCAGAAAGACCTACTTTCTTGGGAATGGGGAAGGATATAAGGAGAGGTTACAGCAGAGCTGATCTGGAGCATAACCGTTACGCACAATGTCCTACAAGTCTAAGTAGGGAGGATGTGATCAAAGCTAGGGTGAAGTGGGGGAGTGTGGTCTTCAAGGAGCAGCATTGACCGCTGCCCTTCTAATTCCAGGAGAACACCATTATTCCAACTAATGACAGTAGTCTTCCTTGACTAACGTTTCTTTCTGTGCTTTTGCCCCACCTGCCCCCTTGTGGAGAGTGTTCACTGGTATAATTTGACAGTGTCAGGAGACTTGCCTGGTTTCCAGGGAATTCTAATAATTAAAAAAATACCACAGTAGAAGTGTCTTCAATGAAAGCAAAACATTCTATAGTCCTTGAGCCCTGACTGGCACAACGTGGATAAGAATTGTGAGATTGTAAAACCTTGGAGTCACTGTCAGGGAGAGAATCTTTTTTTATCTAGGGCTATTTAAAAACAGGACAGATGCTCATCTCTCCCACGGTTCAGATATGAAGGTAGAGTGATTAAATTGCTTCTTCTAGCTGGATGCGTCTATAGTGTAAACTAAACGTGTGTGAAAGTCTGGGGGGAACATGGCCACGAAGGTATCACATGTTGGGAATCAACCATCCACCTGCTGTATTCCAGAAGCAGCCGTTTGAGTCTCTGACAGTAACACCTGTTTAGGACATGATGGTGCAGAGTCTGATATTAGTCTTCTGCCTACATGACTTTTTGTCCATTTTATTCATTCCCCGCATCATCTACTACTAACTTATCACATCTTTCTATATTTTACATGTTTGTATTAGTCATCATAAGCCCTTTCTGGAACAAGAAGGGACTTAACTGAGTAAAATAAATTCTGTTAAAGCTTTTCGCACTTTGTGTGTGTTTGTGTGTGTGTGCCAGATTCATGCAAGTCCAGGAGATATAAAGAGCAGGAAACACTGGCCTCGGGGTCTTTATGACTCAGGTCAGAACACAAGTCAACCAGCAATAATACAGTGAGAATCCTTGATGGGGAGATGGAGATTCCTGTGGGATTAAAGAGCAGAAAGACCTACTTTCTTGGGAATGGGGAAGGATATAAGGAGAGGTTACAGCAGAGCTGATCTGGAGCATAACCGTTACGCACAATGTCCTACAAGTCTAAGTAGGGAGGATGTGATCAAAGCTAGGGTGAAGTGGGGGAGTGTGGTCTTCAAGGAGCAGCATTGACCGCTGCCCTTCTAATTCCAGGAGAACACCATTATTCCAACTAATGACAGTAGTCTTCCTTGACTAACGTTTCTTTCTGTGCTTTTGCCCCACCTGCCCCCTTGTGGAGAGTGTTCACTGGTATAATTTGACAGTGTCAGGAGACTTGCCTGGTTTCCAGGGAATTCTAATAATTAAAAAAATACCACAGTAGAAGTGTCTTCAATGAAAGCAAAACATTCTATAGTCCTTGAGCCCTGACTGGCACAACGTGGATAAGAATCTCTCAGCCTCAACATGAATGGAAAAAATATCCCATTCAAGCGGTAACCTGACAAATAAAGGGAGGTTGAGTTTCTTTTTTAAACCCACAAAGGAAAAGGAAGGTTTATCCAAAAATTGGTAGATAGGACACCTTTCCTAACATGCTAGCCTGTTCAATGTTTGTAGTGTCAGTTTTGTAAAAGGAAATCTGGAAGGTCATAACTGGAAGTGAGCTGAATGTGTGATGTTGCATGACTTTTAAGTGGAGGCTCTGAGGACAATGTGAGGGGACCCTTGGCCAGGGATCTCCATTTCAGTGGTGATGTTTTTATTAAAGCAATTCTAGTAATATTTTCATAGTAGGTTTTTATTTATAGAGCAATAGAACTTTATTTATTGAGCTCTTACTATCATAAGAACTTGGTTTGCATTTATCTCATTAAATTTTTGTTTTGTTTTGTTTTTTAGCTGTGTTTCAACTTTTTTATTTATTTATTTATTTATTTATTTATTTTTGTACATGTATGTTCCCAGATCAATCAGATGCATATCCCTTGACCCTCCCCCCACCTAGGTTCCCCTCCCCCCCATCCCTCCAGACCATTGCTCCAAGTGGTTGTAGGTACTCCTATTCCCCTAGCACAATGACAATAGCTATCTTTTCTACACATATCTCATTAAATTTTGATAGCAACCCATTTATGGATGATGAAACAGGGGGAGGATTATAAGGAAAAGGTAAAAAAACAGCAGAGCTGATCTGGAGCATAACCGTTACGCACAATGTCCTACAAGTCTAAGTAGGGAGGATGTGATCAAAGCTAGGGTGAAGTGGGGGAGTGTGGTCTTCAAGGAGCAGCATTGACCGCTGCCCTTCTAATTCCAGGAGAACACCATTATTCCAACTAATGACAGTAGTCTTCCTTGACTAACGTTTCTTTCTGTGCTTTTGCCCCACCTGCCCCCTTGTGGAGAGTGTTCACTGGTATAATTTGACAGTGTCAGGAGACTTGCCTGGTTTCCAGGGAATTCTAATAATTAAAAAAATACCACAGTAGAAGTGTCTTCAATGAAAGCAAAACATTCTATAGTCCTTGAGCCCTGACTGGCACAACGTGGATAAGAATCTCTCAGCCTCAACATGAATGGAAAAAATATCCCATTCAAGCGGTAACCTGACAAATAAAGGGAGGTTGAGTTTCTTTTTTAAACCCACAAAGGAAAAGGAAGGTTTATCCAAAAATTGGTAGATAGGACACCTTTCCTAACATGCTAGCCTGTTCAATGTTTGTAGTGTCAGTTTTGTAAAAGGAAATCTGGAAGGTCATAACTGGAAGTGAGCTGAATGTGTGATGTTGCATGACTTTTAAGTGGAGGCTCTGAGGACAATGTGAGGGGACCCTTGGCCAGGGATCTCCATTTCAGTGGTGATGTTTTTATTAAAGCAATTCTAGTAATATTTTCATAGTAGGTTTTTATTTATAGAGCAATAGAACTTTATTTATTGAGCTCTTACTATCATAAGAACTTGGTTTGCATTTATCTCATTAAATTTTTGTTTTGTTTTGTTTTTTAGCTGTGTTTCAACTTTTTTATTTATTTATTTATTTATTTATTTATTTTTGTACATGTATGTTCCCAGATCAATCAGATGCATATCCCTTGACCCTCCCCCCACCTAGGTTCCCCTCCCCCCCATCCCTCCAGACCATTGCTCCAAGTGGTTGTAGGTACTCCTATTCCCCTAGCACAATGACAATAGCTATCTTTTCTACACATATCTCATTAAATTTTGATAGCAACCCATTTATGGATGATGAAACAGAGGGCTAGAGAGATCAAGTAGGTTGTCCAGGATACACAGCTTGGAAACTGGGAGGTGATGCTCCAAAATTGCCCATTGTTTGGTCTAACTCATATACTTGATTATCTCATTTCATTCCGAATAGTCATTGCGTGGTTTGTCTTTTTCATTGGACTGCAATTGCTTTACAACGGTGTGTTAGTGTCTTCTGTACAGCAAAGTGAATCTTCTATAAGCGTACACATATTCCCTTCCTCTTGGATCTCTCTCCCAGTGCCCTATCCCACTGCCCTAAGTCATCACCGAGCACCAAACTGAGCTCCCTGTGTTACACTTCACCTCCTTACTAGCTGTCTATTTACACCTGGCAGCATATATACGTCAGTTCTACTTTCTCGACTTGTTTACATCTCCATAATAATACTGTAAGATACTATTGGTACACCCAAAGTACATGTAAATAGAGGAAAGGTTGCATGCCAGCAGCAGCCCTCCTTGTTTTGAAGGATTTCCAAAGGTCTCTGAACAAAGTCCCCTGGAAGATGATCAGGTTCCTGGAATCCTCCTGTGACTGCCCAGAAGAGCCATTGGTGCCTATAAGGTAGCTGGACTGTCCTGAGCTTAGTGCTGTGCCTGTCTTCCTGAGAAGTGGACTGGTTTCCAGGCAACACCATGGTACATCTATTTTCTTACTGTTCCAGTGGCAAGCATTGAAAAAGAAAAAAAAAAAAAAAAAGACATATGTTACCAATAGTGTGATGAGGTGCTTTCTGAAGTCTGGCTTTGCCGCCAATAGTAATTACATGGTTACCACTAGTGGGGCTAGAAAAATTCCCATCAAGATACTCAGATGATAAATGAATAGACCTGACATGCAGCCATTAAGGCCCACAATTCCAAATGCCAGCACTGGAGTTAATCAGGTTAATAGACTTTTTATAAGTGCCCTGATCTTGGAAGATGGAAAAAGTATAGGCCTAAATTACTGCTAAATAGACTTGTATAATCTAAAGGGTAGACTGATGCTGGGCCTGGTCCTCGTGGCTAGTTAACAAAAAGGTCAATAACGTGCACTTGATGGATGCGTATAATAAGTAACAGTCCTAGGTTCTAAACTGCATGATACAACACATGTTAAGGCTTAATCTTCTCAGAAGCAAAAGCACTATTGGTTGTACAACAGGTATTTTGATAGCCAAGAACCCCCCAAAAAGTACATTTAAATACCAATGGTAGTGTACTTTGATGAACTAAAAATCACCATTGCTTGTTTCAAAAATGAATCCCTTGTTCTCCTTATATAGGATGCCTTTTTTCCCCATGTTTTCAAAGTTCTCTGTAGCAAAACAGTCACATTATTGGTCTGCATCAGCCCCGCTCGTTTTAAGAGCTCCATGTTATATGAATAACAAAAAACATGCATTTTTCTTGACAGATGCAATTTTTCCACAATAACATTAACTCTAAGGGAAACACTATCTTCTGAAATTGAGTTTTAATGAAAACTGCAGTGTTGGAAAATTATGAGGATATCTGAGATCCATAATAGGCATTTCAGGTGGTCCAGGGACATTCTGTAGAATGAGAGTTGTAAATGGAAGAGGAGTGGCCACCTCACCCAGCAGGGACTGTCCTGAGCTTAGTGCTGTGCCTGTCTTCCTGAGAAGTGGACTGGTTTCCAGGCAACACCATGGTACATCTATTTTCTTACTGTTCCAGTGGCAAGCATTGAAAAAGAAAAAAAAAAAAAAAAAGACATATGTTACCAATAGTGTGATGAGGTGCTTTCTGAAGTCTGGCTTTGCCGCCAATAGTAATTACATGGTTACCACTAGTGGGGCTAGAAAAATTCCCATCAAGATACTCAGATGATAAATGAATAGACCTGACATGCAGCCATTAAGGCCCACAATTCCAAATGCCAGCACTGGAGTTAATCAGGTTAATAGACTTTTTATAAGTGCCCTGATCTTGGAAGATGGAAAAAGTATAGGCCTAAATTACTGCTAAATAGACTTGTATAATCTAAAGGGTAGACTGATGCTGGGCCTGGTCCTCGTGGCTAGTTAACAAAAAGGTCAATAACGTGCACTTGATGGATGCGTATAATAAGTAACAGTCCTAGGTTCTAAACTGCATGATACAACACATGTTAAGGCTTAATCTTCTCAGAAGCAAAAGCACTATTGGTTGTACAACAGGTATTTTGATAGCCAAGAACCCCCAAAATGTACATTTAAATACCAATGGTAGTGTACTTTGATGAACTAAAAATCACCATTGCTTGTTTCAAAAATGAATCCCTTGTTCTCCTTATATAGGATGCCTTTTTTCCCCATGTTTTCAAAGTTCTCTGTAGCAAAACAGTCACATTATTGGTCTGCATCAGCCCCGCTCGTTTTAAGAGCTCCATGTTATATGAATAACAAAAAACATGCATTTTTCTTGACAGATGCAATTTTTCCACAATAACATTAACTCTAAGGGAAACACTATCTTCTGAAATTGAGTTTTAATGAAAACTGCAGTGTTGGAAAATTATGAGGATATCTGAGATCCATAATAGGCATTTCAGGTGGTCCAGGGACATTCTGTAGAATGAGAGTTGTAAATGGAAGAGGAGTGGCCACCTCACCCAGCAGGGACTGCCTCTGATTCTGGGCTGTGTGTAGGGTCTCAGATGCTGCAGGCACAACATGTGCAGTGATAATAACCATCGTTTACCCTAAAGAAGGGCAAGATTGGATCCGATTGAATTTATGCCGGAAAACTCAAGAGATGGCATCTTGGAGACAGTCATACCTCCAGGCCATCCTGTAGACATTTCCTGGCCTCCTGATACTAAGCAGGCTGGAGCGAGATGAGGGAGGCAGGCGCCCCAGCAGAGAATGGAAAGGCATGGCTCCCTGGTGAGCATGTATTTCGTTCTTGGCTTCCGCGCCTAAACCCAGAGCTATAGAACCAACCTTGAGGACAATGCACTATGTCGGTTCCCAGTCTTCCTAAAAGGGCTGCTCACTTCCTACTGGCTTCCCCCAGTGCATCCTCCATTTCCCGAGAAGACAGTGACTGACAGAGCCGGCATCTCCCGCCTCTGCTGACTGTCTGTTTCTCCCTACAGAATCTGTACCAGAACAGGTTCTTAGGCCTGGCTGCCATGGCTTCTCCATCCAGAAACTCCCAGAATCGACGCCGATGCAAGGAGCCGCTCCGCCACAGCTACAACCCAGGCCAGTTTCACAGTATGGCCATCAGGACCGGCCCTCACGGCACCGTCACCATCCCCCGCTCCACCAGCGACACCGACCTGGTCACCTCGGACAGCCGCTCCACACTCATGGTCAGCAGCTCCTACTACTCCATAGGGCACTCACAGGACCTGGTGATCCACTGGGACATAAAGGAGGAAGTGGACGCTGGGGACTGGATCGGCATGTACCTCATCGGTGAGTAGAACAGGACTTAGTGCTGAAATAACTGTCCTAGCAGTGTGGTTTAGGCGTTCAACAAGTACGTAATTCATAATTCACCTTTACAGATGCAATTTTTCCACAATAACATTAACTCTAAGGGAAACACTATCTTCTGAAATTGAGTTTTAATGAAAACTGCAGTGTTGGAAAATTATGAGGATATCTGAGATCCATAATAGGCATTTCAGGTGGTCCAGGGACATTCTGTAGAATGAGAGTTGTAAATGGAAGAGGAGTGGCCACCTCACCCAGCAGGGACTGCCTCTGATTCTGGGCTGTGTGTAGGGTCTCAGATGCTGCAGGCACAACATGTGCAGTGATAATAACCATCGTTTACCCTAAAGAAGGGCAAGATTGGATCCGATTGAATTTATGCCGGAAAACTCAAGAGATGGCATCTTGGAGACAGTCATACCTCCAGGCCATCCTGTAGACATTTCCTGGCCTCCTGATACTAAGCAGGCTGGAGCGAGATGAGGGAGGCAGGCGCCCCAGCAGAGAATGGAAAGGCATGGCTCCCTGGTGAGCATGTATTTCGTTCTTGGCTTCCGCGCCTAAACCCAGAGCTATAGAACCAACCTTGAGGACAATGCACTATGTCGGTTCCCAGTCTTCCTAAAAGGGCTGCTCACTTCCTACTGGCTTCCCCCAGTGCATCCTCCATTTCCCGAGAAGACAGTGACTGACAGAGCCGGCATCTCCCGCCTCTGCTGACTGTCTGTTTCCCCCTACAGAATCTGTACCAGAACAGGTTCTTAGGCCTGGCTGCCATGGCTTCTCCATCCAGAAACTCCCAGAATCGACGCCGATGCAAGGAGCCGCTCCGCCACAGCTACAACCCAGGCCAGTTTCACAGTATGGCCATCAGGACCGGCCCTCACGGCACCGTCACCATCCCCCGCTCCACCAGCGACACCGACCTGGTCACCTCGGACAGCCGCTCCACACTCATGGTCAGCAGCTCCTACTACTCCATAGGGCACTCACAGGACCTGGTGATCCACTGGGACATAAAGGAGGAAGTGGACGCTGGGGACTGGATCGGCATGTACCTCATCGGTGAGTAGAACAGGACTTAGTGCTGAAATAACTGTCCTAGCAGTGTGGTTTAGGCGTTCAACAAGTACGTAATTCATAATTCACCTTTACTGATGCTTTACTTTTTCAGTCAATGGGGTCATTTCATTAAAAATGCACACTTTACAATTGAATGTGTTATATGCCGCATTCTAACACACAGAAGACCACACATGAAGGTATCATTGCTGCTTCTATTCGTTAGAAGGGAATCAGGAGGTAGCAAGGTGGGGTGTGACTAAACACAAATGTCATCACCATTGGCAACTATACACTTGCTCTTCCTCTGATGAGTGGAGCTTTTCTCCTATGAAAAGCTTGTTTTGAAAGGGAAAGGGAAAGTGTCGGTTGCTCTTTGTGACCCCATGGACTGTAGCCTGCCAAGCTCCTCTGTAGAATTCTCCAGGCAAGAATACTGGAGTGGGTTGCTGTGACCTCCTCCAGGGGATCTTCCTGACGGAGGGATGGAACCTGGGTCTCCTGCATTGCAGGCAGATTCTCTACCATGTGAGCCATGCAGGAAGTCCTGTTTTTAAACCCATGTGTCTGTAAGATCAAAGCAACACTATATATGCAACCAAGGCCTGCACATGTATGTGGAGTAATTTCACTTTAATTTTCAACATAATCATAGACTTTTCACCTACTCTTTCAACATTCTTACTGCTTTGTATTCAAAAGACATAATGGATTGTACAGACAACGAGAGCAAGCCCACCGAGCTACAGAGCAGCTGTGCTGACTGAAAGGATAGAGACTAGAGAAAATATACCTCACACATTTGAAATTGAAGAAAATTGACATGAAAATGTATTTCATCTGTTTTACATAGTGGAATCAGATGTGGTGAAAATTGACACAGTTACACTGGTAAATCCGAAACTAACAGTGTAAATTGCTTGGGGTGGGGGTGGGGGGCAGGTTCAACAGAGGCTGGGCCTTCAGCATTCAGTCTGTGCAATGAAACACTGGCACATTCAGGTGCACAGTGCCAGGTTTAACATCGTCTACTATCAAAGACACCAAAAGATTGTTGTGAATATTTTACAACCTGGATCATTTTATGATAAAGTTTCATCTGATTAAGTAGTCATCAGAGAATATTTTAAGGGCAGGACTTAGTGCTGAAATAACTGTCCTAGCAGTGTGGTTTAGGCGTTCAACAAGTCGTAATTCATAATTCACCTTTACTGATGCTTTACTTTTTCAGTCAATGGGGTCATTTCATTAAAAATGCACACTTTACAATTGAATGTGTTATATGCCGCATTCTAACACACAGAAGACCACACATGAAGGTATCATTGCTGCTTCTATTCGTTAGAAGGGAATCAGGAGGTAGCAAGGTGGGGTGTGACTAAACACAAATGTCATCACCATTGGCAACTATACACTTGCTCTTCCTCTGATGAGTGGAGCTTTTCTCCTATGAAAAGCTTGTTTTGAAAGGGAAAGGGAAAGTGTCGGTTGCTCTTTGTGACCCCATGGACTGTAGCCTGCCAAGCTCCTCTGTAGAATTCTCCAGGCAAGAATACTGGAGTGGGTTGCTGTGACCTCCTCCAGGGGATCTTCCTGACGGAGGGATGGAACCTGGGTCTCCTGCATTGCAGGCAGATTCTCTACCATGTGAGCCATGCAGGAAGTCCTGTTTTTAAACCCATGTGTCTGTAAGATCAAAGCAACACTATATATGCAACCAAGGCCTGCACATGTATGTGGAGTAATTTCACTTTAATTTTCAACATAATCATAGACTTTTCACCTACTCTTTCAACATTCTTACTGCTTTGTATTCAAAAGACATAATGGATTGTACAGACAACGAGAGCAAGCCCACCGCAGGCTACAGAGCAGCTGTGCTGACTGAAAGGATAGAGACTAGAGAAAATATACCTCACACATTTGAAATTGAAGAAAAATTGACATGAAAATGTATTTCATCTGTTTTACATAGTGGAATCAGATGTGGTGAAAATTGACACAGTTACACTGGTAAATCCGAAACTAACAGTGTAAATTGCTTGGGGTGGGGGTGGGGGGCAGGTTCAACAGAGGCTGGGCCTTCAGCATTCAGTCTGTGCAATGAAACACTGGCACATTCAGGTGCACAGTGCCAGGTTTAACATCGTCTACTATCAAAGACACCAAAAGATTGTTGTGAATATTTTACAACCTGGATCATTTTTATGATAAAGTTTAGGGGTTCTTATCTGATTAAGTAGTCATCAGAGAAATATTTGTGGCTCTTTTATAGGCTTAACAATCAGTTTGGTTCATGTATTTACAATATACACATTATTGTAGAGATGGAAAAACATGAGCTTTGAAAATTGTCCACAAATATTGCTTACTCGCTAAGTTGGACCTCCAAACAGGTATAGTTCAGTTTGATTTAAAAACAGTTTTGGCATACCAAGCATATTTTGTGTAGTCCATGTTGTTTTATATTTAATTAGCTGTCAATATTGTAAAATGGGGAGATTTCACATTAAGATCCCCTTTTCTAGCCTCTTGCCCTCTGTTTGGTAGACTGCACCTATAATTCCATGGGGCTCTAGTGAGCTGGAGTTGGAGCATTAACTTTTCCCTTTAGACCTAACTTGTCCCCTTCAGTTGTGCCACATTCTCTTTTCTATCCATCTCTATGTTAATTATGATGGTTACTTGTTTAGCATCTTAGACAGTTAGGTTGTTGGCCTCAGATCTGCTTTTCTTAAATTGTTCTTGGGTAACTAATAATTATCAAAGATCATAAGTTTACAGTATTGAGAAGTATAAAACAAAGTTACTGGAGGACAGTTGCTCTACAATGTTGTGTTGGTCTCTGCCACACATGAACACAAATCAGCCACAGGTATGCCTATGTCCCCTTCCTCCTGAACCCCTCCCACCGTGAGGATGGGATGGGTGCATCTGGAGCTCTGCCCTAGATCAAGGCTGAGGTGTAAATCTGGGGTAGTTGGCCCTGAGAGTGGAAGAATTCACTTATGAATTGTGTGTAGAAATAAAGCACTAGAAGGTCCCTATCAGAGAGAGAGGCAGAGGAGGAACTCAAAAAGAAAGTGGGGATGTGATGGCATGGTAGGACAAGAATTTGGTGACCGCATCATAAAAGGTGAGAGAAAAGGTGTTTGAAGGTAGAAGGGAGAGTTGGCAGTATCAAGTGTCCTTCAGTGTGATGAATGAACAAGATCTGGTGTTAACATGACATTTCAACTGAGTCAAAAGTAAACACTGCTCATCCTCTGAGAATCTCAGTTTGACAGTTTGTTCTTCTCACAGTAGAACACATATATAACTGTGAAGTGATTTAATGCGAAATGCCAACACTTTCGGTGGCATAGCATTTCAAAAACAACTTCCACATCCAAAATTATCTGTGAATCTTAAAAGTTCGTAATTTGTGGGTCCTTAGTGACTCATCTGCCAGATTCATGGTGCCTTGCCAAAGAGCAAATCACAGAGCTCGGTGATTTCATCCAGTCTGTCATTTCACAATTGAGGAGATGCCAAATCAGTGGCCCCTGAGACCACACAGCTGCCTACCCTGGCAACAGACCCCACGGGGACATCTTGACACATTGGGGTGTAACATCCCATATGGGCCTTCCACATCAGTGAGTAATCTAACTGTCCAAGTGGGGCCAGATTTGTGATGCTCTCAGCCTGACCTCCAGAGCTCTCCAGACAAATGTGACTTTTCTTCTGCCAAAGTGAGTGAGATATCTGAATTTGGGAGGGGACATGTGACCCTAGTCACTTACACTGTCACCAAGTCATCCACACAGTCTTTAGCCAGGAACCGAGCAATGGCACAATAATAGTAGCATTATTATTACTTTCACAGTGAAAACACGTTGGGTTGCCCTCATTTATGGGGTGGTTCCTGAACTAAAAGAGTGTGATTAAGGATTCTCTCCACTAAGGACAAAGGATGGGGAAAGATCCTGAAGTTTCAGTGTCAACTTGACCTGGCTGTGGAGAAAAAGCGCAACTTTCTTCTCAGGATCATGGAATGAAATTGATGAGCTTCTGTGCTCTTACTGCTTGTTGATCAGTAAATTGCATCTTGATTTAGCTTGTCAGGTAGCTGTAGTCTCTGTATCCATTGTGGCAAATTACTCTCATTCCTAGGATTCATTGAGTCTAACCATGGTCGTTAGATGTCTGCTCAGTTGTTTCAGACAAAAGCTTCTTACTAACCCAGAGGAAGCTGGAAAGAGATTTTCATTGTCACTAAATGGGCAGAGCTTATGATTTGGTCAAAAATAAGTGCATAGAGACAGATTCCTAGTCATTTTTTAAACATTATATAACTGTGAAGCATTTCAACTGAGTCAAAGTAAACACTGCTCATCCTCTGAGAATCTCAGTTTGACAGTTTGTTCTTCTCACAGTAGAACACATATATAACTGTGAAGTGATTTAATGCGAAATGCCAACACTTTCGGTGGCATAGCATTTCAAAAACAACTTCCACATCCAAAATTATCTGTGAATCTTAAAAGTTCGTAATTTGTGGGTCCTTAGTGACTCATCTGCCAGATTCATGGTGCCTTGCCAAAGAGCAAATCACAGAGCTCGGTGATTTCATCCAGTCTGTCATTTCACAATTGAGGAGATGCCAAATCAGTGGCCCCTGAGACCACACAGCTGCCTACCCTGGCAACAGACCCCACGGGGACATCTTGACACATTGGGGTGTAACATCCCATATGGGCCTTCCACATCAGTGAGTAATCTAACTGTCCAAGTGGGGCCAGATTTGTGATGCTCTCAGCCTGACCTCCAGAGCTCTCCAGACAAATGTGACTTTTCTTCTGCCAAAGTGAGTGAGATATCTGAATTTGGGAGGGGACATGTGACCCTAGTCACTTACACTGTCACCAAGTCATCCACACAGTCTTTAGCCAGGAACCGAGCAATGGCACAATAATAGTAGCATTATTATTACTTTCACAGTGAAAACACGTTGGGTTGCCCTCATTTATGGGGTGGTTCCTGAACTAAAAGAGTGTGATTAAGGATTCTCTCCACTAAGGACAAAGGATGGGGAAAGATCCTGAAGTTTCAGTGTCAACTTGACCTGGCTGTGGAGAAAAAGCGCAACTTTCTTCTCAGGATCATGGAATGAAATTGATGAGCTTCTGTGCTCTTACTGCTTGTTGATCAGTAAATTGCATCTTGATTTAGCTTGTCAGGTAGCTGTAGTCTCTGTATCCATTGTGGCAAATTACTCTCATTCCTAGGATTCATTGAGTCTAACCATGGTCGTTAGATGTCTGCTCAGTTGTTTCAGACAAAAGCTTCTTACTAACCCAGAGGAAGCTGGAAAGAGATTTTCATTGTCACTAAATGGGCAGAGCTTATGATTTGGTCAAAAATAAGTGCATAGAGACAGATTCCCTAGTCATCACTCTTCCTAAGAAATCATTTTTCAGTTATTCATTCAGTAATGACTGCGACAAGTAAAAGTTGATTGGTTGTGAATCCTAAGGGTTCAAGATTCAGCCATTGCCCATGGCTTCCTTACACTGAGCGAACAGTACTATGCAACTGGGCTAAGATACATAAACTGAAGAATATAGTTAAGACCTCTAACCATTAGAGTACTAAGTTAATTAGAATGGATCAATTTAAGTATGTTTCACCTCTTCATTTTGTGTTCCAATATGTTAAAAAGTTGAATATCTTAAACTCCTCTTTAGGATGATCAGTTTCTAAAAACAGCCATTCCTTTGGCTCTGTTAAAATGAGTCCTTATTAGAACTGCTGAAACATGAAATAAGTATGCAATTAAAATTATGAAAATATAATCAAATACGTAAAGTAGGAATCATATGCTTATAATTTGCAATATTAGCCTTCTTACTAACTTACCATTTGAATAAATCTTATTATTATACCATGTTATACCATGCTAGCCCTATATAAATTTCTAGAATGTACTCAATACTTTAAATCTTAATGAAACTAGAGTTTATTCACGTATTTAGTTTTAGCAAATCAAGAGATGATAACTCAGCAAAATCAAGTTTAAAAGTTTCCCTAAAATGGCATCTTTAAAGCATCTCCATAGACTGGTACCTGAGGACATATATCTTCTTCCATACTTTTTGGTTGCTTTGTCTGTTTGAGGGTAGATATTATGGTCTGGATCAGACTTTTTTTTTTTACATTTTTTGAGGCTTCTGTGACCTATCCCTACTCAATGTTTATAAACATTGTAAAACAAGGACATAATTCTGGTATGTATATGTTTCAGTTCAGGGTACCTCACAAAGCAAGGATTCTCTCTCATGTGTGTATATTTAACTTCAGTTACATAAATTCAGTTGGGTTTCCCAGATGGCATGGTGGTAAAGAGTTCTCCTGCTAAATAATGGAGGAGACACAAGAGATGCAAGTTTGTTCTCTGGGTCAGGAAGATCTATTGAAGGAGGAAATGGCAAACTGCCCCAGTACTCTTGCCTGGAAAATTCCATAGACAGTCTCTAAGAGCTGGACACGACTGAGTGACTAAACATGCATGCCTATACATTCAATTATATAATATGTATCCTGATTATCCTTCTCTTCCATTTTTTTTAATGGAGTGTGTCAAAATAGGTTAACAAAAATTTTTTGTTTTAATTTTGATTCATCCATCTCTACCTTTGCTTCTGCAAGTTTTATACTTTGCAGATTTAATGCTGATTAGTAAGTGCATGATTTTTCATGATGTTTACATCTATTTCTTCTACAATTTCTTACAGGTAAATTATTACAGGTCTGGCTCTGTTCATTGTGCTAGTCTTTGTCTTGAATTTTGTTGTTTGTTTATTTTCTGTTTTGTTTTATTGTTTTAGCTGTTTAAGGCTGCTAGTCTGCAGTTTTCTTCTACTTCGTATTTGCCTGATTTGTCTTTTTCTTTTATTTACAATGTTTATCTTTTTTTTTTAAGTGTAACTCTTTCTGTGTGTGTATTTTTTTTTATTCTGAATTCGGTGTCTCCTGACTTTTAATTGGCTAGAATAACACTTTTACATTTATTATACTTACTGTTCTATTTAGGACTTATTTATGCCATCTTTCTTTATTGTATTTTCTTTTTATTTCTTTGATTCTTGTTTTCTGCTTTCCTCTAAATCTGTTGATTTTTAAGTTATACATTTTTTTATTGTTCCTATGATGACTGCTTTTAATCATAGACCAGTTGAGTCTCAATCAAGGGTAATTTTGCCTCCCAGTGGACATTTGGGAATATCTGAAGACATTTTGGGATGTCACATTGTAGGGCATTTTTCTGGCATCTGAAAGGTAGAATCCAGAGATGCCACCAAATGGGCTACAAAGCACAGGGCTGTCCCACGACCACAAAGATGACAGAGGTAGGCAGCCCAAAATATAACAGTGCCAAGGCTGAGAAGCCCTGTCTACACCACCATGTTTGCAGCCATTGATTTTTTTAACCTTATGACAATCTCTTCTTCCAACAGACTAGTAGTTCATCCAGCATACTTTCATATTCTTTGGTCTAACAGGACTTTCATTTTCCAGATGTGAACACTACCTTTAATCCTCAATATACATTAGTCTTTCTTGTGTATTTTGAACTTCTCTAGAAGAGTTTCTTAATCAGATCTTTCAGCTTCCTTATCCATTTTTCACCAAACTCATACACCATAGTAGGATGATGTGATGGTAGATAAAGGCCAAATATAATAGCCATGTGAAGAGCACTCCTATCCTACACATCACTTTCAATGTATCAGTTTCAATGTAGGGACTTATCCAGCAGCCCAGTGTTAAAAACTCTGTGCTTCTAATGCAGGGGGCATGAATTCAATCTGTGGTTGAGGAACTAAGATCCCACATGCCGCACAGCACAACCAAGAAAAAGAGTTGAAGCTATGCTTTGGTACAGCCAGTACCAAAAAACACTCTGAGGGAAAAGCCACAGAAAAAAGAGTGGCATTGATTTTTAGGGCCTCCCCCATCCTTTATCTTCAGATTCCCTTCCTGGTACAAGAGAACAGAGCAGCTCCATCCTTTAGTTGGTAGTGTGGAAGGCAAGTAGAGTCTCCCCAGGCCTCTGGTCTACTTAAACTCGTAAACTCGTGAAGGTGCTAATTGCTCAGTTGTGTCTAACTCTTTGCAACCCCATATACTGTAGTCCCTCAGGCATCTCTGTCTATGAAATTCTCCAGGCAAGAATACTGGAATAGGTTGCTATACCCTTCTCCAGGGAATCTTCTCAACACAGGGATCAAACCTGAATCTCCTGAATTGCAGGCAGATTCTTTACCATCTGAACTACCAGGGAAGCCCTTAGTAAACCCATAGTCTAGTGATAGGGGGAGGATCCTTGGAGACTCTTCTGAGATTGGTTATCAGAAGGTATGAGTTCTTCCGGGAAACGGAAATATGCTATATTTTTTTTCTGATAGGCTTAGATAGTAGCTCAACTCTAATTTATTCTGTGCTCCCTTGCCCATTCTAGTCCCAACAACAATAATATACTCTTCCTTTATAGATTAGAGTGTAGGAAGCATAGCTACAGCTTTCATTTGGAAGACAAAACATTGTGAAGACAAATGCAGTCCTTGTTTCTTAGATGTGCTTGTTTCTGTAAGCTTCACTGGAACATTATGATTCAAATTTATAATAAGTTGCAGAGGTCTTTTTTCTGTAATAAACTGTGGAACAGGAGATATGATGCTTCATACTAGAAGAAATAAGTATCAACCAGCAAATACAATTTTTTTGGAACTTTGTATACCTCTATATGTTCTATACTAAATGAGTAATGAGAAAAATTTTAATAATACTGGCCTAAGCTAATGTTTCAGGTTATTATTAATGGTTTTGCATATTAGGTATCATGGAGCTTTGCAACAGAGGGCTCTATTTTTAGCCCAGACTATAAATACAAATATCTGCTTGTTAGATGTCTGACACTGTTCAGAGACCATTACTTCTGTTAGTTCATTTATTCCTCACAATAGACTTTGAGGTTGGAATGAATATTATCCCCATTTTGTAGTGAGGAAGCAAAGACACAGGAGGATTAACTATAATGCCCAATATCATGTCACTATTAATGGTCTAAATACTTGCCTCAAGACGGATGTAGATATCCCTGTAATCAAATAAACATACTTCCACAAAGGCTTGCACCACAGCAAAGGAGGCAGAAAAAAGAACCTCACTCAGCATAGAAAACCAGAGGGCTGCCATTCCTCAGTGTGGTGGAGGGCATGGCTTGGCCTCCACCATCCGTCCCAGTCCCCTGGAGTAGGAAATGGCAGTCCACTCCAGTATTCTTGCTGGAAAATCCACAGACAGAGGAGCCTGGTGTACTACAGTCCATGGGGTCCCAAAGAGTTGGACATGACTGAGCAACTGAGCATGTTCATTCCAGTCCTCATCACTTCTCCAGTGTTTTCCTCTAGTGTAGACACTGGTCCCTGAAAAATTATATTCCTCAGACTCCTGTGCAACCGTTTTTCCAGGTGCAAATTTGGTCCCTTCATTTAGATGCACTTGTGCACGTTTGGGAAGGTGGAAGTGAGCTGACTGGTTCCTCCTGATGTTTAATCTGCAGCTGCCCCAAACATGGCTCTGAGACACTAAGCTTTTCTGTCATGGCACCCTAGCATCCCCTCACTTACTTCCCTGGTGGCAGCAGACAGCCGTGTAGTGGTAGCAGTAGCCCCCTAAGCTTGTCACTAGCTGCTCCCTCTCTTTGGAGGTGGAGAAGCCGTGGGTGCAGCTATGCTTCGAGTCCAAATTCTCAGCATTAAATCCCTTACTGCATAAAATATCTAGTTCTGTTTTCTTGCATCTGACCCTGACAATACACCTGGATTCCCAAGCAAAGACTAGTAACTTCTAACATTTGGCAGTACATGCCTTGGGGAGGGAGCTGACCTCTCAGCACAGATGGTCCAGGCAAGGATACAGACTATCCCATTCTCTTGAGTGATATTTGCTATGAAATATTACTGTTGCTGTAAGGTAATGGGATACTCATCAGGACAAATTGGTAATCTCTTAAAATATGTTTACACCTTTACAGTGAGATTATCTTTTTCTCTTTAGAATGTGTGTTATTGCCATTCTTTGCAGCCTTATCTGAATCTTCCTACCTACTCACCTCTCTCCTTTTCTCATTTGTGCTCTGTGGGTCCTTGATATTTAACCCATTCTTATACGCACTACCTTCTAATGAAATGGGCTGTGTTCTTCAAAAAATCGTCAAGTCTGTTAGGAACTTCCTGAGAACATAAACTGTGTCTTGTTCAGCGGTGTATCCCCAGTAAGTGGAGTAAATGTTCAGTACACATTTACCTGGTGCATGAAGGAACACTCCCTTTCTAGGTGTTGTTATTCTATGTGGATACCTGTCCATGACCATTAAAGTGACTCTGCTGGCGATCCGAGTGGATAAATTCAGGAAAATACCTCTCCTTGGAGAATTGCCATAATGAGGCACATTTCTATCTGGGTATCAAAGACCCAGGGAGCTAAGAAAATATTATGCCTTTTTTGCAGAAACAAGGCAATTACTGTAAAAGACATGTTATGCAATCATCTTAGTAGCCCAAGCAGGGCTGTGAGCACACACTGTGATTATAAAGACAGACAAATTTTGCAAACAAGTGATTTTCCAAGGGATACAAACAGTTCCTGCTGTTAATGAGGCGGAGATGCTGTTGCTCTGCCTGATTGTCTTTGCCAAAGAAGAGAAAATGTGCATTCGACTTAGCAGGTCACAGGCACGTTTACTGGTGATCTCATGCAGTCCTCCCCAGCGAGGCCCCAGTTATCACCGCTCACCCATAGATAAGTTCCTGTAGTCCTGTAGCTGTAGAAATGACACTATCAGTAAATGGCTCACAGGTCCTTGGAAATGGTCCTTTAGCCACAAGCTCTGTTCTCTTTTCACTTCATCCCTGTTTTCCCAGTCCAGTCAGATGCAAGGATAAAAGACTAGTACTTCTAACATTTGGCAGTACATGCTTTGGGGAGGAGCTGACCTCTCAGCACAGATGGTCCAGGCAAGGATACAGACTATCCCATTCTCTTGAGTGATATTTGCTATGAAATATTACTGTTGCTGTAAGGTAATGGGATACTCATCAGGACAAATTGGTAATCTCTTAAAATATGTTTACACCTTTACAGTGAGATTATCTTTTTCTCTTTAGAATGTGTGTTATTGCCATTCTTTGCAGCCTTATCTGAATCTTCCTACCTACTCACCTCTCTCCTTTTCTCATTTGTGCTCTGTGGGTCCTTGATATTTAACCCATTCTTATACGCACTACCTTCTAATGAAATGGGCTGTGTTCTTCAAAAAATCGTCAAGTCTGTTAGGAACTTCCTGAGAACATAAACTGTGTCTTGTTCAGCGGTGTATCCCCAGTAAGTGGAGTAAATGTTCAGTACACATTTACCTGGTGCATGAAGGAACACTCCCTTTCTAGGTGTTGTTATTCTATGTGGATACCTGTCCATGACCATTAAAGTGACTCTGCTGGCGATCCGAGTGGATAAATTCAGGAAAATACCTCTCCTTGGAGAATTGCCATAATGAGGCACATTTCTATCTGGGTATCAAAGACCCAGGGAGCTAAGAAAATATTATGCCTTTTTTGCAGAAACAAGGCAATTACTGTAAAAGACATGTTATGCAATCATCTTAGTAGCCCAAGCAGGGCTGTGAGCACACACTGTGATTATAAAGACAGACAAATTTTGCAAACAAGTGATTTTCCAAGGGATACAAACAGTTCCTGCTGTTAATGAGGCGGAGATGCTGTTGCTCTGCCTGATTGTCTTTGCCAAAGAAGAGAAAATGTGCATTCGACTTAGCAGGTCACAGGCACGTTTACTGGTGATCTCATGCAGTCCTCCCCAGCGAGGCCCCAGTTATCACCGCTCACCCATAGATAAGTTCCTGTAGTCCTGTAGCTGTAGAAATGACACTATCAGTAAATGGCTCACAGGTCCTTGGAAATGGTCCTTTAGCCACAAGCTCTGTTCTCTTTTCACTTCATCCCTGTTTTCCCAGTCCAGCCAGATGCACAAAGTGAACCTCAGTTGCCAAAAGAGCCACCATGGCCTAACCCCTCTCTGCAGAATCCGAATTCTGGGTCTTGCCCTTGAAAACCCCTGAGTTCTGATTGTCTCCCCAGCCACTCTGATGGATTTGAACTCTCAAAACATGGTTTCCACATCGCTTTGGATCCATTTCACTCAGACGGTTACATTCTGGTGAAGTGGAAACTACAAGGGCCCCCATTAGAAGATTAAGGTAAAATTCATATCCCTGTCTTTGTGCTGAGGACCCGAGGTCTGGAACCAATAGATGACGGTAGATAGCTTACGGGGAATGGTGTCAGATTCATGACCTCCAAAGGAGAAAATTTCACTTTGGGATCAAAAGACTTGGCTTTGGTCACTCAAAGCTTCCAGCAACAAAGTTATGTTAAAGAAGAAAGGGATAGAGAAAGCTTCCAGCAAAGGCACTGGAAGCAGGATGGAAGAGTACCCCCAGCAGCTAGTTTAGGCAAGGCATTTTGTACTTTTTCAGTTGGTTATTAACAATAGATAAAAAGAATATTTTAAGGCTGCAAAGGTCTTACTAGACCCACTCCTACGACATTAACATAAGATTAGCCAGAGGATGGTCTCTGGACATCAAGACTATATGAGACATTCCAATGCACAATAGTTTGCCTCCATAAGACAATAAAGTTAGTTCCAGAGTAGATCTTTATCATGGCAAACAATTAGGCTAGAAAACGTTTGTTCCCCCTCCTCCTGCTCCTCCTTGGAGATTGGCCTCCTTACCAAGTCTGCCTATTCATGCCTTTCAGAGCCAAGGAAGAAGCAGTTGGCTGCATCTTTACAGATATGTCCTCTCCAAGGACACTGCCTTGCTCTATGGGCACCAGCTTTTAGAAGGACATCAATGGGTTAGGAAGGGAAGGAGGGGAAAGGAGCACAGTCCTACCCCTATCTCCTCTCAGGGCTTCCACAGGCAGGCTCTGCCCAGCCCCCACCTTGGACACCACATGGGGGCCTTACTCCACTCTCCACACACTTGGCCTCCATCTCCGCCCTGGTGGCTCCTTCTCATCCCTCACCTCTCCTTCAACCTCCTGTTGGCCTCCTTCCTTATAGCTTCTTGTCAGAACACCCTGTTCTTTTCTTTCCCATCCCCTTTTACAAGTTTTAATAATGGGTTAATTTCTTTACTCAGTGTAAAATCTGTGTCCTTACAAATTATTTGTAAGTTTTAATTCAGAAAGATTTGTCCAGTGCCATGGTTCCTGTACTGTCTCAGCATGGCAGATGGGTAGATCTCAATAAGTATCTATTGAATGAACAGAATGCATGAAGAATGAATGAATGAGTGCATAAATTCATGGATGGGTCCCAGGTATTGGATGATGATGTGTGCCCAGACTGAGGAAGAGATGATAAAGGATGGGCCCCATGAGAACTGGGCCCCAGATAAAATGTGTGATTGGAGTTTTCTTTATGTCTCATTCTCAGACCCAAATAGAGACCAGTTAATAAAAGCCTTTAGGAGCAAGCTTTTTGCACTGGGGTTTTGTACATGTAAGAACGATTTAAAAGAGAAATAAACTGCCAGAGAAACAATCATTTCTCTGTTCCTGGAGTGTTCGAGGACCAGCTAGATGTGGTAAAAAAAAAAAAAATCCATCCGCCAATGCAAGAGACAGAGGAGTAGAAAATGGCATTCCACTCCACTATTCTTGCCTGGAAAATTCCATGGGCATAGGAGCCTGGTGGGCTACAGTGCATGGGGTTCACAAAGAATTGGACATGACTGAGACAAGCACAGACGATCACTTGCCAGGAGTGGGGAGGAGATTCCTGGATTCAAAAGGGGTTGATTCAGATGGTACCTGAGGACAGCTCTTACTCTCTCATTCTGTAACTCCAAGTGCTTTTTCTTCTATTAAACCGGAAGTGGCTCTTTTATTTGCTCTTTTATTTTTTCTAAAAATGTTGTTAACTGACGCTTTCTCTCTTTTCTGGGAATATAGATGAGGTCTTGTCAGAAAACTTCTTGGACTATAAAAACCGTGGAGTCAATGGTTCTCATCGGGGCCAGATCATCTGGAAGATTGATGCCAGCTCTTACTTTGTGGAACGTGAGTACTTTTCTCATTCCTGTTGCTCAGGATGCAGCGGAGTGCAGCTGCTTTGTTCTTTGCTGTGCTGCATTGCCTCCACTTGGAAACGTTCCATGCAATGAATGTTAGAAACGGTCATGACTATATGCCCCTCGTCTACATGGAGGTTTGGTGGGAGAGTCCTTCCTTACTACACATTCATTTTCTTCATTTGGATTTTAACTAAATGCAAAGTAGACATAAGTTAAGGTCTAAATACAAGATCAGCCCAAGATAGTACAAACATGAGCACAACTTGCAATTTTTTATCTTTTTAGAGTCAAGAAAATAAGTATTAAGGGTCCATGAAATCTCATGACTGTGTCTTCCTTCTACATGAGCCAGTGTGAAAAGGGCAGCTGTGTGTTAATTAATCTCATACTAGTGTCGTTCCCTTCAAGGCAGTTGTCCAAGATTTCTGTGACACAGAGCATATAGAGCATTTCCTATATGTACAGTTCAAATAAAAAATGACTCAACATAACTGTCATCATCAGTAATATAAAGATGTACTTTAAACATCTTTAGAAAGATATTATAGTATAAAATCACCTCTATAAAATTTAAAGTATTGTTATTATTGAGTGAAAGTGTATTCAAACTCTGAGTGTTCGAGGACCAGCTAGATGTGGTAAAAAAAAAAAAAATCCATCCGCCAATGCAAGAGACAGAGGAGTAGAAAATGGCATTCCACTCCACTATTCTTGCCTGGAAAATTCCATGGGCATAGGAGCCTGGTGGGCTACAGTGCATGGGGTTCACAAAGAATTGGACATGACTGAGACAAGCACAGACGATCACTTGCCAGGAGTGGGGAGGAGATTCCTGGATTCAAAAGGGGTTGATTCAGATGGTACCTGAGGACAGCTCTTACTCTCTCATTCTGTAACTCCAAGTGCTTTTTCTTCTATTAAACCGGAAGTGGCTCTTTTATTTGCTCTTTTATTTTTTCTAAAAATGTTGTTAACTGACGCTTTCTCTCTTTTCTGGGAATATAGATGAGGTCTTGTCAGAAAACTTCTTGGACTATAAAAACCGTGGAATCAATGGTTCTCATCGGGGCCAGATCATCTGGAAGATTGATGCCAGCTCTTACTTTGTGGAACGTGAGTACTTTTCTCATTCCTGTTGCTCAGGATGCAGCGGAGTGCAGCTGCTTTGTTCTTTGCTGTGCTGCATTGCCTCCACTTGGAAACGTTCCATGCAATGAATGTTAGAAACGGTCATGACTATATGCCCCTCGTCTACATGGAGGTTTGGTGGGAGAGTCCTTCCTTACTACACATTCATTTTCTTCATTTGGATTTTAACTAAATGCAAAGTAGACATAAGTTAAGGTCTAAATACAAGATCAGCCCAAGATAGTACAAACATGAGCACAACTTGCAATTTTTTATCTTTTTAGAGTCAAGAAAATAAGTATTAAGGGTCCATGAAATCTCATGACTGTGTCTTCCTTCTACATGAGCCAGTGTGAAAAGGGCAGCTGTGTGTTAATTAATCTCATACTAGTGTCGTTCCCTTCAAGGCAGTTGTCCAAGATTTCTGTGACACAGAGCATATAGAGCATTTCCTATATGTACAGTTCAAATAAAAAATGACTCAACATAACTGTCATCATCAGTAATATAAAGATGTACTTTAAACATCTTTAGAAAGATATTATAGTATAAAATCACCTCTATAAAATTTAAAGTATTGTTATTATTGAGTGAAAGTGTATTCAAACTCAGTGAAGTTGCAATGTACTGAAATAAACAGTGACTTACCATGTAATATTCAACATAACTAAAAATTGAGCACTTTAGAAAACTGACATTTTTTCAGATGCAAACTTGGGAAGATTCCACTCTATAATATATCACATGGGCTAATGATATCTCAGTCTTTTGGGAAAGAATTGATGAATTTCCATTTTTAAAGTATGTTAAATGAATGAACAATATACTAAGAATATATTATTCTCTACAAATGTGGCATAATTTGTGAAAAAGTAAAAATTTATCGAGACAAGCTTAATTGAGTTTGCAAATAATTGGAATATTGACTCAGGACACACACATAAATCAGATAAATTAAAATGTAATAATAAATTAAGCTTTAAGAGTCAGTACATTAAGACTGTATAAAATATGCTATAAGAATTTATATTTTTAATGTGAAGTAATTTGCATTTTCAAAACTGGTTTATAGAACAAGTGCCAAATTAAGTAACAGGAAGATATTGGATGTACAAAATGTTCTAATATGGCTATCAAACCATATATAAATCAAAAATATTTCTATAATATAAAAATTCAGAATCCAGACCATTATCTAGAAGGATAGAGAAGGTTTTGTTACAAATCAAAAATAAGACTCTTTGCAGCCTCTAAGTAGTAATAAACACATAAATCTAATTGGCAAAATATTGCTTCTTAAAAATAATTTTATAAACTTTGAACATTGGCTAGATTTTAAATTTTGAAGTATAACAGAAGGTCATTTTACCTGGAGATTAAATTTAAAATGATAAAATAACCAGGTTTTGTTTTGTCCATTTTTCTCTTTATTTTTTCCTTTTATAATTTACTTTTATGAGTGGAAGCCTATAACTGGTTACCTGGACTCTGTTTTAATAACACATGTCTTTTGGAATTATGATTCAATTTAGAAGTAGGTAATTGCTACTGATTTATGTGGGGTTTCCCTCGTGACTCAGTGGTAAAGAATCCACCTGCAGTGAAGGAGACTTGGGTTCAATACCTGTGTCAGGAAGATCCCTTGGAGGAAGAAATGGCAACTCACTCCAATATTCTTGCCTGGGAAATCCCATGCCTGGTGGGCTACAGTCCATGGGGTCGCAAAAGAATCAGACACGACCGAGTGACTAAACAACAACATAGATTTATATGATTTTTTAAAGGCCTGATTGAATCAGATTTTGAAAATACCATCAATTAGAAACATTCAAACAAATAGTTTATGTACTCTCCAAGGAATTAAATGCATGATAAAATACAAAAGAAAATACCTCCTGACTTGTTTCCTATTCTCTGACGGAATTTGTTCCTAGAGGGCACCTAGCTAAGTGACTGTAATAGTCATTGTTACAATAAAGAGAACTGTAGAGATGCAAACTTCAGCGCTGAGGGAAAAAATGTAATAATAAATTAAGCTTTAAGAGTCAGTACATTAAGACTGTATAAAATATGCTATAAGAATTTATATTTTTAATGTGAAGTAATTTGCATTTTCAAAACTGGTTTATAGAACAAGTGCCAAATTAAGTAACAGGAAGATATTGGATGTACAAAATGTTCTAATATGGCTATCAAACCATATATAAATCAAAAATATTTCTATAATATAAAAATTCAGAATCCAGACCATTATCTAGAAGGATAGAGAAGGTTTTGTTACAAATCAAAAATAAGACTCTTTGCAGCCTCTAAGTAGTAATAAACACATAAATCTAATTGGCAAAATATTGCTTCTTAAAAATAATTTTATAAACTTTGAACATTGGCTAGATTTTAAATTTTGAAGTATAACAGAAGGTCATTTTACCTGGAGATTAAATTTAAAATGATAAAATAACCAGGTTTTGTTTTGTCCATTTTTCTCTTTATTTTTTCCTTTTATAATTTACTTTTATGAGTGGAAGCCTATAACTGGTTACCTGGACTCTGTTTTAATAACACATGTCTTTTGGAATTATGATTCAATTTAGAAGTAGGTAATTGCTACTGATTTATGTGGGGTTTCCCTCGTGACTCAGTGGTAAAGAATCCACCTGCAGTGAAGGAGACTTGGGTTCAATACCTGTGTCAGGAAGATCCCTTGGAGGAAGAAATGGCAACTCACTCCAATATTCTTGCCTGGGAAATCCCATGCCTGGTGGGCTACAGTCCATGGGGTCGCAAAAGAATCAGACACGACCGAGTGACTAAACAACAACATAGATTTATATGATTTTTTAAAGGCCTGATTGAATCAGATTTTGAAAATACCATCAATTAGAAACATTCAAACAAATAGTTTATGTACTCTCCAAGGAATTAAATGCATGATAAAATACAAAAGAAAATACCTCCTGACTTGTTTCCTATTCTCTGACGGAATTTGTTCCTAGAGGGCACCTAGCTAAGTGACTGTAATAGTCATTGTTACAATAAAGAGAACTGTAGAGATGCAAACTTCAGCGCTGAGGAAAAAAAGAACTAATGAAATGTTAGGTTTACCCTACCCTGACAAAAATCTTACAATGTTGTATTATTATAGTAACTCAAAGGTTATTTTTTAATATTTTATTTGTTTATTTGGCTGTGTTGGGTCTTAGTTGTGGCGCTTGGGATCCTCATTGTATCATGTGGAATCTTTTGTTAGGGTTCATGGAATCTCTAGGTGTAGTAAACAGGCTCCAGAATTTTCAGGCTTAATTAGCTGCAGCCTACCTGCTTATTGCTCCACAGCATGTGAGACCTCAGTTCCCGACCAGGGATGGAACCTGTGTCCACTGCCAGGTGGATTCTTAACCACTGGACTACCAGGGAAGTCCTGCAAATGTTACTGTTTAATGCGTACAATCCAGCTCAGCAGGCCAGTCACAAACCTTCCCAGGGAGCTCCCAGAGCCCTTGTAGACTGTGTGCTCCCAAAGCAAATGTATGGTTGCCAGAGGAGTAAGGGGGAAGGAAGGATAAACTGGGAGATTGGGACTGACATATTCACCCTCGTGTATATAAGATAGATAGCTGATAAGGCTGTGCTGTGTAGTTCAGGGAACTCTTCTCAACTCTGTAATGACCTATATGGGAAATGAATCTTAAAAAAAAGTGGACATATATATATGTACAATTGATTCACTTTATAACAGAAATTAATACAACATTGTCAATAATAATAATAATACTCCAATAAACATTAATTTTTTAGAAAAGTACTTCAGAATTAGGGATTGCCTTGCCGAGAGGAGCGAAAAAAAGTGTTGTGCTGACCACAATGCAGTGACCCTTTTCTGAATCAAAGGGAAAGAAGAAGAAGCAGGAAGAACTTAGGAGTGATTTTTACCTATACAGACATGATCAGAATCAAATTAGAACTCTACAAAACAGATTCTTTTTGTTCCTCTCAAAGCACAGAATTAACCTCTTTTACTCTAAATCACAGACCAAGGAGCTAGAAACAGCCAGGGCTGTGGAGGCCCTTCCACGTCTCTGCTTCCAGTGAGGGCTTCAACAAGTTAAGAAGAGAGGATTAGAGTGAAGTTAGAGAAAACCACACATGATCTATTAACACATATATGTGGAATCTGGTACAGCTTGACGTATTTGCATTGCAAAGCAGAAATGAAGACACAGATGTAGGGAACAAATATAGGGACTCCAAGGAGTGAGGGGCGGGGTGTGGGATGAACTAGGAGATTGGGGTTGACATATATGCACTATTGACACTATGTATAAAATAGATAACTGAGGAGAATCTCTAGGTGTAGTAAACAGGCTCCAGAATTTTCAGGCTTAATTAGCTGCAGCCTACCTGCTTATTGCTCCACAGCATGTGAGACCTCAGTTCCCGACCAGGGATGGAACCTGTGTCCACTGCCAGGTGGATTCTTAACCACTGGACTACCAGGGAAGTCCTGCAAATGTTACTGTTTAATGCGTACAATCCAGCTCAGCAGGCCAGTCACAAACCTTCCCAGGGAGCTCCCAGAGCCCTTGTAGACTGTGTGCTCCCAAAGCAAATGTATGGTTGCCAGAGGAGTAAGGGGGAAGGAAGGATAAACTGGGAGATTGGGACTGACATATTCACCCTCGTGTATATAAGATAGATAGCTGATAAGGCTGTGCTGTGTAGTTCAGGGAACTCTTCTCAACTCTGTAATGACCTATATGGGAAATGAATCTTAAAAAAAAGTGGACATATATATATGTACAATTGATTCACTTTATAACAGAAATTAATACAACATTGTCAATAATAATAATAATACTCCAATAAACATTAATTTTTTAGAAAAGTACTTCAGAATTAGGGATTGCCTTGCGAGAGGAGGGAAGAAAAGTGTTGTGCTGACCACAATGCAGTGACCCTTTTCTGAATCAAAGGGAAAGAAGAAGAAGCAGGAAGAACTTAGGAGTGATTTTTACCTATACAGACATGATCAGAATCAAATTAGAACTCTACAAAACAGATTCTTTTTGTTCCTCTCAAAGCACAGAATTAACCTCTTTTACTCTAAATCACAGACCAAGGAGCTAGAAACAGCCAGGGCTGTGGAGGCCCTTCCACGTCTCTGCTTCCAGTGAGGGCTTCAACAAGTTAAGAAGAGAGGATTAGAGTGAAGTTAGAGAAAACCACACATGATCTATTAACACATATATGTGGAATCTGGTACAGCTTGACGTATTTGCATTGCAAAGCAGAAATGAAGACACAGATGTAGGGAACAAATATAGGGACTCCAAGGAGTGAGGGGCGGGGTGTGGGATGAACTAGGAGATTGGGGTTGACATATATGCACTATTGACACTATGTATAAAATAGATAACTGAGGAGAACTTGCTGTATAGCATGAGGAACTCTACTCAGTGCTCTGTGGCGACCTAAAATCGGAAGGAAACAAAAAAAAAAGAGTGGATATATGGACATGTATGATTGATTCACTTTACTGTACAGCAGAAACTAACACACCATTCCAAGGCAACTATACGCCAATAAAAATTTTAAAACTCTCCTTGAGACACAATAGATTTCTCATAAAGGCCTGTGGCAGGCAGGACAGACAGAGGCTAAGTTGGCAGGAGTGTATTTGGGGCAGACGGGGAAACTGACCTAACTAAGATGCTGTGTCTGGACCTACAGCCAGGTGTCTGAAGGACATGGCACGCTCATTACCATCATGTCCAATTAGACACAGCAGATGGGCGTGAGATGACTCCAGCCATCCCAGGAGGGTGGCCTCTGCTTGTCCCGGGGGAGTTTGTGCATGGCTCACAAGATCCCATCCCTGGGCTGTCATTTGGGTTTAGGCTGCTGTCCTGAATAGAGGAATAAGACCAATAACAGCAGCAACTAAATATCTATGCACTTTCCCAATGTGCAAGGCACCATGCTGCATCCCTCAGACATACGGCTCTGTTTACTCTCCATGAAAACCCTAAGTCACAGGTATTATTTTTCCCTTTTTTGATCAGGAACCTGAGGTACAGGAAGATAATGCAGCTGATCCTAAGAATCACAAGGAACAAGTGGTGGGGCCAGGACTTGTACCCAGATAGTCTGACCTCCAAGTCTGCTCTGTGCTGATAAGACTGAAGTTGTCCAGAAGGGCCCCCACCACTAAAGTGGAGATTCCTGATAACACAATATGGGTGGCCAGGGCTGTGGAGGCCCTTCCACGCTCTGCTTCCAGTGAGGGCTTCAACAAGTTAAGAAGAGAGGATTAGAGTGAAGTTAGAAAACCACACATGATCTATTAACACATATGTGGAATCTGGTACAGCTTGACGATTTGCATTGCAAAGCAGAAATGAAGACACAGATGTAGGGAACAAATATAGGGACTCCAAGGAGTGAGGGGCGGGGTGTGGGATGAACTAGGAGATTGGGGTTGACATATATGCACTATTGACACTATGTATAAAATAGATAACTGGGGAGAACTTGCTGTATAGCATGAGGAACTCTACTCAGTGCTCTGTGGCGACCTAAAATCGGAAGGAAACAAAAAAAAAAGAGTGGATATATGGACATGTATGATTGATTCACTTTACTGTACAGCAGAAACTAACACACCATTCCAAGGCAACTATACGCCAATAAAAATTTTAAAACTCTCCTTGAGACACAATAGATTTCTCATAAAGGCCTGTGGCAGGCAGGACAGACAGAGGCTAAGTTGGCAGGAGTGTATTTGGGGCAGACGGGGAAACTGACCTAACTAAGATGCTGTGTCTGGACCTACAGCCAGGTGTCTGAAGGACATGGCACGCTCATTACCATCATGTCCAATTAGACACAGCAGATGGGCGTGAGATGACTCCAGCCATCCCAGGAGGGTGGCCTCTGCTTGTCCCGGGGGAGTTTGTGCATGGCTCACAAGATCCCATCCCTGGGCTGTCATTTGGGTTTAGGCTGCTGTCCTGAATAGAGGAATAAGACCAATAACAGCAGCAACTAAATATCTATGCACTTTCCCAATGTGCAAGGCACCATGCTGCATCCCTCAGACATACGGCTCTGTTTACTCTCCATGAAAACCCTAAGTCACAGGTATTATTTTTCCCTTTTTTGATCAGGAACCTGAGGTACAGGAAGATAATGCAGCTGATCCTAAGAATCACAAGGAACAAGTGGTGGGGCCAGGACTTGTACCCAGATAGTCTGACCTCCAAGTCTGCTCTGTGCTACTATGATGTCCTGATAAGACTGAAGTTGTCCAGAAGGGCCCCCACCACTAAAGTGGAGATTCAGTATAGAGTTCTGATCCATGGAGAGCAGGGTGCCAGATAATAGAGTGGATAGAACTCTTAAGCTAGAGTTAGTGCTGGGGCTTTACCTCCCAGAGTGATTGGCAAGGGAATTATTTGGGCATCACAGTGGGAACCGAGTTATCCCTGGTGAGAGGAATGAAAGTTGAGGTGATTAGCATATGGCCTTCCTCCCCTCCAGATGATTCTGAGTGAGGAACTTCATAGCCCACCATGGTGAAAAAGCTAATAGAGAAAGTCAAACTAGAAGATAGAGCCTATCCAAGATTTCAGTCACTTCCTCCCACATTAATTCAGAATCTCCTCCACTTCAATGTATTTGTTATATGTGTATGAATCCAATTTGTGTACATATTTTTTTAAATATTATTTTTCCCCCATAGAAACTTTGAGAAAAATATCAAACATCCATCTTTTCAGTGAAAATACCATTTTTTCAGATTTGTTGTTGTTGATGGTAGCATCTCCCTTTGAAAGGGCTTAATAAATTTTTAATTGGAATATAACTTCTTTACAATGTACTGTTAGTTTCTACTGTACAATGAAGTAAATCAGCTATATGTATACATATGTCCCCTCCCTCTTGAATCTGCCTCCCACTTACCTTCATCCCACCCATCGAGGTCATCACAGAGTACCGAGCTGAGCTTCCTGTGCTTTTAAAGCAGGTCTCCACCAGCTCTCTATTCTACACATGGTTGTGTATGTATAGGGCTTCCTCGGTGGCTCAGTGGGAAAGAATGCACCTGCTAAGCAGAAGATGTGACTTTGATCCCTCTGTCTGGAAGGTTCCCTGGAGGAGGAAATGGCAACCCACTCCAGTATTCTTGCCTGGAAAATCTCGTGGACAGAAGAGCCTCGTGGGCTCTAGTCCTTGGGGTCGCAAAAGAATCAGGCATGACTTCGCAACTCAGCAGAAACAGCAGTGTATGTCAGTCCTAAATCTCCCATTTGCCCTATCCTCCCCTTCACCCGCGGTATCTACTTGTCTGTCCTCTATGTCTGTGTCTCTGTTCCTACCCTGCAAAAAATAGGTTCATCTGTACCATTTTTGTAGATTCCGCACACATGCATTAATATGCAATATTTGTTCAGTTAATGAAGGAAGGAAGGAAGCTAGTGCCTGAGAGACCTGTGCAGGAAGAAGACTTGTGCTCTAGGGAGACCACCATCTTACCTTTCCTACTGGCCCCTGAGGTTTTAAGATAGAGATGGGGAAACACAGATGGCGAGTGGAAGTCAAGGGGGTAATGACCAGACACATGGCAGGAAGGTGCCACAAAGAGAATAGAGTTGACTGACCTATCCTGTTTCTTGGAATAGGGAGGCAACGGAGAGGTACCACCTTTCAGAGCAGAGAACTCTTGCTGTTTAGTGAACACAGCCCGTTCCACACTAGAAATCTGACCAAATACTACAGCACCTCCTCCCATAATTCAGGGCAGGGAAGTGGATGCTAGAAGAACAGTGAGAAGGGGGGATTTTTCCTTTTTCCACTTCATTCCAAGCTTATGCTTCTCTCTTTTGATCCCTGAGCTTTTCAGTCAAGTCTATGGTCATGCACAGCTGCAGTGTTCTTGGTGAAGTCAGAGACCCACAGAGATCAGGGAGATCCTGCCCACATGCCATGAGTGCCTTCCTGAACACATCTCACTGCCCCCATGCACCAGCCTGGGGCCAGCTTAGAGGTCGCTCTCAGGAGGCTCTGACCTTAGCCGATAATGGTCTCTGTGGACTCTAAGGCCATTTTCAAAGATGCCAGCTACGTTGCCCATACCAGTGTCAGACAGCCAGGGAAGAGTTCCAAATATTATGTTCGAAGTACAAACTCACTCACAAAATCTCATGTATCCCAATTGCCCCAAATTACAGTTTATATAGTACTCAAGAACTCTGCAAAACCACCAATACCCACCCAATCTAGAAGATGCAAGCAATGGCTTATCCGTGGCAGCAGCTGCTGGACTAAGCCCTGCTTCCTCTTTCCAAACCAAAACAGATCCTGCAGCATCTGGCCTATTGCTGTTCCCAGCTGTTACCTGACGGAAGAGGGCAGACAGAAAGGAAAAAGGAGCTAATTGTCTTTAACCTTCGCCAGAAAGAACGCGAGTCTCTCCCCCGTCACTCAAGGCCAACAAGCTTAAAATCCAAACCCAAGAACTCGTCTTATAAGCAGAGAATTGTGTCTTATGCCTCCCACCTCCTTGGGAAGAATACAGTTATAAATACTGCACCCTGTACCAGAGAAGGACTTGTAGGAAACTGCTATTTTTATGCAAAATCTATACATTTGAGCCCATAGACTTAAAGCCTTTTCATGTCTCTTTCTGTCTCTCTCAATGAATAGTTATCCCTGAACAAATAAAAAAAGAGAGAGACTTGTTTTACAGAGTAAGTTTTCTATAACAAAACACAAATTTCTAATGAAAACTAAACTGTTAATCCTGGCTGAGCCTTTAACAAAGGAAAAGATAAGTAGTAAAAAGGATAGAAAAAATATGAAATATTTTTCAGAGAGGCAAGAGTAGATTATGTCAGACTTAACAGAAAAGCAAACAAAAAATAGAAGGGAAACAGTAAAGGGAATATAGAAACATGGAAAAAAATAATAGTAAAAGCAACCTACAGTTAGACTTAACCCTTTCTACTAGCATAATCACTGTCAGTTCCCAAACTGGAGAAAAATAAAGGCAAACTCAGTGTAAAAAACACATTAAAGGGCTTCCCTGGTGGTCCAGTGGGTAAGGACACAGCCTTGCAGTGCAAGGGGTGCCAGTTCAATCCCTGGCCTGGGAAGATCCCACGTGCCGCAGAGTGGCTGGACTGATGTGTCCAATTACCGAGCCAGAGCTCTGGGGCACATGCATCCAGAGTCGGTGCTCTGCGACAACAGAGGCCACTGCGATGGGAGGCCCACAAGAGCCAAAGAACAAAGATGAATGAAAATAGAGAAATGAAAGACCAATAGAAGTGGCCCTCCTGTCCCCCTCCCTCCCCACCCCACCCCCAAGAAAAGATAAATAAATAAAATAAATGTTTAAAAAACAAAAAAAAACAAAACACATTAAAACATCAGGACCAGTTAACTGGAAGTCCTGGGTACTTGGCGTGAGTGAGAGGTAGAGTAAGCACCACACCAACAGGAGCCTGGATGTGATGTGTGGAGGGTCTTCTGTCGCTTCTCCCACCTCCACACACACTTTCATCTAGGACAGGTCTTGGTCATCTGGTATAGACGTGTCTCTGAGCCTACGCAGAAAAAGATGCCACAATTTCCAGTTCAGGCAAGACTATGCCTGCCAGACAAACAGAGAGGGTGCCTCTACCAGCTGAACAAAGGCAGCACTGTTAACCCGCTTTGATACTTCCCTGGCTTGCAGGGTGGCACCTGTGCCTCATCCATCACTTGCTTCTCTGACAACCCTGACATTAACCTGCCCCATCAAAGCATCTCATGTCTGCAGACTCTTCCCAATTGTCCTCCACAAATCAGCAACAAGTAGTCAAGGTCAGTGCCTCTACTCGGAAATGGATTCTTTCCTAGAGGCAACAATCCCAGTAAACTCCAAACCTGCATATTTCCCGCCCCCGCCCCATCACCACCACCACCAATGAAACCCACACGGATAGAGGGTAGTGTCCCTTTTTCAGGAAAGGAACTTGCTTGCTGTGAGGGCTGCTTTTTGGTGTGAGGTTTCCCTGATAGGGACCCAGCATCCAGGTACTGCATCCCAAGTCAGAATCGTTGACCCCAAACAGACTGCCAGGTATTTATTTCTCCAACAAAGATCATTTATTCAGGATTAGCAGACAATTGAAACCACGGTTCAGGGTCTGCAACCACAGTGAGCTACTTGCAAGTCCTCTCACAGTAAGGGAATGAGACCTTTATAAAGGGACTGCCTTTATAAAGAGGATAAGGAAGTTGGGAGGGCTGTAGTAAACAGAGAGGTCTTGGCTTTTCATTGGCTGAATCCTTGCCGGGAAAGGAGTCTTTCTTCCTCCCTCTGGGCCCTGCTGTCACCGCAGGGCATGAGTGCTCCCTCTGCTGGTCCCCCAACTCTATTTAATTTAGGTTTCTGTGTATTATTTTATTTTTTAATTCTTTATTTTAAAGGTTTTACAGAGTTTTGTTGTTCACTGACTTGTATGTTCCCAGATCAGTCATATACGTATCCCTGGTCTGCCCCCCCAACCCAGTTCCCCACATCCCACCCCTCCAGACTATCACCCCAAGCCATTGTGAGCACTCTTATTCCCTTAGCACAGTGACAATAGCTATGAATCAACTGCAACTGAGAAATGCCGCAGCCAGTTAAATATGCAGCATGCCATACGCCTGGTATTTTGTTTATTTGCTTTGAGTTACCACGTGTGATGTGCCAGGAAGCCAAAATGGTGGATGGATTCTCCTGGGGCCTCAAACTGCAGGTTTGAGTGTTCCTAGCCTGCAAAATTCTCCCCACAGAAAACTATGGTCACTCAGCCCATCTGCAGATGACCAAGTTAGTCCTGACTGAGCAATGAATTGTGAGAAACTTTAATGATGTCTCCTAGATCCCAAGGGAATTGGGAAGGGGAAAAAGAGAGGCACCCTGAGAGGGAAGGGGGAATCCAGGTAAGAACAGCTTTTTCCACTAGGATGGACTCCTGTACTTCTTGCCAAGGAAACCCACCATGTTGTGCAGTTCATTCACAAGATTAAAATATGGTTACCTGTGTTACATAACTCTGGGAGAGCCATTTCCATAGAGTTCTGTGTGAGAGATGCTCCTGGACTTGGTAACACCTCAGGCCCATTAACAAAGTCATAGGAATATCTGGTGGCCACATATCAGAAATTATATTATGCCTCCTACTGTCATTCCTAAGATCTGTGCATGGTCAAGGAAATACCCAGTTAGCTCAAAGGGTTATTATATTTATTATAACCCTCCCAACCTCCAAAATAACCACAGGTATGAATTCTGCTGTTTCACTGTGAAACTGCATTGTATCTCATGCCCCAAATATCATGAAACCTATTCATCAATGAGATCTTCGAAAATAACCACATGACATTCATGTGTGACTCTCATCCATCCAGTTTTGAAAGGCCATATTCAAAATCCTCCTGACTATGACGGGTTCCTTTAAAAGTCCTGCTGAGATTGCATTCCTTCCTCCACCCCCACACTCTCAGAAACCCAACCCTCCGTACCTCAGACCTATGCCCCAATATATCCTCACACTTCTGGGCACCACTAATCTGGAAGAAGTTGACTAATACCTAAGAAAAGTACATGCTTCCCAAAAAAACCTATGGAACATCCTCTAGCAGGTCAAGAACTGACTCAAGATATAGGTCATCATCATAGGATATGGGGAAGGGTCTCCATATGGCCTCACGCTTCATGTTAGGGGCCATGCTTTCTGCTTTCTGAAGTTCTTCAGTATGTTGTCTGTCATTCTATAGCCTTCCGGTTGGTGTCCTATCTCAATTCCACCATCTCACCAGCCATGACCTTCCCTTTCAATTGGACTGAAAGGCAGAGATCTACCTCAGGTGATGTTCTCCTAAACCCAGAAAACTATGGTCACTCAGCCCATCTGCAGATGACCAAGTTAGTCCTGACTGAGCAATGAATTGTGAGAAACTTTAATGATGTCTCCTAGATCCCAAGGGAATTGGGAAGGGGAAAAAGAGAGGCACCCTGAGAGGGAAGGGGGAATCCAGGTAAGAACAGCTTTTTCCACTAGGATGGACTCCTGTACTTCTTGCCAAGGAAACCCACCATGTTGTGCAGTTCATTCACAAGATTAAAATATGGTTACCTGTGTTACATAACTCTGGGAGAGCCATTTCCATAGAGTTCTGTGTGAGAGATGCTCCTGGACTTGGTAACACCTCAGGCCCATTAACAAAGTCATAGGAATATCTGGTGGCCACATATCAGAAATTATATTATGCCTCCTACTGTCATTCCTAAGATCTGTGCATGGTCAAGGAAATACCCAGTTAGCTCAAAGGGTTATTATATTTATTATAACCCTCCCAACCTCCAAAATAACCACAGGTATGAATTCTGCTGTTTCACTGTGAAACTGCATTGTATCTCATGCCCCAAATATCATGAAACCTATTCATCAATGAGATCTTCGAAAATAACCACATGACATTCATGTGTGACTCTTATCCATCCAGTTTTGAAAGGCCATATTCAAAATCCTCCTGACTATGACGGGTTCCTTTAAAAGTCCTGCTGAGATTGCATTCCTTCCTCCACCCCCACACTCTCAGAAACCCAACCCTCCGTACCTCAGACCTATGCCCCAATATATCCTCACACTTCTGGGCACCACTAATCTGGAAGAAGTTGACTAATACCTAAGAAAAGTACATGCTTCCCAAAAAAACCTATGGAACATCCTCTAGCAGGTCAAGAACTGACTCAAGATATAGGTCATCATCATAGGATATGGGGAAGGGTCTCCATATGGCCTCACGCTTCATGTTAGGGGCCATGCTTTCTGCTTTCTGAAGTTCTTCAGTATGTTGTCTGTCATTCTATAGCCTTCCGGTTGGTGTCCTATCTCAATTCCACCATCTCACCAGCCATGACCTTCCCTTTCAATTGGACTGAAAGGCAGAGATCTACCTCAGGAATCCAGGAAAGGGATGAAAATAAGTGTCAGAGAAGGCACTCTGTGGCCTGTACTTGGCCTTGGAGGCTCTGTTAGGACCTTACCTGAGCCTGAATGCCCCAGGGAGGCTCAGCCTGCTCAGCCCGCTCCGTCCAGGAGGGAAGACTGCTAAGAGTGCCAGGAGCTGTGTGATGCTCTTTTTCCATTTCACAAACTCATTCCTTAAGCCACCTCTATGCCCTTACCCATAGCGTCGCAAAGAGCCGGACATGACTTAGTAACTGAACAACCATTTCTTTACCAGGGATTTTAAACTTTATCAGTCTTTTCAAAGACCCAACTTTTGGCTTTCTTGATCTTCTATATATTTTTGTTTTCTGTTTAATTACTTTCTTATCTTATTTTTATTATTTCCTTCCATCTGCTTTCCTTGGGTTTAATTTGTTGTCTTTTTTTAAATTTTAGCTCATTGACTTGGGTTATTCTTCTGTGCTTGCATGTGAGGCATAAGTTTCCCCCTAAGCAGTTTTTTTTTCCTGCTTTGTTTTGGTAAAATTCTAACTGGAGCACAAAACACACGTAGAAAAGCACATAAATTTAAATGCACAGCTTAGAGATTTTCATAAAGTGAACACATTCATGTATGTAGCATCCAAATCAAGAAGCAGAGCCTAATTCACATTTCAGCCTGATCTGTTTGCCTCCTTCCTTCTGTCTGAGATCATTGTCCTTCTAATGAAAAAAGCTCCCTTTGAGTATTTCTTTTAATGCCAGCTTACTGGGCACCACTAATCTGGAAGAAGTTGACTAATACCTAAGAAAAGTACATGCTTCCCAAAAAAACCTATGGAACATCCTCTAGCAGGTCAAGAACTGACTCAAGATATAGGTCATCATCATAGGATATGGGGAAGGGTCTCCATATGGCCTCACGCTTCATGTTAGGGGCCATGCTTTCTGCTTTCTGAAGTTCTTCAGTATGTTGTCTGTCATTCTATAGCCTTCCGGTTGGTGTCCTATCTCAATTCCACCATCTCACCAGCCATGACCTTCCCTTTCAATTGGACTGAAAGGCAGAGATCTACCTCAGGAATCCAGGAAAGGGATGAAAATAAGTGTCAGAGAAGGCACTCTGTGGCCTGTACTTGGCCTTGGAGGCTCTGTTAGGACCTTACCTGAGCCTGAATGCCCCAGGGAGGCTCAGCCTGCTCAGCCCGCTCCGTCCAGGAGGGAAGACTGCTAAGAGTGCCAGGAGCTGTGTGATGCTCTTTTCCATTTCACAAACTCATTCCTTAAGCCACCTCTATGCCCTTACCCATAGCGTCGCAAAGAGCCGGACATGACTTAGTAACTGAACAACCATTTCTTTACCAGGGATTTTAAACTTTATCAGTCTTTTCAAAGACCCAACTTTTGGCTTTCTTGATCTTCTATATATTTTTGTTTTCTGTTTAATTACTTTCTTATCTTATTTTTATTATTTCCTTCCATCTGCTTTCCTTGGGTTTAATTTGTTGTCTTTTTTTAAATTTTAGCTCATTGACTTGGGTTATTCTTCTGTGCTTGCATGTGAGGCATAAGTTTCCCCCTAAGCAGTTTTTTTTTCCTGCTTTGTTTTGGTAAAATTCTAACTGGAGCACAAAACACACGTAGAAAAGCACATAAATTTAAATGCACAGCTTAGAGATTTTCATAAAGTGAACACATTCATGTATGTAGCATCCAAATCAAGAAGCAGAGCCTAATTCACATTTCAGCCTGATCTGTTTGCCTCCTTCCTTCTGTCTGAGATCATTGTCCTTCTAATGAAAAAAGCTCCCTTTGAGTATTTCTTTTAATGCCAGCTTACTGGTGATAAACCCTCTCTGTTTTTTTTTGTCTGAAAACATCACTATTTTACTTTCATTTTTGAACGGTTACATCACGAGATACAGAGACTTCTAGGCTAGCTGTTCTTTGCTTCAGCACTTAGGAATGTAAGTTCTCTGTCTTCTGAAAAATCAATTTTAGTCCTTTCGTCATTCCTGAGGATACTGTAGGTTGTTTTTTTTCTTTTTTCCCTCTGATGCTTTTAAGACCTTTCCCTTTGCCTTTGAATTTCAGGAGTTTAACTATTAATAAGTTTAATAGCATAATGTGCTGATGAGTGATTCTTGTTTTTATCTTGTCTTGAAAATAAATTATTGTCTCCTCAAAAGTTGCCTTTGCCCCACTCATTCCACTTGTCCCTTATTCTCTCTCTGTCCTTTCCATTCTCTTTTCTCTCTTTCTTGAATCTGGATATTTTCTGTCAATCTATTGTTCACTTGTTCTACTGCATCTGATCTGCTGCTAGCCCCCATGTATGGAGCTCTTAATTTTAACTTCCATTTTTCAATAATTAAATCCCCATTTGATTTTTTTTTTCCTATTGGTTTTAACTTTCTGGAAAAATCTGCACTTTATTTCCCTCATGTATCGATCCTAGTTTCTTTAAACTCTTTGTCTTATGACTTCACTATCAGCATCCTAGCTCCATTTTCTTCCTTTGGATCATTTGCTTCAGTCTCTTACCATACTTGGTCTTTTTTTTTTTTTTTTTTAAGATTTATTTATTTATTTGTTTTTGGGCGGGCCACTTCTATTGGTCTTTCATTTGTCTGTTTTCATCCGTCTTTGTTCCTTGGCTCCTGTGGGCCTCCCATCGCGGTGGCGTCTGTCGTTGGTGAGCGCCGGCTCTGGGCGCATGCGCTCCAGAGCTCCGGCTCAGTGATTGAACACATCAGTCCAGCCGCTCCGCGGCATGTGGGATCCTCCCAGGCCAGGGCTCGAACCGGCGCCCCTTGCACTGCAAGGCGGTGTCCTCACCCACTGGACCACCAGGGGAAGCCCATACTTGGTCATTTCAGTTGCCCGAACTGGATGTGAAATATTGTCGATGCTTCAGCGATGGCATCTTCCCTCAGCAGGATGTGCTCTTCCCTCAGCAAGGTAGTTGGAGTGCTGGTGGTCTTGGCGCAATAGGAAGATGAGCTTCATGGAGTGAAGTCCAGTCTTGGTAAGCCTCAATCTCCCTCCAGCTCGTCCTGTTCCTAGGGAGCCCTTTCCAGGGCTTTCATGGAGAGCTGAGGGTTTTCACCTTGGGACCCTTCCCTGATTTTCTCTCTGTCAGCTCTCCCCAGTACCAAGAGACAGAGGCTTTGGGCTCAAAAGCCCAAAAGCTTTTCTGATGTATTTATGATTCAGGATTCAGCAGTTGTCTAGGGGAAGCCAGCTGGGTACTTGAAGTCTCCAGTTCATTCTGGCCCTACATGGCCACAGCTGTTCTGCCGGTTTCCCTGCCTCCAGGGCAAAGGGGCTGCAGGTAATCAGCTCATCTCCAGTACTCTCCCATCTGGAATTTGTCGTCCTTGTGTCTTTCATTAGTCTGCAGTTCTTTGAACATGCTGTTTTAAAATTAGCTAATCTAGTTAACAGTAGAAGCATGGATCTGCTACAATCACTGTACCCTAGCAGAGAGAGGAAGGCTCTAACTGCCTATTAGCAAACACTCTATGTGCAATGATCCCCGACAATAGAACCACTGTCTAGGGGGTGATAATACCAACACTGAATAGGAAACAAAAGACACTTATAAGATTACTTTTCAGTTTGAATTTGGCCCCCTAATAACTGAAATAAGTATTTCCAATAAAGTCCTCGCATCATTTCACATAATGATTTATTTTAATCAATCCTCCCACATTTGCTCTGGAAACACATTTCAAGCATTAACATAGGATTTGTGCTATTGTTCTAAATAGGGAATTAGTCAAACAATATACAGTTCTTCATATAAAAAAGAAGGAAATGGCCACATACTCCAGTATTCTTGCCTGGAAAATTCCAGGGACAAGGGAACCTGGCAGGCTACAATCTGTGGGATCACCAAGAGTTGGCCATGACTGACCACATATAAAAAAGATATACCAGTTAGCTCAATTCAAAAAAAGTTCCAATTTATCATTTTTTCATGCAAATAATCATAATTTATCTGTTAGAAAAACTTGACTTTATCAAAAGACAATTTTTATGTTATGCAAATGTGGAGTGCTTAAAGATACAAACATCTTCTTTGTTTAATCAAAATTTATAACTTATTTTCAGTTATTTTCAAATTTTATACAAAGTTAATATAATCAGTCCATAGTAAGTATTCTAGATCATATCTGAAAGAGCAACTCCAAGTAAGATTATATCTCTACCAAATTACAAAATTTTGACAAATCAATATGATATTCTCTAATACATAATACTATTCTCTAAGGATCATATATTACTTTAATGAGGATTTTACTTAAAAAGTGTCTCCTGAGAACTAAATAAAAACTTCATGTCTTTCAGAGCTGTTTATAGGAGAGTGAAGCTTTTTTTCAAACAGTTTGATATGGTTTATACACTTATATAATGTTCTTCTTTGAAATGAGTTCTTGGATGCAAGTTGCTGAGGTTAGATGTACCAGGACAAGAGGGTGTAAAAGATGACCACTCCATGTTGGTCTTAGTCTAAAATGAGGGGCCCACTATGTGAGAAGCTTTATAATTCTTAATGAGATCCAAAATGCACTATCCGTTTTAAATTAAAAGAACTTTTCCAGTGTCATATCTTTACACATGTAGTAGAATCTGCAATGTTAGATGCCTTGTCAATGTATACTAATTCCATTTATTAAGAAGCCCTTTACTCTTTCATTTTGATAAAAAAATCAGAGCCTTTCTCTGAGATATTCTTTTCTTAAAATCCATTTAATCCATATTTTAAAATAAATCAAGTACAAGTGAACATATTGCCAGGTAGGATAGACCAGGAGGACCTCAGGTTTTATACCATTAATGCTGATTATTTCTTTGAAAGAACTGCTCTTGTTCTTTCCACTTCCTGAAGCTAAATATTCTTCAGACTCAAATTTTAATTTGTATCTCATTATTCTATTACTTCTATAATTTTATTGTACTTTCTGTTACTCCTTCCAGATAACTACTAAGACTGATTCTTGAACCTGGCAGGCTACAATCTGTGGGATCACCAAGAGTTGGCCATGACTGACCACATATAAAAAAGATATACCAGTTAGCTCAATTCAAAAAAAGTTCCAATTTATCATTTTTTCATGCAAATAATCATAATTTATCTGTTAGAAAAACTTGACTTTATCAAAAGACAATTTTTATGTTATGCAAATGTGGAGTGCTTAAAGATACAAACATCTTCTTTGTTTAATCAAAATTTATAACTTATTTTCAGTTATTTTCAAATTTTATACAAAGTTAATATAATCAGTCCATAGTAAGTATTCTAGATCATATCTGAAAGAGCAACTCCAAGTAAGATTATATCTCTACCAAATTACAAAATTTTGACAAATCAATATGATATTCTCTAATACATAATACTATTCTCTAAGGATCATATATTACTTTAATGAGGATTTTACTTAAAAAGTGTCTCCTGAGAACTAAATAAAAACTTCATGTCTTTCAGAGCTGTTTATAGGAGAGTGAAGCTTTTTTTCAAACAGTTTGATATGGTTTATACACTTATATAATGTTCTTCTTTGAAATGAGTTCTTGGATGCAAGTTGCTGAGGTTAGATGTACCAGGACAAGAGGGTGTAAAAGATGACCACTCCATGTTGGTCTTAGTCTAAAATGAGGGGCCCACTATGTGAGAAGCTTTATAATTCTTAATGAGATCCAAAATGCACTATCCGTTTTAAATTAAAAGAACTTTTCCAGTGTCATATCTTTACACATGTAGTAGAATCTGCAATGTTAGATGCCTTGTCAATGTATACTAATTCCATTTATTAAGAAGCCCTTTACTCTTTCATTTTGATAAAAAAATCAGAGCCTTTCTCTGAGATATTCTTTTCTTAAAATCCATTTAATCCATATTTTAAAATAAATCAAGTACAAGTGAACATATTGCCAGGTAGGATAGACCAGGAGGACCTCAGGTTTTATACCATTAATGCTGATTATTTCTTTGAAAGAACTGCTCTTGTTCTTTCCACTTCCTGAAGCTAAATATTCTTCAGACTCAAATTTTAATTTGTATCTCATTATTCTATTACTTCTTGATCTTTTTGAGCATTTGAAGATATTGTACTTTCTGTTACTCCTTCCAGATAACTACTAAGACTGATTCTTCCATGGTGATTATAGCTGACGTTGAAATTGCTGTTCCTGGATTTTGAAGATGTGGTGTACATCTGTCTTATGTCTGCTTTGCAAATGAAATATTAGTAGATTTAAGTTCATTCTTCTCTCTGAAGGATGTTTCTACATAGGTAATGGGGTTCCTCCTGCACAAATAAGTGATTCACAAGGGAAGACATTCTGCTAATGCACTAATCCATATGTCTGTCTAGTTCATCAGCTGATCACACTTCTGTTCACAAGAACTGGGCATTTCTGCACTACAGACATTGTGGCATACAGATGACTGAAACCTTGCAATGAAGTTCAGATCCCTGTGGTGCTTCAATCCGTGCAGTGTCTAGACAGCCATGGGAATAATCTCCTTATTCTTAAAGAATGTTTGTACCAGTTGCAGAATTTTCTATCGACAGTTGTTTTCTTGCAGCCCTTTGAATCTTTCTTTCTTTGGTCTCCCTTGGTTTCTTTTTCTATTGAGAAATCTTTGTCTAACTCTTGCTCCTGGGAAGGGTATCTGTTCTCTTCATTGACCGATGAAGTGATCTTTTTCCTTCTTTTCTGAACTTTTTACTGTAATGTCTGGATGCTGTGATCTTTCTGGATGCATAAGGATTTTTGTATCTATAACTTGATGTCTTTCATAATTTTTGGAGGATTTTTTACTTTAGCATCACTGTCTCTCCTTTTGGATTCCAGTTCACAGGCATTGTAGACCGTCTCCTCGTTTCCTGTATGTTTCTTATTTCTCCTCTGTATTTTATATCCTTTTTCCATGCGTGCCTCATTCTGAATTTTTTATGATTTATGCTCCAGTTTCCAAAATTTTCTCCTGTATCTTCTTTAATCTGCTTTAAACCTATCCATTGAGTACACCATTTCAAAATTTTGATTTGTATCTCATTATTCTATTACTTCTTGATCTTTTTGAGCATTTGAAGATATTGTACTTTCTGTTACTCCTTCCAGATAACTACTAAGACTGATTCTTCCATGGTGATTATAGCTGACGTTGAAATTGCTGTTCCTGGATTTTGAAGATGTGGTGTACATCTGTCTTATGTCTGCTTTGCAAATGAAATATTAGTAGATTTAAGTTCATTCTTCTCTCTGAAGGATGTTTCTACATAGGTAATGGGGTTCCTCCTGCACAAATAAGTGATTCACAAGGGAAGACATTCTGCTAATGCACTAATCCATATGTCTGTCTAGTTCATCAGCTGATCACACTTCTGTTCACAAGAACTGGGCATTTCTGCACTACAGACATTGTGGCATACAGATGACTGAAACCTTGCAATGAAGTTCAGATCCCTGTGGTGCTTCAATCCGTGCAGTGTCTAGACAGCCATGGGAATAATCTCCTTATTCTTAAAGAATGTTTGTACCAGTTGCAGAATTTTCTATCGACAGTTGTTTTCTTGCAGCCCTTTGAATCTTTCTTTCTTTGGTCTCCCTTGGTTTCTTTTTCTATTGAGAAATCTTTGTCTAACTCTTGCTCCTGGGAAGGGTATCTGTTCTCTTCATTGACCGATGAAGTGATCTTTTTCCTTCTTTTCTGAACTTTTTACTGTAATGTCTGGATGCTGTGATCTTTCTGGATGCATAAGGATTTTTGTATCTATAACTTGATGTCTTTCATAATTTTTGGAGGATTTTTTACTTTAGCATCACTGTCTCTCCTTTTGGATTCCAGTTCACAGGCATTGTAGACCGTCTCCTCGTTTCCTGTATGTTTCTTATTTCTCCTCTGTATTTTATATCCTTTTTCCATGCGTGCCTCATTCTGAATTTTTTATGATTTATGCTCCAGTTTCCAAAATTTTCTCCTGTATCTTCTTTAATCTGCTTTAAACCTATCCATTGAGTACACCATTTCAAAATTATAGCTTTATAGATTCAGAATTTTCTGTTTAGTTATTTTTCATAGACTTCATTTTTTGGAACATATTTTCAATATTATCTTTTATTTCTTTGAATGTATTAAGTATATGGTCATCAAAGCTGTGTCTAATATCTCCAATATCTGAAAACGCTATGAGTCTGTTTATAGTGCTTTCTCTATTTCTTGGTTGTTTTTTGTTTGTTTAAGTAGGTTCAACTTTTTAAAATTTTGGCCTGTTTTATTGGTTCATTTATTTATTTATTTACTTTCATCCATCTTTATTCTTTGGCCTGTGTGGGCCTCCCATTGCAGTGGCTTCTCTTGCTACAGAGCACCAGCTCTGGGCACATGTGCTCCAGAGCACTGGCTCATAATTGTACACACAGGTCCAGCTGCTCTGCAGCATGTAAGATATTCCTGGGCCAGGGATCGAACCTGTGCCTCTTGGACTGCAAGGTGGACTCTTTACCCACTGGACCACCAAGAAAGTCCTATTTCTTTGTATTTTTTTTAACCAATAGAAAAATACTCTTCATGTGCCTGATCAATTTTTTTTGACCAATTTTTTATTTTATTGTTTATTTTCATCAATCTTTATTCTTTGGCATGTGTGGGCCTACCATTACAGTGGCCTCTCTTGCCACAGAGCACTGGCTCTGGGCGCATATGCTCCAGAGTGCTGGTTCACAATTGGACACACCCGTCCAGCTGCCCTGTGGCACGTGGGATCTTCCCCAGCCAGGGATCGAACCAGTGCCTCCTGCACTGCAAGGTAGACTTTACCCACTGGACCACCAGGGAAGCCCTTCTTCATGTGCATCATCAATTTTAATGGAAATCTGAACAATGTAAGTTAAAACTTGTAGAGATAATTTGAGGTTTTGGATGATTTCTTTTCCTCCTGTGAGAATTTGTCTTTCCTTCTGGGCTATATATGCCCATTCAGAATAACCTCAATTGAATTTTTAAGACTTGAAATGATTTGAAAGGTTAAAGCTAGTGTACTTCTCAATCGCCTATTTGTTCTCCTATTCAGAGTTCAAGTTTGAATCATGAGGAATTACCAGAGTCCTCCTCTTTAGCAGGCTCTGAACTCTTGAAGATTTATTTCCTTAGCTCTGCAAGTCTGTCAGAAGTGATTTGAACTTCTCAATCCTCTCAGCACTTTTTTCTGGAATGAACACTGCCCTGTGCCCCAAATCCTGGCCTCATCTCCAAGTTTTTATCTTCAGTATTTTCCACTATCTTGTTAAGTCTCTGATGTCTTCAGGCTAGGATTTCCACTTTTGGGAGAAAAAAATAAATTATTGGACTCCTAAAAAATTTTGTATTTGAGGAAAAGAATGGATACTTTTTTTTTTTTAGTATACTGTCCCTTGTAATAATTGGAACAGACTTATACTGAAAACTTATTCCTTGTTTATCTGAAACCCATACTTACATTGATATCCTGTATTTTATTTGGCAACCCTACTTCAGGCAGGTTTATTTCCATACTTTTCCAGCTTGTCTAGATGGTCTCTGAATGACCTAGTACATCATCACTCAAGTAAAAATTCACCTTTGCTAGCTGGTCAACAGTCTCACCAAATAAAAAATTAATGCTTTCTTAAATCCTAGCTGCCATGAACTTACATGTGTGACCTTGTCAAAGTGGCCTTACTTTTTGGTCTTATTCTCCTTAGGTGTAAAATAGGAATGATAGATAACATTTATTGAGGCCTTGTTATATGCCAAGTATTGTACTAAGCAATTTTTAAAAAGGTTTTGTGAGAGCCAAATTAGAAAATAGTATGAATGGTCCAGTGCATTTAAAAAGCTGATTAACTATTGAGACCAGTTTGTTACAATTTTTAAACTACATTGAGCATTAAACCTACAGTAGGGCGACTCCCTTCGTTGCATGATGTCCCAAGTGTTGCAGCAGGCCTGCTAATCCCTAAAAAGTGGAGAGAAAGCAAAGCAGTCCTTTCCTTGTTTGTTTAAGTGATACTATAAGTGAAACTGTCTATACTTTTTAAATATGTGCCTCCCCATAAAAACTAGAGTGATAAAATCTGTATTTGTAGAGGTAGAAACTTCAGTTTTATTCTACTTTATGGATGAGCTGGTCACTCCTGTCCAACTTGGAAAACAAATCATGGGCCAGGCAAAAATAACTGCAATATTATAAGGCAATCTATTTTACATTTGCCATTAACCTGTAACAGTTTAGGATGTTATCTCCTTCCTCTGGAAGGATAACAGCTACATCCTTTAGTGAGTGGAGCATGGTCTGGATTTGGATTCCCCACTCACCCCTTGGTTGGACAGCTTTATGTAGGACATGCCTGAACAACTATACAGGACAGTTGATCATAAATTAATATACAGTGAAGAAGGAGAACGTATGCGCGCTGGCTACTCTATGCACACCAGGTTTCACACATAATTTCACTTGCTCTGTAAAGCAGCCATTCACAATACAATGCATACAAAGCTGCTACAGTATTACCATTTGACATTAAAACTTAAGACTCAGAGAGTCTATATAACCCACCCTATTAATGATGGGCAAGTCAAGAATTGGACTTGCATCTGTTTGATCCTACATCTATTTGATCTGAAATAATAACCAACAACCCTCTAATATTTCTTGGCCTTTGAGACTTGATACTTTTTCTCAGAGGCAGCAATAATAGTGGCAATGTAAAAATGTCTTATCTATGCTTGTATCTGTCCTAACAGTCATGTAATATTAGGCAATAGGAAATTATCTGTGAAGAATTAGGGCCACCAGGATGTAATAGAGCGCAAATGTGCACAGCCCTTGGCACATGGCTGTTTCTGCTAGCTCTTACCCTCGACACACACACGCTGTTACCAGATAGCTGTTAGTGCAAGACCACTAATGGTCACTCAGACATTGCTTGGTGCCGGGTCTCTGCTCCACTAGCAACTCTGAAGCTGTACATTGCAGCATTGTAATCGTCCCTTCGTTGCATGATGTCCCAAGTGTTGCAGCAGGCCTGCTAATCCCTAAAAGTGAGAAAGCAAAGCAGTCCTTTCCTTGTTTGTTTAAGTGATACTATAAGTGAAACTGTCTATACTTTTTAAATATGTGCCTCCCCATAAAAACTAGAGTGATAAAATCTGTATTTGTAGAGGTAGAAACTTCAGTTTTATTCTACTTTATGGATGAGCTGGTCACTCCTGTCCAACTTGGAAAACAAATCATGGGCCAGGCAAAAATAACTGCAATATTATAAGGCAATCTATTTTACATTTGCCATTAACCTGTAACAGTTTAGGATGTTATCTCCTTCCTCTGGAAGGATAACAGCTACATCCTTTAGTGAGTGGAGCATGGTCTGGATTTGGATTCCCCACTCACCCCTTGGTTGGACAGCTTTATGTAGGACATGCCTGAACAACTATACAGGACAGTTGATCATAAATTAATATACAGTGAAGAAGGAGAACGTATGCGCGCTGGCTACTCTATGCACACCAGGTTTCACACATAATTTCACTTGCTCTGTAAAGCAGCCATTCACAATACAATGCATACAAAGCTGCTACAGTATTACCATTTGACATTAAAACTTAAGACTCAGAGAGTCTATATAACCCACCCTATTAATGATGGGCAAGTCAAGAATTGGACTTGCATCTGTTTGATCCTACATCTATTTGATCTGAAATAATAACCAACAACCCTCTAATATTTCTTGGCCTTTGAGACTTGATACTTTTTCTCAGAGGCAGCAATAATAGTGGCAATGTAAAAATGTCTTATCTATGCTTGTATCTGTCCTAACAGTCATGTAATATTAGGCAATAGGAAATTATCTGTGAAGAATTAGGGCCACCAGGATGTAATAGAGCGCAAATGTGCACAGCCCTTGGCACATGGCTGTTTCTGCTAGCTCTTACCCCTGCGACACACACACGCTGTTACCAGATAGCTGTTAGTGCAAGACCACTAATGGTCACTCAGACATTGCTTGGTGCCGGGTCTCTGCTCCAGCTGAGCAACTCTGAGTGGTGGTGTTGTCATTTAGTCACTAAGTTGTGTCAGACTCTTTGTCAACCCATAGACTGTAGCCTGCCAGAGTCCTCCGTCTATGGGATTTCCCAGGCAAGAATACTGGAGTGGCTAGCCATTTATCACTCCAGTATTTCTGACCTAGGGATTGAATCTGAAATAAGAGGGGCAGCCTTGGATCAGCAGGTTAGTTGGGGAACCCAGGGTTCATGCTGGGTACTCTGTCCTGCAGGGCACCAGAGCCTTTGCCAAGTCCACCCACTGGCCTTGGCCCAGGCCTTGAGGTGGTGCTGACCCTCTGCACCATCCTTGTCTCTATGACATAATGGAGAACAGTTTGGGTGGGTCACAGTCTGCAGGACTTGGCCGCAGCTGTTTGGGCAGCCTGAAGGCTAGATGAGTCCCAGGTGCCTGGTTCCTTCAGTAATGACAGCTGAGCAGGGCCTGGGGACTTGGCCCTGAGGGAGCCGCCAACTGAGATCTGCCTCTTAGCCAGGATCTGGACCTTGGAAGGTGTAAATGAGCCTGGGGACCTCCTCACCTTTTCTTGTCAGAACAGAGAATAGTATTTGTTTGGTGGAGATTTATAGGCACATTATGACCTGACCATGACCTGACCTCAAGCACAAAGAAGTGTGCAACAACTCACCCTCACCCCTCTCTCACCTTTCCTAGAAAAGGGCTTTGCTGAAAGCTTTCAGGGAGTTTGAGATTTTTAAGGCATAAGCCACCTGTCTCCTCGCATGGCCCTGTAATAAAGGGCACCTTCTCTCGCATGATCTATCTATTGTCCTACAGTCAATGTGGCAATGTAAAAATGTCTTATCTATGCTTGTATCTGTCCTAACAGTCATGTAATATTAGGCAATAGGAAATTATCTGTGAAGAATTAGGGCCACCAGGATGTAATAGAGCGCAAATGTGCACAGCCCTTGGCACATGGCTGTTTCTGCTAGCTCTTACCCCTGCGACACACACACGCTGTTACCAGATAGCTGTTAGTGCAAGACCACTAATGGTCACTCAGACATTGCTTGGTGCCGGGTCTCTGCTCCAGCTGAGCAACTCTGAGTGGTGGTGTTGTCATTTAGTCACTAAGTTGTGTCAGACTCTTTGTCAACCCATAGACTGTAGCCTGCCAGAGTCCTCCGTCTATGGGATTTCCCAGGCAAGAATACTGGAGTGGCTAGCCATTTATCACTCCAGTATTTCTGACCTAGGGATTGAATCTGAAATAAGAGGGGCAGCCTTGGATCAGCAGGTTAGTTGGGGAACCCAGGGTTCATGCTGGGTACTCTGTCCTGCAGGGCACCAGAGCCTTTGCCAAGTCCACCCACTGGCCTTGGCCCAGGCCTTGAGGTGGTGCTGACCCTCTGCACCATCCTTGTCTCTATGACATAATGGAGAACAGTTTGGGTGGGTCACAGTCTGCAGGACTTGGCCGCAGCTGTTTGGGCAGCCTGAAGGCTAGATGAGTCCCAGGTGCCTGGTTCCTTCAGTAATGACAGCTGAGCAGGGCCTGGGGACTTGGCCCTGAGGGAGCCGCCAACTGAGATCTGCCTCTTAGCCAGGATCTGGACCTTGGAAGGTGTAAATGAGCCTGGGGACCTCCTCACCTTTTCTTGTCAGAACAGAGAATAGTATTTGTTTGGTGGAGATTTATAGGCACATTATGACCTGACCATGACCTGACCTCAAGCACAAAGAAGTGTGCAACAACTCACCCTCACCCCTCTCTCACCTTTCCTAGAAAAGGGCTTTGCTGAAAGCTTTCAGGGAGTTTGAGATTTTTAAGGCATAAGCCACCTGTCTCCTCGCATGGCCCTGTAATAAACCTGTCTCGGCTCTAATCTCTGATGTTTTGGTATCATTCGGCCTCCTTGTGTGTCAGGAGACACTGTAGCTGCTCCTGAGTTAAGGAAGGCGGTGGAGTCAATCAAATGAAACCAATAGTTCATCAGTCATCTTTTAACAGACATTTCTGGAGAATCCCTACTTTACATGTCACTGGAAATATAAAGATAAATAGTACCTGGAAAATTTCAGCATGGGGCTAATCAAACAGATCAGGTGATAGAACTGTCACCAAAGTAGCCTGGGATTTTGCAAGACGAGGCAATTTCCTAAAATCCATACTACAAATCATTGATATGTGTTGCTGTCTATGTGTTTTAACACATATGAGTGACTTCCTCCAGAGCCCATCCCTAAATAAGACATTTGAAATAATTGAGTATCTCTTTCAAGTTTGAACAGGAAGTCACATACAGGAGATATTTAGGTTAAATAAAGGGAAGAGCCATTAGTAATGAAGTTGCTAAATACTGGGCTCTTAAAATGCTTAAGAAAAAAAGAAAAAGCTTTGGCAGCAATTTTTCAGAAAAGATTATGTTAACTTTGAAGGTTTCCATGAAGCCTTGGCTCTAAACATGTACTGACCTGCTCAGCTAGCAATAGGATTCAATACAAGATGGTATGTAATTTCCCTGACCATTGTATTCAAAGGCACTGGAATAATTTGCTTTGAAAGGAAAGCTAGTAGTAGTGCTTTTCCAGGATACATGCTATGTAAAATTTACTCCCACCCAACTAAACTTGAGGCAAAACTGTCCATCCCCTCCATGCCTATCTCTCTGGAACTTACAGGCAGAGTAACTGATATGCTGAACTACAAAAGAAGTGGGGGCAACAACTCCCACCCTCTTGGAAGGTGTAAATGAGCCTGGGGACCTCCTCACCTTTTCTTGTCAGAACAGAGAATAGTATTTGTTTGGTGGAGATTTATAGGCACATTATGACCTGACCATGACCTGACCTCAAGCACAAAGAAGTGTGCAACAACTCACCCTCACCCCTCTCTCACCTTTCCTAGAAAAGGGCTTTGCTGAAAGCTTTCAGGGAGTTTGAGATTTTTAAGGCATAAGCCACCTGTCTCCTCGCATGGCCCTGTAATAAACCTGTCTCGGCTCTAATCTCTGATGTTTTGGTATCATTCGGCCTCCTTGTGTGTCAGGAGACACTGTAGCTGCTCCTGAGTTAAGGAAGGCGGTGGAGTCAATCAAATGAAACCAATAGTTCATCAGTCATCTTTTAACAGACATTTCTGGAGAATCCCTACTTTACATGTCACTGGAAATATAAAGATAAATAGTACCTGGAAAATTTCAGCATGGGGCTAATCAAACAGATCAGGTGATAGAACTGTCACCAAAGTAGCCTGGGATTTTGCAAGACGAGGCAATTTCCTAAAATCCATACTACAAATCATTGATATGTGTTGCTGTCTATGTGTTTTAACACATATGAGTGACTTCCTCCAGAGCCCATCCCTAAATAAGACATTTGAAATAATTGAGTATCTCTTTCAAGTTTGAACAGGAAGTCACATACAGGAGATATTTAGGTTAAATAAAGGGAAGAGCCATTAGTAATGAAGTTGCTAAATACTGGGCTCTTAAAATGCTTAAGAAAAAAAGAAAAATCTTTGGCAGCAATTTTTCAGAAAAAGATTATGTTAACTTTGAAGGTTTCCATGAAGCCTTGGCTCTAAACATGTACTGACCTGCTCAGCTAGCAATAGGATTCAATACAAGATGGTATGTAATTTCCCTGACCATTGTATTCAAAGGCACTGGAATAATTTGCTTTGAAAGGAAAGCTAGTAGTAGTGCTTTTCCAGGATACATGCTATGTAAAATTTACTCCCACCCAACTAAACTTGAGGCAAAACTGTCCATCCCCTCCATGCCTATCTCTCTGGAACTTACAGGCAGAGTAACTGATATTCTGAACTACAGTAACTCAGTGTGGTTACATGGTTCATGCTCAGCGTCCCTCCATAATCCCTAACCTACAAAATGCCTACCTCTCAGACTAAGACAGTAGTATTGTCTTGGCCAAAATATTTGTTCAGGTTTTTCTGCAGCTAAGGTGTGTTAGATCTATAGATCTGTGTGTAGACCTTATGTGGGGTGCCTTGGAGAATATGGAGCTAAATTATAAGATCATTCACTGAGAGCTTAAAAGGTAATCAACAGATATGCAAAATCACTACAAGGAAAGAATGAAGAGGAAAGGAAAATTTAAAAAAAAAATTTTGATATATGTAAAGTTAGAATATGTCCACTCAAAGGTAAGCATCTAGGCAGTGGGAAATCTTAACAGCTTGGTTCAATGGATTGTTAAAAAAAAAAAAAAGCCTAAATACAGATGGCTAATTAAAATTTGATAAAAATATTTCATCTCATTTATCAAATAAATGAAATAAAAATGAGATGCTATCTTAAACTAATATTTAATTGATAATGTTCATTGTTAGAAAGGATTAAAGAGCTGATCAGAGTTGCATTTTCTGGTGGAAATATAAAGTGCTTTTTAGAAAGCAGGTTGGCCACAGGAAGGGAGAATCCTTAAAATAGTCCTGTCTTCTAAGGAAAAATATTTTAATGCTGATATGCTTTGCACAATATATAGAAAGAAGTTTTTCTATATCATTTAGATTTAGGTTCAGCTACAAATAATAGAAACCCCAAATAATAATGGCAAACAATATAAATGTGATTTGCAAAGGAAGTTACAAAGCGTATTTCTTTAGCTGGGTTTTACTACCCAAAATAAAACTGAGATTCAGTCATTAAGGAGGAAAGGGAGAATGAGTGTTGGTAGATAAGTAGCAGTTTTTGCTCCATTATCGTAGAGAGCCATCTTGAACTTAAAAATAGTTTTTCAAAAGTCATTAATTTTAGGGGAAAATCGCAAATTTCCAAGACGAGGAAAATAGTTTCCAGTTACAAAATGATTCAGATTCCATAGAACAAGGAATGTTATCTGCAAAGCTTTGAATTGATAGTTGTTGTTATTCAGTTACTCAGTCTTGCCTGACTCTTTGTGACCCTGTAGACTGCAGCACTCCAGGCTTTTCTGTCCTTCACTATGTCCTGGAGTTTGTTCAGACTCATGTCCTTTGAGTTGGTGATGCCATCCAAACGTTTTATCTTCTGTCGCCCTCTTTTCCTATCCTCAGTCTTATCCAGCATCAGGATCTTTGATGGTTGAACATGCTTATTTAACACTTTTTCTTTAAAAGGCAAAACGTGTTATTATATAAAGTTTATGCACTCAAGTATGCAAAACACACTCATAAAAGATTTTTACGTTGTACTTCATTGTCCATATTTTCCATAGCAAACATACTAAATTCCATGCTAAGAAAATTGTAGACATTATTTTTAAAAACGTTATAATTAAAGACAAATTTTCTGATTGAGAAACAGGACCTCAAATTAGAGAGTCTTCATGAAAATATAAGGGACTAAGACAAAGCCCAGTAAATTTTTGAAATTTAAAGAGAATTGAAAAAAAAACAAAAAAAACAAACAAAAAAAATACCCTACTAACAGTAAATTCAGAAAAGCAAGTCACCTTCCAATGAACCAAACTCAAGCTGGTCACAGATTTTGTCCTCCACAAAAAAAAAAAAAAAAAAAATGCTAAAAAGTTATGACGTTTCAGCATTATTATCTAGTCATCGTCATAAGTAAATACGCCTCTCTTGCATGTACTTCAATAACTTCTCAAAGTCTTCCTTCAGATTACCAAGATATGAATCACAATGAATTCAGTAACAGAAGATTATAGAAGAAACAGACTGACAGTCATCACCAAATCCCCTAAAATCTCAGAACTGACGGTTTAAAAACAGTAACTTATATGGATAGGATGAATGCTGAGAAATCTAAATGATAAATTTAACTTGGGTACAAAAACAGTGCAACCAAAACAAATGTTGATGAGGCACATTCAGAAGGATGTTGGACCTGGTCTCGAGGCCACAAGTGAGGCAGGGTTGTTGGCGTGGCTGCCTGGCTCACGGGAGGAATCGGGTGACAGTGCCTGGGTGTGTCCCCTCTGACTGTGGCCGCCTCTTCCTGGGTGATACCCTAATTCTCCGTTCTGTCTTATTTTTGTCTTTCAGCGGAAACTAAGATCTGCTTCAAATACTACCATGGAGTGAGCGGAGCCTTGCGAGCCACCACCCCCAGTGTCACAGTCAAAAACTCAGCAGCTCCTGTAAGTCCTGTGTCCCCCTCTTTTGTCAGAACTCACTCTGGTGCTTCTTTTTTTGTTGTTGTTAAAGATTTATTTATTTATTTACTTTGGGCAGGGGTCGGGTTGGGGAGGGAGGGGAGTGGGCGGGCCACTTCTATTGGCTTTCATTTCTCTATTTTCATCCGTCTTTGTTCTTTGGCTCCTGTGGGCCTCCCATCACGGTGGCGTCTGTTGTTGCAGAGCGCCAGCTCTGGGCGCATGCGCTCAGAGCTCCGGGCGCATGCGCTCAGAGCTCCGGCTCGGTGATTGGACACATCAGTCCAGCCGCTCCGCGGCACGTGGGATCTTCCCAGGCCAGGGCTCGAACCGGCGCCCCTTGCACTGCAAGGCGGTGTCCTTACCCACTGGACCACCAGGGGAAGCCCTGGTGCTTCTTAACATTGCTACCCTGTTCTTGGGTTTCAGTGTATATGTCTCTGTTGGGGGTGGGGAGTGTGCACCCAAATATGGAACTACATTGATAAATTATGAATAGGTAGACAGAAACACATCTCAGAATCTTGCAGAGGAATGAAATCCCAAGGAAACTTACCAGAATGCATATGTACCATGTTTTGTTAGAGAAATATCAGGCTTCAGGAAGATAACCAGACGTTTCTAATAGACTCACAAGTAATTGCTGTCTTTGGAACACATTTTTAAAAATTCCTTAATGTTGGAAATTTAAATTTCTGTGTGTTTAAAAGTTTTAGGCTTAAATTTCTGGAATAGAATTTATACTTTGAGACTGATTTCAGTCATAGAAATGTCCTTGAATTGTTTTTTTTAGAGTGTGCCCAAGGAATTTGTGGAAAAAGGCAACCAAAACAAATGTTGATGAGGCACATTCAGAAGGATGTTGGACCTGGTCTCGAGGCCACAAGTGAGGCAGGGTTGTTGGCGTGGCTGCCTGGCTCACGGGAGGAATCGGGTGACAGTGCCTGGGTGTGTCCCCTCTGACTGTGGCCGCCTCTTCCTGGGTGATACCCTAATTCTCCGTTCTGTCTTATTTTTGTCTTTCAGCGGAAACTAAGATCTGCTTCAAATACTACCATGGAGTGAGCGGAGCCTTGCGAGCCACCACCCCCAGTGTCACAGTCAAAAACTCAGCAGCTCCTGTAAGTCCTGTGTCCCCCTCTTTTGTCAGAACTCACTCTGGTGCTTCTTTTTTTGTTGTTGTTAAAGATTTATTTATTTATTTACTTTGGGCAGGGGTCGGGTTGGGGAGGGAGGGGAGTGGGCGGGCCACTTCTATTGGCTTTCATTTCTCTATTTTCATCCGTCTTTGTTCTTTGGCTCCTGTGGGCCTCCCATCACGGTGGCGTCTGTTGTTGCAGAGCGCCAGCTCTGGGCGCATGCGCTCAGAGCTCCGGGCGCATGCGCTCAGAGCTCCGGCTCGGTGATTGGACACATCAGTCCAGCCGCTCCGCGGCACGTGGGATCTTCCCAGGCCAGGGCTCGAACCGGCGCCCCTTGCACTGCAAGGCGGTGTCCTTACCCACTGGACCACCAGGGGAAGCCCTGGTGCTTCTTAACATTGCTACCCTGTTCTTGGGTTTCAGTGTATATGTCTCTGTTGGGGGTGGGGAGTGTGCACCCAAATATGGAACTACATTGATAAATTATGAATAGGTAGACAGAAACACATCTCAGAATCTTGCAGAGGAATGAAATCCCAAGGAAACTTACCAGAATGCATATGTACCATGTTTTGTTAGAGAAATATCAGGCTTCAGGAAGATAACCAGACGTTTCTAATAGACTCACAAGTAATTGCTGTCTTTGGAACACATTTTTAAAAATTCCTTAATGTTAGAAATTTAAATTTCTGTGTGTTTAAAAGTTTTAGGCTTAAATTTCTGGAATAGAATTTATACTTTGAGACTGATTTCAGTCATAGAAGTATAAAACGATAGGCCTAGAAAAGACTAGAATCTCTGGTCTTTTTTTCTTTCTTACATAAATGAGAGTGTGCCCAAGGAATTTAAGTAATGTACTTAGGGTCACACAGTTAGCCTTGTAGATTGGGTATTTAAATCATACTATCTGTTCCCTGCTTTGTGGCTCTGCTCAGTACTATGGTGATAAATGCCATCTTTTCCTAAATTACGTCTAGTTTTTATCTTTCTTGTGCTTCTTACCTTAGTTCTCAATATATCAGGTGAGGCAAGCTGAAATTTCCTTACAAATGGCATTCCTTTTCCTTTCATATAAATTAAAATGACTGACTGGGAAAGGCTGAACAAAAAAATGCTGAGAACTTTGTAAGTAGTATAAGAAGTATATTACTTTTACTTACTAGTGTAAGTAAGAAAGCTTTGAGGGTTTTTTTTTCTCCCTATGTAAAAAGAACAAAATTGAATGAGAAATGAAATAAGAATGATTCAGAAAGAACCTCAGCTCTGAAAGAGCTCTAAAAGGTATTTCTAAACACCATTGACTGTTTCCCAAGTCCTTTCTTCCATGTGTTAAAGATGACTGTGTTGGGCTTCCCTGGTGGTCCAGTGGGTAAAGAGTTCACCTTGCAATGCAAGGGGCACCAGTTCGATCCCTGGCCCAGGAAGATCCCACATGCCACAGAACGACTGGACCAATGTGTCCAATTATGAGCCAGTGCTCTGGAGCGCATGTGCCCAGAGCTGGTACTCTGTAACGAGAGAGGCCACTGCAATGGGAGGCCCACACAGGCCAAAGAATAAAGGTAGATGAAAATTAAAATAATAATAATAAAAGATGACTGTATTGAGTCCTTGGTGAGAGCAGCAAGACAAGCAGACTTGAGAGCCAGGAACACAGCTGGCTCCATCCTGATAGGTAGAGCAGAACTGGACTTGGGCTGGGGCAGAAGGAGGGTGGGGTTAGACAGGGCTTCCCAGGGCTTCCCGGGAGAGGACACACAGCAGGAAGGGCAGGGAAAAGAGAGGAACCCCCGCTTCTACCATTCTACAGCCGAGGGTGGGGTACTTTGAGACTGATTTCAGTCATAGAAGTATAAAACGATAGGCCTAGAAAAGACTAGAATCTCTGGTCTTTTTTTCTTTCTTACATAAATGAGAGTGTGCCCAAGGAATTTAAGTAATGTACTTAGGGTCACACAGTTAGCCTTGTAGATTGGGTATTTAAATCATACTATCTGTTCCCTGCTTTGTGGCTCTGCTCAGTACTATGGTGATAAATGCCATCTTTTCCTAAATTACGTCTAGTTTTTATCTTTCTTGTGCTTCTTACCTTAGTTCTCAATATATCAGGTGAGGCAAGCTGAAATTTCCTTACAAATGGCATTCCTTTTCCTTTCATATAAATTAAAATGACTGACTGGGAAAGGCTGAACGAAAAAATGCTGAGAACTTTGTAAGTAGTATAAGAAGTATATTACTTTTACTTACTAGTGTAAGTAAGAAAGCTTTGAGGGTTTTTTTTTCTCCCTATGTAAAAAGAACAAAATTGAATGAGAAATGAAATAAGAATGATTCAGAAAGAACCTCAGCTCTGAAAGAGCTCTAAAAGGTATTTCTAAACACCATTGACTGTTTCCCAAGTCCTTTCTTCCATGTGTTAAAGATGACTGTGTTGGGCTTCCCTGGTGGTCCAGTGGGTAAAGAGTTCACCTTGCAATGCAAGGGGCACTGGTTCAGTCCCTGGCCCAGGAAGATCCCACATGCCAAGACGTGGCTGGGCCAATGTGTCCAGTTATGAGCCAGTGCTCTGGAGCGCATGTGCCCAGAGCTGGTACTCTGTAACGAGAGAGGCCACTGCAATGGGAGGCCCACACAGGCCAAAGAATAAAGGTAGATGAAAATTAAAATAATAATAATAAAAGATGACTGTATTGAGTCCTTGGTGAGAGCAGCAAGACAAGCAGACTTGAGAGCCAGGAACACAGCTGGCTCCATCCTGATAGGTAGAGCAGAACTGGACTTGGGCTGGGGCAGAAGGAGGGTGGGGTTAGACAGGGCTTCCCAGGGCTTCCCGGGAGAGGACACACAGCAGGAAGGGCAGGGAAAAGAGAGGGAGAGAGCAACCACACTTTTCACTGGCTTCTACCATTTCTCTCAACACTCTCCCTGCCTACTGATCTGTGATGTCTGTCATTTTACTGAGTGGGTCAGAACTCCAAGTGTGATCCTCTGCAGACATATTCCCAGAGTGGCCGGTGCCTCTTCCAGGTCCATTTGTAAGGGTCATCCTCCAAGGAGGGTAGCCAGTTATTCAGGCAGAAGGGCAACAGAACAGATAAGCAGTGAAACTGGAGCTGAATATTGCAGTGGACAGAGCAAGAAGGCATTGAACACACAGCAGAGAAGGAAGAAGCTGGAGGCAGAGTCTAGCTGATTCAGGAAGAGCCCTCCAGACTCGGGCTTGGTCTGCTTTCGTCACAGAGAGTCAGGTGATGGGGCAGCTTCTCCCAGACACCCGGATCCCTTAGCCAGGATGGGCCCCACCCAGGGTTGGGATGGGCCTGCTGACTCAAGGTTGGAATGGGAGAGGAGAGATCCTCACCTTGTATGTCCAGCCCTGGAATTCCAGCGAATTCTTGTCTTAGGGTAGTCTTTTTGGAGGAAATTCTCTGGGGCATTTGGCTTGTCTGAACTCAGCCTACTGGGGACTCCAGCTGTAACCTGCTCCTTGACTTAAGGCAGAACATGATGTATGTCATCACAAAGGTGTACAGCCTAAGCCGAAAAGAATGCAAGGGTATCTGGTAAACTACCTGGCATTGCATTGAGCACAAGCCCTCAGAGGTGAGATCAGTTGTCACCTGGCTTAAGTTTTCCAGGGAATATGACACCAGAGACAAGGACTTATCTCTGAGGAGAGGAAACATCACATTGGCAGGCAGTTTAAGGAGCTGGATTAATTCTGACTCGGCACTGACCCCACCATGTTATTCCATGTGTGCTCCAGTGGCTTATACTTAAAACGGAAACATCTGGAAACACTCTGACATGTTACTGTTGTCCTGTTATCGTCTCCAAAATAAATTTCTTATATAAACCAGTAGACATTTGGGTTGACATTTTAATGTACTTTCCACACACAACTTTTGTTTCTTTTCTTAATCCCCACACATGTGAGAGCCTGACTTCCAAGTCCATGTGATGCCAGGGGTGGAGAGTAATCTTCCCACTGCCTCATCAGTAATGAGTCCTGTGGCAGAAGGAAGCATGCATTTTCCTGCAAGACAGCCTTTTAACGTGCAGTTAGGTTTTGTGATAGTTAAACTCTTGGTGACCTTTCTTGTTCTCTACCATGGTGTACTCTTCAGAGGTGTCTTACTATTTTTATTCTAATTGATTTCATGGCACATTGGTGAGATGGTTGGAAAGCGTCTTTTTGGTTAAAGGGTAGCCAGTTATTCAGGCAGAAGGGCAACAGAACAGATAAGCAGTGAAACTGGAGCTGAATATTGCAGTGGACAGAGCAAGAAGGCATTGAACACACAGCAGAGAAGGAAGAAGCTGGAGGCAGAGTCTAGCTGATTCAGGAAGAGCCCTCCAGACTCGGGCTTGGTCTGCTTTCGTCACAGAGAGTCAGGTGATGGGGCAGCTTCTCCCAGACACCCGGATCCCTTAGCCAGGATGGGCCCCACCCAGGGTTGGGATGGGCCTGCTGACTCAAGGTTGGAATGGGAGAGGAGAGATCCTCACCTTGTATGTCCAGCCCTGGAATTCCAGCGAATTCTTGTCTTAGGGTAGTCTTTTTGGAGGAAATTCTCTGGGGCATTTGGCTTGTCTGAACTCAGCCTACTGGGGACTCCAGCTGTAACCTGCTCCTTGACTTAAGGCAGAACATGATGTATGTCATCACAAAGGTGTACAGCCTAAGCCGAAAAGAATGCAAGGGTATCTGGTAAACTACCTGGCATTGCATTGAGCACAAGCCCTCAGAGGTGAGATCAGTTGTCACCTGGCTTAAGTTTTCCAGGGAATATGACACCAGAGACAAGGACTTATCTCTGAGGAGAGGAAACATCACATTGGCAGGCAGTTTAAGGAGCTGGATTAATTCTGACTCGGCACTGACCCCACCATGTTATTCCATGTGTGCTCCAGTGGCTTATACTTAAAACGGAAACATCTGGAAACACTCTGACATGTTACTGTTGTCCTGTTATCGTCTCCAAAATAAATTTCTTATATAAACCAGTAGACATTTGGGTTGACATTTTAATGTACTTTCCACACACAACTTTTGTTTCTTTTCTTAATCCCCACACATGTGAGAGCCTGACTTCCAAGTCCATGTGATGCCAGGGGTGGAGAGTAATCTTCCCACTGCCTCATCAGTAATGAGTCCTGTGGCAGAAGGAAGCATGCATTTTCCTGCAAGACAGCCTTTTAACGTGCAGTTAGGTTTTGTGATAGTTAAACTCTTGGTGACCTTTCTTGTTCTCTACCATGGTGTACTCTTCAGAGGTGTCTTACTATTTTTATTCTAATTGATTTCATGGCACATTGGTGAGATGGTTGGAAAGCGTCTTTTTGGTTAAATGACCATTGGCTATATGGTTGTGGAGCTGAATTAAATCTAGCCTTTCCTTTCTGACCTCCGTTAAGTTACTGGTATAATTTAGCAGACTTCCAGGTTGAATAAGCCTTTGCATTTGATCTGTGGACCAAGCTCATTGTTTCTAAAGGGAAGTACTATTCAAGTTTTCCAAAATCAACTTGTAAATAAACTCTGAGTATCCGTTTTTAAATTGAGGAATGCTGGGACTGCACTAATCTCTTATGAACAGTTGCTTCTCTGGGGCCATTCTACCATGTCCCTGCTTTAGCCGCTGGCAGTCCAAGATCAAGGGGTCTGCGGAGTTGGTTTCTCTTGAGGCCTCTCTCCTTGGCTTGTAGACAGCTGTCTTCTCACTGTATGCAGAAGTGGCCTTTTCTCTTTTTCAGTGTGCCTGAATCTTTGGCATCTCTTCTTATTCTTATAAGGACACCAATCCTATTGAATCAGGGCCCAACCCTAAAGACCTCTTTTAACTGTTAATTACCTCTTTAAAGGCCCAGTCTCCAAACACATAGGGAATGAGGGCTTAAACAAGTGAATTTGGTGGAGAACACAGTTCAGTCTATAACAGAGATCACTGCTTGAGCTGACTTGACAATGTCTACCCCAGACATCTGCTGCAGAGCCTCTATATTAACTGTGATTGTCTGTACATACACACACACACACACACACACACGCACATGCACACACACATAAGGATTTGATTCTAGTTTTCCGGTACTCTAATGAAACAACACTGGAGTAGACCCCTGATCTAAAAGAGCCAGTCCTGCCTCCCTAGTCATATAAATATATATTTATAAATACACACACACACACACACAAATATGGACTTCCCAGGTAGCTCTGGGCAGGCAGCTGTTCACTGGCAGCTCTTATACCTCCTGCATTGGCAGGCAGGTAAAGAACCTGCCAATGCAGGAGGTGTAAGAGATGCTGGTTCAATCCTTGGGTCAGGAAGATTCCCTGGAGAAGGGCATGGCAACCCACTCCAGTGTTCTTGCCTGGAGAATCCCATGATCAGAGGAGCCACAGTTGACAGGGTCATAAAGAGTCAGACACGAATGAAGCAACTTAGCACACTTGCATGCTGTTAGCTAAAAAAGGAACAACTTGAGAGTTGTGGGTTAAGTTTTATTTGGGGCATAATTAGGACTGCAGCCCAGGAGACAGCACCCCAGATAGCTCTGAGAGACTGCTCCAAAGAGGCAGCAGGAGGAGGGTCGATATTTAAGGATTTTGGTGAGGGGGGGGAGTTTAATATCATTAAACAGTCATTTTACAAAGGGTCCCAGTTAGTCACGAGGATCTGATGTCACCATGAAGAGATTTAGTGCTTTTCTAAATATAAGGAGATGCAAGGATTGAGATAACAAAAGCTGTTCCTAAAAGCATCCACCTGTCTAAAGACCTGCCCCACCAGATTCCCTGGAGTAAAGAGTGCCTCTACCCCACCCTGATCTCCATCAGGGGTTATTGAAGGTCAGCAGCTCTCAACAGCAGGTCTCAGCCTCACCCTGATCTCCTTCAGGGGGTATTGAAGGTCAGCAGCTCTCAACAGCACAGGGTCTGGTCCCTCAGAGGGCAAATGTCCTTGCTGTCCAGGTATTGGCAATGTAACTGGTAAATGCCAATTTGTAGTTGACAATGCATACACACATATATGTATATATTCAGTTATATATAATATTTTATTTTCATTTATATGAACTTGATCATTTCTATACAATCCCATAAACTAACTATATAATCATCCATTGTAATACTTAATCATGAAACACTAGAGTTTTTTAAAATTACAATGAAGACCAAAACAAGAGTAAAGGGTGTTACCATTTTTAACATTTAAAAGCACACAAATAGTATATCCTGCTTGGAAATATTTACAAAGAGGAAAATATCACCATAATCCCACCACTCAAATAGTCTTAGGAACTCACAGAAAGGAAGGACCTTTGATCACCTCTGGCCTTGGAGCCGGCTTTCAGAATAAGGTTAACAAGTGTCACAGTTAGAGTGTGGCCACCAGTGCCTGGGCTCCATGGACCCCCACAACCAGCCAGTGCTGTGGCTTTTACACAGAAAGTGCCCGATAAATGGCCATCGGGTTGGCAGAAGTTCAGTTGAAAATATTCTGGTTTTTAAATTCTAAATGGCCTTTCTATAAAAGTTTGCTTTTTTTTTTTTTAACATTTCACTGAGGAATAAGAAATCTCAAATTGTAAAGATGCTGACTGGAGATTTGTACCTTTCAGCTCAGTGTCCAACTCAGTGGTCACACTCTGGGAAAAGCACTCCCTAAGGGCAAGAGTCTGAGAGAAAGTAAGTAAATTCAGTCTGACCCAAGATGAATGAAGGCAGTGTGTAGAGCATCCAGTCAGTCAGAGATACCTGGGATTGGCAAGGAGAGTCCAGGTTCTCACCCACCTCAAGCAGGTGTCAACTAAAAAGATGAACAACTTGAGAGTTGTGGGTTAAGTTTTATTTGGGGCATAATTAGGACTGCAGCCCGGAAGACAGCACCCCAGATAGTTCTGAGAGACAGCTCCAAAGAGGCAGAAGGAGGAGGGTCAATATTTAAGGATTTTGGTGAGGGAGAAGTTTAATATCATTAAACAGTCATTTTACAAAGGGTCCCCAGCGTCTGATGTCACCATGAAGAGGTTTAGTGCTTTTCTAAATATGAGGAGATGCAAGGATTGAGATAATAAAAGCTGTTCCTAAAAGCATCCACCTATCTAAAGTCCTGCCCCACCAGATTCCCTGGAGCACAGAGTGCCTCTACCCCACCCTGATCTCCTTCAGAGGGTATTGAAGGTCAGCAACTCTCAACAGCACAGGGTCTGGTCTCTGCAGAGGCAGATGGCAAATGTCCTTGTTGTCCAGACATTGGCAATGTAATTGGTAAATGCCAGTTTGTAGTTGACACAGGAAAGCAACCCCCAGCCTGGACTCGTTAAGATACCAGCCAGAGAGAGAAGGGCAGCCCAGGGGGTCTCCACCCCACTCCCAGAGGACCACCCATTATACCTGCCACTTTTCAGATATAGTTAAAAGTTCCACAGTGATCCTACACAGCAAGCTTACATCAACACTTTTGCCTTTCTTGATCAATGCAGAGAGCAAAGTTTAGGTTGATTAACAAGCAGATTAACTCTGCCCTTTTCACATTGGTTCAAAACACACAATCTGCAAGACTGACCTGAGGAGCAGAGCCCTCAAATGTGCTTACTCCAGGGCTTGTGCTTCCCGCTGCCCCTCACAATAATTAATCTCCAGTCTAGTAGATCATTAGGTTCCACCCCTTTCAACTACCTGAACTAAGCAACAGATTTAAGGTTGCCCACTGAGCTGCCTGGAGACGGAGACAGGGGCCCTATGTTTGGATTAGGTGCCTTCTTTAGGGTTTTTTCATTAAGGAGTCCCAAAACATAGAAGCAAATCCTTGCATCTTCATGCACAGAGATAAATTGTGTTTTCACCTTCAGAGTTTTCCTATGTTGCTCTTAACAGAGGTAGCAGAAGCCCTTAAATGAGTCAAGTGCTCAGGCATGTAAGGGTGTAAAGGCCTTGTCTTTGCTCAGCAAAGGGGAAGTCACCATTATCAGGCAGCCCTAGGACTGAAAGCAGTCTGACCCTCAGGGTTTTCTCATACCTCCCTAGGGCTGTGGACAAGTTCCCTGCCCACGTTCTTGACTCAGCATACTTTTATGAAAATGGCTGCTCTATCAGAACCTAAAGAGGACTACATTTCAGAGGAGGTTAGTAGACTCAGCCCTAATACTTCAGTTCATGGGTATGGATATCTGGTTCTTGACACTCTTTTAAAGGGTCCCCAGCGTCTGATGTCACCATGAAGAGGGTTAGTGCCTTTCTAAATATGAGGAGATGCAAGGATTGAGATAATAAAAGCTGTTCCTAAAAGCATCCACCGATCTTAAGTCCTGCGCCACCAGATTCCCTAGAGCACTGAGTGCCTCTACCCCACCCTGATCTCCTTCAGAGGGTATTGAAGGTCAGCAACTCTCAACAGCACAGGGTCTGGTCTCTGCAGAGGCAGATGGCAAATGTCCTTGTTGTCCAGACATTGGCAATGTAATTGGTAAATGCCAGTTTGTAGTTGACACAGGAAAGCAACCCCCAGCCTGGACTCGTTAAGATACCAGCCAGAGAGAGAAGGGCAGCCCAGGGGGTCTCCACCCCACTCCCAGAGGACCACCCATTATACCTGCCACTTTTCAGATATAGTTAAAAGTTCCACAGTGATCCTACACAGCAAGCTTACATCAACACTTTTGCCTTTCTTGATCAATGCAGAGAGCAAAGTTTAGGTTGATTAACAAGCAGATTAACTCTGCCCTTTTCACTTTGGTTCAAAACACACAATCTGCAAGACTGACCTGAGGAGCAGAGCCCTCAAATGTGCTTACTCCAGGGCTTGTGCTTCCCGCTGCCCCTCACAATAATTAATCTCCAGTCTAGTAGATCATTAGGTTCCACCCCTTTCAACTACCTGAACTAAGCAACAGATTTAAGGTTGCCCACTGAGCTGCCTGGAGACGGAGACAGGGGCCCTATGTTTGGATTAGGTGCCTTCTTTAGGGTTTTTTCATTAAGGAGTCCCAAAACATAGAAGCAAATCCTTGCATCTTCATGCACAGAGATAAATTGTGTTTTCACCTTCAGAGTTTTCCTATGTTGCTCTTAACAGAGGTAGCAGAAGCCCTTAAATGAGTCAAGTGCTCAGGCATGTAAGGGTGTAAAGGCCTTGTCTTTGCTCAGCAAAGGGGAAGTCACCATTATCAGGCAGCCCTAGGACTGAAAGCAGTCTGACCCTCAGGGTTTTCTCATACCTCCCTAGGGCTGTGGACAAGTTCCCTGCCCACGTTCTTGACTCAGCATACTTTTATGAAAATGGCTGCTCTATCAGAACCTAAAGAGGACTACATTTCAGAGGAGGTTAGTAGACTCAGCCCTAATACTTCAGTTCATGGGTATGGATATCTGGGCACCCATATAGATGCATTTGCACATAGTCACTACCGGTTGTTTTAAAGAGTTACCTGAGTTTCACAAGAGCCTCTATACGATTTGTGTGTGTTTCACTTTCAGATGAAAAAAATCGTGTTTGTTTAAAACTGTCAACATTAACGTAAGACTTATTTTCTTTAACTATTTGAAATTATTATTTTTTTCTTTCTAGGCCCTTTCTAGTAGTTTCTAAGTTTCTTTATCTTTTTTTTTTTTTTTTTTTTTTAAGAACTTAGCCAAAATGAGGTGATTTTGCTTTCCTTGGTGCATAATGACTACTGGTGAGGAGAAATAAGGAGGTTTTTCCAAGCAGGAGATTCTGACTTTCAAAGAGTTGTTTATAATCTGGAACGATCATGTGATTTATGGGTGGAGTTCTCTCGGATAACCTGCCTTGGGAAGATTCTGCACTGTGCCCTCAGACAACCCAAATCTGCATTGTTGAAACACTTTGAACTAAAAAGAAATGTATGGATAACCTCCATACCAGATGTAGGACATGGAGATAATTATTGTTTATTTGGAGGTGGGGGGATTCACACACACAAACATGCTGTCCACTTTGTTGGACATCATTGTTTCACTTTGTTGAACTAATGGGAGTAAGAAGTGACGATCCCACTAAAGTCCAACAGTACCAGATTCAAAGCCCTTTTTGACTCACTAGCTGTGGGCCTTTGAAGAGCAAGAAAGGCACTTTTCAGGCCAATAGCATATCTAACCCCAAATGTTTTACAGAGATAATGTGTTTCACCTTCAGAGTTTTCCTATGTTGCTCTTAACAGAGGTAGCAGAAGCCCTTAAATGAGTCAAGTGCTCAGGCATGTAAGGGTGTAAAGGCCTTGTCTTTGCTCAGCAAAGGGGAAGTCACCATTATCAGGCAGCCCTAGGACTGAAAGCAGTCTGACCCTCAGGGTTTTCTCATACCTCCCTAGGGCTGTGGACAAGTTCCCTGCCCACGTTCTTGACTCAGCATACTTTTATGAAAATGGCTGCTCTATCAGAACCTAAAGAGGACTACATTTCAGAGGAGGTTAGTAGACTCAGCCCTAATACTTCAGTTCATGGGTATGGATATCTGGGCACCCATATAGATGCATTTGCACATAGTCACTACCGGTTGTTTTAAAGAGTTACCTGAGTTTCACAAGAGCCTCTATACGATTTGTGTGTGTTTCACTTTCAGATGAAAAAAATCGTGTTTGTTTAAAACTGTCAACATTAACGTAAGACTTATTTTCTTTAACTATTTGAAATTATTATTTTTTTCTTTCTAGGCCCTTTCTAGTAGTTTCTAAGTTTCTTTATCTTTTTTTTTTTTTTTTTTTTTTAAGAACTTAGCCAAAATGAGGTGATTTTGCTTTCCTTGGTGCATAATGACTACTGGTGAGGAGAAATAAGGAGGTTTTTCCAAGCAGGAGATTCTGACTTTCAAAGAGTTGTTTATAATCTGGAACGATCATGTGATTTATGGGTGGAGTTCTCTCGGATAACCTGCCTTGGGAAGATTCTGCACTGTGCCCTCAGACAACCCAAATCTGCATTGTTGAAACACTTTGAACTAAAAAGAAATGTATGGATAACCTCCATACCAGATGTAGGACATGGAGATAATTATTGTTTATTTGGAGGTGGGGGGATTCACACACACAAACATGCTGTCCACTTTGTTGGACATCATTGTTTCACTTTGTTGAACTAATGGGAGTAAGAAGTGACGATCCCACTAAAGTCCAACAGAACCAGATTCAAAGCTCTGCTCTCTGACTCACTAGCTGTGGGCCTTTGAAGAGCAAGAAAGGCACTTTTTCAGGCCAATAGCATATCTAACCCCCAAGAGTTACCTAGCATTTTTTACCTTATTCTTTTATACACTTAGTTCCCACTTTTAAAATCTTTTCTTGAATAATATAGAGAAAGAATGGAGTGAAGTAATGGATAATACCATTTTCTCTCATTTTTTCTTCTTACTTGGGTTGTGAAAGTTAAAATGGGACCAATGCTTTTCTCATTCATATAGCTAGTGTTTGTTGCCAAATATTAGAGAAAATGCCCCACTGCTCTGTATTTCCCAAGGAGTAAAACAGATGCCAGGAAATGAATTTATACTCTTGACCATCAGGATTCCTCATGTAGAATTAAGGTCCAGAAGTCGTAGTTTTGGGTCCTGAGTTCTGTCCTCTACAAGTCTAATCCTGTAAAAGAGCATGAACAAAAATCAGTGACCACTGTTGTTCTTATCCAGAATTGTACGAGAGTATGGAGTGAGAGATAATTCTGTTGTATTTCTTGATGGCTTCCATAGTCACATAAAAGGGATGATCTATCACACATTCTGGCTTCTCAGTTCCTATGGCTAGCCTTCCTCAGCCACTGAATTCTGTGATTCTAGTCTAGGTCTTCACAACATCAGTGGTTGCATAACTTCCAAATTCTCAGATCTGAGTACTCCACTCTTGGGCCATCGTCTCCTGCCTTTGCAGCTCACTTGCCTGCCCCCTGTCTGTTGATCTTAACTAAACGATCACACCCATGTTTCACCTCCCTCCTTAGTCATATATCACTGACCCCTTCTCTCTATCTCCCTCTCCTGGCAAAGTCCAACCATGGTTTACCCCAATTCTGTCCACCCTTATTCTAACAGAAGAATCTTTATGACCACACATCTCAAGAGCCCTCTAGCACTCCCAAAGAGCACTCAATGTTTCCCACATTTAGAAAAGGCTATTTCATATTCTCTTCTCTTTCCTCGAATCTATAACACCTGTCCCCTCTCCACCATGATGACCTGCCTTCCTTCACTGAGAAGATGGAGGCCATCAGACCCCAATCAACTTGCCTTCGCAGTGTCCACTGTGCTAGCCTGCCTACTTGGGACACACAAACTCTCTTCCTTCTCATTCCCATAGTCTCAGGCCAGCCTCTTGATTTGCGCAGGATCCTAGCCCATCTTGCCTTCTCAGAGACTCTGATCCTGAGGCTAGTATCCGTCTCCTGCATAGCCAGTTCTCCTCTCTATTGGAACTTTCCCAGCTTATCATGTAGTATTTTCACCCAAAGCTGACTTTTTTTGTACAACATTCTTCCCATAAATTTCCAGTCCTACGTGGCCTGACCCGCCTACTGTGGCGCCCTTCTTTTCCACGTATTTCTAGCATCACTAGTTGTCTTTCCCACCCTTGAATTCAGCAAGCCAGTCTGCTTTCAGGGCCTTTGCTCTTCGTACTGGAAACATTTCCCCCAGACATTGAAATGACTCCCTCCTTTCATTTAGGATTTTTGTCAATGTCACCTCTTCAGAGTGGCCTCTGTAAGCACTCAATGTGAAATAGTCTCCACACACCTGCAGAGACTCTCCAGGCTCCATCATACTTGTTTTAAAATTTCGTTTATTTATTGGCTATGCTGGGTCTTCGTTACCACATGAGCTTTTCTCTAGTTTCAGTGCTTGGACTTCTCAGTGCAACGGCTTCTCCTGTTGCTGAGCATGGTTTCTTGAGCACAATGAACTTCAGTAGTTGTGGTTCCCATGCCGTAGGGCACAGGCTCAGTAGTTGTGGCACATGGGCCCAGTTACTCCAAGGAATGTGAGATCTTTCCAACCCAGGGATCAAACCCATATCTCCCATGTCTCCTACACTGGCAGGCATATTCTTTGCCACTGAACCACCAGGAAAGCCCCACCATGCTTTGTTCTCAATCATGGTGCTCATGCGTTAAGTGTTTGGTCCATCTATTAAAGTATAGCTTCTAAGAATAAGGATGCACTTGCCTCTCCTATTCAGGGCTGTTTCCCAACACCAAATAGAATAATACTTGGCATGTGGCAGGCCCTCCATAAAACATTTATACTCACTAAGCATGGTTCCAGGCCCTGGTTCAGTCACTTAACTTGATGACCTTTAACTTCTCTGAGGCTCCATTTCTGAATCTACAACAATATAGATAAATGATAAAAATAGGACCTATTTCATTGGACTGTTAAAAGGTTGTCTGAGGATGAGATGAAATGATGCCAGGGATGCTCTCAGCACTGGCCCAGCATGTAGTGAGGATAAAGTAAGAATTGATTGGTATTATGAGTCTCATGAACAGAACCTATCACCGTTTCTCTGTGGGTCTCCTCCAGCTCTCTGGTTGCAAAAATACATAGATTTCAGTACCAGTATCATATAGAGAAACTGAATGCATATTTGGACAATATGTAGAAAAGTCAAAAAGTGCCGAGAATCATGAGTTACAGCCTATAAGCATGAGTTGAATTCCTTCATTCAGGGTATTTTTTTAAGAGGAATTCACTATCCCATAAATAGTACCTGTGAGATGGATGGATGGAAAGTAGTTCAAAATGATGGCTAAACTGTGGATTATCATTTAATAAATATTTGTGAGAAAAGAGCATGATCAGAAGTACTACAGCTTATTTCTTGTGCCCAAATGAGTCTTGTTGCTTAGACACATTGTCCTAAAAGCTAACAATGTAGGCAACCAGAGGGTGTGAGGCTTCCCACACACCGCCTGAGTAGGCAGAGGCGGGAGATATGAGGTTCTTGAATCCTGACCAGCATTTAATGAAAGAGTAAGAATTCTCTTGCTCTATGTGGGAGAAAGGGAGGTGCCCACTCAGCCCGTCATCCAGCAAGCTGTAGGGAGGGGGAATCTCCCTGGTGTAGTGGTGTGAGGGCCCTGATGTGGCAGAGTACCTGGGCATCTGCTCGCCTGAGTAGGTTTTCCTTAATTTTTCAGGGAAGATGAGTATCCCTGTGGCATGTCATGGGACCACAGACATGGCACTAGAGAGACACAAACATTTTGCTTCAAACATATTTTTACACTTTAAAATACAGCTTGGAGATTTTAAAGAAATGAGGAAATGGTTTGTATGAAAGCAAAATAGGCTTCTTTTCTGGAACATCTTTTATTCTGAAAGGAGTAACTACTGTCTCCGTCTCACCACACACTCCTGTAGATGAACCGTGCGCACCCCTTCCCAGGTGATCCCTCACGTTGCCCGTCTAGTCCGTCAGAGGGAGCCGGTGGCTGCAAAGAGCTCTGTGAAAAATGAAGATCTTGTCTTTCACTAAGCAGACTGTCTGACCCAGATGGAAAGGCAGCTGACATACTTTCTGTGATCTAATTGACCCAAAGGTTTTGCAGTACATTATTTTTTTTAATTGGAAGATAACTGCTTTACAATGATATATTGGCTTCTGCTGTACGACAATGCAAATCAGTCACAATTATATATATATATATATCTTGATTCCCCCACACCCCACCCCTAACTCTGGTCACTCTTCCATCCTTAGCTAGACTTAGTGGCAATTCTCAGGCGGATCAATTTCAGGAAAAACAAACATATGCAAACTTGAGAATCTGGAATCATGGTTCTTGTGACTCCCAGAAATGCCATCATGCGCCCTTGTGGTAATATTTGCCCCATGTGGAAAGCACTTGAGAACTATTCCTCTTTAACATATTGTCAAGGAAAGGGTGAGGTGGTCTCACCTCACCCATTCTAGATCTTACTATGTTATATTAGTTTGGAGGTGGAAAAGCATCTAGGAAGTCACTGAGGGGAGCCCTTGAGAATCCCGGAGCAGTGCTGGTGTTGAGAAAATGCAGGGCTGCAGGGATGGGTCACACAGCCCTTTGCAACTCAGGTAGCTCCAATTCTTGGCTTTCATTAATGCTGAAAGAAGATTTAAAGAGGCTGCTCATGAACAGTCTTATGGACATTGGGGTGATGGAAGAGAATATGCTGTGGGACTAGGGGATCTCAAATAGGGTCTCTGTGGCGACCTGGAGGGGTGGGATAGGGAGGGAGATGGCGGGGCTAGGGGGGACGTGTGTATACCTATGGAGGATTCGGATCAATGTGTGGCAGTAAATAACAAAACCTTGTAAAAAATACAATAATAATACATAAAATTTGTATGGAGATTTTAAAGAAATGAGGAAATGGTTTGTATGAAAGCAAAATAGGCTTCTTTTCTGGAACATCTTTTATTCTGAAAGGAGTAACTACTGTCTCCGTCTCACCACACACTCCTGTAGATGAACCGTGCGCACCCCTTCCCAGGTGATCCCTCACGTTGCCCGTCTAGTCCGTCAGAGGGAGCCGGTGGCTGCAAAGAGCTCTGTGAAAAATGAAGATCTTGTCTTTCACTAAGCAGACTGTCTGACCCAGATGGAAAGGCAGCTGACATACTTTCTGTGATCTAATTGACCCAAAGGTTTTGCAGTACATTATTTTTTTTTAATTGGAAGATAACTGCTTTACAATGATATATTGGCTTCTGCTGTACGACAATGCAAATCAGTCACAATTATATATATATATATATCTTGATTCCCCCACACCCCACCCCTAACTCTGGTCACTCTTCCATCCTTAGCTAGACTTAGTGGCAATTCTCAGGCGGATCAATTTCAGGAAAAACAAACATATGCAAACTTGAGAATCTGGAATCATGGTTCTTGTGACTCCCAGAAATGCCATCATGCGCCCTTGTGGTAATATTTGCCCCATGTGGAAAGCACTTGAGAACTATTCCTCTTTAACATATTGTCAAGGAAAGGGTGAGGTGGTCTCACCTCACCCATTCTAGATCTTACTATGTTATATTAGTTTGGAGGTGGAAAAGCATCTAGGAAGTCACTGAGGGGAGCCCTTGAGAATCCCGGAGCAGTGCTGGTGTTGAGAAAATGCAGGGCTGCAGGGATGGGTCACACAGCCCTTTGCAACTCAGGTAGCTCCAATTCTTGGCTTTCATTAATGCTGAAAGAAGATTTAAAGAGGCTGCTCATGAACAGTCTTATGGACATTGGGGTGATGGAAGAGAATATGCTGTGGGACTAGGGGATCTCAAATAGGGTCTCTGTGGCGACCTGGAGGGGTGGGATAGGGAGGAGATGGCGGGGCTAGGGGGGACGTGTGTATACCTATGGAGGATTCGGATCAATGTGTGGCAGTAAATAACAAAACCTTGTAAAAAATACAATAATAATACATAAAATTTGTATGGAAAATGAAGTTGCTCATAGATAAGCAATTTTAATTAATTTTTACTGATTGATTACTATATTTTTGTTTGTAGCTTATGATGGATTAAAGTAAATGAAGGATGTTACTATTATAAAGTTCCTTGCATTTGCACCTATTTCTGTATGAAAGTTGTTTCAAATGCTTATGTAACAAGGAATAAAATTGATGATAAATTCTCTTACTCTAGTAATGAAAAATGCTCATCTATGTAGACATAAGCTAATTTCTTTTTTTGATTTTCAATATTGTGTTAGTTTCAGGTATACAGCAAAGTGATTTCCCACTGTAGGTTATTACAAGATATTGAGTGTAGTTCCCTGGCCTAAATAATTATATCTTTGTTGCTTACGTGTTTTATGTGTAGTAATTTGTATCTGTTAGTCTTATACCCCTCATTCATTCCTCCTATCCCTCTGTTTTCCCTTTGGTAACCATAAAATTTCTGTGTCTGTGAGTCTGTTTCTGTTTTGTATGTATATTCATTTGTATTTTTTATCTTTCACATGTAAGTGATATTTGTCATTCTCTGCCTGACTGACTTTGCTTAGTATAATATTCTCGAAGCAAATGCATTATTTCATTTTTCAGGCTGAGGAATATTCCCTTGTGTATATGTATATACCACATCATCTTAAACCAATTGTCTGTTGATGGGCACTTGGATGGTTTTCATGTCTTGGCTATTGTAAATAGTGCTGTTACGAACACTGAGGGAGCCCTTGAGAATCCCGGAGCAGTGCTGGTGTTGAGAAAATGCAGGGCTGCAGGGATGGGTCACACAGCCCTTTGCAACTCAGGTAGCTCCAATTCTTGGCTTTCATTAATGCTGAAAGAAGATTTAAAGAGGCTGCTCATGAACAGTCTTATGGACATTGGGGTGATGGAAGAGAATATGCTGTGGGACTAGGGGATCTCAAATAGGGTCTCTGTGGCGACCTGGAGGGGTGGGATAGGGAGGGAGATGGCGGGGCTAGGGGGGACGTGTGTATACCTATGGAGGATTCGGATCAATGTGTGGCAGTAAATAACAAAACCTTGTAAAAAATACAATAATAATACATAAAATTTGTATGGAAAATGAAGTTGCTCATAGATAAGCAATTTTAATTAATTTTTACTGATTGATTACTATATTTTTGTTTGTAGCTTATGATGGATTAAAGTAAATGAAGGATGTTACTATTATAAAGTTCCTTGCATTTGCACCTATTTCTGTATGAAAGTTGTTTCAAATGCTTATGTAACAAGGAATAAAATTGATGATAAATTCTCTTACTCTAGTAATGAAAAATGCTCATCTATGTAGACATAAGCTAATTTCTTTTTTTGATTTTCAATATTGTGTTAGTTTCAGGTATACAGCAAAGTGATTTCCCACTGTAGGTTATTACAAGATATTGAGTGTAGTTCCCTGGCCTAAATAATTATATCTTTGTTGCTTACGTGTTTTATGTGTAGTAATTTGTATCTGTTAGTCTTATACCCCTCATTCATTCCTCCTATCCCTCTGTTTTCCCTTTGGTAACCATAAAATTTCTGTGTCTGTGAGTCTGTTTCTGTTTTGTATGTATATTCATTTGTATTTTTTATCTTTCACATGTAAGTGATATTTGTCATTCTCTGCCTGACTGACTTTGCTTAGTATAATATTCTCGAAGCAAATGCATTATTTCATTTTTCAGGCTGAGGAATATTCCCTTGTGTATATGTATATACCACATCATCTTAAACCAATTGTCTGTTGATGGGCACTTGGATGGTTTTCATGTCTTGGCTATTGTAAATAGTGCTGTTACGAACATTGGGGTGCATATATCTTTTCTAACTAGTCTTCATCTTTTCTGGGTATATGCCCGAGAGTAGGATTGCTGAATAATATGGTAACTCTATTTTCCAGGCATGCTTGGAAAGTGAACTCCGGGTTTTGGGGATGTAGTGTCCTGGAGATATCAAGAAGTCCAGCTGTTCTGTTGGGTCTTTTATGACCTCTGTTGCCTTTTTGACTTTCTGCCTGAAAGATCTGTCCATTGATGTCAGAGGGGTATTAAAGTCTCTTACTGTAATTGTATTCCTATCCGTTTATGCCTTTATGTCTGCTAGCATTTGTTTTATATATTTAGGTGCTTCTATACTGAGTACATATATGTTAATGAATGTAACATTCTCTTCTTATATTGATCCCTTTATAATTATAGCATCCTTTTTCATTCTGAATTTTGTCTATTTTGTCTAATGTAAGTATTGCCACTTCTGCTTTCTTGTTGTTTCTGTTTTCATGGAATATCTTTTTCTATTTCTCTTCTTTCTTTTTTTTTTTCTATTTCTCTTCTTTCAATCCATGTCTTTTGGCACAATGTGGATCTCTTGTAGGTAGCGTATTGTAGGTTCTTAGCTTGTTTATTCAGTCTGACATTCGATGTGTTTTAATCAGGATTTTTAGTCTGTTGATACTTAAAGTTATTATTTATAATTATTATTTATTACCATTTTAAACCTTGTTTTCTAGTTGATTTTGTAATTCCTCTTTGTTCTTCTTTGAACAAACTGTTCTTTTCATTTTCCCTTTTGTGATGTGATGGTTTTCTTTGTATTACACTTGACTTCCTTTCTTTTTATTTTTGTGAATCTATTGTTTATTTTTTATTTGTGATTATCTTGGTTTACAGGTATTGTAACCCATAGCTGTATCTGCTTGCTTAGACTGATAGTTATATAAATTCAAACACATTTTTTTTTAAATCTACACTATTTAGCTCCTCTCTTCTCCATTGATACTGATTTCCTATTTTGCATCTTCATGTTATCCTTTTGCTATTTATTGAGGTTAGAATTGCTTTTACAAAAATATTTTGACTCTTTAATCTATGTACTGACTTATTTAAGTGATCTTCAATCATTTTATATATTTGCCTTTCCTGTTCTGATTTCTTCCCCCTTTTCTATAGATTGTAGCTTCTTTTCCAATTAGAGGACACCTTTCAGTGTTTCTCTTTTTATGACTTTTTAAAAAACTTTATTTATTTGTTTATTTTTGGCTATTCTGGGCCTTCACTGCTGTCACAGGCTCTTCTCTAGTTGCAGGGAGTGTGGGCTACTCTCTAGTTGAGGTGAGCAAGCTTCTTGTGGCGGTGACTTTTCCTGTTGTGGAACTCAGGCTCTAGGGCACATGGGCTCAATAGTTGCAACTCCGAGGCTCTAGAGCATAGACTCAATAGTTGTGGCTCATGGGCTTAGCTGCTCCACAGCATGTGAGATCTTCCCAGATCAGGGATCAAACCCATGTCTCCTGCATTGGCAGGTGAACTAACTCCTTGCCACTGAGCTACCAGGGAAGCCCTCAATATTTCTTTCATGATGGGTCTAGTCTTAATTCAGTCTTTTAACTTTTTATTGTCTGAGAAATTCTTTCTCTGTCCTTATGTTCTAAATGATAATGTTGCTGCATAGAGTATCCTAGCTTGCAGGTTTTTCCCTTTCAAGACATTAAATATATTGTGCTACTCCCTCCTGTCTTATAGAGTTTTTATATGGAAATCAGCTTGTAGGGGAATTTTCTGTCTTTTTAGCTTGTTTATTCAGTCTGACATTCGATGTGTTTTAATCAGGATTTTTAGTCTGTTGATACTTAAAGTTATTATTTATAATTATTATTTATTACCATTTTAAACCTTGTTTTCTAGTTGATTTTGTAATTCCTCTTTGTTCTTCTTTGAACAAACTGTTCTTTTCATTTTCCCTTTTGTGATGTGATGGTTTTCTTTGTATTACACTTGACTTCCTTTCTTTTTATTTTTGTGAATCTATTGTTTATTTTTTATTTGTGATTATCTTGGTTTACAGGTATTGTAACCCATAGCTGTATCTGCTTGCTTAGACTGATAGTTATATAAATTCAAACACATTTTTTTTTAAATCTACACTATTTAGCTCCTCTCTTCTCCATTGATACTGATTTCCTATTTTGCATCTTCATGTTATCCTTTTGCTATTTATTGAGGTTAGAATTGCTTTTACAAAAATATTTTGACTCTTTAATCTATGTACTGACTTATTTAAGTGATCTTCAATCATTTTATATATTTGCCTTTCCTGTTCTGATTTCTTCCCCCTTTTCTATAGATTGTAGCTTCTTTTCCAATTAGAGGACACCTTTCAGTGTTTCTCTTTTTATGACTTTTTAAAAAACTTTATTTATTTGTTTATTTTTGGCTATTCTGGGCCTTCACTGCTGTCACAGGCTCTTCTCTAGTTGCAGGGAGTGTGGGCTACTCTCTAGTTGAGGTGAGCAAGCTTCTTGTGGCGGTGACTTTTCCTGTTGTGGAACTCAGGCTCTAGGGCACATGGGCTCAATAGTTGCAACTCCGAGGCTCTAGAGCATAGACTCAATAGTTGTGGCTCATGGGCTTAGCTGCTCCACAGCATGTGAGATCTTCCCAGATCAGGGATCAAACCCATGTCTCCTGCATTGGCAGGTGAACTAACTCCTTGCCACTGAGCTACCAGGGAAGCCCTCAATATTTCTTTCATGATGGGTCTAGTCTTAATTCAGTCTTTTAACTTTTTATTGTCTGAGAAATTCTTTCTCTGTCCTTATGTTCTAAATGATAATGTTGCTGCATAGAGTATCCTAGCTTGCAGGTTTTTCCCTTTCAAGACATTAAATATATTGTGCTACTCCCTCCTGGCTTATAGAGTTTCTATAGAGAAATCAGCTTGTAGCTTTATGGGGGTTGTCTTGTAACTGATTCTTTGTCTTTCTCTTGGTACCTTTATACTCCTCTCTTCATGTTTAAATTTTGTCATTTTAATTATGATATGACTTAGTGTGGGCTTGATTCAGTTCCTGTACCTGGATATTTGTTTTCTTCTTTAGGTTTGGAAATTTTTCAGTCATAATTTCTTCAAGTACATTTTCTATTTCCTTCTCTGTTCTCCTGCAACCCTTATTATGTGTAGCTTGGCACACCTCATATTATCCCATAGATCTTGCTTGTTGCTTCGATTGTTAGGGAGGTTTGTCTTTCTGTCTGCTCTTCTGATTGTCTGATGTCCATTATTCTGTCTGCCAGACCATTTATTCATTATTCTGCATCATTTATTGAGCTACTCATTGCTCTTAGGTCAGTTTTTATCTTGGCAGTTGAATCATCTAATGTTGACTGGTTCATCCTTATAGTTCATTGTTACAGTGATCTGCCTTTCTATTGATAATATTTATTAATTCCTTCAGCATTTTTATTATTTCATTTTTACACTTGGGGTCTGGTAGCCTGAAGAGGTCTGCCTTTCTCTTTGTATTTTTTTGTTCTTTCAGGGGATTTTTCTTGTCCTTTTAATTGGGAGTGCTTCCTCTGCTATTTCATTTCTCTGTCTCTATGAATTTAGGAGAAAGTTACCTTTTATGGTCTTGAAGGACTGTTTCTATGTGGAAGCACTCTTGTGTAGATTGTGTGAGTCCAATGCTTTTGGTGCAAGGGCTGCTTTCTCGTTGTGCTGGCCGTTATCCCCTTGATAGTAATTGTGATTGATATGTATCCAGAGCCTGCACTGGATGTTGGGCAGGGCCTTCTGTTTTGCTCCATGGCTATCACAGCCCTGTCAGGGGGCAAAGTCACTCTCCAGTTGTTGGAGTAGAAGCCCTAAGGGCTGGGTTTTATAAGATTTCATTTCTCTTGTATCCTCTTTCCCCAGGAGGTGAGCACTGAATCCATGAGGTTCGTGCAGTCACAGGATACCTATACACTGCCCGTGCATGTGTCTACCATTTTGCCCATAAGTAGCCCCGGGTCCCATACCTTTTTCTGTTGTGCTCATCCCAGACCTTAGTGCTAGGCTGGCAGTGGGGCCCAGGGCACTATGACTGTAGGAATTAAGGTGATTGTGCTGCTTCCTGAGACCTAGGTTGCCTCTCTGGTAGGGCTCTCCCCAGACCTGTTCACTCCACATTTGTCTCCAAGCTGCCATGTGAGAAGTGTTCCTGTCAGGAAAGGAACCACTGCATACTCCTCCCCTGGGCAGTCCAACAAGGACACTGAGCCCATTATCAGTCCTCCAGTAAAGCTGGAGTCACACTTTTCTCTGAGCACACTGACAGTGGGTCTTCATCTGTTTCTATGCAAAACAAACAGTGATACTGTGCACTGTGTCGGATAAGTGACATCACAACTGTGTGCCCAGTGGTTGGAAAAGCAACTGAGCATCAGACAGGCTGAAACGCCAACGGTATGTGCAGACCAGAGAAGATAAGCAATCCCCTCTGCACTCCCTCTGTCTCAAGTTGTTCTAGAGTGAGACTCTTTGCGCTGAGTTTTCACACCATTTTCACAGTCAGTAAATGGTAGAGTGTCTCTTTGTGAGTACAACCGATTTCTTAACTTCAGACCAGCCTCTGGAGCTCATCTTGAACAAGAAATTGGAATACACAACTTTCCCAAATACCTTTACTTTCTGGAAAATGTTTATCACAGCTACTATTGCTTCTTCCTTTGTATCATCAATCTGACATTGAGATGACTTGATAAATAATATTAGCAAAAAGTGAAGAGTTAGGGAAAATTTTGTGGAGTTTAAAATATGTGCCTCCCTTCTGAGCTTGGTAGCTTCTGAAAAACGTGTATTATCTTGTTGTCTACATTCCTGTTTCAATGCAATATATGTATGTATATATATATATATATGTTTGTGCATGTGTGTGTATATATATATGAAGAATTTTTTTGTGTGTATATATATGAAGAATCTTTTTGTAAATATCCCTAATGCCCAACAGAAAAATACTTAAATATAAAGATCAAAATATGTATGCTTTAATTAAGAAAGAACAAATACTATTCTTTGTTATCATTGCATGTTTAAGCTCATTTAACCTAGCATAACATGTGCAGTTTAATCCTACATCTTATAAAGAATACAAATTGGAATGCATACACTCTAGACTTGTATCTACAAGACTCTATTATAGTTTTTGTTGTGGTCTCAAGGAACCTCAACTAGATGCTGACATCTTTTAACTAGAATTAGGAGTAGTCAGTTGTAATTGTCCCACAGCACCAGATACAGCAGGTACAGGCAGGTACAGCCCCAGAAGCGAGTGTGACCAGCCTGCCTAAGTCTCCCATGGCCCTTGCCTACGTGTAGATTTGAAAATGAAGAAATGTCTTCAACAGGAAGGAATTTGAACCCTGATAAGACTCATGCATATTGGCTACTTCAAGAGCTAGAAGAGTGGTCCAACCTGAGGATGCAGTCTCAGAACCATTTGTTGACCTCTGCTGCTTGGGTCAGCCAGACAGACACAGAAAGATGGGCATGGACTGGGAAAGAGCAGGATATCCAGTGTGAAGAGTGCTGATACCTCAGGCCAAGCGGTGATTTAGCTCACCCTGTTCTGTATATCACCCATGTTTTTCCCATTGCTGGGCAGCCTTGCACCTCTCCCAGAGAAACCGATTTCCTTAAGGCTTGCTTTTGGAGTACAACCGATTTCTTAACTTCAGACCAGCCTCTGGAGCTCATCTTGAACAAGAAATTGGAATACACAACTTTCCCAAATACCTTTACTTTCTGGAAAATGTTTATCACAGCTACTATTGCTTCTTCCTTTGTATCATCAATCTGACATTGAGATGACTTGATAAATAATATTAGCAAAAAGTGAAGAGTTAGGGAAAATTTTGTGGAGTTTAAAATATGTGCCTCCCTTCTGAGCTTGGTAGCTTCTGAAAAACGTGTATTATCTTGTTGTCTACATTCCTGTTTCAATGCAATATATGTATGTATATATATATATATATGTTTGTGCATGTGTGTGTATATATATATGAAGAATTTTTTTGTGTGTATATATATGAAGAATCTTTTTGTAAATATCCCTAATGCCCAACAGAAAAATACTTAAATATAAAGATCAAAATATGTATGCTTTAATTAAGAAAGAACAAATACTATTCTTTGTTATCATTGCATGTTTAAGCTCATTTAACCTAGCATAACATGTGCAGTTTAATCCTACATCTTATAAAGAATACAAATTGGAATGCATACACTCTAGACTTGTATCTACAAGACTCTATTATAGTTTTTGTTGTGGTCTCAAGGAACCTCAACTAGATGCTGACATCTTTTAACTAGAATTAGGAGTAGTCAGTTGTAATTGTCCCACAGCACCAGATACAGCAGGTACAGGCAGGTACAGCCCCAGAAGCGAGTGTGACCAGCCTGCCTAAGTCTCCCATGGCCCTTGCCTACGTGTAGATTTGAAAATGAAGAAATGTCTTCAACAGGAAGGAATTTGAACCCTGATAAGACTCATGCATATTGGCTACTTCAAGAGCTAGAAGAGTGGTCCAACCTGAGGATGCAGTCTCAGAACCATTTGTTGACCTCTGCTGCTTGGGTCAGCCAGACAGACACAGAAAGATGGGCATGGACTGGGAAAGAGCAGGATATCCAGTGTGAAGAGTGCTGATACCTCAGGCCAAGCGGTGATTTAGCTCACCCTGTTCTGTATATCACCCATGTTTTTCCCATTGCTGGGCAGCCTTGCATCCCAGAGATGCATCTTATACGTGGGCCTAAGAGCAGACATACTGAGAGGATTAGCACACAAGCTGCTGCCATGCATAGAAGCCCACCAGGGGCACCTGCTTAATGAAGATATGTTCTAATAATCCTTTGGGACTCTCCTTGTCCAAAGCTGTGAGTCCTGGTGATGCCCAGTCATTACTCTTAGTCTCAAAGCAAACTGACAGTCACATCCAATCACAACTCTTTCAGCATCAAGAATGCTGAGAGACACAGAGAGACCAAGCCCACACAGCCTAGAAACAAAGAGACTTTGAGTCAGAGGTCAATGAGTTTTCTATTTTTCCCTTCTTCAGTACAGCATATCTTCTAAAAGTGGACCCTGTAAGGATTTGTTTAATACTCAGATTTTTTTTTGTCTTGTTTTCTGCAAATGTGTAACATATGCAAAGGTAATTCTCCCTTTGAATATACACTCAATCATTTCAGGATAAAACTTGCCTAGAAGAGAATGGAAACAAGGACTCTAGTTGCTTTGATTAATCCATTAATAGATAAAATGTTGAGTAAAGATGGAAAATAAAACATTTTAGCAACCTGATTTGCAAATACCTACTGGATGAAGATAACCCATGTAACAGCTGTGTTCTGAAATTTGCCAAGAAGGCAATTAAATAAAGAGACCTCAGAGTATCTTCTTAATGCCATGCTTAGGCTCCCCTCTAATAAATGGCATTTCCTGGAAATATACTGATCAGAAAGAAGTGGAGATACAGCAGTTTTAACTATACTTTGCTAATGGAAACAAATGTAATTAAAATAATAAAGATCGGGCTTCGCTGGTGGTCCAGTGGGTAAGGACACCACCTTGCAGTGCAAGGGGCACCAGTTCGATCCCTGGCCTGGGAAGATCCCACGTGCCGCGGAGCGGCTGGACCAGTGTGTCCAATTACCGAGCCGGAGCTCTGGAGCGCATGCACCCAGAGCCGGTGCTATGTGACAACAGAGGCCACTGCGATGGGAGGCCCACAGGCCAAGGAGCAAAGATGGATGAAAATGGATGCATGAAAGACCAATAGAAGTGGCCCGCCTGACCCCCTCCCTCCCCACCCCACTCCACAAAAAAATAATAATAATAATAATAAACATCTATTGACCTATAATTTTACTGATTTAGAGTCTGCTTTAATAAATGCCTTTTGCAAATTTGAATGTTAAAAGGCATTGTGTACATAGGTGGTTACAAAGGGCCTCTGGTATTACACTAATTAGATTTGTTGATTTCCATTTCTCTGATGTACCCCATACTAGCAAACAATGACAGTCACATCCAATCACAACTCTTTCAGCATCAAGAATGCTGAGAGACACAGAGAGACCAAGCCCACACAGCCTAGAAACAAAGAGACTTTGAGTCAGAGGTCAATGAGTTTTCTATTTTTCCCTTCTTCAGTACAGCATATCTTCTAAAAGTGGACCCTGTAAGGATTTGTTTAATACTCAGATTTTTTTTTGTCTTGTTTTCTGCAAATGTGTAACATATGCAAAGGTAATTCTCCCTTTGAATATACACTCAATCATTTCAGGATAAAACTTGCCTAGAAGAGAATGGAAACAAGGACTCTAGTTGCTTTGATTAATCCATTAATAGATAAAATGTTGAGTAAAGATGGAAAATAAAACATTTTAGCAACCTGATTTGCAAATACCTACTGGATGAAGATAACCCATGTAACAGCTGTGTTCTGAAATTTGCCAAGAAGGCAATTAAATAAAGAGACCTCAGAGTATCTTCTTAATGCCATGCTTAGGCTCCCCTCTAATAAATGGCATTTCCTGGAAATATACTGATCAGAAAGAAGTGGAGATACAGCAGTTTTAACTATACTTTGCTAATGGAAACAAATGTAATTAAAATAATAAAGATCGGGCTTCGCTGGTGGTCCAGTGGGTAAGGACACCACCTTGCAGTGCAAGGGGCACCAGTTCGATCCCTGGCCTGGGAAGATCCCACGTGCCGCGGAGCGGCTGGACCAGTGTGTCCAATTACCGAGCCGGAGCTCTGGAGCGCATGCACCCAGAGCCGGTGCTATGTGACAACAGAGGCCACTGCGATGGGAGGCCCACACAGGCCAAGGAGCAAAGATGGATGAAAATGGATGCATGAAAGACCAATAGAAGTGGCCCGCCTGACCCCCTCCCTCCCCACCCCACTCCACAAAAAAATAATAATAATAATAATAAACATCTATTGACCTATAATTTTACTGATTTAGAGTCTGCTTTAATAAATGCCTTTTGCAAATTTGAATGTTAAAAGGCATTGTGTACATAGGTGGTTACAAAGGGCCTCTGGTATTACACTAATTAGATTTGTTGATTTCCATTTCTCTGAGATGTACCCCCTAATCCCCACTAGCATGTCCCATTCTATTACTGGGAAAGTCATTAGGTTGCTAAAAGCTTGTTTTAATCGATAGTAGCCTAATGAAATCACTGCGCTGCTGTCTTTGTATTCTGTAGTTACAGAAGTAACTGTGATTACTGCAGTTTTGTATTGGAACGTATCTATTTCAGTGGTTCTTTTGCTTATCTCCCATTTTCCTTCTTCTTATAGATTTTTAAAAGCATTGCCTCTGATGAGACTGTGCAAGGGCAAGGAAGTCGGAGGCTGATCAGCTTTTCTCTCTCAGGTATGTTTTGCTCATCTGAAGGCAATTGTGGAGAAAATAGAATGTCAGTAAACAATCAGGAGATGTCTTCACTTTGACTCTTACCTACAAGTTATTCAACCTCTCTGAGCCTCAATGTATCCATCTGTAAAACAAAATTCTAAAATATATGCTCCATTCCCCTTGACCTCATAAGGATTCTGGAGGGTTCATTAAGGAATAGATGCATTCCTTACTTGAGCTGAGGTGACAAGAAGCTGCTGTTTACTTTTCCTCCACTACCAATTAGCAGTAATTGAGAACTCATAAAAAGGAGGTAGGGGAAAGCCCGAAACAAGTAGCAGCTAGCAGACCCTTTGTCTAAATAAAATCTCACATGAAATCCAGTTGGCAAGACAGATAAAAACTAAACTGCTCAAAAAATACACCTGTCAAAAGATCAGTGAAATCCAAATAAAGCCTGCAGTTTTGTCAATCACATCGAGTTAATAGTTGAGTTTTTTTTTTTTTTAGTTTTCATCCTATACCATAGTTCTGTAACATGTTAATAGGGAAATTGGCCAAACTCTTCTTTAAATTGAAAATAATTTCAAAGTTAAAAATATAAAACTAAGTTTCTCTGGCTAAAATAATATAGAAAGTTAAGAACCTCGTGCACTCAGTTTTACTCTTAAGTCGTGTTTGCAAAGACATAGTGGCATGAAGCTTTAGAACTCTATTGAACCTGGTTTGAAAACTATTGCTTTAGCTTATCATCAGACAAACAAATGATTTGCAGGCCCTTAATGTCAAAGATGTGAGATCACAGAAATGAGGTTCATGACCGTCCTTGAGAGATGGTCAGTCAACTAGGGTTTTTCATGTTTAAGTGAGCCCCCAGCAAAGCAAACATGTGTCTAAAGATCCATTGATAAGTAATAACAACAAGGTTAGTATACAGAAAGTCAGTTACTTTCCATATAGCAACAATGAACAAATAGAATTTAAATCAAAAGCAGAATACTGTTTATATTTAGCACCTCCCAAAGTGAAATACTTAGGTATAAATCTAACGAAATATGTACAAGCTATTTATAAGGAGAACTATAAACTCTAATGAATTAAATCAAAGAAGAACTAAATAAATGGGGATATATTCCATGTTCATGGATCAGAAGATTGATGTCAGTTCTTCCCAAACTGATCTATAGAAACAGTACAATCCCTACCAAAACTCCATCAAGTCATTTTGTGAATTCTGACAAACGGATTTCTAAAATTTATAAGGAAAAGCAAAAGACCCAGAATAGCCAACACAATGTTGAAGGGAAATATCAAAGTTGGAGGACCAATGCTACCCAACTTCAAGATTAACAATAAAGTAATCAAGAGAGTAATCAAGTGGGGAAAAATAAAAACAGAAATATAGATAAACAGAATAGAGTACCCAAAAATAGTTCCCCATATAGTCAACTGATCTTTGAAAGATGAACAAAGGCAATACAATTGAGCAAAACAGTCCTTTCTACAAGTGGTACAGCTGGATATCCACATGCAAAAAAGAGAAAAAGAATCTAGGCACAGACCTTTATACCCTTTAAGAAATTAACTCCAAATGGATCACAGGGACTTCCCTGGTGGTCCAGTGGGTAAGGACACCGCCTTGCAGTGCAAGAGGTGCCAGTTCGATCCCTGGCCTGGGAAGATCCCACGTGCCATGGAGCAGCTGGACCGATGTGTCCAACTACTGAGCTGGAGCTCTGGAGTGCATGCGCCCTGAGCCGGTGCTGTGCAGCGAGAGAGGCCACTGCGATGGGAGGCCCACAGAGGCCAAAGAACAAAGATGAATGAAAACAAACAAATGAGAGACCAATAGAAGTGGCAAAAAAAAAAAAAAAAGTGGATCACAAACCTAGGTGTAAAACAGAAAGCTTTAAAACTCCCAGAAAATAACATAGGATAAAATCCAAATGACCTTGGGTAGTGTAGTGTGCTTTTTTAGCTACAATACCAAAGACTTAATGCATGAAATAAAAAATCAGAAGATGAACTTCATTAAAACTAAGAAATTCAAATCCCAAAAAGACAATGTCAAGGAAATAAGAAAAGCCACGGACTCAGAGAAAATATACGCAAAAGACATATCTAATAAAGGATAATCTAAAAGATACACAGAACTCTTAAAACTCAACAATTTGAAAGTAACCCAATTGAAAAATGGACCAGAGAACTTCTTGTCTTATCAGACATCTCAGCAAAGAGACTGTATTGATGTCAAATAATCATATGAAAACGTGATCCACATCATATGTGATTAGGGAAATGCAAATTAAAGGAACAATGAGATACACTAGGTACCTATTGGAATGACCAAAATTCAGAACACTGAAAACACTAAATGGTGGCAAAGATGTGGAGCAAAAGGAATTCACATTTATTCCTGGTAGGAATGCAAAATGGTACAGACATTTTGAACACATTGTGGTAATTTCTTTCAAAACTAAACGTACTCTTATTACATGCCCCATGATCACATTCCTTGGAAATTACCCAATTGGAATAAGTTCCACACAAAAACCTAATATAGATGTCTATAGCAGCTTTTTGAATGCTATCATTGAAAAAAACCCAATCTGGAAGGCTTCATACTATATGAATTCAACGTTATCACATTCTGGAAATGGTAAAACTATGAAGATGATAAAAATATCAGTGGTTATGGGGGATGAAGGGATGAAAGATGAACAGGTGGGGCACAAGATTTGTTACTCAGTCACTAAATTGTCTCTGACTCTTTGTGACCCTGCAAGCTGCAGCACGCCAGGCTTCCTGTCCTTCATTGTCTCCCAGAGTTTGCTCAAAGTCATGTCCATTGAGTCAGTGATGCCATCCAACATCTCATCCTCTGTCATCCTCTTCTTGTGCCCTCAATTTTGGGGCAGTGAAAATACTCTGATATAGTGATGATGGATATATGTAACAATGCATTTGTCAATGCCCGTAGAATGTATAGTACCAAGAGTGAATTTCAATATAAGTTATGGATTTGGGGAAGAGAAGTAAAGTTCTCTCAACTGTGATGATGTGTCAGTCTAGGCTCATCAATTATAACCAGAGTACCACTCTGGTAGATATTGATAATGGGGGTGGGGGACTATACATCTGTTGAGCAAGCAGTATATGGGAAATCTCTATCCTTCCTTTTGGTTTTTGTATTAATCAACAACTACTCTTAAAAGGTCTTACAAAACCTCACTGACATCAATAGAATATGTCTGTCTAGGTTTTTTTAAGAAAGGAAAAAGAAACGCAATAATTTGTATTGAGGCTTCCCTGGTGGTCCAGTGGGTAAGGACACCGCCTTGCAGTGCAAGGGGCGCCGGTTCGATCCCTGGCCTGGGAAGATCCCACGTGCCATGGAGCAGCTGGCCCGATGTGTCCAATAACCGAGCCAGAGCTCTGGAGCGCATGTGCCCAGGGCTGGTGCTCTGCGACAACAGAGGCCACCATGATGGGAGGCCTACACGGGCCAAAGAACAAAGATGGATGAAAAATAGATAAATGAAAGACCAATATAAGTGGCCCGCCCGCCCTCCTCCCTCCCCAAATCCGCTCCCTGCACCCCCCAAAAAAAATTTAAAAAAAAAAAGTACTTTATAAAGATGAGGATTGGTTCATGTCCTGTCGTCCCCAATATATCATTTCTTTTACACTTACCTCAAGGCAAAAATGGCCAGCAATGAAATGTGACTGGAGATGTAAAATTAGCGACTAAAGAAGCAAGCCAGAAATGGTCTTGGAAATATACTTTGGGTTTTTTTTGAGCCACTTCTGTTGGTCTTTCATTTCTCTATTTTTCATCCATCTTTGTTCTTTGGCTCTTGTGGGCCTCCCATCGCGGTGGCCTCTGTTGTCGCATAGCACCGGCTCTGGTTGCATGCTCTCCAGAGCTCCGGCTCGGTAATTGGACACATCAGTCCAGCCACTCTGTGGCACGTGGGATCTTCCCAGGCCAGGGATCGAACTGGCACCCCTTGCACTGCAAGGCTGTGTCCTTACCCACTGGACCACCAGGGAAGCCCGGAAATATAATGCTTTGTAGTTGAGTATATATATATTTAACTCACTGTCAAGGAAAAGTAAATACTGTTTAAAGTATCATGATAAACTTTATGCCTCAAAGAAAGCTAAAAAATCATCAAATCTGTAACTAAGCATAGCTTACAAAGTATCAGGAAAGTTGACTAGGTGTTGGTCATCTCCAGGTATGAACGTAGGGATGAGGGTTCCAACAGCAGCCCATTGTACAACCAGACAAACTGAAGATGGACAGTACTAGGGCTCGTGGATAAGTTAAAAAATGTGTGAAGAATGGATTCTACCTTTTAAAAAAGTTGAAGGACATGACACTCAAGAGGAAAAAGGAAGCATTTTGTTGGCAAATATCTACTGAGGAGAAGTAAAGACTGTATCACTCATCTGCTTATACACTCTATAAAGCAGGAAAGTGCAGAACCTATTAAGTAAGAAGTCTAGGTTGAAAAAAAATAATAAGGGAGTTATTTGAAGTGCTTCTAAGCTAAAAGAAGGTCAAGGGTATTTGTTTCCTACTGTTGCTGTAACAAATTACCATAAAGTTAGTGGCTTGAAGCACACACATGTAGTCATACAGTTCTGGAGGTAAGAAGTCCAAAATGAATTTTAAGAGAAATTTTTCAAGGTGTCATCAGGCAAGGCTGGTTCTCTTCTGGGGTGTCCTAGGAAGAATATGCATGTCTCTTTCAGATTCTAAAGTCTGCGTGCATATTTTGGCTCATCGCTGTATCACTCCAATCTCTGCTTCTGCTGTCACATCACTGTTCCTCATTTTGCCCCTCCTTCCTTCGTTTTATAAGGACTCTTATGATTGCATTGGATCTCTTCATCTCCATAAACACTTTTCAGCATGTCTGCGGAGTCTCTTTTACTGTGTAAGGTGACATAGTCATAGGTTCCAGGAATTAGATCATGGTGATCTGTGAAGAACTATTTTTCTAGTATAGTCAAGGAGAGATTTTAAGTAAATTCTAAAAGGTACCTGTATAGAATTCAAGGTGAGCTTTAAGAGATTTTAGAAAGCAGAGAAAAGCATACTCACCACTACATTATTAGAATCAATGATACGGTAGACTGACTTGAGAGTCTCTCATCGGAAACATAGAAGAAGGAGCAGACATCAAAAGGATAAGGACATAAAAAGATGGATGACATATACAGAGAAATATATAGATAATTGATGTTTTTGATGAAGACATCAGAACAAACAATATTAGGAGAAAGGTTTCTTGAGTTCAGTGTAATTTGACATCTTCAAATTTGATTATCACCTACTAAGAAAAAAAGCATGTGAGAGAACAACATCCAGACAGATGCCAATTTTTTAAAGAAATTTTCAAATGAAGACAGAGTAGACATCTGAGTGGGAAAAGTATGATACTTAACAAAAAAATATACCTCATGTTAATCTTAGAATTGTCTTATAATACAGATCACTAAAATCATGAAGCAAAGGCTACAGAGTTTTAAGGGTAGCATGTTTTACCCAAAGATTTCTGTGCCTACCAGCCTGTCATTTATGTGAGAAGACAAGAGAAACACATCTTCAGGTTTGTAAGGGCTCAAAGAGCTTCACTCTTGCATCTTATCTGAAAATAGCATGTGAATATCCACTCCAGCATACAGAGAGATAAATTTAAGAAAACTAAAGGGTTTCCCTGGTGGTCCAGTGGGTAAGGACACCACCTTGCAGTGCAAGGGGCGCGGGTTCGATCCCTGGCCTGGGAAGATCCCACGTGCTGTGGAGCAGCTGGACCAATGTGTCCAATTACCAAGTCGGAGCTCTGGAGCGCATGCGCCCAGAGCCGGTGCTCTGCAGCAAGAGAGGCCACTGCGATGGGAGGCCCACACGGGCCAAAGAACAAAGATAGATGAAAATAGGTAAATGAAAGACCAATAGAAGTGGCCTGCCCGCCCTCTCCCTCTCAACCCTAACCCCCTTCCCCGAAAAAAAAAAAAGAAAACTAAAGACCTAGAGATACTGAGTATAATTGGACTGCTTTTCTTTTTAGGATATGAAATGAGAAATAAGCAGAAAGATAGATCATGGAATTGCCTTCTCTGGAAAATTTCAAGAATACAATAGACATTGCACAGCAAGATTATTGATGCAAATGCTTTACTTCTCAAATCTGTTTATACATTCAGTTTTTACCATTTTTGGTGGTAATAAATTTACTGTGTAACTATTATCCCTTGAATTTTCAAAGAATTAACACTGCAACCTTAACAAATGACAAATGGAAAGGAATACTTTTTTCACAAGCATTGAAAGCAATTTAAACATTATAGGTTACCATAAATAATGAAATACCATATACTCTTAAGAACTAAGTATACAAAATGTTCTAAAAGACATGGGACCCAACGTCTTCGTTATATAATGCAGGCAAAGGAAAAAATTTAGGGTAAAAGTTTGTTTTACAGTATGGTCTCACCTATGCAAATTACTGAAAGGCAATGAAGAAAACATCTAGCGATGGGCTGCCACTAGGCAGTACAATTTGCAATAATTTTAAAGTTCTGTTTCTTTTCCTTCTATATGTAAAAATGTTATGTGATAAGTGTGTATCATGTTTATCATCAGAACAAAAAACTAATACAGGAAAAATGGAGGATAGTGAAGTGTTCTCCCATTAATGTATCATTTAGTTTTGGAGAATCATAAAACTGTGTGTTCTTTTTTTTTTTTTTTTTAATTTTGGCCTCTTGTATTGGTTTTTTACTTATTTATTTTCATCCATCCTTATTCTTTGGCCTTTCTGGTCCTCCCAGTGCAGTGGCCTCTCTCATTGCAGAGCACTGGCTCTGGGCACATGTGCTCCAGAGTGCTGGCTCATAATTGGACACACCAGTCCAACCACTCCACAGCACATGGGTTCTTCCTGGGCCAGGGATGAAACCAGTGCCCCTTGCACTGCAAGGTGGACTGTTTACCCACCGGACCACCAGGGAAGACCTCTGTATGTTCTTACTGCACGTTCATGCCAACAATCTCATAGTCAAAGAAAAATAGATGAAAATAGGTAAATGAAAGACCAATAGAAGTGGCCTGCCCGCCCTCTCCCTCTCACCCCTAACCCCTCCGAAGAAAAAATAGATCTGGAAATTACTGGTTTTCTTTTTAGGATATGAAATGAGAAATAAGCAGAAAGATAGATCATGGAATTGCCTTCTCTGGAAAATTTCAAGAATACAATAGACATTGCACAGCAAGATTATTGATGCAAATGCTTTACTTCTCAAATCTGTTTATACATTCAGTTTTTACCATTTTTGGTGGTAATAAATTTACTGTGTAACTATTATCCCTTGAATTTTCAAAGAATTAACACTGCAACCTTAACAAATGACAAATGGAAAGGAATACTTTTTTCACAAGCATTGAAAGCAATTTAAACATTATAGGTTACCATAAATAATGAAATACCATATACTCTTAAGAACTAAGTATACAAAATGTTCTAAAAGACATGGGACCCAACGTCTTCGTTATATAATGCAGGCAAAGGAAAAAATTTAGGGTAAAAGTTTGTTTTACAGTATGGTCTCACCTATGCAAATTACTGAAAGGCAATGAAGAAAACATCTAGCGATGGGCTGCCACTAGGCAGTACAATTTGCAATAATTTTAAAGTTCTGTTTCTTTTCCTTCTATATGTAAAAATGTTATGTGATAAGTGTGTATCATGTTTATCATCAGAACAAAAAACTAATACAGGAAAAATGGAGGATAGTGAAGTGTTCTCCCATTAATGTATCATTTAGTTTTGGAGAATCATAAAACTGTGTGTTCTTTTTTTTTTTTTTTTTTAATTTTGGCCTCTTGTATTGGTTTTTTACTTATTTATTTTCATCCATCCTTATTCTTTGGCCTTTCTGGTCCTCCCAGTGCAGTGGCCTCTCTCATTGCAGAGCACTGGCTCTGGGCACATGTGCTCCAGAGTGCTGGCTCATAATTGGACACACCAGTCCAACCACTCCACAGCACATGGGTTCTTCCTGGGCCAGGGATGAAACCAGTGCCCCTTGCACTGCAAGGTGGACTGTTTACCCACCGGACCACCAGGGAAGACCTCTGTATGTTCTTACTGCACGTTCATGCCAACAATCTCATAGTCAAAGAAATGGAGACCTGAAATAGTTTCATTGATTTTCTAAAGTTATGAAGTTCAACAATGAATGTTCCAGAACCAAGATCTGGATATACTGACTCCCAGCCATGTGCTCTTTACACTCCTAATTAGCTCCTTAATACGGCAGTTTTCAAGCATTTTTACTCCGTGAAACACATATTTTAATAAGTATACAAACTGAACTTAAACTATAAAAACTCAGTGGAAGACATGAAATGAGGCATGAAAATATGAAGAAACATATGCTCTTGAGTAGGAATTACTATAAAGTTCCCGTTTCTCCCAAAATTAATCTATAAACTCAGTGCAATTCCAATCAGAATCCCAATTCTTTGGAGGCAGCTCATTTAAAAATGAATAAGATTAATCCAGAAAATTAAATGTGAGTGGTAAAGAAAAAGGTTTTCTTTTGGACAAAAGCAAGAAAATGAAGTGTGGCTAGACATACCAGGTAGCAAATATATGATAGATATGTTATACAGATTTAGACAGGTTGTTTCATGGAAGAGAATTTCGTTTAAAGACCCATTTATACTTAAGAATTTGACCTATGCCAGAGTTGGCATTTGTATAAAAAGGTAGTATCACATACTGGTTAAAAACATGGACTTTGAAATCAAAGAGGCAGGTTCAAATTTCATTTCTGACTTTGACCAACTCTGAAGACCTGGTTAAGTTACTTAACTCAGAAGCCTCTATTTTTATTTCCTCAAATTAGGGATATAATAACTACTTTGCAAAATCTGTTGTTAAGATTAAATCAAATTATGTATGTGAAGGGCATAGAATGGTCCTCAGAATTTAGTAACTCATCAGTAAAAGACAGGCAGTAGTAGTGGAGGTGATGAAAGCAATGAGAGTCATATTATTTTGTGACTAATAAATCTCTGTGTTTGTCACATTCTGGGCCATGGTCTCCAATACCACCTCCCAGATTTGATGATTCTCTAGGAGAACTCGGCATATTGTCATATTCATGACTATTATCTATTACATCAAAACAAGAAAATGCAAATTGCAAAGGGAAAATGTGCCCGGGATGAAGTCTGGAAGAAAGGAGGTGCAAATTTCCACGAGGCCTCTCACACTCGAGGCATATAGCTTCGGTTAATTTCCCCCACCAACAGATTATGATAATACATATGAATTATTATATATCAAAATTTTTTTTTTAGTCACTCAGTCATGTCCAACTCTGCAACACTATGGATTGTAGCCCACCAGGCTCCTCTGTCCACGGAATTCTCAAGGCAAGAATACTAGCATGTGTTGCCATTACCTTCTACAGAGGATCTTCCTGACCTAAGGATGGAACCTGGATTTCCCACATCACAGGCAGATTCTTTACTGTCTGAGCTACCAGGGAAGCAGAAAGCTCCATAAAGATTCAGAGCCCAAAGTTTTCAGTGGGGCCTTGTCTTGGGACCAAATTCCTCCTAGCTATCCACCAAAACTCTGGACTCCCAGAGGAAAGCAAGTGTTCAGTATAAACCAGGTACAGAGTTCACTTGAGGCACAGAGATCCACTCTTACCAGTTCTGAGATGTGAGAACCCCACTGCGATCCGTGTTACTAGACACTAGCCAGAAATCAACCCTAGAAACAAACCTTTTTAAGGAGAGAAGACTCGGGTAGTATTACCACTTTTCTGCACACATTTATATGGGTGTAGCCTAAGTTTTGCAAATTTCTGTGATGCTTATATTTTCCAACCTTTATTCTCTCTCTCTCTCAGCATTATATTACAATTGCAAGAGTGGAAGAATAGTTTTGTTATGGTGATAGCCTTGAATCTGAATTCAAAGTATGATTTAACTTAAATTTACATGAAAGCTTCTGTACTTTTTTCATCAGTAACAAATTCTTCCAGACACCTCACAACTTAGGCCATACTTGAGAATCAATCCAATATATTTTTGTCTGTTTCTTTCACTTACATATAAGTAGGAACTACTTTTTGGAAAGCACTTTAATAATACAAAAATTTAATTGTATTTTGATATTCTAAATTTATTTCCAATAAATATGACTATAGATTGTCTCAGAACAGCCATAAGCCATTATCATCTCTCTTTCCCTCCAACACACAGCATGAAATTGTACATGATCAGATACTTTCAATTACATCAAACAGCCCAGTTTTCAAAGCCTTTCCTCCTGACAGCATGGTCTGTCCTCAGAACTCTCCTCACTGAGCTGCATTAGCTCCACGGGAGGCCATGATTCTTTTTCTTTCCTCCAATGCCCCTGCTCTTCACTCTTTTCATCTTCATCTTTCTCTTTATTTCTCTTAATTCTCTCCTTACTTGGTGAAGACCCTGTTTATTGTGAATCTAAAACTCTTGTTTTCTGTCTCCTCTTTGAGGAATTTTCACCTAAGCCACGGAATTTTCCAAGTTGGATTTCCTCCCTCAGTGTGCATCCAGGCATCCTGAGGTAACCCTCAAGCTCACCCCAGCCTGCCTTAGGAGCACCAGAAGTCCAAACCAGAAAGGATTAACAGTCCTCTCTTGAAAAGCATAGTGACCACAATGCCAGTATTGATTTATCACAGGCATTTCTTACCAAACCAATTTAATACATGTCTGTAAATGTTCCATGTCATGGGTTCTGAAGACCTATCAGTCCATATTTTGTAATGAGGTAGGAAAAAAAAGTGGTTAAAGATTGAAATGTCCATGTTTCAGATGGACTCTTCTCCTTTTTGTAACCTTTTGGAGCTTTCCTGGTGGCTCAGATAGTAACGAATCTACCTGCAATACAACAGACCTAGGTTCAATCCCTGGGTCAAGCAGATGCCCTAGAGAAGGGAATGACTACCCACTCCAGTGGATGAAATCATTGAATGGCATCGCTGACTCAAGGGACATGAATTCGAGCAAACTCCAGGAGATGGTGAAGGACAGGGAAGCCTGGCGTGCCTCAGTCCATAGGGCTGCAAAGAGTCAGACACAACTGAGCAACCAAACAACAGCACCAGTATTCTTGCCTGGAGAATTCCATGGACAGATAATCTTTAACCTTGCTAAAATACATGAAATTAAAATATCCTCTATTTATAGATTTCCAGGCCATGGGGTTGAAGAAAGGGATGTTTTTCAACCCAGACCCTTACCTGAAGATTTCCATTCAGCCTGGGAAGCACAGCATCTTCCCTGCCCTCCCCCACCATGGACAGGAGAGGCGATCCAAAATCATCGGCAACACTGTGAACCCCATCTGGCAGGCCGAGGTGAGTGCCTGGGCCCTGAAAAGGGGCCTGCATGACAACGCGAACTGGCTGACCATGAAGCCCATGCACTACTCCCTCCCTTCTTAGAGCCCTGAACTCTGCTGCTAGGTTCATGGCTCTCACAGTCCTAGAAGAGGGCCATGTTCTCTTTGGGTTGTAACTCCTAGGGATTTTTTTTAAGCAGATGAAGTGGGGTTTTTTAATATTTGTGTTTTTTAAAATTTTTATTGGAGTATGGTTGATTTACAATTTTTTTTTTTAAAGATTTATTTATTTCTTTTGGGCAAGGGTCAGGTTGGGGAGGGAGGGGAGCGGGCGGGCCACTTCTATTTGTCTTTCATTTCTCTATTTTCATCCGTCTTTGTTCTTTGGCTCCTGTGGGCCTCCCATCGCGGTGGCGTCTGTTGTTGTAGAGCGCCAGCTCTGGGCACATGCGCTCCAGAGCTCCAGCGCTCTGGCTCGGTAATTTGACACATCAGTCCAGCCGCTCCGTGGCACGTGGGATCTTCCCAGGCCAGGGATCGAACCAGCGCCCCTTACACTGCAAGGCGGTGTCCTTACCCACTGGACCACCAGGGGAAGCCCCTGATTTACAATCTTCTGTTAGTGTCAGGTGTATAGCCAAGTAAATTAGGTATACATATATCCACTCTTTTTTAGATTCTTTTTCCATATAGGCCATTATAGGGTATTGAGTAGAGTTCCCTGTGTATACAGTAGGTCCTTATTAGTTATCTATTTTATATATAGCAGTGTGTATATGTCAACCCCAGTCTCCCAAATTATCCTTGCCCCCTTGCACCCTGGTAACCCATAGATTTGTTTTCTATATCAGTGACTCTGTCCTGTTTTGTGGATAAGCTCATTCTTTCATGATGCTGCAAATGGCATTATTTCATTCTTTTTTTATGACTGAGTAATATTGCACTGTATACATGTAGCACATTTTCTTTACCCACTCCTTTGTTGATGGTCATTTAGGTTGTTTTCATACCTTGGTGGGTACTGGAACCAGTCCCACAACATACCAGTGGGTGACTGTAGTAGCCTCTTCATCTGATTCTGAGCCTGCATCTGAAAGTGGGACACCCTCTCTCTGCCTTCTCTGTGAGAGAAGGAAAAAATGCATTTTGATCTGAGCATTTGCACACTTCCTACACACATGATCTCTGAGAGTGACACATTTAAGTTGTGTCCATCTGAACCTATTCCAGAGATTCTGAAACTGTCAGGTTCCTGGGACAGGTAAATCAGTCGGCCCTAGAAAACACTGGGGTTGTACATTATTTGATTTAAATAGATATAAATTTAAATAGATTTAAATTGTTCATGCTGTCTTCCTGGTTTGCATGGTGCTAGGCAACTTTCTGGAGTTTTGAACAGTTTGTTTCATCTTATGAAGGCCCTTTTCTTCTCCTACATGTGTCTCTTCCACCAGCTAGGAGCAAGGAGATTCCTCAACAAAGCCACATCAGGCTCTGCCTCACAGGGACTAAATCTTGTCCTAGAGAACTAGCAGAAAGTTGTCACCCCCATTGACTGCCTAGCTCCTTGCTTTGGCTTGAGGGTATAGTCTACAAACTGTGTGGCTTAGGGAACCAGGAGGCTTAGGACAGGAAATGCAGCAGTATCATGTAGGAGTTAACATTTTTTTTACAGTCACACAGACCTTGGTTCAAATCCCAGCTTGGCCCATTATTAGTTGTGTAACTTATCAAGTCTGAGCATCAGATGATCCTCATCAGGCTGGTTACTTCTATTCTAGGTGTTCACTTTGGGCAGAATTCTTCCTTATTCTTCAAAATAGAACATCTCTGATCTGCTTGTATCCTCAACAAGGAAAGTATAGCTATTTGGAGACAATTCATTATCTGATTCCTATGTTTAATTAGGCTTGACCCAGGCTTTATAGGAGCTTCCCAGGTATCACAGGGGTAAAGAATCTGCCAGCCAGCATAGGAGATATAAGCAATTTGGTTTCAGTCTTGGAGTTGGAAAGATCCCCTGGAGTAGGAAATGGCAACTCACTCCAATATTCTTGCCTGGAAAATTCCATGGACAAAGGATCCTGGTAGACCACAATCCATGGGGTCACAAAGACTAGGACCGACTGAGCACAGCACAGACTTTATAGAAGATGACTGTCGGGGAAATAGAGTTGTGTCTGAACTTCTGACTACTTTGGTTATCAAGAGACTCAAAGCACTCATAGTGCCAGTAGCATGGAATCACGAATCTTAAGTTATTTGTCCCTTCATTCCTGGCTATTCTTGCCAATTATTTATGGACCTCTCACTGTGTTCCTGGAAATGTTTTAAGATGCCACAGAAATTTATAGCATGTGAAGAGAAAAAAAGCCTCTCTCTTCTGAAGAACTTTAGAGCAGCTTGTACTAAGATATTTAGTCGTAAAGGTATTACAAGTACCGAAGAATATTTATAAAATCCAGCACCATCAGAATATGTTTTGGCTAAAAATGTCAACCAGAATCCACTTTAAGTTCTGAAATTATTTCTGCATCTTTCGTTTAGATTTATTTTGCTCTGCAAGGACATAGCAAACTCTCAACTCTTCCTCTACTCTTGACCTACTCAGGTCTTTCCAGCCTACTGTGGTGAAGGTTAGCATCCCCAAATGAGTTCCACCACATGTTTCCCTGACAAGGCTCAGACTGAGCTTGTTTAACTTTCTTTCTTAAGTTAACCAGCAGAGCAACTGACTGAGCTGTGATTTGAAACACAGTGTGGTTTGCATTACTACAAAGCTCCTAAATGAGCCTATAGTGCCCACTGCTCAAATATGGGTGTCTCAGCCCCAGTGCAGAGCACTTGAGGCCTTCAATGATCCAGCGTTGCTTACCACTAGTGTCAGTTAGGGATGCCTCTGGCTCTGAGCAGCTGTGCTATTGCTCACAAACAGGAAGTCCAGAGCAGGGAGGTCCAGATAGTGTAGCTATTGAACACAGCCTCCAGGAACCTGAGTCTTCTGGGTGTTCCTACTGCATCTCAGCACATGGCTCTCCTCAGGGTTTGTTAAAGCCTCAAACTCAAGTTCCAGGTAGGAAGAAAGGGGGAAAAAAAAAAAAAAAAAAGCTTTTGAAAAACTTTCAATTTTTATCCTATAAGAGAAGCCCTATTAGCTGTCACAGGACCTCACCTGGTTGGGAAGATCTAATGTTTCACTTCTGTGACTCCAATAGGCAGGGCAGGAGAAGAGACAGTGAACATAGACATTGAAGAAACCAGTTTATAATGTCTGCAGTGTGCTTCATTTGTATTCTCCAGCACCTTTCCGCTCTGACACTGTACTGAGGTCATCTCAGTAGCTGTCCCCCAATGACCTTGTGCTTTCACTTGACTGCATAAATTGTATCTTTGCTTATATCTGCCTAAAATATACATCCTCAGCTAATGCAACCAGTGAGTCCTGCTCATCCATACATTCTCAGCTAAAATCCATCCCCACCGCCTGCCTGGTACCCCTCCTAGGCCTCCAAAGGATGGTGCTCCCTCCTCTTCTCCTTTGTCCAGACCTCTACCAGAGTACTCGTGAGACTTGGAGCTCCTCAAGGAAAAGAATCCCATCCCATTTATCTTGATGCCGCCTGTTCCTGGAACCTATTCCTGGTAGTTTCTGTAGGGATTACTATGCCAAGCAGTGTTCTGAACGTATTATATAATTAACTCATTTCATCCTTATAACAATCCTCTGAGATATGTACTGTTGTTATCACCATTGAAAGGTGAGGAAACCAAGACACAGTGACCTCGCAGCTGTTAACTTTCTTTCTTAAGTTAACCAGCAGAGCAACTGACTGAGCTGTGATTTGAAACACAGTGTGGTTTGCATTACTACAAAGCTCCTAAATGAGCCTATAGTGCCCACTGCTCAAATATGGGTGTCTCAGCCCCAGTGCAGAGCACTTGAGGCCTTCAATGATCCAGCGTTGCTTACCACTAGTGTCAGTTAGGGATGCCTCTGGCTCTGAGCAGCTGTGCTATTGCTCACAAACAGGAAGTCCAGAGCAGGGAGGTCCAGATAGTGTAGCTATTGAACACAGCCTCCAGGAACCTGAGTCTTCTGGGTGTTCCTACTGCATCTCAGCACATGGCTCTCCTCAGGGTTTGTTAAAGCCTCAAACTCAAGTTCCAGGTAGGAAGAAAGGGGGAAAAAAAAAAAAAAAAAGCTTTTGAAAAACTTTCAATTTTTATCCTATAAGAGAAGCCCTATTAGCTGTCACAGGACCTCACCTGGTTGGGAAGATCTAATGTTTCACTTCTGTGACTCCAATAGGCAGGGCAGGAGAAGAGACAGTGAACATAGACATTGAAGAAACCAGTTTATAATGTCTGCAGTGTGCTTCATTTGTATTCTCCAGCACCTTTCCGCTCTGACACTGTACTGAGGTCATCTCAGTAGCTGTCCCCCAATGACCTTGTGCTTTCACTTGACTGCATAAATTGTATCTTTGCTTATATCTGCCTAAAATATACATCCTCAGCTAATGCAACCAGTGAGTCCTGCTCATCCATACATTCTCAGCTAAAATCCATCCCCACCGCCTGCCTGGTACCCCTCCTAGGCCTCCAAAGGATGGTGCTCCCTCCTCTTCTCCTTTGTCCAGACCTCTACCAGAGTACTCGTGAGACTTGGAGCTCCTCAAGGAAAAGAATCCCATCCCATTTATCTTGATGCCGCCTGTTCCTGGAACCTATTCCTGGTAGTTTCTGTAGGGATTACTATGCCAAGCAGTGTTCTGAACGTATTATATAATTAACTCATTTCATCCTTATAACAATCCTCTGAGATATGTACTGTTGTTATCACCATTGAAAGGTGAGGAAACCAAGACACAGAGAAGTTAAGTGATTTTCGCAGGATCACACAACTGGTAAATGGCAGAAACAGAATTTGAACCAGTTCAGAGCCTGATACTGATATGTTTTGTGCATTGGTGGTTGTGAATAAATTCTGGAGAAAGTATCCATAGCTTACATCAGATACTCCAAATGATCATTATACTCCCTCTTAATTTAGGTGGAAAAAAATCAGTTAAAATCAACAGTATTGAGTGATAAGGCCAAGGCAGTTATCAAATGTTTACGGTGGTCTTTCCAGCTAATTGTATGAACCCCTGCTTCTGGAGAATAAGTTTGAAGGATAGATGAATTATTTTATGTGGGGGAAAGCAAGGTGAAATTCTCATGGCTGATTTTCATTCATTTGGTTTAGTGGTTTAGTTGCTAAGTTGTGTCTGATTCTTGTGACCCATGGATTGTAGCCGGCCAGGCTCCTCTGCCCATGGGATTCTCCAGGCAAGAATACTGTAGAGGGCTGCCGTTTCCTTCTCCAGTCCATTCATTTAAATATTTATTGTGCATCTACTCTGTAACAGAAATTGAAGTGGCAGGAAGGATACAAAAATCACTGACAGGTAAGACCCCACAGGCTCATGGAAGGATACAGGACAGTGAACTAAACAGTCTAATCACAGTGTGGGCAGAATAATGGAGAGCACTGAGGGAAGAGCTCACAAAAGGTATGCTGTTGGACTTGGGTCTTGACAAGTGGTAGGACATTTTGGGGTAGAAGGAGGGCATTCCAGGTGCATATGCAGAAGTACTAAAGCAAAAAAATAAATAAATAAAAAGTACCAAAGCATCCACAGACACTTAGGGGATTGTTCAGAAACATCTTCGGAGTGGAGCTTGTGGTGTGCCCGGATACGAAGTTGCAACTGGACTGACTTCAGTCACACACAGTGCCTGTATGTCCTGATTCCTTACATATGAAAGCGAATGTTGGCTTCTGGGTGTCACATTGCACCATGGTCAGTGAATAAAGATTCCCTGCTCCTACAGGATTCATGCAAGTCGTTAAATCTCTGTGCAGGAAGGGAGATGAGAACCAAAGTGTCCTACTTTCCATATTCACTGATTAACATACCAAGGATGTTCAGTGGGAAATAATTGATGTTCCTGGCAGTTAAGACCAAGAATAGTTTAATGTGTAGTTTAGGTGCTAAATTTATTTCTATGATTAATGTTGCATTAAAATGTTACGTGATTTTTTACAAATTTATACAAGTTCAAACTTGAAATGTTTTTTTACTGATTAAAACATGCTAAATCTTAGAAAAATTAAAGTTATAATCAGAATTTTTAAATTAGGGAAAATGAAGAGAAATATAGATTAAATGTAAACTAAAAAAATTAAAAAGAAGACTCCCAAGTTGGTTGATTTATCTCCTATTTTTTTTAATTATTACTATTACTGTAATTAGAAACTTTTTCCACCCTGGGAGCACTCTTTCTTAATTTTTAGGTCTTCTTACTTTCCAGGTTGGATATAATGAGCATTTTTAAGATTATAGCTTCACAGAGAAGTTAAAGAGAAACAGCAGCAACTAGTGAGTCTTGGTTTATCTGTTCCGTGTGCTTATATACAGAGTATATTTGTACCTCTAAATAAAGCAAGGAATTCCTAAAAACAGAGTCTCAGAAGTATCAAGCAGATTGAGCAGATACTAAAACTGGACCTTAGGCCTTGGGTGTATGTTAATCTCTATCCATTCTTCCTGCCTCTACTCTCAAGGCTGAGTGGATTAATCCCCTTTCCATGCAATATTTGCTACTGCAGTCTGGTCACAAGGTTAGAAGAGAACATATATAAAGGCCTGGCCTCATGGAACAAATGAAAATAAGATAATTTCAATGGAAACCAAGTAACATGAGGGAAACACCATGTCATAATATGATGCATATGATGGAGCAGAGCTGCCTTAGATAGCAGTGCTCCAGGAAGGCCTTTCTGAGTTGCTGTCGTGTAAGCTGAGAAGCCAGACATATGAAGACCTGGCTGGATGCGTATCTTAGAGGAACCAGCCAGTGTGAAGTCCTGTATGTAACGAGCTTGAGTGTCTAAACAGCAAGAAGGCTGCTATGACTGGAGGATGGTAGTGTGGATGGGATGGGATGGGGTATAAGATAAAGTGGGAGAGAGAGGCAGGGACCAGCATCCTGTAAGTTCTGGAAAGTGATTGGGATTTTATTGTAAATGTGGTAAGAAGCCTTTGGAGGAGGGAAGCATCTGAATAAAACTTTTTAAAAACTGTCCTGCTTTTGTAAGTGGAATGGATTTTAAAGAGACTGAGATCAAAGCAGTTGATTTTGCTTAAGGCTCTCATAGAGCAGCATGTGGCACACTAACACGAAAACAATGAGGAAAACCAGATAAAATATAAACATTAAAAAATGGTAATGAGGGCTTCCCCTGGTGGTCCAGTGGGTAAGGACACCGCCTTGCAGTGCAAGGGGCACTGATTCGAGCCCTGGCCTGGGAGGATCCCACGTGCCGTGGAGTGGCTGGACTGATGTGTCCAATCACCGAGCCAGAGCTCTGGAGCGCATGCACCCAGAGCCGGTGCTCTGCAATGACAGACGCCACCGCGACGGGAGGCCCACAGGAGCCAAAGAACAAAGACGGATGAACAGAGAAACGAAAAAGACCAATAGAAGTGGCCCGCCCACTCCCCTCCTTCCCCAACCCGACCCCCGCCCAAAGTAAATAAATAAATCTTTAAAAAAAAAAAAATGGTAATGAGGGTTTCCCTGGGGGTCCAGTGGGTAAGGACACCGCCTTGCAGTGCAAGGGGTGCCGGTTCGATCCCTGGCCTGGGAGGATCCCACATGCCGTGGAGTGGCTGGACGGATGTGTCCAGTTACCAAGCTGGAGCTCTGGGAAAACAGAGACCACTGCGATGGGAGGCCCACACGGGCCAAAAGAACAAAGATGGATGAAAATAGATAAATGAAAGACCAATAGTAGTGGCCCACTGGCCCCCTCTGTCTCCCCAACCCGCCCCCCTCCCCAAAAAGAAAAAAAAAATGGTGATGAGCTATGAGAATGGTTAAAAGCAACCATATGAACTCATATGATTAAGATCCTGGGGAGAAAGGAATTGCAAGTGAGCCAACTTTCTGCTACTACATTTTTTATTATTATTTATTTATTTCTTTTGGGCGGGGGTTGGGTTGGGGAGGGAGGGGAGCGGGTAGGCCACTTCCATTGGTCCTTCATTTCTCTATTTTCATCCGTCTTTGTTCTTTTGGCTCCTGTGGGCCTCCCATCTCGGTGGCGTCTGTAGTTGCAGAGCGCCGGCTGTGGGTACATGCTGTCCAGAGCTCCAGCTCAGCAATTAGACACATCGGTCCAGCTGCTCCGCACGTGGATTTTCCCAGGCCAGGATCGAACCGCGCCTTGCACTGCAAGGCGTGTCCTTATCCACTAGATCACCAGGGAAGCCCTCTGCTACTACTTTTAAAACTGTCCTGCTTTTGTAAGTGGAATGGATTTTAAAGAGACTGAGATCAAAGCAGTTGATTTTGCTTAAGGCTCTCATAGAGCAGCATGTGGCACACTAACACGAAAACAATGAGGAAAACCAGATAAAATATAAACATTAAAAAATGGTAATGAGGGCTTCCCCTGGTGGTCCAGTGGGTAAGGACACCGCCTTGCAGTGCAAGGGGCACTGATTCGAGCCCTGGCCTGGGAGGATCCCACGTGCCGTGGAGTGGCTGGACTGATGTGTCCAATCACCGAGCCAGAGCTCTGGAGCGCATGCACCCAGAGCCGGTGCTCTGCAATGACAGACGCCACCGCGACGGGAGGCCCACAGGAGCCAAAGAACAAAGACGGATGAACAGAGAAACGAAAAAGACCAATAGAAGTGGCCTGCCCGCTCCCCTCCTTCCCCAACCCGACCCCCGCCCAAAGTAAATAAATAAATCTTTAAAAAAAAAAAAATGGTAATGAGGGTTTCCCTGGGGGTCCAGTGGGTAAGGACACCGCCTTGCAGTGCAAGGGGTGCCGGTTCGATCCCTGGCCTGGGAGGATCCCACATGCCGTGGAGTGGCTGGACGGATGTGTCCAGTTACCAAGCTGGAGCTCTGGGAAAACAGAGACCACTGCGATGGGAGGCCCACACGGGCCAAAAGAACAAAGATGGATGAAAATAGATAAATGAAAGACCAATAGTAGTGGCCCACTGGCCCCCTCTGTCTCCCCAACCCGCCCCCCTCCCCAAAAAGAAAAAAAAAATGGTGATGAGCTATGAGAATGGTTAAAAGCAACCATATGAACTCATATGATTAAGATCCTGGGGAGAAAGGAATTGCAAGTGAGCCAACTTTCTGCTACTACATTTTTTATTATTATTTATTTATTTCTTTTGGGCGGGGGTCGGGTTGGGGCGGGAGGGGAGCGGGTAGGCCACTTCCATTGGTCCTTCATTTCTCTATTTTCATCCGTCTTTGTTCTTTTGGCTCCTGTGGGCCTCCCATCTCGGTGGCGTCTGTAGTTGCAGAGCGCCGGCTGTGGGTACATGCGCGCCAGAGCTCCAGCTCAGCAATTAGACACATCGGTCCAGCTGCTCCGCGGCACGTGGGATTTTCCCAGGCCAGGGATCGAACCGGCGCCCCTTGCACTGCAAGGCGGTGTCCTTATCCACTAGATCACCAGGGGAAGCCCTCTGCTACTACTTTTTAGAAGAGGAATAAGGCAAGCAGAAAGCTACTTAAGGTTAAAGAGGAGTTTGCTGTAATCTCATGGCGCTGAAAAGACAAATTAGGAGTTCTGGATCCTCCAAGGAGGAGATGTCCTCGGAAACCCCAGGTTGTCAGGTGAACCTCTGGCTGGGTAAGCACAGGATCAAGGTCAATCTATGATAGGAAACTTGAAGACAGCTCAGACAATTTGGTCAGTCCCTGATTAAATATAACAATCTGACCACAGTAAAAATAAAAATAAACACATGGAGGCTTATTACTCGAGCTTTTTGACAGATTTTAAATACTTTTTATGTGTTCTCAAACTTAAAAAGCTAGACAAAACAATAAAAAGATAACTATAAAATGCCCCACTACCTTGAAAATTAAGCAGAAAAAAAACTCTGTAAAAATCTGAGTCAGAGATCACAACAAAAAATATTTCAGAAAACATTTTGAATTAAGTAGTAATCAGTATATGACATATCTAAATTTGTGGGTTGAAGCTAAATTAGAAAAGAGATGAATATCAGTTATCTGAATTTCCATATTAATAAGCTACAAAATTAAGAGAAAATCAAAAAGAGAACAGAGTCTAATATAGTATACTAATCTAATGAGGATAATCACAAAAATCTCTGAATTAGAAAACAAGTGCATAATAGAAAACCTAACAAAAATCAAAATGTAGTGTTGTTATATTTATTTAAAAATAAGAGTATATTATAATGTTTATAAATAAATACATATGATGGAAAATTCCTAGAGCAGCATATCTTACTAAACTTATACCAGAATAAGTAGAAATGCTGAACAGTCTATCCATCAAGGAAACTGAGTATGTAATTTAAAAACTTTTCAACAAGCAAGTGTCTAATACTAGAAGGGTCACTGTTGAATTCTCCCAGACATCTAATGAAATAACAATAATCTTGTTCAAATTCCAAAGAAGAGAAACTTGTTTTATGAGGCCAACTTGTTTTATAAGACCTACAAAACTTTGACACCAAATCTGATAAGGTCAGGACAAGAAAGGCAAATTACAGTCCAAGCTCTCTCATGAAACTCTATGTGATTATCCTAAATAAAATATTGGCTAAAAGAACAAAGATGGATGAAGATAGAGGAATGAAAGACCAATAGAAGTGGCCCGCCCGCTCCCCTCCCTCCCCAACCCGACCCCCACCCAAAATAAATAATAAAATAAATAAATCTTTAAAAATATAGGCTAATGGAATCCAGGCACATTAAAAAGGCTAATCCTTTACCAAATTGTATTTATCCTAAGGATACAAAGTTAACACTAAAAACATCAATCAATGTAGCAGTTTTTCTCTGGCACCAGTGTTCTCACTGTTGGCAGAGCTCTAGCTGAACAAGAAAAGGGAGAAATCGTTCTCTATGGTATGGTTTGTGCTAGACTCCCTACAAATCTCCCAGTGATAAAACACCCAGGAAGCAAGTAGGCACAAAACTTGTTCATAGCAGTGTGCCACCATCACCAGAAGTTCATGTAAAGTATAGTTCATGAATAGCCCTTCCAGTATCTGGTCTATACCTGCTTAGGACTATGAGAAGATCTGCACCTCCAGATCACTGCTGTTGATTTTTTGTTCAGAGTCACGAAGCTGTATGCTTTCCAGTATGTGTAACAATTCTGTCAAATGATATCTAGTTAGGGAGATTGCATATGGACAGTGTGCTTTAAATCTACCATAATGGGAAATATTTCATTATCTAACAAAACAACAAAAACCTTCCTGTTGCTGGTAATTGTATCAAAATTTTTTTGTGAAGTATGTAGCTGCAAATTGAAAAACAGTGTACCACGCAAGGTTTAATACTGTTTTATCGATTTTTCAATTGTAGGGTGGTTTTTTTTGGTCTTTAATCCTCTTTTCATGACTACTTTAATCCTTGTTATCTTCATTGGGAGATAACTTACATCTATGCATGTAATATAGTACATACAAGTAAAAAAACTACATTCATTTAAAACAAACAAGTTGAGTTTTGACAATTTTAGATGCCCATGAAATCACAGCATGTTAAAGACACAAAACATTTCCATCACTCCCAAAAGATTACAAGTACCACTTTTTGATTCCATTCCTGCCTTCTATAAAATTCTGAACTATTTTTTATCACGGTACATCAGTTTACATTTTATATGAATGGAATCCTACAGTATACATTCTTTTCTTTCTGGTTTCTGTTACAAATTTTACCATCTGTGTTGTTGCATACATTACTGATGTGTTAATTGCTCAATGTTTATTTATCCTGACCAAAATAAATAATAAAATAAATAAATCTTTAAAAATATAGGCTAATGGAATCCAGGCACATTAAAAAGGCTAATCCTTTACCAAATTGTATTTATCCTAAGGATACAAAGTTAACACTAAAAACATCAATCAATGTAGCAGTTTTTCTCTGGCACCAGTGTTCTCACTGTTGGCAGAGCTCTAGCTGAACAAGAAAAGGGAGAAATCGTTCTCTATGGTATGGTTTGTGCTAGACTCCCTACAAATCTCCCAGTGATAAAACACCCAGGAAGCAAGTAGGCACAAAACTTGTTCATAGCAGTGTGCCACCATCACCAGAAGTTCATGTAAAGTATAGTTCATGAATAGCCCTTCCAGTATCTGGTCTATACCTGCTTAGGACTATGAGAAGATCTGCACCTCCAGATCACTGCTGTTGATTTTTTGTTCAGAGTCACGAAGCTGTATGCTTTCCAGTATGTGTAACAATTCTGTCAAATGATATCTAGTTAGGGAGATTGCATATGGACAGTGTGCTTTAAATCTACCATAATGGGAAATATTTCATTATCTAACAAAACAACAAAAACCTTCCTGTTGCTGGTAATTGTATCAAAATTTTTTTGTGAAGTATGTAGCTGCAAATTGAAAAACAGTGTACCACGCAAGGTTTAATACTGTTTTATCGATTTTTCAATTGTAGGGTGGTTTTTTTTGGTCTTTAATCCTCTTTTCATGACTACTTTAATCCTTGTTATCTTCATTGGGAGATAACTTACATCTATGCATGTAATATAGTACATACAAGTAAAAAAACTACATTCATTTAAAACAAACAAGTTGAGTTTTGACAATTTTAGATGCCCATGAAATCACAGCATGTTAAAGACACAAAACATTTCCATCACTCCCAAAAGATTACAAGTACCACTTTTTGATTCCATTCCTGCCTTCTATAAAATTCTGAACTATTTTTTATCACGGTACATCAGTTTACATTTTATATGAATGGAATCCTACAGTATACATTCTTTTCTTTCTGGTTTCTGTTACTCAGGATAACGTATTTTTTACTCATCTGTGTTGTTGCATACATTACTGATGTGTTAATTGCTCAATGTGTTTGATTCTTTGTGACCCTATGGAGTATAGCCTGCCAAGGCTCCTCTGTCCATGGAATTCTCCAGACAAGAATATGGAGTGTGTAGCCATTCCTTTCCCTGGAGGAGCTTCCTAACCCAGAGATCAAACCCAGTCTCCTGCATTGTGGGCAAATTCTTTACTGTCTGAGTCACCAGGGAAGCCCAATTTTGTTTGTTTGTTGTGTTTTGGTTTTTGCTGCAAGTACCATTCCATTGCATAGCTGTGCCACATATTTTTTATCCATATACCTGTTAATAGACATTCAGATTCTTTCCAGATAATTGACTCTTGTGAACAAAGTTGCTATGAATATGCAGGTACAAGTCTTCTTTCTCTCAGGAAATATCTAGAAGAGGAATGGCTCGATCATTTTGATGGGTGAAAACTGCCAAAAGGTTATTGATGTGGTTGCACAATTATATGCCCACTGGTAGTGTGTGACAGTTCCAGTTGTTCTGTATCCTCATAAACACTTGGTACTCTTTCTTAATTTTAGCTATTCTAGTAGATGTGTGATAATAACTTAATGTGGTTTTACTTTACACATTTGTGATGATGAATGGTAATGAGCATCTGTTCATCTGCTTATTAGCCATTTGTACATCTTCTCTTAAAAGTTATTTGGAGCTATCTAACTTAGGTTTGAAAGGTCTTTATATATTCTGATTGAAGGTATTTATCACACGTCTACTTTACAGATACTTTCTCTCATTCTGTGACTTGCCTTTTTGCTAATAGTATATTTTATTTTATTTTTAAAATTTGGCCTCTTTTATTTTTTTTTAATTAATTTATTTTTATCCATCTTTATTCTTTGGCCTGTGTGGGCCTCCCATTGCAGTGGCCTCTCTCATTGCAGAGCACTGGTTCTGGGCTCGTGCACTCCTGAGTGCTGGCTCATAATTGGATACACCAGTTCAATCGCTCCATGGCATGTGGGATCTTCCCAGGCCAGGGATCAAACTGGTGCCCCTTGCACTGCAAGGTGGACTCTACCCACTGGACCACTGGTTTCTGTTACTCAGGATAACGTATTTTTTACTCATCTGTGTTGTTGCATACATTACTGATGTGTTAATTGCTCAATGTGTTTGATTCTTTGTGACCCTATGGAGTATAGCCTGCCAAGGCTCCTCTGTCCATGGAATTCTCCAGACAAGAATATGGAGTGTGTAGCCATTCCTTTCCCTGGAGGAGCTTCCTAACCCAGAGATCAAACCCAGTCTCCTGCATTGTGGGCAAATTCTTTACTGTCTGAGTCACCAGGGAAGCCCAATTTTGTTTGTTTGTTGTGTTTTGGTTTTTGCTGCAAGTACCATTCCATTGCATAGCTGTGCCACATATTTTTTATCCATATACCTGTTAATAGACATTCAGATTCTTTCCAGATAATTGACTCTTGTGAACAAAGTTGCTATGAATATGCAGGTACAAGTCTTCTTTCTCTCAGGAAATATCTAGAAGAGGAATGGCTCGATCATTTTGATGGGTGAAAACTGCCAAAAGGTTATTGATGTGGTTGCACAATTATATGCCCACTGGTAGTGTGTGACAGTTCCAGTTGTTCTGTATCCTCATAAACACTTGGTACTCTTTCTTAATTTTAGCTATTCTAGTAGATGTGTGATAATAACTTAATGTGGTTTTACTTTACACATTTGTGATGATGAATGGTAATGAGCATCTGTTCATCTGCTTATTAGCCATTTGTACATCTTCTCTTAAAAGTTATTTGGAGCTATCTAACTTAGGTTTGAAAGGTCTTTATATATTCTGATTGAAGGTATTTATCACACGTCTACTTTACAGATACTTTCTCTCATTCTGTGACTTGCCTTTTTGCTAATAGTATATTTTATTTTATTTTTAAAATTTGGCCTCTTTTATTTTTTTTTAATTAATTTATTTTTATCCATCTTTATTCTTTGGCCTGTGTGGGCCTCCCATTGCAGTGGCCTCTCTCATTGCAGAGCACTGGTTCTGGGCTCGTGCACTCCTGAGTGCTGGCTCATAATTGGATACACCAGTTCAATCGCTCCATGGCATGTGGGATCTTCCCAGGCCAGGGATCAAACTGGTGCCCCTTGCACTGCAAGGTGGACTCTACCCACTGGACCACTAGGGAAGCCGGGTATATTTTAAAGAGGAATTCTTTTTTTTTAATGAAGCCCTATTTATCAGGTAATTTTCTCTTTGTTTCATGCTTTTTTGCATTCTATCTAAATCCACTCAAAGAAAACTACTAAGATTCCTTCTAGGAGTTTTATAGTTTTAGCTTTTAAAAATATGCCTCTATGATCCATTTCCAGTTAATTTTATATATATATTGTGAGGTAAGAATTGATGTTTATTTCTTCCCATATGGATATAGAGCACCAGTGCCTTTTGTTGAAAAGACTTTCCTTCTTCCTTGTGTTGGTACTTTTGTTTAATTTCAGTTGAACAAATATGTGTGGGTCTGTTTCTGGGCTGTCTATTCCATACCGTTGATCAATCTGTCTTTCTTTTCATCCCTTTGTCTGTCTTGATTACTGTAACTTTCAGGTAAATCTTGAAACAGGTTAAAAGACTTGTGAAAGTCTTTCAACTTTGTTCTTTACTCTGTGTGTGTGTGTATGTGTGTGTGTATACATATATATAATACATATTTATATTATACGTGTTTATATAATGTGTATAATTTATTTATTTTTGCCTGGGCTGGGTCTTTATTGCTGTGCAGGCTTTTTCTCTCATTGCAGCAAGTGGGGGCTAGTCTCTAGTTGTGGTGTGAGAGTTTCTCATTGTGCTGGTTTCTCTTGTTGCAGAACCCAGGCTCTAAGGTATGTGGGCTTCAGTAGCTGTGGCACATGGGCTCTAGAGCACTGGCTCAATAGTTGTGACACACAGGCTTAGTTGCTCCATGGCATGTGGGATCTTCCCAGGCCAGGGATCAAACTGGTGCCCCTTGCACTGCAAGGCGGACTTTACCCACTGGACCACTAGGGAAGCCTGGTATATTTTAAAGAGGAATTCTTTTTTTTTAATGAAGCCCTATTTATCAGGTAATTTTCTCTTTGTTTCATGCTTTTTTGCATTCTATCTAAATCCACTCAAAGAAAACTACTAAGATTCCTTCTAGGAGTTTTATAGTTTTAGCTTTTAAAAATATGCCTCTATGATCCATTTCCAGTTAATTTTATATATATATTGTGAGGTAAGAATTGATGTTTATTTCTTCCCATATGGATATAGAGCACCAGTGCCTTTTGTTGAAAAGACTTTCCTTCTTCCTTGTGTTGGTACTTTTGTTTAATTTCAGTTGAACAAATATGTGTGGGTCTGTTTCTGGGCTGTCTATTCCATACCGTTGATCAATCTGTCTTTCTTTTCATCCCTTTGTCTGTCTTGATTACTGTAACTTTCAGGTAAATCTTGAAACAGGTTAAAAGACTTGTGAAAGTCTTTCAACTTTGTTCTTTACTCTGTGTGTGTGTGTATGTGTGTGTGTATACATATATATAATACATATTTATATTATACGTGTTTATATAATGTGTATAATTTATTTATTTTTGCCTGGGCTGGGTCTTTATTGCTGTGCAGGCTTTTTCTCTCATTGCAGCAAGTGGGGGCTAGTCTCTAGTTGTGGTGTGAGAGTTTCTCATTGTGCTGGTTTCTCTTGTTGCAGAACCCAGGCTCTAAGGTATGTGGGCTTCAGTAGCTGTGGCACATGGGCTCTAGAGCACTGGCTCAATAGTTGTGACACACAGGCTTAGTTGCTCTGTGGCATGCAGGATCTTCTGGCCCCAGGAATCAAACCTGTGTCCTCTGCATTGGCAGGTGGATCTTTTCTTATCACTGAAGCACCAGTAAAGCCCTTGTTCTTCATTTTAAAAACTGTTGCAGCAACTTCTAGTTTCTGATTTCACATGTAAGACACTTTAGAAGTTGCCAGTCCATCCTAATAAGTGAAAAGCTAAACAGACTGAAAAACCAACCACTCTGCCTAGATTCGAAAGAGAGGGGAGGACACACGGTGAGCTATGGTCCCCAAGACTAGAGAGACAAATTGCCAAATACAGGGAATCACAACTTAACCAGAGCAGAGACTAGCACAGGAACCCATGTTGGCGTAGGAAAACCTGAAGTGTAACTGATGAATTGTTGAATGTCCAGTATGCACAATTCTGACAATTTTAAAACTTTAGAAGAATCCAGCTGTAAAGTGGACCCCACAATATTGTAATATTTAGCTTCTAGGAGCTTGACCAGGTTCTCATATTAAATGTTAGAGGAAAATCCTCTCATGCTTCCAGCAGGGAGAGGGGACAAGGAACCATTTTCAAAGAACATCATAGCCCTCTGCTCTTAGCAAAGCCTGTACTCAGAAAGTTATTTAACCAGAGCCTAACCTGCTGGAGTATTATCAGAGCTTAACTGACCTGGGAGATGAGAAATACCCAACTTCAGCCCACTCTAGCCATCGTGTCCCACCTAATGGGGAAAAAATATAAAGAAACACTTGCAAAATTCATATTTATTCCCTTTCTACCCTGATAATTTTGCAGGGCACAGAATTTTAGGTTGTTGGAATTTTTTTTCTCTTAACCACATCTCACATTTCATTCCATTCTCTCCTTGTTTGCTTTCTTTGTAAGGAGGAGTCAAATATGATTCTAATCTTATTGCTCTGTAATTAAGGTATTTTTTCTTCTAAATAAATTCATAGACAGCAAGATAATTTTATAAAGATGTCTGTTCCTCTCAATCTGCTCTGTGGATTCAGTGCAATCCAATCAAAATCCTAGCAAGTTATTTTATGATATTGACAAACTAATTCTAAAGTTTATATGGATAGATTAAAAGACTCAAAATAGCTTACCCAGTACTGAAGGAGAGAACAGATTTGTAGGACTGATGCCACCCGACTTCAAGTCTTACTCTAAAGCTACAGTAATCAACACAATGTGAGATTGCCAATACATACATACAAATAGAGCAATGGAACCAAATAGAGCCCAGAAATAGACCACTCCATATGGTCAAGTGATCTTTGACAAGTAAAAGGCAATACAATGGAAAAAAGAAAATCTCTTTAAAAAATGGACCTGAAACAACTGGACGTGAGTTCACATGCAAGAAGGAAAAAAAGAGTCTATCTATAGACCTTTGACTTTTCACAAAAATAAACTCAACGTGGACCATAGACTTGAGTGTAAGATGAAAATCTTAAACACGTAGAGAATAACATGGGAAGAGACCTAGGTAATCTTGCATAGAATGATACCTTTTTAGATATCATATCAGAAATACAATCTGTGAAAGAAATAACTTATAAGATGGACTTCATTAAAATTAAAACTTCTGCTCTGTGAAAAACAATATCAGTAGAATTAGAGGAAAAGCCAAAGACTTGGACACAGTGTTTGTCCAAGAAACATCTGATAAAGGCATATTATCCAAAATATACAAAGACCTCTTAAAGCTCAACAATAAGAAACCAAATATGCTAATTTGAAAATGTGCCAAAGATCTCAACAGACTACCAAGAAATAGACAGATGGCAATTACTCACATGAAAAGGTGCTCCACATCATATATCATCAGAGAAATGCAAACAAAAACAATAACGAGATACCACTGCACACTTGTTACAATGACCAAAATCTAGAACACTGACAATATCAACTTCTGATGACATTTGGAGCAAGACTAAAATTTTTTTTTTTGTTTGCTTCCTTTGTAAGGAGGAGTCAACTATGATTCTAATCTTATTGCTCTGTAATTAAGGTAATTTTTCTTCTAAATAAATTCATAGACAGCAAGATAATTTTATAAAGATGTCTGTTCCTCTCAATCTGCTCTGTGGATTCAGTGCAATCCAATCAAAATCCTAGCAAGTTATTTTATGATATTGACAAACTAATTCTAAAGTTTATATGGATAGATTAAAAGACTCAAAATAGCTTACCCAGTACTGAAGGAGAGAACAGATTTGTAGGACTGATGCCACCCGACTTCAAGTCTTACTCTAAAGCTACAGTAATCAACACAATGTGAGATTGCCAATACATACATACAAATAGAGCAATGGAACCAAATAGAGCCCAGAAATAGACCCCTCCATATGGTCAAGTGATCTTTGACAAGTAAAAGGCAATACAATGGAAAAAAGAAAATCTCTTTAAAAAATGGACCTGAAACAACTGGACGTGAGTTCACATGCAAGAAGGAAAAAAAGAGTCTATCTATAGACCTTTGACTTTTCACAAAAATAAACTCAACGTGGACCATAGACTTGAGTGTAAGATGAAAATCTTAAACACGTAGAGAATAACATGGGAAGAGACCTAGGTAATCTTGCATAGAATGATACCTTTTTAGATATCATATCAGAAATACAATCTGTGAAAGAAATAACTTATAAGATGGACTTCATTAAAATTAAAACTTCTGCTCTGTGAAAAACAATATCAGTAGAATTAGAGGAAAAGCCAAAGACTTGGACACAGTGTTTGTCCAAGAAACATCTGATAAAGGCATATTATCCAAAATATACAAAGACCTCTTAAAGCTCAACAATAAGAAACCAAATATGCTAATTTGAAAATGTGCCAAAGATCTCAACAGACTACCAAGAAATAGACAGATGGCAATTACTCACATGAAAAGGTGCTCCACATCATATATCATCAGAGAAATGCAAACAAAAACAATAACGAGATACCACTGCACACTTGTTACAATGACCAAAATCTAGAACACTGACAATATCAACTTCTGATGACATTTGGAGCAAGAGGGGCTCTCATACGTGGCTGGCAGGAATGCAGAATGGTACAGCCACTTTGGAAGACAGTGTGGCAATTTCTTAAAAACTAAATATATTCTTATACCATATGATCCAGCAGTCAAGCTCTTTGGTATTTACCCAAAGGATCTGAAAACTATGTCTACACTAAAGCCTGCATATGAATATTTATAGAAGCTTTACTCTCATAATTGCCAAAATTTGGAAGTAACCAATATGTCTTTCACCAGTTGAATGGATAAATTGTTTTACATCCAGAAAATGAAATGTTATTATGAGCTATCAAGCCATGAAGAGACAAGGTGGAACCTTAAGTGTATATTAAGTGAATGAAGGCAGTCTTCAAAAGTAGACTGCGTAATTGCAACTGTATGACATTCTAGAAAGGACAAAACTATGGACAGAGAAAAACATCAATTGTTTCCAGGGGTTTACAGAAGAGAAAGATGAGTAAAAAGAGTACAGAGGATTTGGGGGAAAGAGGAAATTCTCTATGATATTACAATGATGGATGTAAGTCATCATATAGTTGTATATGTAAAATATACAGCAACAAGAATTAACCCTAGGATAAACTCTTGACTTTTGGTAATTGTGATATGGATTATATTTTATGATATGCTGAGTAAGTCTGGATGATGCCTTGAACATTATAAGTGCTGTATTGAAGAGATTCTGCATTTCACTGTGTTGCTTCAAAGAACACTGAATTAATCTTATTAAGCTCACATTGTCATGAATATGGTAAGCAGTAGTTCAGATCACAGTTTTGTTCTTGAAGCCCTAAATGCCAGTTGAGTTCATGTGTCCTCTGCATTTACAGTTCTGTAACTGGCCAGAACATGGGCTGAGTTTATACACAAAATTTGCCTCTCTTCTTTCTAAAGTTCCTCTTTCACTCTCTGGTAATGCTAGTTGCCCCAGGCTCCTTTGCCTGGTTCTTCCAGCCAAAAAGATGGTAGAATTTTTATTGGAGTTTTAGCTGCTTGGTACCACTGTTACAGTCACTATAGTTATTGCTGCATTCAGGTCAAAGACTCCCCCATATGAAGAACTTATTCCTTGCCAGTCTCTTGTTTCAGTGAATAAGTGTCCATCATTCAACTGTATAACAATTACAAACAATTATTTTACATTTTTCTAGACATTGCCAGTATTTGGATTATTTTTAAATAAGTAACCATTGTTGTCTGTGTTCTGTTCTTTGTAAATGTTCTTTTAAAGTATAACCTTAAAGTTAGTATGAGCCACCACACTGACAACATAAGAAAACAGTATCATGTTTATTATAGTAGATCCAGAAAAAGTCATTAATAAAATTCAATAATCATGCCTGATTTTTGGGGTTTGGGAGGGAGGGGAGCGGGCAGGCCACTTCTATTGGTCTCTCTCTATTTTCATCCGTCTTTTGTTCCTTTGGACCATGTGGGCCTCCCATTGCAGTGGCCTCTGTTGTCACAGAGCACCGGCTCTGGGCACACACGCCCAGAGCTCTGACTCGGTAATTGGACACATTGGTCCAGCTGCTCCACAGCACGTGGGATCTTCCCAGGCCAGGGGTCAAACCTGCGCCCCTTGCACTGCAAGGTGGTGTCCTTACCCACTGGACCACCAGGGAAGCCCTCATGCTTGATTTTTAAGAACTCTTAGAAAACTAACGAATAGAAGGGACTGTCTTCAATCTGGTTTCTAAAGATAAGAATAATAATAAAATCTACAGCATACATGACACTTGATAACATATTGAAATACTTTTCCTTGAAATTGAGAACAAGACAAGGATGAACCCTTTAGCCACCTCTGTTTCATATTGTACTAGGTATCCCAGCCAAAAAAAAGGGGGAAAAAAAACATCAGAAGTGGAAAGAAAGACTGTGCTTACTTTCATATAACATTGTATAAGTAAACAGTGTAAAAGTAACACAGTATTCAAATTAATATGTGAATTTAGCGAAGTCACTAATAAATAAAAGAAAATTTTTTAGCCAAAAGATGGTAGAATTTTATTGGAGTTTTAGCTGCTTGGTACCACTGTTACAGTCACTATAGTTATTGCTGCATTCAGGTCAAAGACTCCCCCATATGAAGAACTTATTCCTTGCCAGTCTCTTGTTTCAGTGAATAAGTGTCCATCATTCAACTGTATAACAATTACAAACAATTATTTTACATTTTTCTAGACATTGCCAGTATTTGGATTATTTTTAAATAAGTAACCATTGTTGTCTGTGTTCTGTTCTTTGTAAATGTTCTTTTAAAGTATAACCTTAAAGTTAGTATGAGCCACCACACTGACAACATAAGAAAACAGTATCATGTTTATTATAGTAGATCCAGAAAAAGTCATTAATAAAATTCAATAATCATGCCTGATTTTTGGGGTTTGGGGGGTGGGGGTGTTGGGGAGGGAGGGAGGCGGGCGGGCCACTGCTATTGGTCTTTCATTTATCTATCTTCATCCATCTTTTGTTCCTTTGGACCATGTGGGCCTCCCATTGCAGTGGCCTCTGTTGTCACAGAGCACCGGCTCTGGGCACACACGCTCCAGAGCTCTGACTCGGTAATTGGACACATTGGTCCAGCTGCTCCACAGCACGTGGGATCTTCCCAGGCCAGGGATCAAACCTGCGCCCCTTGCACTGCAAGGTGGTGTCCTTACCCACTGGACCACCAGGGAAGCCCTCATGCCTGATTTTTAAGAACTCTTAGAAAACTAACGAATAGAAGGGACTGTCTTCAATCTGGTTTCTAAAGATAAGAATAATAATAAAATCTACAGCATACATGACACTTGATAACATATTGAAATACTTTTCCTTGAAATTGAGAACAAGACAAGGATGAACCCTTTAGCCACCTCTGTTTCATATTGTACTAGGTATCCCAGCCAATAAAAAAAAGGGGGAAAAAAAACATCAGAAGTGGAAAGAAAGACTGTGCTTACTTTCATATAACATTGTATAAGTAAACAGTGTAAAAGTAACACAGTATTCAAATTAATATGTGAATTTAGCGAAGTCACTAATAAATAAAAGTCATATAAATTATATTTCTATAAGCAAATATAAAATTTTTAAAGTTTTAAGATAGCATTTAGAATTGCATTAAAAAACATAAATACCTAGGGCTAGATCTGGCAAAAATGTGGATGATCTCTATATTGAGCATTACAGCATTCCTAAGAGAAATTAAACACTGACTAAATAAAAGGAGAGATACTCTCTTCAAGGCTTAGAAAATTAAATTGTGAAGGTGTCAGTTTTTCCTCAGATTGATGTGTAAATTCAATGAAATGTCAAACAAAATTTTAAGAGGTATTTTTAATGTTACTTGGTAAGCAGATTCTAAAATCTGTATAGAGATGAAAGAGACCAAGAAGAAGCAGGAGAATCTGGTAGAAGAAAAGAAGCACTTCTATTACAGGATATCATGACAGATATAAAACCATAGGAATTAAGATGGTATGACATTCAGGACTTTTGTGGTGGTGGTTCCTGCAAGGCTCTGTGGTTCCATGGAAGGGGGCATGGGTTTGATCCCTGGTTGAGGAACTAAGGTCCCACATGCCTCATGTTTCCTCCAAAAAAAAAAGATAGTGTGACATTGACACCAACAGAGAAATAGCTAACTGAATAGATTACAATCCAGAAGTAGATGCACATCTTTAACATTATTATTTTATGACAATGGTAATATTGTAATGCAGTAAGGGAAGGATGGCCTGTTGAAAACTTGGTGTTGGGTCTCTTTGCTATCCATATAGAAAACAGATGAACCTTAAATGCAGCCTTGCAAGATACACAAAAATCCATTCCAAACAGGTTGTAAATTGGATATGAAATGATTAAAAAAATAAAGCTTCCAATTCATAACAAAATATGTGAGAATGCTTCATGACCTTGTGGAAGCCAAAGAATTCTTTAAGTTGAGCTCAGAAAGCATTAACTATTTGGATGATATTAAAATTCAGAATGTTCACTAGGTATCCCAGCCAATAAGGGGAAAAAAAACATCAGAAGTGGAAAGAAAGACTGTGCTTACTTTCATATAACATTGTATAAGTAAACAGTGTAAAAGTAACACAGTATTCAAATTAATATGTGAATTTAGCGAAGTCACTAATAAATAAAAGTCATATAAATTATATTTCTATAAGCAAATATAAAATTTTTAAAGTTTTAAGATAGCATTTAGAATTGCATTAAAAAACATAAATACCTAGGGCTAGATCTGGCAAAAATGTGGATGATCTCTATATTGAGCATTACAGCATTCCTAAGAGAAATTAAACACTGACTAAATAAAAGGAGAGATACTCTTTCAAGGCTTAGAAAATTAAATTGTGAAGGTGTCAGTTTTTCCTCAGATTGATGTGTAAATTCAATGAAATGTCAAACAAAATTTTAAGAGGTATTTTTAATGTTACTTGGTAAGCAGATTCTAAAATCTGTATAGAGATGAAAGAGACCAAGAAGAAGCAGGAGAATCTGGTAGAAGAAAAGAAGCACTTCTATTACAGGATATCATGACAGATATAAAACCATAGGAATTAAGATGGTATGACATTCAGGACTTTTGTGGTGGTGGTTCCTGCAAGGCTCTGTGGTTCCATGGAAGGGGGCATGGGTTTGATCCCTGGTTGAGGAACTAAGGTCCCACATGCCTCATGTTTCCTCCAAAAAAAAAAGATAGTGTGACATTGACACCAACAGAGAAATAGCTAACTGAATAGATTACAATCCAGAAGTAGATGCACATCTTTAACATTATTATTTTATGACAATGGTAATATTGTAATGCAGTAAGGGAAGGATGGCCTGTTGAAAACTTGGTGTTGGGTCTCTTTGCTATCCATATAGAAAACAGATGAACCTTAAATGCAGCCTTGCAAGATACACAAAAATCCATTCCAAACAGGTTGTAAATTGGATATGAAATGATTAAAAAAATAAAGCTTCCAATTCATAACAAAATATGTGAGAATGCTTCATGACCTTGTGGAAGCCAAAGAATTCTTTAAGTTGAGCTCAGAAAGCATTAACTATTTGGATGATATTAAAATTCAGAATGTTCATCAAAACTCTATATTGAAAGCAAGCCTTGAAAAAATATTAAGCTATATCTAAGTAGCAAAGAATTGGTATCTAGAATGCACATAATACTATCCCTACAAATCCAAAAGAAAAGGACAGAAAAAAAAAAAAAAAAAACAGAAAAATAGACCACAGACTTGAATAGGCACTTCACAAAGGAGAATGTCCAAATGCCAATAATTACATTAAAAAGGTGCTCAACATAAGTGGCTAGCCAGGACTAAAAATTAAAAGTACCATGTGATACCACTGCACATCCACCAAAGTGGCGAAAGTGAAGATCAGTATCTAATGCTGGTGCAGTGTTAACTAAGATTTTTACAGTACTGACACATGCTGAGGGCTGTGGGAGTGTGGGTGGAGAGAAAGGACATCATTTAGTAGACAGTTGAAGAAACTAGATGGGAGCAGATGAGTCTTGGACCAGAGCAATGGCAATGAATATGAAGACGTATAGATGTATCCATCATTAGTTGTTGTGACTCACTTTTGTCTACTGGGTCCCTTCAATATTCTCCGCTACAGTGCACTATAATATGTAGGGCTCTGTCATATTGAGAGGAGCTTCAGATGGTAAAGGTAGGTCAGGGAAGCTTCTAGTGCTGGGACTGACTGTGAGTGAGACACCAACAACCAAGACATTGCCCTATAGTTAACCAAACCACAAGTCACTACCCTGACAACTTGATCCAAAAAAAAGATAGTGTGACATTGACACCAACAGAGAAATAGCTAACTGAATAGATTACAATCCAGAAGTAGATGCACATCTTTAACATTATTATTTTATGACAATGGTAATATTGTAATGCAGTAAGGGAAGGATGGCCTGTTGAAAACTTGGTGTTGGGTCTCTTTGCTATCCATATAGAAAACAGATGAACCTTAAATGCAGCCTTGCAAGATACACAAAAATCCATTCCAAACAGGTTGTAAATTGGATATGAAATGATTAAAAAAATAAAGCTTCCAATTCATAACAAAATATGTGAGAATGCTTCATGACCTTGTGGAAGCCAAAGAATTCTTTAAGTTGAGCTCAGAAAGCATTAACTATTTGGATGATATTAAAATTCAGAATGTTCATCAAAACTCTATATTGAAAGCAAGCCTTGAAAAAATATTAAGCTATATCTAAGTAGCAAAGAATTGGTATCTAGAATGCACATAATACTATCCCTACAAATCCAAAAGAAAAGGACAGAAAAAAAAAAAAAAAAAACAGAAAAATAGACCACAGACTTGAATAGGCACTTCACAAAGGAGAATGTCCAAATGCCAATAATTACATTAAAAAGGTGCTCAACATAAGTGGCTAGCCAGGACTAAAAATTAAAAGTACCATGTGATACCACTGCACATCCACCAAAGTGGCGAAAGTGAAGATCAGTATCTAATGCTGGTGCAGTGTTAACTAAGATTTTTACAGTACTGACACATGCTGAGGGCTGTGGGAGTGTGGGTGGAGAGAAAGGACATCATTTAGTAGACAGTTGAAGAAACTAGATGGGAGCAGATGAGTCTTGGACCAGAGCAATGGCAATGAATATGAAGACGTATAGATGTATCCATCATTAGTTGTTGTGACTCACTTTTGTCTACTGGGTCCCTTCAATATTCTCCGCTACAGTGCACTATAATATGTAGGGCTCTGTCATATTGAGAGGAGCTTCAGATGGTAAAGGTAGGTCAGGGAAGCTTCTAGTGCTGGGACTGACTGTGAGTGAGACACCAACAACCAAGACATTGCCCTATAGTTAACCAAACCACAAGTCACTACCCTGACAACTTGATCCATACATGAGTGTGAACTCACAAGGGTCAGGCTCAGAGTACTCTTCTATATACCAAGTAATAATAGATTATCTACCAGTTATCATATTCATATCACATTCAGTTTACCCACATCGTGAGTAAATAAGAATGAGACCTATTGGTTAAAGAAATTATCAAAACCTGATTGAGCAGAGCAAGCAGACCAGCTTAGGCTAAAAACATCCTCATCCTCTCAAGATTAAAGGTGACTGGCTGAGACCCTTGATCTGGAGAAAGTATGCACAGTTGGTAAATGACTATTGTAATAAGCCAGCCCTAATGAGTTGTAACCAAAATAAATGGTTTAAAGTAGATTAACTTTCGTCCTGATGGATTAAAAATTAAGAAATAATTTAATCAGAAAACAAATTGCACTTTGACCTGGACAAGGTAAATAAGATTATAAACCAAAAATTCACTTTTATGGAAAAAAAGCATTCTTCAAAATGCAAAGTATGGCTAGTGCACAAGAAGCCCTAACTAACTAGTAATGCTACTTCAGGACAATACTTTAAAAATAAGAAAAGGAAAAAAAGATTCTTGAAGTTCCTTAACATAGACAACTCTCATTTAAGCACCAAATCAGTTCTTTCTTTGGCTAAACTCTAATAAAAGGAACTCATGAGTGGAACACCAACTTCAAAGCGCCAGTGCTACTGGCTATGGTTCCCAAGTGATGCCCGAGGCTCATCCACAGAACTTAAGACTCAGAGACACAGTTTGACATCCACTGGCTAAAGTAGTCTTTGTACTTTCCTGTTAGCATGATTTTGAAGCCTCAGAAATAAGATGGAAGTGGAGCTTTTGAGAAGAGCAGTAAAACCACGTGACCCCTACTTTCTCGTGGAGGAATAGCGTGAACTGGATGGCAATGAATATGAAGACGTATAGATGTATCCATCATTAGTTGTTGTGACTCACTTTTGTCTACTGGGTCCCTTCAATATTCTCCGCTACAGTGCACTATAATATGTAGGGCTCTGTCATATTGAGAGGAGCTTCAGATGGTAAAGGTAGGTCAGGGAAGCTTCTAGTGCTGGGACTGACTGTGAGTGAGACACCAACAACCAAGACATTGCCCTATAGTTAACCAAACCACAAGTCACTACCCTGACAACTTGATCCATACATGAGTGTGAACTCACAAGGGTCAGGCTCAGAGTACTCTTCTATATACCAAGTAATAATAGATTATCTACCAGTTATCATATTCATATCACATTCAGTTTACCCACATCGTGAGTAAATAAGAATGAGACCTATTGGTTAAAGAAATTATCAAAACCTGATTGAGCAGAGCAAGCAGACCAGCTTAGGCTAAAAACATCCTCATCCTCTCAAGATTAAAGGTGACTGGCTGAGACCCTTGATCTGGAGAAAGTATGCACAGTTGGTAAATGACTATTGTAATAAGCCAGCCCTAATGAGTTGTAACCAAAATAAATGGTTTAAAGTAGATTAACTTTCGTCCTGATGGATTAAAAATTAAGAAATAATTTAATCAGAAAACAAATTGCACTTTGACCTGGACAAGGTAAATAAGATTATAAACCAAAAATTCACTTTTATGGAAAAAAAGCATTCTTCAAAATGCAAAGTATGGCTAGTGCACAAGAAGCCCTAACTAACTAGTAATGCTACTTCAGGACAATACTTTAAAAATAAGAAAAGGAAAAAAAGATTCTTGAAGTTCCTTAACATAGACAACTCTCATTTAAGCACCAAATCAGTTCTTTCTTTGGCTAAACTCTAATAAAAGGAACTCATGAGTGGAACACCAACTTCAAAGCGCCAGTGCTACTGGCTATGGTTCCCAAGTGATGCCCGAGGCTCATCCACAGAACTTAAGACTCAGAGACACAGTTTGACATCCACTGGCTAAAGTAGTCTTTGTACTTTCCTGTTAGCATGATTTTGAAGCCTCAGAAATAAGATGGAAGTGGAGATTTTGAGAAGAGCAGTAAAACCACGTGACCCCTACTTTCTCGTGGAGGAATAGCGTGAACTGGATGAGGAGTTGGCTTAGGACACCCATCCATGTGACAAGTGGTGTGCTGGAGCCAACACACATGGGCTTCCAGGAGTCACCAGGCAGATCTCTTCCGAACTCCGCATTTAGTGACATCAGCCATAGTGTGCGAATTTACACCAAGTAAACACTACAGGTCAGAGCTGGAATTAGGTAGCCTCTTTCACTGACTGAAATTTATGGAAGCTGAAGACCAGCACCAGCAGCAACATCCTATTGTGGCTGATATGAAAAATCAAAGTTAGGGCTTGAGTCAGGCAGAACCTATCTAAGTGGATTTCTGAACATTCAAACTTGAGAATGATAGAAACCAACCACGGATGAGCCAAAAGAGAAGGGTTTAGGAACCAGGAGAGACAAAGATCAGGAAGGAAGGCAGGTGGGAGAAAACCCAAGGAATTTCAGAGGTGATATGCATCATCCTTGGCTTATCTGTGCAAACTGGTCACATTTAAAGAATGAAAAAGAAATAGCCGATAGGGACCAAGTCATATTAATAGAAATGGCCAAATCTTGAGGACTCTCTTTCCTTACTCAGCAGAAATTCCATTTAAGTAAGGCCTATTTCTGAGTGTGATTCTTTCATTCTGAGGCCTCTACCAGTAGGTTCCCATCCTTTTTCTCCATCAGGCTTGTCTGGTGGAAAGTAATAGTTGTGCCCAGTGACACTGGACAATAAAAAACTTTTATGGAAAAAGCATTCTTCAAAATGCAAAGTATGGCTAGTGCACAAGAAGCCCTAACTAACTAGTAATGCTACTTCAGGACAATACTTTAAAATAAGAAAAGGAAAAAGATTCTTGAAGTTCCTTAACATAGACAACTCTCATTTAAGCACCAAATCAGTTCTTTCTTTGGCTAAACTCTAATAAAAGGAACTCATGAGTGGAACACCAACTTCAAAGCGCCAGTGCTACTGGCTATGGTTCCCAAGTGATGCCCGAGGCTCATCCACAGAACTTAAGACTCAGAGACACAGTTTGACATCCACTGGCTAAAGTAGTCTTTGTACTTTCCTGTTAGCATGATTTTGAAGCCTCAGAAATAAGATGGAAGTGGAGATTTTGAGAAGAGCAGTAAAACCACGTGACCCCTACTTTCTCGTGGAGGAATAGCGTGAACTGGATGAGGAGTTGGCTTAGGACACCCATCCATGTGACAAGTGGTGTGCTGGAGCCAACACACATGGGCTTCCAGGAGTCACCAGGCAGATCTCTTCCGAACTCCGCATTTAGTGACATCAGCCATAGTGTGCGAATTTACACCAAGTAAACACTACAGGTCAGAGCTGGAATTAGGTAGCCTCTTTCACTGACTGAAATTTATGGAAGCTGAAGACCAGCACCAGCAGCAACATCCTATTGTGGCTGATATGAAAAATCAAAGTTAGGGCTTGAGTCAGGCAGAACCTATCTAAGTGGATTTCTGAACATTCAAACTTGAGAATGATAGAAACCAACCACGGATGAGCCAAAAGAGAAGGGTTTAGGAACCAGGAGAGACAAAGATCAGGAAGGAAGGCAGGTGGGAGAAAACCCAAGGAATTTCAGAGGTGATATGCATCATCCTTGGCTTATCTGTGCAAACTGGTCACATTTAAAGAATGAAAAAGAAATAGCCGATAGGGACCAAGTCATATTAATAGAAATGGCCAAATCTTGAGGACTCTCTTTCCTTACTCAGCAGAAATTCCATTTAAGTAAGGCCTATTTCTGAGTGTGATTCTTTCATTCTGAGGCCTCTACCAGTAGGTTCCCATCCTTTTTCTCCATCAGGCTTGTCTGGTGGAAAGTAATAGTTGTGCCCAGTGAAAAATCTCAGCTTCTATCAGGTTTTAATTTATTTAGCTTTCTCAGCTTTTTTCAGTGCCTTGTATAATTAGCCTAGAATAAAGTTAATAAATAGGAACAAAAGCCAGTATGAACAACAGCATTTTAAGTTTAAAATATCAGGAGAAAAAATATGAGGGAAAAATCAATGGAATTCTTGGCATTTTATCAATGACTTTAATTTGAAATTTTGTAATGACTGAATTACTGTGTTTAGGCCATTGATTTCATGTATTACAAAATTATTATTATATTAATACTATGATTAATTAGCTAGTCTCACATTTTCTGAGATTTTATTTATTTCTGTGAAAAGCTTATGATTAACATTTAGGCTGTATCCAACTTTGGCTAAAAGAACATTTCTTTTAAGGGAGGCATTTAATGAGTATGGATATAACTTAATATATTTGTGAGAGAGACATGTGGAAGATACAGGAGTAAGTCACTGGACTGGTTGAAAGGGGTAATTATGCAGCCCACACATAACATGGAACAGTGAATGGAAGATCCATAATGATGGAATTAGCAATGAGGTTTCAAAACCAGCTAAAAGAAGCAAGAAAATATTTGAGAAACAGGTATGCCTGCCAAACCACACATTACAGGTAGAGAGATGGGTAGATAGACAGTCTGCTTAGTGAGTTGCCTCAATTCAGTGATGCAGATACCATAATAATTTGTTAATTTCTTCTAACCTCTGCATTCAGACACGTTCACCTATCCCCTAAAGATGTCTTGGACACATCCTTTAGCTTTCTGATCACTTTTTTTTTAGTTGTAAGTAATCCCTTTGATACCTAGTTTCACGCTCAGTTTAAAGTTTAAATCTCTTTTCCTGCCATCCATCACAGACCATGATTCTGATTTGAGGATCTGAGAGTGAAAAGGATACATACTCTATGCCTTTTTTCCCTTCCCTCCATTCCAGTACCTTCAAGAGAAATGAAATCATGGTACATGTCTGGGAATCCCCTCACCTTTTCTTACAAGAATAATGGCTCCATTATTGGGAACTAGGGTTGGGAAAGAGGGAGGTGGAGATTTTTTCAATTTATGATGTCGGATGGTAGAGATAAGAGGAGGGATCTGACCATCTCTTTAGGTATGGTCTCTTAGTGACCTAACATTTCCTATTAGCACAGAAATACCAAAGCTAAGGTCACATAGCATCCTCCATACCCTTTCAAATATTTTTGTTACCTTTTTTTTCAGTTGAGAACACTTAAGTTTTATTCTCTTAGAAATTTTCAAATATACAGAAGTGTTGTTAACTATAATCATCATACTCCCCATTAGATTCTGAGATTTAGTCAAAACTGAAAATTTTTACCCTACCAGCCTCTCCCAGCCTCCCCTATCTTTCTCAGACCCTGGCAACTACCATTCATCTCTCTATGAATACAACTCTTTTGTGTTTTTCGTTCCACATATATCATGCAACTATTTGTCTTTGACTCATTTCCCTTAGTATAATGCCCTCTAGGTTCATCCATGTTGTTGTAAATGTCAGGATGTCCTTCTGTTTTACGGCCATATAATATTCTACTTTATATATATATATACATGCATACATACATACATACACACATACAGACACACACACACACACACATGTATATATCATCTCCATTATCCATTTGTCAATGGACACTTAGGTTGTTTCCATACCTTGGTTATCATGAATAATGCTTCAGTGAAAATGGTAATTCAGGTATCTCTTTGAGTCACTGATTTTCTTTTGGATATATGCCCAGAAATGGGTTTGTTGGTTCATATGACAATTCCACTTGTAGTTTCTTAAGGAAACTATATACTGTTTTCCACAGTGGTTGAACCATTTATACACTCACCAACAATGTACAAGGATTACATTATCTCCACATCTTTACCAACATTTGTTATTGCTTATCTTTTTAATTAATAGCAGACATCATAGCAGATATGAGGTGATACCTACTTGTGTCTTTGCATTTCGTTGATGATTAGTGATGATTAGAACCTTTTCATGTTCCTGTTGGTCATTTGTATGCCTCTGGGAAAATGTCTATACAGACCCTTTGGTCATTGTTTAAGTTGGGTGGATTTTTGTTATTGAGGTATATGAATTCCTTATATATTTTGTATATTAACCCAAAGGAAGAAGTAAAACTATCTCTGTTCACATATGGCATGCTATATATAGGAAACCACCAAAAAAACCTATATCTATATTTCTGTTTTAGTGTCAGTACCATACTGTCTTGACTACTGTCTTGACTACTGTAGCTTTGTAGTATAGTTTGAATTTAGGGAGTCTGATTCCTTCAGCTCCAATTTTCTTTCTCAAGATTACTTTGGCTCTTCATATTCTTTTATGTCTACATACAGATTTTAAGATTTTTTGTTCTAGATCTGAAAAATCTGCTGTTGGTAAGCTGATAGGGATTGCATTGAATCTGTAGATTAACTTGAATAGTAAAGTCATTCTGGCAATATTGATTCATATTGCCAGTCCAAGAACATAGTATATCTTTCCCTCTGTTTCTGTCATCTTTGATTTCTTTCATTACAGTCTGATAGGACAAGTCTTTTGTCTCCTTAAGTAGGTCTGCTCCTAGATTTTTTTTCATATAATGGTAAATAGGATTGTTTCCTTAATTTCTCATTCTGATCTTCCATTGTTAGTATATAGAAATGCTGCAGATTTCTATGTATTAATTTTGTATTCTACAACTTTACCAGATTGATTGATTAACTTAAGTAGTTTTCTGGTAACATATTTAGGACTTTCTATGTATAATATCATGTCATCTGCAAATAGTGACAGTTTCACTTCTTCATTCCAATTTGGATTCCGTTTCTTTTTCTTCTCTGATTGCTGTGATTAGGACTTCCAAGATTATGTTGAATAAAATGACAATAATGGATATCTTTGTCTTCTTACTGATCTTAGAGTAAAGTTTAGCTTTTACTTTTTGGTTTCATGCTCCACATCTTTACCAACATTTGTTATTGCTTATCTTTTTAATTAATAGCAGACATCATAGCAGATATGAGGTGATACCTACTTGTGTCTTTGCATTTCGTTGATGATTAGTGATGATTAGAACCTTTTCATGTTCCTGTTGGTCATTTGTATGCCTCTGGGAAAATGTCTATACAGACCCTTTGGTCATTGTTTAAGTTGGGTGGATTTTTGTTATTGAGGTATATGAATTCCTTATATATTTTGTATATTAACCCAAAGGAAGAAGTAAAACTATCTCTGTTCACATATGGCATGCTATATATAGGAAACCACCAAAAAAACCTATATCTATATTTCTGTTTTAGTGTCAGTACCATACTGTCTTGACTACTGTCTTGACTACTGTAGCTTTGTAGTATAGTTTGAATTTAGGGAGTCTGATTCCTTCAGCTCCAATTTTCTTTCTCAAGATTACTTTGGCTCTTCATATTCTTTTATGTCTACATACAGATTTTAAGATTTTTTGTTCTAGATCTGAAAAATCTGCTGTTGGTAAGCTGATAGGGATTGCATTGAATCTGTAGATTAACTTGAATAGTAAAGTCATTCTGGCAATATTGATTCATATTGCCAGTCCAAGAACATAGTATATCTTTCCCTCTGTTTCTGTCATCTTTGATTTCTTTCATTACAGTCTGATAGGACAAGTCTTTTGTCTCCTTAAGTAGGTCTGCTCCTAGATTTTTTTTTTCATATAATGGTAAATAGGATTGTTTCCTTAATTTCTCATTCTGATCTTCCATTGTTAGTATATAGAAATGCTGCAGATTTCTATGTATTAATTTTGTATTCTACAACTTTACCAGATTGATTGATTAACTTAAGTAGTTTTCTGGTAACATATTTAGGACTTTCTATGTATAATATCATGTCATCTGCAAATAGTGACAGTTTCACTTCTTCATTCCAATTTGGATTCCGTTTCTTTTTCTTCTCTGATTGCTGTGATTAGGACTTCCAAGATTATGTTGAATAAAAATGACAATAATGGATATCTTTGTCTTCTTACTGATCTTAGAGTAAATGCTTTCAGCTTTTACTGTGGAGTATGGGGTTAGTTGTGGGTTTATTACATATGGTCTTTATTATGTTGATATATATTCCCTCTATGCCCACTTGCTGTAAATTTTATCATAAATGATATTGAATTTTGTCAAAAACATCTTTCAAATGATCATATGGTTTTTATTTTTCAATTAGTTAATGTGGTGCATCACAGTGATTGATTTGAAGGTACTGAAAGAAAAATTGTATCCCTGAGATAAATCCCACTTGAAGATGGTGTATGATCCTTTTAATGTATTGTTGGATTCAGTTTTTTAGCATTTTCTTGAGGATTTTTCTGTCTATTTTCATCAGTGATATTGTCCTGCAATTTTCTTTTTTGTGTGTGGTTTCTTTGTCTGGCTTTGGTATCAGGGTGATGGTGGACTCACAGAATGAGTTTGGGAGTTTTCCTTCCTCTGCAATTTTTAGGATAATTTCAAAAAGATAGGTGTTAACTCTTCTCTAAATGATTGATAAAGTTTGCCTGTGAGGTCATCTGGTTTTATACTTTTGTTTGTTGGAAGTTTTTTAAAACACTGTTTTAATTTCAGTACTTTTTGGTCTGTGCATACTTTTCTATTTCTATTAGAATCTAATACTCACATTCTCTGCCAGAACAGTAACTAGGGTGGGTTGGACACAGAAGGGGCAGTCTAGCAGTCATAGAGAGTGTATTTTAGATAACCCACAATCATGTATTATATTCCACGTTTGCAGCATCAACGTGTAATTTGGAGTGCAACTACCTCCAGGAATAATCAGTCACTCATTCCTTCTTACATCAGTGTGCATTTCCATAATTAAATTACACATTTCTGTGTGCATCCTTATTAACTATAGGATAATAAATAACATGATATGAACCATAATGGAGATATGGAAGCAGGAGAAAGGACAGGGGTCTCTGTTGATGGTTTCCAAAGTCAGAAAAGGCTTCACAGAAGAAATCTTTTTTGAATGGGTTTTTAAAGGATAAATAGGCATGACAAGGAACACTTCTTCATTCCAATTTGGATTCCGTTTCTTTTCTTCTCTGATTGCTGTGATTAGGACTTCCAAGATTATGTTGAATAAAATGACAATAATGGATATCTTTGTCTTCTTACTGATCTTAGAGTAAATGCTTTCAGCTTTTACTGTGGAGTATGGGGTTAGTTGTGGGTTTATTACATATGGTCTTTATTATGTTGATATATATTCCCTCTATGCCCACTTGCTGTAAATTTTATCATAAATGATATTGAATTTTGTCAAAAACATCTTTCAAATGATCATATGGTTTTTATTTTTCAATTAGTTAATGTGGTGCATCACAGTGATTGATTTGAAGGTACTGAAAGAAAAATTGTATCCCTGAGATAAATCCCACTTGAAGATGGTGTATGATCCTTTTAATGTATTGTTGGATTCAGTTTTTTAGCATTTTCTTGAGGATTTTTCTGTCTATTTTCATCAGTGATATTGTCCTGCAATTTTCTTTTTTGTGTGTGGTTTCTTTGTCTGGCTTTGGTATCAGGGTGATGGTGGACTCACAGAATGAGTTTGGGAGTTTTCCTTCCTCTGCAATTTTTAGGATAATTTCAAAAAGATAGGTGTTAACTCTTCTCTAAATGATTGATAAAGTTTGCCTGTGAGGTCATCTGGTTTTATACTTTTGTTTGTTGGAAGTTTTTAAATCACTGTTTTAATTTCAGTACTTTTTGGTCTGTGCATACTTTTCTATTTCTATTAGAATCTAATACTCACATTCTCTGCCAGAACAGTAACTAGGGTGGGTTGGACACAGAAGGGGCAGTCTAGCAGTCATAGAGAGTGTATTTTAGATAACCCACAATCATGTATTATATTCCACGTTTGCAGCATCAACGTGTAATTTGGAGTGCAACTACCTCCAGGAATAATCAGTCACTCATTCCTTCTTACATCAGTGTGCATTTCCATAATTAAATTACACATTTCTGTGTGCATCCTTATTAACTATAGGATAATAAATAACATGATATGAACCATAATGGAGATATGGAAGCAGGAGAAAGGACAGGGGTCTCTGTTGATGGTTTCCAAAGTCAGAAAAGGCTTCACAGAAGAAATCTTTTTTGAATGGGTTTTTAAAGGATAAATAGGAGTTTGGCATGACAAGGAAGCTGGGGGAAAATGCTTCTAGGAAAATAGTAAGTCTGTGAATATGTGCGAAAGAAAATAAGGTAGTCAGGGAATGAGTATAATTAATGAAGGTAAAAAGATTGGCAGAAACCAGATGTATCATTAGAAAATTTGGATTTTGCTCTGTGAGTGAGAAAAACTCAGGGGAAGTTACTCTGCAAGAGAATGCAAGGATCAAATCTGTGTTTCAGAGCCATAGCCTTACTAGCCACTATAAAAGAGAAGCTGAAGAGTGAGAGACTAGTTAGGAGGTTCTTCATGGGCAGACAAGGGCCATTAGCAGCAGAAGTGGGGAGGAGGGAACAGACTTTAGAGAGTTTAGACTCAATGACTGATTGGATATCAGCTCCTGAAGGTACAAAAAACACACAGGGTTTACCAAGACATGCAGTTGAGGAACAGTACAATGAAGATGACAATTTGCCAGCAAAATCTGTGCAGACAGTGCTCTTCATTGTTAGGAGCACTATTAAGTAGACACAGAAAAGTTGATTAAATTTCTTAGGATCACACAACAAAATTCAGTCTTCCTGGTTTCTAATCATTTCATCTAATCCCATAACATTTTTATAAGTTTTTAAGAGAATCATCTTCAGAAGCAAAAGACTTAAAGATGTAAATGTGGATAAAGATATGGATATAGATGCATACATAGATACATGTATGTAGTATACACACACATACACTTTGGTGTTCGATCTATTTTATTTGCAATATATGAGCACATAACACTACATATTTGCAAGCACATGCTTGCAGATTTTGCTTCCCACTCTTCCAAGTAAATTTTGGCCCAACTTTGCAATAGCAGGGACTACAAATAAAGTTAATAATATTCTGTTCTGTGACTAAGTTTTCTAATCTTGATATGGAGATGGTGAAACCCAGTCAAGATCCATTTCACGTATTCTTATGCATAAGAAGAAACATAAACATTTCATGATCACAAATTTATAACAGCAGCCTTTATGATTCAAAGCAATTAGATTCCCTGCAAATACAAGTCTCACTGCCCAGCAGGATTCTGGCACATCTTTCCTGGGATAGAGTCAAGCTGCACACTGCTTGGAGGCAGGTCTCCTATACCCATAGTCCAAGAACCTCACCTCTTAATGTGAAATTCTGTTGTAATGAGAGAGAAACACACTGCTCTTGATTCAATGATTACTCTGCTTGCAAACCAATATGTACAAGCTGGATTTAGAAAAGGCAGAGGAACCAGAGAATTGCCAACATCCGTTGGGTCATAATAAAAGCTAGAGAATTCCAAAAAAAATCTGCTTCATTGACTATGCTAAAGCCCTTGATGGTGTGAATCACAACAAACTGTGGAAAAATCTTAAAGAGTTGAGAGCAGCAAACCACCTTACCTACCTCCTGCAGAACCTATATACAGATCAAGAAGCAACAGTTAGGGCTTCCCTGGTGATCCAGTGGTAAAGATACTGCCTTGTAGTGCAAGGGGAGCCGGTTCAATCCCTTGCCTGGAAGATCCCATGTACCACAGAGCAGCTAGACGGATGTGTCCAACTACCAAGCCAGAGCTCTGGAGCACATGTGCCCAGAGCCAGTGCTCTGGACAAGAGAGGCCGCTGCAATGGGAGGCACACACAGGCCAAAGAACAAAGATATGAAAGATCAATAGAAGTGGCCAAAAAAAGAGAAAGAAGCAACAGTTAGAACCAGACATGGAACAATGGACTGATTCCAAATTGGGAAAGGAGTATGGCAAGACTGTATATTGTCACCCTGCTTACTTAACTAACATGCGGAGTACATCATGTGAAATGCCAGACTGGATGAAGTACAAGCTGTGATCAAGATTGCCAGGAGAAATATCAATAACTTCAGATAAGCAGATGACACCACCCTTAAGGCACAAAGTGAAGAGGATTAAAGAGTCTCCCGATGAAAGTGAAAGAGGAGAGTGAAAAAGCTGGCCTAAAACTCAACATTCAAAAGCCAAAGATCATTCCTTCTGGTCCCATCACTTCATGGTAAATAGATGGGCAGTGGAAACAGTGACAGATCCAAATCATGTTGAAAATGTTTCTGAAATTTCCCACAACTATTTCTTCCTTTTGGATTATAGTATCCCTCTCACACTGATGTCCTTATTGTCTGGGCTTCATCAAGGCAGTAATGGGTCCCATTTGTTACTCAACTACAATTAGTTCTTTCTACCTGTGGCACCATCTTCTATTTCTACAAAAGACCAACAATTGTCCTGGATGATCAGTGTCCACGTGTATGACCTATCAGACATCTTAATTTCCTCAGCCTCCTCAATCTCATTGACCTTTATTTCCATACGTCACCAGTCATCCATTCCAGTGCTTATTCCTAGATCATGTGAAAACATCATAAGGTCTCCAGGTCTCTCTTTACAATCTAATATCCTTCTATACCCAACCCCTGTATCCGTCACTCTGTACCTTCATTGCTTTGGGACATTCGACCACTCAGCTCCTCTCTTTCAGCTGTTAATCCTCTCACATGCCATCAGTCTTGGAAATCCAACCCTGGAAACATGTGGTCTCTTCTCTCCCCCATGCCATAGTTCTCACCAACATTTAGCCAGTCCACATATGAGATGTCTTTTCCTCCTTGCCTTCCAGGATTCTTCCTCACTTCTCACTTGTCTCATCTGATCTTCTGCCTCCTGGTCTGACCATCTGTGAAACAAAGTAGTAAATTTGAAAGAAGTCCAAAAATTAGAGAGTCACAAGGAGAAGAAGATGTTAGAGGATAGGGCAGGTAGAGGCTGAATAGAGAGAGAAGGATGCAGTTTAATCTAACAAAATGTGGACCTTCTTTTCCAAGTCTGCAGTGGAAGAAACTGAAGTTCATTGAAGTCATGCATAAGAAGGTCAAGACCTTAGATGTGCAGATCTAGGGAAAAAAACAAGTCCACTTCATTCCACAAGTTCTTCAAGGGCTCAAAGTAAGAACTAGGTCAGCAACCAGACAAAATTCATCACCTTGGGTACAAACAGAGTGCTCAGGAATAGACAGTCTTTTATGTTTTTAGAGCTGTTTGCTGTTTCTTAAAAGAAGCTGACCTGGGGCTTCTCTGGTGGCCCAGTGGGTAGAGAGTCCGCCTTTTAGTAAAAGTTCAATCCCTGGGCTGGAAAGATCCCACGTGCCGCAGAGCGGCTGGGTTGGTGTATCCAACTGCAAGCCAGTGCTCTGGAGTGCATATGCCCAGAGCTGGTGCTCTACAATGAGAGAGGCCACTGCAATGGGAGGCCCACACGGGCCAAAGAATAAAGATGGTTGAAAATAAATGATGACTTAGAGGCAAAAAAAAATAATTAATTTAAAAAAAAGAAGAAACTGGCCTGTATAGTTCTGTAATAAATCATATGAGAAAAAAATCTGAAAAAAATGGATATATATGTATGTGTTTATATATACATACATACATACAGGTATAACCGATTCACTTTTCTGGACACCTGAAACTAACACAACATTGTAAGTCAACTATACTCCAATAACGATTTACAATAAAGACCTAACTTAGCTGGGGGGTTAGCACAAACTCCAGTAACCGTGGCATGGAAGCAAGGGCCTGGTGGGGAATGGTTGATGCCATTGATGAAGGGGTGAATATGTGAAGAGAGGCTGAGAAGGAAGGCTTTGTGGAGGGAGGAAAGAACTCAGGATTTGCTGCCAAGTCTCAGAGTACGTCTTGGTAAGCTGACTTCCATATCCCATGTAGGCTACTAGAGCCAGAAATACTCTTGTTTTAATAAAAGTGATTACAATTTTCATTATAAAAATAACTCATGCTCATCAGAGAAAATGGTGGGGGTACATATCTTACCTGGTAAAGCAACTGCTATTAAAATTTGTTGTGATTCTTTCCAGTCTTTTCTCTATTCATTTCAATCACATTATTGTGATCATGAGTTATATATTTCCTGCTCTTACCATTGGAAAACAAATATTTTCTATTTTACTGTCATTTAATGTGTTACGATTGTAATTGCATATTTAGGTATAATCATAATATAAATTTGGACTTCCTTGGTGGCTCAGACCATAAAAAATCTGCCTGAGATGCTGGTGACCTGGGCCCAATGCCTGGTTTGGGAAGATCCCCTGGAGAAGAGAACGGCTATCAATTCTAGTATTCTTACCTGGAGAATTCCATGGCTCATTCATGGAGTCACAAAGAGTCGGACATGACTGAGCCCAGTGGGTAGAGAGTCCGCCTTTTAGTAAAAGTTCAATCCCTGGGCTGGAAAGATCCCACGTGCCGCAGAGCGGCTGGGTTGGTGTATCCAACTGCAAGCCAGTGCTCTGGAGTGCATATGCCCAGAGCTGGTGCTCTACAATGAGAGAGGCCACTGCAATGGGAGGCCCACACGGGCCAAAGAATAAAGATGGTTGAAAATAAATGATGACTTAGAGGCAAAAAAAAATAATTAATTTAAAAAAAAGAAGAAACTGGCCTGTATAGTTCTGTAATAAATCATATGAGAAAAAAATCTGAAAAAAATGGATATATATGTATGTGTTTATATATACATACATACATACAGGTATAAGCGATTCACTTTTTCTGGACACCTGAAACTAACACAACATTGTAAGTCAACTATACTCCAATAACGATTTACAATAAAGACCTAACTTAGCTGGGGGGTTAGCACAAACTCCAGTAACCGTGGCATGGAAGCAAGGGCCTGGTGGGGAATGGTTGATGCCATTGATGAAGGGGTGAATATGTGAAGAGAGGCTGAGAAGGAAGGCTTTGTGGAGGGAGGAAAGAACTCAGGATTTGCTGCCAAGTCTCAGAGTACGTCTTGGTAAGCTGACTTCCATATCCCATGTAGGCTACTAGAGCCAGAAATACTCTTGTTTTAATAAAAGTGATTACAATTTTCATTATAAAAATAACTCATGCTCATCAGAGAAAATGGTGGGGGTACATATCTTACCTGGTAAAGCAACTGCTATTAAAATTTGTTGTGATTCTTTCCAGTCTTTTCTCTATTCATTTCAATCACATTATTGTGATCATGAGTTATATATTTCCTGCTCTTACCATTGGAAAACAAATATTTTCTATTTTACTGTCATTTAATGTGTTACGATTGTAATTGCATATTTAGGTATAATCATAATATAAATTTGGACTTCCTTGGTGGCTCAGACCATAAAAAATCTGCCTGAGATGCTGGTGACCTGGGCCCAATGCCTGGTTTGGGAAGATCCCCTGGAGAAGAGAACGGCTATCAATTCTAGTATTCTTACCTGGAGAATTCCATGGCTCATTCATGGAGTCACAAAGAGTCGGACATGACTGAGCAACTTTCACTATAATATAAATTGTTGTAGTTTATAAAATTATAAACTATTCTATCATCTACACCTACTGCAGTGCGCCGAACAGTCTATGTTTGAGTGTTTAGGTTAGAAGACCTTTATAATAATACTTCAGAATGGAATTACTGGGCAGAAGCTATGAAATTTGGGGGGCCTGAGATAATTAGGGGGCCTGGATACTCATGCAGACAGGCCTTCTTGGAGGAGAATCCAATTCCTGAGTTCAATCCTCAAGCTAAGCATGTCTGTAAATTCAGTTTTATCAGTGCCAGAAATAATTGATTCTTAGGAATTATATAGATATTTTATTTTTGATATTCTTTTAGTTAATTTTTAAAAATTTTATTGGCGTATAATTGATTTACAGTGTTATGTTTCAAATATACAACAAAGTTGTTTAGTTATACATATAAATGTATTCATTCTTTTTTAGATTCTTTTCTCATATTGAGCAGAGTTCCCACAGGCCCTTGTTGGTTATCTGCCTTTTGGGGGGGTGAGGGGTGTGGGTAGAGGCCACGCTGCATGAATCCAGGCCCCACAGCAGTGAAAGCACCAAGTCCTATCCATTAGACCATCAGGGAATTCCCTGGTTATCTGTCATATATATAGTGGTGTGCATATGTTTATCCTAAGCTTCTGATTCATCCTTCCCTCCATCCCACATTTCCCCTTGGTGGCCATAGTTTGTTTTTGATATCTGTGAGTCTGTTTCTGTTTTATAAATAAGTTTATTTGTATCATTTTTAAAAAATTAGATTCCACATATGAGTGATAGCATATGAATAATATAGATGTTAACTAAAACTAATTTGTAATGGAAATTAGAGATACCACATGGTAGGCCTGGAAGTCATCACTCCCAAATATTTTTGTTCTGGATCTCCCAGACATGTGGTAGGATCACACTTTCTATTCCCTGTGGAAGGCTGGGGGTGTGTCTAGTTGTGATGAATATCTGGGTTTGAAAGTGAACACTTATCTGCAGGAGAAAGACCCTCCAGAGTTCTCTTTCCCTCTGTCACCGTGGCTGGCAGTATTTGAGAGCATGTGGGCTCCATCAGCCTGGCCCTAAGTGACTAATGAGCAGTGTCCTCCGCCAGCCACAGGGTCAACGTGAGCAAAGAACAAAACGTTGCTGCTGTAAGTCACTGAGACTTGGAATGGGCATGCCTCAGCCCATCCTGACTGATACAGGGATGATATTAACATTGGCATACCTGATTTACCAATATTTAATCTTAGAAATTAGAACTAAAGTTTAAAAAAAAAAAAAAGATAATTGTTAGGAATTAATCAGAATGAAAAAGAATAATGACGTATTTCAGCTGTTTCACATCCCTTGCCTAAGGATATTGTAATGTGTAATCAAGACCCTAGATTAGATAGGGTCTAAGGGGGACAGGGAAAACATTTACCTCTTTCTCCTTTTCTACACTTGCTGGCCGCAGTCTTGATGATCACAGTCTTCCTTCAGTTGTTTAGTTATACATATAAATGTATTCATTCTTTTTTAGATTCTTTTCTCATATTGAGCAGAGTTCCCACAGGCCCTTGTTGGTTATCTGCCTTTTGGGGGGGTGAGGGGTGTGGGTAGAGGCCACGCTGCATGAATCCAGGCCCCACAGCAGTGAAAGCACCAAGTCCTATCCATTAGACCATCAGGGAATTCCCTGGTTATCTGTCATATATATAGTGGTGTGCATATGTTTATCCTAAGCTTCTGATTCATCCTTCCCTCCATCCCACATTTCCCCTTGGTGGCCATAGTTTGTTTTTGATATCTGTGAGTCTGTTTCTGTTTTATAAATAAGTTTATTTGTATCATTTTTAAAAAATTAGATTCCACATATGAGTGATAGCATATGAATAATATAGATGTTAACTAAAACTAATTTGTAATGGAAATTAGAGATACCACATGGTAGGCCTGGAAGTCATCACTCCCAAATATTTTTGTTCTGGATCTCCCAGACATGTGGTAGGATCACACTTTCTATTCCCTGTGGAAGGCTGGGGGTGTGTCTAGTTGTGATGAATATCTGGGTTTGAAAGTGAACACTTATCTGCAGGAGAAAGACCCTCCAGAGTTCTCTTTCCCTCTGTCACCGTGGCTGGCAGTATTTGAGAGCATGTGGGCTCCATCAGCCTGGCCCTAAGTGACTAATGAGCAGTGTCCTCCGCCAGCCACAGGGTCAACGTGAGCAAAGAACAAAACGTTGCTGCTGTAAGTCACTGAGACTTGGAATGGGCATGCCTCAGCCCATCCTGACTGATACAGGGATGATATTAACATTGGCATACCTGATTTACCAATATTTAATCTTAGAAATTAGAACTAAAGTTTAAAAAAAAAAAAAAGATAATTGTTAGGAATTAATCAGAATGAAAAAGAATAATGACGTATTTCAGCTGTTTCACATCCCTTGCCTAAGGATATTGTAATGTGTAATCAAGACCCTAGATTAGATAGGGTCTAAGGGGGACAGGGAAAACATTTACCTCTTTCTCCTTTTCTACACTTGCTGGCCGCAGTCTTGATGATCACAGTCTTCCTTCAGTTGTTGTTGCTGCCTTTGTTTTAAAAGTTCTACAGTATGCTGAATAAAAAATGAACAGTGCATAATAGAATGAAAAAGATCTGCTTTCTCCCCCTCCCCCACCCACAGGAGCCCACACAGCCTCCAGGCATTGCTGCAGTTCAGAGTACAAATGAGATCTCACTCTTCACAGCTTTCTACCATCTTGCCTTCTTTCACTTAATTTGTCACGTATCATTTCATGTCAGAACATATTTGCCCGTTTCTTTTTAATTCCACCAGAGTTCTGTGTTTCAAAGATTTACCATCCTTCACTTAGCTGGCTTCCTATTGCTAGACATTTTTTATATGTTTTTCCAGCCTTCTCTGACAGTTTATAATTCTCATTGAACATCCTTATACAAAACACATTTTGAACACTCATGCAAGTTAATCCAGAGGGAAAAGTCCTAGAAATGTAATTCTGACTTCAAGGGAATTTGTAATCTAAATGCCAATAAATACTAGCAGTTTCCTTCCCGAGGACTGAGTCAGTATACGCTTTCTATCAATACAGAGTGAAAGTTCTCATCTCTTCCCACTGACCGGAAGGCAGTGTATGATCAAACTTAAAAAAAAAAAAACAACTCGGGCTTCCCTGCTGGTCCAGTGGGTAAGGACACCACCTTGCAGTGCAAGGGCCGCCAGTTCGATCCCTAGCCTGGGAAGATCCCACATGCCGCAGAGCAGCTGGACCAATGTGTTCAATTACTGAGCCGGAGCTCTGGAGCGCATGCACCCAGAACCGGTGCTCTGCAACAACAGAGGCCACCGCAATGGGAGGCCCACACAGGCCAAGGAACAAAGATGGATGAAAATAGATAAATGAAAGGCCAAAAAAAGTGGCCCGCCTGCTCCCCTCCCTCTCCAACCTGCCTCCCCCAACCCCACCGCCCAGAAAAAAAAAAATCTCTGCCATTATAATCATGAAAAAAAATTAAAAAGATGATGTTACGGTGTTGATTTGAAGTGCATTTCCTTAATTGCAGGTGAGTCAAGACCCTAGATTAGATAGGGTCTAAGGGGACAGGAAAACATTTACCTCTTTCTCCTTTTCTACACTTGCTGGCCGCAGTCTTGATGATCACAGTCTTCCTTCAGTTGTTGTTGCTGCCTTTGTTTTAAAAGTTCTACAGTATGCTGAATAAAAAATGAACAGTGCATAATAGAATGAAAAAGATCTGCTTTCTCCCCCTCCCCCACCCACAGGAGCCCACACAGCCTCCAGGCATTGCTGCAGTTCAGAGTACAAATGAGATCTCACTCTTCACAGCTTTCTACCATCTTGCCTTCTTTCACTTAATTTGTCACGTATCATTTCATGTCAGAACATATTTGCCCGTTTCTTTTTAATTCCACCAGAGTTCTGTGTTTCAAAGATTTACCATCCTTCACTTAGCTGGCTTCCTATTGCTAGACATTTTTTATATGTTTTTCCAGCCTTCTCTGACAGTTTATAATTCTCATTGAACATCCTTATACAAAACACATTTTGAACACTCATGCAAGTTAATCCAGAGGGAAAAGTCCTAGAAATGTAATTCTGACTTCAAGGGAATTTGTAATCTAAATGCCAATAAATACTAGCAGTTTCCTTCCCGAGGACTGAGTCAGTATACGTTTCTATCAATACAGAGTGAAAGTTCTCATCTCTTCCCACTGACCGGAAGGCAGTGTATGATCAAACTTAAAAAAAAAAAAACAACTCGGGCTTCCCTGCTGGTCCAGTGGGTAAGGACACCACCTTGCAGTGCAAGGGCCGCCAGTTCGATCCCTAGCCTGGGAAGATCCCACATGCCGCAGAGCAGCTGGACCAATGTGTTCAATTACTGAGCCGGAGCTCTGGAGCGCATGCACCCAGAACCGGTGCTCTGCAACAACAGAGGCCACCGCAATGGGAGGCCCACACAGGCCAAGGAACAAAGATGGATGAAAATAGATAAATGAAAGGCCAAAAAAAGTGGCCCGCCTGCTCCCCTCCCTCTCCAACCTGCCTCCCCCAACCCCACCGCCCAGAAAAAAAAAAATCTCTGCCATTATAATCATGAAAAAAAATTAAAAAGATGATGTTACGGTGTTGATTTGAAGTGCATTTCCTTAATTGCAGGTGAGTTTTGCTTGTTCTTTCTTTAAGTACGTTCATACCATCAGTCAAGTATGGTGAGGCTTGGGTAGCATTCTTTCCCTTTAAAATGGATTGATTTCATTATTTGATCTCAGAGAATAACCTTATTTTTAGGGAATGCCATACTGGTCCAGTGGTTAGGATTCAGAAATTCCATAGCCGTGGGCACAGGTTCAATCCGTGATTGGAGAACTGAGATCCCACAAACCAAATGGCCAAAAAAAAAAAAGAAAAGAAAAGAATCTTATTCTTTTTTTTCTTTTTTTTCCTTTCTTTTTTTTTATTATTATTTTTATTTTTACATGTATGTTCCCAGATCATTCATATGCATAACCCTGGACCCTCCCTCCACCCAGTTCCCCCCCTCCCATCCCTCCAGACCATCGCCCCAAGTGGTTGTAGGTACTCCTATTCCCCTAGCACAATGACAATAGCTATCTTTTCCACACATGACAGTATAGGTTTCCATGTTACTCCCTCCATGCCTCCCTCCCACTGTTCGGTCTCCATAATGTCTTTATGTCTATTCTCTGTTTTTTCATGAGTTCACTGCGTGTGTTATCATGACCATCTTACTAGATCCCATATATATGAGTTAGTATACTATACTTGTCTTTCTCTTTTTGACTTATTTCACTTTTTATGATAGGTTCTAGAGCCAGCCACCTCATTAGGACTGAGTCTTCTGCATTTCTTTTAACAGCTGAGTAGTATTCCATTGTATATATGTACCAGAGCTTCTGGATCCATTCATTTGTCGATGGACATCTAGGTTGCTTCCATGTTCTGGCTATTGTATAGAGAGCTGCAATGAACATTGGGGTACAGGTGCCTCTTTCAGTTTTGATTTCATCAGGATATAGGCCTAATAGTGGGATTGCTGGGTCATAGGGTGCTTCTATTTGTAGTTTTTTAAGGAATCTCCATATTGTCTTCCATAGAGGCTGTATCCATTTACATTCCCACCAGCAATGCAAGAGGGTTCCCTTTTCTCCGCACCCTCTCCAGCATTTGTTGTCTGTCGATTTGTTGATGATGGCCATTCTGACAGGTGTGAGGTGGTATCTCATTGTGGTTTTAATTTGCATTTCTCTAATGGTAAGCGAGGTTGAGCATCGTTTCATGTGCTTTTGGGCCATCTGTATGTCCTCTTTGGAGAGGCATCTCTTTAGATCTTTTTCCCATTTTTTGATTGGGTTGTTCGTTGTTCCTGTGTTTAGTTGTCTGAGTTGCTTGTAGATTTTGGAGATTAATTCTTTGTCTGTTCTTTCATTTGCTATGATTTTCTCCCACTCTGTGGGGTGTCTGTTCAACTTTTTGGTGATTTCTTTTGCTGTACAAAAGCTTTTAAGTTTCATGAGGTCCCACGTGTTGACTTTTCTTTTCAGTTCCACTATTTTAGTAGGTGAGTCAGAGAAGATCTTGCTTTGATTGATGTCCTTGAGGGTTTTGCCTATATTCTCCTCTAAGAGTTTGATGGTTTCTGGTCTTACATTTAGGTCTTTAATCCATTTTGAGTTGATCTTTGTGTATGGGGTCAGGGAATGTTTCAACTTCATTTTTTTGCATGTAGCTGTCCAATTTTTCCAGCACCATTTGTTGAAGAGGCTGTCTTTGTCCCATTTTATAGTTTCTCCTCCTTTGTCAAAAATAAGGTACCCATAGGTGCGTGGGTTTGTCTCTGGGTTCTCTATCTTGTTCCATTGATCTATTGTTCTGTTTTTGTGCCAGTACCATACTGTCTTGATAACTGTTGCTTTGTAGTAGAGTCTGAAGTTAGGGAGACTGATCCCTCCAACTCCATTCTTCTTCCTCAGGATTGCTTTGGCTATTCGAGGTCTTCTGTGTTTCCATATGAACTGTGTTATTATTTGGTCTAGTTATGTGAAAAATGTCAATGGTAGTTGGATAGGTATTGCAGTGAATCTGTAGATAATATTTGGTAGTATGGTCATTTTCACAATATTGAAAGAATCTTATTCTTAAGTACTGAGGAGGCATCTCACTGTGGCCATTATTCACTTATGGAATAAACAGAGTTCACAGCACTTCTAAAACTTTGAGACAGAGATAGTTAGATATACTTAGGTAGGTAGAGAGAGAGAAAGATTTCTGCTCAGAAAATGGGATGTTTGACAATGACATCATTCAAAGAAGAGAGATGGGGTCTGGCCACCCCTCACACCTCACAGTTAATTGATGTCATGTGTTTTTTCATTGCAGCAATTCAACTTTGTATCCTTGCCCACTGATGTGCTGGAAATTGAGGTGAAGGACAAGTTTGCCAAGAGCCGCCCCATCATCAAGCGTTTCTTGGGAAAGCTGTCGATGCCTGTTCAGAGACTCCTGGAAAGACATGCTATAGGGTAAATCTTGACCAAGAGTTCTCTATCACTAGGCATCAGCCAGCAGAGCAGCACACCAGGCCCAAGGAAAGCAGCAGTACAGCCTCACAGAGACTCAAGCTGAAGTGCTGGTGCTGTATTTCCTTGGCTTCTCCCATTAATTAGATTGTTCAAGCTATGATATTTTATTAAACAGAACCTTCTTTTTCCAGTTGTTTGTTTACCACTGGTTACTTATGCATAAGAGTAAAATTCATAAGACACTAGTGAAAGAAGGCCTTAATGCAGCATTTTTTTCTGTAGATATAATTTAAAATTTGTTTTACCATGAAGGGTATCATTTCATTCATATGCTTGTCTTGTACATAAGATTTAATCATTTGTGACATTTCCATAAAAAGATGAAATGCTGAGTTACTAGACTAGAGTGCCTTAAAAATGCTAATATGTGTAGAAAATGCTAGATAATATGTATAAAAATTTAAAGGCATGCATCCTATGGAACAACCAGTGTTATGCTGCTCACATAGCTTAGTTGTATGACCTGCATTTTGTATCTTCTACATTCATGTCCAGTCAGGGTTCTTGGGGCTTCCCTCATGATCCAGTGGTTAGATTCCATGCTTCCAGTGCAGGGAGCCCAGGTTCAATCCCTGGTCAGGGAACTCAGATCCCATATGCCATGCAGTGTGGTCATAAAATAACATAAATAAATAAACACATTCAGGGCTCTCATTAGCCTCTGACCAGATACAAATCCTTCTACATAATATGTATTTCTATAGGTAATAGCAACTATATTTGAAAACATATTTAGAGCTACATATGGCTCTCTCGTCATGGATATGCCTCAGTTCAATATTTAGAATGATACAAAGACATGTAATCACAACCTTATCGCATATGTGTGGCTTTGTGCACATAGACACATGTTAACTCTCAAGCCAAAGACTTGACATTTATGAAGCTACAATCATGTGGCAAACAAAGGTGTTTGCATTTTCCACTCAAACGAGAACATACCTGAAAATGTAAAGCCATTTGTGGCATGTAGGGATTAGATGTTTCCAAACTTTTAATTTTTAAAATAGCAAACTGTATTCCTTTTTAAAATAAAGGCAGTTTAGATGGTACCCTCGATTCCTTTGCCAATAACATCCCAGCCCTCAGCTCTCTGCCTGGTACTCCCTCTCTCCTCAAGGCCTCCACTCACCTGCCTCAGGCCCACATTGAAAATATCACCACTGCCTGGAACTGTGCACAGATCTAGCCTCGTGCCCCCAGCTGGATGTAAGCTATTTAAAGGCAGGGGGATGCATTACATGCTGTGGATCACCTGCAGCACTTCTCACCTGGCAGGGGCTCAAAAAATATTTGTTGATAAAGTAAGTGAAAAGCAAAGGAAAGAAAAACATGGACAGCATGCTCAATTTAATTACGTTCTCACTGTCTGATACTGTCTTTAGACCTCCTCTGATTCCACCTAGATTTGGGGTTCAGGATCTATTTCTTGTGGTAGACCTACCTCATAATATTAACCAAGGCTCTTGTCAATATTGTGGCTTATTCTAATTTTACTGCATATAATGCTTTATTTAATGGGCTTCCTAGAAACTCCAAACATGAAACCAGGGCTTATCAAAGAGAAATACTCAGTCAGTGGATCCCTGGGATATATGTTGTTTCATAATGCTGGTACTTTCTAGGAAGAAATATTAAAAGACTACTAGCCACTGATTTCTTTTATTTCAATGTCACAAATGAGTAGATGGGACAAATACAGAATTATCTGAGTAACCCATATGCCATGCAGTGTGGTCATAAAATAACATAAATAAATAAACACATTCAGGGCTCTCATTAGCCTCTGAGATACAAATCCTTCTACATAATATGTATTTCTATAGGTAATAGCAACTATATTTGAAAACATATTTAGAGCTACATATGGCTCTCTCGTCATGGATATGCCTCAGTTCAATATTTAGAATGATACAAAGACATGTAATCACAACCTTATCGCATATGTGTGGCTTTGTGCACATAGACACATGTTAACTCTCAAGCCAAAGACTTGACATTTATGAAGCTACAATCATGTGGCAAACAAAGGTGTTTGCATTTTCCACTCAAACGAGAACATACCTGAAAATGTAAAGCCATTTGTGGCATGTAGGGATTAGATGTTTCCAAACTTTTAATTTTTAAAATAGCAAACTGTATTCCTTTTTAAAATAAAGGCAGTTTAGATGGTACCCTCGATTCCTTTGCCAATAACATCCCAGCCCTCAGCTCTCTGCCTGGTACTCCCTCTCTCCTCAAGGCCTCCACTCACCTGCCTCAGGCCCACATTGAAAATATCACCACTGCCTGGAACTGTGCACAGATCTAGCCTCGTGCCCCCAGCTGGATGTAAGCTATTTAAAGGCAGGGGGATGCATTACATGCTGTGGATCACCTGCAGCACTTCTCACCTGGCAGGGGCTCAAAAAATATTTGTTGATAAAGTAAGTGAAAAGCAAAGGAAAGAAAAACATGGACAGCATGCTCAATTTAATTACGTTCTCACTGTCTGATACTGTCTTTAGACCTCCTCTGATTCCACCTAGATTTGGGGTTCAGGATCTATTTCTTGTGGTAGACCTACCTCATAATATTAACCAAGGCTCTTGTCAATATTGTGGCTTATTCTAATTTTACTGCATATAATGCTTTATTTAATGGGCTTCCTAGAAACTCCAAACATGAAACCAGGGCTTATCAAAGAGAAATACTCAGTCAGTGGATCCCTGGGATATATGTTGTTTCATAATGCTGGTACTTTCTAGGAAGAAATATTAAAAGACTACTAGCCACTGATTTCTCTTTTTATTTCAATGTCACAAATGAGTAGATGGGACAAATACAGAATTATCTGAGTAACAGCTGGTTTTGGAATATGTGTTTATTATTATTGAGTAAAGCGGATTTGTTCATTTCTGAATATCCCTGGGTAGTCACTCTTCCTAATTAGGCCAACATAGGGGACCTTGTACTCTGCTGAATCTGCATTGTTGAAGAAACTATAATAACAAACTTTCTGGTTGACTTCTCTCGGAATGATTGTCTTCATAGTAATTAAAACTTGCCTTGGGTGAGCAGAGGGAATGGTGCTAGGGTCTAAAACTTGCCTTGGGTGAGCAGAGGGAATGGTGCCAGGGTCCAGGATGGAGTTTCAGAGTCTCCCTGTGGGACACTGGAGTTGGTATAATTGAAAGTCACAGGTCAGTGGATCTGGCCCACAAGCCTTGCTTTACTCTGTTCTGCAGCTGGTCTCTTTCTGAAGCACTCCACAGGGTCTCTTAGAATTAGGATATTATCCTCCCATAGATATTATAGATAGATAGATATTATAGATAGGTAGACAGACAGACAGATAGCAGTAAATAGATAGCTAGCTAGACAGATACCACAAGACAAGCATCTGCTGCTGGCACTGCCCATTATTAAGGGCATATTTGGAAAATGTCAGCCTGTACAGGAAAAGCAAGCAAAGGATATCCATGTTATTTTTTTTTTCTTTTTCTCTAAAATAAAGGTTGTCAAACTTCCTATAAGGGGCCAGATATTAAATATTTCAGGCTGTGTGGGCCGTATGGTTTCTGTCCCAACGTCTCAGCTCTCGACTGTAGCATGAAAGCAGTCCTGACCAGAAGTAAACTAATAAGTATGACTGCATTCCAAATAAACATTTACACGTCATACTGCTTGGTCACTTTCTAGTGGTAGACCTACCTCATAATATTAACCAAGGCTCTTGTCAATATTGTGGCTTATTCTAATTTTACTGCATATAATGCTTTATTTAATGGGCTTCCTAGAAACTCCAAACATGAAACCAGGGCTTATCAAAGAGAAATACTCAGTCAGTGGATCCCTGGGATATATGTTGTTTCATAATGCTGGTACTTTCTAGGAAGAAATATTAAAAGACTACTAGCCACTGATTTCTCTTTTTATTTCAATGTCACAAATGAGTAGATGGGACAAATACAGAATTATCTGAGTAACAGCTGGTTTTGGAATATGTGTTTATTATTATTGAGTAAAGCGGATTTGTTCATTTCTGAATATCCCTGGGTAGTCACTCTTCCTAATTAGGCCAACATAGGGGACCTTGTACTCTGCTGAATCTGCATTGTTGAAGAAACTATAATAACAAACTTTCTGGTTGACTTCTCTCGGAATGATTGTCTTCATAGTAATTAAAACTTGCCTTGGGTGAGCAGAGGGAATGGTGCTAGGGTCTAAAACTTGCCTTGGGTGAGCAGAGGGAATGGTGCCAGGGTCCAGGATGGAGTTTCAGAGTCTCCCTGTGGGACACTGGAGTTGGTATAATTGAAAGTCACAGGTCAGTGGATCTGGCCCACAAGCCTTGCTTTACTCTGTTCTGCAGCTGGTCTCTTTCTGAAGCACTCCACAGGGTCTCTTAGAATTAGGATATTATCCTCCCATAGATATTATAGATAGATAGATATTATAGATAGGTAGACAGACAGACAGATAGCAGTAAATAGATAGCTAGCTAGACAGATACCACAAGACAAGCATCTGCTGCTGGCACTGCCCATTATTAAGGGCATATTTGGAAAATGTCAGCCTGTACAGGAAAAGCAAGCAAAGGATATCCATGTTATTTTTTTTTTCTTTTTCTCTAAAATAAAGGTTGTCAAACTTCCTATAAGGGGCCAGATATTAAATATTTCAGGCTGTGTGGGCCGTATGGTTTCTGTCCCAACGTCTCAGCTCTACGACTGTAGCATGAAAGCAGTCCTGACCAGAAGTAAACTAATAAGTATGACTGCATTCCAATAAAATGTTTATTTTCAGGGGAAAAATGTGAATTTTGTATCATTTTTACACGTCATAGAATACTACTCATCTCCTGCTTTTTTCTAACCATTTAAAAATGTGAAATGCTCATGACATCATGAAAACAAGTGATGGACAAGATTTGGCCCATGGACTGTCGTTTACTGATCCCTACGTTAGATTAGTCGAGAAGGATTTTATTGGTGTTTTCCTTGCTATTGAGTGGATGTACTTTCCCATCTTCTCCTTAGGACCGTCTTATATGGTCCTAAGCAGATCATCACCTCCTACTAGCAGGGCCTCCCTGGGCTTGGGTGCCGCACCTGCTGGCATAGAAGGCACAGTGTGTGGTCTTTAGGAGAACAGGTACTGACTAGATCTATGATGGTGCTTCTTTCCTTCTAGGGACAGGGTGGTCAGCTACACACTTGGCCGAAGGCTTCCAACAGATCACGTGAGTGGACAGCTGCAGTTCCGATTCGAGATCACTTCCTCCATCCACCCAGGTATTTCAGCCTGTATTTCATGTGTTGTCCTAGCCTAGTGGCACAGTGTGGTTCCTTTGACCGAAGTACAGTAACCATGGTTCTCTCCAGACGTGTCCTGGGTTTTGTGGTTCTCCACCTGTCGTCTCCATGTGAGGCCTAGAAGCCAGTAATCTGTTCTGGAAGCCAAATTTTTGCTATACACACACACACACACACACACACACACACACGTGTGTGTATATTTGATGTCACTGTGTGACTCATGGGATCTTAATTCCCTGACCAGGGCTTGCACCTAGGCTTGCAGTGGAAACACAGAGTCGTAACCACTGGCCTGCCAGGGAAGTCCCTGCTGTCTCCTTGATTGAGAGGCTCCTCTTCATTCTAGTGGCCTAAAAGTAGAGGGTTAGACACTGGAGTAGGGATTGACAAAGAGGTCAACATGAGAGAGCCATGTCTGATTTATCATTTTATTCCCAGCACCCCAGTGTCTCAGATGGTAAAGATTCTGCCTGTAATGCAAGAGACCCAGATTCGATCTCTGGGTTGGGAAGATCCGGGGCTACCCACTCCAAGTAGAGGGTTCTTGGGGAAAAACGTTCTTTTAGAATACTACTCAAAATTTTTCCTTTTGTTTATTTTCAGGGAAAATGTGAATTTTGTATCATTTTTACACGTCATAGAATACTACTCATCTCCTGCTTTTTTCTAACCATTTAAAAATGTGAAATGCTCATGACATCATGAAAACAAGTGATGGACAAGATTTGGCCCATGGACTGTCGTTTACTGATCCCTACGTTAGATTAGTCGAGAAGGATTTTATTGGTGTTTTCCTTGCTATTGAGTGGATGTACTTTCCCATCTTCTCCTTAGGACCGTCTTATATGGTCCTAAGCAGATCATCACCTCCTACTAGCAGGGCCTCCCTGGGCTTGGGTGCCGCACCTGCTGGCATAGAAGGCACAGTGTGTGGTCTTTAGGAGAACAGGTACTGACTAGATCTATGATGGTGCTTCTTTCCTTCTAGGGACAGGGTGGTCAGCTACACACTTGGCCGAAGGCTTCCAACAGATCACGTGAGTGGACAGCTGCAGTTCCGATTCGAGATCACTTCCTCCATCCACCCAGGTATTTCAGCCTGTATTTCATGTGTTGTCCTAGCCTAGTGGCACAGTGTGGTTCCTTTGACCGAAGTACAGTAACCATGGTTCTCTCCAGACGTGTCCTGGGTTTTGTGGTTCTCCACCTGTCGTCTCCATGTGAGGCCTAGAAGCCAGTAATCTGTTCTGGAAGCCAAATTTTTGCTATACACACACACACACACACACACACACACACACACGTGTGTGTATATTTGATGTCACTGTGTGACTCATGGGATCTTAATTCCCTGACCAGGGCTTGCACCTAGGCTTGCAGTGGAAACACAGAGTCGTAACCACTGGCCTGCCAGGGAAGTCCCTGCTGTCTCCTTGATTGAGAGGCTCCTCTTCATTCTAGTGGCCTAAAAGTAGAGGGTTAGACACTGGAGTAGGGATTGACAAAGAGGTCAACATGAGAGAGCCATGTCTGATTTATCATTTTATTCCCAGCACCCCAGTGTCTCAGATGGTAAAGATTCTGCCTGTAATGCAAGAGACCCAGATTCGATCTCTGGGTTGGGAAGATCCCCTGGAGAAGGAAATGGCTACCCACTCCAGTATCTTGCCTGGAGAATTCCATGGACAGAGGAGCCTACCAGGCTATCGTCCATGGGATCTCAAAGAGCTGGACATGAATTAGCCACTAACACACAACCACACCCACCTAGGACTCAATCAGTAGATGTTGAATCATTGCAGACATGAGAGAATGAATGAATGTGAGACGTGTCATATCGTTAAACTGATTACACAATGGTTTCTTACGATCTCACAGGGAAAGTGAAAATTATAACTGGACAGAAAACTTTTGAATCATCCCATGTTCAGTTTTTCAAACCAAAACATATTTCCAAATAAGAATGATGAGATGCCTGTAAATCTACTCTGGCTCTTCTCTGGCAATCCCCCTCACAGGTATAGATCATGCCAAGAATTGTGAGTTGCCACAACTTCATTGGCAACACATTTATGAATTGTGTTTATAAACTTATAAAACTAATAAGGCTTTTGAGAATCAGAGTCTAGAGTTTGCTTTCTCATCAAACAAAATTATACTTTTCCATGCCCAATATACAAAGCAGATTGTAAGAAAACACTTTTGACTGTTTCATCCTTTCAAATCCAACCGTTTCTACATTCTGAAAATAAAACTGACTCTCCCTTCTGAGTAGCAGTAAGGACAGCTTTACAGTGCACCAGAGAGATTGTTTTTCTTCAATGAGTGGCTAGCACGAGGGCTTGAAATGGGCATCCACATCTGGCAGGAATCCAGTAGAGCAACTGGGGGAAAGCAGAGGTAGACCATGGTTGCTACTCCTTGAATGGGTGCTTGGTGCGGAGACCTACTTTACTTTCCCCGTGGCAGTAATCTCCAGTGTTGGGAGCCTTCCAGTCAGAGCCACTGAATGACTGTGGCTACTCCCTTTCCTTCTCTCTGGTCACCTAAGAAACCCATTCTGCCACCCTGAGGGACTCAGCCACAGGAAATACTCTGAACTAGTGTAATTAGCCCTGCCTGAAGCCAATAAGGAGCTATAAACCTCACCGCTCATCTCTGAGGTCTTTCATATTAGCAGACATTATTGAGCACCTGCTTTGTGCACAGAACAGGGGTAGTGCTAGGCTTTGGGCATTTTGACCAAAAAAATGAAGTCCCTTGGAACAGAATTCTCAAATAGATCATGACTGCAAGTTTTCCTTAACATAAAGAGAACTCGTTCTTACAGAATGAGTTTTAGCAGAGCTTTGGTCAATTGGAAACCTTCATCAGTCCCTCCATGCAATATCGTAAGGCAGAAATCCCTACCATGGCTCACACGTTCACTGTAGAAGACTAACACTCCAGTGACATTTTCTTCTTGTCCACAGATGATGAGGAAATTTCTCTGAGTACAGAACCTGAGTCTACAGAAGTTCAGGACAGCCCCATGAATAACCTGGTGGCCAGCAGCCATGGGGAACCCCCTTGTGATGCACCAGAGCCCTCAGGGACCCCAAAGCCGGAGCAGCCAAGCCAGGGCTGTGCGGTGGGCCCTGCAGGGAACGAGAGCTTGGAGCTTACCAATCCTGTTGAGGCAGCAGCAGGTACCACTGAGGCAGGAGATGATGACATGGTCTCTCTGGGGCCTGAGGGGGCTGGGGAGCTTCTGGCCCCGGAGCCAGAGGACACAGAGCCTGCCCTGAGTGCAGAAGAACTGGCAGAGCGCTTGGACCTGGGAGGGGAGGCGGCCCTACCGGGGCTGCTGGAGGATGGTCAAGCCCCAAGCAGCGCTGGGGAGCCCGAGGCCGAGGAATCAGCCATAGAGAGTGGAACTGGGGGCCAAGAGGAAGAGAAGGAGCAGGCAGAGGAAGAGGAGGGGGAAGTGTGTGCCCTGGGGCAGGGGGAGGACAGGCTACAGCTGCGGGCCTCGGTGAAGAGGAAAACCAGGCCGTGCTCCCTACCTGTGTCGGAGCTGGAGACGGTGATCGCGTCCGCCTGTGGCGAGCCTGAGACCCCACGGACCCACTACATCCGCATCCACACGCTGCTGCACAGCCTGCCCTCGGCTCAGGGCGGCAGCACTGACGACGATGGCGCCGAGGAGGAGGCCACCCTCAAGGATGCCTCGGAGAAAGATGCCCTCAGCGAGGTGGACACAGTTGCCGTGGAGCCTCCTCCCCTGGAAGAGGACAGAGAGGCCCCCGAGGGCGCCACTCCAGGCACGGTGCCCCCTGGCCACTCGGGCTTGGCCAATGGCTCCGCCCTGGATGGCGACACGCTCCCCAGCACGGGGAGTGAGAGCGACTCCAGCCCGCGGCAGGGCGGGGACCACAGCTGCGAGGGCTGCGATGCATCCTGCTGCAGCCCCTCCTGCTACAGCTCCTCGTGCTACAGCACCTCGTGCTACAGCAGCTCCTGCTACAGCGCCTCCTGCTACAGCCCGTCCTGCTACAATGGCAGCAGGTTTGCCAGCCACACCCGCTTCTCCTCCGTGGACAGCGCCAAGATCTCCGAGAGCACCGTCTTCTCCTCGCAGGACGACGAGGAGGAGGAGAACAGCGCCTTCGAGTCCGTACCCGACTCGGTGCAGAGCCCGGAGCTAGACCCGGAGTCGGCGAATGGCACTGGGCCGTGGCAAGATGAGTTGGTCGCCCCCGCTGGGAGCGTGGCCAGAACCGTGGAAGGTCTGGAGTCCCCCGTGGCAGGGCCGAGCAGTCGGAGAGAAGGTTAGACCTCACACCCTATCAGAGTGAGAATAGGACCACCAAAGGGACGCAGGTCTCACCAACATGGTTTAAAACCAAGAAGGGAGAGGATCAGTCCCAAATGAGGTTGCTGCAGCGGCCACGTGTGCCTGCCTGTCCTGTACTTATATGTGTGCATGCGTATATGTGTATGTCAGTATTCCAGACTGTGGGTAGCTGTGACACCCCACCACCGCTCAGATACACACCAAGAATTACAACTAGTTGGATGTGAGCGTGTACTTGTATGTGTGCTTCTCTGTTTTAACTAATCACTGGTTGTAGGGTACCTATTACCCTCCAGTCTTGACAGCAGCAAGAGCATCAAGGCTAGTATCAAATGATATAAGCAGGAAATGACCATCAGCACTAGGTGGATAATGTGTCAAAATCTGCTGACGCCCCACAACGTATTGAAGATTAGCAATAAATGTTAACATAAGTGGAAGAACATTGATATTACCTGTTTTAGAATTTAACCTGTGTACAGATGGATATGTATAGCCTACATATATGTGTCATGATTTTTGTCTACTTGATTCTGTTATTGTTGTTGGTTTTGTTTTGTGTTGTTTTGGGGGGATTGGGGTGCTCTTTTGGCTAATGCAAGGGAAGGATACCATGAATGTGTAAATCGCTTTGTCTTAAGTAAGATTCTTATCCAACAGGTGCCCTTTTAGTTCCAAAAATGTATTCTGCATTCTAACCAAAGACCTTTCTTAGTCATGCCTGTGGAAGCATATATGAAGTTAATTTGCATTTCCTTATCCAGAATTGGGAACCACCTGCCAATCAAGTGACAGTGACATCAAGGGAAATAATTTAAAAGTCACATGAGAACATGAAATAATTCGGTTGTTTTAAAAGAGAAAAATATAGATCCTGCTCTTTTGCTGTTCTAATCTGTTTAACGTAGCCTCCCAACAAAATACAGTGGTATTGTCTCTAGATTGTAAGCTCATCAAGGGCCAGAATTATATCTTCTTTATGTCTGCTAAGCAAATGTCTGGCACCTACAAATTTTTACAGGAACTTACATGAGTATAAAAGAAAGAATTTTAAGTACTTAACAATGCCCAGTTCTACATTTTAGAGAAAGAAGAGGTGAGGGAAAGTGGCACCAGGTAAGGAGAAGCCCAAGGAAACTGGTAACAAAGAAACACAAGAAGAAAACCATAGTGACATACGGCCAGCCCTAGTGACATACAGGAAAGCAAAGTGACACTCTGCACAATATGAAAAGGCGCCATGAGTGTGTGAACAGCGTGGACAATGTCTCTCTTTAACAGGGGTATTTTGAGTCCCTTCTTTGTTCTGGGTCAGATGCTATGTGTGGAAGGCACTCAATAATTATGATAGAATTAAACATAAGTATATCATAAGGAGATTTGAGAAGGGCACAGGAGCTACCAGAGATGTTTTAGACCAACATTGGGAAAACTTTTTCTTGTAAAGGTCCAGATACTAAATATTTTAGCCCTTTGTAAGTCAAAAGGCAACATTAAGCAACTCTTCTCATCAAAGAGGTGTTTTTTAAAAAAAGAGAGAGAAAGAGACAGAGAAAACAGTTTTACCTTTAGAAGTGTAATAGCCATTTTCACCCCAGTGCCATATTGCCACAAGGCTGAAGTTATACTCTGTCAACCTGTTGTAGCCAATGGGGACATTTTGAACCCCATGTTTGAAGACAGTCCACACATGGGTAATTGAAAATAGACCTGATATACATTGATATTAACAAAAAAAAAAAAAAAAAAAGAGGTAACTGCCCATGCCTTGGAGGGCTTAACAGCCCAGCAGTGAGGAAGTCAATCCCCTTAACCAAAAGGATGGGAGACTGTCTCAGGGCCATAATGGAAGTCTATGTCTCTAAAGAAGTTCTAGAGTCCTGAAATTTTTTGCAGGTTGTAAATTTGGACAAAAAGTTAAGAAATACGTATGCTTCACGATGGTGGTTACTAGGGTAATACGAGGATTTCTGAGGTCTTTTGATCTGAAGACTATGCCTATGCTGGTACATGACTTCCTTCAGCCCAGTACTTCTCCCCTTGGTCATGAGTCCCTGGGCTAAGGAGTCAGCGTGGTGCATCTGTCCCGTACTCACCACCATGCTTCCAAGAGCACCTGCTCAGAGGAAGCACATATGCCTAATTATATGCCTGTGCACCCTCCTCTCCCGTAAGAATCTCTGCTGTCCCCTCACTGAGACTTTGAAGATTACAGGTTCTTCCGTGAGGTTAGCTGAGGAAGATGTGCTCTACACAAGCCCATGTAGATGTGTCTGCAGCAGTAGGTGTTCTTTATCTACTTTGTGCTACTTTTACCTCCAGACAGCCCTCTTTTTTTTAACCTCAACTTAAAAAGGTTTTTAAATATCTTCAGATCAAATGCATAAAAAGTAACATAATGTGATTATGGGCAGTTTTCCAGTGGTAAAGAATCTGCCTGCCAAGCAGGAGATATGGGTTCAATCCCTGGGTTGGAAAGATCCCCTTGGAGAAGGAAATGGTAATCCACTCCAGAATTCTTTCCTGGGAAATCCCATGGATAGAGGAGCCTGGCAGGCTACAGTCTTTGGGGTCACAGAGTCAGATACGACTAAGCAATTCAACAACAGCAACGATGTGATTACGAGTTCAACCCTGGCATCAGGCTCCTCTGGGTTTATCTTCAGTCTCCCCACTTCCCAGTCTTGACACCTTAGCCAAGTTACCTAACTGCTCATGTATAAACTGGGTATGAATGTAGAACATACCCTGAAGAGTTGTCAGAAGAATTAACTGAGATGATTTTTATGAAGTGCTCAACCTCTGAGAGCAAGGGTTCCTCCAGATAGATGAGCAGGGAGGCTCCCTTTTAAATTGGAATACATTTCCTTCTTAGGCATTCTAGCAGGTCTGACCCTTGCTTTGTGTTTGAGGTGAGGGGGATGGTGCGGAGCTGCGGCCTCGTGCAGAACAGAAGTGGCTTGCTTCCTCTTGCTTCCATTCCGTTGGCTGAGATGCATCAGTCACATCATTGCATTTGCTTGGGGTTCACGGGAAGGTGGGGTCAGCTCCATTAACCCCGGCAAGCAACACTATTATGTTTCCACTAGCTTGGAGGAGTAATTAACCTGATTGGTTGAATTATTTACGACAAGGTAAGTCTCTTATCTTTTTTTTTTAGAAACTAAATTTAAAAACCCGGGCAAGCAACACTATTATAGTTTCACGTGGTGCAATCTGTCCCGTACTCACCACCATGCTTCCAAGAGCACCTGCTCAGAGGAAGCACATATGCCTAATTATATGCCTGTGCACCCTCCTCTCCCGTAAGAATCTCTGCTGTCCCCTCACTGAGACTTTGAAGATTACAGGTTCTTCCGTGAGGTTAGCTGAGGAAGATGTGCTCTACACAAGCCCATGTAGATGTGTCTGCAGCAGTAGGTGTTCTTTATCTACTTTGTGCTACTTTTACCTCCAGACAGCCCTCTTTTTTTTAACCTCAACTTAAAAAGGTTTTTAAATATCTTCAGATCAAATGCATAAAAGTAACATAATGTGATTATGGGCAGTTTTCCAGTGGTAAAGAATCTGCCTGCCAAGCAGGAGATATGGGTTCAATCCCTGGGTTGGAAAGATCCCCTTGGAGAAGGAAATGGTAATCCACTCCAGAATTCTTTCCTGGGAAATCCCATGGATAGAGGAGCCTGGCAGGCTACAGTCTTTGGGGTCACAGAGTCAGATACGACTAAGCAATTCAACAACAGCAACGATGTGATTACGAGTTCAACCCTGGCATCAGGCTCCTCTGGGTTTATCTTCAGTCTCCCCACTTCCCAGTCTTGACACCTTAGCCAAGTTACCTAACTGCTCATGTATAAACTGGGTATGAATGTAGAACATACCCTGAAGAGTTGTCAGAAGAATTAACTGAGATGATTTTTATGAAGTGCTCAACCTCTGAGAGCAAGGGTTCCTCCAGATAGATGAGCAGGGAGGCTCCCTTTTAAATTGGAATACATTTCCTTCTTAGGCATTCTAGCAGGTCTGACCCTTGCTTTGTGTTTGAGGTGAGGGGGATGGTGCGGAGCTGCGGCCTCGTGCAGAACAGAAGTGGCTTGCTTCCTCTTGCTTCCATTCCGTTGGCTGAGATGCATCAGTCACATCATTGCATTTGCTTGGGGTTCACGGGAAGGTGGGGTCAGCTCCATTAACCCCGGCAAGCAACACTATTATGTTTCCACTAGCTTGGAGGAGTAATTAACCTGATTGGTTGAATTATTTACGACAAGGTAAGTCTCTTATCTTTTTTTTTTTTAAGAAACTAAATTTAAAACACAGCAGCTGGTGACATAACAACTGTACCATTGTTTTGTTTTTGTTTTTTTTCAGTTTCTGACACTAAGCACATATAAATACAAGCATGAGTATGATATCCACTAAACACAGAACTCAGCTTTGGACCAGGAGTCAGTTTGCAAGGAGCTATATGCTTTTTTGAGGGAGAAGCACCTTCCTTGATTTTCCTTGAACTCCAAGGACCCCAAGGGTTTGAGTCATACACCAGAGTTTACACTAGAAATAATGTTATATATTCAACATTTAAAAGGACCCCTTGTTCCTGAATACATCCCTGTTTTGGTTTTGTTTTCCAGTTAGCTCAAGGAGTTAAATGGCTAAATTCACCTAGCTTCCTTCCTAATTAATTTCTTTTTATGTTTTTAAGTCACTTCTATGGATCTAGAGTGTGAAGAAACAATCATCCTTTCCACGCATGGAAATTCTGAGAAATATGTTTGAAATTTGAGATCCCACGAAGATCTTAAGCACTGTTTTTCACAGTTTCTCTCTTTTTGGACCAAGGAATAATGGGACACTTGGTATTTGCATCAACCATGGAAGGGCAGAGGAAGGAGAAGGCTGACCTTTGTCCTTTGGGCAGTAGGGGCTGGTGTGAGAAACCCAGGATGGTGTGCAACAGGGCTTACCAGTGTGAGGACTGTCTCATGACCTGGACCCTTCTAGCTCCTCAAAGATCAAGAAGGATTGCCTCTGATTATGACCCAAACAGCTGGTAGTGTAGAACTCGCATCCATGTGGCCCCTCTACATACAGTGTTGCTAAGACCTGAGGATATCATGAAATAGGAACTTCATTTTAAAACATTGTTCAGTTCATCTTAGGCCTGCCTGACATTAGTATGAGCTGTGTCTGTTATAACTGGGACATGCATTCTGTGGATATGTTTATTTCTAAAATTCATGTCTGTCTTTCTACTTCCTGTAATCCCACTTCCATGTTTCAAGTTTTCTTGTCTTGGTCTTTCTGCCTCTCATCTACTTCCTTTGTCCCTTGTCTTTTCTCTTTCCAGAGCACCCTGGCTTGTCTGCTTTTTCCTCAAAATAATCTGAAACAATCACAAAATCCCATAGCTCCTTGGCTCCTCACCCCAACCCCTAGTTTTCATACAATTAGAATTTACCTTCTTAGCCCATCAGGTCCTTAACCCCATCTTGAAAAGGCACCAGCTATTCCAAACATGAATATCTGAAAGATGGCCTCTTGGCAGCCCTCAAATGAAACTTTTCCAAACAAGGAGCTGTCATCTTGCACAGCCCCCAAACTTTGATGGGAACTTATAAATACTGTCCTTCCCTCCAACAGGCCTGTTTTCTTTTCCTGGGCTAAACTCAGGCTCTGTTCATTTTCTTCTGTGTCCCTTTCTGATGCCACCTTCCCCTCACGAAAATTCAGATGGTTACAGGATTAGATCCTGATCCTATCTGTTGGTCTGTTGTTGTGGTACAGATCAGAGTCATGAAGTGTTTGGCTATTTTCTTCAAGTTTTTAAAAAAATATGGGTCCCTCTATTCACTCGCTCATGAATGGTTCTAAATATCATAAACTGACACCAAAAAATCAATTGCCCACTCTTTGGGGTTTTTTCCTTGCAGTAGTTTGTTTTATAGTCATGCTTTTTTGATGACATTGTCACAACAATGAATGAACCTGAATGTCTTGACTGTCTTGTCCATAGGTGAATGTTCTATACTCCATAATTCCCAGCCAGTAAGCCAGCTTCCTTCCTTGAGGCCTGAGCATCATCACTACCCAACAATCGATGAGCCTCTTCCACCAAGTAAGCTTTAGTTTTGAAAATCTATGTCTTAATTCTTCCTATCAAATCTAAGCAGGTCAGTATGAACTTCATAAATAAGCATCCAAAGTCTTCCCTTACTCAGTACCTTACACTGTGATCAAAAACCAATATGACGCCTACCATAAAAATCGTTTGGTTGGTTTTTTTGTTGAATGGTTTCAGGATGTGGTCTTAAATAGATAGCCCAGGGTTTTCAGTACTTCCTCAACTTCTGAAATGGAGAACATTTCTCCACAAGACTTGACTAGTCTTTGCAAGCTGTTCATGACCTTTAATTTGCAAATTTTACTGTTTTATATTTAAAAGTTTGCTATTCAAGATGGAGTAATCCTATTATTCTCCATGGTTTTTTGCTCTATCTACTTCCTTTGTCCCTTGTCTTTTCTCTTTCCAGAGCACCCTGGCTTGTCTGCTTTTTCCTCAAAATAATCTGAAACAATCACAAAATCCCATAGCTCCTTGGCTCCTCACCCCAACCCCTAGTTTTCATACAATTAGAATTTACCTTCTTAGCCCATCAGGTCCTTAACCCCATCTTGAAAAGGCACCAGCTATTCCAAACATGAATATCTGAAAGATGGCCTCTTGGCAGCCCTCAAATGAAACTTTTCCAAACAAGGAGCTGTCATCTTGCACAGCCCCCAAACTTTGATGGGAACTTATAAATACTGTCCTTCCCTCCAACAGGCCTGTTTTCTTTTCCTGGGCTAAACTCAGGCTCTGTTCATTTTCTTCTGTGTCCCTTTCTGATGCCACCTTCCCCTCACGAAAATTCAGATGGTTACAGGATTAGATCCTGATCCTATCTGTTGGTCTGTTGTTGTGGTACAGATCAGAGTCATGAAGTGTTTGGCTATTTTCTTCAAGTTTTTAAAAAAATATGGGTCCCTCTATTCACTCGCTCATGAATGGTTCTAAATATCATAAACTGACACCAAAAAATCAATTGCCCACTCTTTGGGGTTTTTTCCTTGCAGTAGTTTGTTTTATAGTCATGCTTTTTTGATGACATTGTCACAACAATGAATGAACCTGAATGTCTTGACTGTCTTGTCCATAGGTGAATGTTCTATACTCCATAATTCCCAGCCAGTAAGCCAGCTTCCTTCCTTGAGGCCTGAGCATCATCACTACCCAACAATCGATGAGCCTCTTCCACCAAGTAAGCTTTAGTTTTGAAAATCTATGTCTTAATTCTTCCTATCAAATCTAAGCAGGTCAGTATGAACTTCATAAATAAGCATCCAAAGTCTTCCCTTACTCAGTACCTTACACTGTGATCAAAAACCAATATGACGCCTACCATAAAAATCGTTTGGTTGGTTTTTTTGTTGAATGGTTTCAGGATGTGGTCTTAAATAGATAGCCCAGGGTTTTCAGTACTTCCTCAACTTCTGAAATGGAGAACATTTCTCCACAAGACTTGACTAGTCTTTGCAAGCTGTTCATGACCTTTAATTTGCAAATTTTACTGTTTTATATTTAAAAGTTTGCTATTCAAGATGGAGTAATCCTATTATTCTCCATGGGACCCTTTAGGGCTCAAGCATCCTCACATAATGAAACATTTCAACTTGCATTTACCTTACTCTTAATTGTACTCATATTTGACAACCCCAAGTTTTTTTCTACAGTTCTTAGAGGTTTCCAGGTAAAACATCATCTTTAGGGATAGAATTCAGCCACATTCTCCTGGTAACTGTAATATGTAATTAATAATTACCTAACTGGCCATTTTAACTTGGGGAAATCACTTAATCTCTCAATGGGTCAGTTTTCTTATTATAAAGCTTTAATTTTCTCATCTGCTAAATGCTTTGTATGGACTAGATAGCCTCTAGATATGGTTCTAATGTAACTTACCCTTGTTATATTCCATTAAGACATTTGTAAGTAGGAACTGATACCCCAGATATTATATATTCACTTAACATCACATATGTTCATGAATTCTAGAACATCCCTGTTTTGGTTTCAGCTCATTTTTCAAGCAAAGATAACCTTTAAAATTTGATAAATTTTAGAACTTCAAGATCTTTCCAGGATGCAAGGAATCAGAGTTTCTTTACATTCTTTTGCCTGTGTTTATATTTAGCCATTACAGTTCTGGAAGAAGAAAGGCTTATTCCTTAATTCATCTATTCTTGACAATGTGATATATTTTACATTTACACCATTCTTCTCCTATTCAGTTGTGTCAGTGATAAAAAAGTGTCTTTAATATGTAGACTCCTATCAGTTTTTTGTACAAAAAAAGTTTTGAAAATCTATGTCTTAATTCTTCCTATCAAATCTAAGCAGGTCAGTATGAACTTCATAAATAAGCATCCAAAGTCTTCCCTTACTCAGTACCTTACACTGTGATCAAAAACCAATATGACGCCTACCATAAAAATCGTTTGGTTGGTTTTTTTGTTGAATGGTTTCAGGATGTGGTCTTAAATAGATAGCCCAGGGTTTTCAGTACTTTCTCAACTTCTGAAACGGAGAACATTTCTTCACAAGACTTGACTAGTCTTTGCAAGCTGTTCATGACCTTTAATTTGCAAATTTTACTGTTTTATATTTAAAAGTTTGCTATTCAAGATGGAGTAATCCTATTATTCTCCATGGGACCCTTTAGGGCTCAAGCATCCTCACATAATGAAACATTTCAACTTGCATTTACCTTACTCTTAATTGTACTCATATTTGACAACCCCAAGTTTTTTTCTACAGTTCTTAGAGGTTTCCAGGTAAAACATCATCTTTAGGGATAGAATTCAGCCACATTCTCCTGGTAACTGTAATATGTAATTAATAATTACCTAACTGGCCATTTTAACTTGGGGAAATCACTTAATCTCTCAATGGGTCAGTTTTCTTATTATAAAGCTTTAATTTTCTCATCTGCTAAATGCTTTGTATGGACTAGATAGCCTCTAGATATGGTTCTAATGTAACTTACCCTTGTTATATTCCATTAAGACATTTGTAAGTAGGAACTGATACCCCAGATATTATATATTCACTTAACATCACATATGTTCATGAATTCTAGAACATCCCTGTTTTGGTTTCAGCTCATTTTTCAAGCAAAGATGACCTTTAAAATTTGATAAATTTTAGAACTTCAAGATCTTTCCAGGATGCAAGGAATCAGAGTTTCTTTACATTCTTTTGCCTGTGTTTATATTTAGCCATTACAGTTCTGGAAGAAGAAAGGCTTATTCCTTAATTCATCTATTCTTGACAATGTGATATATTTTACATTTACACCATTCTTCTCCTATTCAGTTGTGTCAGTGATAAAAAAGTGTCTTTAATATGTAGACCAATTTAAAGGAACACTATACTTATTTGAAGAGACCAAGAAGAACATCATATCCTTTAATATTTGATGCCTGATTTCTTTCTTTATACATTGGTTTGTGGATATTCCATAAATATAACTAGAGATACTTCCGCTTAGAAAAATATCTGTAACATGTTCTTTCCAAGAAACGAACATTTTCCCCACAGCAAAAAAACCCATCAGTGGATGTGTACATGAGATGACCTTCAGTCCCATACAAGAGTAATAACTAGTAACACATACAGATATTATAAATAATTGAGCAGAATATATTCTATTTTTAAGAATTGCTTTATATAATCTCCTTTTGATAATGAAAACAAGTTTCTTCCAGATAAATTTCAATTTTCTGTCCATGTGACACAGAAAAATATGATAAAAGTTGGTAGGGAAGCTAACAACTAAATTTTCTTAGATAATTTCACATAGTACATGGATGAGTTCATCCCTGATAGCTATTCATTGAATGAATATTTATTGAACACTTATTCTATGTGAGGCACGGTTCTAGGTAGGCCAAACAGGTGAAGATTCCTGCCCTCAAGGAGGCTACAGTCTAGACTGGCAGATAATAAACAATAAAAAGAATAAATGAAGAAATAGTGTAGCACATTAGATGCTTTTAAGTGCTATGAAAAAACAAAAGCAGAGCAGGATAAGGAGGCTCTGGAGTGTATGTTGATGGTCGGTTTGCCATTTTAAATCACGTGGTCAAGTACTCTTTACTGACAAGGCAACATTTGAAGCTAGACTTAAAGATGGTAACAGCATTGTTTACCCAAGTTCTGGGAAAGAAGAGCTTTCTGAGCAAATAAAACAGCCTGCCTGGTGGGCTCGAGAAACAGCAAGAAGATCAGTGTGTCTGGAGAAGATTTTGAAAGTGAGGAAACAGCAGGTGAAGAGGTCCATCTAACAGGGGCCCAGACCCCAATAGGGCATTGTAGACCACATAAAGGTTCAGCTTTTACTCTGGATGAGAAGGGGGATATTGTAGGTTTTTGAGCAGAGACTTGTCTGACTTAGGACTTACATTGTTTTCTCTGTGTTGGCATTAAATCATGAGTGGGGAAGGTAGAAGCCTGAGACCCAACATAAGGTTCTTGCAGGTGAGAAACATTGGTGACTTGAGCCCAGGGAGAGCAGAGGAGGTGGAGAGGAGTGGTCAGGTTCTGGACAGATATTGTATCAGTAGATCTGCTGACAGATGTGTTGTGTGAGATAAAGAGAAGGATCAAGAATGACCTCAAGAGTTTTAACTCGAATCTAACAGAGATGGAAAGGGAAGCCTGCAGATAGAGCAGGTTTGGGTGGGAAAGAGCTGAAATTTGGTTTTCATTATGTTATATTTGAGATGTCATCCAGGTATTGATGTCAAGAAGACACTGAGATGGGACTAAATTTCAGGATAAAGGCTTAGACTATAAACATGAGGTTGCACTTGTTGATATGAAAGTACAAATTTACAGGCTTTTATTAGTATACTAGTTAAAATAAAATACATTATTAGGCTCTACATTCTTCTTAGACTTCATGGAAATACACAGTTGAATATATGATAAGTCCCTCAGTCACAAATGAATGGACACACAAATGAATGACTGTAAGTATCCCAAGGTCATCCAGAAAGGTATCCTTTTTGGGAGTCTGTTTTGGAATCACCTGGCCAAGTTCATGGAACATACTGAGGCCTGAAGTTCCATTCAGAAATTTTCTCTTTATGCAATATAGTTTATACCCTGTATTTGAAAGTAATTTTTTTACAAAGAAACCCAGAAAATCCACTTATAACCTCTAATTGCACTTAGCTATTATTTTCTGAATATTTATGAGAGTTTTAATTAGCCCTCTGCCTTCCAGTTGTTTAATATATTGATAAAGGAGCCTGTCTGTCTGGTTTGTCATGCTCTTCTGTGAGTGATTTGGAAATATTGAGACTCATAGAAATTATAGTCATTGCACCGTGCTTGGGTTCTTTTCCTTGGAGAATCTATGAGACCAGAGCTTTGTCTTTGAAGGAATCCTTCCTTCACTGTGGACACCCAGAGCTCAGGGATGTGTGTTAATCAGCAATATGTCCTCAGGACCTGACATGGTCATGAGTTCATAATGAGTAAAAGGAGGAGTTTATTCAAGTGAATGAAGTAGTAGTATACTCTTCAATGATTAATACTTATTCTTTGTTGAATGACAGACATGTTGGGTTAGAAAATGCCCAATTGCTGCTAGTTTGGGAATCACTGAAATTTTTTTTTAACATTTGGCTCATGATTAATTACCTAATAGTTACACAAATATACAATTCCATCAATGAGTTAATTAACATTTACAACTAACAGTTGACAGCTGGATCATCTAGTAGCCAACTTTAATCAAAACCTTCTAGAATATATTTATACATCTTGACCATGTTTTCTTCAATTTCTTTTAGTTGAATTTGTGGAAAAAAATTTTTTGGTTTTCATTATGTTATATTTGAGATGTCATCCAGGTATTGATGTAAAAACTGAGATGGGACTAAATTTCAGGATAAAGGCTTAGACTATAAACATGAGGTTGCACTTGTTGATATGAAAGTACAAATTTACAGGCTTTTATTAGTATACTAGTTAAAATAAAATACATTATTAGGCTCTACATTCTTCTTAGACTTCATGGAAATACACAGTTGAATATATGATAAGTCCCTCAGTCACAAATGAATGGACACACAAATGAATGACTGTAAGTATCCCAAGGTCATCCAGAAAGGTATCCTTTTTGGGAGTCTGTTTTGGAATCACCTGGCCAAGTTCATGGAACATACTGAGGCCTGAAGTTCCATTCAGAAATTTTCTCTTTATGCAATATAGTTTATACCCTGTATTTGAAAGTAATTTTTTTACAAAGAAACCCAGAAAATCCACTTATAACCTCTAATTGCACTTAGCTATTATTTTCTGAATATTTATGAGAGTTTTAATTAGCCCTCTGCCTTCCAGTTGTTTAATATATTGATAAAGGAGCCTGTCTGTCTGGTTTGTCATGCTCTTCTGTGAGTGATTTGGAAATATTGAGACTCATAGAAATTATAGTCATTGCACCGTGCTTGGGTTCTTTTCCTTGGAGAATCTATGAGACCAGAGCTTTGTCTTTGAAGGAATCCTTCCTTCACTGTGGACACCCAGAGCTCAGGGATGTGTGTTAATCAGCAATATGTCCTCAGGACCTGACATGGTCATGAGTTCATAATGAGTAAAAGGAGGAGTTTATTCAAGTGAATGAAGTAGTAGTATACTCTTCAATGATTAATACTTATTCTTTGTTGAATGACAGACATGTTGGGTTAGAAAATGCCCAATTGCTGCTAGTTTGGGAATCACTGAAATTTTTTTTTAACATTTGGCTCATGATTAATTACCTAATAGTTACACAAATATACAATTCCATCAATGAGTTAATTAACATTTACAACTAACAGTTGACAGCTGGATCATCTAGTAGCCAACTTTAATCAAAACCTTCTAGAATATATTTATACATCTTGACCATGTTTTTTTCTTCAAGTTGTCTTTTAAGTTGAATTTGGTGTTTTCTGATATTTTAGTTTTCCTCGGGCATTATTTGGCGGTCCCTCAGGTAAATGTCAAGCATAAACCGTCGTGTTCACAAACAGATAAACCATGCACATATCAAACCATAACTAAACCAAATATATTGAGTTTTTCATTTGAAAAACAATTGAGAGTTGCTATGTCATTACCTGAATGATACTTTTTCAACAGAATTGTTAAATATCTGACCTACTCCCAAAAGCTATGGCTTTTCTCATTTAAAAGGCTGAATGATTTTCCTCATTTGCAGTCATGTTTGCATTTTCTTCTTTAGTCTAACTCATTTTTCAGCACAACTCTATCATGAAGCTGTTATTTCCACCACATTTTTACATGTAAACTCAAAAAGCTTTGCCCATCTGTGTACAGCAGACCTTGCTCATCTTTGTGAAGCTTGGGTGTGTGTATGTGAGTCCCAACACTCTCAGTTGTAATTAGGATGTTTTCATCCTACCACCCAGCCCAGCCCCTTCATATGTCATGGACTGTATCATCTGTGCATCCACCTTTTAGTTGGTTGCTGTTGTTTAAATTTGAGAAGAATGTGTCTTTATCTTGGGCTCCCTCTACTGTTTCGGATGGTTATCAACAAAGAGATATTTTAAAAGCTTGATGCTAAGATTAATTAATAATTGGTTTTGTTTTGCTCGGGAAATATTTGGCAGTCACAGATGGGTTGAACATACACTGTGAATTCACAGCTTATCAAAGGACAGTTTGAAACCCTAAGGGTTGAATCTTTCCATTCTTTCAAGAGACAATCAATTATGGCTGCGAAGTATTAGACAAGTTGTAGGAAGCTGCACATACATAGGATATTTTATAACTGTACTCAAACTTGGTTTAATGTGAAGGCCATTATTCCCTCCTGACCAACCATCCTCCATCAGATTTAGCAAAGGATGTTTTCCAGCATCAGTGTCAGCTTTCACCAGAGGACATTTCCAGTCTTCCAGCTGTCACTTGGTAGCCAAGAAAATTGACAAGATGGAATTTTTTAAAGAAAGAAGTAAATATTCCACTTTGTCTTTAGAAATTGTTAGAATTTTAATGTGGGTCCCCTTTGAAGAGCCCTAGTGACTGTTTAAAATGGCCCAGCAGAGGATCTGAGTCCCATGGGCTCTTTTCTGGAACACCCAACTCCATGCCAAGGCCTCAGAGGTCACACAGGTGTTCTGGGCAGTTCTTGATCTTCAGCAAGTCTCCAGTGGTGAGTTCTATCTGCAAAAGACCTGGAAATGGCTGTTTCATGTGAATTTGTAGTTTGCCCTTGATTCTTATTTTTGCCTTTTTATCACGCACTAGACTGGGAAGCTCGCATTGACAGCCACGGACGGGTCTTTTATGTGGACCACGTGAACCGCACAACCACCTGGCAGCGTCCCACTGCAGCAGCCACCCCCGACGGGATGCGGAGATCCGGATCCATCCAGCAGATGGAGCAGCTCAACAGGCGGTGGGTGACCGGCATGCAGGGATTCTCTAGAAACAGCGAAAGGCAAAAGGTGGCCAGAGAAACCCCCTTACACTTTTCTGCTCAGATGGGGTGGGGAAAGTGCAAAGGGATGAACCTACTGATAGTTAGTACTTGGAAAGCTAGGTGGAGAATTCAGTGGTAGGAGACAGGGTAAGCCTATGTCATTTAAAGATGGGGAGTCCTCTGTACATCTTGATGGCCCAGGCTCAAACACTGGTATTCTTAGCCAAGTGCTCATGGACAAGCCCCCACCCAGGTATTCATGGAGCATGTCAGTGTTCCAGGAACCGTTCAGAAACTGGAAGCAAAATTATACACGGATGCACATTTTTCTGCCAGACTCCTCCATATCTGTCATAAGATTCTCAAACAGGTCTGAAACACAAACAGTTTGGAAATAGTTTGGAAACATTCCAAGGACAGGTTTAACAGAATACTAAAAGCTGCCTGGAGAAAAAAACTGTCTCGTAAATTGCTATATTCATGCCTACACTGGTCCCATAATCACTATATACTCAGAAATATACGTTCTTAAAAGGCTTTCATCATAGAAAAGAAACATTTAAAAATACTTCTTGAGAAGTGTTTTTTCTAAAAAACTAGTCCCTTTACTAGCTTTTAGTAAGTATATAAAGATGTCATTTTGTTTTCAACATGCAAATGACAGCCTAAACAGCATCTGTCCCATGTTGTAAGCTAGACCAGCATCATACCCAACATCTTGCTTCTTTAAGGCCGAGGTGGTGGCCCTTGGATACTTTTAGTCACCAGGAATGCAAACTGCAGGCTCAGCGTCATCTCTGTCCACCTAACACCCAACTCCATGCCAAGGCCTCAGAGGTCACACAGGTGTTCTGGGCAGTTCTTGATCTTCAGCAAGTCTCCAGTGGTGAGTTCTATCTGCAAAAGACCTGGAAATGGCTGTTTCATGTGAATTTGTAGTTTGCCCTTGATTCTTATTTTGCCTTTTATCACGCACTAGACTGGGAAGCTCGCATTGACAGCCACGGACGGGTCTTTTATGTGGACCACGTGAACCGCACAACCACCTGGCAGCGTCCACTGCAGCAGCCACCCCGACGGGATGCGGAGATCCGGATCCATCCAGCAGATGGAGCAGCTCAACAGGCGGTGGGTGACCGGCATGCAGGGATTCTCTAGAAACAGCGAAAGGCAAAAGGTGGCCAGAGAAACCCCCCTTACACTTTTCTGCTCAGATGGGGTGGGGAAAGTGCAAAGGGATGAACCTACTGATAGTTAGTACTTGGAAAGCTAGGTGGAGAATTCAGTGGTAGGAGACAGGGTAAGCCTATGTCATTTAAAGATGGGGAGTCCTCTGTACATCTTGATGGCCCAGGCTCAAACACTGGTATTCTTAGCCAAGTGCTCATGGACAAGCCCCCACCCAGGTATTCATGGAGCATGTCAGTGTTCCAGGAACCGTTCAGAAACTGGAAGCAAAATTATACACGGATGCACATTTTTCTGCCAGACTCCTCCGTATCTGTCATAAGATTCTCAAACAGGTCTGAAACACAAACAGTTTGGAAATAGTTTGGAAACATTCCAAGGACAGGTTTAACAGAATACTAAAAGCTGCCTGGAGAAAAAAACTGTCTCGTAAATTGCTATATTCATGCCTACACTGGTCCCATAATCACTATATACTCAGAAATATACGTTCTTAAAAGGCTTTCATCATAGAAAAAGAAACATTTAAAAATACTTCTTGAGAAGTGTTTTTTCTAAAAAACTAGTCCCTTTACTAGCTTTTAGTAAGTATATAAAGATGTCATTTTGTTTTCAACATGCAAATGACAGCCTAAACAGCATCTGTCCCATGTTGTAAGCTAGACCAGCATCATACCCAACATCTTGCTTCTTTAAGGCCGAGGTGGTGGCCCTTGGATACTTTTAGTCACCAGGAATGCAAACTGCAGGCTCAGCGTCATCTCTGTCCACCTGGGGTCTTGCTAGTGTGAAATGAAGAAGAAAGGCAGAGGGAGACTAAAAAGAATAAATAATTGGCTTTGGGGGCCACAGCAATTGATAACAAACATCCTTTGAAAGTTAGCTCTACCCTCCAGAAAAAAAAAAAAAGGACAGTTTAATCCTATTAAAAATACACAGAAAAAAGCCAGAACTTTCTAGTTACTTCTGTTGTGGATAGAGGAGGAGGCATTAGGTGAAAATCACCAGGAATCTTTTATCGTTGAACATTTGGAAGACACATGCCATCACTAGCCAAGTGTTTGTCATTCATAAGAACCATAAAGGGTTGTCATTGGCAGCATATGTCTCTAGTCATTCTCACAGAAAGAAAGCCTTTTAGAAGGAAGAACACATTAAATAGAAATGCACCAAAATCCATGGGAGTGTCCTTTCATGGTGATTGCAGCTCAAAATGCAGGGGACACAGCAAGCTCATTTTACATAGAAATCAAGTTCAGATGCCTAGGCAGAAATAGCCTCAAGGCCTGTCTTACCAGACAGATAAGCTGAAATGATTGATCAGGCTACAGAACAGGGAGAGCCCCATCAGGCTGTATCTAGCGGAGGTGGAGTACGAACACTAAAATAAAACAGTAAACCGGAAGTAGAAACAAACGCCTTGACCCATGACACAAAAAAAACTGGACTTTCATTCATGATGTTCAGGGTGTATAATATAAAAATGAGGCCAAACCCATCCTGAACCAGGCCCTAGAGAAGTGTGCAGGCTCTGGTGTGTGGAGCCCTGTGCCCTCTGGTGGAGCTGAATGTGTGTGCTAAGAGAGGCCGGGCTTTGCTGAATAGAAAGCTGTATTTGTTGCATCCCTTTGGATAGATAAGGGAATCTTGAGATTAGCAATTTTGAGAAAATGCTAATTTCTTGTGAAAAACCCTACCTAGGGAAGGTTAGATAACCTTGAGATAAGTATCCAGGCTCTTCAGTGTTTATTTTAGCCTATTGCTTTCAGGCATTTAGAGTTTGTCAGTGATTTGGCCTGAATATAGCAGCCACAAAACTCGGCTGTCAGTCTTTCATCCAAGCGCAGATGTGACCACACACTGGGGATATATTTTGGTAACCTGCAGTTATCAGGAGAAATTGACACCCATCCCTGTCTCATAGCAAAATGGAAACACTTCTTAGTGTTGTAAGAAGGAGTTTCTTTTGACTCTGGGCAGGATGATTGTGAAAGGCAAAGGTTTTGTGCAAAGAGACGCACACTGCAAAATGAGGAGTGGACAGTGTAGCGTGCAGTGGCCATGTTCCCTCGGCTACTCCCCTAGTGGCCTTGGTGGCTTTGCCACATGCTTCCGCTGCAGGGCAGGCCCTCGTTACCTGCCTTCTACCTGACACACACCTCCCTCCTGCAAAGACCCAGCCCAAATGGCATGTGGTCCCTGAAACCTCCCCAGGGCCCTCCACACAGAGCCAGTGACTGCCTCCTCCGCAGTCCATGACTGATTGGGCATCGTGTCCGCCGCTGGTACTGTCCTTACCTTCTTTTTCATTCTTCTGTATTCCTCCTCCTGGTGCCTGGATGGGGCCAGCATTTACCAGGACTCGATATAAGACCATTTCCCAAGTGGATTCCTACACTTTCTGAATACCCTGAACAAACTAACCTGCCTTTTTCACAAATATTTATCAAAGAAACCAAAAATAGATATACATTATCTCATTTTAAATAGTCAGCTCAAGTTTGATGTTTTAGTTATTTGGATAAAATTATCTATGGAGAAATGGAAGTTTTAAATATGAAAAAAAAATTGTAATTTTATACCCCAAGGATTAGCTTTTTTAAAAGGTTAAACTGTCTTCAAGTTTTCAAGCTCCATATGTACAGTACTTATATATTTATAATAATAATATAGTTTTATATTCATTTTTTACTTACTGCATGATAAGCATTTTCGTATTGCCACATAGTCTTAAAGTTATCACTTAAATGATAGTATTTCAGTGAGTAACTATAATTTAGTTAATGTGTCATATTATTGAACATTTATTTTTATCACTATTTTTTGAGTAAGGCCCAAGGACATGTAAAATATTAGGATTGTCTTAGCATGTTTCCTTTGGGTTATATTCCCAAGAGCAGGCCAAAGGAGGTCTATGTGGTTTCAGTATTTGATATCAATGTTGAAGTTTTTTCTAAAGTGATTCTGCAGGTTCACTCTGCCAGCAATGGTACCTTCCCCTCCTTCTCATCTTTTGCTGGGTTTTTACTGACATAAGCAATTCTCCTGGTGTTTTGGTGTATCTTACGTTTCACTTCTTGGAGGGAGGGTCTACTTCTGCTTCCATGAACTCTTTTTACCAATTTTAGCTCCTCCCGTGAGAATTACCTGTTCCTATAAGCTTAGTCTGTTTGGTTTTTGTTTAGTTTGTTTTGTTTTGGTTTGTTTTGGGGTATTTCTTTTTTCTGGTTGAGTTTTGTGAGTGTTCCTCTGTGTGTCCCTTTACAAATTAGACATTCCAGCTGACTTTCTTACCCATTTCCATGAATTCTATGTAATACAAGTATTTAACCTTTTGTAGAAAAGGTAAACTGTGAGAGGGCATTGAAGGAGAGTTATTGATAAGATAGAAGATAACCAAGTCTCTGACCCGCCCTTCCATCTTTAAGGCAAAAAGAGCCTCTGAGCCTGCAGCCCTCCCTTCACCGGGTGATCTCCCACGCGTCATTGTGTGTCCTGCTTCCCCAGGACTGTCCCTCTTTCAGCAAAGGCCAGGACTGGGTCTGGCACCTGGGTTTTTAAGGCTGCTGACTTAGTAAGGTGTGGGGTACCCCAGATCCAACTGAGGACATGTGAAGCAGGTTGTGAAATTGCTGACATTTTCATCAAATCAGGTTGTACTAATTCATTAAAGATTTATTTATTTATTTATTTTGGGCGGGGTCGGGTTGAGGAGGGAGGGGAGCAGGCGGGCCACTTCTGTTGGTCTTCCATTTCTCTATTTTTCATCTGTCTTTGTTCTTTGGCTCCTGCGGGCCTCCCATCACGGTGGCCTCTGTTGTCGCAGAGCGCTGGCTCTGGGCACATGCGCTCCAGAGCTCCGGCTCGGTGATTGGACACATCAGTCCAGCCGCTCCGCGGCACGTGGGATCTTCCCAGGCCAGGGATCGAACCGGCACCCCTTGCACTGCAAGGTGGTGTCCTTATCCACTGGACCACCAGGGGAAGCCCAATACTAATTCATTAAAATTCTCTCCTGTGATCACCGCACTTTGGGAAGGGAAAGAGAGGCCACAGCTGAGGTTTGTCTAAGCCCTGTTCCACGTGTCTGCTGCTGAGGAACAGACTACCCCAAACTTAGTGGTGTAAAAGATGATTGATTATTACCAGCCTCCTTCTCCTCTTCCTCCCCTCTCTTGGTTCTCATGGCTGGCTGGATCCAGTGAGGCCCTTCTCTGAACATGTCATGGTTGTAGCTAGAGGGTGGCGGGACTGGAGACTCATATCTAGAGCTTGATGCTGGCTGTTGGCTGGGACCTCAGCCACGACTGTCCCCTGAACACCTCCATGTGGACGTTCCCTGTTGCCTGGGCTTCCCCACAGCATGGCTCCTGTGTTCCATCATAAGCTGTCCATTTCATTGTTACCCATTAGTCCAGAAAGCTACAGGACCTTCCCAGCTTCAAGGAGAGGGGACATTAATTCGACCTCTTCATAGGAGAATGGTAAGATTCTGGAAGAACTTATAGACTAAAAGTATTATTGAGCCATTTTTGGAAAATGCAGCTTTCCTCGAGCTCCTTAAGGGATTCTCTGACAGCAGCTTCCTTGGTCTTAGGCAGACCCCACTCCTCCTCAGGTCAAGGCTACCCTCTCAGGCAGCTTCTCGCTGGCCTGCTGAGTACCCCGCACCCAAGACTGCATGGCTTGAGTGCCAGCAAGAACTCAGAAACATCACAGACAGGCTGCACCTTCCCTACAGCCTCCCTGTCACAGACCTGTGGGGATAAACCTACATAAGCCTTTCTCTCTTGGAGTCTTTGCTCATTCCTGCCCTTCCACATTTTCTCATAAGAGGCCTTCTCAGGAATGCCTCCCAGTAACTGCGGCAGGCAAAGCCATCTTCTGCCAGGTGTCAGGAGGGAGTGGCTGAGTCTCCTTAGATAAAATAAAGCTTAAAGAAAGTCCCAGACCTGCGAGTCTCAAACCTGGAGTAGATAATACCATCTGAAGAATTTGTTACAAATGCAGATTTCAGTTATGCACCGGTTTCTGTAATTACAATAATTGCCCAGGTGTTACTGTGGCAGGTAGCCTGGAAACCACACTTGAAAACAAAACTCCTTTGTATGTTATTTGTTGAACATTTTGGCCAAGCAGCATGAAGGATCTTGTTCTACGATCAGGGATTAAACCCATACCCCAGGGAAGTCCCTAGAACTCCTCTTTAAAGGTCAAAGAAAGAAGTCATGGGTCTTCAGAAGACCACGAAGACCCTGTCTGTGAGACAGGGGGGTCGCACGTGGTAACCTGGATCCAGTGAGGCCCTTCTCTGAACATGCTGTTCCGGGATAATTCTAGAGCTTGATGCTGGCTGTTGGCTGGGACCTCAGCCACGACTGTCCCCTGAACACCTCCATGTGGACGTTCCCTGTTGCCTGGGCTTCCCCACAGCATGGCTCCTGTGTTCCATCATAAGCTGTCCATTTCATTGTTACCCATTAGTCCAGAAAGCTACAGGACCTTCCCAGCTTCAAGGAGAGGGGACATTAATTCGACCTCTTCATAGGAGAATGGTAAGATTCTGGAAGAACTTATAGACTAAAAGTATTATTGAGCCATTTTTGGAAAATGCAGCTTTCCTCGAGCTCCTTAAGGGATTCTCTGACAGCAGCTTCCTTGGTCTTAGGCAGACCCCACTCCTCCTCAGGTCAAGGCTACCCTCTCAGGCAGCTTCTCGCTGGCCTGCTGAGTACCCCGCACCCAAGACTGCATGGCTTGAGTGCCAGCAAGAACTCAGAAACATCACAGACAGGCTGCACCTTCCCTACAGCCTCCCTGTCACAGACCTGTGGGGATAAACCTACATAAGCCTTTCTCTCTTGGAGTCTTTGCTCATTCCTGCCCTTCCACATTTTCTCATAAGAGGCCTTCTCAGGAATGCCTCCCAGTAACTCGCAGGCAAAGCCATCTTCTGCCAGGTGTCAGGAGGGAGTGGCTGAGTCTCCTTAGATAAAATAAAGCTTAAAGAAAGTCCCAGACCTGCGAGTCTCAAACCTGGAGTAGATAATACCATCTGAAGAATTTGTTACAAATGCAGATTTCAGTTATGCACCGGTTTCTGTAATTACAATAATTGCCCAGGTGTTACTGTGGCAGGTAGCCTGGAAACCACACTTGAAAACAAAACTCCTTTGTATTTTATTTGTTGAACATTTTTGGCCAAGCAGCATGAAGGATCTTGTTCTACGATCAGGGATTAAACCCATACCCCCAGGGAAGTCCCTAGAACTCCTCTTTAAAGGTCAAAGAAAGAAGTCATGGGTCTTCAGAAGACCACCGAAGACCCTGTCTGTGAGACAGTGTGTTCCCCGGGCCCCCGCCTTGGATCGCACGTGGTAACCTGGCTCCTCACTGCTCCCCAGACACTGGTGCTCCTCTTTACACTGCTTCCCCACTGCCACATCTCTTCCCTGAGCACAGGACCCATATAGCAAGGCTCCTCTGGCTCTTGTCACTTGTGTGACCTCAGGGACCTCCAGGTCAACCAATCCAAATCCACACGAAAATCTTCCCACCAACCTGCCCTTCCTACCTGCTCGTCCTTCGCACTGGCACCCCACCCACCTGCTCTCAGCGGAAGCCTTGAACTTCACAACTCTCTATTCCTCTTCTCCAACTCAGGCCCCAAATCCTGTTAAGTCTACGTGTAAAGTCATCACAATTCAGCTGCGAAAGATCTCTTAAGTTCAGCCCTTTCTCTCATTCCTACTGTGTCAGGAGGAAAAGGGAAGCAGAATTCCCGGCCTGTGCCTTGGTGGTCTGAGAGACATCAGGCCAAGTCCAGGTCACACAGGCAGAGAAAGGAAGCAAAGCAAAGAGGAACAGGACAGCTGAACACCTGCCTACAAAACACAGCGTGAGTGAGGCAGGGAGATGTAGGCAGGCAGGTACAGGGGATGCTAGTATTCCTACAGTATGTGGGTGTTCCTCTCCCCCAGAAGCATCCTGTGAGACCAGTGTGGTCCACCACCCCTGCCTGGGTCCAGGCTTCAGCATCTCCAGCCTGGGCCAAGGCAGTAATTCTCAGGGCTCTCCCCAGTTCCAGGCTCTTCTCCCGTGCACTGCCCGCAGGTGGGGTCAGAGTAGAGCTGAGACTGCCTTTCTTGGCCACTGTCCAGCCCCTACAGCAGCAGTTCCTAGATAAAATAAGCTTAAAGAAAGTCCCAGACCTGCGAGTCTCAAACCTGGAGTAGATAATACCATCTGAAGAATTTGTTACAAATGCAGATTTCAGTTATGCACGGTTTCTGTAATTACAATAATTGCCCAGGTGTTACTGTGGCAGGTAGCCTGGAAACCACACTTGAAAACAAAACTCCTTTGTATTTTATTTGTTGAACATTTTTGGCCAAGCAGCATGAAGGATCTTGTTCTACGATCAGGGATTAAACCCATACCCCAGGGAAGTCCCTAGAACTCCTCTTTAAAGGTCAAAGAAAGAAGTCATGGGTCTTCAGAAGACCACCGAAGACCCTGTCTGTGAGACAGTGTGTTCCCCGGGCCCCCGCCTTGGATCGCACGTGGTAACCTGGCTCCTCACTGCTCCCCAGACACTGGTGCTCCTCTTTACACTGCTTCCCCACTGCCACATCTCTTCCCTGAGCACAGGACCCATATAGCAAGGCTCCTCTGGCTCTTGTCACTTGTGTGACCTCAGGGACCTCCAGGTCAACCAATCCAAATCCACACGAAAATCTTCCCACCAACCTGCCCTTCCTACCTGCTCGTCCTTCGCACTGGCACCCCACCCACCTGCTCTCAGCGGAAGCCTTGAACTTCACAACTCTCTATTCCTCTTCTCCAACTCAGGCCCCAAATCCTGTTAAGTCTACGTGTAAAGTCATCACAATTCAACTGCGAAAGATCTCTTAAGTTCAGCCCTTTCTCTCATTCCTACTGTGTCAGGAGGAAAAGGGAAGCAGAATTCCCGGCCTGTGCCTTGGTGGTCTGAGAGACATCAGGCCAAGTCCAGGTCACACAGGCAGAGAAAGGAAGCAAAGCAAAGAGGAACAGGACAGCTGAACACCTGCCTACAAAACACAGCGTGAGTGAGGCAGGGAGATGTAGGCAGGCAGGTACAGGGGATGCTAGTATTCCTACAGTATGTGGGTGTTCCTCTCCCCCAGAAGCATCCTGTGAGACCAGTGTGGTCCACCACCCCTGCCTGGGTCCAGGCTTCAGCATCTCCAGCCTGGGCCAAGGCAGTAATTCTCAGCGGCTCTCCCCAGTTCCAGGCTCTTCTCCCGTGCACTGCCCGCAGGTGGGGGTCAGAGTAGAGCTGAGACTGCCTTTCTTGGCCACTGTCCAGCCCCTACAGCAGCAGTTCTCAAGGTTGGCCCCCTGGACCAGCAGCAGCAAGTGTACTCCCCTCACTCCATCCCCAGAACTCCTGAGTCAGAGGGACTCCAGGGGTGGAGCCTGGGTTTTCACCAGCCCTGTAGGTGATTCTGAAGCAGCTCAAGCTGGAGGCTCTGGGCCCAGAGAATAACATTCCAACCACTGCTCAGCTCCTGCTGGGTGCTTCCAGCCACCCTGCTGTTCCCTGGCCCTGACCAAGGCCCGCACATCCTGGTGCCACCTCCAGGCTTCTCAGAGTTCTCTCAGGTGGAGTCTTTGGCAGGTTTTCTTTCCTCTGCGTACCTTCCCTTCCATCTCCCTGGTAAGTCCACACTCTGGCTTCAGAATTGTATGTACCTTGGAGGTTTCCTTGTCTGTGTTCACAACTCTTACACACTTAGGACATCATGCTTACATCACCAGAGTCATGGTTTATGTGCCTCTCATCTCTTTGCTCTGTCCTGTGAGTGTTCAGAGGGCGAGAGCATGTTGCAGTCTTCTCTGGTCTGAAAGTCCGGTATAGAGCCTGCCACATTGGAAGAGTCAGTGAATATTTAATAAGTATCCAGTTAGGTGACTAGCTGGCCAACTAACTAATTACCCAGCTTGGGAAGGAACTTTTAAATAAGCTGAAAGCATTTATTTGTCTGCCAGTGTTTGTTTTTTTTTTTAGGATTTATTTATTAAAATATGATTGATTTTATGATGTTGAGTTAATTTCTGCTATACAGCAAAGTGATTCAACTATATATCTATGCTTTTTCATATTCTTTTCTATTATAGGATATTGGCTTATCATAGGATATTGAATATAGTTCCCCATGGTACACCGTAGTACCTATTCTATGTATAGTTGTTTGCATGTATAATCTTTGCACATGCCTTCCTAGTCCTGTCAATTACCTGTCAAATAAAAACAGGTGACTAGAACTTTTAGTTTGTAGACTTACCACAATCAGAGAGAGGCAATTTGATATCTTAACTGTAATATTTTTAAGCTCCTTCCCACACCATTATTTTAGACTCAGAGCAATTTTATTTAATGCAGGACAGACGCTGTTTTTTATAATGTTATTTTTGTGTTGATTTTTTTTAAGTCATCATACTTGAAACTCATCACAGCTTATAAAACAAAACAAAGTCAGATTACCCAGAGATACTTGTCTTACAAGGTGTCTTAAGTATCTTGGGGGAATTGCAAGCCCTTCTTTCCTGACATTTCCTGACATCCTACGGATTTCCCCACTTACCTGACTCAGAGCATCAGCACCTCAACAAGTCAGCAAACCAAAGTTAACGCCTGTCTTTTCATTCTCTGATGGAAAGGTATCAAAATATTCAGCGAACCATTGCTACCGAGACTCTCAGTTTGGAGTCTTTGGCAGGTTTTCTTTCCTCTGCGTACCTTCCCTTCCATCTCCCTGGTAAGTCCACACTCTGGCTTCAGAATTGTATGTACCTTGGAGGTTTCCTTGTCTGTGTTCACAACTCTTACACACTTAGGACATCATGCTTACATCACCAGAGTCATGGTTTATGTGCCTCTCATCTCTTTGCTCTGTCCTGTGAGTGTTCAGAGGGCGAGAGCATGTTGCAGTCTTCTCTGGTCTGAAAGTCCGGTATAGAGCCTGCCACATTGGAAGAGTCAGTGAATATTTAATAAGTATCCAGTTAGGTGACTAGCTGGCCAACTAACTAATTACCCAGCTTGGGAAGGAACTTTTAAATAAGCTGAAAGCATTTATTTGTCTGCCAGTGTTTGTTTTTTTTTTTAAGATTTATTTATTAAAATATGATTGATTTTATGATATTGAGTTAATTTCTGCTATACAGCAAAGTGATTCAACTATATATCTATGCTTTTTCATATTCTTTTCTATTATAGGATATTGGCTTATCATAGGATATTGAATATAGTTCCCCATGGTACACCGTAGTACCTATCCTATGTATAGTTGTTTGCATGTATAATCTTTGCACATGCCTTCCTAGTCCTGTCAATTACCTGTCAAATAAAAACAGGTGACTAGAACTTTTAGTTTGTAGACTTACCACAATCAGAGAGAGGCAATTTGATATCTTAACTGTAATATTTTTAGGCTCCTTCCCACACCATTATTTTAGACTCAGAACAATTTTATTTAATGCAGGACAGACGCTGTTTTTTTTAATGTTATTTTTGTGTTGATTTTTTTTAAGTCATCATACTTGAAACTCATCACAGCTTATAAAACAAAACAAAGTCAGATTACCCAGAGATACTTGTCTTACAAGGTGTCTTAAGTATCTTGGGGGAATTGCAAGCCCTTCTTTCCTGACATTTCCTGACATCCTACGGATTTCCCCACTTACCTGACTCAGAGCATCAGCACCTCAACAAGTCAGCAAACCAAAGTTAACGCCTGTCTTTTCATTCTCTGATGGAAAGGTATCAAAATATTCAGCGAACCATTGCTACCGAGAGGCCTGAAGAAGATTCTGGAAGCCAAAGCTGTGAGCCAGTCCCAGCAGGAGGCGGCGGAGGAGGTGGCGGGAGTGACTCAGAGGCTGAATCTTCCAATTTAGGTATGGCCAGTGGGTGCCCATGGGATGGGGAGTGGGTAGAGGGAGAGCAGGTGGTGGGCGAGATCCTGGAGGAGAAAGAGGCGAGGGGCCAGCAGCAGGAAAACAGAACTTTCCCACCAGGAATCTAAAGGAAAAGTGGATTCACAGTGACAAGAACTTGTACCTAAGCATCGAGGTGATTTTTTTTTTTTAGTGACTTTATTTCTTGTTAAGTAAATTTATTGGTATTCTAAGGACATCTTCCACTTCTAAATAAAAGATGTAATAAGAATTCATGGTCTACTTTCAAGGAGCGACATGACAATAATAGGAATAAGACTTGTTTGCATTTAGAATAAAATATCAACACAATCCCCCTGAGGGAGGAACCTGGGAGTAGAGGTTTTTCTTATGGTTATAAACACACCACCACCCGGGAGCAATTTTTCCTGAATACCATCAGTGTCTGTTAGTGGATCTGGTGTTCATTTCTTAGAATCTGCCTGAGTGGTGCCTGTATGAGAATATCCAAAAGGCTTGACACATGCTGCTTTTTTTGTTGTTTTTAATAGAAGTATATTGATTTATAATGTTATGTTAGTTTCAGATATATAGCAAAGTGATTCAGTTATACATATATATTCTTTTTCAGATTATTTTTCATTATAGACCATTATAAGATACTGAATATAGTTCCCTGTACTATACAGTAGGTCCCCGTTTTTTTTTTTTTTTTAAATTTTGGTCTCTTTTATTGGTCTTTCATTTATTTATTTTCATCCATCTTTATTCTTCGGCCTGTGTGGGTCTTCCATCGCAGCAGCCTCTCTCATTGCAGAGCACGGCTCGGGGCACATGCACTCCAGAGTGCTGGCTTGTAATTGGACACACCAGTCCAGCTGCTCTGTGGCACATGGGATCTTCCCAGGCCAGGGATCCAACCGGTACCCCTTGCACTGAAAGGCAGACTCTTTACCCACTGGACCACCAGGGAAGCCCCCCTGTTGTTTTTGTATTACATGATATGCTATGATATGGTATGATTCATACTGGTATGCATATGTTAATCCCAAACTCCTGATTTAACCCTCCCCTGCTCCTTACACCTTTGGTCACCATAAGGTTGTTTTCTATGAAGAGATTGGCTTCTGGTCCTTATACCTATGGTAGCATAAGATTGTCACAGTGACATCCTGATAATCCAGTTTCTCTTAAGTTTGGTAAACAATGGCAGATGGACAACTATAGAACAGTTTGACTAAACAGTCATGTCTTCTCATCCTGCCAGGTCTCAGCTTTCTGTGTAAAAGCAGAAGAATGGACATTTTCATGCCCTCTTTTAAACATACACACAGTTCCACCAACAATTTTAATTGCCTACATTCCATTCATTTTATCTGATATACTAACTGAACTGACTAGTTTAGGTTTTTTCTGTTATTGATTTCTTTGTTTGACCTCTGAGAGAGATTTGGTAAGGTGATAGAATAATTAGAAACATGAGGGAAAAGGAAGAGAAAGTTTCTTTCTGGATTTGGTGTTGAATCTGTTGGCATTCGCTGTAAAACAAACCATCCCAATGTTCAGTGTCTGAAACTCACAGCCAGATTTCCCCTCAAGTTCTGCAGGTGGGCAGACTGAGCTGAGCTCTGCCGGGTGGTTCCTCAGGGTGCTGGGCTCCCACATGCCTCCTTGCTCAGCTGTGGAATGAGGTGGCCTCACCAGGGCAGCTTGTCTCTGCTCCCCAGAGCTTGTCCTCTTGCACAGGCTGGTCTCGTGATGAGGCAGAGAAAGCGGAGACCCACAGGCCTCCCAAAACGTTGGCTCAGCATCTCTGCATATTCTGTTGGTTAATGCTAAGCTCAAGGCCAGCTTGATTCAACACAGGGAGAAGCTGCAAAGTCTCATAGTGATTGGGATGCAGGGAGGGGAAGGACTGTGGTCCCTTCTGCAAACAAACTGTCTTAGCTCTGGTGAGTAACTTGTAAAGAAAATAAGAAAAAGTCATTGGAATAAAAGGGACAAGGTATTCAAGGACTCGATCCAACTGAAGTTACACAGGAGCACTCTTGGGAAATAATGATTCTTAGCTGACAGACACAGAGTGATGGGACACCTGGCCCTATCACTGGGACACCTGGTCGATCACCATTCAAAACAACCGTCCATCCAGCTGTGCAGGTGAAGGCTTGTGGGCTGCGTGAAAGAGAAGTCCTCTGATTGAAACCCTTTTCCCTGCCTCCTTTACACCTTTGGTCACCATAAGGTTGTTTTCTATGAAGAGATTGGCTTCTGGTCCTTATACCTATGGTAGCATAAGATTGTCACAGTGACATCCTGATAATCCAGTTTCTCTTAAGTTTGGTAAACAATGGCAGATGGACAACTATAGAACAGTTTGACTAAACAGTCATGTCTTCTCATCCTGCCAGGTCTCAGCTTTCTGTGTAAAAGCAGAAGAATGGACATTTTCATGCCCTCTTTTAAACATACACACAGTTCCACCAACAATTTTAATTGCCTACATTCCATTCATTTTATCTGATATACTAACTGAACTGACTAGTTTAGGTTTTTTCTGTTATTGATTTCTTTGTTTGACCTCTGAGAGAGATTTGGTAAGGTGATAGAATAATTAGAAACATGAGGGAAAAGGAAGAGAAAGTTTCTTTCTGGATTTGGTGTTGAATCTGTTGGCATTCGCTGTAAAACAAACCATCCCAATGTTCAGTGTCTGAAACTCACAGCCAGATTTCCCCTCAAGTTCTGCAGGTGGGCAGACTGAGCTGAGCTCTGCCGGGTGGTTCCTCAGGGTGCTGGGCTCCCACATGCCTCCTTGCTCAGCTGTGGAATGAGGTGGCCTCACCAGGGCAGCTTGTCTCTGCTCCCCAGAGCTTGTCCTCTTGCACAGGCTGGTCTCGTGATGAGGCAGAGAAAGCGGAGACCCACAGGCCTCCCAAAACGTTGGCTCAGCATCTCTGCATATTCTGTTGGTTAATGCTAAGCTCAAGGCCAGCTTGATTCAACACAGGGAGAAGCTGCAAAGTCTCATAGTGATTGGGATGCAGGGGGGGGAAGGACTGTGGTCCCTTCTGCAAACAAACTGTCTTAGCTCTGGTGAGTAACTTGTAAAGAAAATAAGAAAAAGTCATTGGAATAAAAGGGACAAGGTATTCAAGGACTCGATCCAACTGAAGTTACACAGGAGCACTCTTGGGAAATAATGATTCTTAGCTGACAGACACAGAGTGATGGGACACCTGGCCCTATCACTGGGACACCTGGTCGATCACCATTCAAAACAACCGTCCATCCAGCTGTGCAGGTGAAGGCTTGTGGGCTGCGTGAAAGAGAAGTCCTCTGATTGAAACGGTCTTTTCCCAATGCATTCAGTTGTGTTGTTTCACTTTTTCCAGATCTGAGAAGAGATGGGTCACTTTCTCCAGTGAATTCACAAAAAATCACCTTGTTGCTGCAGTCTCCAGCAGTCAAGTTCATCACCAACCCTGAGTTCTTCACTGTACTGCATGCCAATTATGTAAGTGTTCCCACACACAGAGGGGGCCTGGCCTGGCTTCTGGCAAGACCTGAAACACAACTTTGCAGATTCATTGGATAGATGAAAGAGGATAGCATTTTAACTCGGACAAGGAGGGAAAAAAGAAGAAAAGAGAAAAAGATGGCTCATTTTTGTTCTCTGTGAGCCTCCCCTAAAGGAGAAAACCTAGCTTTGGGAATGCTGTATCTTACTGGGTTTGGGGTAGATTCAATTGTGTTAATGTCAGTGAAGAGATTTAGAAACGAAAATGTGTTTTTATTATTGTTAAAATTTTTAAAGAACAAAGTTATGAAGTTGACAGATTCCTTTCAACCTGAATCATTTTACAAAATCAATTTCATTAAAGTTTGAAATAGATAAATAGGTCTCCTTTTCATATAATTAGTTTTTCAAATGACCTGCTTAAGGTTAATTTGATATGCTTTTTACTTATGTAGTTTTCTTCTTTTTTTGGTATTGTCAAGAGAGCAATGACATATTACTATGCATGCGTACTACGTCCCTTCAGTCGTGTCCAATTCTTTGTGACTCTATGGACTGTAGCCTCCAGGCTCCTCTGTCCATGGGATTCTCCAGGCAAGAATGCGGAAGTGGGCTGCCATACCCTCCTCCAGAGGATCTTCTCAATCCAGGGGTTGAACCCATGTCTCTCATGTCTTCTGCATTGGCAGGCGGGTTCTTTACCACTAGCGTGACCTGGGAAGTCCCCCTGATATTGCTATAGCCATTGGTTTTTTTTGTTTTGTTTTTTTAATTTATTTTTAGCTATTCTGGGTTTTCACTGCTGCCACAGGCTCTTCTCTAGTTGCGGGAGTGAGGGCTACTCTCTAGTTGAGGTGAGCAGGTTCCTTGTTTCAGGGACTTCACTTGTGGAACTCAGGCTCTAGGGCACACAGGCTTCAGTAGTTGCAGCTCATGGGCTCAATAGTTGTGGCTAGAAGGCTCTAGAGCACAGGCTCAGTAGTTGTGGCTCATGGGCTTAGTTGCTCCGTAGCATGTAAGATCTTCCCAGATCAGGGATCAAACCCATGTCTCCTGCATTGGCAGGCAAACTCTTTACCACTGAGCTACCAGGGAGGCCCATTGCTTTTTTCATTTGACAAATGTTTCCTATGATTCAGGCACAGATCCTGGTACTAGATGTAAAGACAGATTAGGGTGACACCTGATTAGCAGAAGCTCCCCATCTTGTGGAACAACAAAAGATGTGCCAATGAGTCTAATGTGACAAGGACAAGGCCTGACCTCAGAGAGGAACAAGATGCCCTGGAAACAGGTGATGCTCTGGAGACTCAAGAAGCAGTCCTGAGGAACCAAGAGGAAAGTGAACAGGACAGAGGTTTCAAGCAGTGGGAGAAAGGAGTCAGCCTGGGGCTGGGTCCAGCGGAGTTGGAGTGTGAAGACAGGCAGAAGTGGGAAGAGGGGGTGGAGGATGAGCAATAAACCTCCCGGTGCTTCAGAGAAAGGAGCCTGGGTTACCTCGTTAGGCAGCAGGAACCAGCTGCAGTCTCAAACATTGTCATCAGTTACATGATCCAACTGTATGAGGAGCTATTTTCTCAGGCAGAATTACGGAAGAGGGACTGAGAGGGCGAAGACCACAGGCTGGTTCAAATGCTTGAGTGAGTGCTGCTCAAGGGCTACCCATTCTTTCCCTAAAGAATGTCTCGGCCTGGGAGGCATTTCTGCATGGAATCGATCATGCTTGGGACCCTGTGACCCAGGGGGATGGGAGATGAGGACCCAAGAAAGGCTGAGTCCTTTCTGCTTTGGGCCCCCGAGTTAGGGGTCCTGTCCCCAGTAAGCAGTAGTTTGATGAGGTGATGGGATCTGTGGGTGGGAGAGAGGGACCAGTTTTGAGCAAGTTATATTTGGGAAGCCTCGGGGACATCCAGTGGTTAGACCCAGAGCAGCCACCCAGGGGTGCAGAGGTGAGTCACAAAGAAGAACACGGATGCCAGACAGTGGTGCTCTCTGCGCTGGGCACCAGGTGGCCCTGGGCTGGAAGGAGCCATGCTGCTAACAGTCTTTCCTTGAGAGAGAGAGAGAGACAGACAGACAGACAGACAGACAGACAGACACACACACACACACACACACACACCAGCCCCAGGTAGCATAAAATGATTATGTGGCACAATTAGAAACTCCTGAAGCATTCTTTGTTTCTTCTCATCCCCCAGACCCTACAGATACACATGTTTGTTGGTAGAAAGGAGTGGCATACTGCAGAAGGTCAGCCCTAAAATCTGCAGGGAATCTTAATTTATACACTCTGTTATATAGATGGATAAGGGGCAAGGTTGGACCTGTGCGGTCAGAGGAGGAACCAGGGAGGAGAGGGAAGAGAGGCTCAGAGTCAGAGGGAGACTCAGGAGGGCAGAACCTGGCTCAGCAGAGGAGACTGGGGAAGGAGGAGGGGGCAGGGAGCTTTGAGATGCAGGGGAGGTCGACAGTGTCCTAGGATGCTGGAGCACCTGTAGAGTCAGCTTGCAGGGAGGTCCAGATGTGTTCTCCGTGGGCAGGTGTTTACTTCTGGAGCAAGAGCTCTGCTTCCAAGGCCACCTCCTCAAGGCTCACAGTACATCCCTGTGGAGAAGCCACATCGTATTCTGTTTAGGTGCTCAAAGTGTGCTTGGTCTGTTTCTGCTAATGCCCACTCCCTTCCCCATCCTCTTGGACCCCATCTCAGAGTGCCTACCGAGTCTTCACCAGTAGCACCTGCTTGAAGCACATGGTCCTCAAAGTGCGGCGGGACGCGCGCAACTTCGAACGCTACCAGCACAACCGAGACTTGGTGAATTTCATCAACATGTTTGCAGACACGCGGCTGGAATTACCCCGGGGCTGGGAGATCAAAACGGACCAGCAGGGAAAGGTGAGCGTGGCTACTGTGGGACCAAGAGTAGATCAGTGAGCAGGCGGGAGGAAGGCTGATGAGGAGAAAGGAAGCCTGAGTCTTGAGACTTGCTATTGGCTCCCAGGAGGAAGAGAGTAATGATCCACAACCAGGTTTCTGTCTTGTGATACTTCCAAGTGTCCCTGACTTCTCCCCACTGATGCCAATAGCACCTCCACCAAGTTGTGATACTGCTGTGTGTCTCCTGAGGAGGGTTGGGCAGGGGAAGGGAGAGAACAGTATCACACCCTGTTGAGAACTACAGGCTATATATTTCTTAATTTAGGTTTGGAATTTGAAACCAGATTCTATTCAGTGACTTCTGTCCTATTGTTTTGCCTCCTTAGCTCCCCTCTCAAGGAATGAAATTATTAGTTAAATGGAAGTGACATTATTAGATTACTCATTGTGATTTCCCTAATAAGCCTTCAGTTCTCATAACCCAGCCTGGCAAACAGGGACATGGCGAATTGGGCCCTTGAGATATTACTGGCTTGCATTTTGCTTCTGTGTGGCCTTCACCAAAATTGGTCTTTCCCAGGGATGCTGTTGAAACCTACTTGAGTCTACTAAAAGCGAGAATGCTTTTTCCTAATCACTACCAATCACTTCAATGTATTTATAGGTCAGGCCAAACAGTTGACCAAAGATCTGCCCCTGAATTATTTTTTAAAAATTATAATCTTTTATGAACTTTGGTAGAGAGATTCCTTCCCTCTTTTAGTGTCAGAAGAATCTGAAGTGTGGCCAGCAGACAACGTGTCTCAACAGGAAGCTGCATCGTGCAGCTCTCTTCCTCTGCGATTATGACCATGCAAAACCACAGTTCCCTCAAGTGGGCTGATGGGGCAACCACATGTCGTGGGAACCAGAGACCCCTCCCAGACAAACTTACCATGTCCCAGTACCTTATCATGTCCCAATACTTGAGCTCTCTGAAATATGGGAGGAAAGATTGTGTCCCCTGACTGATACAAGCCTCTTAGTACAGTGAATTCTATGACCAGCTCTGCAGTTGGGATGAACTCATCAGCAGATGCCTTGTGTAGGGTAAAAACCACCACGGCCAGAATCTGCTCTTATTTACTGGATGTGGTCTCCACTGAAAGAATCGCAGTGAAACATGGCATGGGAAACATGATTTCTATGCAAAAGAAACAGAGCAGGTTCCAGGACACTGGCCTGTTTTTTTGTTCCTCACTCAGTCAGTCTCAGTTCAGTTCAGTTGCTCAGTCATGTCCAAATCTTTGTGACTCCATGGACTACCACATACCAGGCTTCCCTGTCCTTCATCATCTCCTGGAGCTTGCTCAAACTCAAGTCCATACTGCTGTGTGTCTCCTGAGGAGGGTTGGGCAGGGAAGGGAGAACAGTATCACACCCTGTTGAGAACTACAGGCTATATATTTCTTAATTTAGGTTTGGAATTTGAAACCAGATTCTATTCAGTGACTTCTGTCCTATTGTTTTGCCTCCTTAGCTCCCCTCTCAAGGAATGAAATTATTAGTTAAATGGAAGTGACATTATTAGATTACTCATTGTGATTTCCCTAATAAGCCTTCAGTTCTCATAACCCAGCCTGGCAAACAGGGACATGGCGAATTGGGCCCTTGAGATATTACTGGCTTGCATTTTGCTTCTGTGTGGCCTTCACCAAAATTGGTCTTTCCCAGGGATGCTGTTGAAACCTACTTGAGTCTACTAAAAGCGAGAATGCTTTTTCCTAATCACTACCAATCACTTCAATGTATTTATAGGTCAGGCCAAACAGTTGACCAAAGATCTGCCCCTGAATTATTTTTTAAAAATTATAATCTTTTATGAACTTTGGTAGAGAGATTCCTTCCCTCTTTTAGTGTCAGAAGAATCTGAAGTGTGGCCAGCAGACAACGTGTCTCAACAGGAAGCTGCATCGTGCAGCTCTCTTCCTCTGCGATTATGACCATGCAAAACCACAGTTCCCTCAAGTGGGCTGATGGGGCAACCACATGTCGTGGGAACCAGAGACCCCTCCCAGACAAACTTACCATGTCCCAGTACCTTATCATGTCCCAATACTTGAGCTCTCTGAAATATGGGAGGAAAGATTGTGTCCCCTGACTGATACAAGCCTCTTAGTACAGTGAATTCTATGACCAGCTCTGCAGTTGGGATGAACTCATCAGCAGATGCCTTGTGTAGGGTAAAAACCACCACGGCCAGAATCTGCTCTTATTTACTGGATGTGGTCTCCACTGAAAGAATCGCAGTGAAACATGGCATGGGAAACATGATTTCTATGCAAAAGAAACAGAGCAGGTTCCAGGACACTGGCCTGTTTTTTTGTTCCTCACTCAGTCAGTCTCAGTTCAGTTCAGTTGCTCAGTCATGTCCAAATCTTTGTGACTCCATGGACTACCACATACCAGGCTTCCCTGTCCTTCATCATCTCCTGGAGCTTGCTCAAACTCAAGTCCATTGAGTCAATGATGCCATCCAACCACCACATCCTCTGTTAACTGCTTCTCCTTCTGCTTTCTCTTTTCTCTAGCTTCTTGCTTTATTGACACATTCTGCTTTCTCTTTTCTCTAGCTTCTTGCTTTATTGACACATTCGGAGTCAATGCCCTTTACTTTTAGGGTGCACCATGTAGGAATAGGAGGGCTAGGCCAAATTGCTTGGTGTCTTTGAACACCCGCCATCCCCACAAGGAGGACAAAATGGTGTCTGACTCACCTGTTGTCCTGAAAATCTGAGAAAGGTGAACAGAGCCTCTACACAACATCCGTAGAAATTGCATGTGAACCTCAAGTTGGCTCCAGGGTTAAGCTGCGGAGGATGGTTATCATCTAGGAGGTGGTAGGCCTGCAGCTAGTGGGACAGGTCAGACCCAGTCAGTGGCAGGAGTGAGATGGAGACATCCTCTACTGAGGAATATGCGCATAAAAACAAAGTAAGAAGGGCCTCTGAAGACCTGCTGCATCATGAAGAAAACAGAATCTTTAGCTTGAGAAAAATCATGTCTCATAGTATAATTTTTCTTCAGAAAATAGAAATGACTGTTTTAAAGGTATCTGCTTATCATCCACAAAACGGTACAAGAGCACATCACATGAGTTCTGTTGAGCAAGAAGAATCCACACACAGAAAACAAGCCAGAGACCCCTCCCAGACAAACTTACCATGTCCCAGTACCTTATCATGTCCCAATACTTGAGCTCTCTGAAATATGGGAGGAAAGATTGTGTCCCCTGACTGATACAAGCCTCTTAGTACAGTGAATTCTATGACCAGCTCTGCAGTTGGGATGAACTCATCAGCAGATGCCTTGTGTAGGGTAAAAACCACCACGGCCAGAATCTGCTCTTATTTACTGGATGTGGTCTCCACTGAAAGAATCGCAGTGAAACATGGCATGGGAAACATGATTTCTATGCAAAAGAAACAGAGCAGGTTCCAGGACACTGGCCTGTTTTTTTGTTCCTCACTCAGTCAGTCTCAGTTCAGTTCAGTTGCTCAGTCATGTCCAAATCTTTGTGACTCCATGGACTACCACATACCAGGCTTCCCTGTCCTTCATCATCTCCTGGAGCTTGCTCAAACTCAAGTCCATTGAGTCAATGATGCCATCCAACCACCACATCCTCTGTTAACTGCTTCTCCTTCTGCTTTCTCTTTTCTCTAGCTTCTTGCTTTATTGACACATTCTGCTTTCTCTTTTCTCTAGCTTCTTGCTTTATTGACACATTCGGAGTCAATGCCCTTTACTTTTAGGGTGCACCATGTAGGAATAGGAGGGCTAGGCCAAATTGCTTGGTGTCTTTGAACACCCGCCATCCCCACAAGGAGGACAAAATGGTGTCTGACTCACCTGTTGTCCTGAAAATCTGAGAAAGGTGAACAGAGCCTCTACACAACATCCGTAGAAATTGCATGTGAACCTCAAGTTGGCTCCAGGGTTAAGCTGCGGAGGATGGTTATCATCTAGGAGGTGGTAGGCCTGCAGCTAGTGGGACAGGTCAGACCCAGTCAGTGGCAGGAGTGAGATGGAGACATCCTCTACTGAGGAATATGCGCATAAAAACAAAGTAAGAAGGGCCTCTGAAGACCTGCTGCATCATGAAGAAAACAGAATCTTTAGCTTGAGAAAAATCATGTCTCATAGTATAATTTTTCTTCAGAAAATAGAAATGACTGTTTTAAAGGTATCTGCTTATCATCCACAAAACGGTACAAGAGCACATCACATGAGTTCTGTTGAGCAAGAAGAATCCACACACAGAAAACAAGCCAAGAGGAAGCAGACAAAAGAAAACAGAACCAGCGTAGGATCTAGCAGTCCCACTCTGGGTATATGCTCCGAAAGAACTAAACCAAAAATCTCAGTAATATCTGTACTCCTGCGGTGTTTGCCGCATGAATCAAATAGCAAAGATATGGAAGCAACATAACTGTCTCTAGATGGATGAATGGATAAATAAAATGTGGTATATACATACAATGGAGCACTGTTTAGCCTTAAAAAAGAGAGAGAGGGGGCGGAGGGGCTTCCCTGGTAGCTCAGTGGTGAAGAGTTTGCCTGCCAATGCAGAAGGCACAGGTCCAATCCCTGATTTGGGAAGATCCCACATGCTGCAGAGCAACTAAGCCCATGAGCCACAACTAGTGAACCTGTGTTCTAGAGCCCAGGAGCCACAACTATTGAGCCCATGTGCCACAACTACTGAAGCCTGTGTGCCCTAGAGCCCGAGTTCCACAACAAAGAGATGTCACCGCAACAAGAAGCCTGCTCCCCTCAACTAGATAGTAGCCTCCACTCCCTGCAGCTAGAGAAGAGCCTGTGACAGCAGTGAAAACCTAGAATAGCCAAAAATAAATAAATAAATAAAATTTTTAAATAAATAAAAAAAGATTTTGACACATACTACAGCATGGATGAACCTGAGAGACTTTATTTTAAGTGAAATTAGCTAGCCACAGGATAAAGTCTACATTATTGAGTTTCTATGAGAGATCTTAAATAGTCCAACTCATAGAAACAGTAAAATGGTGGTTGCCAAGGGATGGAGGCAGGAGACAGTAGAGTTTTTGTTCTACAGGTATAGAGTTTTATTTATACAGGATAATTTCTAGTAATTAGCTATACGGTATTGTGCCTATAGTTAACAGTATTGTACTTACTATATACACTTTAAATTACTTTTTTTTACATTTTAGCATTTGTCAGAAAGTAAAGCATGTTGTGTTCTTACTACAACTAAAAACAAGAAAAGAAAAGGACATGGGTTAAATAAATGGTTTAAGATTGCGAGGAACAGCAGATTGTAACAGCACAGGGATTAAAACAGAGCAGAAATGATAACGATGTAAAATTGAATCATTTATACAGAATATAAACATGGAAATAGTCTCCAAAGCACAGGGAAAGTGCCAGATTGCAAACAGTGAAGGAAAAAGCAAATATCTATATCTATATCTATATCTATATATCTATATCTCTACACATATTTATATACACACACACACATATTTAGAGAGAGAGGTCAGAGAAAGAAAAAAGGTATCTCACTTTCTCAGCAAGAAGCAATTTAATGTCATAAGCTCCCTTAAGATCCCTTGCCCATGTGTTCTGCTGTATAATTTACATTTTATCTATTTACTGTTTTGTCTATTTCTCCTGGAAGAATCTTAAGCTTTTCTGAGAGCAGAGATCTTTGAGAACAGGGGTCAGAATTACAAAGATGAGGAAACAGAAAATGAGTAGGTGAGCAGCACAAAGAAGGTTGTACTAAGTTTCGAGTTGGTTGTGAAATGAAGTGAGGGTTGCTCAGTCCTGTCTTAACTCTTTGCAACCCCATCAACTGTAGCCTGCCAGTCTCCTCTGTCTATGGAATTCTCCAGGCAAGAATACTAGAGTGAACCTGGGATCATGCGTATCTGTAAACAACAAAAGACAACTGTAAAAGTAAAAAGTAAAATAAAAATTAAAAAAAAAAAAAATACTAGAATGGGTTGCTATTTCCTTCTCCACTAGTTGGGTGTAAGGGGAAGCAAAGTGGATAATTTGAAAAACAAAAGCTAAATATAGTTGCTTGACAAATTTGAAAGGCAACCGTTGTACCTTTTAAAGCAAGATTTTCCTCTCTTGAATTCCTACAAAAGATAAAATCAAACAAAATACAGTGTTTGTAGCAAAACACGCACAAAAATCCACAAGGAAGCAGAGAAAATTAGAATACTAAAAATAAAATAACAACAGTCAAGCCAGGCATAACAGTTGTGGCAGCAAGTGGAATTGGATAAATTTAGCACTCTTCATAGGAAATCATATCTCCTTACCACATGGGGATACTATCAGATTTAATAAGAAACAAATACAACTTTTTAAAAAAGATATAACTAAGAAATAATTCAGAAAGCTTAATAGTAAAAGAGTAAACCTTAACAGAAAACTATAGCAGAAAAGTCAGTGGTGTATTAATATCATACAAGGGAGAACTGAAATTCGAATCCTTAAAATGAAGTCAAAGAAAGATTATATATTCATCAAGGGTGCAGTTAAGGAAATAATAATCATATATACCATATGAGTAAAATAACAAGATAAATATTATATAAAAAATATAAAAAAGAAACATAAAAGAAATGAAGAAGTACAGTATAGTAGGAAAATGTGTTTTATATCTATCAGTTCAATAGATTAAATAGAAAAAAATAATATTTGAATGCTTTCCTACTAATGGAACATATATTCTTTCATTTAAAATAAAATTTACATTGGCCTTAATTACCTACAATTTTTATCTATCAAGTATGTCTCAATAAAGGTGAAAAAATAGAACTTACATGAATGGATAAACAAAATGGGTTATATGCATACAATGGAACAGTATTCATCTGTAAAAGGAATGAAAATCTGACATGCTACAACATGGATTAACCTCAAAAACACGATGCTAAGTGAAATAACCGAGACATTATATCCACTGTGAGACATCTAAAATAGTCATATTCATAGAAACAGAAACTAACGAGCCCCTTGATGAGGGTGAAGGAGGAAAGTGGAAAGAGCTGGCTTAAAACTAAATATTAAAAAACTAAGGTCATGACATCCAGCCTCATCATTTCATGGCAAACAGAAAGGGAAATAGTGGAAGTGGTGACAGAGTTCCCCTTCTTGGACTCTAAAATCACCACAGATGGTGACTGCAGCCATGAAGTCAGAAGATGATTGATTTTTGGTAGGAAAGCTATGACAAATGTAGACATTATATTAAAAAGCAGAGCCATCACTCTGCCTACAAAAGTTCGTATGGTCAAGGCTATGGTCTTTCCAGTGGTCATGTACTGTTGTAAGAGCTGGACTATTAAGAAGGCAGAGCACCAGAAAATTATGCCTTTGAACTGTGATGCTGGAGAAGATTCCCGAGAGTCCCTTGGACAGCAAGACCAAACCAGCCAGTCTTATGGGAAATCAACCCTGAATATTCATTGGAAGGACTGATGCTGAAGCTGAAGATAAATTAAAATGCTCAACAAAATAATAACAAATCAAATTTAACAGTCACGTAAAAGGATCATATACCATGATCAAGGGGGATTTATTTCAACAATACCAGGATAGTTGAACATCCACAAGTCAATCAGTGTGATACACCACATTAACAAAAGGAAGGATAAATATCACATAATCATTTCAATAGACACAGAACAAGTATTTGACAAAATTCAACATACATTTATGATAAAAACTCATCATTATTGGTACAGAGGGAACATATCACAAAATAATCAAGGCCATTTATGACACACCCACAGACAACATCATATTCAATGGTGAAAAACGGAAAAATTTTCTTCAAAGACCAAGGACAACAGGCTGCCCACTCTTGCCACCTCTCTTTAAGAGAGTGTTGTAAGTTGTAGCCACCACATTCAGATAAGAAGAAGAAATAAGAAACATCAAAAATTAGAAGGAAGAAAAGTAAAACTTATTGTTTGCAGATGGCATGATAACATGCGTATATATGTATGTGTATATATATATACGTGTGTGTGTGTATATTATATATATGTAAAACCCTAAAGTCCATATCAAACAACTATTAGAATTAATAAATGAATTCAGTAAAATTTCAGAATATAAGGTCAAAATATAGAAGTATGTTGCTTTTGAGTGCACTAACACTGAACTATCAGAAATAGAAAGCAGTAAAATAATCCCACTAAAAACCATAACAAAAAGAATAAAATACCTCAGAATAAACACAATTTAAAGAGAAAACAGAACATACAACTTCTTTTCAAGAAGCTATTGGCCATTTTTCTAAGTGATAACATTTTATAACACAAAGAAAGCAAGAAAGCCAAAAATACTCGTTACATTCCACAGCCACAAACAATAAAGTAAAATTTTAAAGAGTGAATTTAAAAGCAACCATCAAAAATAAAATCTTTGCCATTTGGAAATTCAAAACAATGCTCTGTGTGATTATCAGGTTTTAAGTACAATTAAGCTTTATAAATCATTAAATTATTGAAAATGCAAGTGAGTGGGGGTATACAGACAGGCTGTATTCGATGATTAGCAGCACTGGTTTTTATTATCAGACAAGAAAAATAAATTTAAAATATATACTTCTAAGTCAGTAATTTAGAGAAGATTTTAAAAAAACAGTAATTAAAGCAGAAATATATTTCAGAATTTATTTTAAAATAATAAAAGGCAGAAGTCCAGGAATTAGAAAGCAATGTAACAAATAAATCTGAGTTGTTTTAGAAGAGAAATAAATGAAGGAAAATAGTAAATAAAACTAGGCAATGAGATATAACATGTACAGGGAAAATTTTAAAAGGAAGAAAGAAAATACATCTATAGTTAAATATATCACAGAAAATCTAGAAGAAATGAATAATTTGTATACATCTATGTATTTGATTTGGTGAATACAGAAAATTTAATGGACTTACAGAATAGTTTGGAAAATGTATCCATGAGTACATTGCTCACTCTCAGATACCATTTTGCTCTATTCCAGAACATAGGAAAAAATGGAAATAGTTCATTTTGCAAAACCATTTTAACTTTGCCAGTGAACTCAGACATAAAACAAAAACTATTGCCACAAATTTTGTACATCCATACCATAGAAGAGTAATCAGCAATGAAAAAGAAGAAAAGAATGCCCTGCTGATACTTGTAACAACTTGGATGAATCTCAAGGAAATTATATTGCATGAATTATATTGAGTCTCAAAAGGTCTACATCTGGTATGATTCCGTTTACTAGGAGTCAAGGGTAGATTGGACAGAGGAATAAGAGAGAGGGGTAAGTGTAATTAAAAACGGCCCCCTGGGCAGAAACCAGCACAAGATTCTAAAGCAGTGATCCTCCAATTTGAAATATTAAAAAAATAAAAATTCCCATGAAGAGTCCTTACAGTGACTGAACTGTTCAGTTACCTACATTTTTCTCCTTTTCAAGTTTTTTCTCAATGAGACTGTGCTAATTCTATAATAAAAAGAGCATTTATTTTAAAAATAGATAAAATATTCTACAAATGTTTCATTACTAGGATGACTTTTATCCATTAAAGGGTCCATTTCTCTTCTATTACATGGTAAATACAGTGTTACAATCACAGCTCTGCAACTCCACTAGGTGAAGTGTTTATCAGCAACTGATGTGGCTTCATTGAACTCATGAGCAAGCAGGAGCATCTCCCACTAGTTCTGAGTAGATGAAAACGAAGGACAAGCATAAACATGACGACTGAGCCCTGGAGTGCTCCTGCATATCATGTGCCTCACTCGACTGGTTCTCACGTGTGTGCTCTTTCCTGGTCTGCCTGAGTTGTTTTAGAAGAGAAATAAATGAAGGAAAATAGTAAATAAAACTAGGCAATGAGATATAACATGTATAGGGAAAATTTTAAAAGGAAGAAAGAAAATACATCTATAGTTAAATATATCACAGAAAATCTAGAAGAAATGAATAATTTGTATACATCTATGTATTTGATTTGGTGAATACAGAAAATTTAATGGACTTACAGAATAGTTTGGAAAATGTATCCATGAGTACATTGCCCACTCTCAGATACCATTTTGCTCTATTCCAGAACATAGGAAAAAATGGAAATAGTTCATTTTGCAAAACCATTTTAACTTTGCCAGTGAACTCAGACATAAAACAAAAACTATTGCCACAAATTTTGTACATCCATACCATAGAAGAGTAATCAGCAATGAAAAAGAAGAAAAGAATGCCCTGCTGATACTTGTAACAACTTGGATGAATCTCAAGGAAATTATATTGCATGAATTATATTGAGTCTCAAAAGCTCTACATCTGGTATGATTCCGTTTACTAGGAGTCAAGGGTAGATTGGACAGAGGAATAAGAGAGAGGGGTAAGTGTAATTTAAAACGGCCCCCTGGGCAGAAACCAACACAAGATTCTAAAGCAGTGATCCTCCAATTTGAAATATTAAAAAAAAAAAAAATTCCCATGAAGAGTCCTTACAGTGACTGAACTGTTCAGTTACCTACATTTTTCTCCTTTTCAAGTTTTTTCTCAATGAGACTGTGCTAATTCTATAATAAAAAGAGCATTTATTTTAAAAATAGATAAAATATTCTACAAATGTTTCATTACTAGGATGACTTTTATCCATTAAAGGGTCCATTTCTCTTCTATTACATGGTAAATACAGTGTTACAATCACAGCTCTGCAACTCCACTAGGTGAAGTGTTTATCAGCAACTGATGTGGCTTCATTGAACTCATAAGCAAGCAGGAGCATCTCCCACTAGTTCTGAGTAGATGAAAAGGAAGGACAAGCATAAACATGATGACTGAGCCCTGGAGTGCTCCTGCATATCATGTGCCTCACTCGACTGGTTCTCACGTGTGTGCTCTTTCCTGGTCTGCCTGCAGTCTTTCTTCGTGGACCACAACAGTCGAGCTACCACGTTCATTGACCCCCGAATCCCTCTTCAGAATGGTCGTCTTCCCAACCATCTGACTCATCGGCAGCACCTCCAGAGGCTCCGAAGTTACAGTGCTGGAGAGGTAACACCTCCTCTGACCCTGCCCCACCATTCACAGGGCCTCCGTGCTTGCCTCTCCTGGGGGCCAGGATCTAGGGTTGCCTGATCCTCCAGGGGCTGAGGATGCTCTTTCGTAGAGTGGATGAGGACTCGAGGCACCCTCTTCATGCCCTAGATCCATCCTCAGATTGCTTTCCCTCCACCTTCCCTCTCATCCTACACAGTCACATTACTGAAAAATCCATCTAGTTTAAAAGAAACTGAACATACAGGGTCTGGAGGTTCCTATATTTATGGCTGGTAGGGGCTTCCTTACCCTACTGGTCACGGGTAAATTCTGACAAGATGGTGAAACTGCTAGGCAGCACATGACTGCTTTTAAACTTCCCCTCTCCCTAGGTTTTGGAGAAGACATTCGTGGACTGCAAACTGGGGAAAATCAGCTGGGCCACATGAATACTGTGTTCCCACCCTACCATCTGGTCTTCCCTGCTTTATATGTTTGTTTGTTTTTTGTTTTTTTTGGCCACTTCTGTTTTCATCCATCTTTGTTCTTTGGCCTGTGTGGGCCTCCCATTGCAGTGACCTTTTTTCAAGTTTTCTCAATGAGACTGTGCTAATTCTATAATAAAAGAGCATTTATTTTAAAAATAGATAAAATATTCTACAAATTTTTCATTACTAGGATGACTTTCATCCATTAAAGGGTCCATTTCTCTTCTATTACATGGTAAATACAGTGTTACAATCACAGCTCTGCAACTCCACTAGGTGAAGTGTTTATCAGCAACTGATGTGGCTTCATTGAACTCATGAGCAAGCAGGAGCATCTCCCACTAGTTCTGAGTAGATGAAAACGAAGGACAAGCATAAACATGACGACTGAGCCCTGGAGTGCTCCTGCATATCATGTGCCTCACTCGACTGGTTCTCACGTGTGTGCTCTTTCCTGGTCTGCCTGCAGTCTTTCTTCGTGGACCACAACAGTCGAGCTACCACGTTCATTGACCCCCGAATCCCTCTTCAGAATGGTCGTCTTCCCAACCATCTGACTCATCGGCAGCACCTCCAGAGGCTCCGAAGTTACAGTGCTGGAGAGGTAACACCTCCTCTGACCCTGCCCCACCATTCACAGGGCCTCCGTGCTTGCCTCTCCTGGGGGCCAGGATCTAGGGTTGCCTGATCCTCCAGGGGCTGAGGATGCTCTTTTGTAGAGTGGATGAGGACTCGAGGCACCCTCTTCGTGCCCTAGATCCATCCTCAGATTGCTTTCCCTCCACCTTCCCTCTCATCCTACACAGTCACATTACTGAAAAATCCATCTAGTTTAAAAGAAACTGAACATACAGGGTCTGGAGGTTCCTATATTTATGGCTGGTAGGGGCTTCCTTACCCTACTGGTCACGGGTAAATTCTGACAAGATGGTGAAACTGCTAGGCAGCACATGACTGCTTTTAAACTTCCCCTCTCCCTAGGTTTTGGAGAAGACATTCGTGGACTGCAAACTGGGGAAAATCAGCTGGGCCACATGAATACTGTGTTCCCACCCTACCATCTGGTCTTCCCTGCTTTATATGTTTGTTTGTTTTTTGTTTTTTTTGGCCACTTCTGTTTTCATCCATCTTTGTTCTTTGGCCTGTGTGGGCCTCCCATTGCAGTGACCTTTCTCCTTGTAGAGCACCAGCTCTGGGCACATGTGCTCCAGAGCTCCAGCTTGGTAGTTGGACACATCAGTCCAACTGCTCTGTGGCACGTGAGATCTTCCCAGGTCAGGGATCAAACTGGCGCCCCTTGCACTTCAAGGTGGTGTCCTTACCCACTGGACCACCAGGGAACCCCCCTGCTTTATATGTTCTTTCACGCAACATGATTAACTTCTGCTGAGCCACAAAAACCCCCTGCCTTCAGCATCAGGTTCCTTGCCTTTCTAAATTTCTTTTTCTATATCCCATACCCTTTCCTATTCCCCCTTCTCAAACCAAAACTCAAAACAAAGCTTCCTGACAATAATATAAGCAAATCCCTTTTCTTATGTCCTGACTGACGTTTCTCAAGTATCTATATTCTTTTCATAGAAACCACCAGGATCTCAGGTGATAACAGACTCTGAGAACCATTTCTAGTAAAGAAGCTTGTAGAGTTAGATTATAATGAGGTGAAAAAATGGAAAAAGTGCTTTAGGAAGAAAAGATATATTTATATATTCCAACAGAGAGTCATTCCAGGGAAAGCCACGGGGGACATCTCTGCAGAAACAGAAAATAGCCATCTACCTGTCAGCCTCCAGAGAGCAAACATGAGTCTCAAGAGAAGAGTTTGTTGTTTTAATGAAAGTTTAATGTACAAAAAAACCAAAAATCTTTACTAATTTTTCAAAACACTCATCTGAATACACTAAGAAATATAACTGTTTCCAACCAGCGGCACTCACAATTTAAGCCAAAGAATTTTTTTGATAAGTATTGACGTTTAAAAGAAACTGAACATACAGGGTCTGGAGGTCCTATATTTATGGCTGGTAGGGGCTTCCTTACCCTACTGGTCACGGGTAAATTCTGACAAGATGGTGAAACTGCTAGGCAGCACATGACTGCTTTTAAACTTCCCCTCTCCCTAGGTTTTGGAGAAGACATTCGTGGACTGCAAACTGGGGAAAATCAGCTGGGCCACATGAATACTGTGTTCCCACCCTACCATCTGGTCTTCCCTGCTTTATATGTTTGTTTGTTTTTTGGTTTTTTTGGCCACTTCTGTTTTCATCCATCTTTGTTCTTTGGCCTGTGTGGGCCTCCCATTGCAGTGACCTTTCTCCTTGTAGAGCACCAGCTCTGGGCACATGTGCTCCAGAGCTCCAGCTTGGTAGTTGGACACATCAGTCCAACTGCTCTGTGGCACGTGGGATCTTCCCAGGTCAGGGATCAAACTGGCGCCCCTTGCACTTCAAGGCGGTGTCCTTACCCACTGGACCACCAGGGAAGCCCCCTGCTTTATATGTTCTTTCACACAACATGATTAACTTCTGCTGAGCCACAAAAACCCCCTGCCTTCAGCATCAGGTTCCTTGCCTTTCTAAATTTCTTTTTCTATATCCCATACCCTTTTCTATTCCCCCTTCTCAAACCAAAACTCAAAACAAAGCTTCCTGACAATAATATAAGCAAATCCCTTTTTTATGTCCTGACTGACATTTCTCAAGTATCTATATTCTTTTCATAGAAATCACCAGGATCTCAGGTGATAACAGACTCTGAGAACCATTACTAGTAAAGAAGCTTGTAGAGTTAGATTATAATGAGGTGAAAAAATGGAAAAAGTGCTTTAGGAAGAAAAGATATATTTATATATTCCAACAGAGAGTCATTCCAGGGAAAGCCACAGGGGACATCTCTGCAGAAACAGAAAATAGCTATCTACCTGTCAGCCTCCAGAGAGCAAACATGAGTCTCAAGAGAAGAGTTTGTTGTTTTAATGAAAGTTTAATGTACAAAAAAACCAAAAATCTTTACTAATTTTTCAAAACACTCATCTGAATACACTAAGAAATATAACTGTTTCCAACCAGCGGCACTCACAATTTAAGGCCAGTATGATAAGTTTAATTTTTCTTTCATGGAGTCACCTTAAGTATCATTGTTTTAGCATTCTACTGAAATCATGTTGACTTTACTGCATATACATAAAAAATGTGGATGTGACCATGCAAAGATGGAGTACTGTACCCACCCCAGGGAATTATGTGGGTGTCAAGACCCTCCAGATGCTAGGTGCTCAGCAGTCAGCACATTCATAGGGTTCAGAAAACTGTGTCCCAACTTCTCAGCTCTTCATATATAGACCTGTCCCTTTTATAACACTTCAGAAATTACAAGATGTATTGCTTTGATATGATAATGGATACATTCAGAATTCTACATCAACTTGAATATGCCATTTTAATCAATTGAGAATGTCAAAGCTCTTTAATATTATTAAGGTGAACTTCAAACATAGAGTAGCTGCATATGGTATAAAAAGCTCAGGACTGCCAGACAGATTCACCACGATCAATGAAAAGTGTCAGTTTCTCGATAAAACCCCCTAGACATATAGGTCTGTTACACATATATGAAATTAACCTGAAAATATAAATATTAAAACCTTCCTGTTGAAAGAACAAGACTAAGATCATGAGCATCACTTTACCTGTTCCCAAGCATTTATTTGATGTGACTGAGCAGCCCAAACACAGTCACACTGAATATCAACCTTAAGGACAGAGTGCCATCTGCATCAGCCACGAAAGACTAGCACATGATGAGAAGAGGGTGTCAGTGTGCATCAGCCACCTGCATGCTTCCTAGTTCATTCCCACTCCGACTGACTGTCCAGCAGGTTTTTAACCCACTCTCATCTCTCTGCCGTTCAACCTCTCTCTGCTGGTAGCCTTTCAGTGACACAAGGAAAACCAAGATTGAAGCTGGGAAGCAGAGGATATCTGATCAGAGGCAACACACCCGAGAAAACAGGGACCCAGCCTCTATGAAAACACACACCTGGTGCCTCCTACTGTGAGGAATGGAGGCGTCAGGAGGACCTCAGTGTGAAAACAGAGCGGGGCTTTGGGGGTGGGGGGTGAGTAGAAATGTTAATTGTGTTTTCTGTGATGTGATTTTGTTTCACAAATATTGATAAAGAACAGGGCCTGGCATGATCACTGTGAATGGCAAAGATGTATAAGATGTGATCCGTGCCCTAGAGAAATTTGAATTCTCTTTTTGAAGCCAGGCCAGAAGCACACACAGAGTGAAGTAACCAGAGAAATTAGGATTTGACTGAGTGCCAAGACAGATGTTAGAACAAATGCCACAGAAGTTCAAAAGAGGCCAAGAAAGGGTTTCTTTTAAAAGAAGGTTCTTGACCTAGACCTAAAGAAATCAGTAAAACCTCGCTAGAAAAAAGGCAGAGGAAGGGCAGCCCCACAGAGAGCAGAGCTTATGCAAAGGTGCCGAGGTGGGGAAGGGTCCGAGAATGGTCTGAGGAAAGACACAGAGTGAATAGTTCAGTGTGACCAGAATAGGAAGTTTCCACTTGATTTTTGTCTCAAACTTTGTAAAACTGAATGCTACATGGAAGAACTGCAATTTTTTTTGTTTAAAGTTCTTCTTCTTCTTTTTTTCTAAATCTTGGCCTCCTTCATTGGTTTTTTTATTTATTTATTCTCATCCATCTTTATTCTTTGGCCTGTGCGGGCCTCCCATTGCAGTGGCCTCTCTCGTTTCAGAGCACTGGCTGGGCGCATGCGCCCCAGAGCACTGGCTCCTAATTAGACATACTAGTCCAGCCATTCTGCGGCACATGCGATCTTCCTGGGCCAGGGTTTGAACCAGTGCCCCTTGCACTGCAAGGCAGACTCTCTACCCACTGGTCCACCAGGGAAGCCCACGGCTTTTTATTTTAAATAAGTCTATGGAATGAATTTGAGAGGAATAATATTATGATTTATATAGTAAAATGGGCTTTTAGAGATCAGTTCACCCATTGTTTCTCACAAGGGGAAGACTACTAGCAATTTGAGGTGACAGTTCTCAGGAGTGTAAAATCATTCCCTGCCATTGCAGGATCTTTTCTCCTGGTCCCATTCACTGAATTCCAGGAGTGTCCTCACTCACCAGTGACTATGACAACAGAAATAAAAACCAAAATATCCTTAAGCATCTCCAGATACTCCTAGGTAGCAATTCCACTCTGGTTAAGAATCATATTTCACAATCAAGTAAACTGAAATACCAAGAACGCAAGTTATCCAGGAAATTCAGGACCGCAGTTCAGATTTCTCATCTCCCAGTGCAGTGCAAATTCGTATTTTTAAAGGAGACAGTGACGGCCAAGAAGAGGTGGAACTATGACATAGGGGTATGTGAGAGAGGCCATGGGAGGCCACTGCCACAGACCAAATAGAAGGTGATGAGGCCCTAAGTTGGGGTGACAAAGAGCAAAACCTGAGGGAAGTCAATGCAGAGGAGGCAGACCTGGGACTTGGGTCAGCAGCTCGATGTCCCAGCTCAGGCTTCTCTGCAGAAATACTATGCATTATTGCACCTTCCCTTTCCATGGTCTGTTTCCCCATCTGTAAACAGAGACAAGGGAACTGGATGGCCACTGAAGTCCCTCCCAGCTCTGTGATATTCTCAGCCTCTGTGAGGCTATAACCACACTCCCACGAACGGCTCATGGAAAACCAGGTGGGGAGGCTGGCAGGTGTGCCATAGGCAAGTCGGTGATGAGGATGGAAACAGCAGGAGGGCCCCTTAGAAACGACAGCTACACAGAAAGATGAGACTCAGGAATATCAGTGAACTGTTTCCATAATATTTGATTCTTCTGTGTCACCTCTCATGGGCAATAGGGAATTCACTCTAGATGTTTCTCAGACCTCAACTTTGGGAATCAATATTTTCTGTTCTCCTTCTTAAGCCATTTCTGGAGTGTTGCTCAGGGGTTGATTTTTTTAAATTAGTTTCTGTAGTCAAGATCCTAAATGGTAAAAATTCCTCTCAAAATACCAACAATAGTTTATTGATAGAGACATCTTTTGAATTAGCCTTTACCTCACCTGAAAAGTGTTCAGACAATTCACCTGAAAAGTGCTCAGTTTCCTAAAAGCAATTATCAAAAACATAGGATTCCATGCATAAAAGATCATTGTTCGACTCTTTTTTTAAATTAATTTTTTTTGGAGTATGGTTCATGATTTGACTCTTTAATGTGCATTTTAATATAATGGCACATCTGCCTGCAATATATTTAAGCACTAACAAAACAGGCGTTATCTCTTCATAGTGTCCAAATGGAACTGGTCTTAGATTAGTGGAAAAGAGCAGATCAGGCTGTAAATATTGGATCCTGTATCTCTGTCAATAAGGAAATCACTGAAAGTCAACTTTGCTTGTTCATATTTCCATTTACAATATAAATTAACATTAATAAGGAAGCATAACAGAACACATAATGTTTATTTCTTTCACCATCTTATCTTAGTCAAGTTAGAAAAATCATTAGTCATAGAACATATCTGGAAGGGGACATATAAAAAGGCTTAACAGTAATTGCCTTAAGCAAAGGGCAAGAGTCTGGCAGGAAAGAGAAACTGACTTTTCACTCTGAAGACAGAAGTCAGTGGGAGTCATTCTTTGCAGTGAGCTGCCTTTATGACAAGTCACTGTATCAGTTCAGATGACAAGAGCTGTCATGCAGGAAGCTGGCCTTTGGGGAAGGCTAACTTTTGCACAGTTTCTTAAAATTGGCAATGTTCCTCTTGATTCCATGTAACCTGTACTTGCTTACAAGTTTGTTTGGCAATTTATAAAATTCAAATGCCTGTGAAAATATACTTTTGAGTTATAAATGGTATCTAGTGAGTATAGCAAATACAGGCACAGATGGAAAAGAAGTCCAAAAGGCTGGTATAGTCCTCCATCTGGAGAAAATTCCTGGTACACAATGAGGTAAAAAAAGAAAATTAACTCATATTGTCTACGGTTCTGATCATTATAGCACATTGTAAATAGTTTCCATGCCATTAAAATTCTTCTATACTTTATCCGATGGATTCCCATAATCTAATCAAGCCTTTCTCTTGTACATTATGTTTGTCGCCCACTTTTTGCCATTAGAAGTATGTTGAAAAACCTCATAGATCTCTCTTATTTCCATATAGTTCTGCGAACTTTGTTAATGATCCACTTTTAGAATACAAAAGGAATCTAGAGATAAACATGAATTCATCGCTTGGGCTTTTCCTCTGAACTGGCTGTTTTTTATCATCTGGTCTCCAGTATTTTCAAGACAGCACTGGCTGATAATCAACCTAAATTCAGCCTAAAACCTGCAGTTTTCAATCACAGATTTTTTAAAACTGCCAGTTTACATTCCTATTTGCAACACAGAAAAGAAGCTTGTTTTCCAATCTCTGAAAACTGTTTTCTGAGCGTATCTATTTTGTTTTGTCTGGAGAGCTAAATGGTTGAAGTTTGCATATTTGCAATTATGATTAAAGCTATCTCAACATCAGAAGGAAAAGAAATCTAAAAAGTAGTTATGTGGGGCTCTCTTCTGCCTCCCTCCCCTGGCCCTGTCTCTCTCCACCCTCTCCTTCTCTCCACTCGCTCCCCCCATCTTCTCTCTTCCTCCTCTCTTTCCTTCCTCTCCCTCTCTCTGTCCTTCCTCTCCCTCACCCTCTCTCCCCTCCTTCCCTCTTTCCCTTTCTCTCTCTCTCCCCACTGTGTATACACGCACATGCACCCCTATCTCAGAAGCTCAGTGAGACCAAAAAAACGTTAAATTCTGGGGATTTCAGTGAGCCATATAATCTTGGTGTTAAATGAAAATTTCATTCTTCTAGGTATTTTAAGTAATTAGGAAAGCAAATGTTAGCATCACATATGCAGTGAGATCCAAATTAGTCACTCAGTTGATGGCACACATCCCTCAAGATGGAGTACTTAGTACCACTTCCAGGTCACATTTGCAAGAGTGATAGTGAAGGACAGGAGAGCCTGGGGCGTGCTGGAGTCCATGGCGTCGCAAAAGAGTTGGACAGATCTTAGAATATTAGAGACACAATGATGTAAATAGTCTACGGTTCTGATCATTATAGCACATTGTAAATAGTTTCCATGCCATTAAAATTCTTCTATACTTTATCCGATGGATTCCCATAATTTAATCAAGCCTTTCTCTTGTACATTATGTTTGTCGCCCACTTTTTGCCATTAGAAGTATGTTGAAAAACCTCATAGATCTCTCTTATTTCCATATAGTTCTGCGAACTTTGTTAATGATCCACTTTTAGAATACAAAAGGAATCTAGAGATAAACATGAATTCATCGCTTGGGCTTTTCCTCTGAACTGGCTGTTTTTTATCATCTGGTCTCCAGTATTTTCAAGACAGCACTGGCTGATAATCAACCTAAATTCAGCCTAAAACCTGCAGTTTTCAATCACAGATTTTTTAAAACTGCCAGTTTACATTCCTATTTGCAACACAGAAAAGAAGCTTGTTTTCCAATCTCTGAAAACTGTTTTCTGAGCGTATCTATTTTGTTTTGTCTGGAGAGCTAAATGGTTGAAGTTTGCATATTTGCAATTATGATTAAAGCTATCTCAACATCAGAAGGAAAAGAAATCTAAAAAGTAGTTATGTGGGGCTCTCTTCTGCCTCCCTCCCCTGGCCCTGTCTCTCTCCACCCTCTCCTTCTCTCCACTCGCTCCCCCCATCTTCTCTCTTCCTCCTCTCTTTCCTTCCTCTCCCTCTCTCTGTCCTTCCTCTCCCTCACCCTCTCTCCCCTCCTTCCCTCTTTCCCTTTCTCTCTCTCTCCCCACTGTGTATACACGCACATGCACCCCTATCTCAGAAGCTCAGTGAGACCAAAAAAACGTTAAATTCTGGGGATTTCAGTGAGCCATATAATCTTGGTGTTAAATGAAAATTTCATTCTTCTAGGTATTTTAAGTAATTAGGAAAGCAAATGTTAGCATCACATATGCAGTGAGATCCAAATTAGTCACTCAGTTGATGGCACACATCCCTCAAGATGGAGTACTTAGTACCACTTCCAGGTCACATTTGCAAGAGTGATAGTGAAGGACAGGAGAGCCTGGGGCATGCTGCAGTCCATGGCGTCGCAAAGAGTTGGACAAGACTTAGCCACTGAATAACCACAGGACCACAAGGATCCCTGCACATACTAAGTTCTACCCCATCTTAGAATATTAGAGCCTTCTTTAGTTCTGTCTAAAATTGTTTCCACCCCTGTGAATTCCTGGCCCCCAGTTGGAGAAGCAGATTTCTGTTTAACCCTCCCACCCTCCAGTTTTCTCATCTGTAGGCCATCCAGTACCACTCTGCAGTTACCTCCTTTATCCTGGGCCGATGTGGTCATGACTTAGGGACTCCACGAGCCCCATCTCTCTCCAGTGCTGTTCCTCCATCTCGCTCATAGTCAGGGTGACGCATATCCCTCAGCCAGTCATCTGCCTTCAGGGTAGCTGACCTTCCTCTGGTTCTGCAGTCATTCAATGTGGCATAGTTTTGCCAGGAAGCAGGTGACCTCAGAAGCAGGAACCACTCTCCCTAAAGCACATCTGTGATACATGACCCCCCCACACACAGAGAAGTGAGCCTCTTCCATTTCAGAGCCTTATGCATTTCCAGACAACTTCTGACAATTTAGCCACTTTTGCTCGGGGTGTGACCACAGGCATCACTGAAGATTAGCATCTTCTTGAGTTCTGTTCTCAGATCTACCTGCTTTCCCAGTTTGTCTCTGTAATTTATCTCCTGGATAATCTTCAACTGAGTTTTTTGAGTTTCCTATTTTTATAGCATCAAAAATATTTCCAACACATATTACGGCAGACTGACACAACCCCCTGGAAGGAAAAGAGATATTTCAGTCCCAGAAAGTCTTTACATATTTGTTAATTCATGGAAAAAAGAGAAATATGAGACTCAATACTGCATATTAGCCATCAGCAAACCTTTCTTTCATCACTCTGTGTGGTAACTGTTCAACCAGAAAGCACTGTTTGAAAGCACCACCGTCTCCATCTTGGGAGCTGGCCGTACCCACTGAAGAAAGCTGGATGCTGGTGGCGTCAGCATAAGAAATCAGCCAGCGTGGCACAAAATCTGTTCCCTTGTCCCTCAAGAGAAACAAGGGCAAGGAGAAGGATCAGGAAAGAAAAAGGATGACATAATTCACAGGAGCAGTTCAAAGACTGCCACAAACAGAGAGAAAACTGGTAGTGCATCTCATGTGAAGGTTGTTATTCTTCTCTCTGTGGAAAACACAAGACCTAAGGGAAAGCCAACAGTTGCCCGTTTCTATAATTAGGAAGTCCAACAGAGTCTGCCCTGCAGATTGTCACCTGCAGTATGACACAGGGCCTAGTCTTAAGTGACCACTTGGAGACAGACTTGATCTTTCTGGGGTTTATACTATAAGGACCTCATCACCTTTTCTGCATTTTGTGTGTGTAAATTCTAGTCTCAGAGGGAGAATTTTTCTTTCCTTTTTTTGCCTGGGTATTTGAGCTCTTTATGAGTATCTTCCAATGTCTTCTTCAAAATTCTTAAATAGTTTAAAGCCTATGTTGGCTCCTTTGCCAAATATCATAGCGTGAGTCATCTACACCCAAGACCACATACCTGGTGAATGGACTCTAATGTGAAAAATATATGTTGCCTCAGTTCAAATAGCTTACCCAGCAAGGGTTCTTTTAGGAGCAAAACATATATGAAATCATAGTAGAAATTCATTGTCATGCTCTAGAACCTAGGGAATTTATAAGAAAAAAATGCAAATCAAGCTAAATTAAAGTTGTTGTTCATTGTTGTTCAGTCGCTAAGTCATTTCTGATTTTGTGACTCCATATACTGCAGCACACCAGGCTTCCCTGTCCTTCACTATCTCCAGGAGTTTGTTCAAACTCATGTCCATTGAGCTGATGATGCCATCCAACCATCTCATGCTCTGTTGCCCTCTTCTCCTCCTGCCCTCAATCTTAGTCTCACAAGCATCTGTTTTAAACTATGCAAAGTCTTTGTTCCAGGAAGTTTTGTCAAAATGTCCAACCCAAACCAGGATATTTGGTACAGGCTAGTAGTATGGGGAAGTAAAAAACAATTCTTGGCAGCCATTAGTTGGTATTCCAGTTCTATCTCTTACAGTTGAAAATTTTGGAAAAACTTATTTTCTCTGATCCTCAGATTCCACATGTGTAAACGGGGGCAAATAATGTTTATCATGCCAGATTTTTTAAGGATACGTGATACTATATCAAGAAAGCCAGCACAGTGAATAGAAAAAAAGACACTAAACTAAGAATGGCCTTTCAAGTGTAATAAATGCTGTTTAGGACAGCCAGCCTAGTTCATATTTGGTTATGAAGTTCAGTGCTGCCTTTTAGAGATGAAGGTCCTAGACCTACCTTACTGGTAATATTCATGTGGAATTTATTTACATCTCTTTTGACCATACTTACAATGAGAGATTTTTCTTCATCTGTTCTAAGTATGAATGAGATGAGCATTTATAGCATTTGGCACAGTCACTTTCTTAAAACCACAACGTCATCCATTCTACCACGTCATTTTTTTCAAATCTGCTGTGTCCCTCACTTGGGTTCATTCCAATGTCTTCTTCAAAATTCTTAAATAGTTTAAAGCCTATGTTGGCTCCTTTGCCAAATATCATAGCGTGAGTCATCTACACCCAAGACCACATACCTGGTGAATGGACTCTAATGTGAAAAATATATGTTGCCTCAGTTCAAATAGCTTACCCAGCAAGGGTTCTTTTAGGAGCAAAACATATATGAAATCATAGTAGAAATTCATTGTCATGCTCTAGAACCTAGGGAATTTATAAGAAAAAAATGCAAATCAAGCTAAATTAAAGTTGTTGTTCATTGTTGTTCAGTCGCTAAGTCATTTCTGATTTTGTGACTCCATATACTGCAGCACACCAGGCTTCCCTGTCCTTCACTATCTCCAGGAGTTTGTTCAAACTCATGTCCATTGAGCTGATGATGCCATCCAACCATCTCATGCTCTGTTGCCCTCTTCTCCTCCTGCCCTCAATCTTAGTCTCACAAGCATCTGTTTTAAACTATGCAAAGTCTTTGTTCCAGGAAGTTTTGTCAAAATGTCCAACCCAAACCAGGATATTGGGTACAGGCTAGTAGTATGGGGAAGTAAAAAACAATTCTTGGCAGCCATTAGTTGGTATTCCAGTTCTATCTCTTACAGTTGAAAATTTTGGAAAAACTTATTTTCTCTGATCCTCAGATTCCACATGTGTAAACGGGGGCAAATAATGTTTATCATGCCAGATTTTTTAAGGATACGTGATACTATATCAAGAAAGCCAGCACAGTGAATAGAAAAAAAGACACTAAACTAAGAATGGCCTTTCAAGTGTAATAAATGCTGTTTAGGACAGCCAGCCTAGTTCATATTTGGTTATGAAGTTCAGTGCTGCCTTTTAGAGATGAAGGTCCTAGACCTACCTTACTGGTAATATTCATGTGGAATTTATTTACATCTCTTTTGACCATACTTACAATGAGAGATTTTTCTTCATCTGTTCTAAGTATGAATGAGATGAGCATTTATAGCATTTGGCACAGTCACTTACTTAAAACCACAACGTCATCCATTCTACCACGTCATTTTTTTCAAATCTGCTGTGTCCCTCACTTCGGGGATTCATTCCTCCTTTCATTTAGGTGATGTCAGAGCCTTTTTATCCTTCGTATTGAAAAATCAGTATCCAAAGATTATCTGAAAAGGATGAGATTTCTAATGCTCAACAATTTTATTTTGAAAAATAGGCCTCAGAAGTCTCTAGAAACAGAGGAGCCTCTTTACTGGCCAGGCCAGGACACAGCCTAGTAGCTGCTATTCGAAGCCAACACCAACATGAGTCATTGCCACTGGGTATGTATCACGCTTGTGAACCCCTGAACAGCCAACACCTAGCCTTGCTTCTCTTACAGAGTTGCCTTTACTATTCAGAACTCTGTGTTTCCTCAGTGGTATTTTCTACCCCTTGCCCTTGGTTTCCTTCCTCCTCTTAGCCCTTTTCCCTTCCCTACCTCTTCCCTGTGTCCTCTCTCTTTTTCCTTTCCTTGTCTCTCCTCTCTTCCAAACCCTCACTCCCTTCCTTCTTTATTCTATTCCATGATTTTTTAGCTGGATCCCAGGGGAGCACAGTTGAAATAAGGTGACGGCTGTTGTTGCTTTCAGATGCAGTTTCTAATTTAGACCTCTGTTCCCATGTGTGTATGGCAATCCGCTGGCAGGGGCTCCATTCCTAACCTCAGCTACCTCTTTCCAAAACACATGCCACTTGTATCAAGGAGGTGAGAGTGTCCACATGGATTTGGATGGTTTTTTATTGTCACTATTAGGAAATCAACTGATGACCCAAGTCCTAAGTGCAAGGGCTCAGAAAAGGATTTCTTCAAACTTGGAGAGCATCTCTTGCCATAATAACTCTGGTAAAATGAGGAGAAAAGTTAGAAGGAATAGTAGAACTCCCCTCATGAAAGACCTATTTTATTCTTCATCTGTGCACAAGGGCGTGAGTTAACACCCAGTTAAGTTCCTAGACTATTAAAGATAATTAACTTAGATCTGATTCACTTTGGGTTTGATCTTTTTTAAAAAATCATGCTATTGTGTCACAGAAGATACCTCAAGAGCTTACTTTTTTTGTTGTTTTTGATGAGTACATTCCCTGCCCTTCAGATGATCCTCCATTAATCCTGGTATCAAGCTGCCATTTTCCAATCATTAGTGAAATTATCTCTGGGCTGAAGACTCCACCACAACTTGCACTTTTGTCTGTTTCAGCGTATAACGACAAGATTGTGGCATTTCTTCGCCAGCCAAACATTTTTGAAATGCTGCAAGAGCGTCAGCCAAGCTTGGCGAGAAACCACACACTCAGGTAAGGGCTTGCCTACCAGCCTCTAGCTCCAGATCTTTCCCACTGGTTTTCCAGGTGGGACAACCTCTGTGGAGAGATGGCAGTTGCTTATGATGTGTTGTATTCTTGTGTTTAAATTATAACCTGAATACTTAAAATGAACGGTCCAGAGGGTTCTAATGTTCTCTGAAGTGTTGCAATCAGAGAGAGAGAGTTATCATGTCAGATTGACAATTATTCCCATGATGCTAAAATGATTTCTATTGATTTGGAGGGAAACACAGAAAAGGAGCAAACTCATTTTCATCAAAAACTATTTATGTAAAGACCCACATAAATTATTTTTATTTAGAGAAAATAATTGCTTAATGGTACACCGGATGTTAGATGACTGTATTCAACAATGAACAAAGAAGTATTATAAGTGTTCTAACTATTTAAATCTTATTGTTCATTAGGGTCATCTTTTAGTGGCTCTGAAACTGAATCACATCATTTGGAAGGGAAAATCACCCAAAGTGATAAAAGAGAGTGTCCACATGGATTTGGATGGTTTTTTATTGTCACTATTAGGAAATCAACTGATGACCCAAGTCCTAAGTGCAAGGGCTCAGAAAAGGATTTCTTCAAACTTGGAGAGCATCTCTTGCCATAATAACTCTGGTAAAATGAGGAGAAAAGTTAGAAGGAATAGTAGAACTCCCCTCATGAAAGACCTATTTTATTCTTCATCTGTGCACAAGGGCGTGAGTTAACACCCAGTTAAGTTCCTAGACTATTAAAGATAATTAACTTAGATCTGATTCACTTTGGGTTTGATCTTTTTTAAAAAATCATGCTATTGTGTCACAGAAGATACCTCAAGAGCTTACTTTTTTTGTTGTTTTTGATGAGTACATTCCCTGCCCTTCAGATGATCCTCCATTAATCCTGGTATCAAGCTGCCATTTTCCAATCATTAGTGAAATTATCTCTGGGCTGAAGACTCCACCACAACTTGCACTTTTGTCTGTTTCAGCGTATAACGACAAGATTGTGGCATTTCTTCGCCAGCCAAACATTTTTGAAATGCTGCAAGAGCGTCAGCCAAGCTTGGCGAGAAACCACACACTCAGGTAAGGGCTTGCCTACCAGCCTCTAGCTCCAGATCTTTCCCACTGGTTTTCCAGGTGGGACAACCTCTGTGGAGAGATGGCAGTTGCTTATGATGTGTTGTATTCTTGTGTTTAAATTATAACCTGAATACTTAAAATGAACGGTCCAGAGGGTTCTAATGTTCTCTGAAGTGTTGCAATCAGAGAGAGAGAGTTATCATGTCAGATTGACAATTATTCCCATGATGCTAAAATGATTTCTATTGATTTGGAGGGAAACACAGAAAAGGAGCAAACTCATTTTCATCAAAAACTATTTATGTAAAGACCCACATAAATTATTTTTATTTAGAGAAAATAATTGCTTAATGGTACACCGGATGTTAGATGACTGTATTCAACAATGAACAAAGAAGTATTATAAGTGTTCTAACTATTTAAATCTTATTGTTCATTAGGGTCATCTTTTAGTGGCTCTGAAACTGAATCACATCATTTGGAAGGGAAAATCACCCAAAGTGATAAAAAGAAATTATCCTCCAAAGTTAAATCCTGCTTTCTCACTGAGATATTAAAGTACATCTCTCCTTCAGTTTACAATTTGACATTTCAAAAGCGAGAGATGCACAGTGGTTGACTGTGTCCACTTGGAGTTCGAGTGCTTGCTCTAGCATTTCATGGCCAATGATGGAGATTATGTCATTTAACCCTCTATCCTCCATCTCCTCATCACTGAAACCAAGTCACAGTGTGGGCAAGATGCTTCCCTGGCCCAGGCCACGTGGGCAGGGATGCCGCTGGGGACTGCCTCTGACTCCTCAGAAGTCTAGTGGTCTTCTCAGTCTGGCTGACAATGGTAATCCTCTACTTTGACCTCCTCAGTGAGTCACCAGTACCTCACACTGTCCTCTTTGCTATTCAAATCTTTATTGATCCTGCCAGGATGGGTCACTCACTCCTCTTTCCCCTCCATCACCACTCATCAGCACCCCCTTTCTCTATGGTTTTACCTTGCATGAGCCTCCACATTCCCAAATGCCTGTTACCTCAACTCCTCCCTCTTTCTTCAGCTCCGCATCTAAAGGTGTTTCCCTCCTCACTTTCTTCCAGCCCTTCTTTTCTCTCCTCCCTGTGTGGCCTATGTCTGGATGCTCATCATTTCTCTCCTAGACCTTGCAGGAATCTCTTAGAAAATACCCCATATCACTCTACAAGAAACAGTGTTACCTCCTTAGAGCCCTTGTCACCATGCCCTTCAAAAGAGTCTCCCACGGGGTGTCTGGGGCTGGCCACCACAGGTGCTCTTGGACACTCTTCTGGAACACGTCAGAGCAGCTAAATGTTAGCGACCAAGGTTCCCGGCATTCCTCAGTCAATAGAAACTGATTAGAAGCCAGACGAGAAATTCAGGCAAGGCTGTATTGGGGCCTGCTGTAGCAGTCGGGAGCAAAAACAAACCACAGGTTCCCTTGCTTGCTCACTCCCCTGTAGGGGCAGGGGCAAACTTGTTCCTTATATGGGGTGAGAGTCGAAGTGTGTCCAGAGGTCTGACCAGAGAAGTCTCTGAAACTCTGAATCACATCATTTGGAAGGGAAAATCACCCAAAGTGATAAAAAGAAATTATCCTCCAAAGTTAAATCCTGCTTTCTCACTGAGATATTAAAGTACATCTCTCCTTCAGTTTACTATTTGACATTTCAAAAGCGAGAGATGCACAGTGGTTGACTGTGTCCACTTGGAGTTCGAGTGCTTGCTCTAGCATTTCATGGCCAATGATGGAGATTATGTCATTTAACCCTCTATCCTCCATCTCCTCATCACTGAAACCAAGTCACAGTGTGGGCAAGATGCTTCCCTGGCCCAGGCCACGTGGGCAGGGATGCCGCTGGGGACTGCCTCTGACTCCTCAGAAGTCTAGTGGTCTTCTCAGTCTGGCTGACAATGGTAATCCTCTACTTTGACCTCCTCAGTGAGTCACCAGTACCTCACACTGTCCTCTTTGCTATTCAAATCTTTATTGATCCTGCCAGGATGGGTCACTCACTCCTCTTTCCCCTCCATCACCACTCATCAGCACCCCCTTTCTCTATGGTTTTACCTTGCATGAGCCTCCACATTCCCAAATGCCTGTTACCTCAACTCCTCCCTCTTTCTTCAGCTCCGCATCTAAAGGTGTTTCCCTCCTCACTTTCTTCCAGCCCTTCTTTTCTCTCCTCCCTGTGTGGCCTATGTCTGGATGCTCATCATTTCTCTCCTAGACCTTGCAGGAATCTCTTAGAAAATACCCCATATCACTCTACAAGAAACAGTGTTACCTCCTTAGAGCCCTTGTCACCATGCCCTTCAAAAGAGTCTCCCACGGGGTGTCTGGGGCTGGCCACCACAGGTGCTCTTGGACACTCTTCTGGAACACGTCAGAGCAGCTAAATGTTAGCGACCAAGGTTCCCGGCATTCCTCAGTCAATAGAAACTGATTAGAAGCCAGACGAGAAATTCAGGCAAGGCTGTATTGGGGCCTGCTGTAGCAGTCGGGAGCAAAAACAAACCACAGGTTCCCTTGCTTGCTCACTCCCCTGTAGGGGCAGGGGCAAACTTGTTCCTTATATGGGGTGAGAGTCGAAGTGTGTCCAGAGGTCTGACCAGAGAAGTGGCTTAGGTGTTTTACATCTCCCTCCTTAGGTGGTGCTGTGTGCAGTGGATATGTTCGGTAACTTGTTTTTGCTCCCAGCCGCCTACTTTTGCACCAGGTTCTTCAAAAGTGGCAGTTGGGTTTTTTGTATCTTTTGTCCAGAATCTGTGCCCAACTACCCATGCATGCAGTTATTTCTAGTCCCAACAGTTACTTTCTGTTTTGTTGCTCAAGAAGAGGTATGTCTGGGGCAAGCACTGCAGCACTGCAGCAAACGGTCCCAGGTCCCAGGCCTGGCTCGTTAGGAGCCTGTCTGGAATTTAGTCCTCAAGAAAATACATCACATAATAGCAGGTGGAGGGCAGAGGTGGGCATGTGACCCTAACCTTATTGTCATTAAGGGAGCTAACTGGAATCCTGTTCCGGGTTGGGCTGCCCACTGTCACCCTCACTTGGCCCTGGTCGGCCCTGCCTTTCTCCTCATCCTGCTGTGGCTGCCCTGGCCAGGCCACTGAGCAGTTTGGGCCAGATTTGTGACTTGGGGACTCATGCCCACTTCATGAGGTTTTGAGGGACAAGTGAAAGAGGCTCTTTATGTAGATTTTCTGCAGTTTTTCCTTCCTACCCATTAGGATAAGACCTTAGTTTCATAGGAGAGGGGATGAGAATCTGGGCAGAGTTGAGAACTTGTAAAAATTGCATCAGCTAATAAAATTGGCTTATTTACATGAGATCTTTGGGGGGAATTCTTCGTGGGGAGCACTTTGGTTCCTTATGAAACTGAGCTCATTCTCCAAAAGGGAACTGGTTTTGACAGAACCTTTCTTATATCAGAGGTCATAATAATGAAGTAGGCCCTCTCACAACAGTGGAATTCATTGCAATTAAAGTAGATGAACTATATTGAGACACTCCTACATCTTTTCTCTCCAGAATTTCAAAATGCATTAACAAATGCTTTCTTTTTCATCACTCAGTACAAAATAATGCAAAAAAAAAAAACTTCTCATGGCTCCAGCTGTGTCTTTAGTAAAGTCAGGATTTCTAGGCACCATTTCCACAGTTCTCTAAATCAGGCTTTAATCTAACTCTCTGCCCTATGCTAGTTTTTTCTTCCTTCTAGTGGCTTCCACCGCCATCAAACAGCCTGTGCTTCCTCCTACCTCTACACTTCCTGGAATGACTTCTCTCTTAAGGGCATTTCAGCCCATTTAAAAGGCTCAAATAAAATACCAAGATTCAGTGAGCTAGGCAGACTTCAGAATTTATTTTGCCTTGCTTTTGTAGCATTCATTTTTGTACCTATAAGATATTTCTTCATTATCCCTTGTATCCTACCCTGTACTAATGTCTGCCTACAATACCATTAGCTCCTTAGGGCAGGATCTGTATCTTCTTTGTCTTTGTACCAGTCTCTCCACAGAGACTTGCCCTCTGCTGTGAAGACAGGAAAGAGTGATCACCTTTAGAGTGACCTAAAGGTCTTTAGCTTGAATGATTGCCACTTAAATTTTTTTTCAACTCAGCCCAAGTTTTATTACCCTGCCATGGAAGGCAGGGTTATACTCAGTCAATTCATGGGCTTCTCTCTGACTCATGTCACCTAATACTGTAAGGGAATTTCCAAGGGATTTTCAGAGGCATTATGCCACCTAAAACCTTTCTTATATGTCACTACTCTTGAACATTTTTTACCTTACTGATTCTACCACTAAGTAAGGAATTCACTGCCTGCTTTGGGGGGAAATATGAACTCTCCAAAGGCACTGGAGTCCCATTTAAATCATTTTAAAAGTAATAAAAACAATTCTCTGTGTAAAAGAGTGGAGCATATTTGTGAAGGGAAGTAAAGAATGTCAGCACTCTTATATAGTAAACACAATGTGGTTTTATCACATTCTCACAAGATCTAAGAAACCTTGAAGGTTTTGTTGTAATGTGGAACTGTATAATTACAGTTTTCCATATAAGAGGGACATGGAATTAGGGAACATTGAAATTGGAAAAAAATTGGAAACTAATGTAGAAATCAATATCCTTTTTAAGGTTAAGGATGCCTTTGAGAATCTGAGGGAAGTTCTTATAGACTCTCCTCCACATAGAAACATGAATCTTTGCCTATAATTTCAAACACCTAATGATCCCTAAAGGACCTGTAGTCTTTCAGGAGTTCTAGGCACCATTTCCACAGTTCTCTAAATCAGGCTTTAATCTAACTCTCTGCCCTATGCTAGTTTTTTCTTCCTTCTAGTGGCTTCCACCGCCATCAAACAGCCTGTGCTTCCTCCTACCTCTACACTTCCTGGAATGACTTCTCTCTTAAGGGCATTTCAGCCCATTTAAAAGGCTCAAATAAAATACCAAGATTCAGTGAGCTAGGCAGACTTCAGAATTTATTTTGCCTTGCTTTTGTAGCATTCATTTTTGTACCTATAAGATATTTCTTCATTATCCCTTGTATCCTACCCTGTACTAATGTCTGCCTACAATACCATTAGCTCCTTAGGGCAGGATCTGTATCTTCTTTGTCTTTGTACCAGTCTCTCCACAGAGACTTGCCCTCTGCTGTGAAGACAGGAAAGAGTGATCACCTTTAGAGTGACCTAAAGGTCTTTAGCTTGAATGATTGCCACTTAAATTTTTTTTCAACTCAGCCCAAGTTTTATTACCCTGCCATGGAAGGCAGGGTTATACTCAGTCAATTCATGGGCTGCTCTCTGACTCATGTCACCTAATACTGTAAGGGAATTTCCAAGGGATTTTCAGAGGCATTATGCCACCTAAAACCTTTCTTATATGTCACTACTCTTGAACATTTTTTACCTTACTGATTCTACCACTAAGTAAGGAATTCACTGCCTGCTTTGGGGAGAAATATGAACTCTCCAAAGGCACTGGAGTCCCATTTAAATCATTTTAAAAGTAATAAAAACAATTCTCTGTGTAAAAGAGTGGAGCATATTTGTGAAGGGAAGTAAAGAATGTCAGCACTCTTATATAGTAAACACAATGTGGTTTTATCACATTCTCACAAGATCTAAGAAACCTTGAAGGTTTTGTTGTAATGTGGAACTGTATAATTACAGTTTTCCATATAAGAGGGACATGGAATTAGGGAACATTGAAATTGGAAAAAAATTGGAAACTAATGTAGAAATCAATATCCTTTTTAAGGTTAAGGATGCCTTTGAGAATCTGAGGGAAGTTCTTATAGACTCTCCTCCACATAGAAACATGAATCTTTGCCTATAATTTCAAACACCTAATGATCCCTAAAGGACCTGTAGACTTCAGGTTGGAAACCCAAGTAGCTCATCAAAAGCTGTAAGCCTAGAGTAACATCAGAAACTGGCCGTGGAATCAGAAAGGCCAAAGGAGAGCAAGTGCCCACTTTTCAAGGGTTCGGGCTTCCAGTATCCAAAAAATGAGGTACTGCTCACTATGACTGAGCCTCTGCTGCCCCTGGCTGTGATGTGATGATAAGTTAGCTTGATTTTAAAGGTGCAAGAGTTCAAACAAAAACCTCTTTGACCTTGCCCAGAGGAAGAACTTACTGCTTTCTCTGTGGTCCCCACAAAGGACCTACGACCTCTGTTTGGTCATTGCTATTCTCAGGGAACTATGGATCCATATTCTTGGGTTCACAAAGCCAGTTGCTGGGTTAGAGGGTAGGAGATGAGTTCTCAGAAAGCTGTGCTCAGCTGACAGAAGTGCATCATAAGGAAACCACATGGGGAGAGGGAAGATGGAATGGTAGCTGTCCTCATTCATTCATCCTTTTCTCAGCTAGTACTTTTATTGGGAAGCTATTCTGAATTAAGATGGTGCTATGGCTGCATACCCAGTAGTAAAACAAAACAGACATCAGTCCTAAATTCTCTTGGGAATTAACAACCTATCAAGGAAGATGAATGATAGACAAGCGTGAATTTTTAAAGTCAAATATACAGCTGTAGATTGTATCGTGGGCCACAGAGGACATGATCAGATTCCAGAGATAGTGAAAGAGGGATGTCAAGGATTTCATTGTGGATCTTGAGTTTCGAGGCCTTTGAGGCTACAAAGGAAGATGTCAGAGAAGCAGTTGACTCTACTGACCTGAGCTCTGAGGGGAGCTTTCCACTGGAGTTTCTTGATGGGATGCAGGTAGGAGAGGCAGATGGCATTCTCACCTTCAGAGATCTCCCTGCCCCCAGGTCTTAGTGCCTTCGGGCTGGATCCTGGGGCATTTGGAGGCCCCTCAGACTACTAGGTCTGCGTGGGACTTTCACAAACATGACAGGGGATGTACCGTCCCCTGAAGAGCCATCGAAACTCTCAGAAAACTCTGCTTGGGTTTCTGACATGTAGGTGTAGTCTGAGTGGGTGGGGCAATGGTAGAACCACAGTAGTGGGTGCCGCTTCCTGGACTTGACTCTCTTTGGACTTCTTTTCCCCAGGAACCCTGAGAATAGACAATGACTCCTAAAATGTTCTCTCCCTCATTCCCCAGATAGAGAGACCAGGGGCATGCCCAGATGTGGGTCCCTTGGGGATGAAGTCAGTAAACCAGAGGCACAGGGTCCAAGAGTCCTGTAGACAAGAGGGCTGCTAGGTGGTGTCAGGATTTGAGGACAGTGTTCAGGCATGTCAAGTCAAGGACCCACGGCCATGGAGGGGGAAGCAGCACATGGAGGGTGGAGGAGGTGTGGTGCTTGCACCCCTGGCTGGACTTTCACCTGCTCTTTGCAAAATGATGGGTGGACAGGTCCACTCCAGAGTCCAAATTCCCCATCGGAGAAGCCACTATCAGCACCTCCGGGTTTGGAAATATCATTTACTGCAACAGTATTAACAGGTTGGACGACAGTGCCTTTCTCTGTTTCATTCTATCTTGTGTACCTTTGTAGAAACCAAAAAGTTTCTTGAAATACTCTGGACATTAGAACATCACTGTTCAAGCCCTATTGGAGGAGGAAAGGGCATCAGAAAGGGATTCATTCCTTAGCTTATACGTCAGCATGTAATTCTTACTTTTCTTTCCCACATTATTCTAGGGAGAAAATCCATTACATTCGGACCGAGGGTAATCATGGGCTTGAAAAGCTGTCCTGTGATGCAGATCTCGTCATTTTGCTGAGGTATGGGGCTGAGCCTGAAACAGTTCTGGAAAAGCAACTGGAAAAACTGCTCTGGGCAGTTCTCCAGGACAGCCGGGGCTAAAACAGTCATTGTTCTAGAGGATTCTAGTGCCAGTGACTGAAGTAGGGCCCCTGCCCTTAGACCTGCTGTTCACTTCCTTCTTTACATGTATGACTGGAGTATCATGAGCTACACGAGATACTTGATGGGGACCTTGTTCCAGGACTAATTAGGGTTTAAAATAACAGGGAGAATTTGCATGCTGGAATGTACCCATCTAAGTGAATCTAAGTCTTTTGTTGTCTCGTGAAAATTGTACCTGCTCTTAACCTAATTTGTGAACATTCTTTTAGGGACAGAGAACTGACTTAAAACTTTTTGATTTTTACCTTGCAGTCTCTTTGAAGAAGAGATCATGTCCTATGTCCCTCTGCAGGCTGCCTTCCACCCTGGGTACAGCTTCTCTCCCCGCTGCTCACCCTGCTCCTCGCCTCAGAACTCCCCAGGTAACGTGAGGCTCTGGCACTCTGTCTCCTACTCGTGGCCACATGTGTTTCCACCAGATGAAGCTGCCCTCTTTTCCTTAGTTCCTCTCAATATTCTGATGATATGCACACTCAGTTGGTTGTGGACACATTGTGACCTGTTTTAGTAATGCCCCGAAGCTATTTGTGTTTTGCATGTTTAAATGATTTGGAAATATTTATTTCAAAACTAATACTTTATGATATGAAAATTATGTGAAATTCATGTTTCAGCATCTATCAATAAGATTTTATTGGAACCCAGCTACATTAGTGTGTGTGTGTGTGTGTGTGTGTGTGTGTATACATATATATATATATATAAATGTATATGTATGTATTTGTGGCAACTTTCATGCTACAGACAGCAGAGCTAAGCAGTATCAACAGACGTTCTACGGACACCAACACCTAAAATATTTATTGCCTGGCATCTTTACAGAAAAATTCTGCATGCCTCTGCTCTAAATTGTAGTTTAATTTTTTTAAATATTCTTTAAACATTTAAAAGGGAGGAGCTCTTTCTGGGAGTTTCTGCCTTATGAATCTGAATGTTATCAGTTACCAATTTGAGTAACTTTTTGTTAAGTTGTAAAGGAGTTGCTAGGTTACATACTAGCTAGGAATCACCTTTATGTCCCCATGGAGATGCCAAAGAATTTTTAAACATGTATCTAAGGATCTGGTAGTCTTCCCAAAATTGTACCTGCTTCCTCCCTTTACATGTATGACTGGAGTATCATGAGCTACGAGATACTTGATGGGGACCTTGTTCCAGGACTAATTAGGGTTTAAAATAACAGGGAGAATTTGCATGCTGGAATGTACCCATCTAAGTGAATCTAAGTCTTTTGTTGTCTCGTGAAAATTGTACCTGCTCTTAACCTAATTTGTGAACATTCTTTTAGGGACAGAGAACTGACTTAAAACTTTTTGATTTTTACCTTGCAGTCTCTTTGAAGAAGAGATCATGTCCTATGTCCCTCTGCAGGCTGCCTTCCACCCTGGGTACAGCTTCTCTCCCCGCTGCTCACCCTGCTCCTCGCCTCAGAACTCCCCAGGTAACGTGAGGCTCTGGCACTCTGTCTCCTACTCGTGGCCACATGTGTTTCCACCAGATGAAGCTGCCCTCTTTTCCTTAGTTCCTCTCAATATTCTGATGATATGCACACTCGGTTGGTTGTGGACACATTGTGACCTGTTTTAGTAATGCCCCGAAGCTATTTGTGTTTTGCATGTTTAAATGATTTGGAAATATTTATTTCAAAACTAATACTTTATGATATGAAAATTATGTGAAATTCATGTTTCAGCATCTATCAATAAGATTTTATTGGAACCCAGCTACATTAGTGTGTGTGTGTGTGTGTGTGTGTGTGTGTGTGTGTATACATATATATATATATAAATGTATATGTATGTATTTGTGGCAACTTTCATGCTACAGACAGCAGAGCTAAGCAGTATCAACAGACGTTCTACGGACACCAACACCTAAAATATTTATTGCCTGGCATCTTTACAGAAAAAGTCTGCATGCCTCTGCTCTAAATTGTAGTTTAATTTTTTTAAATATTCTTTAAACATTTAAAAGGGAGGAGCTCTTTCTGGGAGTTTCTGCCTTATGAATCTGAATGTTATCAGTTACCAATTTGAGTAACTTTTTGTTAAGTTGTAAAGGAGTTGCTAGGTTACATACTAGCTAGGAATCACCTTTATGTCCCCATGGAGATGCCAAAGAATTTTTAAACATGATATGAAATTGTTCCCATGAAGTTTTCTTAGAATGAATTTGCTCATGATATTCTTTATAGGTATTTTCCATTTCAAATGAGGAAATATATATTGAACTATTTGGCCAAAAAGAAGTTATTATTTCCTGGAATCATCAAGATAATTCGCTTAAGTCAAATTCATACTCCTAAACAAGATCCAGACATTGAAGAGGCTTTTTCCCTATTATCTTGATTTGCAATGCCATATTGTCATGGATATTTATTTAATGTAGACTCAAATCTATTTTTATAACTTTAAAACTTAGGAAAGGAAGTTAGTTTTGAAAAATCTAGTAACTTCCTATCTTACAACTGCTAGAATCAGAGTTCAAGCTTGACTTTTGAAGCCAGTAGGGAAGTGGAGAAGATAAACAGAATTTAGCAATATGCTCTATCCCACAGAAGGGATGTCCCACTCAACTGGTATCACTCAGTACTGCCATGGGTCTAGAATATCTAAGCTATCTTGAAACTAGAATACCTTTGTGTTTGGTGCACCCCTGTCTTGTCATTCAGAACTATCTCCTAGAGGTAGTTTTGCTAATCCTAATTCATTCAGTTTATTTCATACCTACGTAGTCCTCAGTTCCCAGGGAAGCCTTCCTGAATTTGGCCAGTGTTCTGTGATCTCAGAAAACTGAGTTCCTTTCGTTCATGCAGAGCAATCATCTCAACTTACAATTACATTCTTATTTCTGTGAGTTTGATGTTGTCAGTCTTCTCTAGATTATGCATTCAATACCTGGAATATAAATTAAAAATTGGTTGTTTCAGGAGCAAACTCTGATCCTAGCCATCTGGGAAACTCGTAGAAGGATGTTATCTTTTCCATTCCTTTTTTTCATTAAAATGTATATAAAGATAATAAAGCATTTACAAAATAAGTGATATACAAACACTATAAAGAGTAAGGAATTATTAATAATAATAATCATCTTACTAATTTTGCTTGTAGGATGCAAGGTAATCTAAATCCCTAAATGCTGTGGGCTCTAGTGGACAGATATGTTTATTTAAGCATCAAGGTCAATATACTTAAGAGAAGTACAACGTGCACGTGTATTACAATCCTGGTTGCTCCGTTATAGTTACACTCAATTTGCAAGAGCCTCGTTTGATTTATGTCATTTTGGAATATTTGAGTACAAGAGCCTCATTTGATTTATGTATTTTGGAATATTTGAGTACAATTCAGCCAAGGAATATGCTCATCCAGGTATTTTTAAAAGAAATACAATTTGAAATGGAGTGGACAATATAAATATCTATTATCAGATTTCATGTTTCTCTGCATTGTCTTACTTCTGTTTATTAAAAAAGTAACTGGGGGAGTGATAGGGAAACTTCTTAGAAGAGAAAAACATGAAGACTCAGGAATGTGCCTCTGGTTGGCCCTTCCGCTACTATTGCTCTCCACATATTTGTTTTTCAGTAAAAAGCGATGACCATCAGCCTGTGTGCTTCTGTCTCCAGGTTTACAGAGAGCCAGTGCAAGAGCCCCTTCACCCTACAGGAGAGACTTTGAGGCCAAGCTCCGCAATTTCTACCGAAAACTGGAAGCCAAAGGATTTGGTCAGGGTCCAGGGAAAATCAAGTGAGTGTTCCAGTGTTCACCCGGAATTCAGATGGAAGACATTTCTCCCCTTTTCTCCTCTATAACTTGGTAATATTTGTTTGGAGATTGGATACTATGTTATGGTATCAGTCATGTTCATAGAAGGGAGGAAAGAAAAAGTTAGGAAGTTGGAAGGAAGTTAAGAAATTGGAAGGGAAGCAGGAAGAGACAGAAAGGAGAGGAAGGAAGAAAAAACAGTAGATTTCAGACAAATCCACATATAAAATCAATGGTAGGCCTTCTCAGAAAACAAGGAATCTTAAACTAAATAAAAACTCTTATATTTCCATTTACATGTTCTTTGGACAAGTTTAACTACTAATTAGTCAAGTAGCTTTGATCTTAAGATCTAAGTAAAAAGTTGTTTTTCCCCCTCTGGGTTTACTGTCTTTATCTTGAAAAGCTGAACTTGATTCAGGAATCCAAATTAAGAGATTCTTTTTGGATCTGATCAAAAAGTAATCCTGAAAATAGTACAATATGATGGAATGTGTCCCGTTTCAAACTTGGACATGTTGTCCTGGTGCTTTCATTGTTTTGAGAAGCATGTCAGCATAAGTCCATGGCTGAACTGATGGAATCTGGACCTTGTTGGATAAGCTGGGGAATGAGACCATCAGCCTGGGCCCCCACCCCTCACCTAAACACTCCCCAACATCAGAACCCAAGCCCTGGCTAACTGCCCTCATGGCTTCTCATTTCCAGGCTCATTATTCGTCGAGACCACCTGTTGGAGGGAACCTTCAATCAGGTGATGGCCTATTCCCGCAAGGAGCTCCAGCGAAACAAGCTCTACATCACCTTTGTTGGAGAGGAGGGGTGAGCCACGAGCTCTTTCATGTAGACACCTCAGAGCAGGTGGACCAGGAACCCTAGGTCCTGAGTGATTTCTCTCAAGGAGCAAGGTGGCTCCAAGCCCTTGCCCCAAGGTGGCTCTGATCATGTCCCCCCAGGAGGCAGGTGTTGCCAATCCTAGTTTCAGATTCTCCAAAGGTGATTGGCATGTTCTAGAGTCCGAGGTCACATGGTCAAAGTATAAGCCAAAAGTCAGGTGATGGTACCCTTCTGAGATCTGATCAAAGAACTCTTTCCCCACAAGTGCATGGATATGACCAGTGGTAGTGTTGATGATGGTTTAATCCTAAGTCAGGTCCAATTCTTGTGACCTCATGGACTGTAGCTTGCCAGGCTTCTCTGTCCATGGAGTTTACCAAGCAAAAACTACTGGAGTGGGTTGCCATTTTCTTCTCCAGGGAATCTTCCCAACCCAAGGATTAAATTGGAAGGGAAGCAGGAAGAGACAGAAAGGAGAGGAAGGAAGAAAAAACAGTAGATTTCAGACAAATCCACATATAAAATCAATGGTAGGCCTTCTCAGAAAACAAGGAATCTTAAACTAAATAAAAACTCTTATATTTCCATTTACATGTTCTTTGGACAAGTTTAACTACTAATTAGTCAAGTAGCTTTGATCTTAAGATCTAAGTAAAAAGTTGTTTTTCCCCCTCTGGGTTTACTGTCTTTATCTTGAAAAGCTGAACTTGATTCAGGAATCCAAATTAAGAGATTCTTTTTGGATCTGATCAAAAAGTAATCCTGAAAATAGTACAATATGATGGAATGTGTCCCGTTTCAAACTTGGACATGTTGTCCTGGTGCTTTCATTGTTTTGAGAAGCATGTCAGCATAAGTCCATGGCTGAACTGATGGAATCTGGACCTTGTTGGATAAGCTGGGGAATGAGACCATCAGCCTGGGCCCCCACCCCTCACCTAAACACTCCCCAACATCAGAACCCAAGCCCTGGCTAACTGCCCTCATGGCTTCTCATTTCCAGGCTCATTATTCGTCGAGACCACCTGTTGGAGGGAACCTTCAATCAGGTGATGGCCTATTCCCGCAAGGAGCTCCAGCGAAACAAGCTCTACATCACCTTTGTTGGAGAGGAGGGGTGAGCCACGAGCTCTTTCATGTAGACACCTCAGAGCGGGTGGACCAGGAACCCTAGGTCCTGAGTGATTTCTCTCAAGGAGCAAGGTGGCTCCAAGCCCTTGCCCCAAAGTGGCTCTGATCATGTCCCCCCAGGAGGCAGGTGTTGCCAATCCTAGTTTCAGATTCTCCAAAGGTGATTGGCATGTTCTAGAGTCCGAGGTCACATGGTCAAAGTATAAGCCAAAAGTCAGGTGATGGTACCCTTCTGAGATCTGATCAAAGAACTCTTTCCCCACAAGTGCATGGATATGACCAGTGGTAGTGTTGATGATGGTTTAATCCTAAGTCAGGTCCAATTCTTGTGACCTCATGGACCGTAGCTTGCCAGGCTTCTCTGTCCATGGAGTTTGCCAAGCAAAAACTACTGGAGTGGGTTGCCATTTTCTTCTCCAGGGAATCTTCCCAACCCAAGGATTAAATCCAGGTCTGCATTTCAGGCAGTCTCCAGCATTGTAGGTGAATTCTTTACCGACTGAGCCACCAAGGAAGCACATATATAACTTCTTACCAAATTTTTCATATAACTTTGGTGATGTCATGGCAAACCATCTCAGTCGTGGAGAGCAAGCCCACCCAGGAGGGCATAGCAGGATGAACTTGGAAGTGGTTCAATTCATACACATGCATACATGTACTATCACAGAAAATTCTTTTGTGCCTCCCACAGCAAAGTCCTGGTTTTCAGTGGACCAGCTGTGTATTTTCTGCAATAAGTGTAATATGATTGAGGAAAAAGGTTAAGGAACACTACTGTAAGTGTTGGTACAGGGACCCCTAGTAAGGACATGATCCCCAAACCGATCACCACATCTTCATTTTCTTCAGCAAATTATACTCCCCTTGGGATCCACTGTAAAGAACAGAGACTGCTCTCTGCATTCCCAGCACTGACTCTCGAAGGGCAGGCCAGCCCCTGCATGGAGACAGGTCTCCCACTTCTCTCATGTAATGAGCTTCCTGGACCTCTGCTTCCTTTGCAGCCTGGACTACAGTGGTCCATCGAGGGAGTTCTTCTTCCTTTTGTCTCAGGAGCTCTTCAACCCTTACTATGGACTCTTTGAGTACTCTGCCAATGACACCTACACCGTGCAGATCAGCCCCATGTCCGCGTTTGTAGAAAACCATCTTGAATGGTAAGAGTGAGAATTTTCATCTTTTCATGTTGGAAAGTTCTGGTCTTTCTCGGTTAGAAGTCAGTGGTATTTCTTGAGGACCACTGTGCTTGGAGCAGTGGCCCAATGTCATGAGGAGTGATGAGAGTGGATAACAAACCACAGGAAGCAAGGTTCTCTGCTGGTCTTCACCCAGAATACAGAATAAATTACTAAAGATGCTGCAAGTTTTCTGTCAGCTGCAAATTGATGTAAGATGCTACAGTTGCCCTCTGAGAGACACTAAGGTAAGTAGACATAGGTCCTGAATGTTGATAATTCTACTGAAATCCTAAGAGTTCCCAGGGAAAGTTTTCTGAAGGTATGAACAGGTTTGAGAGTCTCTGGTCTTGGACTGATGGCATTTGCACTGTGGCCATCAGCTTCTGCATCTTGCTTTCAAATAAGGCTATTGAGTTCGACGGTCTCTCAGCATCCTTCTGACTTGAATGTGCAAAGCATCTTTGGTCCTCTCATCTTGAGGCATCAATTGCCACTTATTGAAATAAGTAAGATCAGTATCAGTCAATTCTGCGCACTTCTATGGCTGAGATACCTCAAATATGGGTGTTGGAAGTCTCCAGAAAGCTGCATGGGACCACTAGGATGTGTGCAGTTTCCTGCTGTGTCACCACCACACCTGACTTGAAAAGTACCCCTAGTTTCACTGCAGGAGCTCCTGTTGTCAGGAGAGAAACAAGTCCTGGAAACTGCTGACATGGATTCTTATCTGACATAACTTACTGATGATGGGTCATGGGGCTGCTGGTGAAGGAAGCTTCTGGGGTGATACCTGACCCCACTGGGTTTACAGCCCGAATCCCAACATTTTGGTTTCATAGCATCAGAATAAGTTACCTCTGCTAAGGCTGCCAGGTACAGCCCACAACTTCTCTCCAAACACTGTCACCTCTGATGTTCTTTTATTCAGTTTCAATTTTTAAGTTTATTTGATTAAAGTATAATTGATTTAGAATTTTGTGTTAATCTCTGCTTTCCAGCAAAAGTGATTCAGTTATACATATGTTATTATTCTTTTTCATATTCTTTTCCATTATGGTTTATCGTAGGATACTGAACATAGTTCCCTACACAATACAGTAGTACAGTAAGACTTTGTCATTTATCAATTCTATATATAATAGTTTGCATCTGTTAATCCCAACCTCCCAACCCATCCCTTCTCCCCTACTCTCCCACTTGGCCACCATAAATCTGTTCTCTATGTCTGTGAGTCTTGTGAGTTTGTTTCTGTTTCATAGAAAATTTCATTTGTGTCATATTTTAGATTCTCCATTTAAGTGATATCATATGATATTTGTCTTTCTCTTTTGGACTTACATCACTTAGTATGATAATCTCTAGGTTCATTCAGGTTGTTGCAAATGGCATTCTTTCTTTCTTTTTAGTGACTGAGTTGTATTCCATTATATGCATGTACCATATCTTCTTTATCCATACATTTATTGATGGACATTTAGGTTGTTTCCCATGTCTTGGCTATTGAGTTCGACGGTCTCTCAGCATCCTTCTGACTTGAATGTGCAAAGCATCTTTGGTCCTCTCATCTTGAGGCATCAATTGCCACTTATTGAAATAAGTAAGATCAGTATCAGTCAATTCTGCGCACTTCTATGGCTGAGATACCTCAAATATGGGTGTTGGAAGTCTCCAGAAAGCTGCATGGGACCACTAGGATGTGTGCAGTTTCCTGCTGTGTCACCACCACACCTGACTTGAAAAGTACCCCTAGTTTCACTGCAGGAGCTCCTGTTGTCAGGAGAGAAACAAGTCCTGGAAACTGCTGACATGGATTCTTATCTGACATAACTTACTGATGATGGGTCATGGGGCTGCTGGTGAAGGAAGCTTCTGGGGTGATACCTGACCCCACTGGGTTTACAGCCCGAGTCCCAACATTTTGGTTTCATAGCATCAGAATAAGTTACCTCTGCTAAGGCTGCCAGGTACAGCCCACAACTTCTCTCCAAACACTGTCACCTCTGATGTTCTTTTATTCAGTTTCAATTTTTAAGTTTATTTGATTAAAGTATAATTGATTTAGAATTTTGTGTTAATCTCTGCTTTCCAGCAAAAGGGATTCAGTTATACATATATTATTATTCTTTTTCATATTCTTTTCCATTATGGTTTATCGTAGGATACTGAACATAGTTCCCTACACAATACAGTAGTACAGTAAGACTTTGTCATTTATCAATTCTATATATAATAGTTTGCATCTGTTAATCCCAACCTCCCAACCCATCCCTTCTCCCCTACTCTCCCACTTGGCCACCATAAATCTGTTCTCTATGTCTGTGAGTCTTGTGAGTTTGTTTCTGTTTCATAGAAAATTTCATTTGTGTCATATTTTAGATTCTCCATTTAAGTGATATCATATGATATTTGTCTTTCTCTTTTGGACTTACATCACTTAGTATGATAATCTCTAGGTTCATTCAGGTTGTTGCAAATGGCATTCTTTCTTTCTTTTTAGTGACTGAGTTGTATTCCATTATATGCATGTACCATATCTTCTTTATCCATACATTTATTGATGGACATTTAGGTTGTTTCCCATGTCTTGGCTATTGTAAATAGTGTGACTATGAACATATGGATTCATGTACCTTTTCAAACATAAGGGTGTACTCATCTTCTCAAATTATACTTTTGTCAGGATAATATGCCCAGGAGTGGGGTTGCTGGATCATATGATAACTCTGTTTTTAGCATTTTGAGGAAATCTCCATACTGTTCTCCATAGTGGTTGCATCAATTTACACTCCCACCACCAGCATAGGAGGGTTCCATTTTCACCACACTCCCTCCAGCATTTATTATTTGTAGACTTTTTAATGATGGCCATTCTGATCTGTATAAAGTGGTTTGTCAATGTAGTTTTGACTTGATTTTCTGTAATAATTACCAATGCTGAGCATTCTTTCCCATGCCTACTGGCCATCTGTATATCATCTTTGGAGAAATGTCTCTCTAGATCTTCTGCCCATTTTTTGATTGCGTTGTTTCCTTTTTTGTTATTGAGTTGTATAAGTTGTTTGTGCATTTTGGAAATTAAGCTCTTATTGGTCCCATCATTTATAAATATTTTCTCCCAATCCATAGATGGTCTTTCATTTTGTTTATGGTTTCCTTTGCTGTGCAAAAGCTTTTAAGTTTGATTAGGTTCCTTTTGTTTATTTTTACTTTGCTTTCTTTTGCCTTGGGAGACTGATGTAAGAAAACACTGGCCAATTTATGTCAGAGAATGTTTTGTCTATGCTCTCTTCTAGCAGTTTTATGGTGTCATGTGTTCTGTTTAAGTCTTTAAGCCATTTTGAGTTTATTTTTGTGTATGGTGTGAGGGAGTGTTCTAACCTCACTGTCTTATATGAGTTAACTCTTGAGCTGAGGCAGACATGTGCCTGCTTCAATATTTGGTACAAGTGAAGAAGCAAATGTTGCTTTTTGTTGTTTTTTGTCTTGGTGATTCCATTCTGTGTAACTTATCAAATAAGTGGATGATGGAGCTTGCGAGGCAGAAACACACAGAGGGCCCCAGCTGAGCAGGATGTCGCCACATAGGCAATTTAGAATTAAGAACTGAAGACCAGCTCTAATTTAGTCATGTTCAGGCAGGGTTCACTCCATACCCCATGAAACAAGAGTATATATGGGATTTCCCTGGGTCCAGTGGTTAAGAAACGGGCTGCTCACGCAAGGGGACACCAGTCCGATCCTTGGTCTGGGAAGATTCCACATGCCTCAGGGCAACTAATCCTATGCACCACAACTTCTGAAACCCAAGCACTCTAGAGCCCACAAACCACAACTTCTGGACCCACGTGCTGCACCTCCTGAAGTCCATGCACCTCGAGCTCCTTGTTCTGCAACAAGAGAAGCTGCCATGATGAGAAACATGCACAGCACAGCTAGAGAGTAGCCCCCACTCACCACAGCTCAAAAAAAGCCCCCTCACAGCAATGAAGACCCAGTGAAGCCCCCAAAAATAAACAGATAAATAAATAATTTTTTAAAGACTATATATGTATGCAGATTACACTTCATATAATTCCCCAATTCTCTATGAGCGTGAAGTTTAAGATGGTGTCTTAAAGGTCATGAATTAGTATTAGCAATCATTGAAGAAATATTTTCACAAATACCATAGCAGGTAGGACTGTGCTAGGGTTGTAGGGTATCTTCTTCAGTTGAGCAGTTGTAAATCAAGCACATGCAGTGTGTTGGGAGGATACAAAGGTGAGATTTCCTCTCTCAAGGGCGGGCACACATGAGTAAATCTGTAATGCCACTGTAGTATCTTAAGTGCCAGGTTATACATGCATAATACATGAGTGTGTAAGATGCATATATACACCTGGGAATTGTATTAAATCATGAAGGCAAATGTCTCACTCAGCCCAAGAGCTGGGCTGGAAACTGAGGTTGGGAGGTACGAGCACAGGCAGAGTGGCTCAGCCATGAAAGGGGATGGGAGCTCACAGAGGTGGACGTTGCTCATGTGTCAAGTCCCTAGGAATGACCAGAACCACGGGTCCCTAGGGGGAGCTGAGAAGGAATGGCCAGAGCGCCCCAGCTTTGGAGGAGTAGCACAGAGAAGGAGGTGCTCTGATGAAGACCTGCTAGTGGGAAAGAAAGCAGTCTGAGAAAACAGAGGCCAGAAGGGGTGTGCAGGCAATAGATAAGGGTCCCCAGGGGTTCAGGGCACAGGATTAGGAGGACAGGGCTTAGGACATCAGGAGGAGAAGAGCATTCAGATGACCGCGGGAGCTGCGTTTGGATAGTGGCCCGTGTCAGTGTGTCAGTTACGCCTGAGCACTTGGAGGAAGGCAACCACAGAGATGCTGTAAGAAAGGTCAAAGGTGCGGAAGTGTCTGACCCAGAGGTGCCAGTTACCTGCTGTCTTTGCAAAGGAAAGGTCATGAGGACTTTCACCCACTGGTGTTTCTACATTGAAAATATTTCCTGGAGAGCCCAGAAGCAAAGTGGCAGGGAGCTTTCTGAGCAACTAGCAATCTGAACAGTACTCAGCCAGTAGAGAGCTGACAGCAAATGGTGAATTGCTATGAGGTGAGCTGGGACCTCCCCTCCGCCCCGAGGCTCTGACTCTGAACCTCGGTCCCCTGAGCCCCAGGCTGGTGGAAAAGCCTGAATGCAAAGCCAGTTCTGGCCCCAGATTGTACCATGACTCTCACACAGGGCTGGACTCCTCTCTCATCAGTGCCTCAAAAGTCCTGGTGGAGGGAGGAGGTCACAACCAGTGGAGAGAGCTTGAACCACCAAGACTGGATCTGCTTTAGCTTTGAAAAGAAGTTGTGCTGGGCCGTGGGCGTCTCAATCAGAGAGTCATGCTACAGTTATTCCTTCTCTGTATTTTCCTGTGAGCCATTCTGCACCTTCAGGCATATAGTTTAACCAGGGAAATAGGGGTGCCTGAGTGCTCTGGGCCAACTTGGCAAATGTGCACCCAGAAAGGTTCAACACCTGAATGAAGGCGCTCCGGGCCTTGCCCAAAGTGTGAGCAGCAAGTGGGTGCTGAGGCCCCTGCCTGAGGCACTGTCACTGTGACTCCTGCAGTGGGGGTGGAGTGGTGCCATTGAGGAAGCCTGAATCCTGAGTTCTCGGATCTGTTGGCCCAGCCAGGTGCCACTGGCCCAGCAGCACGGTGGGCGGGGGTGCGGCTGATCTCAGATATAGGCACTTGACTCTCCTTCCTCCCTCACTCCCAGGACACTTCATTCTCCAGTCCATGTGGGCGGTGAGGAAGCTGACACGTACTATAATCAACACACTACTCATAAGAAAACAGAGACCAAATGATTACAGGGCTCCTCACAGTCAGGCCCTTGACTTTGTAAAGCTGGAAATGGTCCTTCACACAGAATGGGCCTTGGCAGGTGTCTGCCTGGGAGGGGAGTAACTCCCATCCCCTGCCTTCTCTTCCCTTCACAGACAGGCCTGTAGACCAGACTTAAACAGTAAGAAAATCGATCAGCTTTATAGGATTAAACATCACTAAGGATGGAAACAATTACTCAGGCATGGCTAGAAGAGGCCCCTTTGCACAGGTCATTTTTTTTTCTTTTTTGGAGGGGCCACTCCTGTTGATCTTTCATTCACTTATCTTTTTTGTTCTTTGGCCTGTGTGGGCCTCCCATCGCCCTCTCTTGCCTCAGAGCCCCAGGCTGGTGGAAAAGCCTGAATGCAAAGCCAGTTCTGGCCCCAGATTGTACCATGACTCTCACACAGGGCTGGACTCCTCTCTCATCAGTGCCTCAAAAGTCCTGGTGGAGGGAGGAGGTCACAACCAGTGGAGAGCTTGAACCACCAAGACTGGATCTGCTTTAGCTTTGAAAAGAAGTTGTGCTGGGCCGTGGGCGTCTCAATCAGAGAGTCATGCTACAGTTATTCCTTCTCTGTATTTTCCTGTGAGCCATTCTGCACCTTCAGGCATATAGTTTAACCAGGGAAATAGGGGTGCCTGAGTGCTCTGGGCCAACTTGGCAAATGTGCACCCAGAAAGGTTCAACACCTGAATGAAGGCGCTCCGGGCCTTGCCCAAAGTGTGAGCAGCAAGTGGGTGCTGAGGCCCCTGCCTGAGGCACTGTCACTGTGACTCCTGCAGTGGGGGTGGAGTGGTGCCATTGAGGAAGCCTGAATCCTGAGTTCTCGGATCTGTTGGCCCAGCCAGGTGCCACTGGCCCAGCAGCACGGTGGGCGGGGGTGCGGCTGATCTCAGATATAGGCACTTGACTCTCCTTCCTCCCTCACTCCCAGGACACTTCATTCTCCAGTCCATGTGGGCGGTGAGGAAGCTGACACGTACTATAATCAACACACTACTCATAAGAAAACAGAGACCAAATGATTACAGGGCTCCTCACAGTCAGGCCCTTGACTTCGTAAAGCTGGAAATGGTCCTTCACACAGAATGGGCCTTGGCAGGTGTCTGCCTGGGAGGGGAGTAACTCCCATCCCCTGCCTTCTCTTCCCTTCACAGACAGGCCTGTAGACCAGACTTAAACAGTAAGAAAATCGATCAGCTTTATAGGATTAAACATCACTAAGGATGGAAACAATTACTCAGGCATGGCTAGAAGAGGCCCCTTTGCACAGGTCATTTTTTTTTCTTTTTTTTTTGGAGGGGCCACTCCTGTTGATCTTTCATTCACTTATCTTTTTTGTTCTTTGGCCTGTGTGGGCCTCCCATCGCCCTCTCTTGCCTCAGAGCACCAGCTCTGGGTGCATGTGCTCCAGAGCTCTGGCTTGGTAATTGGACACATCCGTCCAGCTGCTCCATGGCATGTGGGATCTTCCCAGGCCAGGGATCAAACCGGCATCCCTTGCACTGCAAGGCAGTGTCCTTACCCACTGGACCACCAGGGAAGCCCTGCACGGGTCATTTTTAAAGTTATTATTCCAGTTCTTTATCTTTTCATGGGCGTTCTTCTGTGTCCAACACTCTGCTTTGTCTGCGTCCCCCTAGAGAGTAGCATCATGCAAGCAGAGGTGGGTCTTATTTTACTCTAGCACAGGCCTGGCACTTCAAGATGTTCAAAAGAACATTTTGTTGAGGATTGGGTGCATGAGTAAGTATTGTTCCACAAGCCACATGAGCCACTTCCTTGTACCAGGGCCCTTAAGACAGACAGTTCATATCTTCCATGGGCAATTAATTGGAAGGTCAGTTAAATGATAGGTCACACTTTCATTTGTCATCTGTAGTTTTAAAGCCCTCACAGTGTCTGCAATAAATGCACATGTCCCCTGGGAGCATTGCATTCAGCTCTGCATGATGCCCACAATTTGCTTATTACTGACACAAGGCCCCCTACACACACTGAGCCAATGCCATGCAGCTCCATCTGCCACCTCCAGGCCAGGCACCACCCCAGAGATGGGCAGAGAGACCTCTGACACCAGGTTTTTTTCCTGCTAACTCCTCCCTGGGTATAGCTATTTAATTCTCTGCTTCCTGCTTGCTATGTGTGGGCTTCACATATGCTGGGATGCAGCCTGGAGATCAAAAACCCACATAGGGATTCTTCCCCCTGCCCTTTGTTCCTAAAGAAGCATTGAGAGATACTAATATGAATAAACATGGTCAGGCAGGCCTTCACACAGAATGGGCCTTGGCAGGTGTCTGCCTGGGAGGAGTAACTCCCATCCCCTGCCTTCTCTTCCTTCACAGACAGGCCTGTAGACCAGACTTAAACAGTAAGAAAATCGATCAGCTTTATAGGATTAAACATCACTAAGGATGGAAACAATTACTCAGGCATGGCTAGAAGAGGCCCCTTTGCACAGGTCATTTTTTTTTCTTTTTTTTTTGGAGGGGCCACTCCTGTTGATCTTTCATTCACTTATCTTTTTTGTTCTTTGGCCTGTGTGGGCCTCCCATCGCCCTCTCTTGCCTCAGAGCACCAGCTCTGGGTGCATGTGCTCCAGAGCTCTGGCTTGGTAATTGGACACATCCGTCCAGCTGCTCCATGGCATGTGGGATCTTCCCAGGCCAGGGATCAAACCGGCATCCCTTGCACTGCAAGGCAGTGTCCTTACCCACTGGACCACCAGGGAAGCCCTGCACGGGTCATTTTTAAAGTTATTATTCCAGTTCTTTATCTTTTCATGGGCGTTCTTCTGTGTCCAACACTCTGCTTTGCGTCCCCCTAGAGAGTAGCATCATGCAAGCAGAGGTGGGTCTTATTTTACTCTAGCACAGGCCTGGCACTTCAAGATGTTCAAAAGAACATTTTGTTGAGGATTGGGTGCATGAGTAAGTATTGTTCCACAAGCCACATGAGCCACTTCCTTGTACCAGGGCCCTTAAGACAGACAGTTCATATCTTCCATGGGCAATTAATTGGAAGGTCAGTTAAATGATAGGTCACACTTTCATTTGTCATCTGTAGTTTTAAAGCCCTCACAGTGTCTGCAATAAATGCACATGTCCCCTGGGAGCATTGCATTCAGCTCTGCATGATGCCCACAATTTGCTTATTACTGACACAAGGCCCCCTACACACACTGAGCCAATGCCATGCAGCTCCATCTGCCACCTCCAGGCCAGGCACCACCCCAGAGATGGGCAGAGAGACCTCTGACACCAGGTTTTTTTCCTGCTAACTCCTCCCTGGGTATAGCTATTTAATTCTCTGCTTCCTGCTTGCTATGTGTGGGCTTCACATATGCTGGGATGCAGCCTGGAGATCAAAAACCCACATAGGGATTCTTCCCCCTGCCCTTTGTTCCTAAAGAAGCATTGAGAGATACTAATATGAATAAACATGGTGAAGATTATACATATACATATTAAATAAACTTTAAAAAGTCTATTTTTTGTAACCATTAGCCTAAAAGGACTTCCTGTAATTGTTTAATTACTCATTTGTATTGCCCAATTAGGCTGTATGGACCCTGCTTTGACTCTAGCCCCCGGTGCTCTCTGCAGTGACAGGGGAGGGTTTTTTTTCCCTTCCCTTCAGTTAAAACAGCCAAATGATGAAATTGAAGCTGAGGTTGACACAGCACAAGCTTTATTCAGTAACCAAAAAATGGAGAAGAGAGGACTAAATTCATAGATCAACTTACCCACCAGATGGGAGGGATTTAATTTTTAAGAGTAAAGACAAAGAGAAGAGGAATGAGGCTAATAGTGGGGAGACCTGTGCTTTAGTCAGCTGGAGAAGGGGCAAGACTTTTTCAAAGGAGTGTGATGCCACACCCTTATCCTTTTTTGATCCTTAATGGCCAGTCATGGTCAAGAGTAGGTGTGTCATTTAATATGATAATGAGACTCAGATTCTGTTGGGGGTCAGATTCATTGCCACCTTGGTCCCAACTCCTTCCATCTGTTTTTTTTATTTGTAGCTTTATTTTTTATCTCTGGACCCTTTAACTTAAAGGTTTATATTAAGTCCTGCTAATGGTGGGGATTGATGAGTTTGTTTGTTTGTTTTAATTTTTTGGCCACTTTTATTGGTCTTTCATTTGTTTAGTTTTCATCCATCTTTATTCTTCGGCATGTGTGGGCCTCCCATTGCAGTGGCCTCTCTCATTGCGGAACACTGGCTCCGGATACATGCACTCCAGAGTGCTGGCTCCTAATTGGGCACACCGGTCCAGCCGCTCCACCGCACATGGTATCTTCCCGGGTCAGGGATGGAACTGGTGCCCCTTTACCCACTGGAATACCAGGGAAGCCCCAATTGAGGAGTTTTGAGCAGAAACCTGCAGCAGCTATAGCAATATTTGTACCACTGGCTTTCCAAGTTTATATGGAACAAAATACCCTGTTAAAATCAGCAAGTCCTATAACTCACATACTGAGTATGTGAAGAAAATAAGGTGCAGACCTAAGCAAAGTCAGAGATAGTCACAGACCAAACTGGGATTGGAACCCAGGATCAGGCTCTAGCCCCCTACCAAGGCAAAGTCAGATATTTAATTGGGCAAATTATAATACAGTGTGATAAATGCTATACAAACCTCTATTATAGCATTTACCACATTGCGTAGTTATCAGTATTAGGTACAAGGAGTTTTATGAATGAGTAAGAATAGTTGACTGGCAGAGACAGGCAGAGGAAACTTCCAGGGAGAGGGCCTGAAATTCACAGCAGGATAGCTGCTGAACAAACAGATGTCAGTTGAGTTTGACTACAAAAGAGAAAAAAAGAAAAGTTGTAAAGGCACCTTGTGTCAGATTTTTGTTTGTTCGTTTGCTAAATCATGTCTGACTCTTGGTGATCCCATGGCCTGAAGCACACCAGGTTACCCTGTGGGGCAAGACTTTCAAAGGAGTGTGATGCCACACCCTTATCCTTTTTTGATCCTTAATGGCCAGTCATGGTCAAGAGTAGGTGTGTCATTTAATATGATAATGAGACTCAGATTCTGTTGGGGGTCAGATTCATTGCCACCTTGGTCCCAACTCCTTCCATCTGTTTTTTTTATTTGTAGCTTTATTTTTTATCTCTGGACCCTTTAACTTAAAGGTTTATATTAAGTCCTGCTAATGGTGGGGATTGATGAGTTTGTTTGTTTGTTTTAATTTTTTGGCCACTTTTATTGGTCTTTCATTTGTTTAGTTTTCATCCATCTTTATTCTTCGGCATGTGTGGGCCTCCCATTGCAGTGGCCTCTCTCATTGCGGAACACTGGCTCCGGATACATGCACTCCAGAGTGCTGGCTCCTAATTGGGCACACCGGTCCAGCCGCTCCACCGCACATGGTATCTTCCCGGGTCAGGGATGGAACTGGTGCCCCTTTACCCACTGGAATACCAGGGAAGCCCCAATTGAGGAGTTTTGAGCAGAAACCTGCAGCAGCTATAGCAATATTTGTACCACTGGCTTTCCAAGTTTATATGGAACAAAATACCCTGTTAAAATCAGCAAGTCCTATAACTCACATACTGAGTATGTGAAGAAAATAAGGTGCAGACCTAAGCAAAGTCAGAGATAGTCACAGACCAAACTGGGATTGGAACCCAGGATCAGGCTCTAGCCCCCTACCAAGGCAAAGTCAGATATTTAATTGGGCAAATTATAATACAGTGTGATAAATGCTATACAAACCTCTATTATAGCATTTACCACATTGCGTAGTTATCAGTATTAGGTACAAGGAGTTTTATGAATGAGTAAGAATAGTTGACTGGCAGAGACAGGCAGAGGAAACTTCCAGGGAGAGGGCCTGAAATTCACAGCAGGATAGCTGCTGAACAAACAGATGTCAGTTGAGTTTGACTACAAAAGAGAAAAAAAGAAAAGTTGTAAAGGCACCTTGTGTCAGATTTTTGTTTGTTCGTTTGCTAAATCATGTCTGACTCTTGGTGATCCCATGGCCTGAAGCACACCAGGTTACCCTGTCCTTCACTATCTCCTGAAGTTTATTCAAACTTATATCCACTGAGTCGATGATGCCATCCAACTATTTCGTCCTCTGTGGTTCCCTTCTCCTCCTGCCCTCAATCTTTTCAAATCAGGGTCTCTTCCCCTGAGTTGGCTCTTCGCATCAGGTAGCCACAGTAGGGAAGGGCATTTAATGGCATGTAGGGATTTTAGGTTTTATTGTGAAAATGACAGTTCTTTAGGGGAGAAGAATGTCGTGGTCAGATCTGTACTTTAGAAAGTCCGCTCTGGAGTGAAAGTCCATTCTGGATGAAATGGAGTGGAAGTTGAGGGTGTCAAACTTAAGTGGCAGAAAAAAAATTTGAGTTGCAGTTCTTTGAAATAATCTTTGAAAGGAGGATAAAGAATCAAACTAGGGCAGAAGCAGTGAGAACAGAAAATTCAGAAGAATGAAAAAAATGAGCAAAACTTACTGATGGACCGTAGACAGTGGAGTGTTCACTATATGAAATGTCCCACTTGCATAAGATGATGGGTACAAAAATACTAGGCAGAAAGTTCTCATCTATTTTGAATGGAGCCATAAAAAACAAAACTACAAATGTGGAAAGCTCCAAATTTATGTTTATATATAATGCATTATGAATAGTGCACAAAGCATGTATTTTCAAATCATTATGCTTAGAACGGAAAGATTCACATTTCAGCTGAAATGTTTTCTCAAAGTACTTTCCTTGAGCAGTCATTTAGAATAGCCCAGCCAGTTTTAACTCTCGAAATTAACATCTTAACTCATTATATCAACAGAACTTACCACTCTCTGAAATAAAGAATATTTTAAATTTATATTGTATGCTTGTAACTCACTGCTGTTTGTCTCTCCCCTGAGAGAACAGGGTCTTGCTTTCCTAGTCATGGAGTTGACACTCAAAACTATGTGTGTTTTTTAAAGTTCGCAGGATAGCTGCTGAACAAACAGATGTCAGTTGAGTTTGACTACAAAGAGAAAAAGAAAAGTTGTAAAGGCACCTTGTGTCAGATTTTTGTTTGTTCGTTCGCTAAATCATGTCTGACTCTTGGTGATCCCATGGCCTGAAGCACACCAGGTTACCCTGTCCTTCACTATCTCCTGAAGTTTATTCAAACTTATATCCACTGAGTCGATGATGCCATCCAACTATTTCGTCCTCTGTGGTTCCCTTCTCCTCCTGCCCTCAATCTTTTCAAATCAGGGTCTCTTCCCCTGAGTTGGCTCTTCGCATCAGGTAGCCACAGTAGGGAAGGGCATTTAATGGCATGTAGGGATTTTAGGTTTTATTGTGAAAATGACAGTTCTTTAGGGGAGAAGAATGTCGTGGTCAGATCTGTACTTTAGAAAGTCCGCTCTGGAGTGAAAGTCCATTCTGGATGAAATGGAGTGGAAGTTGAGGGTGTCAAACTTAAGTGGCAGAAAAAAAATTTGAGTTGCAGTTCTTTGAAATAATCTTTGAAAGGAGGATAAAGAATCAAACTAGGGCAGAAGCAGTGAGAACAGAAAATTCAGAAGAATGAAAAAAATGAGCAAAACTTACTGATGGACCGTAGACAGTGGAGTGTTCACTATATGAAATGTCCCACTTGCATAAGATGATGGGTACAAAAATACTAGGCAGAAAGTTCTCATCTATTTTGAATGGAGCCATAAAAAACAAAACTACAAATGTGGAAAGCTCCAAATTTATGTTTATATATAATGCATTATGAATAGTGCACAAAGCATGTATTTTCAAATCATTATGCTTAGAACGGAAAGATTCACATTTCAGCTGAAATGTTTTCTCAAAGTACTTTCCTTGAGCAGTCATTTAGAATAGCCCAGCCAGTTTTAACTCTCGAAATTAACATCTTAACTCATTATATCAACAGAACTTACCACTCTCTGAAATAAAGAATATTTTAAATTTATATTGTATGCTTGTAACTCACTGCTGTTTGTCTCTCCCCCTGAGAGAACAGGGTCTTGCTTTCCTAGTCATGGAGTTGACACTCAAAAACTATGTGTGTCATACTTACATTTTTTAAAAGTGTTCAGTAAAACACATAGTTTTTGTTACTTAAGTACTGAATTCCTTGTTATGTAAGAAAAATAAGAAATCAAATGTGGACCAGAGGAAAAAAAAATATATGCGTGAAAGAAAGGAAAGAAAGAAAGGATAAGAGGGAAAGATGGAAGCAAGGAGGATGGGCGGGTCGGTGAATAGATGGATGGGTAGATGGGTGAATGGATGGGTAGATGAGTGGGTGGGTGGGTGCACTGGTGGATAGATAGATGGGTGGATGGATGGATCAGTGGATGGATGGGTGGGTGGGTGGATAGATGGAAGGAGTAATAGTTTAAACTCTCTGATTATGAGAGTTTCCATCTCATTTCAATTTTTAGTTCAGAATATTTAGGATTCGGAAAAACAGGAGTCATTGTCAAGCATCAGTTAAGTTGCTACTCACTGTTCTCTCTGAAATCACCAGTAGAAATTCTTTTCCCATGTCAATGATTCTGAATTCCACTTTTCCCAGAGCAAAAGAAGATGCACTAATGAACTCTTTGAAGGAGGAGTGCCAGGGTGTCAGCAGGCACTGTTTGTTATGTATGTTATGTTTGTTATGTAAGAAGTCGTTGTGATATGAGTCACTCTTTACGTGAATGTCAGTGTGAGAAGAACATTCAGAAGCCAGAGTTTAAGATCTGGTACGGTATAATCAGTTTCTGTGCAACCACCAGAAGGTCCGTATGTTCATTTTATGTTAGTGATGGTGACAAATTTCACCTAATCAATATCATGACCAGAAGTTCTGGGCCCTCTCAAGCCAAAATTTCCGAGAACCTCTGCTAATTGTGAAGCAGACTCCTCCCTGTCGTCTGCCCCTGCCCTGCCTTACCCCTTTCCAAGCAGACACTACCTGGGTGGCAGGAATCTGTTTTCAAGTCTTTAGCAAGAGGAGGTGGAGGTGGGAGGAAGCTTCTTGGAGCACGTTTAGAGTTTGGCCAAGTGGGTATTAAGTGTAATTGTAGAGTTTTATACAACTTAAGAAGTCCTGGATAACACACTTTAAATATCCCTTGCTACATCTGCAGAATCTGAATTAGTAGGCTGAAACCACAGTATCTTGAGATTCCATTGAATGTGCCCTGGCCCTTCAACCCCCAAGGGCCCCTCCTGAAAGAATAGCTCAGTGTGTCTTATTCATCTGAGTCATGGGTCAGATAAGCTCCCCCACTCCCACCCCACCCCAACAGCAGTCCCTGCATTCCTTCTTAGAAACCTACAAGAGCTTCCCTGGTCCCAGCCCTGGCTGAATCCCAGCAGCCTTCCTAGCAGTGCCTTAGAGAAACCCAGTGCACACATTAGCTGAGAAGTCACCATAATATGTGCAGGTCCGATTGCAATGGTGTCCACTTCTTAACACACCTTTATTCAGAATTTGTGAGAAATTTTTAGTTCAGAATATTTAGGATTCGGAAAAACAGGAGTCATTGTCAAGCATCAGTTAAGTTGCTACTCACTGTTCTCTCTGAAATCACCAGTAGAAATTCTTTTCCCATGTCAATGATTCTGAATTCCACTTTTCCCAGAGCAAAAGAAGATGCACTAATGAACTCTTTGAAGGAGGAGTGCCAGGGTGTCAGCAGGCACTGTTTGTTATGTATGTTATGTTTGTTATGTAAGAAGTCGTTGTGATATGAGTCACTCTTTACGTGAATGTCAGTGTGAGAAGAACATTCAGAAGCCAGAGTTTAAGATCTGGTACGGTATAATCAGTTTCTGTGCAACCACCAGAAGGTCCGTATGTTCATTTTATGTTAGTGATGGTGACAAATTTCACCTAATCAATATCATGACCAGAAGTTCTGGGCCCTCTCAAGCCAAAATTTCCGAGAACCTCTGCTAATTGTGAAGCAGACTCCTCCCTGTCGTCTGCCCCTGCCCTGCCTTACCCCTTTCCAAGCAGACACTACCTGGGTGGCAGGAATCTGTTTTCAAGTCTTTAGCAAGAGGAGGTGGAGGTGGGAGGGAAGCTTCTTGGAGCACGTTTAGAGTTTGGCCAAGTGGGTATTAAGTGTAATTGTAGAGTTTTATACAACTTAAGAAGTCCTGGATAACACACTTTAAATATCCCTTGCTACATCTGCAGAGTCTGAATTAGTAGGCTGAAACCACAGTATCTTGAGATTCCATTGAATGTGCCCTGGCCCTTCAACCCCCAAGGGCCCCTCCTGAAAGAATAGCTCAGTGTGTCTTATTCATCTGAGTCATGGGTCAGATAAGCTCCCCCACTCCCACCCCACCCCAACAGCAGTCCCTGCATTCCTTCTTAGAAACCTACAAGAGCTTCCCTGGTCCCAGCCCTGGCTGAATCCCAGCAGCCTTCCTAGCAGTGCCTTAGAGAAACCCAGTGCACACATTAGCTGAGAAGTCACCATAATATGTGCAGGTCCGATTGCAATGGTGTCCACTTCTTAACACAACTTTCTTCAGAATTTGTGAGAAATTTATAGTAAAACTTTCAAAACTATTAGAACACTCTTTTCCAGCCCTTGCATTATACACGAAAAGGCCTAAGGATGTGTGAGATTTATATGACAAAGACGGCAGTTTCATTCAGTTGAAAAAGAGTGGACTGCTTAGTTAATGCTACCCATACAACAATGATGCCCTGACTGTGCAACCAAACGAAAAAAAAGTTAGGTTAAATTCCTCTCTAATTTAAAGCATATGTGAAAAATATGACAGGAAGATTCCGTCAAGAAACTCTGACTTTCTATATATTCTAAAACAAACATTTTTGAGAATAGAAAACAAACTCCAGAAATTTTGAGTAGTAGATGCTCTTTGAGTCAAGATGTGAACTTTATAATCTATAAAAGAAAAGAAAAACATATTTGAATATATAAAATGAAAATAGTTTTTTATGGCATAGAATACCTTATATAGTGTTAGTAGTTCAGTTGTGTCTGACTCTTTGCGATCCCATGGACTGTAGCTCACCAGGGATTCTCCAGGCAAAAATACAGAGTAGGTTGCCCTTTCCTTCTCCAGGGGATCTTCCCAACCCAGGGATCAAACCTGGGTCTCCTGTGTTGGCAGGCAGATTCTTTACTGGCTGAGCCACCATAAAACACCATAGATAAAGGCAAAAGGTTAGCTTTGATTTTGAAAAATAATCTTTGCAAATCAGAAAAAATCAGAGATTGACAGTCTATAGTATAGATTTCAAAGAGCTTTTCTAATGTGAAAGGAAGAGGAGAAACAACTGTAGAAAAATCAGCAAAGAAAATGAAAAAGCTCATTCGAGAAGAAAAAAATCCAAATAATCAACAAACCCATAAAAAGAATTTCAGCTTTACCAGTGGTCAGGGAAATGCAAAATAAAATAACAAGAAAGTATCACTTTAGAACAATCAAATTGGCAAAAATTAAAACGAATTATCTCTTTTCAAGGGGATATGAGTGAAAGATTATTCTCTTGTATTTCCAATAGAAACGTGACTTTTAATAGCCTTTGTTCCTAGCAGTCCAGTGCACACATTAGCTGAGAAGTCACCATAATATGTGCAGGTCCGATTGCAATGGTGTCCACTTCTTAACACAACTTTCTTCAGAATTTGTGAGAAATTTATAGTAAAACTTTCAAAACTATTAGAACACTCTTTTCCAGCCCTTGCATTATACGAAAAGGCCTAAGGATGTGTGAGATTTATATGACAAAGACGGCAGTTTCATTCAGTTGAAAAAGAGTGGACTGCTTAGTTAATGCTACCCATACAACAATGATGCCCTGACTGTGCAACCAAACGAAAAAAAAGTTAGGTTAAATTCCTCTCTAATTTAAAGCATATGTGAAAAATATGACAGGAAGATTCCGTCAAGAAACTCTGACTTTCTATATATTCTAAAACAAACATTTTTGAGAATAGAAAACAAACTCCAGAAATTTTGAGTAGTAGATGCTCTTTGAGTCAAGATGTGAACTTTATAATCTATAAAAGAAAAGAAAAACATATTTGAATATATAAAAATGAAAATAGTTTTTTATGGCATAGAATACCTTATATAGTGTTAGTAGTTCAGTTGTGTCTGACTCTTTGCGATCCCATGGACTGTAGCTCACCAGGGATTCTCCAGGCAAAAATACAGAGTAGGTTGCCCTTTCCTTCTCCAGGGGATCTTCCCAACCCAGGGATCAAACCTGGGTCTCCTGTGTTGGCAGGCAGATTCTTTACTGGCTGAGCCACCATAAAACACCATAGATAAAGGCAAAAGGTTAGCTTTGATTTTGAAAAATAATCTTTGCAAATCAGAAAAAATCAGAGATTGACAGTCTATAGTATAGATTTCAAAGAGCTTTTCTAATGTGAAAGGAAGAGGAGAAACAACTGTAGAAAAATCAGCAAAGAAAATGAAAAAGCTCATTCGAGAAGAAAAAAATCCAAATAATCAACAAACCCATAAAAAGAATTTCAGCTTTACCAGTGGTCAGGGAAATGCAAAATAAAATAACAAGAAAGTATCACTTTAGAACAATCAAATTGGCAAAAATTAAAACGAATTATCTCTTTTCAAGGGGATATGAGTGAAAGATTATTCTCTTGTATTTCCAATAGAAACGTGACTTTTAATAGCCTTTGTTTCAAAGCACAATCAACAATATATACTAAGGGCTTCCCCTGGTGGTCCAGTGGATAAGGACACCGCCTTGCAGTGCAAGGGGCGCCGGTTCGATCCCTGGCCTGGGAAGATCCCACGTGCCGCGGAGCGGCTGGACTGATGTGTCCAATCACCGAGTCGGAGCTCTGGAGCGCATGCGCCCAGAGCCGGCGCTCTGCGACAACAGACGCCACCACGGTGGGAGGCCCGCAGGAGCCAAAGAACAAAGACGGATGAAAATAGAGAAATGAAAGACCAATAGAAGTGGCCCGCCCGCTTCCCTCCCTCCCCAACCCGACCCCCGTCCAAAATAAATAAATAAACAAATCTTAAAAAAAAAAAAAAAACAATATATACTAAAACTTTTGAAACCGCTATACCCTTTGACCCATGAATCTATCTCATGGTAATAAAAGCACTGCTACGGGCTTCCCTGGTGGTCCAGTGGGTAAGGACACCGCCTTGCAGTGCAAGGGGCGCCGGTTCGATCCCTGGCCTGGGAAGATCCCACGTGCCGCGGAGCGGCTGGACTGATGTGTCCAATCACCGAGTCGGAGCTCTGGAGCGCATGCGCCCAGAGCCGGCGCTCTGCGACAACAGACGCCACCACGGTGGGAGGCCCGCAGGAGCCAAAGAACAAAGACGGATGAAAATAGAGAAATGAAAGACCAATAGAAGTGGCCCGCCCGCTTCCCTCCCTCCCCAACCCGACCCCCGTCCAAAATAAATAAATAAACAAATCTTAAAAAAAAAAAAAAAACAATATATACTAAAACTTTTGAAACCGCTATACCCTTTGACCCATGAATCTATCTCATGGTAATAAAAGCACTGCTACGGGCTTCCCTGGTGGTCCAGTGGGTAAGGACACCGCCTTGCAGTGCAAGGGGCGCCGGTTCGATCCCTGGCCTGGGAAGATCCCACGTGCCGCGGAGCGGCTGGACCGATGTGTTCAATTACCGAGCCGGAGCTCTGGAGCGCATGCGCCCAGAGCCGGTGCTCTGCAACAGGAAAGGCCACTGCGATGCGAGGCCCACACGGGCCAAAGAACAAAGATGGATGAAAATCGATAAATGCAAAGACCAATAGAAGTGGCCCGCCCGCCCCCCTCCCGCCCCAACCCGCCCCACAACAAAAAAAAAGATTAGAAAAAAAAAAAAAAAGCACTGCTATAAGGACTCTTTAATACCAGCTAACATTTACTGAACCCTTATTATGGATCAGGTTTCTTTGTAAAGGCTCTGCAGGAGCTGCACATGCTGTTACAATCCCCCCGTTTTACAGACGAAGAAACTGCTACCCACAGAGATTCAGTACTTGCCCCAGGTAACATGACTGGTAAATGGCAGAGCCAGGAATTCAACCCAGGCAGCACGGCTCACCAGTGCAGACTTTTAAAGGCTATCCTATCTTGCCTAACAAAACATACCAAGATGTTTATTTCAGCCTGGGTTTTGAAGACACAAATGAAGAAGCAACCTAAGTGTCCATCAGCAGAGACCAGTTAACTCCTTCACAGTAGCTTCAGACTGCATGTGACGTGAGGCATACGAGGGCTGGATTAGATCTTACCACAGGATGGAGGGGGATTTCCTCAAGACACTGTTGAGGGTAGAAGAGAAGAAGACTATGAACAACACAATTTGAAAACTGAAAAATAATGATACGAAACCTAAAAGTTTGTAACTGTAGAGAGATAGTAAATATAAATAAATTCATATATGATTAAATGATTTAGATGAAAAATATGGAAGCATACATTGTAATCAATATGGGAGATGAGATGAACAGAGAGCAGCCAATTAAGCTGACTGCCAGAGAAGACAAAACCAATGATATTGAGCATATTAATCAATTGATATAAAATCACATGTGTGTAAATTTTTTAAAAATCCCTAGCAATTAAAATTCCATGTGGATATATATGGAATCTTGTAAGATGGTGATGATGGCACACGCAGTGAAGCGACGGAAAGACAGACACGCACAGTGGACATATGGACATTGTGGGGAAGGAACAGAGGGTGGGAGGCGTAAAGGAAGTAGCATGAAGGCCTGTACTATCATAAGTGAAGAAAACAGCTATAGTCATTGCTCTGTGAGAAAAGGGGATCCTTCAGGGCTGCTGTGTGATGGCTGGGAGAGGTGGGAAGGTGGGGATATACATATGACTAATCTGGGAACATACATATCTGTAAACAACAAAACTCTGTAAAAGTTAAAAGCAAAATAAAGATTAAAAAGAAAGAATTCCATGTGGAATACATGGCTTAGCTAAGCTATTAGAGAGAAACGGGTGTCTTAAACATGAATTCCTCACAGCTGCCTCCTATTTCTGAGGACCCAGTGCAGGATGGTGAGCCTCTGGCATATTAGAAATGCCACCCAAATATACTGCTATCTCACTCACTCCACATCTGGCGTCTTCTATTCTCCATCCCATTTTGCCACCCCTCACCCTCCCTTTATTTGAGCTTCTCTGGTGCTCAGACGACAAAGGATCCACCTGCAATGGAGAAGCCCCGGGCTCAATCCCGGAGTCGAGAAGATCCCCTGGAGAAAGGAATGGCTACCTACTCCACTATTCTTGCCTGGAGAAATCTATGGACAGAGGAGCCTGGCGGACTATAGTCTATGGGGTCGCAAAGAGTCAGATACAGCTTAGTGACTGAAAAACAACATGTGCATTTATAAAGATAGAGAATTTTTCTGTCGCCTCAGAAATATTCTCGTGGTCTTTCTCTGTCTGTCCCTGATCCTTCTCGACTCAGTGAAACCTCTGAGTAGGTATTTTCAGCACCTATCTTCTTTATATGTTCTAAAGACTCATAGAAATAAAATTATATGTTAGTATTCTTTAGGAGTAATTCTCTCACTTGGCTTTCATCACTTGACTCCTGGACTCAATTAGGAGAAGAGCTTGGAGTCAAGTCACACCCATCAGGAGTCAGGATTCCCATGGCTTTCCTGGTGGTTGGTAGCAGGAGTATTCAGGTGACTGGTTCTGTCACCTGACCAGCAGCAGGCCACCCCGCCCCTCCCTGCAGGCCTGCCTGGGCCACAGAGGCCATGCCCCAGTCCTCCCACGCACCAGGAGGAAACAATTACAGAGCAAACCGCTGGCATGGATGCCAGGACCAAGCCAAACCCACTATTAGCTGCAGACATGGGAGACTTGCTTAGGGCCAAACCCTGAACTCAGCTGGCAGGAATGTACACCCGGCAGAGAGAATACAGACCACGCGGCGGGTGTGGCGTGGGAGCCAGGAAATGTCGTTCTGCAAGTACAGGGCACTGCAGAGAGTCAGGACTCCACTTCCCAAAGGCTTCCTCCGGAGCAGCTCTGCAGCCAGGATGAGGAGGTCATGGTTTTGCCACCTTCCCCTCCCACCCCAAACACACACATCCTGCTATCTGTACTGTGCTCACACTCTGAAGGGAACTCTGCTTGATTTCATTTGGATTAGCCATCCGTAGCCCTGGTCACTGCTCTTTCTGGAAGCTCAGCTAGATAGGGCAGCTCAAAGGGTGCAAGGTTTTTGAGGAAACAGTGTGAGAAAGGGAAAGATTTGAATTATAAGAGTTGGCAGAAAACCAATGGGACAGGAGCCCCGGGGAGGCAGGAGGGAACAGACTTGCACTTAGTTGCTCAGTCATGTTCGACTCTTTGTGACCCCATGGATTGCCACACGCCAGGCTCCTCTGTCCATGGGATTTTTCAGGCAAGAAACACTGGAGTAAATAGAAATTTCCTTCTCCAAGAGGGAAAGAGGGGTCTTAAGGCAAAAGTGGAAAAGAAATCCTGAAACTGAGGCAGCCCATTTTCCTGCTGGTGACACATGAAAGAGATTAGCTTAGGAAGAAAGGAAGACCCCTCCTGTATTTAATGGGACAGCAGGAGGCATGGATGCAGGTCACTGGGCTAAGAGGAAGCCAAGCAGGGCACTTCACATCCTCTGCTTTTAGAAGAGACAGGTCTTTGAATGCCATCCTTCTGTGGTACCCATGCACAGAATGCCATTGCAAAGCTTTCACACCCATCAGGAGTCAGGATTCCCATGGCTTTCCTGGTGGTTGGTAGCAGGAGTATTCAGGTGGCTGGTTCTGTCACCTGACCAGCAGCAGGCCACCCCGCCCCTCCCTGCAGGCCTGCCTGGGCCACAGAGGCCATGCCCCAGTCCTCCCACGCACCAGGAGGAAACAATTACAGAGCAAACCGCTGGCATGGATGCCAGGACCAAGCCAAACCCACTATTAGCTGCAGACATGGGAGACTTGCTTAGGGCCAAACCCTGAACTCAGCTGGCAGGAATGTACACCCGGCAGAGAGAATACAGACCACGCGGCGGGTGTGGCGTGGGAGCCAGGAAATGTCGTTCTGCAAGTACAGGGCACTGCAGAGAGTCAGGACTCCACTTCCCAAAGGCTTCCTCCGGAGCAGCTCTGCAGCCAGGATGAGGAGGTCATGGTTTTGCCACCTTCCCCTCCCACCCCAAACACACACATCCTGCTATCTGTACTGTGCTCACACTCTGAAGGGAACTCTGCTTGATTTCATTTGGATTAGCCATCCGTAGCCCTGGTCACTGCTCTTTCTGGAAGCTCAGCTAGATAGGGCAGCTCAAAGGGTGCAAGGTTTTTGAGGAAACAGTGTGAGAAAGGGAAAGATTTGAATTATAAGAGTTGGCAGAAAACCAATGGGACAGGAGCCCCGGGGAGGCAGGAGGGAACAGACTTGCACTTAGTTGCTCAGTCATGTTCGACTCTTTGTGACCCCATGGATTGCCACACGCCAGGCTCCTCTGTCCATGGGATTTTTCAGGCAAGAAACACTGGAGTAAATAGAAATTTCCTTCTCCAAGAGGGAAAGAGGGGTCTTAAGGCAAAAGTGGAAAAGAAATCCTGAAACTGAGGCAGCCCATTTTCCTGCTGGTGACACATGAAAGAGATTAGCTTAGGAAGAAAGGAAGACCCCTCCTGTATTTAATGGGACAGCAGGAGGCATGGATGCAGGTCACTGGGCTAAGAGGAAGCCAAGCAGGGCACTTCACATCCTCTGCTTTTAGAAGAGACAGGTCTTTGAATGCCATCCTTCTGTGGTACCCATGCACAGAATGCATTGACTGATGCCTAAGGCAAAGCTTTGAGACTTTTCTTTGCTTGTGAGATCTTAGTTCTCCTTCCAGAGATCCAAACAATGCCCTCTGCAGTGTAAGTGCAGAGTCCTGAACACTAGACCACCAGGGAATTCCCCAGACCTTTTTTTCTCCATCTTTAAAAAAAAAAAAGGAGGTGGGAGATGAGGGACCTGGAGCCTGTGGTTCTCAAACTTTAGTCAGTAACTACAGAACTTGTTTTAAATACAGACTCCCAGGGCTTCCCTGGTGGTCCAGTGGGTAAGGACACCGCCTTGCAGTGCAAGAGGCGCCAGTTCGATCCCTGGCCTGGGAAGATCCCACGTGCCGCAGAGCGGCTGGACTGATGTGTCCAATTACCGAGCCAGAGCTCTGGAGCGCATGCGCCCAGAGCCGGCGCTCTGCGACAACAGAGGCCACCGTGATGGGAGGCCCACAAGAGCCAAAGAACAAAGACGGATGAAAATAGACAAATGAAAGACCAATAGAAGTGGCCCGCCCACCCCCTCCCTCCCCAACCCAAAATAAATAAATAAATAAAAATACAGACTCCCAGAACCCACCCCACAGAGAGTCTAACCGGGCACCTGTACTTGAACAGACAGCCTAATGCCAAAAGAAGGATCACCACCCTTGGAACGACATTGCCACAGATGCTGGCAGCTTTGTGAGCCCCCCAGAGTGTGTCAGAAAAAGAAAGCTAGATATTGGTGCAGTTTTCACACAAAGACATGAAGTCACCCCAGGCAGAAATGACAGATTTTTCACTCCATTTACCCAAAGAAGAAGTCAGAAAAGAAGGCCCAAGGAAGGCAAAAGTGGAAAAGAAATCCTGAAACTGAGGCAGCCCATTTTCCTGCTGGTGACACATGAAAGAGATTAGCTTAGGAAGAAAGGAAGACCCCTCCTGTATTTAATGGGACAGCAGGAGGCATGGATGCAGGTCACTGGGCTAAGAGGAAGCCAAGCAGGGCACTTCACATCCTCTGCTTTTAGAAGAGACAGGTCTTTGAATGCCATCCTTCTGTGGTACCCATGCACAGAATGCATTGACTGATGCCTAAGGCAAAGCTTTGAGACTTTTCTTTGCTTGTGAGATCTTAGTTCTCCTTCCAGAGATCCAAACAATGCCCTCTGCAGTGTAAGTGCAGAGTCCTGAACACTAGACCACCAGGGAATTCCCCAGACCTTTTTTTCTCCATCTTTAAAAAAAAAAAAGGAGGTGGGAGATGAGGGACCTGGAGCCTGTGGTTCTCAAACTTTAGTCAGTAACTACAGAACTTGTTTTAAATACAGACTCCCAGGGCTTCCCTGGTGGTCCAGTGGGTAAGGACACCGCCTTGCAGTGCAAGAGGCGCCAGTTCGATCCCTGGCCTGGGAAGATCCCACGTGCCGCAGAGCGGCTGGACTGATGTGTCCAATTACCGAGCCAGAGCTCTGGAGCGCATGCGCCCAGAGCCAGCGCTCTGCGACAACAGAGGCCACCGCGATGGGAGGCCCACAAGAGCCAAAGAACAAAGACGGATGAAAATAGAGAAATGAAAGACCAATAGAAGTGGCCCGCCTGCTCCCCTCCCTCCCCAACCCACCCACCCTCACAAAAAATAAATAAATAAATAAAAATACAGACTCCCAGAACCCACCCCACAGAGAGTCTAACCGCCGGGCACCTGTACTTGAACAGACAGCCTAATGCCAAAAGAAGGATCACCACCCTTGGAACGACATTGCCACAGATGCTGGCAGCTTTGTGAGCCCCCCAGAGTGTGTCAGAAAAAGAAAGCTAGATATTGGTGCAGTTTTCACACAAAGACATGAAGTCACCCCAGGCAGAAATGACAGATTTTTCACTCCATTTACCCAAATGCAAGAAGTCAGAAAACATGAAGGCCCCAAAAGGAAGGCAGTAATATTGGGTAAAGCCTGGAAACAGGCATTGTGTGGGAACCTCATATTTAATGCACTCCAATAATGAGGTTGAGAAAGGATAATTATTTTTAATTAATCAACGTTATGAGCATAAGGAAAGAGGAATATCTTTGAGATGGGTTTTTAAAATATAATAGAAGTTAGCAATTATGAAGTGCTTTTTCATCTTCAAAGAACCTATTAACATTAAATTACTCTTTTCTAAAATTCTCCCTCGAGGTAGGTAGGCAAAATTGAATATTATTATCCCTTATTTGTAGATAGGAAGAGAAAAGTGGAGAGGCCATGACATGCCGTGTAGACCTAACATTGAAAGGATTTTTTTAAAAAAAGAAAGTTCCCACCACAGAGACTGTGAAGATCTGGTTTTTCAGACCATAATTTCCCTATTATTTTTGGAAAAGAAGTAACAGCACATTTTGTATAAGTGACCACTAGTGAAGGCATGGAAGAAGTTTCCATGATGAACTGAGATGAGAGATGCCTCTTCTTGTTTGTCTAATGTCCCTGATTTATTGGGACTTAAACTAAGGAAGGCTTTCAAGAGAATCAAAGTTAATTATTATTTGACCAGACTGTTTACATTACCTTACTTTAGCATCTAAACATGTAACATGAGGAATAAAAATTATGCTTTGATTATGTGGCTCCAACTCTCTTTTGTGAATACATTATGGCCTGATTAAGCAAATGGAAATGGATGCTGCCCATCTTAAAATTTTACTTCAAGGACAAAGGAAATGGAAGTCTCTAGTGAAAATACAAACCTGAGAATAAATATGATATGTGGGCAGTATCAGGGCTGAGAAATCCTTAGGCTTGACTCTTAAGTATAAAATTTTTTAAATTGGAACTATCAGATAAGCTACTGAAAGATGCACTTTCCATGAGATGGGTTCACTTTCCAATGTGTTTAAATAGCAAACAGAATTAACAGAGTCAGCACCATCTCATCTTCAAAAAGACTTTTTGTCTCTTAGTAAAGGTTTTTTAAAATGTAAGTTATGCATATGTATACCTATGGCTGATTCATGTTGATGTTGAGACCAACAAAATTCTGTAAAGCAATTATCCTTCAATTAAAAATTAATTAATTTAAAAATGTAAATTATATGAAAATATAGTGGTTTATTTTCTGTTTAGCCTCCATTTCATGAGAGGAAATAAACATTCAGAGCACTAGAAAGGATGAAGAATTTGACTGCAACAGAAATTGGAATGAATGGAGGACCAGGGCCAGTGTCAACCACCTGGAAAGGATTTCCTAAGTTGAGAATAGTAAAGCTGTCCAGGAAAAGTGTTGAAAGGGACATTTGCACAGGTGGGCCAGGGACAAAGGGTCAAACATAATCAAGTTGAGACTAGCAACAAAGTACCCAACGGATCTCAAGATCTGAGAAGGCCAGAATCAAATGATCCTGAGAAATTTTTAAAGAAAGTTCCCACCACAGAGACTGTGAAGATCTGGTTTTTCAGACCATAATTTCCCTATTATTTTTGGAAAAGAAGTAACAGCACATTTTGTATAAGTGACCACTAGTGAAGGCATGGAAGAAGTTTCCATGATGAACTGAGATGAGAGATGCCTCTTCTTGTTTGTCTAATGTCCCTGATTTATTGGGACTTAAACTAAGGAAGGCTTTCAAGAGAATCAAAGTTAATTATTATTTGACCAGACTGTTTACATTACCTTACTTTAGCATCTAAACATGTAACATGAGGAATAAAAATTATGCTTTGATTATGTGGCTCCAACTCTCTTTTGTGAATACATTATGGCCTGATTAAGCAAATGGAAATGGATGCTGCCCATCTTAAAATTTTACTTCAAGGACAAAGGAAATGGAAGTCTCTCTAGTGAAAATACAAACCTGAGAATAAATATGATATGTGGGCAGTATCAGGGCTGAGAAATCCTTAGGCTTGACTCTTAAGTATAAAATTTTTTAAATTGGAACTATCAGATAAGCTACTGAAAGATGCACTTTCCATGAGATGGGTTCACTTTCCAATGTGTTTAAATAGCAAACAGAATTAACAGAGTCAGCACCATCTCATCTTCAAAAAGACTTTTTGTCTCTTAGTAAAGGTTTTTTAAAATGTAAGTTATGCATATGTATACCTATGGCTGATTCATGTTGATGTTGAGACCAACAAAATTCTGTAAAGCAATTATCCTTCAATTAAAAATTAATTAATTTAAAAATGTAAGTTATATGAAAATATAGTGGTTTATTTTCTGTTTAGCCTCCATTTCATGAGAGGAAATAAACATTCAGAGCACTAGAAAGGATGAAGAATTTGACTGCAACAGAAATTGGAATGAATGGAGGACCAGGGCCAGTGTCAACCACCTGGAAAGGATTTCCTAAGTTGAGAATAGTAAAGCTGTCCAGGAAAAGTGTTGAAAGGGACATTTGCACAGGTGGGCCAGGGACAAAGGGTCAAACATAATCAAGTTGAGACTAGCAACAAAGTACCCAACGGATCTCAAGATCTGAGAAGGATCATAACATATGAATCAAATGATCAGGAATATCCATGTGAAATATACATGGAAATCACTCTAGATTTCTAAGAAAGCATATGGCATAATCCAGGAGACAGACCCTCAGGTGCTGGGAGCAGGTCAGATGCCTTGGGACCTCTATGGGCTCAAAGGGGCAAGAAGGGTTTCCAGTTTTCAGATGATGAGTAGCAAACATGGACTCCACGACTGACTTTCCCTACTATCCAGAGTGCAAGGGACTTTCTCCTGTATCCTAATCTCTAAGAATATCAACTAATCCCATTATAATAAAGAAAAATATAATCAGTCAATAAATCTTCAGAACAATAAAGCTGGATAGAACACAGTCGCACGCTCCAACATCGTGTTGATTTGCTATATTGTGTATGCTTCCCATCCTTCTCCTTTACCAATACAGTTAATTCAGAGCCAATTACGTTAAGTAGCTTCAAGTATTCCTGGTATGTGACTGTGCCGGTACTTACAGTGTAGCATGAGAACATGATGTTGTCAGAGCGATTATTATTTTGCCAGTCATGTGGAAACTACAAAATTCATTTCAGCTGAGACTTAGCTAGCAGTTCAGTAATTCCGATAATTTCCTGAATCATAATGTCGCTAGGCTGTAGGCTCCTTTGTCTGCTGTGCTTTAAGTACCCCAGCAACTAGACAGGGCCTCAGAAATGAGAGGTACCTCATTACGGTTTGTTGAAAGATTAAATGGATGGATGGTTGAATGTAAAACATAAATGTTGTTTAGGTTATATCCAATTGATAATTCTTGTAACCTGACTCAGTTTTCGTGTAATTCTGTGCATTGCTTAATGAAGGCAAGGGAAGGACATGACATTTAAGGTGTCAGTACAGTACTATGGGTTTTGCTTTAAGCACAATGGAAACTGCTATTCCTTTATTCTCTGGTCTGTGCAGCTGAGATAAATCATCTTCTGGTTTTACTCAATTGGATGAGGATATAGCAGATCTCAGAACGATTTAGTCATCCAGGCAAGCAGCATGTTTTGGTTCATTTTTCTGTATAATTCTGGGCATGGAACCAAACTCTGTCTCATTGAAACTTGGATAAAGTCTCCTATTGTATGAAATTAAATATGTGACTTTAGAGAGTCAACTTGTAAACTCCACAATAATATGTTTAGTGATAATCATTCCAGAAGACTAAAGAAGAGACCCCTTCTTCCTTTGCATTGGGTACTGTATTACCGACCATCCTAGACTTGCTGCAGTAAATTATCACCAACTGCAGAGTCTCTGTTCTGGAAATCCAAAATCAAAATGTCAGCAAGAGGCTTCCCTGGTGGCTCAGTGGTAAAGAATCTGCCTGTCAGTGCAGGAGGCACCAGTTCAATCCCTGGTCCAGGAAGATCCCACATAGCTGGGAAACAACTAGGCCTGTGAGCCACAGCTATTGAGCCCGTGCTCTAGCGCTCAGGATCCACAACGACTGAGCCTGTGTGCCACAGCTTCTGAAGCCCACAGGCCCTGCAGCCTGTGCTCCACAACAAGAGAAGTCATCACAATGAGAAGCCCTCTCATCACAACTAGAGAATAGCCCATGCAGCAATAAAGACCCAGCACTGCCAAAAATAAATTGATGTATTTTTTAAAACTGTTAAGAAGGATTTGTTCCCTTTCAAGACTCCAAGGCAAAGAATGCTTCCTGGCCTCCTTCAGCTTCTGAGGGCTCCAGGCATTCCTTGACTTATGGTTGACCCAGTTCCGGAATGCATAAATAATTATTTGCTCGCTAGGCTGTAGGCTTCCTTTGTCTGCTGGGGTTTTTTTAAGTACCCCAGCAACTAGACAGGGCCTCAGAAATGAGATGTACCTCATTACGGTTTGTTGAAAGATTAAATGGATGGATGGTTGAATGTAAAACATAAATGTTGTTTAGGTTATATCCAATTGATAATTCTTGTAACCTGACTCAGTTTTCGTGTAATTCTGTGCATTGCTTAATGAAGGCAAGGGAAGGACATGACATTTAAGGTGTCAGTACAGTACTATGGGTTTTGCTTTAAGCACAATGGAAACTGCTATTCCTTTATTCTCTGGTCTGTGCAGCTGAGATAAATCATCTTCTGGTTTTACTCAATTGGATGAGGATATAGCAGATCTCAGAACGATTTAGTCATCCAGGCAAGCAGCATGTTTTGGTTCATTTTTCTGTATAATTCTGGGCATGGAACCAAACTCTGTCTCATTGAAACTTGGATAAAGTCTCCTATTGTATGAAATTAAATATGTGACTTTAGAGAGTCAACTTGTAAACTCCACAATAATATGTTTAGTGATAATCATTCCAGAAGACTAAAGAAGAGACCCCTTCTTCCTTTGCATTGGGTACTGTATTACCGACCATCCTAGACTTGCTGCAGTAAATTATCACCAACTGCAGAGTCTCTGTTCTGGAAATCCAAAATCAAAATGTCAGCAAGAGGCTTCCCTGGTGGCTCAGTGGTAAAGAATCTGCCTGTCAGTGCAGGAGGCACCAGTTCAATCCCTGGTCCAGGAAGATCCCACATAGCTGGGAAACAACTAGGCCTGTGAGCCACAGCTATTGAGCCCGTGCTCTAGCGCTCAGGATCCACAACGACTGAGCCTGTGTGCCACAGCTTCTGAAGCCCACAGGCCCTGCAGCCTGTGCTCCACAACAAGAGAAGTCATCACAATGAGAAGCCCTCTCATCACAACTAGAGAATAGCCCATGCAGCAATAAAGACCCAGCACTGCCAAAAATAAATTGATGTATTTTTTAAAACTGTTAAGAAGGATTTGTTCCCTTTCAAGACTCCAAGGCAAAGAATGCTTCCTGGCCTCCTTCAGCTTCTGAGGGCTCCAGGCATTCCTTGACTTATGGTTGCACCACTTTAGTCCCTGATTCTGTGTCTCCTGTCTCTTATAAGGACCTTTATCCATGGATTTAGGGCCCATCTGGACACTCTAAGATGATCTCAGCTTGAGATCCTTAATTTTATCTTTGCATAAAAAGGACCCTTTTACCAAATAAGGTCACATTCACAGGTTCAGGGTTGAGGAAGTGGCTGCATCTTTGGGGGCACATTTAACCCACTACAGATAGTCTGCATAATCTACTTCTGGAAGAGCTTTCTCTGGGAGGGAGTTGCCCAGCTGGCCCACCATGTTGCCATGTTGAGGAACAAGCAGCTCTGGTCTTATTCCTTTTCACCCCCACCCCGACCCCCGCAAGGCTGATCCTAATGGGTGCACTTGGCAGCGACCAGGGCTAGACGTTCCTTTCAGTTGCTGATTAGCAATCAGAAGTTATATCTTGTCATTATCTTGTGTTGGCAGAGTCCTTTTCATGACAAATGAGGAAAACTTCAACTTTCCTCAGCTAATTTGTAATGCTATTTCCATACACAAGGAAGCTGTGAAAGCCAAATATAAATCAGGCAATATTTGAACAGTTTGAGGTAAGCAAGTCTTTATCCATTCCTTGAAACATCATCTGAATTAAGGTGGTAAGGAGAACAGATCTAACTTCCTACAGTATAGCAGAGGAAGCTATACTCAGTATTACATAATAACATATAAGGAAAAATCTAGAAAAGAATATGTATACATGCATATATAGTGGTAAAGAATCTGCCTGTCAGTGCAGGAGGCACCAGTTCAATCCCTGGTCCAGGAAGATCCCACATAGCTGGGAAACAACTAGGCCTGTGAGCCACAGCTATTGAGCCCGTGCTCTAGCGCTCAGGATCCACAACGACTGAGCCTGTGTGCCACAGCTTCTGAAGCCCACAGGCCCTGCAGCCTGTGCTCCACAACAAGAGAAGTCATCACAATGAGAAGCCCTCTCATCACAACTAGAGAATAGCCCATGCAGCAATAAAGACCCAGCACTGCCAAAAATAAATTGATGTATTTTTTAAAACTGTTAAGAAGGATTTGTTCCCTTTCAAGACTCCAAGGCAAAGAATGCTTCCTGGCCTCCTTCAGCTTCTGAGGGCTCCAGGCATTCCTTGACTTATGGTTGCACCACTTTAGTCCCTGATTCTGTGTCTCCTGTCTCTTATAAGGACCTTTATCCATGGATTTAGGGCCCATCTGGACACTCTAAGATGATCTCAGCTTGAGATCCTTAATTTTATCTTTGCATAAAAAGGACCCTTTTACCAAATAAGGTCACATTCACAGGTTCAGGGTTGAGGAAGTGGCTGCATCTTTGGGGGCACATTTAACCCACTACAGATAGTCTGCATAATCTACTTCTGGAAGAGCTTTCTCTGGGAGGGAGTTGCCCAGCTGGCCCACCATGTTGCCATGTTGAGGAACAAGCAGCTCTGGTCTTATTCCTTTTCACCCCCACCCCGACCCCCGCAAGGCTGATCCTAATGGGTGCACTTGGCAGCGACCAGGGCTAGACGTTCCTTTCAGTTGCTGATTAGCAATCAGAAGTTATATCTTGTCATTATCTTGTGTTGGCAGAGTCCTTTTCATGACAAATGAGGAAAACTTCAACTTTCCTCAGCTAATTTGTAATGCTATTTCCATACACAAGGAAGCTGTGAAAGCCAAATATAAATCAGGCAATATTTGAACAGTTTGAGGTAAGCAAGTCTTTATCCATTCCTTGAAACATCATCTGAATTAAGGTGGTAAGGAGAACAGATCTAACTTCCTACAGTATAGCAGAGGAAGCTATACTCAGTATTACATAATAACATATAAGGAAAAAATCTAGAAAAGAATATGTATGTATACATGCATATATATGTATAACTGAATTATTGTGCTTATACACCTGAAACTTATATAATATTATAAATCAGCTATACTTCAATTAAAGTTTGTTTTGTCTTTTTTGCTTAAAAAAAAGAAAAGATATTTAGATTAAAAAATAAAAAATGAATAGACCTAACTTACCTAACCCCAGTGACCTTGACCTACATTTCACTCCAGCCACCTGCTCCCACAATGGCCCTCCCAACCTCATTATCACCCAGAAGGGTGCCATGTCTGAAAGTGAAAGCTCTAAAACCCCTCAGTCAATCATTCTACAGCCAGGGCTCCCACCTCCTCCCCCGACCGCAGCTGCTCACCAAGCTCATTTTCACAGCAGACCCACTATCCCCTGCCCATCTGGCATGGCTTCCTTCACCTTCACCCCAGGCCTCCTGCATGCTTCCTGTCCCCAAACACAGTTCCCTCTCCCCACCACACTTACACTCCATCTGATGGGCAAAATGCCACCTGGGATCCATATGTACCTCACTCTCCCATGTTCAGGGCTGGAGCTCTAGTGTCAGAGAAAATGAAATGATCCTGAACCATCCCCTCTAACCTCAGCAGATTCTGCAGCAAAGCTCGCCAGTCCTTTGATACCTCTTTTGTTCCACTGACTTGAGAGCCCCAACTAACCAGACTGCTTCACTTTGAGGAGATGACATCAGATCTTAAAGACCTGGAAACACTGAGGGGACCACTTACATTTTCTTTTTCTTTTTTTTTTTTTTAAAGATTATTTATTTATTTTGGGCGGAGGTTGGGGAGGGAGAGGAGCGGGCGGGCCACTTCTATTGGTCTTTGCATTTATCGATTTTCATCCGTCTTTGTTCTTTGGCTCCTGCGGGCCTCCCATCGCGGTGGCGTCTGTCGTTGCAGAGCGCCGGCTCTGGGCGCATGCGCTCCAGAGTTCCGGCTCTGTGATTGGACACATCGGTCCAGCCGCTCCGCGGCACGTGGGATCTTCCCAGGCCAGGGATCAAACCGGCGCCCCTTGCACTGCAAGGCGGTGTCCTTACCCACTGGACCACCAGGGGAAGCCCCCACTTACATTTTTTACCACGACTACAGTTACCCACCAGCTCTAACACCATCCTGGCCTTGCCCTCCTCCCGTTTCAGGTGCATCCCTCCCCTGAGCCTCTGGACCCATGTGTCCCCATTGCCTCCATATCCTGCTCCGGGAAGTTTTCTCCTTCTCCCTCTTTATACTTTACCCTCTCCTGCTGCTTATGGGTCCTTTCCCTCCTCCTCTCGTTCACCTGCTAAAATCTGACTTAGGTATTCAGCACCAAAATTACTCTTTCTTTGAGCAGTAAAACCTACCTAGTCACAAACTTAGGGGACTGTTATTTCTCTCTACTTAATGGAAACATCACTGTGGTAGATAAGGACTCCTGCCTGAAAGTCTGCTCCTTAGAACCTGAGACACCAGTCTTGTCATCTTCCTTTTATCTCAGTATGTAGGCTCCCTCCTCCCCCCCGACCGCAGCTGCTCACCAAGCTCATTTTCACAGCAGACCACCCCCATCTGGCATGGCTTCCTTCACCTTCACCCCAGGCCTCCTGCATGCTTCCTGTCCCCAAACACAGTTCCCTCTCCCACCCCACTTACACTCCATCTGATGGGCAAAATGCCACCTGGGATCCATATGTACCTCACTCTCCCATGTTCAGGGCTGGAGCTCTAGTGTCAGAGAAAATGAAATGATCCTGAACCATCCCCTCTAACCTCAGCAGATTCTGCAGCAAAGCTCGCCAGTCCTTTGATACCTCTTTTGTTCCACTGACTTGAGAGCCCCAACTAACCAGACTGCTTCACTTTGAGGAGATGACATCAGATCTTAAAGACCTGGAAACACTGAGGGGACCACTTACATTTTCTTTTTCTTTTTTTTTTTTTTAAAGATTATTTATTTATTTTGGGCGGAGGTTGGGGAGGGAGAGGAGCGGGCGGGCCACTTCTATTGGTCTTTGCATTTATCGATTTTCATCCGTCTTTGTTCTTTGGCTCCTGCGGGCCTCCCATCGCGGTGGCGTCTGTCGTTGCAGAGCGCCGGCTCTGGGCGCATGCGCTCCAGAGTTCCGGCTCTGTGATTGGACACATCGGTCCAGCCGCTCCGCGGCACGTGGGATCTTCCCAGGCCAGGGATCAAACCGGCGCCCCTTGCACTGCAAGGCGGTGTCCTTACCCACTGGACCACCAGGGGAAGCCCCCACTTACATTTTTTACCACGACTACAGTTACCCACCAGCTCTAACACCATCCTGGCCTTGCCCTCCTCCCGTTTCAGGTGCATCCCTCCCCTGAGCCTCTGGACCCATGTGTCCCCATTGCCTCCATATCCTGCTCCGGGAAGTTTTCTCCTTCTCCCTCTTTATACTTTACCCTCTCCTGCTGCTTATGGGTCCTTTCCCTCCTCCTCTCGTTCACCTGCTAAAATCTGACTTAGGTATTCAGCACCAAAATTACTCTTTCTTTGAGCAGTAAAACCTACCTAGTCACAAACTTAGGGGACTGTTATTTCTCTCTACTTAATGGAAACATCACTGTGGTAGATAAGGACTCCTGCCTGAAAGTCTGCTCCCTTAGAACCTGAGACACCAGTCTTGTCATCTTCCTTTTATCTCTATGGTATGTAAGTGAACATATATAATTTTATCACATCAGTAGTCTATCTCCCTTTTAAAAAAATTAATATAAATGAGGAAATACCTCCACATAGAAATAAATGCTATTAATTTTCTGACTCAAGTCCTTCCATGCTATTTTATTGGATGGATGAATGGATGGATAGATGGAAGGACTAATGGATAAACAGACAGGTAGATGAAAAGATATATTTTTACATAAAATATAGCAGAGTGTTTCAAGTGAAATGCTGAGCTGGATAAATCACAAGCTAGAATTGAGATTGCTGGGAGAAATATCAACAACCTCAGATATGCAGATGATACCACTCTAATGGCAGAAAGTGAAGAGGAACTAAACAGCCTTTTAATGAGGGTATAGGAGAAGAGTGAAAAAGCTGGCCTAAAGCTCAACATGCAAAAAACTAAGATTGTGGCATCTGGATGCATCACTTCATGGCAAATAGAAGGGGAAAAAGTGGAAACATGAACAGATTTTATTTTCATGGGCTGCAGAATAACTGTGGATGGTGACTGAAGCCATGAAATTAAAAGATGCTTGTTCAAACTCTGTAAAAGTAAATAGTAAAATCAAAAAAAAAAAAAAAAGGACGCTTGTTCCTTGGAAGGAAAACTATGACAAACCTAGACAGCATATTAAAAAGCAGAGACAGGGCTTCCCTGGTGGTCCAGTGGGTAAGGACACTGCCTTGCAGTGCAAGGAGTGCCAGTTTGATCCCTGGCCTGGGAAGATCCCACGTGCTGTGGAGAGGCTGGACCGATGTGTCCAACTATCGAGCCAGAGCTCTGGAGCACATGCGCCCAGAGCCGGTGCTCTGCAGCAAGAGAGGCCACTGTGATGGGAGGCCCACACAGGCCAAAGAACAAAGACGAATGAAAATGGATAAATGAAAGACCAACAGAAGTAGCCAAAAAAATAAAAAGATTTTTTTTTAATTTAAAAATATTTTTTAAAAAGCAGAGATATCTCTTTGCCAATGAAGTTCTACGTAGTCAAAGCTATGGTTTTTCCAGTGGGCAAAATCAAAAAGAAGTTTTCTAGTGGGAGCATATAGAAGGCTGAGCCCCGAAGAATGGTTGCTTTTGAACTGTGGTGCTGGAGAAGACTCTTGAGAGTCCCTTGAACTGCACAGAGATTGAACCAATCAATCCTAAAGGAAATAAACCCTGAATATTCATTGGAAAGGCTGATGCTGAAGCTGAAGTTCCAATACTTTGGATCTGATGCAAAGATCTGACTCATTGGAAAAGACCCTGGTACTGGGAAAGATTGAGGGCAGAAGGAGAAGAGGGCAGCAGAGGCTGAGATGGTTAGATAGCACCACTGACTTAATGGATGTGAATCTGATCAAATTCCAAGAGACAGCGAGGACAGGGGAGCCTGGAGTACTCTAGTCCATGGGGTCACAAAGAGTCAGATATGACATGGCAACTGAACAACAGCAACAAATAGCAATTGAATCAAAGTTTGCTGTTTTATAAACTTTATTCCGTGTCTGAGCTATGAATTCTAAATCTATGTTATTATCCTGACTTCTCTGTTAAGCTTCAATCTCTTATCTTTTGTCCCTACAAAACATCGTCCCCTTCATCCTCCTCCAAGTTAACATCTAATCTCTCCCAGGAACCACTTCCCATCATCCTTCTCTTTCTACTCACATAAAGCACCTTGTCTTACCAATTTTACCTTCAAAATGTTCCTCCCAATTACCTAGATGTACTGCAGTGCCCTCTAATGTGTCCCATTTTCCAATCTGTCCTGCACATGACTGCATGTTGATTTCTCTCAAGTGCCAAACCAAGCATGTCAGTCCCTTGCTTTAGCCTTTCAGTGGGTCCCCATTCTCTACAGTTCAAAAGCTTGACTGGCTAGCATGGAAAATAAGACCTTCTAGGATCTTTTCCTTTCTCTTTCTTTAGCCTGATCTTGCCCCTTCTCCCTCTTTCTGATTTAGTCATCATGAATTTCTGATTGTTCTAAACACATTTCATTCTGTTTCCTGCCTCTTTCCTCATATGATTTTATTTTCTTGAAAAACCCTTCCCCTGCCTTCTGAAACAGACTTCTGCTCATTCTTCAAAGTTCACCTCAGTCATCACCTACTCTTGGAAGCCTACCTGGATTTAATCCCTCCCAAGTCAACTGAGTCCTCTGGGTTTGCACACATCCTATGCCTCTTCTGGAGCACATGTCACATGGTCATGATATGCTGCATTGCTAGTTCTCTCTAACTTACAGACCTGTACATTCTTTAGAATGAACCTTTGCCTTCATATCTTTGTGTACCTAGCACATAAAGGCACTCAATAACTTTGTTGAAATTAAAATGCACTTAAAACAATCCAAGCCTCCTTTGATGTCACAGCCTCCTCTAACCTGCTGAGGCAGCAGAGCTGAGATGGTTAGATAGCACCACTGACTTAATGGATGTGAATCTGATCAAATTCCAAGAGACAGCGAGGACAGGGGAGCCTGGAGTACTCTAGTCCATGGGGTCACAAAGAGTCAGATATGACATGGCAACTGAACAACAGCAACAAATAGCAATTGAATCAAAGTTTGCTGTTTTATAAACTTTATTCCGTGTCTGAGCTATGAATTCTAAATCTATGTTATTATCCTGACTTCTCTGTTAAGCTTCAATCTCTTATCTTTTGTCCCTACAAAACATCGTCCCCTTCATCCTCCTCCAAGTTAACATCTAATCTCTCCCAGGAACCACTTCCCATCATCCTTCTCTTTCTACTCACATAAAGCACCTTGTCTTACCAATTTTACCTTCAAGATGTTCCTCCCAATTACCTAGATGTACTGCAGTGCCCTCTAATGTGTCCCATTTTCCAATCTGTCCTGCACATGACTGCATGTTGATTTCTCTCAAGTGCCAAACCAAGCATGTCAGTCCCTTGCTTTAGCCTTTCAGTGGGTCCCCATTCTCTACAGTTCAAAAGCTTGACTGGCTAGCATGGAAAATAAGACCTTCTAGGATCTTTTCCTTTCTCTTTCTTTAGCCTGATCTTGCCCCTTCTCCCTCTTTCTGATTTAGTCATCATGAATTTCTGATTGTTCTAAACACATTTCATTCTGTTTCCTGCCTCTTTCCTCATATGATTTTATTTTCTTGAAAAACCCTTCCCCCTGCCTTCTGAAACAGACTTCTGCTCATTCTTCAAAGTTCACCTCAGTCATCACCTACTCTTGGAAGCCTACCTGGATTTAATCCCTCCCAAGTCAACTGAGTCCTCTGGGTTTGCACACATCCTATGCCTCTTCTGGAGCACATGTCACATGGTCATGATATGCTGCATTGCTAGTTCTCTCTAACTTACAGACCTGTACATTCTTTAGAATGAACCTTTGCCTTCATATCTTTGTGTGTACCTAGCACATAAAAGGCACTCAATAACTTTGTTGAAATTAAAAATGCACTTAAAAACAATCCAAGCCTCCTTTGATGTCACAGCCTCCTCTACCTGCTGCTTTGATTCACTGCTCCCCTTTAAAGAAGCATTCCTACAAAAAGAGTTATCTGTGCTGACTTCCTCTGCTTTCTCTTCTTCCATTCTATCCAGCCTTTCTTCCCCTTTCATTACACAGAAACTGCTCTTATCAACATTGCTCAATCCAGCAGGCAGCTCTCAGACCGCCTCGTGTGTGATCTCAGAGGCATTAGACATAGTCTCTGCCTCCTTCCTGAATGGTCTCCACATCCCAGGCTTCTCCTCCTCACTCATTGCCTGTTTCTACTCAGTTTACTGTATCGTCACTCCTCACCTTCCAGATTCCTGAATGTTGCATTGCTTAAGGTTCAACCCTCGGTCCACTGCTCCATCCGCAAGCACTTCCAGGGTGGTCTTGTCCAACTTCATGAATTCATTTAGCTCCATCCTGATGACTCCCCATTAACATCCACAGCCTGGCCCTGTTCCCAGAAATCCTGACGAATTGGTACAACTGCCCACTCCACAGCTCCACCCCGATATTTAGTAGGCATCACAAATGTAATAGGTCTAAAAGAGAACTCTCCAGTTTCTCTTCTAAACCTTCTTTTCTTTGCTGTTTCCATCTCAGTTAGTGGCACCCCCATCTGCCCAATGGCTCTGGCCCAGCACCATGGACTGTCTCTGAGGCCTCTCTCTTTCTCTCATCTCCCATCCAGTCCATCAGCAAATCCACTTGGCTCTGTCATGAAAATACATCCCCACCTGGCCTCATCACCTCCTCCTGCACCACCCCAGTGTAAGCCCAGTGTAATGACGGCAGGAGCCTCCAGACTGGCCTCTCTGCTCCCATACTTGATAGCCTCTCCTCTCTTTGTGCAGCATCCAGAGTGGCCATTCCCAGCATCAGTCAGTTCATCCAGTAGAAAACTTCCGGTGGATTCCCATCACACTCCAGATGGGCTCCAAGTCTTTCCCACACCTTCCCAGCCCTTCATGATCTGGCCCCTGGGCAATCTCTCCAGATTCATGTTCTCCCATCCTCTGTTTCTCTCTCTGAGGCCTAGCCCTTGTGCCCTCTCTACCATTAAAGTGTGATGCAGTGTCTGGAGGCAGTCTTGGTGATCAGACTTTGAGGGGATGGGTGGTACTGGCATCTAGTGGGCAGTGGCCAGGCATTGTGTAGAATACCCTGCAGAGTTCAGCACCGTGGGTGTCCTCCATGCTACAGTTGAGGAACTGGCTCTGTTCATTTAAGAACCTCTAAGACCTCTTAAAGGACCTTTACACCTGCAGGTCCTGGTCCACTGCCGGGAAGCAGTGATGGGGGAAGAGCCCAAAAGGAGGGATGGAAACTATGACTGTTGTGGAGAGAACCTTCTAGAGCTCAGCCATCAGTCTACAGGAGACAGGCCATGCACAGTGTAGGTATAGTCGTAGAGTCATAGCTTGGGAGGCAAGCCATTGGGATGGTATCCTGGAGGCATTCAACCTCGGGGGCAGTTGTACAGCCCTCTGGCTTTATTTAGTGACTCATCAAAAGACTTCTGAGCCCCTGGGATTTGCCAGTGCAGTGCTGGTTCTGACAGGCATTTGTGCTCCAGAAAATATCATGGTGCTGGGAAGAGACCATTGAAGTCTGCAGACTGTGCACTGGCTTTTGAGCAGACCTCAGTGTCCTGCCAGCTGTTCTTTTCTATCTGACTCAGTCCCCTATCCCTTCATGAAAAACAGCAAGAGTCAAGCATGTTACCACCAAGTGTCCATCCAGTTATTTACAACTCCCTAATATATTGGGTGGGTCCAAAGGTCATTCAGGTTTTCCCAGAGATGGTATGGAAAAACCTGAACAAACTTTGGCCAACCTAACACTATCTGAAGCCCTCTCCAGGCAGGAAAGCCAGGAGATGGGGCCAGCTTTGGGTTTTTTTCAAGGCTAAAGCTGGTACAGGACATATCTCTGATGTTGATTCATGCAGAGAAAGATTGATAGTTTACAGGTCAAGAAGAGCCTGAAAATGTTACCAGAACCAAGAGATACCATGAGACAATTATAGGCCCAGGTTTTATGCAGGGATTCCAACTACCAGAAAGACCATAGCAAAAGATTCAGACTTGAATCATTGACTGGGCACTGCATTGAGGGTATTACCCATTTTTATATCACTTTTGAATGAAAGGATTAACGAGAAGCCTTTTAAAAGGGTTTTGTTGCACTATCCAAAATGTCTTTCCAGGGTAATTTGGTCTTTTTATAAAATTTTATTGAAGTAAAGTTGATTGATAGGGTTATGTAATTCGGTCTTTTATTTTCTTCACTTGGCAAACCGTCCTGCTTCCCCTTCCACAAATCTGACCTGTAAACAAGAAATTCCTCTCCCAAACCTCTTAAAGGACCTTTACACCTGCAGGTCCTGGTCCACTGCCGGAAGCAGTGATGGGGGAAGAGCCCAAAAGGAGGGATGGAAACTATGACTGTTGTGGAGAGAACCTTCTAGAGCTCAGCCATCAGTCTACAGGAGACAGGCCATGCACAGTGTAGGTATAGTCGAGAGTCATAGCTTGGGAGGCAAGCCATTGGGATGGTATCCTGGAGGCATTCAACCTCGGGGGCAGTTGTACAGCCCTCTGGCTTTATTTAGTGACTCATCAAAAGACTTCTGAGCCCCTGGGATTTGCCAGTGCAGTGCTGGTTCTGACAGGCATTTGTGCTCCAGAAAATATCATGGTGCTGGGAAGAGACCATTGAAGTCTGCAGACTGTGCACTGGCTTTTGAGCAGACCTCAGTGTCCTGCCAGCTGTTCTTTTCTATCTGACTCAGTCCCCTATCCCTTCATGAAAAACAGCAAGAGTCAAGCATGTTACCACCAAGTGTCCATCCAGTTATTTACAACTCCCTAATATATTGGGTGGGTCCAAAGGTCATTCAGGTTTTCCCAGAGATGGTATGGAAAAACCTGAACAAACTTTGGCCAACCTAACACTATCTGAAGCCCTCTCCAGGCAGGAAAGCCAGGAGATGGGGCCAGCTTTGGGTTTTTTTCAAGGCTAAAGCTGGTACAGGACATATCTCTGATGTTGATTCATGCAGAGAAAGATTGATAGTTTACAGGTCAAGAAGAGCCTGAAAATGTTACCAGAACCAAGAGATACCATGAGACAATTATAGGCCCAGGTTTTATGCAGGGATTCCAACTACCAGAAAGACCATAGCAAAAGATTCAGACTTGAATCATTGACTGGGCACTGCATTGAGGGTATTACCCATTTTTATATCACTTTTGAATGAAAGGATTAACGAGAAGCCTTTTAAAAGGGTTTTGTTGCACTATCCAAAATGTCTTTCCAGGGTAATTTGGTCTTTTTATAAAATTTTATTGAAGTAAAGTTGATTGATAGGGTTATGTAATTCGGTCTTTTATTTTCTTCACTTGGCAAACCGTCCTGCTTCCCCTTCCACAAATCTGACCTGTAAACAAGAAATTCCTCTCCCAAACATCCTGAATTTTCTGCCATGATGCAAACTGCTTTTGTTTAAAGAATCCGTTGAAAAGTGCACCATGAAATCATGACATCCTACCTTCTGCTAAAGTACGTTCCCATAATAAGTTTTGTTAGAGAGAGTAAAACGTTCATCATATCCAATCCATTGACTCAGTGACCTCAGCTCTTCTCTGTAGTTTGGTCTTTCTGTCCATCTCTCTGAATAGAAACCAACTTTAGATTTGTGAAATGCGAACAGTTAACCTGACTGAGCAGACTTCAAATGGTGTTTCAGAAATTTTCAGTAGGTTTGAACAGTTTATCCAGTGGAATAGAACCAGACAATAATTTCCAATGTAAGTCAGTTTCCGCAAATCTAGATTGTGCCCTTGCCTGTGGCCAGCACTGTGATATGAATGCTGTCTATAAACAGAGCAAAAGTTTCCGGTTTTGCAACAGCAGGAATATGCAAATTAGTCCTGTGGTATAACCCATAGTCTCATCCTTTGATCAAGCCTGGATGTGCAACCCTAGGGTCCTGAGCCTGGGAAAGGGATCAGGCATGCCAGTCTCTGGATGAGTACCCAGGTAGACTGACCTCTGCTAGTCCCTGGACGACACCTTTCAGCATCTTAGCAGTTGGCCTATACAGTAGATGTTATTATGATCCCATTATGCAGATGAGTGTACTGAGGCTCAGGGATGATAAGCAACTCGCCCAAAGTCACATAGGTCAGAAGAGTTAAACAGAGGCAGCCTGGCATCAGAACTTGCAGCATTGTCCTCCCCGCCATACTTCCTTTCTTGGATTATTGGCAAGCTGCCTGTAGTAGTAATGAATCAACAAAGAGTACTTCACTCAAGGGGAGAGTCATGTCTCCATGAGGGGATGTGCTGGAAATGTGTGAAACTCACTGCCTTTGAACGTTCACTGCAGTATACAAAATGCAGATGGATGTGAGATAAACCCTTGCCAGTAACAGGGGTTGTTTTCAGATTGCGTGCCATGATCTCCCTCAGCACTGTTAGGAAAGCTCAGAATGGCTACAGTTGCTCTCGTCAGAGGTAACTCAAGTTCATCTCCCACACGTCTGGTGAAGTGTTGATGAGAATGCATGAAGAGTGACGTCTGCCCGTTTTAGAATTCTCCCACAGTCCCAGAGTTGACTGGCTGTGTGCTATCCCCCTTCAGTACCTGTGAGCAGATGCGTAAAGATGAAAACTACTCAGGTTTCCATCAGAGTGGGAAGGACTAAACCAAGCACGGAACATTCAGAAAAACGAAAGACTTGGGAGTTTATTTAAACTGGATGATGAAAACCTATGTGTGCAGGTATGTGAGGATCTCTAGGCTGAGTGAAAAGAGGTAGCTTTAGAGGAGCCAGAGTGGGAAGCTGACTCCATTTTCATGAGCATGTGTGTGTTCACCACTGATACTCTGGGGCAAAATCCACCAGGGTCAAGGACATTGCTTCAGGATATGGAGTTGATGCATTTTTATTGATATCGTCTGTGTTGCCTATTTTTTTCTTTATACTAAAAAATACCCAATTCTGTCATTTTTTTTTGTCAAGAGGGTAAGGATTTGTGATATTAAAAAATGAAAACTTGCAATGTATTGAAAACCAAGGAATTGAAAAGAACTTAGTCCAAGGAATGTTTCTACAAACCACAACGTGGGTGGAGTTGGGTTCAGAAATCTAGCTGTGAGCTGTCCATGTTCCTCCCCTGAAGGAAGACAGACCAGGCCTCCTCACAAGACACGTGTTTGACTGACTCTCAATAGAGAGGATATTTTTCACTATTAAATATGGGGTTCATGGTATTTTGCTATTTGATCGTCTTATTGTGATGTCTTAGGTCCAAATGGGTTTCTGTGAAATCATCTCTGATCAGTAAATAAATAGAAAAAAGGGGCTCATGTGTTCTTTAAAGTCAAAAACATTTCTAAAGGTGATAGCAGATCAGAATGTCCTAGGGAGTTTTCATATTATACCCAAGAGGAAGCTGCAAGGAAACTCTCCCCCATTCGCCAACCCCTGCCCTGAGAATTACTGGTGGGGAGAGGCCTCATTCCTGACCCCTCAGGGTGTCGTATTCTTCCGGTGGTTGGGATAGAGGAAAGGTTGAGACTCATCATCTAGTGCCCAGGGGAAGTAGGATCCAGCCCGGTGTAGCTAGCTCATGGCTTTGACATGCCCCGGACATACGGTCGGGAGACATGCCTGCTTCCTCATGTCCTTCATATCGTATGTGCACATGTCTGCTGATTTGCTTGGTAGCTGAGGCCCCTTCAGTAAAGAGAAGCTACACAGTGCTGCTCATTGCAATCAGACCCTGTGGGCATGTCCCACATCCTTATGAAGGAGGGGCAACCAACAGGGCTACACTGCAAGCAGGGCATCCAGGGTACGCAAAAGTGAAGCAACCCAAGAGAAGCAGAAGAGCCAGCCCAACAGTGGCCAACAGCTGAGGTTCAGATGTGAATGCATGGGGGTAGCTTCCCCTTAGCCCTCCATGACCTTGCCAGCCTCTGGATGAAAGGGCAGGGAGTGGCTTTCAAAAGAAGGTCCGTGAAACCCTTGGGGCTCCAACAATGCTGCTATGAGACCCCTCTGACCTGAGCGGGTCGACAAAGAGGAGCTGGTTCCCTACCAGCCCTACAGAAGTGAGCACATCCTGGGCAGCAGCCTGGGGGCCAGTGGCAGTGGTGCCAGAGCCTGCAGCACTATAGCCATCCCTGGGGATGTGCTCAGCTCAGTGTGGCTTCAGGAATGGCAGCCCAGGAAAAAGAGGTGCACACATCACACCAAAAGCAGGGCTGGCCTGCAGCCTCAGCAGAGACCCATCGCAGGTCCCCTGAGAGGAAGGGGTGCCTAAGGCCCTGCAGGTTCATGCAGAGGGTGGAGGGAGGCTCTTGAACTGGAGACCCCAAAGCCTGGATTATAAAGTAACACATACCTACCATGTGCCAGGAGATGGAGGCTGCTCTTTTTGTAAGGACTCACTTTCATTGATCCCTAGAACACTTTGTTTGTTCCCAACAACTTAGATCAAAACAGAAACTTTGGGGTTTTTTTATTGTTGCTGTTGTTGTTGTTTTTCTTTTTTTTTAAAGCTTTTATTTTACTTCTAACTTTTACAGAGTTTTGTTGTTTACAGATATGTATGTTCCCAGATTAGTCAGTGATCAATCTATAGTCTGAAGGAAAAGACTGTCTTTCCATCTTCTAATTCCTACATATTGCCAGCTTGTGTTGACAACAAGCACCATCAATTTTCCAGGAAGTAGTTATCCAAGCCGGATGAAACAAAGGAGATGGTCCAAGCCCTGTAAGATGTTTTCTTGTTCGTGAGATTGTCATGGCAATTCATCAACCTGGAATGGTTTGCCCTTCCCATCTCTGCCTTTTAAACTGTTGTTTGGATTTGAATTGTACAGTCCCTGCACTATGCTCTACACAAACACATCCCAGATCATAGTTCATTGCTCTGGAATATATTTTAGTGTATATATTGGACTGGCTGCAAGCCATCCTGTCTGTGTTTACATAAAGCCAAACCACATTATCTTAGATTGCTATGAAAAAATACCAAGGGCCTACTAGTTGCCCCTATCAGCCTGTGAAACCAATATAATTTTGTCTTTGGAAATTCCATCTATGCCCAGCCTCATTCAAAGCAGATAAACAGTTCTCGATGGGTGGTCTGCATTGCAGTCCCCTTTGCTGAGAACAACCCCATCTGCCTCCCTCCATCTGATCCCAGCCCCCCCATGGTCCGAACCTAAAAGAGGAGCTGGTTCCCTACAGCCCTACAGAAGTGGCACATCCTGGGCAGCAGCCTGGGGGCCAGTGGCAGTGGTGCCAGAGCCTGCAGCACTATAGCCATCCCTGGGGATGTGCTCAGCTCAGTGTGGCTTCAGGAATGGCAGCCCAGGAAAAAGAGGTGCACACATCACACCAAAAGCAGGGCTGGCCTGCAGCCTCAGCAGAGACCCATCGCAGGTCCCCTGAGAGGAAGGGGTGCCTAAGGCCCTGCAGGTTCATGCAGAGGGTGGAGGGAGGCTCTTGAACTGGAGACCCCAAAGCCTGGATTATAAAGTAACACATACCTACCATGTGCCAGGAGATGGAGGCTGCTCTTTTTGTAAGGACTCACTTTCATTGATCCCTAGAACACTTTGTTTGTTCCCAACAACTTAGATCAAAACAGAAACTTTGGGGTTTTTTTATTGTTGCTGTTGTTGTTGTTTTTCTTTTTTTTTAAAGCTTTTATTTTACTTCTAACTTTTACAGAGTTTTGTTGTTTACAGATATGTATGTTCCCAGATTAGTCAGTGATCAATCTATAGTCTGAAGGAAAAGACTGTCTTTCCATCTTCTAATTCCTACATATTGCCAGCTTGTGTTGACAACAAGCACCATCAATTTTCCAGGAAGTAGTTATCCAAGCCGGATGAAACAAAGGAGATGGTCCAAGCCCTGTAAGATGTTTTCTTGTTCGTGAGATTGTCATGGCAATTCATCAACCTGGAATGGTTTGCCCTTCCCATCTCTGCCTTTTAAACTGTTGTTTGGATTTGAATTGTACAGTCCCTGCACTATGCTCTACACAAACACATCCCAGATCATAGTTCATTGCTCTGGAATATATTTTAGTGTATATATTGGACTGGCTGCAAGCCATCCTGTCTGTGTTTACATAAAGCCAAACCACATTATCTTAGATTGCTATGAAAAAATACCAAGGGCCTACTAGTTGCCCCTATCAGCCTGTGAAACCATTATAATTTTGTCTTTGGAAATTCCATCTATGCCCAGCCTCATTCAAAGCAGATAAACAGTTCTCGATGGGTGGTCTGCATTGCAGTCCCCTTTGCTGAGAACAACCCCATCTGCCTCCCTCCATCTGATCCCAGCCCCTGGTGGAGAAGCGAGCCATGGTGATCCTGGCTATAAAGTGCTGAGCAAGGCACCCAGCTCTGAACTTTTGTCACCAGATCCTGCTTTCGACAGCTCAGGACTGTACCAGAGTGGGCATCCATGCTGGGTTGGCACAATCAGGGAATCATGCTGGAAGTCCAGACCTAGGCCAGTGAAAGTCAAGTTGGTCTCTCTAGAGGATTGACTTCCAGTCTGAAAATATGGTCAGTGTTGGCAGTTGGGAGAGAAGAAAGAAGCAGGAAGCAGATGTACACAGAGAGTTGCAAAGGGGAGACTCCGGATGAAGGTGAATTCATCCAAGAATCTAGTGCTCAACTGCATTTATAACCCTAAATTTCTTGAGACACCACCAGGACTTTATGACGAATACTCGCTTGACCTGTGCTAGTTGAAGTTTACTTGAATCAAAATAGTTCTAATGATCACAAGAGGGTGTTGGAAGTCAATCTAAAATAATAACATTTATCACTTGAAGAGTGCTGTTTTCCAGAAGAAATGACGTAGTTAAGTTCTGGACCAAGGTCACACACCAGCCAGCCCAGCCCCTGGACCAGAGGATTAACCTCACTGCTCTGCCACTTCAGAATGGGCACAAAGGAAAAGACTTGGTCTAGCATCAGGCCAAGATGGGTCAGTGTCCTTGTGGACCATTTACCCGGTGCTAATTACTGACCCTCGATTTTCATGTGGAATGAAGATAGCCAGAGTCATAAATAGAGTTGTTACAGGGATCAATGAGATAACACAATCTAGGTTGGTCCGATAGGCATCCGTAAAAGCTATTTCTAATCTGTTTCCCACTTTTCACTCATAACCAATTACAGTGACTAGAACTGATGGAAAATTGTCAAGGGTGGTGATAACCAGCATCTTTCTATACCTTTAATATCAAATATGATGCTGAGATTCATGTTCTTTATTATGTAAGGAAATATTCTTCTATTCTTGATTTACTACAAAGATTTTTGTCTTCAAAGAAATGAATGGTGGATATTTTTAAGAAATTTTCAGCTTCTAACCAAAAAAAAAAAAAAAAAGGTCATATGGTTTTTATCTTTAGATATTGATATTAATTTTAACAATTAAATATCTCATAGCAACTGTAGTTTCCTAGAATCTAACATCCTAAATCATGCGTCATTATTCAGGGAAAGGACTGGTACTTTCCCTTGTGTTATATCGATGACTTTTTCCCGTATGAAGGCAATGTCTTTAGTTTTCTTTCCTTTGTTCTTTTTCAGATTCTCTTTTGCGATTATGGTAGCTCATCATGATGAATTAAGTTTTCTACCCTTTTTTGTTTTCAGGAATTTTTTAAATAGTGGCACATTTTCTATTCATATAAGGATAGTACTTTTCCCTGAAAGTTTTCTAGTTTATACGATGGTTATTTGTCTACATAAATTCTTACTTTTTCTTGAATAGATTTGAATAATGTCTATGTTACTGGAGAATTTGCAACTGACTGAGACAGTCTCTTGTTTAACATTGTGCTGAAAGTGGTATTGTCATGTAATATATTTATCTACTCCGTTTCTGTGGACACTTACTTACTGCCTGCTGAGGTTACCATTTCTTTTTAGTCGGCCTTCCAGGGCCACCTCTAAGGAAGGCAAGGTCCTTGGCAGGCACTGCCGATGTTTGCTTTCTTCCAACATGGGTTATTATCTCACTGTCTCCCACATATGGCCACAGCCCTGCATCATGTTATTAACATCAGCTGTGATGCCTCAGCGTCCATTAAAGTGGGTAAGCCTGCCTGGGGTAGGAATGAGCTGTGCTTTTAGATGCACGATTGTGGCCACCATGTTGGGGACCCGTCAGTTATTGGGGTATCAGAAAAGTGTACCAGAGGATGCCGCACTGATGGTACATCCTGGTCTCAAGGACTGTAAGCCGTTCAGCAGGTCCACAAGCCTCCCCGTCCATGATGCCCCCATATCACCTGTGCTGAGGTTCTGCTCACCTCTCATCTCTCCCGAGTCAATAATACTTGCATGTTATTTCATGCAAAAAGAATAGACTACTTTAAAGATGACAATTTGAAGTGTCATTTATGATTGCATTTATTACAGGATCTGATAATCTATTCATTTAAACCATTTTTATAACAGTTTCAGTGTATAAAGTCCTTTTAGTGTAAAAAGAACCTCTTTTTTTTCATTAAATTTAAAAGTCCTAGAATCTAACATCCTAAATCATCGTCATTATTCAGGGAAAGGACTGGTACTTTCCCTTGTGTTATATCGATGACTTTTTCCCGTATGAAGGCAATGTCTTTAGTTTTCTTTCCTTTGTTCTTTTTCAGATTCTCTTTTGCGATTATGGTAGCTCATCATGATGAATTAAGTTTTCTACCCTTTTTTGTTTTCAGGAATTTTTTAAATAGTGGCACATTTTCTATTCATATAAGGATAGTACTTTTCCCTGAAAGTTTTCTAGTTTATACGATGGTTATTTGTCAACATAAATTCTTACTTTTTCTTGAATAGATTTGAATAATGTCTATGTTACTGGAGAATTTGCAACTGACTGAGACAGTCTCTTGTTTAACATTGTGCTGAAAGTGGTATTGTCATGTAATATATTTATCTACTCCGTTTCTGTGGACACTTACTTACTGCCTGCTGAGGTTGCCATTTCTTTTTAGTCGGCCTTCCAGGGCCACCTCTAAGGAAGGCAAGGTCCTTGGCAGGCACTGCCGATGTTTGCTTTCTTCCAACATGGGTTATTATCTCACTGTCTCCCACATATGGCCACAGCCCTGCATCATGTTATTAACATCAGCTGTGATGCCTCAGCGTCCATTAAAGTGGGTAAGCCTGCCTGGGGTAGGAATGAGCTGTGCTTTTAGATGCACGATTGTGGCCACCATGTTGGGGACCCGTCAGTTATTGGGGTATCAGAAAAGTGTACCAGAGGATGCCGCACTGATGGTACATCCTGGTCTCAAGGACTGTAAGCCGTTCAGCAGGTCCACAAGCCTCCCGTCCATGATGCCCCATATCACCTGTGCTGAGGTTCTGGTCACCTCTCATCTCTCCCGAGTCAATAATACTTGCATGTTATTTCATGCAAAAAGAATAGACTACTTTAAAGATGACAATTTGAAGTGTCATTTATGATTGCATTTATTACAGGATCTGATAATCTATTCATTTAAACCATTTTTATAACAGTTTCAGTGTATAAAGTCCTTTTAGTGTAAAAAGAACCTCATGAAAGGTTATGGAGATGGATTGGTTGAATATTCCAGCTGGGAAGATCTGAGAAAAGTCACAGCTAAGCCTATGCTCAGGTGAAAATCTAGTTAGATACAAAGAGACTAGAAGGACCTCTGTTATGCATGTAAGTACCAGAGATGGGCAGAACACAGGGTGAGGGAGCCAGTGGATTTGACCAGGCAGACAGGAGGCTGGTTTAGGAACCAGGCAACAGTGGGACCAAGTTCTCAGGAGCTGCAGCGTGCAGCTAGGCACATTGCCAACAAAAAATGCCAGGAAGCCGTTTGCCCCAACAAGGATTAAAATCAGTGAAGGCCCTTACCTCTGGAGGTAGCCAGGTCTATGCAACCAGTTCCTCCCAGCAGAGACCTTGTTCTTCACGTGTGGCAATGTAGGCTTCATGACCACTTACCACAGTGAGGTTCCATATACCTCTCCCCTCTGACCATGAGCATGACCACCACTGTGAGCCATACTCAAGTCCTCCACCTTCCACAATAGAGTCAGGCAAACATTAGACCTCTGGGTCGTATCTGTGGAATGCTTGAATGGGTACGACCGCATGGTCCAAAAGACTTTCCATATCCTTGGGTTCAGATTCTCAGGTTCAAAACTGGCTATTTGTCTGGAATCCCAGGATTCCTCTTCACCAGCTTTTTCCCTCTCTTGGGTCCTTCTACAGTCAGGTCTGAGAAGAGGATTCCAATAAAATGACTATTCATATCACTTGAGGGGAAGGAGGGTTCCTTCAGTACATACCAAGTTCATAGCCATTGTTTATGGTGAAGAATAAGAAGAATGAGTGCCTCCCTTGTGTCTTCAATTGGCAAATTTAAGTGGCTTGAGATGAGCACTACAGAGAAACACATCAGGTAACAATACATTGCTCTGCCTTATCTGCATTCCAGGTTCAGGTTCAGTGGTCGAATCCTAGGCCTGGCTCTGATCCATCAGTACCTTCTGGATGCTTTCTTCACAAGGCCCTTCTATAAGGCCCTCCTGCGACTGTAAGTATCCACCCGGCCCTGCCTGTGGGACCAGAAGCAGGGGCCTCCCTGACACCTCTGGCCCCTTTGTTCCTGTTTTCCAAAATCGTTCCTGTTAGGTTTATGGTGGCTTACTTTTCTGAGTGCTTAGCCATCACATGGGCCTTTTCATCCCATAAAAAAGACACTTAGTGATTTTATGTAAGCATAAGAGAACATTATATACCAGATATAAATCAGTTTATATAAATAGTTGTAGTAGCACTACAAGCATTGTATGAAACTATTCATAGAACTGCTGTCTCCTTGCATGTAAGTCATTATGCTGTGTACTATAAATTTATATGGTGCTGTATGTCAATTATATCTCAATAAAAGTAGAATAAGAGAGAAGAAAAAAAATTGATCTATAACTTGGTTGTTCTCCAATGACCATGGAGAGTCCCTGAGTCAATCATTGTTTTGTGTTTGTTATTTTAAACATTCTAATATTTCCTTTTACAATAAAAAATTGCTAAATAAACTAAAAATTTTCATCAGTGTATTCAAAAGTATTGCATTGTTAGAATACGTCTGTGTTGCCTTAGCCAGGAGTGGTATAATCACATTTTGGCATGAGGTCTGTTCTGCTGTTTACTGAAACAATCTGTGTTCCTTTCTCCCTTTGAATGCATGCAGGCCCTGTGATTTGAGTGACCTGGAGTATCTGGATGAGGAATTCCACCAGAGCCAATGGATGAAGGACAACAACATCACAGACATCCTTGATCTATTTGTCTGGAATCCCAGGATTCCTCTTCACCAGCTTTTTCCCTCTCTTGGGTCCTTCTACAGTCAGGTCTGAGAAGAGGATTCCAATAAAATGACTATTCATATCACTTGAGGGGAAGGAGGGTTCCTTCAGTACATACCAAGTTCATAGCCATTGTTTATGGTGAAGAATAAGAAGAATGAGTGCCTCCCTTGTGTCTTCAATTGGCAAATTTAAGTGGCTTGAGATGAGCACTACAGAGAAACACATCAGGTAACAATACATTGCTCTGCCTTATCTGCATTCCAGGTTCAGGTTCAGTGGTCGAATCCTAGGCCTGGCTCTGATCCATCAGTACCTTCTGGATGCTTTCTTCACAAGGCCCTTCTATAAGGCCCTCCTGCGACTGTAAGTATCCACCCGGCCCTGCCTGTGGGACCAGAAGCAGGGGCCTCCCTGACACCTCTGGCCCCTTTGTTCCTGTTTTCCAAAATCGTTCCTGTTAGGTTTATGGTGGCTTACTTTTCTGAGTGCTTAGCCATCACATGGGCCTTTTCATCCCATAAAAAAGACACTTAGTGATTTTATGTAAGCATAAGAGAACATTATATACCAGATATAAATCAGTTTATATAAATAGTTGTAGTAGCACTACAAGCATTGTATGAAACTATTCATAGAACTGCTGTCTCCTTGCATGTAAGTCATTATGCTGTGTACTATAAATTTATATGGTGCTGTATGTCAATTATATCTCAATAAAAGTAGAATAAGAGAGAAGAAAAAAAATTGATCTATAACTTGGTTGTTCTCCAATGACCATGGAGAGTCCCTGAGTCAATCATTGTTTTGTGTTTGTTATTTTAAACATTCTAATATTTCCTTTTACAATAAAAAATTGCTAAATAAACTAAAAATTTTCATCAGTGTATTCAAAAGTATTGCATTGTTAGAATACGTCTGTGTTGCCTTAGCCAGGAGTGGTATAATCACATTTTGGCATGAGGTCTGTTCTGCTGTTTACTGAAACAATCTGTGTTCCTTTCTCCCTTTGAATGCATGCAGGCCCTGTGATTTGAGTGACCTGGAGTATCTGGATGAGGAATTCCACCAGAGCTTGCAATGGATGAAGGACAACAACATCACAGACATCCTTGACCTCACATTCACGGTTAATGAAGAGGTTTTTGGCCAGGTTTGTGAGATGTGGAGCTTGGAAAAGATGTTTGGGGTTTTATTATGGGACAATCAAATGATATGAAATTTACCATCCTAACCAGGTTGAAGTGTATAGTTCATTTAGCGTTGTTGAGTAGAATCATGTGTTATGCAGCCATCTTCAGAACGTCTTCATCTTGCAAAACTGAAATCACACCCATTAAATAAGAGCTCCCCATTCTTCCCTCTCCCCAGCCCCTGGCAACTGTTCCCTTTCTTCCTTCCAAGAATTTGGCTACTCTAAGTATCTCATACTTATTGGAATCATGTCTTTTCGTGACTGACTTATTTCACTTGACATAATAGCTTCAGGGTTCATCTGTATTATAGCATGTGACAGGATTTCCTTCTTTTTAGGGATGAATAATATTCCACAGCATGTAAATGCTGTATATGTTTAGCCACTCATCAGTCAACGGACACTTAGGTTGTCTCCACCTTTTTTGTAGAAAATGCTGATATGAATACAGGTATACAAATCTCTATTCCAGTCCCTGCTTTAAATTCTTTTGGATATATACTCAGAAGTGGGATTGTTGGATCATATAGTAATAGGATTTTGTGTTTAAAAACGAGGACTATTACTCATTCAAAATATAATTCTTTGAGGACTACTCCCTTTATTAAAGTTATTCATGTTTGTTTTCTTTGTCATGTTTTGATGTGGATCTAGGTTATAGAGGATTTTTCTGTTTTTTTTTTAATTTTCACCTCTTTTATTGCTTTTTTATTTATTTATTTTCATTCATCTTTATTCTTTGGCCCATGTGGACCTCCCATTGCAACAGCCTCTATCGTTGCAGAGCGCTGGCTCGTAATTGGACACATTGGTCCAGCCGCTCTGCAGCAGGTGGGATCTTCCTAGGTCAGGGGTCGAACCAGCACCCCTTGCCTTGCAAGGTGGTGTCCTTACCCACTGGACCACCAGGGAAGCCCCTAGGTTATAGAGTTTTTTGAATCTCTAATATGACAATGGATCAGAAAGCATTTTTGTAAAATGCGCAGTATATCTGTAAGGTATCTCTCCCATCTGTGAAACTACAACAATACTTTTATCACTAGCATCCAAATAGTTCTCCAAAATACATGTCTTGTAACAGTTTTTAATAAGATAAGCTTCCCATTTTTTTTTTCTACCAGTGTTTATGTAACATTGAATCTTCTGGCTTATAGTTTTATCAGACACCATGATAGCCTGAGCAGATTTAACAATTAAGGTTTTGAGAACATCATTTACAAGAGATTCCAAAAGTCTATAACATATTGTATAGAGGATTGTAATGGGATGTTATAAGAATTAAGCGGGATACCTTATTCGTGCCTTCATACTGTAGGCAGTGTGCTAAATCTATGGGTGAAAGTTACCCACTGAACTTTGTGGACCAACCAACACCCTTATCTCAGTTAAGAATCTTGGATGGGTTTTGGGAAATGTCAATGTTCTGGTGCATTGCCTTTGCATATGCATACTTCTAAACACTTTCTTCCACATTTGAGAAAAAAATATTGTTTCTTACAACAATAGAGTGCATATAAATATGTTCAAGAATATATGATTCACTTAACTGTCCTCCTCCCCTGTGTACCAGATGACCATGTAAAATACACTGTTCCTTCTGCATGCCTATTAATACTTTTAGCCCCTCTTTTACATTTACCCTATAGTGGAGGGCACCTCCACAAAATAAACACCATTATTTAGCAGAGTATATGAAGAAAAATGGGTGGCCATCTTTAAAAACTTAAGTTAGATTCCAAACCTAACTCATTACTTAAATAAATGCCACATGGGTGAAAAGGTTGATTACTTAGGATAACGATAAAAGGATGAAAATAAAAGAATTTTTCTTTTTAACTTGCAGTAAGAAATGCTGTAGATATGACACAGACTTTCAAAGTCATAAAAGAGAAGATAGACATAGTCAACTAAAATTACCTTTTTTTACTGCATGGCAAAAATCACCATACACAGTGAAAAATGGCATAATATTTACTACATTGTAACACACAGCACAGGCAAAAGTCTATTTCTTTCGATATGGGACAAGATCCTTCAGATCAGTAAGAAATGATCAACAACACAATAGAAAATTAGTAAAGAATATAAATGGATAGTTCCCAGAGACAGAAATACTCAACCTCATTCACAATTTTTTTTAAATATGAATTAAAGCAGAGTGAAATACCATATTCCCTGAGAATGTCAAGAATCAGAAAGCTTAGCAGTATTCCATTTTAGAGATGGTGGAGAGAAATAGGCAGTCTGTACAGGAGTGTAGGTGGAAAGAAGCAGAAATTTGCTTCACTCTCTATGAAAGGCACCTTGTGATATCTGTCCTCAATCTAAATGCACCTGCCTTTGACTCAGCATCTATGTCTAGAAATTTGTCCTACAGATATGTTCAGATCTAATTGAAATAACTACTCAATTTTGGTCTTCATTGAAGCATTGTTGATCATCACAAAAAAATCTGAACCAATCTAAATGTTCAGCAGGAGAGCATTGATGAAATAAATTGTGATTCATTCACACAGTGAAATAGTGGACTAGTGTGATCTGTGGTCTGAAAAAAAAAAAACCCCCCCTTAACTCAAAAAGAAAGAATGAACATAAATTGTTTCTTACAACAATAGAGTGCATATAAATATGTTCAAGAATATATGATTCACTTAACTGTCCTCCTCCCCTGTGTACCAGATGACCATGTAAAATACACTGTTCCTTCTGCATGCCTATTAATACTTTTAGCCCCTCTTTTACATTTACCCTATAGTGGAGGGCACCTCCACAAAATAAACACCATTATTTAGCAGAGTATATGAAGAAAAATGGGTGGCCATCTTTAAAAACTTAAGTTAGATTCCAAACCTAACTCATTACTTAAATAAATGCCACATGGGTGAAAAGGTTGATTACTTAGGATAACGATAAAAGGATGAAAATAAAAGAATTTTTCTTTTTAACTTGCAGTAAGAAATGCTGTAGATATGACACAGACTTTCAAAGTCATAAAAGAGAAGATAGACATAGTCAACTAAAATTACCTTTTTATACTGCATGGCAAAAATCACCATACACAGTGAAAAATGGCATAATATTTACTACATTGTAACACACAGCACAGGCAAAAGTCTATTTCTTTCGATATGGGACAAGATCCTTCAGATCAGTAAGAAATGATCAACAACACAATAGAAAATTAGTAAAGAATATAAATGGATAGTTCCCAGAGACAGAAATACTCAACCTCATTCACAATTTTTTTTAAATATGAATTAAAGCAGAGTGAAATACCATATTCCCTGAGAATGTCAAGAATCAGAAAGCTTAGCAGTATTCCATTTTAGAGATGGTGGAGAGAAATAGGCAGTCTGTACAGGAGTGTAGGTGGAAAGAAGCAGAAATTTGCTTCACTCTCTATGAAAGGCACCTTGTGATATCTGTCCTCAATCTAAATGCACCTGCCTTTGACTCAGCATCTATGTCTAGAAATTTGTCCTACAGATATGTTCAGATCTAATTGAAATAACTACTCAATTTTGGTCTTCATTGAAGCATTGTTGATCATCACAAAAAAATCTGAACCAATCTAAATGTTCAGCAGGAGAGCATTGATGAAATAAATTGTGATTCATTCACACAGTGAAATAGTGGACTAGTGTGATCTGTGGTCTGACACCCTAGCCCATCCATTTACATATAAATCACAAACAATAAACCAGGTAGTGTAACCTCAAAAAAGAAAGAATAACACAGGTCTAAACCAGTATAATCCTGAAGGAAATCAATCCTGAATCATCACTGGAAGGACTGATGCTGAAGCTCCCATACTTTGACCACCTGATGCAAAGAGCTGACTCATTGGAAGACTCTGTTGTTGGGAAAGGAGAAGGGGGTGGCAGAGAATAAGATGGTTAGACAGCATCAGTGATTAAAGCACTTGAATTTGAGGAAACTCCAGGGGATGGTGGAGGACAGCGGAGGCGTGCTACAGTCCATGAAGTCACAAGAGTTGGACACAACTTAGCAACTGAACAACAATAACAAATGGGTATGACATAATGGCCAAGGTGCATCTTTAAGTAAAAAAGACTTTTGTGTATGTGACCATGATGATGAACAGTGTGTGTAATATGCTACTGTTTGGGGGAAGGAACTCATTTTTCATTGTATGGCCTTTTACAGCACTTAAATTGTTTCCCACGTATTATCCACTCAAAAGAAATCAAGTAAACTACAAATGACTAGATACCTTAAAGGGAAAGATAACATGGAAAATAAAAAGAGTAGTCCTTTATGTGTGTATACTGTAAGGAACTGAGCAACTCAGAGAAGGTTGAAAACGTTCCCAGTGATAAAAATAAGGCTGTGTTATAGATCGAGAAAATATATATCTATTTAAAGCTTAAACTGATCCTGTTTCTTTTCAACTGAGGTCACCGAGAACGATGATTTTGGTTTTAGAAAACTGACTCACAGGCCTTCTTTTGGCAAGTTATGGAGTGAAGAGCAGACAGACATGCAGCTGAAAGACACCGCAGGCTGGTCCTGGATGTGTTAGTTAAGATTGGATTCAGGGCTTCCCTGGTGGTCCAGTGAGTAAGGACACCACCTTGCAGTGCAAGGGGTGCCAGTTCAATCCCTGGCCTGGGAAGATCCCACATGCCATGGAGCAGCTGGACCGATGTGTCCAATTACCGAGCCAGAGCTCTGGAGTGCATGCGCCCAGAGCCGGTGCTCTGCGACAACAGAGGCCACTGTGATGGGAGGCCCACACCGGCCAAAGAACAAAGATGGATGAAACTAGATAAATGAAAGACCAATAGAAGTGGCCAGCCCGCCCCCCTCCCCATCCCACCCCCCACCACCACCAAAAAAAAAAGATTGGGTTCAACTGCTCATGAAGAAACCCAGTGACCCTACTTAAATGAAAAGTTTATTTTTCTCTTACGTAAAGGTGTGGAGGCAGGCAGCCCAAAGTTGTAACCCTTACGATGGCCTCATGCAATCATAACCCAGATGCATATGGCACCCCAACTGCACGTCTGTATCTGAAGTGGCAGGTCAAAGGGAAACAGCCCTGCTCTTTAAGGAGGCCCCTCTAGGGAATCTCATACAGCAGCCCCTCTTCTGCATTATTGGCCGGACTTTAGTTACATCACACACATAGTGTCAGGAAGTAGTCTTTAACTGGGCAGCTAAAAACCAGAGACTCCAAAGCATATGAATCTTTTTTTTTTTTTTTTAAACCTTTATTTTGCTTTTAACTTTTACAGAGTTTTGTTGTTTACAGATATGTATGTTCCCAGATTAGTCATATGTATATCCCCCCCTTCCCACCCCTCCCAACCATCACACAGCACCCCCGAAGGATCCCCTTTTCTCACAGAGCAATGACTAGAGCGATTTTCTTCACTTATGATAGTACAGGCCTTCATGCTACTTCCTTTACGCCTCCCACCTTCTGTTCTTTCCCCACAATATCCATATGTCCACTGTCCATGTCTGTCTGTCTGTCGCTTCACTGCGTGTGCCATCATCACCATCCTACTAGATTCCATATATATGTGTTAATATACTGTATTTTTCCTTCTCTTTCTGACTGACTTCACTTTTTATGATACGTTCCAGATCCAGCCACCTCATTAGGGCTGATTCTTCTGCATTTCTCTTTACAGCTGTGTAGTATTCCATTGTATATATGTACCAGAGCTTTTGGATCCATTCGTTCGTCGATGGGCATCTAGGTTCCTTCCATGTTCTAGCTATTGTATAGAGAGCTGCAAGGAACATTGGGGTACAGGTGCTTTTTTCAGATTTGATTTCATCAGGGTATAAGCCTAAGAATGGGATTGCTGGGTCATATGGTGCTTCTATTTTTAGTTTTTAAGGAATCTCCAGACTGTCTTCCATAGAGGCTGTATCAATTTACACTCCCACCAGCAATGCAGGAGTGTTCCTTTTCTCCGCAGCCTCCAGCATTTATTGGGTTCAACTGCTCATGAAGAAACCCAGTGACCCTACTTAAATGAAAAGTTTATTTTCTCTTACGTAAAGGTGTGGAGGCAGGCAGCCCAAAGTTGTAACCCTTACGATGGCCTCATGCAATCATAACCCAGATGCATATGGCACCCCAACTGCACGTCTGTATCTGAAGTGGCAGGTCAAAGGGAAACAGCCCTGCTCTTTAAGGAGGCCCCTCTAGGGAATCTCATACAGCAGCCCCTCTTCTGCATTATTGGCCGGACTTTAGTTACATCACACACATAGTGTCAGGAAGTAGTCTTTAACTGGGCAGCTAAAAACCAGAGACTCCAAAGCATATGAATCTTTTTTTTTTTTTTTAAACCTTTATTTTGCTTTTAACTTTTACAGAGTTTTGTTGTTTACAGATATGTATGTTCCCAGATTAGTCATATGTATATCCCCCCCTTCCCAACCCTCCCAACCATCACACAGCACCCCTGAAGGATCCCCTTTTCTCACAGAGCAATGACTAGAGCGATTTTCTTCACTTATGATAGTACAGGCCTTCATGCTACTTCCTTTACGCCTCCCACCTTCTGTTCTTTCCCCACAATATCCATATGTCCACTGTCCATGTCTGTCTGTCTGTCGCTTCACTGCGTGTGCCATCATCACCATCCTACTAGATTCCATATATATGTGTTAATATACTGTATTTTTCCTTCTCTTTCTGACTGACTTCACTTTTTATGATACGTTCCAGATCCAGCCACCTCATTAGGGCTGATTCTTCTGCATTTCTCTTTACAGCTGTGTAGTATTCCATTGTATATATGTACCAGAGCTTTTGGATCCATTCGTTCGTCGATGGGCATCTAGGTTCCTTCCATGTTCTAGCTATTGTATAGAGAGCTGCAAGGAACATTGGGGTACAGGTGCTTTTTTCAGATTTGATTTCATCAGGGTATAAGCCTAAGAATGGGATTGCTGGGTCATATGGTGCTTCTATTTTTAGTTTTTAAAGAAATCTCCAGACTGTCTTCCATAGAGGCTGTATCAATTTACACTCCCACCAGCAATGCAGGAGTGTTCCCTTTTCTCCGCAGCCTCTCCAGCATTTATTGTCTGTCGATTTGTGGATGATGGCCATTCTGACGGGTGTGAGGTGATATCTCATTGTAGTTTTGATTTATAGTTCTCTAATTATAAGCGAAGTTGAGCATCTTTTCATGTGTTTTTGGGCCATCTGTATGTCTTCTTTGGAGAGATGTCTCTTTAGATCTTTTTCCCATTTTTTGATTGGGTTGTTCGTTTTTCCTGTGCTGAGTTGTCTGAGTTGCTTGTAGATTTTGGAGATGAATTCTTTGTCTGTTGTTTCATTTGCTATGATTTTCTCCCACTCTGTGGGCTGTCTGTTCAGCTTTTTTGTAATTTCTTTAGCTGTACAAAAGCTTTGAAGTTTCATTAGGTCCCACATGTTCATTTGTCTTTTTAGTTCCGCCATTCTAGTAGGTGGGTCAGAGAAGATCTTGCATTGATTTATGTCCTTGAGTGTTTTGCCTATATTCTCCTCTAAGAGTTTGGTGGTTTCTGGCCTTACATTTAGGTCTTAAATCCATTTTGAGTTGATCTTAGTATATGGTGTCAAGGTATGTTCCAACTTCATTTTTGTGCATGTAGCTGTCTAATTCTCCCAGCACCATTTGTTGAAGAGGCTGTCTTTGTCCCATTTTATAGTTTCGCGTCCTTTGTCAAAAATAAGGTACCCATAGGTGCATGAGTTTATCTCTGGGTTTTCAATCTTGTTCCATTGGTCTATATTTCTGTTTTTGTGCCAGTACCATACTGTCTTGATGACTGTTGCTTTGTAGTAGAGTCTGAAGTTGGGGAGGCTGATTCCTCCAGCTCCATTCTTCTTCCTCAGGATTGCTTTGACTATTCGAGGTCTTTTGTGTTTCCATATGAACTGTGTTATTCTTTGGTCTAGTTCTGTGAAGAATGTCATTGGTAGTTTGATAGGGATCGCATTGAATCTATAGATGACATTTGGTAGTATGGTCATTTTCACAATATTGATTCTTCCAACCCAGGAACGTGGAATATCTCTCCATCTGTTTAAGTCTTCTTTAATGTCTCTCATGAGTGTCTTGTAATTTTCTGTGTACAGTTCTTTTGTTTTTTTGGGTAGGTTTATTCCTAGATATTTGATTCTTTTGGTTGCGATGGTGAAGGGGACTGCCTCTTTGATTTCGTTTTCTGATTTTTCATTGTTTGTGTATAGGAATGCCAGTGATTTCTGTGTATTGATTTTGTATCCTGCGACTTTGCTGAATTCACTGATTCTAGTAGCTCTAGTAGTTTTGTAATAGTGTCTTTGGGATTTTCTATGTATAATATCATGTCATCTGCAAATAGAGTTTGATTTCTTCCTTTCCAATCTGGATTCCTTTGATTTCTTTCTCTTCTCTTATTGCCGTTGCTAGAACTTCCAGGACTATGTTGAATAAGAGTGGTGAAAGTGGACACCCTTGTCTTGTTCCTGATCTTAGAGGAAATGCTTTCAGGTTTTCACCATTGAGGATAATGTTCGCTGTGGGCTTCTCATATATGGCTTTCACTATGTTGAGATAGGTTCCTTCTATGCCCATTTTCTGAAGAGTTTTTATCATAAATGGATCCTGTACTTTGTCAAAGGCTTTTTCTGCATCTATTGAGATGATCATGTGATTTTTGTCTCTCAATTTGTTGATATGGTGTATCATATTGATTGATTTGTGGATATTGAAGAATCCTTGCATGCCTGGGATGAACCCAACTTGATCGTGATGTATGAGTTTTTTGATGTGTTGTTGAATTCTGTTTGCTAGGATTTTGTTGAGGATTTTGGCATCTAGATTCATCAGTGAAATTGGCCTATAATTTTCTTTTTTTGTGTTGTTTTTGCCTGGCTTTGGTATCAGGGTGATGGCGGCCTCATAGAATGTGTTTGGAAGTGTTCCTTCCTGTGCAATTGTTTGGAAGAGTTTGAGAAGGACAGGCATTAGCTCTTCTTTAAATGTTTGGTAGAATTCACTTGTGAAACCATCTGGCCCTGGGCTTTTATTTTGGGGTAGATTTTTGATCACAACGTCGATTTCTGAGCTTGTGATTGGCTTGTTCATAGTTTCTATTTCTTCCTGGCTCAGTCTTGGGAGATTAATCTTCTCTAAGAAACTGCCCATTTCTTTCAGGTTGTCCAGTTTGTTGCCATAGAGTTGTTCATAATAGTCTCTTATAATCCTTTGTATTTCTGCATTATCTGTTGTAATCTCTCATTTTTCATTTTTGATTTTGTTTCTAGTAGTTTTTTTTGTGTCATTTGGGATTTTTTTATTTTTATCCTGCGACTTTGCTGAATTCACTGATTCTAGTAGCTCTAGTAGTTTTGTAATAGTGTCTTTGGGATTTTCTATGTATAATATCATGTCATCTGCAAATAGAGTTTGATTTCTTCCTTTCCAATCTGGATTCCTTTGATTTCTTTCTCTTCTCTTATTGCCGTTGCTAGAACTTCCAGGACTATGTTGAATAAGAGTGGTGAAAGTGGACACCCTTGTCTTGTTCCTGATCTTAGAGGAAATGCTTTCAGGTTTTCACCATTGAGGATAATGTTCGCTGTGGGCTTCTCATATATGGCTTTCACTATGTTGAGATAGGTTCCTTCTATGCCCATTTTCTGAAGAGTTTTTATCATAAATGGATCCTGTACTTTGTCAAAGGCTTTTTCTGCATCTATTGAGATGATCATGTGATTTTTGTCTCTCAATTTGTTGATATGGTGTATCATATTGATTGATTTGTGGATATTGAAGAATCCTTGCATGCCTGGGATGAACCCAACTTGATCGTGATGTATGAGTTTTTTGATGTGTTGTTGAATTCTGTTTGCTAGGATTTTGTTGAGGATTTTGGCATCTAGATTCATCAGTGAAATTGGCCTATAATTTTCTTTTTTTGTGTTGTTTTTGCCTGGCTTTGGTATCAGGGTGATGGCGGCCTCATAGAATGTGTTTGGAAGTGTTCCTTCCTGTGCAATTGTTTGGAAGAGTTTGAGAAGGACAGGCATTAGCTCTTCTTTAAATGTTTGGTAGAATTCACTTGTGAAACCATCTGGCCCTGGGCTTTTATTTTGGGGTAGATTTTTGATCACAACGTCGATTTCTGAGCTTGTGATTGGCTTGTTCATAGTTTCTATTTCTTCCTGGCTCAGTCTTGGGAGATTAATCTTCTCTAAGAAACTGCCCATTTCTTTCAGGTTGTCCAGTTTGTTGCCATAGAGTTGTTCATAATAGTCTCTTATAATCCTTTGTATTTCTGCATTATCTGTTGTAATCTCTCATTTTTCATTTTTGATTTTGTTGATCTGGTTCTTCTCTCTCTTTTTCTTGATGAGTCTGGCCAGTGGTGTGTTGATTTTATTGACCTTTTCGAAGAGCCAGCTTTTTGTTTTATTTATCTTTACTATTGTTTCTTTTGTTTCTTTTTCATTTTTTTCTGCTCTGATCTTTATGATTTCCCTTCTTCTGCTGGCTTTGGGGTGTTTTTGTTCTTCTTTCTCCAGTTGTTTTAAGCGTAAGGTAAGGTCGTCTGAGATTTTCCTAGTTTCTTGAGGTGGGATTGAATTGCTATAAACTTCCCTCTTAGAACTGCTTTTGCAGTATCCCATAGGTTTTGCACTGTCGTGTGTTCATTGTCGTTTTCTTCTAGGAATTGTTTTATTTCTCCTTTGATTTGCTCGGTAATCAGTTGGTTTTTTAGGTACGTGTTGTTTAATCTCCATGTGCTTGTGTTTTTAGTGGTTTTTTTCCTGTAGTTGATCTCTAGTCTCATTGCATTGTGGTCTGAGAAGATGGTTGATAGAATTTCAGTTTTCTTGAATTGACTGAGGTTTGATTTGTGGCCCAAGATGTGGTCTATTCTGGAGAATGTTCCGTGAGCACTTGAGAAGAAAGTGTATTCTGCTTTTGGATGGAAAGTCCTAAAGATATCAGTGAGGTCCATTTCTTCTAATGTGGCATTTAAGGCTTGTGTTTCTTTATTAATTTTGTTTGGATGATCTGTCCCTTGGTGTGAGATGAGTGTTAAAGTCTCCTACTATGATTGTGTTAGTGTCAATGGCTTCTTTTATGTCTGATAGTGTTTGTCTTATGTATTGGGATGCTCCTTTCATTTTTTTCTTCTTAAATGGGTTTTTGGTAGAATTCACTTGTGAAACCATCTGGCCCTGGGCTTTTATTTTGGGGTAGATTTTTGATCACAACGTCGATTTCTGAGCTTGTGATTGGCTTGTTCATAGTTTCTATTTCTTCCTGGCTCAGTCTTGGGAGATTAATCTTCTCTAAGAAACTGCCCATTTCTTTCAGGTTGTCCAGTTTGTTGCCATAGAGTTGTTCATAATAGTCTCTTATAATCCTTTGTATTTCTGCATTATCTGTTGTAATCTCTCCTTTTTCATTTTTGATTTTGTTGATCTGGTTCTTCTCTCTCTTTTTCTTGATGAGTCTGGCCAGTGGTGTGTTGATTTTATTGACCTTTTTGAAGAGCCAGCTTTTTGTTTTATTTATCTTTACTATTGTTTCTTTTGTTTCTTTTTCATTTTTTTCTGCTCTGATCTTTATGATTTCCCTTCTTCTGCTGGCTTTGGGGTGTTTTTGTTCTTCTTTCTCCAGTTGTTTTAAGCGTAAGGTAAGGTCGTCTGAGATTTTCCTAGTTTCTTGAGGTGGGATTGAATTGCTATAAACTTCCCTCTTAGAACTGCTTTTGCAGTATCCCATAGGTTTTGCACTGTCGTGTGTTCATTGTCGTTTTCTTCTAGGAATTGTTTTATTTCTCCTTTGATTTGCTCGGTAATCAGTTGGTTTTTTAGGTACGTGTTGTTTAATCTCCATGTGCTTGTGTTTTTAGTGGTTTTTTCCTGTAGTTGATCTCTAGTCTCATTGCATTGTGGTCTGAGAAGATGGTTGATAGAATTTCAGTTTTCTTGAATTGACTGAGGTTTGATTTGTGGCCCAAGATGTGGTCTATTCTGGAGAATGTTCCGTGAGCACTTGAGAAGAAAGTGTATTCTGCTTTTGGATGGAAAGTCCTAAAGATATCAGTGAGGTCCATTTCTTCTAATGTGGCATTTAAGGCTTGTGTTTCTTTATTAATTTTGTTTGGATGATCTGTCCCTTGGTGTGAGATGAGTGTTAAAGTCTCCTACTATGATTGTGTTAGTGTCGATGGCTTCTTTTATGTCTGATAGTGTTTGTCTTATGTATTGGGATGCTCCTGCATTGGGTGCATAGATATTTATGATTGTTATGTCTTCTTCTTGGATCGATCCCTTGATCATTATGCAGTGTCCTGCCTTGTCTCTTCGAATCTTCTTTATTTTGAGGTCTATTTTGTCTGATATGAGGATTGCTACTCCAGCTTTCTTTTGATTTCCATTTGCATGGAATATCTTTTTCCAACCTCTCACTTTCAGTCTATGAGTGTCTCTAGGTCTGAAGTGAGTTTCCTGGAGGCAGCATATGTATGGGTCATGTTTGTGAATCCATTTAGCCACTCTGTGTCTTTTGGTTGGGGCATTTAGTCCATTTACATTCAAAGTAATTATTGATACAAATGATCCTATTGTCATCTTCTTAGATGTTATGATGGGTTTGTTTTGTGGATGTTCTCCTTTTATACTTGTTGTCTATATAAGTCCCTTTAACACTTGTTGTAAGGCTGGTTTGGTGTGACTAAATTCTTTTAACTTTTGCTTGTCTGTAAGGCTTTTGATTTCTCCATCAATTTTGAATGAGATCCTTGCAGGGTAGAGGATTCTTGGTTGCAGATTATTCTCTTTTAGCCGTTTCAATGTGTCCTGCCATTCCCTTCTGGCCTGCAGAGTTTCTGTTGAAAGATCAGCTGTTAAATGTATGGGCTTTCCCTTGTATGTCACTAGTTGCTTTTCCCTTGCTGCTTTGAGAATTCTGTCCTTGTGTTTAATTTGTGTTAGCTTCATTAATATGTGTCTTGGTGTGTTTCTTCTCGGATTGATTCTGTATGGTACTCTGCACTTCTTGGACTTGATTGACTATTTCTTTTCCCATGGTGGGGAAATTTCCAACTAGAATCTCTTCAAAAATTTTCTCATAGCCTTTCTTTTCTTCTTCTTCTTCTGGAACCCATATAATTTGAATATTGCTGTGTTTGATATTATCCCAGAGGTCTCTGAGGCTGTCCTCTGCTCTTTTCATTCTTTGAGCTGGATTCTGTTTTTCAGCAGTTACTTCCACCATTCTATCTTCCAGCTCACTTATCCGGTCTTCTGTCTCAGATACTCTGCTCTTGATTCCTTCTACAGTGTTTTTCAGTTTAGCAATTGAGTTGTTTGTCTTATGTATTGGGGTGCTCCTGCATTGGGTGCATAGATATTTATGATTGTTATGTCTTCTTCTTGGATCGATCCCTTGATCATTATGCAGTGTCCTGCCTTGTCTCTTCGAATCTTCTTTATTTTGAGGTCTATTTTGTCTGATATGAGGATTGCTACTCCAGCTTTCTTTTGATTTCCATTTGCATGGAATATCTTTTTCCAACCTCTCACTTTCAGTCTATGAGTGTCTCTAGGTCTGAAGTGAGTTTCCTGGAGGCAGCATATGTATGGGTCATGTTTGTGAATCCATTTAGCCACTCTGTGTCTTTTGGTTGGGGCATTTAGTCCATTTACATTCAAAGTAATTATTGATACAAATGATCCTATTGTCATCTTCTTAGATGTTATGATGGGTTTGTTTTGTGGATGTTCTCCTTTTATACTTGTTGTCTATATAAGTCCCTTTAACACTTGTTGTAAGGCTGGTTTGGTGTGACTAAATTCTTTTAACTTTTGCTTGTCTGTAAGGCTTTTGATTTCTCCATCAATTTTGAATGAGATCCTTGCAGGGTAGAGGATTCTTGGTTGCAGATTATTCTCTTTTAGCCGTTTCAATGTGTCCTGCCATTCCCTTCTGGCCTGCAGAGTTTCTGTTGAAAGATCAGCTGTTAAATGTATGGGCTTTCCCTTGTATGTCACTAGTTGCTTTTCCCTTGCTGCTTTGAGAATTCTGTCCTTGTGTTTAATTTGTGTTAGCTTCATTAATATGTGTCTTGGTGTGTTTCTTCTCGGATTGATTCTGTATGGTACTCTGCACTTCTTGGACTTGATTGACTATTTCTTTTCCCATGGTGGGGAAATTTCCAACTAGAATCTCTTCAAAAATTTTCTCATAGCCTTTCTTTTTTTCTTCTTCTTCTGGAACCCATATAATTTGAATATTGCTGTGTTTGATATTATCCCAGAGGTCTCTGAGGCTGTCCTCTGCTCTTTTCATTCTTTGAGCTGGATTCTGTTTTTCAGCAGTTACTTCCACCATTCTATCTTCCAGCTCACTTATCCGGTCTTCTGTCTCAGATACTCTGCTCTTGATTCCTTCTACAGTGTTTTTCAGTTTAGCAATTGAGTTGTTTGTCTCTGTTACTTTTTTGGTAAGTTCTTGTATATCTTTATTCAGTGTGTTTGTTGTGTCTTGCAATTTCTCTAACATTCTGTTTTCAGTGTCTTTGATCATCTTTACTATCATTCTGCTGAAATCACTTTCAGAAAGTTTGTCCAAATTCTCTTCATTGATTTGATCTTGTGTGTTTGTAGATTGTTCCTTCACTTGTGTGGTATTTCTCTGCCATTTCATTGTTATTATTAATTTTTTAACTGACTCTGTTTGGGATTTCCTTTTCCCAGACTTTGAGTTACGTCTGTTGGTGTTTGCTGTTTGGATGGGGCTTCTTATTCTGGGTGATGCTGGTGGTTGAGTGATGTCAGGACTTGCATACAAGTGATTACCTTTGTTGGCGTTCTCACTTGTATAGTGCTCTTTAGTGTTAGGCGTTCTCTAGTATTGTAGAGGTTTGGAGTCAGTGCCCCCTCCCTAAAGCCCCGGGGCTTGTTGCCTGACCAGGGAATGAAGATTTGATGGCTGGTTTGTTATGGCATTAAATGATATTAAAGCATATATACGTGAATGAGAATCAGAAGGTATACCTTTGACAAATGGCAATTAAAATATTATGCAAATACTATCCAGCATATTGAATTATACACATAAACATAACCCAAGTATTCCAACCAAAAATACAGTACAATACGTTAGCATGGCGAATAGAGAAAACCAAGAATGATATCCACCAGTTAATAACCAAACTAAGTAGAGCACCAATTGGAGAATAATGCTAGAGCAGGGTCCCCATTGGGGATAAGGCAATGAGGACAGAACAGACTAAGAAATATGGTGGGAAAGGGGAAAAAGAGAAAGGGAGGATAGAAGAGAAATATAGAATAATACTGCAAAGTTAAATATAGGGAGATAAAGATTTGTATGTATTAGAATTTAGTGCTATAGGAAAGGAGCTTCAGAGAAAGCAAAGAATTATAGAGGAAGTAGTAATACAAATGAAAACTTTTTTAAATTAAAAGAGATAGTATATAGAAAAATATAGAAAAACAAAGCAAAAATAATAAAAACAAACAAAACCCCCACAGAACCTTAAAAGGCCAATGGGGAACCAGAACTTTATACCAAGATAAAATGTGTGGTTTAAAAGGAAAAAGAAAAAAAAAGGCATATGAATCTTGAGGAAACTGTTATGTTATAATTGGCCCCTTCTTCTTATTTACCCTAGTCACTCACGTGATCAAAGAAAAAGCAATCAGCAGACTTCTGTGAACTGTTTTGTTTAGGTACTTTGTCCTTGAGTGCCAAATACATACATATATGTATTTTTAATTCATAACTAAGTGCAGTTATAGGCCTCACTGGTGGCTCTTTGGTAAAGCCTGTCAACGTAGGAGACATGGATTTGATCCCTGGGTTGGGAAGATCCCATGGAGAAGGAAATGGCAGGCCACCCCAGTATTCCTGCCTGGGAAACCCCATGGGCCGAGGAGACTGCCGGGCTCCTTGGGATTGTCAAAGAGTCGGACTCGGCTTATCAACTAAACAACAACAGGTATATACATGCCTCTTTTTCTTGTATTAATAGCACTGAGCTATGAGGTGAATCCCTTAAGGGAAATGTCTAACATGTTAACCTACCTTCTCCTTTCAAAACAGTAAAGCACAGATCATAACTTTCCTTGTTAGCTTGTCCTAACAAACGTGCGTCTCCAGACGACCTGGCACCGTCATTCTCTGTTTCCTTTCTCAAGGTCAGGATGTCACTCTTGAGCCACGATTATACCTGCTTCAAAGCCATTCTCCCACCCTCCACCATTTTCCTATGTAGAGACGAGTTTGGTAAGAAAGTGATCTAATTGGGATTTGGACTGTCAAGTACATGGCCATAGTTTAAGGATATTTCAGTCCATTTAGGGATAACCATGGGTATTTTTCTTTTATTTGCATTATGCTTCTTGAGTTTAAGAAACATGTGTCCTCTTTATATAACAAAAATGCAGGTTTTCTCAGGTACTGAATATCTGCTTAGAACAACCAGAGCCTTTCTAGTAACTTCCAGGAAAGAAGACAGAATCAAGGAGGTAACGATGCTGAACTCATGTGAAGAAAACTTTTTGCAGATAGTTCATCCTCCTGAAATCAATCTGCGAGATACCACAAGCCAACAAGCCTCATGACCTTTGTTTCCCCCCAGGTAACGGAGAGGGAGTTAAAATCTGGAGGTGCCAATACACAGGTGACAGAGAAGAACAAGAAGGAGTACATCGAGAGGATGGTGAGGTGGCGGGTGGAGCGCGGCGTGGTGCAGCAGACTGAGGCCCTGGTGCGCGGCTTCTACGAGGTGAGGCCTGGCCCGGCAGGCAGCTTGTTGGGAGAAGGGAAAGGAAGAATGAGGGAGGAACAGGACTCAGCTCTGCTCATGAGCATGCAAAGATGAGCCCCCTGGGGGTCCTGGGAGAGGGGTCAGAGTGCTCTAGGAAACCCAGCTCTTGTGGTCTCTCAGTTTGAAACTGGCCCTGCTGTGCCACATGTGAAAATGCTCAGCCTCTCCTGCTGAGATGGGTCCATGTTGCATCCCCTCTCATTCACTGAAACAGAAATGAGTGAAGTGAAGGCACCAGAGGGCAAAATCCACTCTGGCCAGATTTATATTTCTTTACAGGCAGATGTCCGAGAGATTACAGGTTTAGTTCCAGGCCCCAGCAATAAAGCCACTGTCATAGTGAAGCGAGTCACATCAGTTGTTTGGATTCTCAGTGCATATAAAAGTTATGGACTATTGTGCCATCCTATAGTCTATTCAGTATGCCACTTAAAAAGAGGTATATCTCATTTTTAAAATATGTTATTATTTCAAGAAGCTAACCATCATCTGACAACCTAGGCTTGCCACAAGCCCCCAGTGTGTAAAAAATGCAGTTATCTGTACAGTGCAGTAAAGCAGAATACAATAAAAGGAGACAGGCCTGTAGTATCCGTTTGTGCCACATAATCCAGGCCGAAGTGACTTATTTTAGGACTGCATAAAATCACGTGTGAAACTTTTGACAACTATAAGGCACTAGAGAGTTTAAAGAATCTGATATTCAACAGAAGTTTTTTAGAAAGCATCAGAGATCAATAATAATTTTTTTCTAAAGAGGACAGAGAGCTACTAGCCTTCCTGCTTACCAAAACTTGACACAGTTCAATTTTTGCAGTTTAGAAACAAGGGCTTGGATGTCAGAAGGTCTTCTTTGCTGCTCTGATGGAGAACAAAGTAGGTGATGGGCTGGTCTTGATTAAAAGAGGTGCCTGCCGCAGGCGTTCGGTTGTACCTGATATATTTGTCAACAAGATGTGAAGCCAGAGCTCAGCCCCCTAACCTAACAGGTCCTCCCAGATCTTCGCAGGAAGATCTATTCCTTCTATCCTCCCATTCTAAGAGGGAGTATCAGAGGTAGCAGCGAGCAGGGGATCGTTTTGAGTTCCTAGTTCATTAAATGGTTGTCTTGATTTTGAACTTAAACATGATAACATGTTGTGGGGGGGAGGTTGTCAACCGTGGTCGGCTTCCCAGCTTAACCCACAGAAATGGTAATGGCGCCTGTAACCACTTGGTGGTGTTGGGTCTGCGCGCTCAAGCCTAATCTCGATTTCAGGTGGTGGACTCGAGGCTGGTCTCCGTGTTCGATGCCAGGGAGCTGGAGTTGGTGATCGCCGGCACAGCGGAAATTGACCTGGCTGACTGGCGCAACAACGCCGAGTACCGGGGAGGTGAGCGCGTGAAACTCGTGAGGGGCCAGCTCTCAGACAGAGTCCGTCACTTCTGAGGAGATTACAGGTTTAGTTCCAGCCCCAGCAATAAAGCCACTGTCATAGTGAAGCGAGTCACATCGGGGCATATAAAAGTTATGGACTATTGTGCCATAATATAGTCTATTCAGTATGCCACTTAAAAAGAGGTATATCTCATTTTTAAAATATGTTATTATTTCAAGAAGCTAACCATCATCTGACAACCTAGGCTTGCCACAAGCCCCCAGTGTGTAAAAAATGCAGTTATCTGTACAGTGCAGTAAAGCAGAATACAATAAAAGGAGACAGGCCTGTAGTATCCGTTTGTGCCACATAATCCAGGCCGAAGTGACTTATTTTAGGACTGCATAAAATCACGTGTGAAACTTTTGACAACTATAAGGCACTAGAGAGTTTAAAGAATCTGATATTCAACAGAAGTTTTTTAGAAAGCATCAGAGATCAATAATAATTTTTTTCTAAAGAGGACAGAGAGCTACTAGCCTTCCTGCTTACCAAAACTTGACACAGTTCAATTTTTGCAGTTTAGAAACAAGGGCTTGGATGTCAGAAGGTCTTCTTTGCTGCTCTGATGGAGAACAAAGTAGGTGATGGGCTGGTCTTGATTAAAAGAGGTGCCTGCCGCAGGCGTTCGGTTGTACCTGATATATTTGTCAACAAGATGTGAAGCCAGAGCTCAGCCCCCTAACCTAACAGGTCCTCCCAGATCTTCGCAGGAAGATCTATTCCTTCTATCCTCCCATTCTAAGAGGGAGTATCAGAGGTAGCAGCGAGCAGGGGATCGTTTTTGAGTTCCTAGTTCATTAAATGGTTGTCTTGATTTTGAACTTAAACATGATAACATGTTGTGGGGGGGAGGTTGTCAACCGTGGTCGGCTTCCCAGCTTAACCCACAGAAATGGTAATGGCGCCTGTAACCACTTGGTGGTGTTGGGTCTGCGCGCTCAAGCCTAATCTCGATTTCAGGTGGTGGACTCGAGGCTGGTCTCCGTGTTCGATGCCAGGGAGCTGGAGTTGGTGATCGCCGGCACAGCGGAAATTGACCTGGCTGACTGGCGCAACAACGCCGAGTACCGGGGAGGTGAGCGCGTGAAACTCGTGAGGGGCCAGCTCTCAGACAGAGTCCGTCACTTCTGAGAAAACATTATTGATTTGAAATTGACATCGCAAAATTAACCTTTTCCTTTCCTTGCATCATATTGGTGTGTGTGGTTTTTTTAATTTTTATTTTGCTTTTTACTTTTACAGAGTTTTGTTGTTTACAGCTATGTATGATCCCAGATTAGTCATATATGTATCTCCCCCATCCCACCCCTCCAGGCCGTCGCACAACACCTCTGCAGGATCCCCTTTGCCCACAGCACAATGACAATAGCTATTTTTTTCACATATGATAGTACAGGTTTTCATGCTACTTCCTTTACTCCTCCTTTTACTGAAACATAATTGATCTACAGTGTCGTGTTAGTTTCAGGTGCACAGCAAAGTGGTTTAATCATATGTATATTTTTTCACATCCTCTTCCATTCTAGGTTATTATAAGATATTGAGCATATAGTTAAAATTAACCATTTTAGATCCACAAACAATACATACTGGAGAGGATTTGGAGAGAAGGGAACCCTCCTACGCTGTTGGTGGGAATGTAAATTGGTATCACCACAATGGAGAACAGTATGAAGATTCCTTGAAACTAAAAATAGAGCTACCGTATGACCCTACCATTCCACTCTCGGGCATAGATCCAGAGAAAAACATGGCCTGAAAGGATAGAAGCACCTCAGTTTTCATTGCAGCACTGTTCACAATAGCCAAGACATGAAAGGAACCTAGATGTCCCCTAGCAGAGAGACGGATAAAGAAGATATGCTATATATATATATATATATATACACAATGGAATATTACTCAGCTATTAAAAGGAATGAAGTAATACCATTTACAGCAACATGAATGGACCCAGAAATTGTCATGCTGAGTGACAGAGAAGGAGAAGCATCATATGATATCTCTTATATATGGAATCCAAAAAGAAACATATGAACTTATTTACAAAACAGAAATAGACTCACAAACTTAGAAGACAAATTTATGTTTGCCAGGGGGTAAGAATGGGGAGAAGAGATAAAGAGTTGGGGATCAACATGTACACTTTGCTTTATTTAAAATTGATAACCAACAAGGACCTACTGTGTAGCATAGAAAACTCTGCTCAGTGTTCTAGGGCAGCCTGGATGGGAGGGGAGTTTGGGGGAGAATGGACACATGTACATGTGTGGCTGAATCCCTTATTTATCTACCTGAAGGTATCACAACATTGCTAACTGGCTACATTCCGATATAAAATTTAAAGTTAAAAAAAATGACCATTTTAAAGGGAACAATGCAACAACATTTAGTGCCTTTAAAATGTGATACAACCATCCCCTCTAGCCAGTTACAAAACATTTATTTTATCCCCAGAATAAACCCCGAAGCAGTTACTCCACCTTCCTCCCCTGACGCCCCAACCCAGGCAGCTTTCAGTCTCTGTGGACGAACCAGTGCTGGATATTTCATGTAAATAGATTGTACTGTATGTGGCCTTTTGGGTCTGGCTTATTTCACTTAGTAAGGTGTGTTTGTGTTGTAGTATGGCTCAATACTTCATTCCTTTTTTATGGCTGAATTTTATATATCTATATCTATACATAGATATATAGATAAAGATATTCCATGTGTAGTAATAACATAAATACAAAATAATATCACCTTTTGATGACTACAAAACGCTTGGCCTCATTTCAGTACATGTCGGTTCTGGTCCATGCCTTCGCCCAGTTTCCAACCTGGACTTTCCTATTGGTAACAGTGACCCTCGGTCGCCTCTAGTGTAACTCAGTGTAGGTATGTTCCACAGAGCACCGCCAACCACGGGCCAGCTCCGGAGCTGGGTCACGTGCTGGCGGAAAAGTGTGTCCTGTTTTCTGTGAAACCGAAGCCCTCCTCACCTCTGTCCATTTGTTGTATCACAGTGCTGTCATCTCTCCAAATCCAGTGTCTAACCCTTCCTAACTATTCACCTTCACCCTGCCAGACCAGTCTTCTGAAACATTATTTTTATCAGACTGTTTACCGACCCACAAAACAAGTCAACTCCTTATTATTAGAGAAGAGGTCTTTGAAAGATTTTTACGCTCAGAACCCTTTCCTTATGTATACTATTACAGATAAACTCCTATCAGAATGACACAGGATGAGCCAGGGGCCCACCATCTCAGCCCCCCTTGTCTCCCCTGATGCACTCAACCACGTAGGAGGAAACCTCTGCGGAACCTCTGGGCCCCTCCTGGCTTATCTGGAAAGCTGACAACCTAAGGTGTCAGGTCACAGGGTCTCTGCCTAGCTATTGAGGCCTCTAAGCCCCGATTAAGGTCCCTTCAGTCCTCATGGCTCCCCTTCTTTGCTGGTCTAGTCGGTTTGCTATTCCCTGCATAGTTATTCTTCATTCTCATCATTTTTTATTTCCCCTCCTCCCCTCACACAAGCCTTCACATGCTTAACTCATACCTTTGATGTGAGTTACACCTTCCCTTTGATGAAGCTTTCCTTCTCTCTGCCCCAGCCCACACAGATTTCTTCATCTTTGAATGCTTCCTGCACTTGCTGTCAGTGGCAGATCATTTACCTTAAGTGATTTCTCCAAGCCTGGTTTCCATAGTGTCCTTTGAGGCCCCATACATCTGCCGTATTTCATTAGGTGTGTTTGTGTTGTAGTATGGCTCAATACTTCATTCCTTTTTTATGGCTGAATTTTATATATCTATATCTATACATAGATATATAGATAAAGATATTCCATGTGTAGTAATAACATAAATACAAAATAATATCACCTTTTGATGACTACAAAACGCTTGGCCTCATTTCAGTACATGTCGGTTCTGGTCCATGCCTTCGCCCAGTTTCCAACCTGGACTTTCCTATTGGTAACAGTGACCCTCGGTCGCCTCTAGTGTAACTCAGTGTAGGTATGTTCCACAGAGCACCGCCAACCACGGGCCAGCTCCGGAGCTGGGTCACGTGCTGGCGGAAAAGTGTGTCCTGTTTTCTGTGAAACCGAAGCCCTCCTCACCTCTGTCCATTTGTTGTATCACAGTGCTGTCATCTCTCCAAATCCAGTGTCTAACCCTTCCTAACTATTCACCTTCACCCTGCCAGACCAGTCTTCTGAAACATTATTTTTATCAGACTGTTTACCGACCCACAAAACAAGTCAACTCCTTATTATTAGAGAAGAGGTCTTTGAAAGATTTTTACGCTCAGAACCCTTTCCTTATGTATACTATTACAGATAAACTCCTATCAGAATGACACAGGATGAGCCAGGGGCCCACCATCTCAGCCCCCCTTGTCTCCCCTGATGCACTCAACCACGTAGGAGGAAACCTCTGCGGAACCTCTGGGCCCCTCCTGGCTTATCTGGAAAGCTGACAACCTAAGGTGTCAGGTCACAGGGTCTCTGCCTAGCTATTGAGGCCTCTAAGCCCCGATTAAGGTCCCTTCAGTCCTCATGGCTCCCCTTCTTTGCTGGTCTAGTCGGTTTGCTATTCCCTGCATAGTTATTCTTCATTCTCATCATTTTTTATTTCCCCTCCTCCCCTCACACAAGCCTTCACATGCTTAACTCATACCTTTGATGTGAGTTACACCTTCCCTTTGATGAAGCTTTCCTTCTCTCTGCCCCAGCCCACACAGATTTCTTCATCTTTGAATGCTTCCTGCACTTGCTGTCAGTGGCAGATCATTTACCTTAAGTGATTTCTCCAAGCCTGGTTTCCATAGTGTCCTTTGAGGCCCCATACATCTGCCATGGGTCCAACTCCTCTTGGCTGGGAGCTGGTTGGAGCACAGTGGCTCCAAAGGCAAAAAGGCCTGGGGGAGAACCCAGCATCCTCCATTCACCAAGGTTGATGTTCACCTGCAGCGTTTCTTAAGTCCTAGAAGCTCCCCCAGTGTGTGGTTACCAAGAGCTAAGGCATCAGAACAGAAACAATCTGAGGAAATACCTTATTCACAGAGGGTTTGGTCTCTTCAGAGCCCCCAAAGATCTCTCTCAAGCCTTGCCACTCCTCGTCTGCCTTTATCTCAGGCAGGAGGATGATCCTGGGGTCCCAGTGGTTTAAATAGAAAGCCGGCATCTCTGAGGACATCCCTCGGAACATAAAACCGTCTTATAAAATGCCTGTTTCCTAAGTTGGCTTTTGTTTTTGAACTTGGCTCAGTTACCCAACTTGTTTCAGACCTACCCAAAGGCCATCCCTAGAGAATCAGCAGATCAAGAGTGGCTGTTCATTTCCTAACGTGCCCAATATGTATGTCCTCTCTTGCTGCCCTCCTCCCCTCTCTGCCTCCTCTCACTTTCTCTCCTGCTCCTCTCAGGCTATCATGATGGGCATCTCGTGATCCGCTGGTTCTGGGCTGCTGTGGAGCGTTTCAACAATGAACAGAGACTGAGACTACTGCAGTTCGTCACAGGAACCTCAAGTGTGCCCTACGAAGGCTTTGCGGCCCTACGAGGAAGTAATGGGCTTCGGCGTTTCTGCATAGAGAAATGGGGGAAGATTACATCTCTCCCCAGGTATGGGGCTCCCACCTACCTTCAGGAAATCTGCCAAAGAAGTACACTGTGTGATTTGAGCTTGGGTGATCATCCATTGGGATGGAATTCTCTTCTGCCACCCAGAATATTGTTCTATGAGTCATTAGTGAAAGGTGTGGGTGAGAAGTCTCAGGAAAGTGCATTTAGGCCATCCTCTTTGTGATTTTTTGGATGATTGATGGTATTTAGGCTATCAGTTTCGTGGTCCGTGTGTGTGTCGTATGTGGCCCAATTTAATTAAGAGGAATGTCTTACCTGGGGGGAGGGGATGCCCGGAGGCTGGAATCGCCCAGTGCCCCTTCCAGCACTGTATCTCTACTTGCATTGTTACTGATCAAGGTTCTTGACTCCTTAAGCTACAGAAATTGGTAAGAGGCCAGATGAGAAATTCAGGCTGGGGCTCCTTCTGCAGCACAAAGGAGGGGAAACTAGTAGCAGGTGCCTTGCTCACTCCACGAAGGGGAGCGAGCTGGCCCCTTAAATGGAGTGAGGGTAGGGGCTAGTGGGTGGGTCAGGCTGGAGCAATGGCTTCGCTGTCCACCCTTTCCCTTGGTGGTACTGTATGCCATGGTCATGCCCAGTCCCCCGCTTTGGCTCCCAGCACCTCAGAAATGGCAACTGGGTTTTAGCCTTTTTGTATCTTATTGTTCATAATTGTCCTTCACCTGTGCATGTGTGCAGTGATTTTTAGTTTCTTTGAGTTCTGTTGCTGGAGGAGATGTTCATCCAGGTGCAAGGACAGTAGTAAACGGTCCCAGGTCCTAGCCTATCTCACTAGGTCGTATATGGGGAATTACATACATATTGTGGTTTTCTACTATGTTTTAAAATGTGTGCAGACAAAACCGTGTGTATCTTGGGTCTCTTCAATGGCTTCTGTTCAGGAAACTATCAAGGAATTTATTGTGAGATAATGCAAAAAAAAAGGAGGCACTAGGGTTCCAGGCAGTTTAACAGAATAGTTGCCATGTGCCATGAGTTTACCTCCCAACCCCGTGCTTTCTGCGCCACTCTGGATGGCATGTTTTCCTGCTCAGTGAAATAGGGTGCACTAAAGAGATACATCTGTAAAGCTATTAAAATCATCAACCCTGCTCAGCAAACAGAAGAAAAGGCCAATTCACATTATTTTCTTCTACCATGATATTTTCTAATTATAACAGAAGATTCATATTTAATTCAGTTCTATTTCTACATGGCCTCTGAGACGCTTTGCTGATCCCTAATGTGGAAGAATTTACTGAACTATTTAATTTGCATGTAGCTTTCCTAGACTTCCTAGCATCCTGGAGATAATTCAGGAGGCCCAGGACACAACACATGCCCAGCTGGTTCATAACAGTTGAAGCCTTGGGGTGCCTTTCAGCCCTGGCTTCACCCGCTTATACCAGCAGACCCTCAGTGCCCATTCACATTCTTCTGCTGACAGCTGAGCCTACTGAATGAAGTCTGGCAAGAAAATCAAGCTGAAACGTCAAAATTTCTATTTGTCAAGTTTAACGACAGATTTGGAGGATGAAATTCTTTGGAAACATCTTGGTCTTTGTGTAGAGAAGTGAGTTTAAGCCACATTTGGTGAGAGCCTCCTCCCAGAGTGATTGTCTCAGTGTGTAGCTGGAGGGGGGCTGAGCTACACCATGCGCCTGCCCAGAGGGCCTAAGTCTAGGGAGAGGTGGAGCCAGATAGTGAGTGGTTACAACCCCAGATGGAATCTGAGGGAAACAAAGGAGAGAAAACAAAAACAGGATGCTGTGAGAATGTAGTGCTTAGTCTAGTCACTTAAGTCCTATGTGACTCTTTGTGCACCTTTGGACTGTAAGCCCACCAGGCTCCTCAGGCTACGGGATTCTCTAGGCAAGAATACTGGAGTGGGTTGCCATTTTCTTCTCTGTGAGGATGTAGAGCAGAGACCTAATCATGATTGAATTGACAGGAGAAGATGTCACAGAGAAGCCGGCATTCAGATGAGCCTTGAGGAGCAAGGAAGGGTGAAGGAGATTCTAGGCCAAAGCAACAGCTGAAGCAAGGCCTAGGGGTGGAAGGCTCAGCCATGTTCAGGAAGGAGTGTGAGCAGCACAGAAGGCAAGATGTCTAAAGTGACACTCACAGTGGACACCATTAAGACAGCAAGTTTGGTGGGTCACAGAGAGAAAACCCCACCAAGGAGTCTGTGTTATTATTGAGGAAACAGAAGTCATTGCTTTTGTCCTTGAGGTCAGAGATTGAGTTTAATTACATATATGCTCTGAGAAGCTTTGAAATGTGTAATTAATCCTATCAACCCACACAGAGAATTTATAGGATGGGCATTGGCTTACGAGAAGAAAAGGGCAACCCACTCCATTATTTTTGCCTGGGAAATCCCAAAGACAGAGGAGCCTGGCTGGCTACAGTCTGTGGGGTTGCAAAAGAGTTGGACACAACTGGGCGACTAAACAGCAACAACCGTGGCCTTGTGAACAGACTCTGCACATTGAGGCCAAGGCATCCCTAGACAAGCTGCTGCCCTTTGACCCCTAGAGAGGGTTCCTGGTGGAATCAGGGACTTCATGCTGGGCCAGAAGGGCCCAAGGGTGTGCTGAGATGCCTCCCAGAGGACTGCGAATATGACCCTCTGAGTAGAAGCTCCCACTAGTCTCCCTTGTCCATCTTCTGAAGATCCAAGAACCTGGAACATGTCACCTAAGGTGGAGCTAAAGAAATAACCTCTGAATTCCAAGGAAGGTATTTCAGAAGGACCTGCTCAGGCTCCATGGCAAGTGATGGAAGCCCTGAGGAGGGCAGGAGAGCCAAGCACCCATGGAGGGATCCAGGGCTCCCTAGGGACCGTGAGCCTTGCATGCACTGCCCACAGTCCGAGATGAGATATTCTGGCCTGCCTTCTCCTCAGATCTTCCCTCGAGAAAGGCAGCCAGTTTCCTGATGAGGGAGCCAAATAATGTCACATGTAGCTGACCATCCATCCGAGTCCTTGCCTTCTAGAGTGCGTGGGGTTGGGATAGGTGGGGCTTTTGAGGATACACTCTCACAGTACCTGGTGACAAAACTTCAGACATCACCATTGCCAGAGCATCAGTGGGTGGGATGGTCACTGGCTCTGAGGTCGAGGCGCAGTCAGCCACGTAGACTCAGATGCTGCCTTGTCTAGTGGGGAGACCTGAAATGGAAAGCATTTAAGCCAAGCCCCAGAAATTTTAACAAGCACCCTCAAGCATGGACCAGGCATAACAGAATGGTCAGTCATGGGCAGATAAACTGGACGAAAATTCTAACATGAACATACCTCACCCCAGATGTAAAACAAGCCCAAGCCCAAGGGGGTGGAAGCTTTTGTCCTTGAGGCAGATTGAGATCATATATGCTCTGAGAAGCTTTGAAATGTGTAATTAATCCTATCAACCCACACAGAGAATTTATAGGATGGGCATTGGCTTACGAGAAGAAAAGGGCAACCCACTCCATTATTTTTGCCTGGGAAATCCCAAAGACAGAGGAGCCTGGCTGGCTACAGTCTGTGGGGTTGCAAAAGAGTTGGACACAACTGGGCGACTAAACAGCAACAACCGTGGCCTTGTGAACAGACTCTGCACATTGAGGCCAAGGCATCCCTAGACAAGCTGCTGCCCTTTGACCCCTAGAGAGGGTTCCTGGTGGAATCAGGGACTTCATGCTGGGCCAGAAGGGCCCAAGGGTGTGCTGAGATGCCTCCCAGAGGACTGCGAATATGACCCTCTGAGTAGAAGCTCCCACTAGTCTCCCTTGTCCATCTTCTGAAGATCCAAGAACCTGGAACATGTCACCTAAGGTGGAGCTAAAGAAATAACCTCTGAATTCCAAGGAAGGTATTTCAGAAGGACCTGCTCAGGCTCCATGGCAAGTGATGGAAGCCCTGAGGAGGGCAGGAGAGCCAAGCACCCATGGAGGGATCCAGGGCTCCCTAGGGACCGTGAGCCTTGCATGCACTGCCCACAGTCCGAGATGAGATATTCTGGCCTGCCTTCTCCTCAGATCTTCCCTCGAGAAAGGCAGCCAGTTTCCTGATGAGGGAGCCAAATAATGTCACATGTAGCTGACCATCCATCCGAGTCCTTGCCTTCTAGAGTGCGTGGGGGTTGGGATAGGTGGGGCTTTTGAGGATACAATCTCACAGTACCTGGTGACAAAACTTCAGACATCACCATTGCCAGAGCATCAGTGGGTGGGATGGTCACTGGCTCTGAGGTCGAGGCGCAGTCAGCCACGTAGACTCAGATGCTGCCTTGTCTAGTGGGGAGACCTGAAATGGAAAGCATTTAAGCCAAGCCCCAGAAATTTTAACAAGCACCCTCAAGCATGGACCAGGCATAACAGAATGGTCAGTCATGGGCAGATAAACTGGACGAAAATTCTAACATGAACATACCTCACCCCAGATGTAAAACAAGCCCAAGCCCAGGATGGAGGTGGAGACCTGGTTAAGTCGGTAAAGAACCATCTTTATGGATGATGATCCACGAGGATGAGAGTGGGGGATTTCCTCGGTAGCTCAGTGGTGAAGAGTTCACCTGCCAACACAGGAGACACAGATTTGATCTCTGATCCAGGAAGATTCCACATGCTGCGGAAAAACTCAGCCCATGAGCCACAACTATTGAGCTTGTGCTCTAGAGCCTCGGAGCCGCAACTGTTGAGCCCATGTGCAGCAACTACTGAAGCTTGTGTGCCCTACAGCCCAAGTTCCACAAGAGAAGTCACCTCCACAAGAAGCCTGCTCACCTCAACTAGAGAGTAGCCCCCACTCCCTGCAACTAGAGAAGAGCCTGTGGCAGCAGTGAAAATAGAATAGCTAAAAATAAATAAATAAATATAATGCATTTCTTTAGAAAAAAAGAAGTGTCACAAATAATACTGTGAAGAGCACATCTGAATCCATCGTGAGCTCACAATGGTGGAACCCCAGTACTACACCGTCAGAGTGCATTTGACCCAACACAGCTCATCAGATCCCGTGGAGTCCCCAAATGTCAGCTGCACAAATATGAGGTGAAGGCAATTCATTTGCTAGCAGGCAGGTGGAAAATGCAGAATCTGAAGTTTCCCCCGAGGGTGACACAGTTCCTAAAATCATGGTTGCAATCATGGTTGCATTATTAAGAGACTCTGATGCTTAAATGATGATTCATGGTTAATGAAAGTCATTTGTATATACTCTGTTCTCACACCAGTCCTCTGAGGTCCATGAAGCAGGTGTTATCACCCCATTTTACAAGTGAGAAAACTGAGGCCCAGGAAGATTTATTGACTTTCCCAAGGTTATAAAGCTAGTCAGTGGGTGGGATGGTCACTGGCTCTGAGGTCGAGGCGCAGTCAGCCACGTAGACTCAGATGCTGCCTTGTCTAGTGGGGAGACCTGAAATGGAAAGCATTTAAGCCAAGCCCCAGAAATTTTAACAAGCACCCTCAAGCATGGACCAGGCATAACAGAATGGTCAGTCATGGGCAGATAAACTGGACGAAAATTCTAACATGAACATACCTCACCCCAGATGTAAAACAAGCCCAAGCCCAGGATGGAGGTGGAGACCTGGTTAAGTCGGTAAAGAACCATCTTTATGGATGATGATCCACGAGGATGAGAGTGGGGATTTCCTCGGTAGCTCAGTGGTGAAGAGTTCACCTGCCAACACAGGAGACACAGATTTGATCTCTGATCCAGGAAGATTCCACATGCTGCGGAAAAACTCAGCCCATGAGCCACAACTATTGAGCTTGTGCTCTAGAGCCTCGGAGCCGCAACTGTTGAGCCCATGTGCAGCAACTACTGAAGCTTGTGTGCCCTACAGCCCAAGTTCCACAAGAGAAGTCACCTCCACAAGAAGCCTGCTCACCTCAACTAGAGAGTAGCCCCCACTCCCTGCAACTAGAGAAGAGCCTGTGGCAGCAGTGAAAATAGAATAGCTAAAAATAAATAAATAAATATAATGCATTTCTTTAGAAAAAAAGAAGTGTCACAAATAATACTGTGAAGAGCACATCTGAATCCATCGTGAGCTCACAATGGTGGAACCCCAGTACTACACCGTCAGAGTGCATTTGACCCAACACAGCTCATCAGATCCCGTGGAGTCCCCAAATGTCAGCTGCACAAATATGAGGTGAAGGCAATTCATTTGCTAGCAGGCAGGTGGAAAATGCAGAATCTGAAGTTTCCCCCGAGGGTGACACAGTTCCTAAAATCATGGTTGCAATCATGGTTGCATTATTAAGAGACTCTGATGCTTAAATGATGATTCATGGTTAATGAAAGTCATTTGTATATACTCTGTTCTCACACCAGTCCTCTGAGGTCCATGAAGCAGGTGTTATCACCCCATTTTACAAGTGAGAAAACTGAGGCCCAGGAAGATTTATTGACTTTCCCAAGGTTATAAAGCTAGTCAGTAACTGGACTGTGGTCAGAATGGAGGTCTTTCAAACCCTGGTTCTGTGCTCTGTCTTTCCTCAGCCACACCTGAGAGCTCTGGGCCCAGTGCCCAGGGAGTGATGGACTCAGGTCCTCAGTGCTGCCAGGACCACGTGTGAAGGATAATGAGGGGCATGCATAATCCAGTCACGATCGGATGATGTTCATTCATCGTAGGTTACCCACTAGGATGTATTAGTATTTAAGAGTTAATCAAGGCTATAGATGAATGTAGTAAGAGCAGCTCTTGTTCAGACTAGGTCTTGAAGAGGTACCATTTGCTAATGTTTCAGTTTATTCCCAGAAATTAATTTTTATAGAATTACTCTGATCCCAACTATTTTGTAAACAGAGAATTTTTTTCTGTATTATTTGCATTCATGAGTTAAAATAACCAGACAAAGAAAACCAAGAAAATGCTTTCTGCCTATATCCTTCCCCTGACTAATTCAGCCAGTTCTGAAAGCGCACTAGGCATTTTTCTGCCTCTCTTGGGCTTCCCTAGTGGCTCAGTTGGTAAAGTCTTACAATGTAGGAGATTAGGGTTCCAACCCTGGGTCAGGAAGATACCCTGGAGAAAGGAATGGTGACCCACTCCAGTATTCTTGCCTAGAGAATCTCAAATAGACAGAGGGCTAACAGGGGCAAGATAGCCTTAGACAACGGCCCAACACAGCTCATGGAACCCCAGTACTACACCGTCAGAGTGCATTTGACCCAACACAGCTCATCAGATCCCGTGGAGTCCCCAAATGTCAGCTGCACAAATATGAGGTGAAGGCAATTCATTTGCTAGCAGGCAGGTGGAAAATGCAGAATCTGAAGTTTCCCCCGAGGGTGACACAGTTCCTAAAATCATGGTTGCAATCATGGTTGCATTATTAAGAGACTCTGATGCTTAAATGATGATTCATGGTTAATGAAAGTCATTTGTATATACTCTGTTCTCACACCAGTCCTCTGAGGTCCATGAAGCAGGTGTTATCACCCCATTTTACAAGTGAGAAAACTGAGGCCCAGGAAGATTTATTGACTTTCCCAAGGTTATAAAGCTAGTCAGTAACTGGACTGTGGTCAGAATGGAGGTCTTTCAAACCCTGGTTCTGTGCTCTGTCTTTCCTCAGCCACACCTGAGAGCTCTGGGCCCAGTGCCCAGGGAGTGATGGACTCAGGTCCTCAGTGCTGCCAGGACCACGTGTGAAGGATAATGAGGGGCATGCATAATCCAGTCACGATCGGATGATGTTCATTCATCGTAGGTTACCCACTAGGATGTATTAGTATTTAAGAGTTAATCAAGGCTATAGATGAATGTAGTAAGAGCAGCTCTTGTTCAGACTAGGTCTTGAAGAGGTACCATTTGCTAATGTTTCAGTTTATTCCCAGAAATTAATTTTTATAGAATTACTCTGATCCCAACTATTTTGTAAACAGAGAATTTTTTTCTGTATTATTTGCATTCATGAGTTAAAATAACCAGACAAAGAAAACCAAGAAAATGCTTTCTGCCTATATCCTTCCCCTGACTAATTCAGCCAGTTCTGAAAGCGCACTAGGCATTTTTCTGCCTCTCTTGGGCTTCCCTAGTGGCTCAGTTGGTAAAGTCTTACAATGTAGGAGATTAGGGTTCCAACCCTGGGTCAGGAAGATACCCTGGAGAAAGGAATGGTGACCCACTCCAGTATTCTTGCCTGGAGAATCTCATGGACAGAAGAGCCTAGACAGAGGGCTAAAGTCCATGGGGTTACAAGAATCAGACAAACTTAGCAATGAAACCATCACCAATTAAGTTGGCTAGAAGGGTATGGTCCTGGTCTACACATTGGCACATGGCAGGGAAAGCCATTCTTTGTCTAGGCCAAACACTGGCCCACAGAGATGGGCCTGCAGGATGAAGTACATGACAGAATAAGCAGAAACCAGGGAAGGTTGCACTGGGTTGATGCTGACCCCCAGGAAGGATGGTCCCACGAATGTAACTGTTCTTGGAAATGCAGCATCTTTGCTAGAGGTTATGCAAGCCCCACTGTGAACTGTAAAGGAGTCAGTCTATCCCCAGAGCCCACCTGCCTTGATGGATCTCAGAGCTCCAGGGTGTCCACTGGCACCTCTAAGTCAATGCACAGGGTTTACAGAGGTCCAGAAATCAGATTGGGCAGGGAGACTTGGGAATATGATTCTCTAATATTGAGTGTGTTCCTGCCTCCTTCGTGGACCACATCCAGCTTCATGTCTTAATTGTACAATGTCACTGATTTGCTAGCGTGATGCTAGTACAGTGTGGTTTGCTTTCAAATGCAAACCTCCTATTTCTAGATAATTCTACTCCCTCGATTGTCCTATTCTTGTCTGGAAGGCTATGGTTCTTAGTTTGCAGTGCATGCGTGATAGTCCTAAAACACAGTTCTGCTCCCTTTTTTATACAGACTTTTTTTTGCTGGGGGGAGGAGGCGGGTTCGGGAGGGAGGTGGGGTGGGTGGGCCACTTCTATTGGTCTTTCATTGTTCTGTTTTCATCCATCTTTGTTCTTTGACCTGTGTGGGTCTCCCATAGCAGTGGCCTCTGTTGTCGCAGAGTACCGGCTCTGGGTGCATGCGCTCCAGAGCTCCTGCTTGGTAATTGGACACATCAGTCCAGCCGCTCCGCAGCACGTGGGATCTTCCCATGCCAGGGATCGAACCAGTGCCCCTTGCACCGCAAGGCGGTGTCCTTACCCACTGGACCACCAGGGAAGCCCTGCTCCTTTTTTATTCACTTCTGATTCACAGATTCACACTGTTCACAGAACTAACCAAGCCAGTTGTATTACTGAAACAAACACCCTGACCAGCCTTTTCTCCCCCATTCAGGGCACACACATGCTTCAATCGATTGGATCTTCCACCTTATCCTTCATACTCCATGTTATATGAAAAGCTGTTAACAGCAGTAGAAGAAACCAGCACCTTTGGACTTGAATGAGGAACTGGCAACTTCCCAGACATTTTCCTGTCCAGTGACATCATCCTCTCCCCTTCCCTGAATCAACTCTCCTTTGATTTTGGTATTCCATGATTTTCATTTTCAAACCAAATCAGGATTGATGAGCTGTGCATGAAGAATTGCCTTCTTCTAAGATCTAACCTTCAGGCTTATCTCCTCTACTTTCAATGAACTGCTAGCCTGTATGCAATATTTAAAAAAACAACAGCTGTCTCAAGGTCTGTGTCTATCTCCACATACCTCCATTACTAAGAATGAAATATGAATGCAAGTTATGCTAATATTGAGTGTGTTCCTGCCTCCTTCGTGGACCACATCCAGCTTCATGTCTTAATTGTACAATGTCACTGATTTGCTAGCGTGATGCTAGTACAGTGTGGTTTGCTTTCAAATGCAAACCTCCTATTTCTAGATAATTCTACTCCCTCGATTGTCCTATTCTTGTCTGGAAGGCTATGGTTCTTAGTTTGCAGTGCATGCGTGATAGTCCTAAAACACAGTTCTGCTCCCTTTTTTATACAGACTTTTTTTTGCTGGGGGGAGGAGGCGGGTTCGGGAGGGAGGTGGGGTGGGTGGGCCACTTCTATTGGTCTTTCATTGTTCTGTTTTCATCCATCTTTGTTCTTTGACCTGTGTGGGTCTCCCATAGCAGTGGCCTCTGTTGTCGCAGAGTACCGGCTCTGGGTGCATGCGCTCCAGAGCTCCTGCTTGGTAATTGGACACATCAGTCCAGCCGCTCCGCGGCACGTGGGATCTTCACAGGCCAGGAATCGAACTGGTGCCCCTTGCACCGCAAGGCGGTGTCCTTACCCACTGGACCACCAGGGAAGCCCTGCTCCCTTTTTGATTCACTTCTGATTCACAGATTCACACTGTTCACAGAACTAACCAAGCCAGTTGTATTACTGAAACAAACACCCTGACCAGCCTTTTCTCCCCCATTCAGGGCACACACATGCTTCAATCGATTGGATCTTCCACCTTATCCTTCATACTCCATGTTATATGAAAAGCTGTTAACAGCAGTAGAAGAAACCAGCACCTTTGGACTTGAATGAGGAACTGGCAACTTCCCAGACATTTTCCTGTCCAGTGACATCATCCTCTCCCCTTCCCTGAATCAACTCTCCTTTGATTTTGGTATTCCATGATTTTCATTTTCAAACCAAATCAGGATTGATGAGCTGTGCATGAAGAATTGCCTTCTTCTAAGATCTAACCTTCAGGCTTATCTCCTCTACTTTCAATGAACTGCTAGCCTGTATGCAATATTTAAAAAAACAACAGCTGTCTCAAGGTCTGTGTCTATCTCCACATACCTCCATTACTAAGAATGAAATATGAATGCAAGTTATGCTACACTTGACCAAATGGTAATAAATGTTTACTTCCATTTCTATGATTTAAGGGGGAATTGGAGTATTAAGCATTCCGAGCTTTTCTACGCCCATGTCTTCTGAGCAGGACCACCATTTTTTATAGTTTCTATCAGCCAACTCCAGAATAGGAGCTGATCAACCGTTTCTTTTTTTCCCATTCTACCTTTCCCTGGGCATCCAATCCATCCCCAAAAGCAGCAGTGGCTAAACCGAAATTTTGATACATTCAGCTCGTGATTCGTACGTGGCGTCGATCCCCTCAGCTGGAACTAACCTAGACATATGGTGCAAATATCACACTTTCCAACAAATAACAGCAAGAAAGAAAAACACCTCCTGCGGATGCAACGCAGGGCATCCCAATGGCTGTGGGGATCGTGGCCCAACTCGAGTTCAGAGAAGCCTGGGGATGGGGACACTCCCCCTCTCCGTGAACACCCACCACCCAAGAAGCACAGATTTGTGCACAAGTTCAAGAGGGAGATCTCATTATGTAGCATAAACAACGAGGCTTCTACCCATATGGCGTTGTATAGAAGTGTTGAACCACACAGGAGGAAGGGGAGAAAGACGTATTAGAAGGACATTTTCAGTTGGTCTGAATACCTGGGTTCTGTACTGTTTTCTTTTGCTTTGATCACAGGTCTCTTCCCCAGAGGAGGGGGGAAAATGTCCTAATGGTCTCATGATTTTTCGTTCAAGACAAGTAATTACTTGTTTGGCAAACAAGCTTTTATTTCAACTTTGATAGCATTGTTATTTTTCACGTTTTCATTTTGGTTTTCCTTCACCGTGGTGTTCAAAATCCTTCGCATCTGACTGTCCACAGGGACCACACTAAATCAGAAGCTGCAGAGAGCGATGGTGCTTGTTAGGGATCAAGGGCAAAATCATACATCTCCTTCCTCCATGGCATTTCTCCTGGAGCAAAGACCTAACCCTCCAAAGGCACACTGATTTGTGTCAAAATAGGGATCCAGTTTCTTTTTGCATTCAGGAAATAGATGTCTCAGAAAACGTAGTGTTTCAGGATAACAGTTCCAGGCTCCAGAGACAGCCTGACCTCTCAATTACATTTGGAAGAAACCCAAACACAATGGTCATTTTTCTAACGTTGTTATCCATGTCGTCTGAACTATGTTGTAAATGAAAGTGTTTTTCTTCACTGGGAAAAGAAATGTTGAAATATCACATTGTTGTCCTTCGAAATATATTAAACTAGGGAGAAATGTAAGAAATGTGGGAAAGTTAATTTCATCTGGAACCATGTCTTGCGCTGCTACTGGTTTGTGTCCGGACAGAATATTGTGTTCCCTGCACTCCCAAGGAATTCCTTTAGTTGGAATTAGAATGCCCAGCAGCCCTTGCTGCTGTGTACCTGTGGTCCATTAAGGATATATACATAACAGAAATCTGGCCTTCTGTTGTTGTCTACAAAGAATATTTACTGAGATAGGATGATGGAATGTGTAAGTCACATAATACAAAATTTGAGGGATCTGTAAAATTCAGGACGTATTTCAGCATCTGAAAAGTCATGCATTCCAGTGGAGCTATTATTTATGAAAGCAGGACATAAGGCTGATGCAAATCTTTTCACTATCCTATACAGAATAGCATCTGTAGTAAAGGGAGCATCTTTCATTTTTATAACTTGGTGTTAAATGTATGTAAGTACTTGCTAATTCAGGCATTCAGTTCTTTTTTTTCAGGACTTACATGTTTGGCATTGACAAAAGAGAAAGCTGTTTCAAAGTGGAGCCTGCTCCCAGGGAGCTTCACAATTTACACATATATCTAATAAATTGGTTATTAATTGATGTCTATTCTCCCCAATACAGAAGGAACAAGGTATCCTAGAAGATACAAATAGATAGAAGACTTGGGCGTGAATGGTTTTCAACTAACTTTTCCTTATTCTTACTGTCCTGCCCAATACCATGGCTCAGATGTATTCCCAAGACATTACAGGAACAGTATTTCATAAGAGTATAGGATTCCAGAAAGAAATACTGGTGTCAGAATCCCTGAAAGAATGCAAAGTGTCCTTAATAGGTTCCTAGTGTCCATTACAGCCTTGCACAGAGTCCCTGAGGAAGGAAGCCAAAGAGGAGGACAGATGGTAGTTATGGAAACATCTTTATTTCTCTATTCCAGATGATGTTTCTTTACTTAATAGGCCTTCATATATGAGGCTAATTTTTAAATTATGTATAACATAATATATATATGTAATTACATATAATACCAAACAGCTCTAGGACTCAATTATGCTATTAATTTCACCATATGGAAGTGCAAACCACTCCAAATCATAGAATTCGTAATGGGCGAGATAGATCTCACCTATTTGTTACCATGTATAATTTCTTTTTAATTTAAAGTATTAGTTTTCTCCATCAAGGCACAGTATAAAAGTAACCACTTATAAACCACTCTTTCCCTAAAACAAGATCTTTTAGAGCTATGTTTTTTACTTTTAATTGGGAGACCAATAAAAACAATAAATAAGAGAACACATGTCTCAATTTGAAAAATAATTCAAGCATACTATGAAGTATTATAATAATTTCATGGATATCCCATTTTCTTCTATTATATGAAAATGATCATCTAAAAACAAAAATGGGATCTGCAGAATCAAGAGAAGTACTATAAAGCTACTGACTTCCTTGTAATTCCTCTGTCTATAAGTTGACCATGGTTGTGAAAATTTTTTACTATTATTACAATCATCATGCAATGAGAAAATTGCATGATTGAAAAGAAAAAGGTATGCAATTTGTTGATAGCCTTTAAATATTCAGAACCTTAATCTTTTGCTCTTCTAACCCATGACCATATGCCATTTTTTTTTTCAACTTCGTGTCACGAGTTCTTTTTTATTTATTTATTTTCATCTGTCTTTATTCTTTGGCATGTGTGGGCCTCCCATTGCAGTGGTCTCTCTGATTGCAGAGCACTGGCTCTGGGCGCATGCACTCCCAAGCTCCAGCTCGTAATTGGACACACCAGTCCAGCCGCTCTGCAGCACGTGGGATCTTCCCTAGCCAGGGATCAAACCAGTGCCCCTTGCACTGCAAGGTGGATTCTATGCCCACTGGACCACCAGGGAAGCCCCAACCATATGTCTTTTAACAGTAAGTGCATTTGTAGGGCCAGCCCATGAGCTGGACCTTCCGGAACAGTTCTCATGTTGAATCTGTAGCCCCATCAATTCCATGTGTCAAACCATGTGTCCCGGATTTGGGTTCAGAAAATTTCTCAGTTGTTGCCACAAATGTTTTCCCAGTCAAGATAAAACACTTTCAAACGAAAGTAGTTAGAACTTTACATAACAAATGTGGTGCTTTATTATTATTATTATTATGTACTTCAGTGTTCATTCTTAAAACTACTGCAATACTATATCATCAAAATCTGGGATGGATGTTCCAGCCATCATAAGGTCCAAAAGAGAACGTGTTATTTTCCTGTTAGTGATATGTAGTCCCTTTGTTCTAGTAGAAAACAAGGTGCCTAGAGGTAGTATTTAGAGTAAATATTGTTCCATTAGCCTACTTCCTGCAGCTTCCAATTTACCTAAGGAAATGTCTATAATGATTTTGTTCAAGTCTTTGTTCTAGTCAATAGCAGGAGAAGTCCTTGTTCTTGGGCTGATTTTGCTTCCATCGACAAGAGAAATGTCACGTAATACTCAGGCCGAGCTTTCTCTTCCATCCTACCACCTTCAAGGAATGTCAATAAACACTTTGGTATGGCATTGTGTGTGCTCCTTATTGCAAACTGGGAAAATGATCATCTAAAAACAAAAATGGGATCTGCAGAATCAAGAGAAGTACTATAAAGCTACTGACTTCCTTGTAATTCCTCTGTCTATAAGTTGACCATGGTTGTGAAAATTTTTTACTATTATTACAATCATCATGCAATGAGAAAATTGCATGATTGAAAAGAAAAAGGTATGCAATTTGTTGATAGCCTTTAAATATTCAGAACCTTAATCTTTTGCTCTTCTAACCCATGACCATATGCCATTTTTTTTCAACTTCGTGTCACGAGTTCTTTTTTATTTATTTATTTTCATCTGTCTTTATTCTTTGGCATGTGTGGGCCTCCCATTGCAGTGGTCTCTCTGATTGCAGAGCACTGGCTCTGGGCGCATGCACTCCCAAGCTCCAGCTCGTAATTGGACACACCAGTCCAGCCGCTCTGCAGCACGTGGGATCTTCCCTAGCCAGGGATCAAACCAGTGCCCCTTGCACTGCAAGGTGGATTCTATGCCCACTGGACCACCAGGGAAGCCCCAACCATATGTCTTTTAACAGTAAGTGCATTTGTAGGGCCAGCCCATGAGCTGGACCTTCCGGAACAGTTCTCATGTTGAATCTGTAGCCCCATCAATTCCATGTGTCAAACCATGTGTCCCGGATTTGGGTTCAGAAAATTTCTCAGTTGTTGCCACAAATGTTTTCCCAGTCAAGATAAAACACTTTCAAACGAAAGTAGTTAGAACTTTACATAACAAATGTGGTGCTTTATTATTATTATTATTATGTACTTCAGTGTTCATTCTTAAAACTACTGCAATACTATATCATCAAAATCTGGGATGGATGTTCCAGCCATCATAAGGTCCAAAAGAGAACGTGTTATTTTCCTGTTAGTGATATGTAGTCCCTTTGTTCTAGTAGAAAACAAGGTGCCTAGAGGTAGTATTTAGAGTAAATATTGTTCCATTAGCCTACTTCCTGCAGCTTCCAATTTACCTAAGGAAATGTCTATAATGATTTTGTTCAAGTCTTTGTTCTAGTCAATAGCAGGAGAAGTCCTTGTTCTTGGGCTGATTTTGCTTCCATCGACAAGAGAAATGTCACGTAATACTCAGGCCGAGCTTTCTCTTCCATCCTACCACCTTCAAGGAATGTCAATAAACACTTTGGTATGGCATTGTGTGTGCTCCTTATTGCAAACAGAAGGCTCGGGTCATAACAATTTGTATCATTCCTCTGCTTTCACTGAGTATAAGCCATAAAACAACACAGAAGACTACCAGCTGCTATGGTAAGTACACCCTGGGAAAATTACTCATTAAAAAAGCAAGTAATGTGCTCACAAACCATGATGAAAGGGACAGGTTTTGTAACAAATTACTGGTATATGGCATTTAGAACAGCACACAAAATATGGAATTTAGGAGTGTCCTTTATGTCAAACCAGATACACTGGCTTATTGATTCCCTACCTGTTGAGATGCTTCTACCAAAACTTCAGGCCACAGCCTGATAACCCGATGTGACGCCAGGACAAGGTTTAGCTCTAAACAAGAATGTTGTGTCCAGTGCACATTCTGTGACTCCCCAAACCACAATGATATTCTCCTCTTATCGTCTCCTTCCAAGACTTAAAAAAATAATAATAAACCAGATAGCTCTCAGCATGTGGTCAGAAGCTAACTGTGTTATTTGGGGAAAATATATTTTATTATTAGAAAAAACATCTGGGTAGAATTGAGAAAAGGAAAAACCTGAGAAATCTCAGTATTGTATTTTTATACCCATGCTGGGTTTTCATTAGACTCATTCAAACAATTTTTCTCTTAAGATGCAAGAAAAAAGGGCTTCCCTGGTGGCTCAGTGGGTAAGAACCCATCTGCCAATGCAAGAGACACGGGTTCAATCCTTGGTCTGGGAAGATCCCAAATACTGTGGAGCAACTAAACCCTTGCAGCAACAAAAACCTAGCACAGCCAAAACTATATAAATAAATTTTTTTCAAAAAAAGATATAAGAAAAAAAACATTAGCCTAGACTATCATTGAAAAAGAAGAGTAGATGATAATTATTTTTTGTTTCAATCTGATCATTATTCTGAAATCAAGATTAAATTTCAGATCTCCTGATTTCTATGACCATAGTTCTCCAACATACTGTGCTGACAACTCAGGAAGTATATACTGTAAAAAAAAAAAAATGACACATGTAGCTTAAATTCAAAATATGGTTTAAATATCTTTATAGAGGGTTGTTCTCTAACAGAATAAATGGAGTTATAGAAAGTCACACTCACCTTTATTAGTGCTACAGGAATCATCACATTATAGCTGGGAACAGATCCTTTTGTCTGACTAGTTTATCTTGGCAACAAGGAATCAGAGACCAGAAGAGGTGATTTGCTCAAGCCACTAAGCTTTATCCTGGGGACGCAAGGTCCTATCCTGGGCTCCTGAACTTGGCATAACTCTTAGGAAACTTGCCAGCAGGATAGAAGAAATGGAACCAAAATCTACAATAGGGGATGCCAGGAATCCACAGCCAATGAGTGTTCACTGCTGTGTGAGTTTGCTGGGGCTCCTAGAATTAAGGATTTCAATTGATTTTTGTCCAGGACCTACCTGTTGAGATGCTTCTACAAAACTTCAGGCCACAGCCTGATAACCCGATGTGACGCCAGGACAAGGTTTAGCTCTAAACAAGAATGTTGTGTCCAGTGCACATTCTGTGACTCCCAAACCACAATGATATTCTCCTCTTATCGTCTCCTTCCAAGACTTAAAAAAATAATAATAAACCAGATAGCTCTCAGCATGTGGTCAGAAGCTAACTGTGTTATTTGGGGAAAATATATTTTATTATTAGAAAAAACATCTGGGTAGAATTGAGAAAAGGAAAAACCTGAGAAATCTCAATATTGTATTTTTATACCCATGCTGGGTTTTCATTAGACTCATTCAAACAATTTTTCTCTTAAGATGCAAGAAAAAAGGGCTTCCCTGGTGGCTCAGTGGGTAAGAACCCATCTGCCAATGCAAGAGACACGGGTTCAATCCTTGGTCTGGGAAGATCCCAAATACTGTGGAGCAACTAAACCCTTGCAGCAACAAAAACCTAGCACAGCCAAAACTATATAAATAAATTTTTTTCAAAAAAAGATATAAGAAAAAAAACATTAGCCTAGACTATCATTGAAAAAGAAGAGTAGATGATAATTATTTTTTGTTTCAATCTGATCATTATTCTGAAATCAAGATTAAATTTCAGATCTCCTGATTTCTATGACCATAGTTCTCCAACATACTGTGCTGACAACTCAGGAAGTATATACTGTAAAAAAAAAAAAAATGACACATGTAGCTTAAATTCAAAATATGGTTTAAATATCTTTATAGAGGGTTGTTCTCTAACAGAATAAATGGAGTTATAGAAAGTCACACTCACCTTTATTAGTGCTACAGGAATCATCACATTATAGCTGGGAACAGATCCTTTTGTCTGACTAGTTTATCTTGGCAACAAGGAATCAGAGACCAGAAGAGGTGATTTGCTCAAGCCACTAAGCTTTATCCTGGGGACGCAAGGTCCTATCCTGGGCTCCTGAACTTGGCATAACTCTTAGGAAACTTGCCAGCAGGATAGAAGAAATGGAACCAAAATCTACAATAGGGGATGCCAGGAATCCACAGCCAATGAGTGTTCACTGCTGTGTGAGTTTGCTGGGGCTCCTAGAATTAAGGATTTCAATTGAGTGGCTTAAACACAGCTAGAAGTCTAAGATCAAGGTGTTGGGGGTGAGGGGTTGGTTCCTTCTGAGGCTGAGCAAGAGCATTGTGTTCCATTCCTCTCTTCCAGATTCCAGTGGTCTGCTGGTCATCTTTGATGTTCCTTGGTGTGGAGATCTCCGCCTTCATCCTTGGGTGATGTTCTCCCCTTCTGTGTGTCTGTGTGTCTTTGTTTTAATTTTCCTTTTATGTGAGGACACCAGTCATGTTGGCTTAGAACCCACCCTGTGATCTCATTTTTCAACTTGACCACCTTTATAAAGCCCTTAACTCCAAATAAGATCATGTTCTGCGATGCCAGAACTGAGGACTCCAGCTGCTTCTTTGGAGGACACAATCCAATCCATACCATCCTCCTTCCTACCACATGAATTGCAGTTGTCAGTCCCAACAGTAACAGTAATAATGATAAAGCATGTTTAGAAATATACAATTCACCATGAATTTACTAAAGACTTTTAAATTGCGATAATAATAATCATGGAAGAAAACAAAGTGATACCTATAAGTTACTGCTATTCAGAATAGTTCAATATAACTAACTATATTTCAATTTTAAAAAAATTTAATTAAAATAATAAGTTCTGTTAGTCCCTTTCAGCTAAACATTTACTGTTTTTGCTTGGTTCAAAAGTAAACATTAAAGCATTTTTATGATCATTTTGCAGCATTTAAATAGAAGTACCTTACCTATAATAAAAAAATAAAATAGTTTGGTATAGTAAATAAATAATATTATAAAAAATTTCCTGGTTGGTCTGGTGGTTAGGACTCCAAACTTTCACTTCTGAGAGCCCTGGTTCAATTCCTGGTTGGGGAACTAAGATTCTGCAAGCTGCAAGGTGTGGCCAATAAATAAATAAAAATCAAATATCTACTTTTTTAGAGAGAGAATTAATATTATAGCATCTGTTTAATCAATGGATTATGAAGAGACTGCAGATAGGAAATGGAACCAAAATCTACAATAGGGGATGCCAGGAATCCACAGCCAATGAGTGTTCACTGCTGTGTGAGTTTGCTGGGGCTCCTAGAATTAAGGATTTCAATTGAGTGGCTTAAACACAGCTAGAAGTCTAAGATCAAGGTGTTGGGGGTGAGGGGTTGGTTCCTTCTGAGGCTGAGCAAGAGCATTGTGTTCCATTCCTCTCTTCCAGATTCCAGTGGTCTGCTGGTCATCTTTGATGTTCCTTGGTGTGGAGATCTCCGCCTTCATCCTTGGGTGATGTTCTCCCCTTCTGTGTGTCTGTGTGTCTTTGTTTTAATTTTCCTTTTATGTGAGGACACCAGTCATGTTGGCTTAGAACCCACCCTGTGATCTCATTTTTCAACTTGACCACCTTTATAAAGCCCTTAACTCCAAATAAGATCATGTTCTGCGATGCCAGAACTGAGGACTCCAGCTGCTTCTTTGGAGGACACAATCCAATCCATACCATCCTCCTTCCTACCACATGAATTGCAGTTGTCAGTCCCAACAGTAACAGTAATAATGATAAAGCATGTTTAGAAATATACAATTCACCATGAATTTACTAAAGACTTTTAAATTGCGATAATAATAATCATGGAAGAAAACAAAGTGATACCTATAAGTTACTGCTATTCAGAATAGTTCAATATAACTAACTATATTTCAATTTTAAAAAAATTTAATTAAAATAATAAGTTCTGTTAGTCCCTTTCAGCTAAACATTTACTGTTTTTGCTTGGTTCAAAAGTAAACATTAAAGCATTTTTATGATCATTTTGCAGCATTTAAATAGAAGTACCTTACCTATAATAAAAAAATAAAATAGTTTGGTATAGTAAATAAATAATATTATAAAAAATTTCCTGGTTGGTCTGGTGGTTAGGACTCCAAACTTTCACTTCTGAGAGCCCTGGTTCAATTCCTGGTTGGGGAACTAAGATTCTGCAAGCTGCAAGGTGTGGCCAATAAATAAATAAAAATCAAATATCTACTTTTTTAGAGAGAGAATTAATATTATAGCATCTGTTTAATCAATGGATTATGAAGAGACTGGGACCACAATACATTTTTCACTATTTAAAAACATAAAAACTGGTATTTTTCTTATATTACCCTAACTACATTTATATACCCATCTAAAGCTTTAAAAAAAAAAAAAGGCAGAAACATAGAGAGGTTAATTTGCCTGAAGTAAATGTATAGTCAGGATCTGAACAAGGAGGCTGACTCCAGAGTCCAAGCACTCAACACCACTACCCATGGACTTCATTCCTTTAAGCATTTTTTGAATGCTTACTACCTGCTGGGTCCTGTGCTTTGCCCTCAGGGGGTTCATGGTTCAGCATATAACAAATACAGCATTTGTCCCCCTTTGAGATTTGGCCACTGATTTTAATACGCAGAGCCCCTCTCCCGCTCCCCACCCCAGCTCCTGAGTAAGATGTGATGTCATTGTAAAATAATAGTAATAAATAAGCAAAATGCTCTGGGGAAAGTGAACAAGAGCCATTGGCACTCTGGGAGAGAAAGGACAGATGAAAATGTGATTATAAATGAGACAGCATTTGAGCATGTATAAAATTAGGAAAAGTGATTAAAATTTATCTCCAAGTAGGAAACGTCTTGTTCTCCCTGAAACAATAAATAGAGAAGTGAGTAAAGCAGCTTTAAAATGTTCACATCTTGAAGAGCTGGGCAAACATAATTACAAAGAGTTATTTTTTAATGTCTGGAACCTCTGAGTGAGTGAGTATCAAAACTTGCTTCATTAGCCATCTCCTAAGATGCCCAACAACTGTTAATTTTTTTTCATTTTATTCCAAGGTGTGTAGGTTATAGGCTTTTCTTTTTTGCTTTTCTTCTTTATAGTTACATAATTCCTACTCTTTTTTTGTATTGAAGTATAGTAGATTTACAGTATTACTTTTTAAATTTTTTTTTATATTTTTAATTTTTTAATTGAAGGATAATAGCTTTACAGAGTTGTATTGTTCATTGCCAACCATCAACAGGAATCAGCCACAGGCATACGTATATTCCCTCCCTCCTGTAATATGATTTACAATATTACTTTTTAAATGTAGTTACAGCTGGGTTGTGACGTTTACAGCTTTTATGGACAAACTTTGATATTTGTCCATAAAAAAAGCATCTCTTCTTTCAAGCGTATTCAGTAGAAAAAATTAGCAATAGGGTACTCCCTTTTCTAAGATTATAGTGGATACCATAAAATGGCCTCAATTCCTTACCCCTCCTTATAGTCACATCCATTACCACTCCCGTAAGTCTTCTGTCACCTCCTACAGGGAGCCCCGTGTTCTAAACTCTAACCCGCCTGCTTTGGCCAACTTACTGCAAAACAGAGGCTTATAAAGTATTTGCAGAATTGAGCTTGACCTCCCTCTTGCTGCTCTCCTGTCTTAAAGCGTGCGCGGCTGGTGGGCACAGGGAGCACAGCTGAGACCAGGCTAGACGATCGACAGCCAGCCAGTCCCCAAGTATTTGGGCAAACTCAGCCACACTCATGAAAGCCACCCAGCCAAACTCCAGCTGAGACATGGTTGTGTGCCAGGGGTAGGTTATGATTGTTGTACATCATTTTGATGGCAATAGATAACTAATTCCAAGACCATGAGGCATCCTTTCTTTGCTGGCATAACTTTTGAAACCAAGTACTGAAAGTGTTTAACCTTAGGAGTGAATCCACTAAGCCTGGTGGCTATAGTTTAATTCAAATTAATAACGATGCTGATGTGAGAAGAGAAATTGGCTCATTTATATGAGCTCCTCAACAACAACAAAAAAATTATTAAAAAGCGTGGGGAACTCCACAGTCAGAAAGGTAGAACAAGGGAACTTGAAATGATGTTGCAATCCGAAAAGCCTAAAGTAAGTACTTTAACATGTCCAAACAGAGAAGGAATAGAATATATGAATCAGGGACAGAAAATTATAAACTTGGAAAAGGCAGGTTTGAAAAGAGTAATACTATGCCTTTTTGTATTGTTTTTTAAACTGGAACAAGCCACTTGAATTCTTGAAGCATTGAACTTATAAGAAAGCATGCAGCACCTCACAACTCTTGAGAGATACAGCTTATAAACGAAGTGAATCTATTTTTCATATATGTTTATAAAATGTAGTTTTGTCATAATTGCATGATACAAGCACATATTGACCAGTTGATTTTAAAAATATTTATTCGGTTGCACTGGGTTGTTTGCAGCACATAGGATTTTCGTTGCAGAATGCAGAATCTTCTTTTGTTGCAGTGTACACACTCTTAGTTGTGGCACATGGAATCTATTTCTCTGACCAGAGATTGAACCTAGGCCCCCTGCATTGGGAGTGAGGAGTCTCAGCCCCTAGACCTCCAGGGAAATCCCAGGTGATTTTTATTTTATAGATTAGGTGATTCGGATGAGACAAGAATTTCTCTTTGGAACTTCTACCCTGAGAATGCTGAGCCTCAGTTCTAAAAAGTTGATGTGTAAGTGCTTAACCAAGGTCATTCAAATCTGCTCTTGTTATAAGCAGTAGAGTTTGTTTCTTTGGTATGGAAACACACACATACATAAATGTGATTTGATTTATAATTATTGTTACTATTTTGTTTCAGTCAATTTTAGAAATAATTTATATATCAAAATTCTTTGAATTTGTAATTCAGTAACCTTCATTTGAGTCTATGTATTATGTGTGTGTGGATTAATGATTGTGTCTCCTTGGTGGCTTTTTTTTTTTTTTACCAGTATGTAATGACCTTCTTATACCCCAACAATATTTACCTAAAATTCTGTTCTCTTCGTTTTTAAGAATTCTTAAGGATTTTATGGATATCCATCTCCTACCTGTTGTTGTGTGGATACCCATAAAACCTTTTATCAAGAAAATACGCATTCTTCCCAAGCACAAATGACAATTCCTAAATAAAGACTACAAACATCTCAATGAATGCCAAAGAAATCATACTCCTACATTCTATGACTACAGTGCAGTGTAATTGGAAGACAAGAATTTTAAAAGTTATTTACTATGGGATAATAACAAAACACTAGATACCCACAACTCATGGATATCACTAACACATCTCTTACACTTTATATTCAACTGACCCATGAACATCTCTAATCAGTGGAATGATAAACAGAGCAAACTGTGTCAGTTAAGGTTTTGATCAGGAAAGCAGAAGTCACTCTGAGTGATTCAGAATAAGGACTTTATTATGGGATGTACCTTACATAGCTCTCGGAACTGGTGAATAAACCTCTAGAAGCTTTTGCAGCCACGGTTTGCAATCACTTTCAAGCTCTTTTTCTTGTTTTATGTTTTTTCATATTTATTTCAACCTGGCTTATATCTCTATTTGTTTACTGTATCTCCTCCATAAGAATGGAAACTCTAGGAAAGCAGGGATATTATTTTGTTTACCCATATAGCACCAAAGCCTGAAACAGTTCTGGCTAAATATCAATGTAATGAATTCATTTAGTTCATTAATCTATTAATTAATCACAGGATATTTCTTTAAAAAATAAATGAATGAGTGTTTTCCTCATGGTTTGATACTCTGCAACGAGAGGCCACAGCAATGGGAGGCCCACACAGGCCGAAGAATAAAGATGGATGAAAATAAATAAATTAAAAAACCAATAAAATAGGTCAAAATTTAGAAAGAAAGAAATGAATTTCATACAGGGTATAAAACATTAATAAGACGGTCAGCCTTCCGGTTTTCAACTCTTCTCGGATCCCTAAGAGAGAATTTGTAATTCAGTAACCTTCATTTGAGTCTATGTATTATGTGTGTGTGGATTAATGATTGTGTCTCCTTGGTGGCTTTTTTTTTTTTTTACCAGTATGTAATGACCTTCTTATACCCCAACAATATTTACCTAAAATTCTGTTCTCTTCGTTTTTAAGAATTCTTAAGGATTTTATGGATATCCATCTCCTACCTGTTGTTGTGTGGATACCCATAAAACCTTTTATCAAGAAAATACGCATTCTTCCCAAGCACAAATGACAATTCCTAAATAAAGACTACAAACATCTCAATGAATGCCAAAGAAATCATACTCCTACATTCTATGACTACAGTGCAGTGTAATTGGAAGACAAGAATTTTAAAAGTTATTTACTATGGGATAATAACAAAACACTAGATACCCACAACTCATGGATATCACTAACACATCTCTTACACTTTATATTCAACTGACCCATGAACATCTCTAATCAGTGGAATGATAAACAGAGCAAACTGTGTCAGTTAAGGTTTTGATCAGGAAAGCAGAAGTCACTCTGAGTGATTCAGAATAAGGACTTTATTATGGGATGTACCTTACATAGCTCTCGGAACTGGTGAATAAACCTCTAGAAGCTTTTGCAGCCACGGTTTGCAATCACTTTCAAGCTCTTTTTCTTGTTTTATGTTTTTTCATATTTATTTCAACCTGGCTTATATCTCTATTTGTTTACTGTATCTCCTCCATAAGAATGGAAACTCTAGGAAAGCAGGGATATTATTTTGTTTACCCATATAGCACCAAAGCCTGAAACAGTTCTGGCTAAATATCAATGTAATGAATTCATTTAGTTCATTAATCTATTAATTAATCACAGGATATTTCTTTAAAAAATAAATGAATGAGTGTTTTCCTCATGGTTTGATACTCTGCAACGAGAGGCCACAGCAATGGGAGGCCCACACAGGCCGAAGAATAAAGATGGATGAAAATAAATAAATTAAAAAACCAATAAAATAGGTCAAAATTTAGAAAGAAAGAAATGAATTTCATACAGGGTATAAAACATTAATAAGACGGTCAGCTTCCGGTTTTCATGTAAGGAGCTTACAAGTCATCACTTTTCATCCTGACAACTCATGAAAAGTGGACACAGACTGAAAATTCAACTCTTCTCGGATCCCTAAGAGAGAGAAAAACACAAAGCCAACCATGGCCCCAAGACTGGAGAGACAGATGGAGTCATGACTGATCAGAGCGGAGACTCTCAGGCTGCCACAGGAGCTGGTGCTGGAGAAGGAAAGTCAGTGTGAACAAATCTGTGTTAAAAACTCCAGAAGGAAGCAGTCACGGGGGTGTGAGACGGCTAGTTCAACCAGGTGCCCACAGTAAATATCAGAGAAAAACACCCTCAAGCTTCTGGCAGGGGGAGGGGAACAGGAACCATTTTGAAACATGCCAGAGCACTTTGTTCTTCTTAACAAGGCCTGCCTACAGGGAAAACTAGCCAAATAGACCCTAAACTGCTGGGTATTACCAGAGCCTAACTGACTTTAGAGAGGGAAACACTAAACTCCCGCTTACTCTAGTCATACTCTCCCACTTAAGGAGGGAGAGAAAAACTGAGCAACCCTTGTGAAGTTCCCAGTCCAGAGGCAAAGGCTCATTAAAAGGCTGAGACCTGATCTTGGGACTGTATAATGCTTCCGCTCCCCCTATACCTCACCATCCTGTGACTAACACTTCCTTCTGTGCAGCACCTCATTTCTCCATATCAAGAAAAATATTACTGGGCTTCTCTGGTACCTCAGTGGTAAAGAGTTCATCTGCCAGTGCAGGAGATATGGGTTCAATCCCTGATCTGGGAAGATCCCACATGCTGTGGAGCAACTAAGCCCGTGAGCCCCAATGAGTGAACCCGTGCTCTAGAGCCTCGAAGCCGCAACTAAGGGAGCCCGTGTGCCCTAGAGCCCGAGTTCCACAACAAGAGAAGTCACTGTAGTAAGAACCCTGCTCACCTCAACTAGAGAGGAGCCCCCACTCCCTGCAACTAGAGAAGAGCCTACAGCAGCAGTGAAAACCCAGAATAGCCGAAAGTAAATAAATAAATAAATAAAAAGGAAAACATTGCTATGGCTGATTCATGTTGACGTCTGGCAGAAAACGACAGAACTGTGTAAAGCAATTGTCCTTCAATTAAAAAAAGAAAAACATTAGTAGGCATACCAAAAGGAAAACAACACTATTTATAGCAACAAAGCAAGCATTAGAACCAGACATAGCAAGGGTGTTGGAATTACCAGACTGGGAATTTAAAACAACTATGATTTGTTATACTAAGGGTCTACTGGATGGAGGAGATCACATACAAGAACAGATAGGCAATGTGAGTACAGAGATGGAAATTCTAAGAATGAGAAAGAAATGTTAGAGATCAAACACAATGTAACAGAAACAAAGGATGCCTTTTGTGGGCTTATTAGTAGACTAGACATGGCTAAGGAAAAAATCTCTGAAATTGAGGATCTCTCAATAGTAATCCTGAAAACAGAACATCAAAGAGAACAAAGAACAACAACAACAACAACCTAAGGGCTTCCCTGGTGGTCCAGTGAGTAAAGAGTCCACCTTGCACTGCAAGGGGCACCAGTTCGATCCCTGGCCCAGGAAGATCCCATGTGCCGAGGAGTGGCTGGACCAGTGTGTCCAATTACAAGCCAGCACTCTCGAATGAAAGAGGCCATTGCAATGGGAGGCCCACACATGCCAAAGAAGAAAGATCAATGAAAAATAAATGATGACTTACAGGCAAAAAATAAAAAGGGGGGAAAAAAACCCTAAGCAATATCCAAAATCTTTGGGACAACTAAAAAAGATGTAATACATATGTAATGGGAACACCAGAGTGAGAAGGGGAAAAAGCAACAGAAAACATATTTGAAATAGTGATGACTGAAAATTTCCTTCCATTTCATATCAGTCCAAACCACAGATCCAAGAGGTTCAGAAAACCAAAGCTGGGTAAATGCAAAAAAAAAAAAAAAAAATTACACGTAGACATATTTTTTTGAAGTTACAGAAAATCAAAGATCTTGAAATAGCCCATGGGAGGTGAGGGGACACCTTACCTATACAGGAACAAAGATAGAAATTACATCCAACTTCTCAGAAATTAAGAGAATGGAATGAAATGTCTGAAGTGTTGAGAGAGAGAAGAAAAAAATCCACCAACCTAGAATTCTGTACACTGCAAATTATGCTTCAAAAGTGAAAGGCGGACTTATTTGGTGATCCAATGGTTAAGACTCCATCTTTCAGTGTAGGAGGCATGGGTTTAATCCCTCATTGGAGAACTAAGATCCCGCATGCCATGGGGTGAGGCCAGGAAAAAAAAGAAAAACCTGAAGGAGAAATAAAAATTCTCAGACAAAAACTGAGGGCATTTGTCGTTGGTAGACTGCCTTGAAAGAAATATTAAATGAAATGCTTTAGAGGAAAGGAAAATAATATAGGTTCAAAACTCTGAATTATATAAAGATTGGATAAGCATTGAAGGATGAACAAGTGAAGGTTAAAGCTGACTCCATAGAGGAACAGGGCTCGTTCCACAGCTGTGGATCTGTGGTCTGTTCCACAGCTGGGACCACAGTCACCAGGCATGCCAGGGTGCACCGGCCTGCCTTCTCAGGCTGGCCCTCCTCAGTCTTGGGCTCCATTGAGGTCTCACAGCTTCCTTCCTGGATGTGGACTGGGAACCTCCCACTCCACCATATTGTTAATGTCACCAGTACCACACTATCTTGATTCCTATCGCTTTACATTAATAGTTTAAGTCTTAAAGTTGGGTAGTGTCTGTCCTCTGATTTTGTGGCTTTCTTGCAATATTGTGTTAGCTATTCTTTTGCCTCTCCACATGAACTTTAGAATCATTTAGTTTATCAATATCCACAAAATAATTCATTTTTTTAAATTGATCGAGATGTTAATTTGAGGCCTCAAATACAGGTCAGTTTAAAATCTTTGGGACAACTAAAAAAGATGTAATACATATGTAATGGGAACACCAGAGTGAGAAGGGGAAAAAGCAACAGAAAACATATTTGAAATAGTGATGACTGAAAATTTCCTTCCATTTCATATCAGTCCAAACCACAGATCCAAGAGGTTCAGAAAACCAAAGCTGGGTAAATGCAAAAAAAAAAAAAAAAATTACACGTAGACATATTTTTTTGAAGTTACAGAAAATCAAAGATCTTGAAATAGCCCATGGGAGGTGAGGGGACACCTTACCTATACAGGAACAAAGATAGAAATTACATCCAACTTCTCAGAAATTAAGAGAATGGAATGAAATGTCTGAAGTGTTGAGAGAGAGAAAAAAATCCACCAACCTAGAATTCTGTACACTGCAAATTATGCTTCAAAAGTGAAAGGCGGACTTATTTGGTGATCCAATGGTTAAGACTCCATCTTTCAGTGTAGGAGGCATGGGTTTAATCCCTCATTGGAGAACTAAGATCCCGCATGCCATGGGGTGAGGCCAGGAAAAAAAAGAAAAACCTGAAGGAGAAATAAAAATTCTCAGACAAAAACTGAGGGCATTTGTCGTTGGTAGACTGCCTTGAAAGAAATATTAAATGAAATGCTTTAGAGGAAAGGAAAATAATATAGGTTCAAAACTCTGAATTATATAAAGATTGGATAAGCATTGAAGGATGAACAAGTGAAGGTTAAAGCTGACTCCATAGAGGAACAGGGCTCGTTCCACAGCTGTGGATCTGTGGTCTGTTCCACAGCTGGGACCACAGTCACCAGGCATGCCAGGGTGCACCGGCCTGCCTTCTCAGGCTGGCCCTCCTCAGTCTTGGGCTCCATTGAGGTCTCACAGCTTCCTTCCTGGATGTGGACTGGGAACCTCCCACTCCACCATATTGTTAATGTCACCAGTACCACACTATCTTGATTCCTATCGCTTTACATTAATAGTTTAAGTCTTAAAGTTGGGTAGTGTCTGTCCTCTGATTTTGTGGCTTTCTTGCAATATTGTGTTAGCTATTCTTTTGCCTCTCCACATGAACTTTAGAATCATTTAGTTTATCAATATCCACAAAATAATTCATTGGGATTTTGGTTGGGATTGTGTTTAATCTATAGATCAAGATGATGTTAATTTGAGGCCTCAAATACAGGTCAGTTTTTAAAAATAGTGCCTAGAATACCTTAGGGATTTAATAAATGTTATTTCTGGCTAAACAACCTTATCTTGCATAGGAAGTAGCATTTAGGAATGAAAACATTCCTATGTCAGACCAGAAAAGGTCAGTTCAAAACAATTACTTCTGTGTTTCCTGAATCTTTGCAGACTATAAAAAGCTGACTTTTACTTTCATTTCCCAAGAGGAGATCATCAGAAATGATTTTGTAAGCATGCTAATTAATCTTGTTTTCTAATGTGTGTCTTCAAACCCCGAGACTGTAAATCACAGAAACTAAGCCTGGAGTCCATTCTGTGATTGATTTCTTCCTCTTTTTATTTCCTAGAGCTCATGTGGTTATTTGCTCTAGGCGTCTTCTTCATGAGTGTTTAAAGGAGAAGTTAGGAGACAGGATCCAGGCACCTGTGCCGCTCATGCCTCCTTAGATGTCTAGGCTCTCTTAATAATGCTGTTTCCTTTTGCTCAAAGATTTCCATCAATCTGCGACATATTTTGCATAATAATAATAATTCAGAACTCCAAACATTACAGTCAGTAAAATACCAGTTATATTACATTTTCAACCAATCTGAAGTGGATCCACATCTTCTGTCTTGAGCTGACATGTTCCTTTTAGAGTTTACACTGAAAAGCATAGAATTGCAGACAATTTCATTCAGCCCATGAGAATATTTCTTATGCTTTTCATTAATTTATCTTCACATATTAAGGTATTTAATTTTCTTTCTTTTTAATCAACTTTATTTATTTATTTATTGTTGGCTCTTCTGGGTGCTCATTGCTGCACAAGGGCTTTTCTCTAGTTGCAGTGAGCAGGCTTCTCATTGCAATGGCTTCTCTTGTTGCAGAGCACGGGCTCTAGGGCACTCGAGCGTCAGTAGTTGCGGCATGTGGGCTCAGTAGTCGTGGTTCATGGGCTTAGTTGCTCCTCAGCATGTGGGATCTTCCTGGATTAGGGGTCGAACCTGTGTCTCCTGCATTGGTAGGCACTTTCTTTACCACTGAGCTATGAGGGAAGCCCTAATTTTTGTTTATAATGTTTTTTGCAAATATTTTCCCAGTTTGTCTGCCTCTTTTGTTTTATATATAATTTTTTAAATATATACAGAAATTTTGAATTTTTAGGTAGTCAAATAATTTCCTCTGAGTTTTTTTTTCCCCATGGCTTTAGTTTGTAGAAGTTATTTCTCATCTAGAAATCAGCTAATTGATTTCCTGATTTCAGTCTGTTTATAATTTATTTATTTATTTTATATTTAATTTCATTAATAATTTAGAAGATTTAGACCTTGGTTCAGCTTTGTGTATAGAATAACTCTTTCACAACTCTGCATTCTATAACGTTGAGCTGTCTTATTTCATAATTTATTTTAGTGTCTATTAGGACAGTTCTCTCCTTACAAAGTTTCTTTTCCAAAATTTTCCTAGCTACTCGCATTTGAAAATTCTTCATGATAAACTTTGGGATAATTTTAAATAAGTTCCAAAAGACATCATTTTGGGATTTATTAGAATTTTGTTAAATATATTAATTAACTGACAAAGAATTACAGAATCTAAGCTCTTCATTGAAGAACATGCTTATGTCTCTCTATTTGCCTTCTTTGATGCCTCCCAGAACAACTATGTTCTTTATAGGTATAAAGTAAAATGTAGGCTTTATGCTTTTTTTGTTAGGGTTGTTTCTGCATGCTTTATTTTTCTGTCTATTGCAAATAGAATAATTCCCTCATTATTTTTATGTACTAAAGCTGACATTTATTTTTAGTATACTTAATCATCTTTTTCTAATTTTTAGTTTAGATATTTGTCAGTTGATTCTTCTGGGTATTCTAGAAATGTACCTTGAACTGTCTACATTCAATAATGTTATCTTTTCCCTCCTGACCATTGTCACTCTTCCTTTCCAACACGATCCCCTCTGGTTCTTCTGCAACGTTTGATAGAGCCACAAGAGCAGTGAGCAGGCTTCTCATTGCAATGGCTTCTCTTGTTGCAGAGCACGGGCTCTAGGGCACTCGAGCGTCAGTAGTTGCGGCATGTGGGCTCAGTAGTCGTGGTTCATGGGCTTAGTTGCTCCTCAGCATGTGGGATCTTCCTGGATTAGGGGTCGAACCTGTGTCTCCTGCATTGGTAGGCACTTTCTTTACCACTGAGCTATGAGGGAAGCCCTAATTTTTGTTTATAATGTTTTTTGCAAATATTTTCCCAGTTTGTCTGCCTCTTTTGTTTTATATATAATTTTTTAAATATATACAGAAATTTTGAATTTTTAGGTAGTCAAATAATTTCCTCTGAGTTTTTTTCCCCATGGCTTTAGTTTGTAGAAGTTATTTCTCATCTAGAAATCAGCTAATTGATTTCCTGATTTCAGTCTGTTTATAATTTATTTATTTATTTTATATTTAATTTCATTAATAATTTAGAAGATTTAGACCTTGGTTCAGCTTTGTGTATAGAATAACTCTTTCACAACTCTGCATTCTATAACGTTGAGCTGTCTTATTTCATAATTTATTTTAGTGTCTATTAGGACAGTTCTCTCCTTACAAAGTTTCTTTTCCAAAATTTTCCTAGCTACTCGCATTTGAAAATTCTTCATGATAAACTTTGGGATAATTTTAAATAAGTTCCAAAAGACATCATTTTGGGATTTATTAGAATTTTGTTAAATATATTAATTAACTGACAAAGAATTACAGAATCTAAGCTCTTCATTGAAGAACATGCTTATGTCTCTCTATTTGCCTTCTTTGATGCCTCCCAGAACAACTATGTTCTTTATAGGTATAAAGTAAAATGTAGGCTTTATGCTTTTTTTGTTAGGGTTGTTTCTGCATGCTTTATTTTTCTGTCTATTGCAAATAGAATAATTCCCTCATTATTTTTATGTACTAAAGCTGACATTTATTTTTAGTATACTTAATCATCTTTTTCTAATTTTTAGTTTAGATATTTGTCAGTTGATTCTTCTGGGTATTCTAGAAATGTACCTTGAACTGTCTACATTCAATAATGTTATCTTTTCCCTCCTGACCATTGTCACTCTTCCTTTCCAACACGATCCCCTCTGGTTCTTCTGCAACGTTTGATAGGAGCCACAAGAGCAGGTGTCATTGTTGTAGCCCTAACTTTGATAATAATGCTCCTGCAAGTTTTGAGATACATTTTATTAAATTCAGGATATTCCTTTTTATTTGAGCTTGCTAAATGTAAAAATAATACTTAATGAGTATTGAATATTACAAAATATTTTCCAGTATTTCTTAAGTTGATGGAATTCCTTTTTTCCACGAATCGGAACATGTAATGAAACACACTGTATTCTCCTGAAATAAAATCTACTCTGTCCTGGTGTCTCTTTTAATACATTGCTTGAATTAATTTTATTTAATATTTTTGACCCCATGTTTTTCCACTCTTGAAAATTTCCATAAAATAGAAGTTTTAAAAAATTGAAATGTCATTTAAATAATGCATATATCCATGCAAGCCAGAGTAAGAATAGGAAATTTCATCACCCCAGAAAGTTCCACTTTGTTCCTTTCCAGATCACCCCAGAAAGTCCCAGTTTGCTCCTTTTCAGTCAATCTCCTCCACCCTGAAATCTACCCCTCTTCTGATTTCTGTCGCCAAAATGAGGTTTCCAAGCATTTGTGATTTTATAGAGCTTTCAGTTGTGGTATTAGTTGTATACCAGACTGATAGGTAATATTTGGTTTCTTGCTTAATTCCGCTATGATCACAGAACATAGTACTCTGTAGAATGTCAATCCTTTGAAATTGTTGAACTGTGCTTTATGTTCCAGTACATAATAAGTGTTCTCCTTGAACCAAAAGGATGTAGGATCTGCAGTGTTGTGTTTACATCACTTATGTCATTTGTTCATTGTATTGTTGAACTGCTGAAAACGTCTAATTTTTTATATGCTTGTTCTAGAGGAATGTGTTAAATCTCAGCTTACGATTACAGATTGCCTATTTCTCCTTTTAGTTATGTCATTTTGCTTTGTAGATTTCAATGTTATGTTTTTAAGACCATATAAGTTTAGAACTTTTTTTATATTATTTATTTACTTATTTTGGCTGCACTGGGTCGTTGTTGCTGTGTGAAGATTTTCTCTAGCTGTAGTGCATGGGCTTCTCATCACTGTGGCTTCTCTTGTTGTAGAGCACCGACTCTAGGGCACGCAGGCTTCAGCAACTGCTACACATGGGCTTAGGTGCCCCACAGTATGTGGGATCTTCCCGGACCAGGGATCAAACTGGTGTCCCTTGCATTACAAGGTGGATTCTTAACCACTGGACTACCAGGGAAGTTCATCGAATTTTTATAACTTACTGATGGATTGATCCTTTTGTCATTTAGAAATGTTCCTCTGTACCTCTAGTAATGCCTCTTGCCTTAAAAATCTATTTTGTCTAATATATGTATACCTACACCAATTTTCTATTAGGTACTATTTATATAGCATAAATCTTTCCATCCTTTTCATTTCAACCTTTCTATAACTTTCAATTTAAGGTGTCTTACTGAATCACACACAACTATTATTTTTTAATCCTATCTACAACCTTTGTCTTTTAATCTAAGGTATACCAAATTCCATTCAAATTTGCAGTAACTGCTGTTTTTAAAAAACAACTTTAGTTTGCTTAAACATATCATCTCACTATTTGTTTTCTATTTGTCTATTCTTTTTTTTTAATTAAAGATTTATTTATTTATTTATGGGGGGGAGGGGTGGGGAGGGAGGGGAGCAGGCAGGCCACTTCTATTGGTCTTTCATTTGTCCATTTTCATCCATCTTTGTTCTTTGGTCCATGTGGGCCTCCCATCGCGGTGGCCTCTGTTGTCGCAGAACACCGGCTCTGGGCGCATGCGCTCCAGAGCTCCGGTTGGGTAATTGGACACATCGGTCCAGCTGCTCTGCCGCACGTGGGATCTTCCCAGGCCAGGGATCGAACCGGCACTCCTTGCACTGCAAGGTGGTGTCCTTACCCACTGGACCACCAGGGAAGCCCTGTGAATTCTTATTTTATGATCCTTTTGCTTTCTTTTCCTACTTATTTTGAGTTTTTTTTTTTTATATTCGATTCCTTCTCCTCATTAACTTGTATTTCATTCTTTTACTATCATTTTAGTTGTTAATCTAGGGATTATAATATTCATTCTTGATTTATTAAAGCCAGATACTTTTATCAATTCATACTCAGTGCTAGAACTTCAGCATACTTTTATTCCCTCTTCTTTTGTACTATTATTGTGTATATTTTAATTCTCTCTCAAATATATATATTTGTTGTTGTTGCTCAGTCATGTCTGACTCTTTGCAACCCCATGGACTGTATAGCATGCCAGGCTTCCCTGTCCTTCACCATCTCCCAGAGTTTGCTCAAACTCATGTCCATTGAGTCAGTGATGCCATCCAACCATCTCATCCTCTGCTGTCCTCTTCTCCTCCTGCCTTTATCTCTCACAGCATCAGGGTGTTTTCTAATCAGTCATCTCTTTGCATCAGGTGGCCAAAGTACTAGAGCTTCAGCTTCAACATCAGTCCTTGCAACGAATATTCAGGGTTGATTTCCTCTAGGATTAACTGTTGTGATCTTCTTGCTGTCTAAGGACTCTCAAGGGTTTTCACAAACACCACAATTCAAAAGCGTCAATGCTTTAGTGTTCAGCCTTCTTTGTGGTTCAACTCTCACATCTATACATGACATACATAATTTTCAGTAGACAGACCTTTGTCAGCAAAGTAATGTCTTTGCTTTTGAATACACTGTCTAGGTTTGTCATTGGTTTTCTCCTAAGGAGAAAGTGTCTTTTAATGTCATGCCTGCCATGATTTGGAACCCAAGTAAATAAAGTCTATTGTTGTTTCCCCACCTGTTTGCCATGAAGTGATGGGACTGGATGCCATGATCTTCATTTTTTTTTTTTAATGTTGAGTTTTAAGCCAGTTTTTCCACTCTCCTCTTTCACCTTCATCAAGAGACTCTCTAGTCCCTATTTGCTTTCTGTCAGTGTTATCTGTATATCTGAGGTTATTGATACTTTTCTGGTGAATCTAATCTGTCATTAAACCATCTATTCATTCATAGTGTTAGTTTGTGGGTTCCCCCCCCCAGTTCTAAAAAACCCATTTTATTCTTTAGAATTCTCAATTCTGTGCTGAAATTATCTTGCCATTTAATTTCTTGAAGATATTAAACAGAATTATTTAAAATCTGCCTTTAAAAATCAGTATCTGGATCTTCTGCTTACTTACTGCTTATTTCTGTTTTCTTTTTCTCTTAATTTTTAAAATTATTCATTTTGTGTGCCCCCTTTTAAATTAAGTGCCAGACATCATGTATGAAATATTGTACAGATAATGTGTGACTCTGGATGATGGTGTTTTTCTCCAGAGGGGATTTCCTACTACGTTTTGAAGCTGTTCTTCAGTCCTCCTGAGAGCTTGTCTATTATCCTTTACCAGTACTCCTGGGATGTAGCACTTTGGGGTGCCAAGTGCAAGTCTAGAGTGTCTACCAGCTTCTTCTTAGTAGATCCCTAACCTCCAACTTTTTGTCTCTCCAGCCTGATGCAATGCCTAAAGCCCTGCTTATTTTCTCACCCTTTCAATCATTGCTTTGTAATTGTCAAATACCTCATGGGAAAGTGGTGCCATTCTGGGCTGCCCTTCTTTCCAAAGTCATCCAGGCTCTTTCTGCTTTAGAAACTCTCTGATGTTTCAAGTAGAGTACTATCTGTTTTAAATTTTTCTTCCAACTTTCTAAGTGAGAATATTGATCACACATAGACTAACTCATTATTTGTCATAAGCAAAACTCTAGTGACATGATCTAATTTAGAGTTTTAAAAAGATCAGTCTGGTTGGCTCAAAAATAAACAACGTGGGGGCTTCCCTGGTGGTCCAGTGGGTAAGGACACCGCCTTGTGGTGCAAGGCGCGGTTCGATCTGGTAAGGACACCGCCTTGTTGGTGCAAGGCCGGGTGATGGGACTGGATGCCATGATCTTCATTTTTTTTTTTTAATGTTGAGTTTTAAGCCAGTTTTTCCACTCTCCTCTTTCACCTTCATCAAGAGACTCTCTAGTCCCTATTTGCTTTCTGTCAGTGTTATCTGTATATCTGAGGTTATTGATACTTTTCTGGTGAATCTAATCTGTCATTAAACCATCTATTCATTCATAGTGTTAGTTTGTGGGTTCCCCCCCCAGTTCTAAAAAACCCATTTTATTCTTTAGAATTCTCAATTCTGTGCTGAAATTATCTTGCCATTTAATTTCTTGAAGATATTAAACAGAATTATTTAAAATCTGCCTTTAAAAATCAGTATCTGGATCTTCTGCTTACTTACTGCTTATTTCTGTTTTCTTTTTCTCTTAATTTTTAAAATTATTCATTTTGTGTGCCCCCTTTTAAATTAAGTGCCAGACATCATGTATGAAATATTGTACAGATAATGTGTGACTCTGGATGATGGTGTTTTTCTCCAGAGGGGATTTCCTACTACGTTTTGAAGCTGTTCTTCAGTCCTCCTGAGAGCTTGTCTATTATCCTTTACCAGTACTCCTGGGATGTAGCACTTTGGGGTGCCAAGTGCAAGTCTAGAGTGTCTACCAGCTTCTTCTTAGTAGATCCCTAACCTCCAACTTTTTGTCTCTCCAGCCTGATGCAATGCCTAAAGCCCTGCTTATTTTCTCACCCTTTCAATCATTGCTTTGTAATTGTCAAATACCTCATGGGAAAGTGGTGCCATTCTGGGCTGCCCTTCTTTCCAAAGTCATCCAGGCTCTTTCTGCTTTAGAAACTCTCTGATGTTTCAAGTAGAGTACTATCTGTTTTAAATTTTTCTTCCAACTTTCTAAGTGAGAATATTGATCACACATAGACTAACTCATTATTTGTCATAAGCAAAACTCTAGTGACATGATCTAATTTAGAGTTTTAAAAAGATCAGTCTGGTTGGCTCAAAAATAAACAACGTGGGGGCTTTCCTGGTGGTCCAGTGGGTAAGGACACCGCCTTGTGGTGCAAGGGGCGCCGGTTCGATCCCTGGCCTGGGAAGATCCCACGTGCCAGCGGAGCGGCTGGACCGATGTGTCCAATTACCGAGCTGGAGCTCTAGAGCGCATGCGCCCAGAGCCAGTGCTCTGCGACAACAGACGCCACTGCGATGGGAGGCCCACACGGGCCAAAGAACAAAGATGGATGAAACTAGACAAATGAAAGACCAGTGGAAGTGGCTTGCCCACCCCCCATCCTCCCCACCCCCACCAAAATAAATAAATAAATGTTTAAAAAAAATTAAAAAAATAAACAATGTGGAATTGGGGAGAAGTTGGGATGGTAGCAGGTAGTCCCGTTAGGGAGCTATCACAATAATCCAGACAGGAGAGTGGTAGTTGTGGTCATTTGGAAATGGAGAGAAGTGATTAGATTCTGGATATGTTTTGAAGGTAAAACTAAGAGGATTTACTTACAAATTCGTTGAGGATATGAGAGAAAAAGAAGAGTCAATGTCTCCCGGAAGGTTTTGGGCTTGAACCACCAGAGGATGGAACTACCATTTACTGAGGTGGGAAAAATTAGATGGCATTTATAAAGGATGATCAAGAGCTGAACTCTGCTAAATTTGAAACTCTAATTTGGCATCTAACTGGTGATGCCAAGTGTATACTTGAATATATGAGTCTGACGTTCAGAGAATGGTTGGAAGCTGGAGATAAAAATTTTGTAGTCATGAGTATACGGATGTAATTAAAGCCATAAGACCGGATGAGAGCACCATGAAAGTTAAATACAGAGAAGACTATAGGGCTGGTGTGTGGGCTTAAAAATATTTATCCACCTCTTGCCATCACAGCCTTCTCTCACGTGTGGGAAGGAGCCAGCTGCCCCAGGCAACTTCCGCGTGCTGTACAGCAGCCCCGATCTGAGTCTCATCACCTCTCCTGACCCGCCCAAGGGAAGGGATCATGAAGCTCTGGCTGGCAGTTTCTATGCCTTTTCATTAACGGAGGGCTATGGTTTGCGACACTCAGATGCTCAGCAGGTGCGTAACTGACTTACGCAGCGGGTCCTCCAGGCAGAAGGGTGGTGCTGTTGGTCACCTTGCCCAGGCCAGCCGCGAGGCCGCCCGCCAGGCTGCACCTTCTCGGCTGCAGAGGGCGCGCGTGAGGCACGCGGTGCTCGGGACCCCACGGGAGCCCAGAGGAGGGCAGGGAAGGGGCGGGGCCGGGCGTGGGGCGGGGCCAAGCGGCCGGGAAGCCGCCGGCTGCTGTCTCTGCGCTGCGCCGGGGAGAGCGGCTGGCATCCTCGCACCGGCTCGAGGAGCAGCTGGAGGCGGGGCCGTTACTCGCCGGGAGCCTCGAGCGAGCCTGGTTGCAGGCAAGAAAGCGCACCCGAGCGCCATGATTCCTCTGGAAAAGCCGGGCACCGGCGGCACCTCCCCGGCTGGCACCTCCGGCTCGGGTCGGGCTGGCCGGGGTCTGAGCACGCCGCGCCGGCCGTCGCCCCCGACCCAGACCCGCGGGCTACTGACGGAGATCCGCACCGCCGTGCGCACCGAGCCCTTCCAGGACGCCTACACCCTGAGCCCGGGCCGGGAGCTGGGCAGGTAAGGCGGGCGAGGGCCGGGCGGGCGGGCGCAGATAAGTGCGGGAGGCCGGCGGGCGCGGGGGCAGATAGCGCGCCCGGACGCGGCACAGACGCGGGTGCGGGCGGCGATTAGGGCGGCGGGGCCCCCCGAAGCTATGGCACCGGCCATGAGAAAGGCTCCCCAAGAACCTGGACCTTCTTCCTGTCCCCAGCTTGGTGCTGGGGAGGGGATGGATTTCAGCCTCTGTGGTCCATTGCGCTGTAACTTAACGAGGCGGCGTGGGAACCACGCTGCGAACCTTTCCCCGTGGCAGCCAGTCGGCAGTCAGCACAGGTGTGGACTCAGCTTCGGTTTTGCCTGCGAACTTGTGGGTTCCTGCTTCTCCCTCTGGCTGTGATAGAGGGGCGCGGAACCCCGAGTGTGACAGCTTCCTTCACACCAGCGCTGGGCGAATTTCCGTCGGCCGCTCTCTGCTGACTTCAGTTGCGGTTTCATGGGTTTGTGCTGTTTTCGTTCTGAAATATTTAGGTCCGTGCGCTTTTTACGTTCAGATCAGTTTCACTTGTGGACTCGGGGCCCTTGTCTTTTTCTGCTGTGAGCCTGCCCTGGCCTTCTCTTCCGCACTCGGTTGTTGTTTTGTAGGTGTAGGGAGGACTTAGAACTTGCTCTCTTTTGAAAATTGCAAAAGATGAAGGCCGTTTGGGTACTTTACGGCTTGTATGTTGAAGAAGGGTTACAGAGTGGCAGAGGTGTTTTGTTGTTATTTAGTCGGTTAGTCACGTCCTACTCTTTTGCGAGCCTATGGACTTTGGTCCACCAGACTCCTCTGTCCATGGGATTTCCCAGACGAGAATGGAGTGGGTTGCCAATAAGTTCTCTCGGGGATCTTCCAGACCCAGGGGTAGAACCCACGTCTCTTGCATTGCAGCTGAGCCACCTTGGAAGCCCGATAGAAGTTTGGGGAGTGACTTTTTCATTGGGAACAGTTTGGAGAAATTGTCAGAAGCACTGGCCTTGGAGTCAGACCCGAGCTCAGATCCCCACTCTGCTTGCTGTGTGCTCCTTTGGATGGTGACTTGGACTCCCCCAGCCTCACGTTTCCCACCATAAAATCAGCATAGTGACAGTGCGTCCCTCACAGGGGTGTCCAGAAGGTGCAGGGACTGTACAGCATCTGGACCTGGCACACAGCATTTAATAAGTGTTAGCCGCTGTTGCAGGCATTTATCAAGGTTGCAAAAGCCCACCATGTTGTAATGGGGAATGGGCCTGACAGTTACAATAGCTTTCATTTGAGGGTCTTGGAAAAAGAAGGGCTTGTAACAGTGATTTACAATACTAAAAACAAGCTGCCTTACAAATATTATGGTAACCTTCAGAAATAGTGTTCTGGCAAAGTAACGTACCTTAAAATTGTCTTACTTATTCTACATGTGAAAATGAAAAACATCTTCCAGGAACAAGATTTACTTCACTCCGCTAGGCACTAATTAACTAGATCTGTGTACACTTTATGAAAAAAGAAGGCAGCTATTGACTCATTTAGGTGTTCTAATTGGTCAAAATTCCAGACATTCTCAAGGAGGTCTGATTTCTTGAAGAAGGAAAGCTAGGACTCCGCATTGTTTGGCTGTCTGACTTCATTCCACAAAATGAAAACATTACACAACTGAAATGTCTACAGGTGCAAGTGCTGTCTTGTAGACTTGATAATAAATGGTTTCAACTGAGAACAATTGATTTGCTCCCTGCCAGGTGTTTTGACCAAACCTCCAGGAATACCATCCCTCCAGGAATCAAGGAGGTTAAATTAGCTGGCGTTTTCACCTCTTATAAAATTAGCTTAAAAAAAAAATTAGCTTGCCTATAAAGTTGTGTTTGCTTGAAGGTTATGAGATCTTTTACATGTCTTACCTGAATTTCTTTACATAAGCAACAACTCCGGAAGTACAGAACACCGTTAGATAGATACTTGGTATAAGAGCCTAAAACTGAAAAAGAGAATGTATTTCTTTTTGTTTCCCTTTGCACAGGGGAGTAGTGTCATACAGTGATTAAGAACATGGACTGAGGAGTCAACCAGTTTGTGATTGAATCTTGGCTCTTTACTTACTACTTACGTGTACTTGAATGACTTACCTAACCATGGATTGTTCCATAGAGTTGTTGAGAGAATTAAATAAATCAGAAAACACATATGTAGCATAAAGGCTGTGCTTAACTTAGAGGGAGCACTCAAAAAAATGTGCCTGTGTAGCTCAGGGAATGGTATTTTACATGTAAATCAGAACGCAAACACAAGAAAACCTGCACAGGCTCTAGAGACGCTTCTGTCTGTTGTAGAAGGAGGAAACCTCATTGCGCAAGACCAGGGAACTGTTCAGAAGTCTCAGGAGGTGAAAGCTCTGTTTCGTATTAGAAGCAGTTGTTGTTGAAGGTTTATAAATTTTGCCTGAATGTTGTAGTTTTGACCGAATGAAGTGTGTTTTTGTGTGAGCCTTTTTGGAGTAAGATGGAAAAGTGGCCCCTTTTTCTAGGTGTTAACTCAGGTCACATTTCTGATGTAAGGAATTGATCTCATGCTGATACAGAACTTTAAAATTACTCATGTTTTAATGATGTGTGAAAGACAAAGGTCTTTTTCATTTTGTTCTCTGCGCTTTCACTTAGTGAAAATGTTGAAGAGGTGCGAAGAGTTAACTGCTCAGAGAAATTGAGTTATTCCAGGCATTCCCATTATTGTAGAGAAATATAACGCTTTCAGTGAAATGGTTGGTTGAAACACAAATTTTACTTTCTTATTAAATTTTTTATTATTTTATTTATTTATTTTCGACTATTCTGGGTTTTCACTGCTGCCACAGGCTCTTCTCTAGTTGCAGGGAGTGGGGGCTACACCCTAGTTGAGGTGAGCAGGCTTCTGGGCCCCAGTAGTTGCAGCACATGGGCTCAGTAGTTGTGGCTCTGAGAGACTAGAGCACAGGCTCAATGGTTGTGACTCACGGGCTTAGTTGCTCCGCAGCATGTGGGATCTTCCCAGATCAGGGATTGAACCCATGTCTCCTGCATTGGCAGGCGAGCTCTTCACCCCTGAGCCATCAGGGAAGCCCTGAAGCACACATTTTAAATGATCAGTATTGATTCCATAGTAATGAGAGAATGGAATGTTGATTATTTTAAGAAATACCACTTTCTTTCATATCTCCAGCAGGGTCCATAGATGCCTAAATGTGGGTAAATACATGATGTAAAATTTTATTTTATTGCTTGAAGCTTGACTTGTTATTCCTGAGCCTTGTTACTTTTCTCTGAGTCAGGACATCTGCCAGTGTAAACCATCGCAATGATTTGAGGTGCAGGAGACATGACCTTGGGTTCTGAGAATTTTTTTGAGAATTTTTTGACTTCCCTGGAGTTTGTATTAATACTGTAGGAACAGAAAAATGTTCCTACAAATTTTAAATTATACTAATTTCACATCAAATAATTTGCCTAGTCCTGAACTTTTAACATTTTGATATATTCATAAATTTTAAGAGAAAATTTTAAAGCCAGAAGGACATCTAGTTTGTGTATATTATTACATATTCATAGTTGAATTTCCCTGTGAGGGGGAAAAGTTATAAAAGTTCTCTGTCAAGATGGATATTTCATAAATGGGGGCTTTACAGCCTTACAGGGGCTTTCAGGGGCATTCTCTCAGTTCTCATCTCAGGCAGGTTTGAGATTTGGGAAGTCCTGTTTTTCAGATGAGAAAATCAAGATACCAGTAGATTGAGTCATATGAGGGACAGCTGAGTTGGGACTCTGAAATCACTCCCGTTACACCCCAGATGTTTCCCAAAGAATCAGCTGTAGTCTGTCTTGGCTAAAGCAGTTTGCCAGCATGTTTAGGAGAGGACATGTTAATGGGTTCCCAATTGGAACAAGCTGTTGCCAAGCTTCAGTGTCATATGGTTCCCTCCCCGATTGCTACCCACCTGGGTCCCTGGACTCTTGAATCAGTAGAAATTGATAAGAGGCCAGACGAGAATTCCGGGTGAGGCTTTACTGGGACTCTCTGCAGCACGAGGGAGAGAGAAGGAGAAACAGGTGAAACAGGTGCCCTTGCTCACGTCCGGCTGGAAAGGGGGAGGGGGAAGGGAACAAGCAGGCCCCTTAAATGGGGTGAGGTTGGGGGCCAGTGGGTGGGTTGGGCTGGAGGGGTGGCTTAGATGGTCTGCCCACCCCCTTGGTGTGCAGGGATCACGCAGAGATCCCTTGTTTTACACCTCAGAAATGGCAGTTGATTTTGGTCTTTTTCTAATTGTTCATAATCAACCTCACCTGCACATGCGTGCAGTTGTTTTTTTAGTTTCTTTGTGTTCTATCGCTCCAGGAGGTGTTTGTCCAGGTGCAAGCACTGCAGCGAAGGATCCCAGACCCTAGCCTGTCTCGTTTGGGTCTGATGGTGGATAGGGACATCTTAGCTCATTCTCAGAGAAGTTGGGAATAACAGGAACAAGGAAAGATTTGTATCAGAAAACAAGAGAAAGTCCGAGCTGAAGAGGATCCACAGGTGGCTATGCCCTGTACCTAGATTCGTGTCTGTAGGTAATGGCTTCAGGTTTAGTACCTTACAGCATAGGTCGTAAATTGTAAGCCGTGATTTCTTTTTTTTTTTAAACATTTATTTTATTTATTTATCTTTTGAGGGGTGAGGTGGGGAGGGAGGGGGACGGGCAGGCCACTTCTATTGGTCTTTCATTTCTCTGTTTTTCATCCATCTTTGTTCTTTGGCTCCAGTGGGCCTCCCATCACGGTGGCCTCTGTCATCGCAGAGCATCAGCTCTGGACGCATGCGCCCCAGAGCTCTAGCTTGGTAATTGGACACATCAGTCCAGCCACTCCGCAGCACGTGGGATCTTCCCAGGCCAGGGATCGAACCGGCGCCCCTTGCACTGCAAGGCGGTGTCCTTACCCACTGGACCACCAGGGGAAGCCCAAGCCGTGATTTCTTGAGAAATAAAGACCCTTGTTAAATAATATTATCCATGTAGAAATTGCACCTTTAAGATAGCTATTACTGAAAGGTTTTTTTGGTGGTTTAATCATTAGTTTGAGAAATATTTACAGTTTTGAGCAATCTAATATTTTTGGATGGGTAGAAACAATTGGCTGTGTTTGTGGTTCAGCATCAGATACTGCTTAGGAAATATGGCTCCTGCTCTAAGGCACATGCTTCATTAAGTCAGCTGTTTTCATTTTGAAATGAGTTTATAATGTTAAAAGTAAAAGCTGGAGCTTATAATGTTAAAAGTAAAAGCTTAATTTAAATACACAACCTTCAACTATACTCCAGTGTAAGATAAAAATTAAATTCAGAAAATATACAAACTTAAGCATTTAATGAATTTCCTCCACTTTACAAAAATCTGAATATTAAACCTAATGCATTAGGAAGTTAAGTAGCTCTAATCATTGGCTCACCTGCTCAGGAAAGGAAAAAGGAACTCAGTTTATATAGGGAATTTATGCATCAAGTAGAGAGTTCTGACTATACCACCTCCAAAACTCTTCAGTTCTGTATTTTCTTTCCTTTTTTTTTTTTTTTACAAATTATCATCTGAAATTAATGTCCCAAACAAACAATAAAAATAGTCTCTGTTTTCTGATTACTGATCATTTGCTGGATCCAAGTGGCGCTAGTGATAAAGAACTCACCTGCCAATTCAGGAGACATAAGAGGTGCAGGTTCAGTCTCTGGGTCAGAAAGATCCCCTGGAGGAGGAAACAGCAACCCACTCCAGTATTCTTGCCTGGCGAATCCCATGGACAGAGGAGCCTGGTTGGGCACAGCCCGTAGGGTCACAAAGAGTTAGACGTGACTGAAGCAACTTAGCGCACACACTTTGGAAATGGCATTTTGTCTGGTCTCAGTACCCTACAGGGTTAGTACCATCAACTTCATTTTGTAGCTGAGGAATCTTAGGACAGAAAGGCTGAGCAAACTGCCAGAATTTCAAACTGAGTGTGGCTTTTAAAGCTCTGCCTATTTTGATCACTCGGGCTGACTATCTGACGGACTCACTGATTTTTACACATGGTGTCAGCAGATAGTTTGGGTTTTTTGGTTTTCCCTTCAGAAATAGGAAAAACAGATCTGATCTAGGTCTTTCTTGAACGGAGCTTGTCTGCACGCCAGGCAGTGCGCCAGTGCTATTGAGCAAAGATTCTACTTGCATATTGAGGGCGTAGGGCTCTTTGGTAGGCTCTGGAAATTATTCCCCAAGCTAACAAATCAGTTACTACTCCCTTTATGGGCGAGGTGACATGCCACATGGGAAAATATTGTGGGGAAAACATTTGAGCTGAGCCTGAAAGAATGGGTGGAATTTCAGTAGCAGTAGTAATGAAAGACACTCCAGCCATCAGCAATGAAACAAACAAACTCAGAGTGGAAAAATTTAGTGAAAAAGAGAAGAGCGAGTAGTCCAGTGTGGCTAAAACATTAAACCTTACGAGGCTGAGTTGTGACAGAACTTTTCTTCAACAAAATAATGACAGTAAATGTGTCTAAGGTGTTTTCTGATGTCACGTTTGAGCACCTGCCATGTAGTGTGGGGCACGACACGTGGAGATGCAAAGATGAAGTGGTGAAGTCCCTGGAACTCATACCAGAGCCAGGGAGAGAGTCATAGCCAACAAACTGGAACATGTTAGAACAACTTCAGCAACATGAGACTGGTGGAAACAAAGCCTTTGCTGTAGTTTAGAATCAAACCTAGAGCCTCAGAGCTCACTTTCATCTTGCTCCCTCTGTAGACCGCTCAGTTAGCATCTCCAGTATTTTATCTTTGCCTGAGCCTTATACATTCTATTGTCTGTTCACCGTTGTTGGTAACCTAGCACTGGTTACATTGGGAATTCATTTATTAGTAAATAGAATTCTCTTTACAGAGAAAGGCACCTCAGACTTCTCCCATCTGAAGCCCAACACATACTCCCTCCCTCCATCCCATGCACGTCCATTACGGTGGGGATTTTAGTACCATCAACTTCATTTTGTAGCTGAGGAATCTTAGGACAGAAAGGCTGAGCAAACTGCCAGAATTTCAAACTGAGTGTGGCTTTTAAAGCTCTGCCTATTTTGATCACTCGGGCTGACTATCTGACGGACTCACTGATTTTTACACATGGTGTCAGCAGATAGTTTGGGTTTTTTGGTTTTCCCTTCAGAAATAGGAAAAACAGATCTGATCTAGGTCTTTCTTGAACGGAGCTTGTCTGCACGCCAGGCAGTGCGCCAGTGCTATTGAGCAAAGATTCTACTTGCATATTGAGGGCGTAGGGCTCTTTGGTAGGCTCTGGAAATTATTCCCCAAGCTAACAAATCAGTTACTACTCCCTTTATGGGCGAGGTGACATGCCACATGGGAAAATATTGTGGGGAAAACATTTGAGCTGAGCCTGAAAGAATGGGTGGAATTTCAGTAGCAGTAGTAATGAAAGACACTCCAGCCATCAGCAATGAAACAAACAAACTCAGAGTGGAAAAATTTAGTGAAAAAGAGAAGAGCGAGTAGTCCAGTGTGGCTAAAACATTAAACCTTACGAGGCTGAGTTGTGACAGAACTTTTCTTCAACAAAATAATGACAGTAAATGTGTCTAAGGTGTTTTCTGATGTCACGTTTGAGCACCTGCCATGTAGTGTGGGGCACGACACGTGGAGATGCAAAGATGAAGTGGTGAAGTCCCTGGAACTCATACCAGAGCCAGGGAGAGAGTCATAGCCAACAAACTGGAACATGTTAGAACAACTTCAGCAACATGAGACTGGTGGAAACAAAGCCTTTGCTGTAGTTTAGAATCAAACCTAGAGCCTCAGAGCTCACTTTCATCTTGCTCCCTCTGTAGACCGCTCAGTTAGCATCTCCAGTATTTTATCTTTGCCTGAGCCTTATACATTCTATTGTCTGTTCACCGTTGTTGGTAACCTAGCACTGGTTACATTGGGAATTCATTTATTAGTAAATAGAATTCTCTTTACAGAGAAAGGCACCTCAGACTTCTCCCATCTGAAGCCCAACACATACTCCCCCTCCCTCCATCCCATGCACATCCATTACTGTTCTTCTAATATTCCTCTCAGTGGATGGTACTACATTACTCAGTACCCAGGATAAAGATGTCCACGTCCTCCTCCACTTCCACCTTTCCCTTCTGCCCTCATCGCTGCCTGCTGCTCCTTTTTTCTTTTTTTTTTCTCCTGCTGCTCTTTCTGTCTAGACCTTGAATGTCTTGTGAATGCATCCTCTCTTCCCAGCCTCCACTGCTGCTACTTGAGTTCAGACCTCTTACCTTGAGCTGTTTTCTTGGCTTCCCTAGTTTCTAGTTAACACTTGGCAATACACTCTCAGAATTAATTTTTAAAAGCATTTACCATAGTTCAAAAGTCTCAGAGGTGCCTACTTTTACCCTGAGAAATAAAGCACCAACTAGTTAGCATGTCTGGAGAAGGAAATGGCAACCCACTCCAGTATTCTTGCCTGGAGAATCCCATGGACAGAGGAGCCCGGTGGGCTACAGTCCATGGGGTCTCAAGAGTTGGACATGACTAAGTGAATAAACCACCACCACTACTTAGCATTCATCCCTACCTAGAAACTCTCACTGCGTCTCCCCAAGCATTTCCAGTTGGGCACTAGTAATACAGAGATGAGTGAAAACCCAGGCCTGGTTCTGAGGGAGCTTAGACTGGTGGGTCTGACTCAGATGTTCCTTCCTGTTGTTGTTTGTCATCGTTGACTTAACACCCTGGAGTATGTTGTCATTGAGAAATTCTGAAATGTCCTCATTTCTGATAGTCTCCTCACAAAAAATGATTCATAAGAATTGACGTTTTCAGTGTAGTGTGTAATAGTGAACCATAGATATTTGTGAAATGGGTGAAGAGCTCCAGAAACTGCAACAACTGTGTCATCCAGAATGAGTTTCTTAGTCAGCTAAGAAAGTAGGCACACAACAGATTTCCTACGCCCTTTGAACCTCATCAGCCTCAAGTCTCTGTGTGTAACTGCAGCCCCGAGTGTCAGAGAAACATCATTTATTTTATGCTTTGGAGAGGCCTCCATAAGTTCTAGATAGTATCTAAGTGATAGAGTTTAGATACTATCACAGTTTTTTACCATGAAGTCGAGGTAAAGTCGGCATACTCGTGCGCTTGTGAGTGTGAACTTTAGGGAGATTGTGACAGTCTAATTCTTAGTGTGTTCCCTAGACCTCTGCCCCTTGAAGACAGGCTTACATTTCTTTCTTTTTTTTTTTTTGTATTTTAAACATTTATTTTATTTATCTTTTGGGGGGTGGGATGGGGAGGGAGGGGAATGGGCAGGCCACTTCTATTGGTCTTTCATTTCTCTGTTTTTCATCCATCTTTGTTCTTTGGCTCCTGTGGGCCTCCCATCGCGGTGGCCTCTGTCGTTGCAGAGCGCCAGCTCTGGGCACATGCGCTCCAGAGCTCCGGCTCAGTAATTGGACACATGGGTCCAGCCGCTCCGCGGCACGTGGGATCTTCCCAGGCCAGGGATCGAACCAGCACCCCTTGCACAGGCGGTGTCCTTACCCACTGGACCACCAGGGAAGCCCCAGGCTCACATTTCTGTGTGCTGTGTGACCCTTTAGAAAGAATAGCTCCTGGAAAACTGGTTTCATCTTCTGACTCCTTGAGTTGTTTTAAGGGTTCCCTCCCATCTCCCCAGTCGTTCTGAAGGCAGGGAGCGTTTCCTGAAACCCCTGTGATCTGCTGTCTTGCTGTCAGCCTCAGTGGTGTGCAGTGTCAGATGGTGGAAAAGTTTTCTGCAGCGTGGAATAGGGCAGCCACTGCTGGCTGCCTGTTTGGATGAGGCTCACCATAGGCTCACCAATGTACATTGAGAAATTCTGAAATGTCCTCATTTCTGATAGTCTCCTCACAAAAAATGATTCATAAGAATTGACGTTTTCAGTGTAGTGTGTAATAGTGAACCATAGATATTTGTGAAATGGGTGAAGAGCTCCAGAAACTGCAACAACTGTGTCATCCAGAATGAGTTTCTTAGTCAGCTAAGAAAGTAGGCACACAACAGATTTCCTACGCCCTTTGAACCTCATCAGCCTCAAGTCTCTGTGTGTAACTGCAGCCCCGAGTGTCAGAGAAACATCATTTATTTTATGCTTTGGAGAGGCCTCCATAAGTTCTAGATAGTATCTAAGTGATAGAGTTTAGATACTATCACAGTTTTTTACCATGAAGTCGAGGTAAAGTCGGCATACTCGTGCGCTTGTGAGTGTGAACTTTAGGGAGATTGTGACAGTCTAATTCTTAGTGTGTTCCCTAGACCTCTGCCCCTTGAAGACAGGCTTACATTTCTTTCTTTTTTTTTTTTTGTATTTTAAACATTTATTTTATTTATCTTTTGGGGGGTGGGATGGGGAGGGAGGGGAATGGGCAGGCCACTTCTATTGGTCTTTCATTTCTCTGTTTTTCATCCATCTTTGTTCTTTGGCTCCTGTGGGCCTCCCATCGCGGTGGCCTCTGTCGTTGCAGAGCGCCAGCTCTGGGCACATGCGCTCCAGAGCTCCGGCTCAGTAATTGGACACATGGGTCCAGCCGCTCCGCGGCACGTGGGATCTTCCCAGGCCAGGGATCGAACCAGCACCCCTTGCACAGGCGGTGTCCTTACCCACTGGACCACCAGGGAAGCCCCAGGCTCACATTTCTGTGTGCTGTGTGACCCTTTAGAAAGAATAGCTCCTGGAAAACTGGTTTCATCTTCTGACTCCTTGAGTTGTTTTAAGGGTTCCCTCCCATCTCCCCAGTCGTTCTGAAGGCAGGGAGCGTTTCCTGAAACCCCTGTGATCTGCTGTCTTGCTGTCAGCCTCAGTGGTGTGCAGTGTCAGATGGTGGAAAAGTTTTCTGCAGCGTGGAATAGGGCATGAGTTGGCCAGCCACTGCTGGCTGCCTGTTTGGATGAGGCTCACCATAGGCTCACCAATGTACATAGGATGATTTGTACATTTTTTCTAACGACTGAAAAAAGTCAAGAGTCCTCTTTAATGACATGGAAGCTATGTAAAATTCACATTTCAGGGCTTGCATGGTGATCCAGTGGGTAAAGAGTCCGTCTTGCAGTGCAGGGGGCACCAGTTCAATCCCTGGCCGGAGAGTATCCCACGTGCCACCGAGCAGCTGGACTGGTGTGTCCAATGGTGAGCCAGTACTCTGGAGCGCATGCGCCGGTACTTTGCTGCAAGAGAGGCCACTGTGATATGAGGCCCACACAGGCCAAAGAATAAAGATGGCTGAAAATAAATAAACCAGTAAAGGAGGCCAAAAACAAACAAAAAAAAAATTAGGGGACGTAAGACAAAACTGTTTAAGAAAAAAAACCATAAAAATTCCTGTTTCAGTGCTGGTGAAGTTTTTTTGAAATCCTGCTTCCCCCATTCATTTACCGCTGCTTTCACTCAATGGCAACAGACTTGAATAGTAGTGATCAGATAACACTCTTCAGGGTGGTAAGACAGCAAAGCCTGGAGTATTTGTTCTCTGGCCCTTTACAGAAAAGTTGGCCGACTTCCAGTATATTGTACATGATACGGGGAAGAAAAAGGGTAAACCTACGAATGTGGGGAATGCTTCCTCGAAAGCAAGGGTGGTGTTAACACTAGTGATTAGTGTGAGGAAAATGTGGTGACCAGAGAAACAGATGCCTGGCGAGAGACCTGGGCTCAGTATAGGTCTCTCCCCTGCATTTGCTTCTGGCCTCGAAATTAGGCTCTTCTCTCACAAGGGTTCCCAAAGTTTGTTGAGTCTCCAGTCTTCAGAAAAATATCAGTACATTTGGGCCAGATAGAACATGTAAGCAGTGGTGTTTTTACTCTAGTACTACACACGACTGCATTGCCCGGAGTGTTAGCTGTGGGGACAGGCAGTACCTGTGTGTGTGCTCTGGGGGTGTTGGGAGGGCAGTGGTGTGCAGTGTCAGATGGTGGAAAAGTTTTCTGCAGCGTGGAATAGGGCATGAGTTGGCCAGCCACTGCTGGCTGCCTGTTTGGATGAGGCTCACCATAGGCTCACCAATGTACATAGGATGATTTGTACATTTTTTCTAACGACTGAAAAAAGTCAAGAGTCCTCTTTAATGACATGGAAGCTATGTAAAATTCACATTTCAGGGCTTGCATGGTGATCCAGTGGGTAAAGAGTCCGTCTTGCAGTGCAGGGGGCACCAGTTCAATCCCTGGCCGGAGAGTATCCCACGTGCCACCGAGCAGCTGGACTGGTGTGTCCAATGGTGAGCCAGTACTCTGGAGCGCATGCGCCGGTACTTTGCTGCAAGAGAGGCCACTGTGATATGAGGCCCACACAGGCCAAAGAATAAAGATGGCTGAAAATAAATAAACCAGTAAAGGAGGCCAAAAACAAACAAAAAAAAAATTAGGGGACGTAAGACAAAACTGTTTAAGAAAAAAAACCATAAAAATTCCTGTTTCAGTGCTGGTGAAGTTTTTTTGAAATCCTGCTTCCCCCATTCATTTACCGCTGCTTTCACTCAATGGCAACAGACTTGAATAGTAGTGATCAGATAACACTCTTCAGGGTGGTAAGACAGCAAAGCCTGGAGTATTTGTTCTCTGGCCCTTTACAGAAAAGTTGGCCGACTTCCAGTATATTGTACATGATACGGGGAAGAAAAAGGGTAAACCTACGAATGTGGGGAATGCTTCCTCGAAAGCAAGGGTGGTGTTAACACTAGTGATTAGTGTGAGGAAAATGTGGTGACCAGAGAAACAGATGCCTGGCGAGAGACCTGGGCTCAGTATAGGTCTCTCCCCTGCATTTGCTTCTGGCCTCGAAATTAGGCTCTTCTCTCACAAGGGTTCCCAAAGTTTGTTGAGTCTCCAGTCTTCAGAAAAATATCAGTACATTTGGGCCAGATAGAACATGTAAGCAGTGGTGTTTTTACTCTAGTACTACACACGACTGCATTGCCCGGAGTGTTAGCTGTGGGGACAGGCAGTACCTGTGTGTGTGCTCTGGGGGTGTTGGGAGGGCAGCTCAGCGCGGGCATTTCTAGTTTAACAGCAGCTCGCTATTGTCAATTATATGTTGGTCAGATTTCTACAAATTAGGCTTTCGCTTTTTCCTCTTTTGAAGCTTTAGAAACACACACACACACACACACACACACATAAAGAAGCAAATGCTTTTTTTTCTCTTCCTTAGAGGAATCCAAAGATCCTTAGGAACCTCTTAAAACTCAATGACGATGTTATTAGCCTAGTGATTTGGTGAGGTAAAATTAAAAGAGGCAGCAGCCTGGGTTACATGGTTTATTACTGAATGAATCTCTAGGCATCCGGAGAAGTCGTTCACATTTCTGTTGAGCACAGAGAACCTTGTTCTGAATTACTGAACTGTTAGCTAAACAGCTGCCGAATTGATCAGCTGTAGGGCTATGCCTAGGACTTTTCATTAACAGTTTTATTGCTGATGGTGACAAAAATTCAGAGGGGATGAACATCCTATTTGTGGTTTAACAGCGAAGAAGGATCAGTCCTCAAAATTACTTCAGTAGTCTAGAATGCTGGGCCTAAACCTAAAAAGTAGAATTGAACAGCAAATTAAAGCCTTGCATTGAAAATTTTAAAATGTATTTCTAACACATAGTGTATCAGGACACTGACCTGAAAAAAATTTAGGAGGAGAAGGATTTATTTATGAAACATGGAAAACCTGTCAAGTTTTACGTGTGTCGTTTTTTTGTGTGTTTTTTTTTTATTGGCCACTGTTATTGGTCTTTCATTTATTTGTTTCCATCCAGCTTTGTTCTTTGTCCTGTGTGGACCTTCCATCGCAGTGGCCTCTCTCATCAAGAGCACCGGCTCTGGGCGCATGCGCTCCAGAGTTCCAGCTCGGTAGTTGGACACATCAGTCCAGCCGCTCCGCGGCACATGGGGTCTTCTCAGGCCAGGGATCGAACCGGCGCCCCTTGTACTGCAAGGTGGTGTCCTTACCCACCGGACCACCAGGGAGGCCCCTATCAAGTTTTTTTTTTAAAGGCATATTAATTTGTATTTTTCTAACATCAGTGAAATAATAATCATGAAACACATTGCTGAGCATATACTTAGAGCAGTTGCTTCAGATTTGGTTGACATATTTTACCAGCAAGGACCCTAAAGGGATGAGGAATGATAGAAAATTGGAAAAAGGAGTGGCAGTTAACAGATGATATCGGCTGTGTACAGGGTCTGATAGACTGGCAGGTTGTTCCTTCTGTACTGCTCAGCAAAAGATGAGCACTACAGCCCTTCACTTGCAGCCAGGCTTAGACTTGCAATGAAAGCCTTACTAAAATAAGGTGTGCCCAGGAGTGGAAAAGACCACCTCACAGTCTGAAAGAAGACATTGGCTTTGGCACTTGACATTAGGTTAAAAAAAAACTCTGTGACTTCTAAGTTGCCTTCTAACTTGAGTATTTGGTATTTATGGGTGATAATTATTACAGCTTAATGGTTTGTTTGCTTAATAATCGAGTATATGGCGAGTACCCTGCTAAGCAATTGATGTGTGTTGCATTCTTTAATTCTCACAATAGCCCTGTGAAATAGATTCCCTTGTGTTCTCCTTTATAGATTAGGAAAATGAAATTTTTCTTAGAGGTTAAATAAATTGCCCAGGGTTATGTATCAAGTGAGTGGGTGGAGCCTTTTTTGGGATTCATGCCCACATCTGCCTAATAAGGCCTTATTCCTTATTCAGTATGCTGTGTAGATCCCATGTGTGGCTTTATTAGTATAATTATATGGCAGTAGAGTGTCTCAAAGTAAGGTGTGTTATATCTGTCTTTATAGGAAAGCTAGACATTTCCAGCTGATGCTATAATTGAAATGATGTCATATAAATGAGATCCCTACCTTTAACTTTGGAAGGTGATACTGTCTTTTTAGGATCAGTTAGTGACTGTGAAATTCATTCTTTTCAGAATTCTGATAGCCAGTTTCTCTTACAAAGTCAAATGACTTTTTTAATATTTAAATTCTTTTTATGTATAAATGTGTAAAATTATACTTAGAGCCAGTTGACTGCAAGGTGGTGTCCTTACCCACCGGACCACCAGGGAGGCCCCTATCAAGTTTTTTTTTTAAAGGCATATTAATTTGTATTTTTCTAACATCAGTGAAATAATAATCATGAAACACATTGCTGAGCATATACTTAGAGCAGTTGCTTCAGATTTGGTTGACATATTTTACCAGCAAGGACCCTAAAGGGATGAGGAATGATAGAAAATTGGAAAAAGGAGTGGCAGTTAACAGATGATATCGGCTGTGTACAGGGTCTGATAGACTGGCAGGTTGTTCCTTCTGTACTGCTCAGCAAAAGATGAGCACTACAGCCCTTCACTTGCAGCCAGGCTTAGACTTGCAATGAAAGCCTTACTAAAATAAGGTGTGCCCAGGAGTGGAAAAGACCACCTCACAGTCTGAAAGAAGACATTGGCTTTGGCACTTGACATTAGGTTAAAAAAAAACTCTGTGACTTCTAAGTTGCCTTCTAACTTGAGTATTTGGTATTTATGGGTGATAATTATTACAGCTTAATGGTTTGTTTGCTTAATAATCGAGTATATGGCGAGTACCCTGCTAAGCAATTGATGTGTGTTGCATTCTTTAATTCTCACAATAGCCCTGTGAAATAGATTCCCTTGTGTTCTCCTTTATAGATTAGGAAAATGAAATTTTTCTTAGAGGTTAAATAAATTGCCCAGGGTTATGTATCAAGTGAGTGGGTGGAGCCTTTTTTGGGATTCATGCCCACATCTGCCTAATAAGGCCTTATTCCTTATTCAGTATGCTGTGTAGATCCCATGTGTGGCTTTATTAGTATAATTATATGGCAGTAGAGTGTCTCAAAGTAAGGTGTGTTATATCTGTCTTTATAGGAAAGCTAGACATTTCCAGCTGATGCTATAATTGAAATGATGTCATATAAATGAGATCCCTACCTTTAACTTTGGAAGGTGATACTGTCTTTTTAGGATCAGTTAGTGACTGTGAAATTCATTCTTTTCAGAATTCTGATAGCCAGTTTCTCTTACAAAGTCAAATGACTTTTTTAATATTTAAATTCTTTTTATGTATAAATGTGTAAAAATTATATAATGCTGCAAAGAAATATTGATTTTAATATTTGGTTATTCTTTATTTAGAGGAGTAAGTCTTGCAAATTTATACATTACATTCTTTTAGGTGTTTCCTAAGTTACATTACTACTTTAACATTTGCCTATGACCTAAATTTAAATATCCACTGATGACTGTTTGGAAATTTTATTAAAATTTGTCACTTCTAAAAAGTCATTTTGAACAGTGAATGTGTTTTGCTTAATTCCAGGGGGAAGTTTGCAGTGGTGAGGAAATGCATAAAGAAGGATTCTGGAAAAGAATTTGCTGCAAAGTTCATGAGAAAAAGAAGAAAAGGCCAAGACTGTCGGATGGAAATAATTCATGAAATTGCTGTACTCGAGCTAGCCCAGGACAATCCGTGGGTCATTAATTTACATGAAGTCTACGAGACACCGTCAGAAATGGTCCTGGTTCTGGAATAGTAAGTGTTGTCCTCCTTACTGAGTTTGTTTGCTAGTCCACAGTCCTTTATACATGCCTGGTTCTCTGGAAATCTGAAGATTTTCCAGATTTTTCATGTATTTATTGACATATCCTAAATTTGTAAGGATGCATGTATGTTATTATGGTTTTTGTCTTCATTCTTTAGTGACATTCTTTTCAGAATAGGTAAAATTCTCTTACATTCTTATTAGAGGTACTCTTATGGAAGCAACTGGTACCAAGAAACATTAAAACAAAGGGCATTTTATAATCCCTTATATGCTCATATGATCTAAGTCAATAATCCCTCTTTCAGAAATAATTGTTTTGACTCGTTCCACGCTTTCAATTTGGGTAAAGAGAAAATAGCGTTGTAAAATGAAGGACGATTTTTTGTCTTCTTAGGAAATCCTATCAGACATAAAAAACAAACACGGACACCAAGAGGGGAAGGGGTGGAGTGAATCAGGAGACTGGGCTTGACATATACACACGACTGTGTGTAAGAACCTACTTACAGCACAGGGAATGGTACTCAGTACTCTGTGTTGACAAAGAATGAATATATGTATATGTATAACTGATTCACTTTGCTATACAGCAGAAACTAACAACAACCTCGTAAAGCAACTAAACTGCAGTAAAAAAAAAAAAAAAAAGAAATCCTGTTTTCCTCTCTGTTTCTCCCACCAAAGGAAAAGATTGATAGACTGAGTGTATTCAAAAGCATTATTAGTAAAACACAAAATGAAAAGGCAAACTCAGGGCAAAGTAGTTCAAACTCAGGGAGAAATCTGTTCACCCAAAATAATTAAGATTTCTTTAATATATAGCCAGATCTTGTCAAGATGCACAGAAACATGAACCTCTTAGTTTAAAAAAACAGACAAAGAATATTGAGAAATTCCACACTGACACACATATGCAAATAGCCTGTACACGCAGAGGCGCTCAGTTGTGTCCGACTCTTTATGATCCCATGGACTATAGCCCGCCAGGCTCCTCTGTCCGTAGAATTCTCCAACCCACTGGCATGAGTTGCCATGTCCTCCTTCAGGGAATCTTCCTGACTGAAGGATTGAACCCACACCTTCTGCGATTCCTGCATTGCAGGTGGATTCTTTACCGCTGAGCCACCAGGGAAGCCCATAAACAGCCTATACATACAGGAAAAATATAGACTTATAATTTTATAATGTAAATGTAAAAATAAGTTGCCAGTTTTCCCCTATATAAGCTTGGCAAACATCATGAAGAAAAGTGGTACTCATGGTTTGATCATCGCATTTATACTACGGGTGGGACTACTGCCTGGTGTGACTCTACCAGAGGAAGAGGGGAGTAGATATCAAAAGCCTTAAAAGAAAAAAAAATAATTACACACACACACACACACACACACACACTTTAACCCAGCAAAACCCATAAATTTGTTCACAAGGAGATAATCAGGCCATTGTGCAAAGACAGAAACACTTAGCACAGTAGTATGTATATGACAAAAAGGAATACTCCAAATGTTTCTTAGAAAGAGATCAGTTAAATAAATGAAGATAAGAGGGATTACTATGCAGTCACTTTAAAAGATACGGTAGATAAAAGTACACATACATAGAAAGGTGTTTTAAACTTTTGAGGTATAAAAAAAGGAATGTTATAAAATATGTGTCCTATTACCTTATTTATATTAAGTTTATAGAGGGCTTCCCTGGTAGCTCAGTAGTGAAGAGTTCACCTGCCAATGCAGGAGACACAGGTTTGATCCCTGATCCAGGAAGATCCCACATGCTGTGGAGTGACTAAGCCTGTGAGCTCTGTAGAGCCTCAGAGCCACAACTATTGAGCCCATGTGCCGCAACTATTGAAGCCCATGTGTCCTAGAGCCCAAGTTCCACGACGGGAAGTCATGGCAACAAGAAGCCCGCTCCCCTGAACGAGAGAGCAGCCCCCACTCCCTGCAGCTAGAGAAGAGCCTGCAGCGGCAGTGAAAACCCAGAATAGCCAATAATAAGTAAATAAAACTTAGAAAAAAATTTCATCTTATTCAGTAGTCAGTGTGAAAAATTTTTTTTAAAAAAGTTTATAGAGGGAGAAGTCCTCTAGAAGACTAACATAGTGTCTTCCTTGCAATGATATAATTCAAGAGCATTGTGTTTATGTATATATATATTCAGTAATTTCACTTGTAGAAATCCTTTCAAAGAAGAAAATCAAAATGTGAGCAGTGAAAAGCATGAACATGTTTTCACTGTGTATTTTTAATCGTTAATAGTAGAGGTAGCCACGAATGATCGATTGGTTGAGAAATGTAGTCTATACGGATTATATCTCAATGGGGTGGTTTTTCAGCTTCAAAAAGCATTAGTTTGGAGCGTTATGGTCTTCGGTTTGTTCTCGAGAGGACTGGTTAGAATTGGAAATTGATCCAGAAGAGACCGTTTGAAACGTGATGCTCTGACCACCATCTCCTCGTTTCTCTCCCTTCCTCACAGAACCTGCTCTTAACCGCCCCTCTGCCTCCCCGTAGTCCTCAGTCCTCCATCAGCTCCCGCCATCACTTCCCCCACCTTCCCGTCACTTGGGGGATCGTTGCTTCAGCGCATCCCTCCCCAGTGCCTCACGTTAGGCCCTTCTTCTCCCTCTTCCTCTGCAGTCTGTTCTGCCAGTTTGAAACTTGGGGCCTAAGCTGCTGTCCCTCCTCTTGCCCCTGGGCATGATTTGCAGTCTTCCATCTGCTTATTAGGCATGGAAAAGTTCTGTCCTCAGCTGGGCCCTTGGTGTAGTTTTGTAATTCTTTATTTCATCTCTCACCCCCACTGCGCTTTTTTTTTTTAACACCCCCAGCAGGAGGGCTGGAGCTAATGAAACCCTGAGCCACATACTGTCACCACCTCCCACCTGTTAGATACCCAGCCTTCTCTTCCTCTACAGAGAAAATAAAGGCCAACAGAAGCGCACTGCTCAGCATCCCCCTGTCTCTACACTCTCATCCCCTTCCCTCTCTTCCCGGGTAACTCCAAGATGAAAACTTTTTCTGTTCTTTAATTCTCTTCCTGCCTTTTCTTGGACCTGTGTTGTATGTTTTACTCACTTATGTCACCTGCTGCATTGCAGAGTCCCCCCTGCCCCGCAGTGGTTCTTTTCCCTCCATCTTCCTATAGTTCCGTCACCTATGTCCTCTAAAATTCCTGGTCCTCGGCTTTGATTCTTGAACTGCTGTCCTGCCCTCTCTTCTGAATTTACAGCTTCCCCACCTTCTAGTCAATTTTGTTCCACTTCATTGATCTGTCCATTTGTTCAGCTGCCAATACTCCATCACTTTTCAGTCTGATACCATCTGCTCCTCTCAAGCGTTCATGAGGTCATCAGCCCTGTTTGCCAAAATCGATTTCCTCATTTTAGTATTCATTCTTCTACTTACACTCTTTAAACACTTGATATTATACCTTCTTCACTTGAAATGATGTTCTTCCTTAGCTTTCATGACCCTCTTTTTTGTTTGTTTTAAATCTTAGAGCCTTTTCCCCTTTTTCTAGTGTAAAAGTATAAGTGCCGCCCACAATTCGTTAGTATTACTCTTGTCATGCATTTGTATTCTGCACATTTACCCGGGATGAAAACACTCCATTTTTGTGGCTTCAGCTATTACTTCCCTGCTGAGTATTTCCAAACCTTTGTCTCCAACATCAGACTTTTCCCTAAGCTCCAGCTGCTTAGTGCATATCCCTGAATCCACCTGCACATCGTCACCTGTACAGGATTGATGTCTGTGCACCCCTGCATTGCTGCGCTTCTAGCACCTGTGTTTTGTTCCCCGTTTCCATTGGTGCCCCTGTTTATTTCATTGCTCAAATAGGAGCCTTGAATCTGTCCTTGATTGCTTTATCTCTTTAAGGCTCTTGTATAATGAATTACCAAGTCTTCCATTTAGCTATCTGCCCTCTGGTCCCTTTTCCTTTGTTTGCTGTTTCTCCCCTGTTGAGTCCCTACCGTCTCTCCCGGGGACTTTCACAGGAGCTGCTTGCTGATCCCTCTGGCTTCCATCCTAGGGCATCCTCAGGCTCCCGTTGGACAGAGAAAATAAAGGCCAACAGAAGCGCACTGCTCAGCATCCCCCTGTCTCTACACTCTCATCCCCTTCCCTCTCTTCCCGGGTAACTCCAAGATGAAAACTTTTTCTGTTCTTTAATTCTCTTCCTGCCTTTTCTTGGACCTGTGTTGTATGTTTTACTCACTTATGTCACCTGCTGCATTGCAGAGTCCCCCCTGCCCCGCAGTGGTTCTTTTCCCTCCATCTTCCTATAGTTCCGTCACCTATGTCCTCTAAAATTCCTGGTCCTCGGCTTTGATTCTTGAACTGCTGTCCTGCCCTCTCTTCTGAATTTACAGCTTCCCCACCTTCTAGTCAATTTTGTTCCACTTCATTGATCTGTCCATTTGTTCAGCTGCCAATACTCCATCACTTTTCAGTCTGATACCATCTGCTCCTCTCAAGCGTTCATGAGGTCATCAGCCCTGTTTGCCAAAATCGATTTCCTCATTTTAGTATTCATTCTTCTACTTACACTCTTTAAACACTTGATATTATACCTTCTTCACTTGAAATGATGTTCTTCCTTAGCTTTCATGACCCTCTTTTTTGTTTGTTTTAAATCTTAGAGCCTTTTCCCCTTTTTCTAGTGTAAAAGTATAAGTGCCGCCCACAATTCGTTAGTATTACTCTTGTCATGCATTTGTATTCTGCACATTTACCCGGGATGAAAACACTCCATTTTTGTGGCTTCAGCTATTACTTCCCTGCTGAGTATTTCCAAACCTTTGTCTCCAACATCAGACTTTTCCCTAAGCTCCAGCTGCTTAGTGCATATCCCTGAATCCACCTGCACATCGTCACCTGTACAGGATTGATGTCTGTGCACCCCTGCATTGCTGCGCTTCTAGCACCTGTGTTTTGTTCCCCGTTTCCATTGGTGCCCCTGTTTATTTCATTGCTCAAATAGGAGCCTTGAATCTGTCCTTGATTGCTTTATCTCTTTAAGGCTCTTGTATAATGAATTACCAAGTCTTCCATTTAGCTATCTGCCCTCTGGTCCCTTTTCCTTTGTTTGCTGTTTCTCCCCTGTTGAGTCCCTACCGTCTCTCCCGGGGACTTTCACAGGAGCTGCTTGGCTGATCCCTCTGGCTTCCATCCTAGGGCATCCCTCAGGCTCCCGTTGGATAGATAACCAACATATAGATACGGTGATACTCTTCCCTTGCTTTAGAAACCCTTGGTGGCTCCTGTTTGCTTTCATGATCATGATTCTAGAACCACAAAACTGTGTGGTTTGGCCAGAATTTTTTCTATTATCCTTTTTATTTGAAGAGGAAGTCTTAGAATTAGACTTTAGACATTGAGATAGTAAACTTCTTGGCCGTATGAACAGATTGTTGTTAAGGAAACAGGCAGGTTCCTGGTGACGGTATTACTCACTCTACCTGCCGTGTGCACTGGATGCTCATAGGTGCTGGTAGTAGGAAAGTGAAAACAGCATAAACCCTTTCCTCCAAGAAAAAGGTTAGTGAGAGAGGTTACGTTTTTAAATGTTCTGCAGCTTTACAGGATATAAATGAGAAAAAACATGTTGTCAGCTGGAGGTCTGTGATGTTTTGATACACTTGCAGCATGCAGTGTTAGAGCATTAGCTAACACCTGCATCACGTCACATAATTACTATTTCTTCTTCGTGATGAGAACATTTACGATCTATTCTCTTAGCAACTTGTAAGTATATAATACAGTATTATTAACTGTAATAATTATATTTGCATTAGATCCCCCAGAACTTACTCACCTTATAACTAGGAGTTTATATGCTGACCAATAAGCTCCCGTTTTCCCCACTCCCTCGTCCCTGGTAACCAGTATTCAATCTCTGTGAGTTTGGCTGTTTCAAATTCCACATATAAGCAATGTCCTACAGTGTCTGTCCTCCTCTCTGTGACTTGTTTCACCTAGCATAATGCCTCAGGTCCCACCCATGTTCTTGGAAATGGAAGAATGTCATTTCATTCTCATGGTTGAATAGTAGTCCACTGTATATATACCCCATCTTCTTTATCCATTCATGTTTTGACACACTTTCGGTTGTTTCTATATCTTGGCTATTATGAATGAGGCTACAGTGAACATGGGAGTGTTGATATCTCTTTGAGATCCTGTTTGCATTTCTTGGGGGTGCATGCCCAGAAGTGGAATGACTGGCTCATATAGTAGTCCTATGTGTAGTTTTCAGAGGAGCGGCCGTACTGTTTTCCAGAGTGGCCGCACCCATTTATGTTCCCGTCAGCAGCGCACAGGGGTTCCCTTTCTTCTGCACCCTCGCCAGCACTTGCTGTCTCTTGCCTTTTTGATGGCAGCCATCTTGACAGGGTTGGGGTGATAGCTCATTGTGGTTTTGGTTTGCATTTCCCTAACTATTAGTGATGTTGAGAACCTTTTCATGTGTCTGTTGGCCATTTGTACATCTTTGAAAGATGCCGATTGGTCTTCTGCTTATTTTTTTTTTAATTGAAGTATTTGATTTTTTGCAGTTCAGTTGTATGAGCTCTTTATGTATTTTGGATACTAAGCCCTTATTAGATTATGATTTCCACTTCACTGTTGCCATTTCATTTTGTGATGATTTTCTAAGCTCTGAAGAAGCTAATTGGATGTAGTCCCAATTGTTTATTTTTGCTTTTGTTGTCAAATCCAAAAAAAAATCGTTGCCAGGACTGATGTCAAGGAACTTAGCTCCTACATTTTCTTCTGGGTGTTTTATGGTTTCAGGTCTTACATTCCAGTCTTTGATCCACTTTGAGTTTGACTTTTGTGTATGTGTAAGGTTGGCGGTCCAGTTTCATTCATTGGCATTTGAATACCGAATTTTCCAAACACTGTTTATTTTTTTATTTTTTTTAGATTTATTTATTTGATTATTTATTTTGGGTCGGGGGTCGGGTTGGGGAGGGAGGGGAGCGGGCGGGCCACTTCTATTGGTCTTTCATTTCTCTATTTTCATCTCTTTGTTCTTTGGCTCCTGTGGGCCTCCCATCGCGGTGGCCTCTGTCAGTCGCAGAGCACCGGCTGTGGGCGCATGCGCTCCAGAGCTCCGGCTCGGCAATTGGACACATCAGTCCAGCCGCTCGGTGGCACGTGGGATCTTCCCAGGCCAGGAATCGAACCTGCGCCTCTTGCACTGCAAGGCGGTGTCCTTATCCACTGGACCACCAGGGGAAGCCCTGTTTGTTTATTTTTGATTTTTTTTTTTTTTAACACCAAGAACATTTTGTATTGGGTATAGCCAATTAACAGTGTTGTGATAGTTACTGGAGAACAGTGAAGGGTCTCAGCCATGTATATACAGGTATCCATTCTCCCCCTAACTCCCCTGCCGTCCAGGCCACCGCGGAACATTGAACAGAGTTCCATGTGCTATACTGTAGGTCCTCATTGGTTATCCATTTTAAATATAGGAGCGTGTACATGACCTTCCCAAAGTTCTTCCCCCTGGCAACCATGAGTTGTTTTCTGAGTTTTTGAGTCTTACTGTTTTGTAACTAAGTTCATTTGTATCATTTCATTTTAGATTTGATATGTAAGGGATGTCATAAGCTATTTTTCCTTCTCTGTCTGACTTCATTCAGCTTCACACTCTTCTAGGTCTGTCCACGTTGCTGCACATGGCCTTATTTCATCATTTTTAATGGCCGAGTAATATTCCATTGTGTGTGTGTGTGTGTGTGTTTGTGTGTGTGTGTATACACACCATGTCTTCTTTGTCCATTCCTCTGTTGATGGACAATTAGGTTGTATCCATGTCTTGGCCATTGTCATCAGTGCAGCAGTGAACATTGAGGAGCATGTATCTCTTAGGACCATGTTTTTCTCTGGATATATGCCCAGGAGTGGGATTGCAGATTATGTAGTACCTCAATTTTTTAGTTTTTTAAGGAACTTCCATATTGTACTCCATAGTAGCTGTACCAATTTATATTCCCACCAACAGTTCAGGAGAGTTCCCTTCTCTCCACAACTTCTCCAGCATTTGTTCTTTGTAGATTGTTTGATGATAGCCATTCTGACCAGTGTGAGGTGGTATCTCATTGAAGTTTTGATTTACATTTCTCTAATAACTAACAATTTTGAACATCTTTTCATGTGCCTATTGGCCATCCGTGTGTCCTCTTTAGAGAAATGTCTATTCAGGTCTTCTGACCATCTTTTGAGTGGGTTGTTTTGATGCTATTAAGTGTCATAAGCTATTTGTAAATTTTGGAGACTAATCTCTTATCAGTCACATCATTTGCAAATATTTTCTCCTAATCCGTGAGTTGTCTTTTTGTTTTGTTTCCTTTGCTGTGCAAAAGCTTTTAAGTAGGCTCCATTTGTTTACTTTTGCTTTTATTTCTATTATTCTGGGAGGTGAATTCAAAAAGATGTTCATGTGATTTATGTCAGAGAGTGTTCTATGTTTTCCTCTAAGAGTTTTATAGTGTCTGGTCTTACATGAAGGGTCTTTAAACCATTTTGAGCTTATTTCTGTGTATGGAGTCAAGGAATGATCTAATTTCATTCTTTTACTTGCACTCTCCAGTTTTCCCAGCATCATTTGTTGAAGAGACAACATTGTGTTGTCTTGCCTTCTTTGTCATAGTTTCATTGACTATAGGTGCGTGGGCTTATTTATGGGTTTTGTATCCTGTTCCATTGATCTGTATTTCTGTTTTTATGCCAGTGCCATACTATTTTGATGACTGTAGCTTTGTAGTATAGTCTGAAGTCAGGGTATCTGATTCCTCCAACTCCATTTTTCTTTGTTAAATTTGCTTTAACTATTTGTGATCTTTTGTGTCTCCATACAAATTTTGAGTTTTTTTTGTTCTATTCCTATGAAAAATGCCATTGGTAATTTGATAGGGATTGTGTTGAATCTGTAGATTGTCTTGGGTAGTGCAATCATTTTGATAATGCTCATTCCTCTAATACACGAACATGGTATATCTTTCCACCTGTTTATGTCTTCTTTGATTTCTTTCCTCGACCCCTTATAGTTTTCAGAGTACAGGTCTTTTGTTTCCTTAGGTAGGTTTATTCCTAGGAATTTTATTCTTTTTGATATAATCGTAGATGAGTTGCTTCTTGAATTTCTGATCTTTCATAGTTTGTAGAAATGCACCAGACTTCTGTGTATTAATTTTATAACCTGCAACTTTACCAAATTCACTGATAAGTTCTAGTAATTTTCTGGTAGCATCTTTAGGACCTTCTGTGTATAGTATCATGTCATCTGCAAACAGTGACAATTGAACTTCTTTTCCAATTTGGATTCCCTTTATTTCTTTTCTTCTCTTTGCTATAGCTGGGACTTCCAAAACTGTTAAATAAAAATGATGAGAGTGGACATCCTTGTGTAGTTCTTGATCTTGAGGGAATACTTTCAGCTTTTCAGCACTGAGTAGGATGCTAGCTGTAGGTTGTCGATATGGCCTTTATCATGTTGAGGTACATACCCTCTATGCCCACTTTCTGAAGCTTTTAAAGTATGCTGAAAAGTTTTCCTCTAAGAGTTTTATAGTGTCTGGTCTTACATGAAGGGTCTTTAAACCATTTTGAGCTTATTTCTGTGTATGGAGTCAAGGAATGATCTAATTTCATTCTTTTACTTGCACTCTCCAGTTTTCCCAGCATCATTTGTTGAAGAGACAACATTGTGTTGTCTTGCCTTCTTTGTCATAGTTTCATTGACTATAGGTGCGTGGGCTTATTTATGGGTTTTGTATCCTGTTCCATTGATCTGTATTTCTGTTTTTATGCCAGTGCCATACTATTTTGATGACTGTAGCTTTGTAGTATAGTCTGAAGTCAGGGTATCTGATTCCTCCAACTCCATTTTTCTTTGTTAAATTTGCTTTAACTATTTGTGATCTTTTGTGTCTCCATACAAATTTTGAGTTTTTTTTGTTCTATTCCTATGAAAAATGCCATTGGTAATTTGATAGGGATTGTGTTGAATCTGTAGATTGTCTTGGGTAGTGCAATCATTTTGATAATGCTCATTCCTCTAATACACGAACATGGTATATCTTTCCACCTGTTTATGTCTTCTTTGATTTCTTTCCTCGACCCCTTATAGTTTTCAGAGTACAGGTCTTTTGTTTCCTTAGGTAGGTTTATTCCTAGGAATTTTATTCTTTTTGATATAATCGTAGATGAGTTGCTTCTTGAATTTCTGATCTTTCATAGTTTGTAGAAATGCACCAGACTTCTGTGTATTAATTTTATAACCTGCAACTTTACCAAATTCACTGATAAGTTCTAGTAATTTTCTGGTAGCATCTTTAGGACCTTCTGTGTATAGTATCATGTCATCTGCAAACAGTGACAATTGAACTTCTTTTCCAATTTGGATTCCCTTTATTTCTTTTCTTCTCTTTTTGCTATAGCTGGGACTTCCAAAACTGTTAAATAAAAATGATGAGAGTGGACATCCTTGTGTAGTTCTTGATCTTGGAGGGAATACTTTCAGCTTTTCAGCACTGAGTAGGATGCTAGCTGTAGGTTGTCGTATATGGCCTTTATCATGTTGAGGTACATACCCTCTATGCCCACTTTCTGGAGAGCTTTTTTAACATGTATGGGTGCTGAATTTTTTCAAAAGCCTTATCTGCATCTATTGAGATGATCATATGGTTTTTATTCTTCAGTTTGTTGATATGGTGTATCATATTGATTGACTTGCAGATGCTGAGAAATCCTCTCATCCCTGGGATGAATCCCAGTTGATCATCGTGTATGATTTTTTTTTTTTTTGAACTTTTTTTTTTGGGGGGGGGGGGGTGGGGGGGGGGGGGGGACAGGTGGGCCACTTCTATTGGTCTTTCATTTATCTGCTTTCATCCATCTTTGTTCTTTGGCCCGTGTGGGCCTCCCATCACTGTGGCCTCTCTCGTCGCAGAGCGCCGGCTCTGGGCGCATGCGCTCCAGAGCTCCGGCCCAGTAATTGGACACATAGGTCCAGCCGCTCTGCGGCACATGGGATCTTCCCAGGCCAGGGATCGAACCGGCGCCCCTTGCACTGCAAGACGGTGTCCTTACCCACTGGACCACCAGAGAAGCCCCTGATCTTTTTAATATATTGTTGGATGTGGATTGCTGGTATTCCGTTGAATGTTTTTGCATCTGTGTTCATCACTGATACTGGCCTGTAATTTTCTTTTTAAATGCTGATAATTGGTCTGTTCATATTTTCTATTTCTTCCTGGTTCATACAGTTCAGGGAGACTGTACCTTTCTAAGAATTTGTCCATTTTATTAGCATACAATTGTTCTTAGTAGTCTCTTGTGATTTTTGGTATTTCTGTGGAGTCTGTTGTAACTTCTCCTTTTTCATGTTTAATTTTACTGATTTGAGTCCCCTCCCATTTTTTCTTGATGAATCTGGCTAATGGTTTATCAATCTTGTTTACCTTTTTAAAGACCCAGTTTTTAGTTTCATTGATATTTGTGATTATTTTCTTTCATCTCTGTTTTGTTCGTTTCTGCTCTGATCTTAATAATTTCCTTTCTTCTACTAACTTTAGGTTTTGTTTGTCCTTTCTCTAGTTGTTTTAGGTGTAAGATTAGGTTGTTTATTTGAGATTTTTCTTGTTTCCTGAAGTAAGGTTGTATTGCTGTAAACTTCCCTCTTAGAACTGCTTTTGCTGCATCCCATAAGTTCTGAACTGTTGTGCTTTCATTTTCATTTGTCTCTATATATTTTTTATTTCTTCTTTGGTTTATTCAGTGACCCAATGGTCGTTTAGTAGCATATTGTTTAGCTGCCATAGGTTGGTGATTCTTAGAGTTTTTTTTTTCTTGTTGCTTATTCTAATCTCATAGCATTATGATAAGAAAAAATGCTTATTTAGATTTTCTTACGTTTTCCAAGACTTGCATTGTGGCCCAGCATGTGCTCAATCCTGGAGAATGTTCCAAGTGCACTTGAGAAAAGTGTGTAGTCTGCTGCTTTGGGGTGGAATGCTCTATAAATATTAACTCCAGCTCATCTGAAGTGTCATTTAAGGCCTATGTTTCCTTATTGATCTTCTGTCTGGTTGATCTCTCCACTGATGAAACCCCACTCTTACTGTGTTTCTGTTGATTTCTTCCTTTATGTTTGTTAGTATTTGGTGTTCCTAGGTTGGGTTCATATATGTATGTATAATTGTTATATCTTCTCAGATGGAACCCTTGACCGTTACCAAGTGTCCTCCTTTGTCTCTTTTAATAGTCTTTGTTTTACAGTCTATTTTGTCTGATAGGAGTATTGCTGCTCCAGCTTTCTTATGATTTCCATTTGCATGAAATACCTTCTCCTGTCCTCTTAGTTTTAGTCTATAAGTGTCTATAGGTATGAAGTGAGTCTCTTGTAAGACAACATATATATGGGACATGCTCAGCCATCTTTTGGTTCCTTTCTAAGAATTTGTCAAAAGCATACAATGTTTGAAAGTCACCTCCCAGTTTTTTAGTTTCCCCATTGATGAATCTGGCTAATGGTTTATCAATCTTGTTTACCTTTTTAAAGACCCAGTTTTTAGTTTCATTGATATTTGTGATTATTTTCTTTCATCTCTGTTTTGTTCGTTTCTGCTCTGATCTTAATAATTTCCTTTCTTCTACTAACTTTAGGTTTTGTTTGTCCTTTCTCTAGTTGTTTTAGGTGTAAGATTAGGTTGTTTATTTGAGATTTTTCTTGTTTCCTGAAGTAAGGTTGTATTGCTGTAAACTTCCCTCTTAGAACTGCTTTTGCTGCATCCCATAAGTTCTGAACTGTTGTGCTTTCATTTTCATTTGTCTCTATATATTTTTTATTTCTTCTTTGGTTTATTCAGTGACCCAATGGTCGTTTAGTAGCATATTGTTTAGCTGCCATAGGTTGGTGATTCTTAGAGTTTTTTTTTTCTTGTTGCTTATTCTAATCTCATAGCATTATGATAAGAAAAAATGCTTATTTAGATTTTCTTACGTTTTCCAAGACTTGCATTGTGGCCCAGCATGTGCTCAATCCTGGAGAATGTTCCAAGTGCACTTGAGAAAAGTGTGTAGTCTGCTGCTTTGGGGTGGAATGCTCTATAAATATTAACTCCAGCTCATCTGAAGTGTCATTTAAGGCCTATGTTTCCTTATTGATCTTCTGTCTGGTTGATCTCTCCACTGATGAAACCCCACTCTTACTGTGTTTCTGTTGATTTCTTCCTTTATGTTTGTTAGTATTTGGTGTTCCTAGGTTGGGTTCATATATGTATGTATAATTGTTATATCTTCTCAGATGGAACCCTTGACCGTTACCAAGTGTCCTCCTTTGTCTCTTTTAATAGTCTTTGTTTTACAGTCTATTTTGTCTGATAGGAGTATTGCTGCTCCAGCTTTCTTATGATTTCCATTTGCATGAAATACCTTCTCCTGTCCTCTTAGTTTTAGTCTATAAGTGTCTATAGGTATGAAGTGAGTCTCTTGTAAGACAACATATATATGGGACATGCTCAGCCAGTCTGTATCTTTTGGTTGGTTCATTTAATCCATTTATATTTAAGGTAATTATCAATATGTGTGATCCTATTATCATCTTGTTAATTGTTTTTGGTTTATTTTTTTTGGATCTTTACCTTCTCTTGTGTCTCCTGCCTAGAGAAGTTCCTTTAGCACTTGTGAAACTGGTTTAGTGGTGCTCAATTCTCTTAGCTTTTGCTTGTCTGTAAAGCTTTTGATTTCTCCACCAAATCTGAGTGAGAGTCTTGTTGGGTAGAATATTCTTGGTTGTAGGTTCTTCCCTCTTATTACTTGAAATATATTGTGCTATTCTCTTCTGGATTATACAGTTTCTATTGTGAAATCAGCTGATAACCTTATGGGTTTTGCCTTGTATGTTATTTTATTTTCCCTTGTTGCTTTTAATAATTTATCTTTGTCTTCAGTTTTTGTAATTTTGATTGCCGTGTGTCTCAGTGTGTTCGTCCTTGGATTATCCTGCCTGAGACTCTGTGCTTCCATGGACACGGTTATTTCCTTTGTTGGGGAAGTTTTCAGCTGTTATCTCTTCAGATATTTTCTCTGGTCCTTTCTCTTTCTCTTCTCCTTATGGGACCTCTATAATGCAAATATTGGTGTATTTAATGTTGTCCCAGAGGTCTGTTAGGCTGTCTTCATTTCTTTTCATTACTTTTTCTATATTCTCCTTTGCAACATTGATTTCCTCCATTCTGTTCCAGGTCACTTATCCATTATTCTGCCTCAGTTATTGTACTGTTCATTCCTTCTTGTGTATTGTTGATGTTTGTTCTTTAGTTCTTTTATGTCCTTGGTAAACATTTCTTGCATCTTCTCAATCTTTGTTTCCATTCATTTTTCAAGATCCTGAATTATCTTCCCTATTATTAGCCTGAATTCTTTTTCTGGGAGTTTACGTATCTCTACTTCATTTGTTTTTCTGGGGATTTATCTTGTTCTTTCTTCTTGTTCTTTCCGTTTTCATTTTGGGTAACTTTCCGTGGTTGTGGTATTAGTCCTGGATGCTGATGGGATTGTCATTCTTATTTCTTCTGTCTGACCTCTGGTGAGGATGAGAGGCTTGTGCAAGCTTCCTGATGGGATGGCTGTGGGGGAAACTCTGGTAGGCAGTTCCATGCTCAGTGAAATTTTAATCTGATCCTCTCTGCTGGTGGATGGGGCTGTGCTCTCTACTTGTTAGTTGTTCGGCCTAAGGCAACCCAATCCTGGAGTCTGTAGGCTTCTATAGTAGGACTATTGATGACATGCAAGAGGGCCTGTGCCTCAACACAGCTCCCAGGACTGTTGCTGTCAGTGCCCCTCTCCCCATGGCAGGCCAACCCATGCCTCTGCAAGATACCCTCAGACATTCACAGGTAGGTCTAGTACAGTCTCTTGTGGAGTCATGGCTCCTTTTCCCTGGGTCCAAGTTTTTTTTTTTTTTTGGTGGGCCACTTCTATTGGTCTTTTATTTCCATCTTTGTTCCTCGACCTGTGTATACCTCCCACCGTGGTGGCGTCTGTCGTTGCAGAGCACCAGCTCTGGGCACATGCACTCCAGAGCTCTGGCTTGGTAGTTGGACACATCGGTCCAGTCGTTCCGTGGCACGTGGGATCCTCCCAAGCCAGGGATCGAACTGGCACCCCTTGCACTGCAAGGCAGTGTCCCTACCCACTAGACCACCAGGGAAGTCCTGGGTCCAAGATTTTGTTTGTGCCACCCAAAAGTTTCTTGTTTCCCCTCGTCCTATGGAAGCTCTATAATCAAATCCCACTGACCTTCAAAGTCAGATTCCTTAGGACTTCCCAATTCCTTGGCCAAATCCCCAGGCTGGGGAACCTGATGTGGGGCCTAGAACCTTCTTTGGTATTGTTCTCCAGTTTGTGACTCACCTACCCAGCAGCCATAGGATTTGATTTTTTCATAATTGTCTCCCTTCTATTGTTACAGTGTGGCTTCTGCTTTGTCATTGGGTGTGGGGTTCCAGTGTCTTTCTGTTGATGGTTGTTCAACAGCTAGTTGTGATTTTGGTGCTCTGGCAGAAAAAGATTGAGTGCATGTCCTTCTACTCCACCATCTTAATCTCATCCCCCTCTGAGAGTTCAAACACCGTTTATTGAAGAGACTATTCTTTCCCCATTGTGCACTCTTGGTTCCTTTGTCATAAATTAAGTGATGATATGTACATGTTTTTATTTCTGGACTCTCGCTTCTGTTCCATTGATCTGCATGCCTATTTCTATACCAGTGCCATATTGTTTTGATTACTGTAGCTTTGTAATGTTTTGAAACTGGGAAGATGCCTCCAGATTTGTTCTTTCTCAAGATTGCTTTAGCTTGTGGAGTATTTTGTGGTTCCATACAAATTTTGGAATTGGTTTTTCTGAAAAATGAAAATGCCATTCCAATGCCAATGGAATTTTGATAGGAATTGCTTTGAATCTGTAGATCACTTTGGGCAGTATGGATATTTAATAACATTAGTTCTTTGAGATCGTGAGCAGACTATCCTTCTGTTTATTTGTGTCTTCTTTCACTGGTTTCTTTCACCAGTGTCTTAGTTCTCCATGTACAGATGTTTCATTTCTTAATTAAAAATATTCCTAAGAATTGGGCTTCCCTGGTGGTCCAGTGGGTAAGGACACCGCTTTGCAGTGCAAGGGGCGCCGGTTCGATCCCTGGCCTGGGAAGATCCCACGTGCCATGGAGCGGCTGGACCGATGTGTCCAATTACCGAGCCGGAGCTCTGGAGTGCATGCGCCCAGAGCCGGTGCTCTGCGACAACAGAGGCCACCGCGATGGGAGGCCCACATGGGCCGAAGAACAAAGATGGATGAAAAATAAATAAATGAAAGACCAATAGAAGTGGCCCGCCCACCCCCCTCCCTCCCTAACCGGCCCCGCTCCAAAGAAACTAAAAAAAGAACAAAAGTGTATTCTTAAAAAAAAAAAAATTCCTAAGAATTACCCTTTTTGATGTTATTGAAAATGGGATTCTTTTGCTAACTTCTCTTTCTGATGGTTCATTGTTAGTAAATAGAAGGAACACATTGACTTTGGTATACTCGTTTTGAATGCTACAACGAAATTTGTTTTATTTACAAATTTTAGAACAGGATTTTATTATGTGAGAAAAAAGTGAGAATAATAATCAACCTAAGATCTCACCACAAGTAGTTGAGCCAAGATTTAGCACCAGAGTGTGTGATTCCAAAGTCTTTAGCCACTTTATTCCACAGGAGAGACTCCGGAGTGCTTTTGGAGGACACATTTAGCGTTGTATAACTAGCCATCTTTGCCTTACTCAGGACTCTCTCTGTTCCATTGATCTGAGTTTTGCCATATTGTTTTGATTACTGTAGCTTTGTAATGTTTTGAAACTGGGAAGATGCCTCCAGATTTGTTCTTTCTCAAGATTGCTTTAGCTTGTGGAGTATTTTGTGGTTCCATACAAATTTTGGAATTGGTTTTTCTGAAAAATGAAAATGCCATTCCAATGCCAATGGAATTTTGATAGGAATTGCTTTGAATCTGTAGATCACTTTGGGCAGTATGGATATTTAATAACATTAGTTCTTTGAGATCGTGAGCAGACTATCCTTCTGTTTATTTGTGTCTTCTTTCACTGGTTTCTTTCACCAGTGTCTTAGTTCTCCATGTACAGATGTTTCATTTCTTAATTAAAAATATTCCTAAGAATTGGGCTTCCCTGGTGGTCCAGTGGGTAAGGACACCGCTTTGCAGTGCAAGGGGCGCCGGTTCGATCCCTGGCCTGGGAAGATCCCACGTGCCATGGAGCGGCTGGACCGATGTGTCCAATTACCGAGCCGGAGCTCTGGAGTGCATGCGCCCAGAGCCGGTGCTCTGCGACAACAGAGGCCACCGCGATGGGAGGCCCACATGGGCCGAAGAACAAAGATGGATGAAAAATAAATAAATGAAAGACCAATAGAAGTGGCCCGCCTGCCCCCCTCCCTCCCTAACCGGCCCCGCTCCAAAGAAACTAAAAAAAAAACAAAAGTGTATTCTTAAAAAAAAAAAAATTCCTAAGAATTACCCTTTTTGATGTTATTGAAAATGGGATTCTTTTGCTAACTTCTCTTTCTGATGGTTCATTGTTAGTAAATAGAAGGAACACATTGACTTTGGTATACTCGTTTTGAATGCTACAACGAAATTTGTTTTATTTACAAATTTTAGAACAGGATTTTATTATGTGAGAAAAAAGTGAGAATAATAATCAACCTAAGATCTCACCACAAGTAGTTGAGCCAAGATTTAGCACCAGAGTGTGTGATTCCAAAGTCTTTAGCCACTTTATTCCACAGGAGAGACTCCGGAGTGCTTTTGGAGGACACATTTAGCGTTGTATAACTAGCCATCTTTGCCTTACTCAGGACTTTTCAGGTTGTTTAGAGCACGTCCCAGGCTTTTCTGTCTGACTTCTGTCTTACCTACTGCTAGTCCTTGTCTAACCTCACCTTGCCTTCTGGGCACAGGTTTTTTTTTTTCCCCTATTATTTAAAGACGTTACTGCTCTGTCACCTGCCTTATTGTTTATGACGAGGTCTCTATTGATTAATTCCCCTGTACATGTGGCTTTTTAAAGATTTTTCTCTTTCACACTGGTTTTCAGCAATTTAAGCATTATGTGCTTTGCCTTTCTTTGTCTTGCTTGGGGTTTTTTGAGCTATATGGATCTTTTAGTTTTTATCAGATTTGGGGATTTCTCAGCCATTGGTTTTAAAAGATCTTTTTCTGTCCCCACCTATCTTCTCTCATTCCTTTGATTACAGTGTGTTAAGCTGCTTGATATTGTCACTCAGATCCCTAATGTCACTCAGATCCCTAAGTCTTGTTTGTTCTTTTCTCCTACCCACTTTCCATATTCTAAATGGGTGGCTCCCATTTCTGTCTTCAAATTTGCTGATTCTTCTGTAGTGTCTGATCTTCACTATAAAGCCCAGTGACATCTTCACTATAAATATTGTATGTTGAGGTCCATGCGTGGGTTGGAAAAGAGTTTCCGGACATGAGGCAGAATGAGAGGAAAGTAACGTTTATTACAGTGAGGGAAGGGACAGTTGCTGCCAGTACAGCGGGCCAGCTTAAGGGAAAAGCAGCGTTGTTAAAGTGGAAGACCAGCGGGTTGGCTCAAAGGAGAACCAACCCTAAGCAGAGGTCTTTGATCCAGTCTATACCTGAGGTCTAAGGAGTGGCATAGGGGTCTTAAGAATCATTGCTGTTTGAACGGTGTACTGGGTGGTTAGAGCGATGACTGCTGCATGAAGGAAAGACAATAGAGTCCAAGGAGTGGCACAGGGGTCTTAAGGATTGGGTGGTGTACAACAGCCTAGGGAGGGGAGGATAGTAAGGGTCTTGCATTCCAAGGCCCTCCTAGTTTGACTTGTTCTTTCATCCTTGGGCACCATATTGTATTTCTTTTTAAACTCCAGCATTTCCATTTGGCTCTTTTCATACCTTCCATCTCCTTGTTAGGTTCATATTTTACTTTAAATACTTGAATACATTTATAATAGCAGTTTTAAAGTCCTTACCTGCCAATTCCATCATCTCTGGGTTTATTTTTATTTTCCTGTTGGTTGTAAGTTATGGCATTTTCAGATGTCTAGTAATTTTTGGAAGGATGCCAGGCATTTAGAGTGGCATAGCGCTGGCTGGATTTTATGATCTTCCACTAAAAGAATGATGGTGTTTGTTTTGGCAGGCAATTAAATTACTTGTGGATCTGCCTTATTAGGGCAGATCTAGGGCTACTTTAGCTTTTAATAAGGTTAAAATATGGCATCTTGGGGGGTCTGCTGAATGCCCCAGGTGCTTGGCATGGTTTTTCTGCTCAAACTGGGCAACATTCAGATATCTTATTCTATCCTCTGTGAAGGCCCAAGAATTGTTCATCCTGTGATTCCTGGCAGTTCTTTGCCTGATGTCAGAGTTTTATCCAGTGAATGTGTATGTAAGTATCTTGTCTAAGACTCTGAGATATGACTAAACAGTTGTCTACAGATCTCTCTCTGTGTAGAACCCTCTTCCTTAGTGCTCTGCTTAGGAGATCCAGCTGCCTTAGCTGTGTCAAACTCCCTACCTTCTCAGTTTATCAAGGCTGCCATATTTTGCTCGGGTTCCTTCCCAGCCCAGTACCACATTCCATAAATTACCTCGAAGTAGGAAGAGAGTCTAAGGCTCAGCGTGTTTATGCCCATACCTCAGAGATAATGGTCTTAACTGCCTGTTTTACGTCTGAAAATAGTTGATTCACGTACTTGGCTCATTGTTAATGCCTGGAGGGTAAGTTCCATAGCATTTGGCTGCAAGGGGAAATAGCTGCTTCTTCAGTGTATCCTGTATTTTGACATCAGCAGGCCCTTATACACATCCATGCTTCCTGGCATGCACCTTTTTCAGTTTGTTTGTTTGTTTTGTTTTAGTCTTTCTTGAATTGTTACAATATAGCTTCTACGTTTTGGATTTTGGGCCTTGAGACATGTGGGATCCCTCCCCAACAGGGGATCGAACCCACATCCCCTGCATTAGAAGGCAACCACCAGGGAAGTCCCCTCTTTCTTATCCATTTCATCTAGTGGCTTCGTGTTCATTTTTAAAGACTGAGAATAAGTATCATCTTTCTAATTTTTTTTTTTTAAGATTTATTTATTTATTTACTTTGGGCGGGGTTCGGGTTGGGGAGGGAGGGGAATGGGCGGGCCACTTCCATTGGTCTTTCATTTCTCTATCTTCATTTGTCTTTGGCTCCTGCGGGCCTCCCATCGCGGTGCGGCTCTGGGCGCATGCGCTCCAGAGCTCCGGCTCGGTCATTGGACACATCAGTCCAGCCGCTCCGCAGCATGTGGGATCTTCCCAGGCCAGGGCTCGAACCGGCACCCCTTGCCCTGCAAGGCGGTATCCTTACCCACTGGACCACCAGGGGAAGCCCTCTAATATTTTTTCTCTTTTCTTCCAGTTAATTTCTCAGTTGCTAAATTATCAATCACTTGATGTATAATCTCATACCCATATATATTTATGCATTTGTTGTTGCTGTTTAATTGCTAAATTGTGTCCTATTCTTTACGACCCCATGAACTGTAGCCCACCAGGCTCTTCTGTTCATGGAACTTCCCAAACAAGAATACTGGAGTGGGTTGCCATTTCCTCCTCCAGGGGATATTCCATATTCTTTTTTTTTCTTTAATACCAAAAAAATTTTGTATTGGGGTATAGCCCGTTAACAGTTTTGTAATAGTTTCAAGTGAACAGTGAAAGGGGCTCAGCCATACGTATACATGTATCCATTCTTCCCCAAACCCCTCTCCCATCTAGGCTAGTACATAACATTGAGCAGAGTTCCATGGGCTATACAATAGGTTTCTGTTGTCTAGGATCTTCCACATTCTTAAAAATATCTTTTTTTTTTCCCCCCAGTAATACATGAAATCTGGTACATACTTATTTATACTTTTATCTGTCTCTAACACATGGCACAGGGCCTCTAACATATTTGAGTGATATTTGTTTTTTATGGGCCTCTAAGCAGGATAGAAATGGAAATGCTAGTTTGGGTAGAAAAGGAGTGTTAGGTGTGAGGTTGAGATCTGTGCTCTCACTAAGGTGCAGGGAGCCAGGGAAACTCAGTTATGCTTAGCTTCTAAACATCATTTATAGACACCAAATGATGTTAACCAAGAGATACTTACAATTTTTTGAGGACCACTAGAGAATTGAAAGTCACAGTTCTTTTTATTATTTTATTTATGTATTTGCATTTTGGCTGTGTAACATGTGGGCTCTTAGTTCCCCAGCAGTCAAACCCCTGCACCCTGCAGTGGAAGCATGGAGTCTTAACCACTGGACTGCCAGGAAGTCCCCCAAAAGTCACAGTACTTAATATTTTCTGTAAAAATAGTTTCAGTCAAGTTTTTGGAAAGTCTTTCAGTTCATCGTTCTGTAAAAAAGTATTTGGATAAAAAGTTACATGAATTAAACTTGGTTTCTGCAAGAGTTTCTCAGTCTCAATTTTCTGTCCTCTGGGCCTCTCAGCTTAATGCCACCATCTATAGTAAAAGTCAGTAGAGCTCAATTTACATAAATACAAGGGTTTCTTTACCTGAGATTAAGAACAATTTATTATTAATCCTTTCCACTAGCTATTCACTCATTGTTGCTTTAACAAAAGGGTTTCTTCTCTTTTTTTCCAAGCAGTGTGCATAAGCACAAAAATATGAAGGGCACAATTAGTTTCCCTAATAATTTTGAAGGCTGTATTGGGTTGGCCAATATCTTCCAAAAAGGGGCCGTTAACAGTTTTGTAATAGTTTCAAGTGAACAGTGAAAGGGGCTCAGCCATACTTATACATGTATGCATTCTTCCCCAAACTCCTCTCCCATCTAGGCTAGTACATAACATTGAGCAGAGTTCCATGGGCTATACAATAGGTTTCTGTTGTCTAGGATCTTCCACATTCTTAAAAATATCTTTTTTTTTTCCCCCCAGTAATACATGAAATCTGGTACATACTTATTTATACTTTTATCTGTCTCTAACACATGGCACAGGGCCTCTAACATATTTGAGTGATATTTGTTGAATTTGAATAGTGAGGGAGTGAAGATCTACACTGGGCCTCTAAGCAGGATAGAAATGGAAATGCTAGTTTGGGTAGAAAAGGAGTGTTAGGTGTGAGGTTGAGATCTGTGCTCTCACTAAGGTGCAGGGAGCCAGGGAAACTCAGTTATGCTTAGCTTCTAAACATCATTTATAGACACCAAATGATGTTAACCAAGAGATACTTACAATTTTTTGAGGACCACTAGAGAATTGAAAGTCACAGTTCTTTTTATTATTTTATTTATGTATTTGCATTTTGGCTGTGTAACATGTGGGCTCTTAGTTCCCCAGCAGTCAAACCCCTGCACCCTGCAGTGGAAGCATGGAGTCTTAACCACTGGACTGCCAGGGAAGTCCCCCAAAAGTCACAGTACTTAATATTTTCTGTAAAAATAGTTTCAGTCAAGTTTTTGGAAAGTCTTTCAGTTCATCGTTCTGTAAAAAAGTATTTGGATAAAAAGTTACATGAATTAAACTTGGTTTCTGCAAGAGTTTCTCAGTCTCAATTTTCTGTCCTCTGGGCCTCTCAGCTTAATGCCACCATCTATAGTAAAAGTCAGTAGAGCTCAATTTACATAAATACAAGGGTTTCTTTACCTGAGATTAAGAACAATTTATTATTAATCCTTTCCACTAGCTATTCACTCATTGTTGCTTTAACAAAAGGGTTTCTTCTCTTTTTTTCCAAGCAGTGTGCATAAGCACAAAAATATGAAGGGCACAATTAGTTTCCCTAATAATTTTGAAGGCTGTATTGGGTTGGCCAATGGGTTTTTCCACAAGATCTTGAAGGGTAGGGGCGAGGAAGTCCTGAAAGAACTTTTTGGCCAATCCAGTACTTTAAACACAGACTATTACAAAGAATCTGTAAAAGCCAGCCTTCAGTGATCAGTAAGGCTTACGGACCCTCAAGGTACAATATACAATCATCAGGTCACTTTGCCCTGTTTACATTTAGGCCTGACCCGTTAACGAGCTGTCATTTTAACTAATAGAACTAAGCGAAGTTTTACCAAGGAACAACCTGAGATGTTAAAAGCTTCTGTTGAGTATGGTGACAGAAAATAAAAGAATATTAACAGCCACTTTGCACAGAGCATCTTCTGTCACACAGAAGCTAGACGAGCAGGAAGAGCTTTGCTGGGGCCCTCTCTCCCCCTGGCAGGATCTTCACAGCTTTTGTAGTACTCCCTCGAGTAGTGCTTGCTCAAACTCATGTCCATTGAGTCAGTGATGCCATCCAGCCATCTCATCCTCTGTCGTCCCCTTCTCCTTCTGCCTTCTGTTTTTCCCAACATCAGGGTCTTTTCCAGTGAGTCGTTTCTTTACATCAGATGGCCCAAGTATTAGAGCTTCAGCTTCAGCATCAGTCCTTGCAATGACTCTTCAGGAAGCTGTATAGCCATCACAGTAAATCAGTTTTAAAACATTTGTATCCAGGCTTCCCGGGTGGTCCAGTGGGTAGAGAGTTTGCCTTGCAGAGTAAGGGGCACGGGTTGGATCCCTGGCCCGGGAATATCCCACGTGCCACGGAGTGGCTGGACCAGTGTGTCCAATTATGAGCCCAGAGCTAGTGCTCTGCAATGAAAGAGGCCACTGCAACAGGAGGCCCACGTGAGCCGAAGAATAAAAATGCATGAAAAATCAATAAAAAGAGGCCAAAATTTTTAAAAAAATAATAAAAGATAAAAGAACATTTGTATCCTTTAGGTCAAATCCTCATGCACATTATATCTGCCTGCTCCAGGCAGCTATGAAGATGTCTTCTAAGTTTGCCTTTTTGGACATTTCGTATTGAAACTACGGTTTATCCATTGTGCATAACCAAAAATATGAAGGGCACAATTAGTTTCTAATAATTTTGAAGGCTGTATTGGGTTGGCCAATGGGTTTTCCACAAGATCTTGAAGGGTAGGGCGAGGAAGTCCTGAAAGAACTTTTTGGCCAATCCAGTACTTTAAACACAGACTATTACAAAGAATCTGTAAAAGCCAGCCTTCAGTGATCAGTAAGGCTTACGGACCCTCAAGGTACAATATACAATCATCAGGTCACTTTGCCCTGTTTACATTTAGGCCTGACCCGTTAACGAGCTGTCATTTTAACTAATAGAACTAAGCGAAGTTTTACCAAGGAACAACCTGAGATGTTAAAAGCTTCTGTTGAGTATGGTGACAGAAAATAAAAGAATATTAACAGCCACTTTGCACAGAGCATCTTCTGTCACACAGAAGCTAGACGAGCAGGAAGAGCTTTGCTGGGGCCCTCTCTCCCCATGGCAGGATCTTCACAGCTTTTGTAGTACTCCCTCGAGTAGTGCTTGCTCAAACTCATGTCCATTGAGTCAGTGATGCCATCCAGCCATCTCATCCTCTGTCGTCCCCTTCTCCTTCTGCCTTCTGTTTTTCCCAACATCAGGGTCTTTTCCAGTGAGTCGTTTCTTTACATCAGATGGCCCAAGTATTAGAGCTTCAGCTTCAGCATCAGTCCTTGCAATGACTCTTCAGGAAGCTGTATAGCCATCACAGTAAATCAGTTTTAAAACATTTGTATCCAGGCTTCCCGGGTGGTCCAGTGGGTAGAGAGTTTGCCTTGCAGAGTAAGGGGCACGGGTTGGATCCCTGGCCCGGGAATATCCCACGTGCCACGGAGTGGCTGGACCAGTGTGTCCAATTATGAGCCCAGAGCTAGTGCTCTGCAATGAAAGAGGCCACTGCAACAGGAGGCCCACGTGAGCCGAAGAATAAAAATGCATGAAAAATCAATAAAAAGAGGCCAAAATTTTTAAAAAAATAATAAAAGATAAAAGAACATTTGTATCCTTTAGGTCAAATCCTCATGCACATTATATCTGCCTGCTCCAGGCAGCTATGAAGATGTCTTCTAAGTTTGCCTTTTTGGACATTTCGTATTGAAACTACGGTTTATCCATTCAGCAGGTTGCGGGAATGAAAAGTCATGAGGGAGGTAGATATAAAACCATAATGGAAAAGACTCTTAAGGCATGTTTAATAAAAGGAATAGTACAGTAGTGGGAGAATGTGCCCTATGTTACCATTTATGTGTTTTTAAAAGATCCACAAAACTAGTATTTTTGTATGCATTTAAGGGCATCTTTTAAAACAAAACCAGCAGGATGGCATATGCCCAAGTACTCAGAGCTCGCCTGCACACGTGGCTGTAGGATGGGCTTCAGGTTAGGATAATGGTTTTATTTTCATTATTTGCATTTTTTTATAAAACTAATTTTTTTGTCTGTGTATTCCGTAACCATATGTTCTTTTCTTGAATTTTTTTTTTTACTTGAAACTTTGTTAATATATGTTACCACTAAAGGCTTAGTTCTTAAAGTTCTTTAGGCATTGAAAATGCTCATCTCAGCTCATATTAGGGACTTTACTTTTTAATTTTACAAAGTGAATTTCAGCATGTAGATAGAATTTTATACACATTCAAATTAATAGTCTATCTAAACAGGAATTCCTAATGTGTGTAAATACTAAGGATGACAAAACTAAGTATGTTTAATGAGTCCTTTTCCTCTCTACTTAAAATGTGCTCCTCCTCTTTTCTAGTGCCGCTGGAGGTGAAATCTTTGACCAGTGTGTTGCAGACAGAGATGAAGCCTTCAAAGAAAAAGATGTTCAGAGGCTCATGCGGCAGATTTTAGAAGGCGTCCACTTTCTACATGCCCATGATGTCGTTCATTTGGATTTGAAGGTAAGAACTGAAGCACTTGTCGCTGGAGAATGACACTCCAGATGTGAAATGTTTCGAGTGTTTTGTTTACACAGTTGTCGTATTTGGGTGTTTCATTCGATTACTTGGAAATACAAGTTGAGTCTGAGAACCTCTCACCAGTTTTATCCAGGAGAAAGTGCACACAGGCACACCTAGAAAGATAAATAATGACACATTGCCCCAGAAATGAAGCTTCTGTAATACTAGCCCAACCAGGGATTTCTGTCCATGGGATTTCCCAGGCAAGAATAGTAGAGTGGGTGGCCATTTCCTTCTTCAGGGGATCTCCCCAACCCAGGGATCAAACCTGTGTCAAATGTCACCTGGAGAGGGAACCCCTCCTTCCTAGCCCAGCTTCTGTGTGGACTGAGTGAGGAGGGATAGAGTCCCAGACCAGTTACGTTTTTCAAAGAGCAGAGAACAGGTGCTCAGGGGACAAACGGTGACTGTCCATTGCAGGATGTTCCTTCAGGTAAGCTGAGTAGGAAAGTGTGTCTTCCCTGTTGGTTTTCCTGTTGCTTCCCTGTCAAGTTCGGGCGTGGCTGTGGGGTGTGAACCAGGCACCTCACACACCAGAGACTCTGGCCCTCACCAGCCAGGGGTGATGGGATGAGGAGCGAAGGTCACCTGGGAGGCCCCACCTGCGGCCCTGTCCGGCTCCTGCAGCCTCGTCTCACTCACCTGCTCATCCACCGTGACCCCTGCTGGGGTCCGCTTCCAGCAGGAAGGAGATTCTCCTAGCAGTGGCTGTCCAGCCTTGACCCCAGTCAGGGTGACCTGGAAGGGCTTGTAAAACCAAATTGTTTGGTTTCAGCTCTGGAGTTTCTCATTCAGGGCAGGGCCAGGTGATGCCGGCCAGGGCATCCAGACACCGCCCGGGCAGCTGTTGCTGGATGGCACGCTCTGGGACACACGCCGTCCTGTTCTGTGTGGAACAGCAGTATTTAATTGTTACGGCATGTGGGAGCACTCTAAAGGAGTGTGAAGTGTGTCACTTGGAGACTGACTCCTAAAGTAAACTTGATCAATTTCCGTTTGAAATAAGGTGGAAGGGGAATCGATTACTCCTTCAAATACCAGTTTCCTACAGAGATATACAGGGAAAAGGAAACAACTTGGAACCTTTCTTATTCTCTTCTGAAGAGCGTTGGTGTAAATCCATTTGTAAACAGTTCTTCTTCTCCAGGTTACTGATTTCTTAGTAGGGTGTCAGAAGTGGACGGCTACACCATAGTAGGCTTCCCAGGTGGCTCAGGTGGCAGAGAATCTGCCTGCAGTGTGGGAGACCTGGTATAATTCCTGGGTTGGGAAGATCCCATGGAAAAGGGAATGGCTGCCCACTCCAGTATTCTTGCCTGGAGAATTCCATGGACAGAGGAGCCTGGCGGGCCCCAATCCATTGGGTCACAAAGAGTCGGACACGACTGAGTGACTAACACACACCACAGTAGACCATGGGACATTCTTTTGAAAGAAGGTGTGGACATGTGCACCCACATGTAGTCCCAGGAGGCGGATGCTGCAGTGGCCTTGGAGATCACCTGGTGAAGCCGTAAGAACACGCGTGCAGGAGCTGGGATCTGTTTTTCCCCTTGAGTGTGTCGCGTGTATCAGGAGTTCAAAGATGGTTGCTGCCAGACCCCGCCACCCATGCCTCTCTCAGGAACCCTTCCCCGAAGAGATGGTCTCTAAAGTCCAGACGTCGATGCCCTCAGAAGCCTCACTATCAGCCGTGCAAAAACATTCCCCAAAGTCAGGTCTGTGCTAAGCCTTCTCTCATGTTTGGTTTTTTACACCCTTAACTTTGTAACATCATACATTTATATTTATGATGTTTTGCTAGTTTTATGATGTAAAAAGGGTCTCCGTGAACAGAGCCCCAGTTTAAATAGTATTGCACCTATAGGAAATGAGCTCTCCACTTACGACAGCTCCGCCTGCGACATTATTCAGGAGAGGAACTAATTAAGTAGCGAGTCAGACAGGTTGCCAAGACCGTGTGTCATGCGTCTTTGATGTTACTTGAAAGCAGTCAAGGGTGAATATTAAGTTCTTGACTACCAGGTCCGACTGTGTATTTACACAAGGAAATTATATCCCTTTCTCCTCAATACACTCAGTATAAATTGTATTCCTTTCTCCTCTGTATACCAGGTGTAGAATACTTCCCAGATTTAATGGAGGCTTTGATATGATGGGCCTTTGATATTGGAAACAGGACTCTCCATGTTTCTTAGACCCAGAGGAGCTTGAGGACAAGGTGGCCTGGAGGGTTCCCAGCCTCTCTCCTGACCGACCACTGCACACACCTCGTCCAGCTTGGCTCTCAGTGAGCTGTAGAGGGGGAAAGCGGGAGGTGGAGTTGGAAAGGCAGCCATGCAGACAGAAACGCTTTCTACCAAAAGGGCATTTCCAAGTTGGCTTCCATGACCCCTGTGAGTCTGGACGAAGAGTTGTCTACTGTCCTATACCTACAACCGTCTGCCCAGGGACAATGTGTCTATAATGTTGACTCTCAGTCCTGATAAGAGCTTAAAAGACTAAGCTGCAGAGCTAAACGTGTTTTCTTATTTTGGTGTGTACTAAGTCGCTTCAGTTGTGTCTGACTCTGCGACCCTACGGACTGTGGCCTGCCAGGCTCCTCTGTCCATGGGATGCTCCAGGCAGGAATCCTGCAGTGGGTTGCATGCCCTCCTCCAGGGGATTTTCCTGGTGAAACCCGTATCTCTTATGGCTCCCGAAGAGATTCTCAAAGTCGACGTCGATGCCCTCAGAAGCCTCACTATCAGCCGTGCAAAAACATTCCCCAAAGTCAGGTCTGTGCTAAGCCTTCTCTCATGTTTGGTTTTTTACACCCTTAACTTTGTAACATCATACATTTATATTTATGATGTTTTGCTAGTTTTATGATGTAAAAAGGGTCTCCGTGAACAGAGCCCCAGTTTAAATAGTATTGCACCTATAGGAAATGAGCTCTCCACTTACGACAGCTCCGCCTGCGACATTATTCAGGAGAGGAACTAATTAAGTAGCGAGTCAGACAGGTTGCCAAGACCGTGTGTCATGCGTCTTTGATGTTACTTGAAAGCAGTCAAGGGTGAATATTAAGTTCTTGACTACCAGGTCCGACTGTGTATTTACACAAGGAAATTATATCCCTTTCTCCTCAATACACTCAGTATAAATTGTATTCCTTTCTCCTCTGTATACCAGGTGTAGAATACTTCCCAGATTTAATGGAGGCTTTGATATGATGGGCCTTTGATATTGGAAACAGGACTCTCCATGTTTCTTAGACCCAGAGGAGCTTGAGGACAAGGTGGCCTGGAGGGTTCCCAGCCTCTCTCCTGACCGACCACTGCACACACCTCGTCCAGCTTGGCTCTCAGTGAGCTGTAGAGGGGGAAAGCGGGAGGTGGAGTTGGAAAGGCAGCCATGCAGACAGAAACGCTTTCTACCAAAGGGCATTTCCAAGTTGGCTTCCATGACCCCTGTGAGTCTGGACGAAGAGTTGTCTACTGTCCTATACCTACAACCGTCTGCCCAGGGACAATGTGTCTATAATGTTGACTCTCAGTCCTGATAAGAGCTTAAAAGACTAAGCTGCAGAGCTAAACGTGTTTTCTTATTTTGGTGTGTACTAAGTCGCTTCAGTTGTGTCTGACTCTGCGACCCTACGGACTGTGGCCTGCCAGGCTCCTCTGTCCATGGGATGCTCCAGGCAGGAATCCTGCAGTGGGTTGCATGCCCTCCTCCAGGGGATTTTCCTGGTGAAACCCGTATCTCTTATGGCTCCTGCATCAGCAAGTGGAGTCTGTGCCACTAGAGTCACTTGAGAAGCCCTGTGAAAAATGATAACCCCAATATATATATAACTTTGGCTCAGAAGACCATTTTATTCCCCATGATGATGCAAATGGGCAATTCTTGTCCCAGAGACAGAAGTAAGTTAGGCAACTATGGTAGTTGTCCCTATGAAAAGAGATCATTGACACAATGGGAAGTAAACTGTTCATTCAGGTAAGACCTCAGGTGGTCAGTTTGCCCAAAGACTGACTCACTGAAGACCCTCAGGCAGATGCAGGCTGGCCTTGGAGAAGCTGCAGGTTTGCTTCCAGACATCACAGTAAAGCGAATATCGCAATAAAGCAAGTCTTCCTGATCTTTCCCAATGCCAAGGTCACAGATCAACACGAAAAGTATAATGAAAATGTTTGAGATGTTTTGAGGATTACCAAAATGTCCAGAGTCAGGATAGAGCTCAAATCTCAAAATTGTCTCAGTCATGTGGTGAGCTGGTCATGGGTGTTGCGGCCTGCTTAGCTGGTCATGGGTGTCGCGGCCTGCTTAGCTGGTCACGGGTGTCGTGGCGTGCTTTTACACCAGCCAAGTGAGAGGACTGACCAAAAGAGGCGCAATATCGAGTCTTAAAATCCAAGGCTGGGACTCCCCTGGTGGTCCAGTGGTTAAGGCCCTGCACTTTCAATGCAAGGGACGCAGGTTTGATCCTTGGTTGGGGCACTAAGATCCTACATGTTTCCAAGCATAAATCAAATAGAAACCAAGACTGTGCTCCAGTAGCTGCATTTTTGAAGGCAGCCATGCAGACAGAAACGCTTTCTACCAAAGGGCATTTCCAAGTTGGCTTCCATGACCCCTGTGAGTCTGGACGAAGAGTTGTCTACTGTCCTATACCTACAACCGTCTGCCCAGGGACAATGTGTCTATAATGTTGACTCTCAGTCCTGATAAGAGCTTAAAAGACTAAGCTGCAGAGCTAAACGTGTTTTCTTATTTTGGTGTGTACTAAGTCGCTTCAGTTGTGTCTGACTCTGCGACCCTACGGACTGTGGCCTGCCAGGCTCCTCTGTCCATGGGATGCTCCAGGCAGGAATCCTGCAGTGGGTTGCATGCCCTCCTCCAGGGGATTTTCCTGGTGAAACCCGTATCTCTTATGGCTCCTGCATCAGCAAGTGGAGTCTGTGCCACTAGAGTCACTTGAGAAGCCCTGTGAAAAATGATAACCCCAATATATATATAACTTTGGCTCAGAAGACCATTTTATTCCCCATGATGATGCAAATGGGCAATTCTTGTCCCAGAGACAGAAGTAAGTTAGGCAACTATGGTAGTTGTCCCTATGAAAAGAGATCATTGACACAATGGGAAGTAAACTGTTCATTCAGGTAAGACCTCAGGTGGTCAGTTTGCCCAAAGACTGACTCACTGAAGACCCTCAGGCAGATGCAGGCTGGCCTTGGAGAAGCTGCAGGTTTGCTTCCAGACATCACAGTAAAGCGAATATCGCAATAAAGCAAGTCTTCCTGATCTTTCCCAATGCCAAGGTCACAGATCAACACGAAAAGTATAATGAAAATGTTTGAGATGTTTTGAGGATTACCAAAATGTCCAGAGTCAGGATAGAGCTCAAATCTCAAAATTGTCTCAGTCATGTGGTGAGCTGGTCATGGGTGTTGCGGCCTGCTTAGCTGGTCATGGGTGTCGCGGCCTGCTTAGCTGGTCACGGGTGTCGTGGCGTGCTTTTACACCAGCCAAGTGAGAGGACTGACCAAAAGAGGCGCAATATCGAGTCTTAAAATCCAAGGCTGGGACTCCCCTGGTGGTCCAGTGGTTAAGGCCCTGCACTTTCAATGCAAGGGACGCAGGTTTGATCCTTGGTTGGGGCACTAAGATCCTACATGTTTCCAAGCATAAAAATCAAAAAATTAGAAAAAAACCAAGACTGTGCTCCAGTAGTCTTGCACTGGTCAGATTGTTCACTGTTCTGTCCGAGGTATTCAGTCATTAAGCCTATCCCCCTGCAATGTTTGTGATGAGAAGGAGAGGGGCAGACTAGGAATTAGAAGCTGCAACTTTTCCATTTGACATTTAAATTGATCCCTGAAAGGTTAAGCATCAGTGTTTTGAAAGATTGGTATCATGGACCATTTCTAAACAGTTCCTTCAATTTATGTAGGCAGGATTATTAACCTATTTCTGTACTGTGACCTGGGTTTTAGTGCATAAAATCAGTTTAACTTAAACTTTCATTGCCTGATAAAATGTTCCTTAAAATGTTGTCTATATGGTACCTTAAACTTTACTGAGCAGATTAGCCTCAACTTTACAATGGTCTTATCGAATAGTGATTCTCAGTAAATGGTAAGGAAACTGCTACAGAGGTGAAGGTTTCCAGATAAAAGGAACCCCTTCCTTGAAGATGAGAAATAAGTTTGGGAAGATGTCTCTATTGCCCTGTCTATTGAGGACAGTCTGTGTGTTTCCTGTTTATTCCACACATTACCTCTCCATAGACCTTGTTCGTTCTTTCTTACCACTTGGGATTCATGCATCTTAAATAGAATTAAGTATTGTGAGAATTAAGTATTGTGTTATTGATCATGAACTGAATTCTATACTAAGGTCTAACTTACCTTTGTTTTTAGCACATATTTTCACTTAGGAAAGTGGATCTGTTCCTCCGTCAGAGACTACTGGAGGCTTTAGTCTTTCATTTAGAGGAGTAAGGTCTACTTTTAAACATACTGGTGGTCGGTCCAGGGCACAGTTGGTCGAGAGGACACAATAAATATTAACTATGAAATTCCATGAAATAGCTCTGATTTTATCATAAGACATGTTTTTTCTGGTAATCTCTTTCAAGGATATAAGGTCCCACGTTGGCAAATCATGGACGCTTGTAACTTAGCCTCAATTTCAAATGCGACAGTAACATTTTAAGCATTTGTTCGCATGAATACAGACTTTATTGCATTACCACTAGATCAACAAGCTTTTGGATAAGTAAAAAACATTTCCTAGGGTATGTAAAGAGGGGCAGACTAGGAATTAAAAAAGCTGCCAACTTTTCCATTTGACATTTAAATCCCCTGCAATGTTTGTGATGAGAAGGAGAGGGGCAGACTAGGAATTAGAAGCTGCAACTTTTCCATTTGACATTTAAATTGATCCCTGAAAGGTTAAGCATCAGTGTTTTGAAAGATTGGTATCATGGACCATTTCTAAACAGTTCCTTCAATTTATGTAGGCAGGATTATTAACCTATTTCTGTACTGTGACCTGGGTTTTAGTGCATAAAATCAGTTTAACTTAAACTTTCATTGCCTGATAAAATGTTCCTTAAAATGTTGTCTATATGGTACCTTAAACTTTACTGAGCAGATTAGCCTCAACTTTACAATGGTCTTATCGAATAGTGATTCTCAGTAAATGGTAAGGAAACTGCGTACAGAGGTGAAGGTTTCCAGATAAAAGGAACCCCTTCCTTGAAGATGAGAAATAAGTTTGGGAAGATGTCTCTATTGCCCTGTCTATTGAGGACAGTCTGTGTGTTTCCTGTTTATTCCACACATTACCTCTCCATAGACCTTGTTCGTTCTTTCTTACCACTTGGGATTCATGCATCTTAAATAGAATTAAGTATTGTGAGAATTAAGTATTGTGTTATTGATCATGAACTGAATTCTATACTAAGGTCTAACTTACCTTTGTTTTTAGCACATATTTTCACTTAGGAAAGTGGATCTGTTCCTCCGTCAGAGACTACTGGAGGCTTTAGTCTTTCATTTAGAGGAGTAAGGTCTACTTTTAAACATACTGGTGGTCGGTCCAGGGCACAGTTGGTCGAGAGGACACAATAAATATTAACTATGAAATTCCATGAAATAGCTCTGATTTTATCATAAGACATGTTTTTTCTGGTAATCTCTTTCAAGGATATAAGGTCCCACGTTGGCAAATCATGGACGCTTGTAACTTAGCCTCAATTTCAAATGCGACAGTAACATTTTAAGCATTTGTTCGCATGAATACAGACTTTATTGCATTACCACTAGATCAACAAGCTTTTGGATAAGTAAAAAAAAAACATTTCCTAGGGTATGTAAAGAGTAAACCTGCAGACCTGAGGTGTCCGTCAGTGAATGACAAGAGCTCTCTCTTTCCACTCCTGCCCGTCACCTGTCGTGATGTCCCATGCATTTTGCCTCTGTGAAGTCAGTAGGACATGGTGACAGTCAAGTTCAGTGGGGAGCAGGGGCAGGGAGGGAAGACAGATGCTTCTCAGTACCCTATCCTGGCGGCTGCCGGGAGCATCTACTGAGATTCCCACAGTGGTGTGGGGAGAGTCTGACTTGGAAGGAAAATAGGAGTCAGCCTGGGGCTTGTTGAATTGGAGGCAGCTCTGAGACATCAAAGGAGAACCATTGGGTAAAGAGCTGGTTGAAGAGATCCGAGGCAGAGGTGTGGATGGTGACCCCTGAGGTGCAGGTGGCTGGTGTGTGGAGAGGGTGGAGTGAGGGGACAAAGGCCCCTCCAGGTCAAGCGACTAGCAGGCAGGTAGTGGGAGACAGACTGACAGAGGAGGCAGAGCAGCAGCCCAGAGTGAGGAGGAGAATCAGGAGGATTTTGTTCCTGAAGCCAAGAGAAAATGAGTTTGTCAACAGGGACGGAGCAGTAATGTCAAGCTCCAAACGTGCCCTGGACTTCTGGTAACCTGGGGAGCAGATGAGAAGACAGAAGTCAGGTGGAGGCGCTGGATGTGAGGGAAGGAAAGGAACGTGAACATCCTTACCATCCTTAAGAGCACCGGTGTGACGGGAGATAGGAAAGTACTGTTAACAGAACAATTCATCTTGTATGAGATGCTGGGGAAGTCACTGGGGAGTCGAGGGTGGGGGACAGGCTTTAGTCTTTCATTTAGAGGAGTAAGGTCTACTTTTAAACATACTGGTCCAGGGCACAGTTGGTCGAGAGGACACAATAAATATTAACTATGAAATTCCATGAAATAGCTCTGATTTTATCATAAGACATGTTTTTTCTGGTAATCTCTTTCAAGGATATAAGGTCCCACGTTGGCAAATCATGGACGCTTGTAACTTAGCCTCAATTTCAAATGCGACAGTAACATTTTAAGCATTTGTTCGCATGAATACAGACTTTATTGCATTACCACTAGATCAACAAGCTTTTGGATAAGTAAAAAAAAAAACATTTCCTAGGGTATGTAAAGAGTAAACCTGCAGACCTGAGGTGTCCGTCAGTGAATGACAAGAGCTCTCTCTTTCCACTCCTGCCCGTCACCTGTCGTGATGTCCCATGCATTTTGCCTCTGTGAAGTCAGTAGGACATGGTGACAGTCAAGTTCAGTGGGGAGCAGGGGCAGGGAGGGAAGACAGATGCTTCTCAGTACCCTATCCTGGCGGCTGCCGGGAGCATCTACTGAGATTCCCACAGTGGTGTGGGGAGAGTCTGACTTGGAAGGAAAATAGGAGTCAGCCTGGGGCTTGTTGAATTGGAGGCAGCTCTGAGACATCAAAGGAGAACCATTGGGTAAAGAGCTGGTTGAAGAGATCCGAGGCAGAGGTGTGGATGGTGACCCCTGAGGTGCAGGTGGCTGGTGTGTGGAGAGGGTGGAGTGAGGGGACAAAGGCCCCTCCAGGTCAAGCGACTAGCAGGCAGGTAGTGGGAGACAGACTGACAGAGGAGGCAGAGCAGCAGCCCAGAGTGAGGAGGAGAATCAGGAGGATTTTGTTCCTGAAGCCAAGAGAAAATGAGTTTGTCAACAGGGACGGAGCAGTAATGTCAAGCTCCAAACGTGCCCTGGACTTCTGGTAACCTGGGGAGCAGATGAGAAGACAGAAGTCAGGTGGAGGCGCTGGATGTGAGGGGAAGGAAAGGAACGTGAACATCCTTACCATCCTTAAGAGCACCGGTGTGACGGGAGATAGGAAAGTACTGTTAACAGAACAATTCATCTTGTATGAGATGCTGGGGAAGTCACTGGGGAGTCGAGGGTGGGAGGGGAGGGCAGACAAGACCCGCCCACCACGCCTGGGGTGAGTGAGGAAGACAAACTTGTCAGTCGGTGGGGAAGGGGGCTTCCTGAGCAGAGGCAAGACCCAAGGTGTGAACCGTATGTGTTGCTTAGCCCAGTTGGTTTGGAACAGATTCCTTGAAGGATGATGACAGGAGATTCATCTAGAAAAAGGAGGGAGGAGCCAGACCTTGAAACATGCTAGGTGCTGTGATGAGGTATTTGCACTTTATTGGTGCAAGTGCTTCACATGGGTTCAGTTCCTGGGTCTGGAGAAGGAAATGGCAACCCATTCCAGTGTTCTTGCCTGGAGAATCCCATGGACAGAGGAGCCTGGCAGGCTACAGTCCATGGGGTCACAAAGAGTCAGACAGGACTGAGCACACACACTTCTCAATTTATCTTTGAAAATATTCTTAATAGCAAGTACACACCCTTTCTGAAGCAAACCATAAACTCTTTCACACCTTTATTTTTAAAACTAATGAATTTTACATTCTAGCCCATAAAGTATCTGGGTGACTTTTTTTTTTTTGGAGGAGGAGGAGGAGGGGAGCAGGCTGGGGAGGGAGGTGGGCGGGCAGACCACTTCTGTTGGTTTTTCATTTATCTGTTTTCATCCATCTTTGTTCTTTGGCCCGTGTGGGCCTCCCATCGCGGTGGCCTCTGTTGTCGCAGAGCACCGGCTCTGGGCGCATGCGCTCCAGAGCTCCAGCTCGGTGATTGGACACATGGGTCCAGCAGCTCCGCGGCACGTGGGATCTTCCCAGGCCAGGGATCGAACCGGCACCCCTTACAGTGCAAGGGGGTGTCCTTACCCACTGGACCACCAGGGAAGCCCTCTGGGTGACTTTTAATGCAAAAGTGTCTCATAAAAGTCTCCAGTTGATTCAGTGGCTTCGGGTAGCACTTGCCATCACCATATGCATCTCCCCCGCCAGCCTGCACACCACTGGAGTGTTGTGGGTTGGCTTAGACAGCCATAGGGAGGGTATCGTGATCAGACGTACATTATGGGAGGATGCTTATACATGAAGGATGGATTGAAGGTGTGGAAAACTAGAGATAGGAGGGCCACGGTCAGGCAAGAAACAATGAAATCCCAAACTTTAAGCAGTGGAGAGAGCTGCCAAGGTCGGGCAACCAGAATGAGCATGCCTGGTGACTTCACTAGATGTGACAGTGGCAGAAAATGAAGGGGACGGCATTTTAGGATGATTCCCGGTGTCTGACTGGAGCGTGCAGACTGGGAGTCAGTACCCGCGGCGTTTACTCCCCTCCAGGCCCTGAAGGTGTGGCACATTGCAGCCAGGTGAGAAGGTCTGGTTTTGATTGGTGCGCTGAGTCTGGAGAGGACTCAAGGTAGAAGTCAGCAGTAAATAAGTGTAGCTGAAGCTTTGCTAGTAGATAAACTAGCTCATAAATAGAATGCAGAGTGTCAGGAGACGGCCAGCCAGCAAGCGATCTTGACCAACACCAGTATTTAAAAGGAGGTCCAAGAAAAAAATCCTGAGAAAAGGGAGAGGGATCTTTTTTTTTCTCTTTTCCCCATCATGCCTGTTTTATTTATATTTTCATCCATCTTAAGTTTGACTCTTTTTTTCCCCGCATCGTGCCTCTTTATACTTACTTTTCATCCATCTTTTTTTCTTTGGCATGTGTGGGCCACCATTTGCAGTGGCCTTTCTCATTGCGGAGCACCGGCTCTGGGCGCATGCACTCCAGAGTACTGGCTCGTAATTGGACACACCGGTCCAGCCGCTCTGCGACTGGGATCATCCCAGGCCAAGGATTAAACTGGTGCCCTTGCACTGCAAGGCGGACTCTTTACCCACTGGACCACCAGGGAAGCCGAGGGAGAGGGATCTTTAGAGAGAGGGATAGATCCAAGAGGGACTGTTAGAATGACCAGTAGTTCCCAATTGTCTAGCTGTCAGTGCCTGAAAAATAGTGCCCGCAGGACACCCACTGAACCTGAAGGCCTTTATTAAAGATACTGTGACCTTACTGAGAGCAGACTGAATGGAAGGAGAAAGTCCTGATTGAGCCGGACTGAAAAATGGGCACAGGTATACGTGAACTTGCTTTCGAGCTTTGAGGGAAGGGTATAGGTTGGGTAGAAAGAGATGCAGGATCACGGGCAAAGGAGTTTATTAAAATAGCTTGGTTTTTAAGATGGGAGTAGAAGCGTGTTTCTGTGCTGAGGAGGAGCTAGCATCAGGGAAGAGGTGGTACGAGGCTTCCTGCCTCACACACAGGAAGTGTGCTGTGAGCAGAGGTGTTTAATGAGCGACTGTCCACCGGTAAATTTTACTCAGTTCCACAGGTAAAATTTGTATGTTTTATGGGCTGCCTGTTCTTTATGCTCTTCATACACAATCATGGTTTATTAATCTGAGGGTGTTTTTTTGTAGCCTCAGAATATTCTGCTGACAAGTGACTCTCCACTGGGTGACATTAAGATAGTTGATTTTGGTCTTTCAAGAATAATGAAGAACAGCGAAGAGCTCCGGGAGATCATGGGCACCCCTGAGTATGTGGGTGAGTATTCATGAGAGAGGGCTTTCTCTTTGGGGTCAGGTGTCACCCTCATTGGGAAACTCACTCGTGGCGTGATTAGTGATGGGCCAACCATCCACTGTGTCTAAATTCTGCATCAGAGAGCCCTTTCTTTGTATTAAGCTAAAAAATGGAAAACTTTGGGCTTCCCTGGTGGTCCAGTGGGTAAGGACACCGCCTTGCAGTGCAAGGGGCGCCAGTTTGATCTCTGGCCTGGGAGGATCCACGTGCCGCGGAGCGGCTGGACCGATGTGTCCAATTACCGAGCCGGAGCTCTGGAGCGTGTGCGCCCAGAGCCAGTGCTCTGCGACAACAGAGGCCACTGCGATGGGAGGACCACATGGGCCAAGGAACAAAGATGGATGAAAAATGGACAAATGAAAGACCAACAGAAGTGACCCGGCTGCTCCCCTCCCTTCCCGCCCCACCCCCACCAAAATAAATAAATAAATCTATCTTTAAAAAAAAAAAAAGGAGAGAGCACCTCAAGCCATGAACTATGGCTTCTAGGTTGGTAGGTAAAGAAGCTATGGGAGCAGGAAATGGCAACCAACTCCAGTATTCTTGCCTGAAACGCACCTGCCTGAAATAAGGATGAAAACCAAATATACATTTCTTGGGGCTTCCCTGATGGCTCAGATAGTAAAAGATCTGTCTGTAGTGTGGGAGACCCGGGTTCGATTCCTGTGTTGGGAAGGAGTGGTACCCACTCCAGGTCTTTTGCCTGGAGAATCCCATGGACGAGGAGCTGGGCAGGCTACAGTTCATGGGATTGCAAAGAGACATGACTGAGCAACTAAATTTCATTTCATTTCTGGGTGGGTCGCAGCTGGAAATGGGAGGAGAGGGCAGCCTTGGACTGGAGCTTCTGTCCCCCTCCCCCACCCCTAAATAATTTACAGAATGTAAAATTCTGTAAAAAATCTGAATGGAAGCAGCTCTTTGTGAGGCCAAGGCCTTGGCTGTAGCTCTGGATGTTCAGCTTCTTTAGACCAGGGCGTCGAGTCCTGCACTGAGTGTAAAAGCTGCCCAGGGTGAGTGCAGGCCTGTGAGAGGTGAGCAAGAAGGCTGTGGCCTTGGTCTGGAGGATTTGCCTGAGGGCAGAGGTGTGAAGAGGGCAGACAGCCAGTCTCCTTCCGTACGGCCTCAGGGCTTGGCAAAAAGGGGAATGAGAAGGGAGAGAAGTGCTTCAAGAGTTTTATCTAGGAAGGAAAACAGGATTCCAGGGGACACAGAAAAGCTCCAGGGCACAGGTAGGGGTTGAGGAAAAGAAAGCCAGGAGGCAATGATAGCACAAAAAGTAATTTGACATTTTAAATGACTTCCTGCGATTTGACACAACAGACCCTTAATTACATAATAGAAGATATCTCAGGAAGGAAAACACCGTTCAAATATTCTGGTTTTCTTCTGTGTGTCGACTAGAACATTAATTTCCAGTATGCTGACTGATCATTGGCAGTGCACCTCATGACCATAGCACGAGGGTTAGGATTGTGGCTAAAGTGCTGCTTTAGGGAAGGCAGCAGCCTGATGTGTAGCCCTCGAAGAGTGGGTGGTAGAGTCAACTGGGGACTGAATGGCTATGGGCTGAGTTCCCAGCAGGAATTATTGCCCTGAGTCAGTTTGAGGATTTGTTTGCTTGTTTTGCAGTGTTTTCTGCTCTGTTTAAATCCTCAAGTTTACTATCAAGAGCTTTTTTCCCTCCAAAAACCCAAAACTGTATTCTTTATTATAAAAAAAATAGTATAAGCCCAATCAGAAAAATACTGACAATAGTTCAGAAGGATATACTATGGAAAAATCACGGGGGCTCTCCTGTCTGCCTGTCCCTGGCCTGCCTTATAAAGGGAGGAGTCAAAGCCTCCCCTGCCCTGCCCTGCGCGCCCCCCACCACCTCAGTGTGTTCTGCTCCACGCTAGCCAGCTGGGTGACCTCGGTCGGTCCCCAGGCCTCTTTCTGCCTCATGTTCCGCTGTCCGTGAAAGGAGACTGTGCAGTCCCGCCCCACTGGCTCTGCTCCGAGGTGTTCTTCTGTCAGTGTCGGGCACTCCTGAACTTCCTCCCCCTCCTCCCACCATCTACTGCTCTATTGGCTGTTTCACTTCCCCCACCCTGCAGGAATTTGGATAGTGTGCATTTGATTGTAAATTTCCAAGCAGTTTCCTTTGGAACTTTTAAATAATATTCCTATCTGTTTCTCAGCTCAAGAACTCAGATAGGAGTTGTGGAAATCAGCCTCCCCCCATTTCCTCTCCAGCATAGTCTGGGGCAGGCTCGACCCCAACCACTAATGCATGTCCAACTGAGTTGTTTTGGTTTTTCCTGGAACATTTTCATTCCCTTTTTCGTTGTAATTATACCACAGTTTCTTAGTCTTCAGTCTGTTTTTAAACGGATTCAGTACTTACTGCCTATTGTTTCGTAGCCCAGTCTGTTTGTATACCCTTGAAAAAACCAAAAGATTGCTTTTGGGGAGCGGGGGCGGGTTGTGGGAGGAGGGGGGAGGGCGGGCCACTTCTATTGGTCTTTCATTTATCTATTTTTTCATCCATCTTTGTTCCTTGGCTCCTGTGGGCCTCCCATCGCAGTGGCGTCTGTTGTCGCAGAGCACTGGCTCTGGGCGCATGCGCTCCAGAGCTCCGGCTCGGTAATTGGACACATCAGTCCAGCCGCTCCGCGGCACGTGGGATCTTCCCAGGCCAGGGCTCGAACCGGCGCCCCTTGCACTGCAAGGCGGTGTCCTTACCCACTGGACCACCAGGGAAGCCCTGCCTTTTTTTTTTAACTGGCTTCTATCAGTGAGTAGTTTCCAAGGAGGAATTCCCTGAATTTCCCCTGTGATCTCACACACCCTTGTGACAGTCCTTCTGTTGCCTCTGTGGGTGGTAGCCATCTAGTTAGATGTTACCAAGGCAGACTGCTTTCCCCAATCCCATGGAGTTGTCCTTGTTTCCCGTGTGATGACTGTCATCCGAGGATGCCCAGGTTGTTTGTGGCCTTGGTGACTGACTTTGTGTTAACGGTTGGGCATTTTAAAAGCTCCCTCGAGCCACAGCCTAGAGTAGGTCAGAGGACAGGACCAAGGATGGATCTAGGGAGAAGGGCGGTAGACCTGGGGCAGGATTTAAAAGCAGGAACCTGTTAGAGCTGGTGCTTGATTAGATAGAGGGTATAAAAGTAAAAGTTGTCACTTTCCGCCACAGTATTCATGTATTCAAGTAGTGAAAAAAAAAAAAAGCTAGCACCCTGCATTGGAGGTTGGAAGTACCAAAAGTAGGCAAGTTCATTGCAAGCTAGTCAGACTTTAATTCATATTAATTTGATTTTATAATGTGAACTTATTTTAACCCAAACCTTGATCATGTCATAGAGTTTGAATATTTAAATTTTATCTCTTAAGGGCAAATTGGACATTTTTTTACTCACAAAACTAAATATTTTCTTTTGTTTCTGATACCAGCTCCTGAAATTCTTAGTTATGACCCTATCAGCATGGCAACAGATATGTGGTAAGAATCATTTATGAAAAACTGATCAAATTAGTCTCAAGACGTGAATCTGAAGCTAATTTCTTACCTTTTCATTCTGACTTAGGAGCATCGGCGTGTTAGCATATGTCATGCTGACGGGAACATCGCCTTTCCTAGGCGATGATAAACAAGAAACGTTCCTCAATATCTCCCAAATGAACTTGAGTTATTCTGAGGAAGAATTTGAGGCCGTGTCTGAGTCAGCTGTAGACTTCATCAAGACGCTTTTAAGAAACCTGTAGTACTAGTCTGTTGTCGAGCACTGGCTCTGGGCGCATGCGCCCAGAGCTCCGGCTCGGTAATTGGACACATCAGTCCAGCCGCTCCGCGGCACGTGGGATCTTCCCAGGCCAGGGCTCGAACCGGCGCCCCTTGCACTGCAAGGCGGTGTCCTTACCCACTGGACCACCAGGGAAGCCCTGCCTTTTTTTTTTAACTGGCTTCTATCAGTGAGTAGTTTCCAAGGAGGAATTCCCTGAATTTCCCCTGTGATCTCACACACCCTTGTGACAGTCCTTCTGTTGCCTCTGTGGGTGGTAGCCATCTAGTTAGATGTTACCAAGGCAGACTGCTTTCCCCAATCCCATGGAGTTGTCCTTGTTTCCCGTGTGATGACTGTCATCCGAGGATGCCCAGGTTGTTTGTGGCCTTGGTGACTGACTTTGTGTTAACGGTTGGGCATTTTAAAAGCTCCCTCGAGCCACAGCCTAGAGTAGGTCAGAGGACAGGACCAAGGATGGATCTAGGGAGAAGGGCGGTAGACCTGGGGCAGGATTTAAAAGCAGGAACCTGTTAGAGCTGGTGCTTGATTAGATAGAGGGTATAAAAGTAAAAGTTGTCACTTTCCGCCACTGTATTCATGTATTCAAGTAGTGAAAAAAAAAAAAAGCTAGCACCCTGCATTGGAGGTTGGAAGTACCAAAAGTAGGCAAGTTCATTGCAAGCTAGTCAGACTTTAATTCATATTAATTTGATTTTATAATGTGAACTTATTTTAACCCAAACCTTGATCATGTCATAGAGTTTGAATATTTAAATTTTATCTCTTAAGGGCAAATTGGACATTTTTTTACTCACAAAACTAAATATTTTCTTTTGTTTCTGATACCAGCTCCTGAAATTCTTAGTTATGACCCTATCAGCATGGCAACAGATATGTGGTAAGAATCATTTATGAAAAACTGATCAAATTAGTCTCAAGACGTGAATCTGAAGCTAATTTCTTACCTTTTCATTCTGACTTAGGAGCATCGGCGTGTTAGCATATGTCATGCTGACGGGAACATCGCCTTTCCTAGGCGATGATAAACAAGAAACGTTCCTCAATATCTCCCAAATGAACTTGAGTTATTCTGAGGAAGAATTTGAGGCCGTGTCTGAGTCAGCTGTAGACTTCATCAAGACGCTTTTAGTAAAGAAACCTGAGTGAGTACTAGTTAACGCTGATCTTTATCCAGTTTTGAGCCATCTGCTCTGAGCAAAAGCAGATCAAAACTGAAACCCCAAAATGAAACTGTGGACATAAGACTAGACTGAAACCTTTGGCTTCTTACATCTGTTACAAGAAACAGTGGCAAAAATAGAAGTGTTTGCAGAAACTGTGAATGGCACCCCAGTCTAACTGATGTTTTCCATCTGTTCTTGGTCTTTCAGAGGGGGCTTTTCAGAGCTACCTTACCTAAAATACTGCTGTCCACATTATGGGAGTGTTTTTGCAAGCACATGCTAACATGCTTTGTTTTACACAGGAACTACACTAAGATTTTTGCCAGCTCTTCATACGTCCCCAAATATAATGCCTTAACGCTCTGACTTATGGTTGAGGTTTGAAACCACCTTGTCCTAAGTGTAAACTGTATCTCTGTCCAGAGACCGCGCCACTGCAGAAGAAAGCCTGAAGCACCCATGGCTGACTCAGAGCGGGGGCCAGGAGCCTGCCTTCATGGTGAAAGGGGCGTTAGAAGACGCACGTGCCCACCAGGAAGGCGATGCCGTGTCTGAAAGCAATTCACACCCTGAGAAGCCAGAAACCGAGGCAGCCGTGGTCACAGAGGAGCTCATCGTTGTTACTTCATACACCTTAGGACAATGCAGACAGTCTGAAAAGGAGAAAATGGAGCAAAAGGCCATTTCCAAACGATTTAAGTTTGAGGAACCTTTGCTACAAGACATCCCAGGGGATTTTATCTACTGAGCAGTATTTCCCTTTAGAACTTCAAGATTTCTACATTGGAAACATTATTTATGGACTTCTGGCCAAATGGTACATGTACTGAAAGTGGATGAGCAGGTATCAGTGATAGAAACTTATAATAACGTTGTCCATCCTGCGGAGTTAGAGAAATCAAGGCAGATTTATAAAGTGGCCAACCAGGAAGTTGAACGGGTGAAGTTACCATTTTTCAATTTTGGTTCTTTTTGAAGTTTTTGTTAGCGAAGAATTTGAGGCCGTGTCTGAGTCAGCTGTAGACTTCATCAAGACGCTTTTAGTAAAGAAACCTGAGTGAGTACTAGTTAACGCTGATCTTTATCCAGTTTTGAGCCATCTGCTCTGAGCAAAAGCAGATCAAAACTGAAACCCCAAAATGAAACTGTGGACATAAGACTAGACTGAAACCTTTGGCTTCTTACATCTGTTACAAGAAACAGTGGCAAAAATAGAAGTGTTTGCAGAAACTGTGAATGGCACCCCAGTCTAACTGATGTTTTCCATCTGTTCTTGGTCTTTCAGAGGGGGCTTTTCAGAGCTACCTTACCTAAAATACTGCTGTCCACATTATGGGGAGTGTTTTTTGCAAGCACATGCTAACATGCTTTGTTTTACACAGGAACTACACTAAGATTTTTGCCAGCTCTTCATACGTCCCCAAATATAATGCCTTAACGCTCTGACTTATGGTTGAGGTTTGAAACCACCTTGTCCTAAGTGTAAACTGTATCTCTGTCCAGAGACCGCGCCACTGCAGAAGAAAGCCTGAAGCACCCATGGCTGACTCAGAGCGGGGTCCAGGAGCCTGCCTTCATGGTGAAAGGGGCGTTAGAAGACGCACGTGCCCACCAGGAAGGCGATGCCGTGTCTGAAAGCAATTCACACCCTGAGAAGCCAGAAACCGAGGCAGCCGTGGTCACAGAGGAGCTCATCGTTGTTACTTCATACACCTTAGGACAATGCAGACAGTCTGAAAAGGAGAAAATGGAGCAAAAGGCCATTTCCAAACGATTTAAGTTTGAGGAACCTTTGCTACAAGACATCCCAGGGGATTTTATCTACTGAGCAGTATTTCCCTTTAGAACTTCAAGATTTCTACATTGGAAACATTATTTATGGACTTCTGGCCAAATGGTACATGTACTGAAAGTGGATGAGCAGGTATCAGTGATAGAAACTTATAATAACGTTGTCCATCCTGCGGAGTTAGAGAAATCAAGGCAGATTTATAAAGTGGCCAACCAGGAAGTTGAACGGGTGAAGTTACCATTTTTTCAATGTTCTTTTTAAGAAGGGAAAAGTTTAAACCTTTATTTCTTCATCCTGTTTCTCCAGAATGAGAATGTGTATGCAAAGATATCTGTATTCACTTTCCTTAAAAATCCAAGTAAAAGTGCCAAAATTAACACCTTTGTAAATCTGTCTTGCATTATTCATGTGTGTGTGTATATATATATATATATATATGCATATATATATGTTGATGTCTTTATTAAAATTGATACCTTTTCACTTTGGATTTTTTAGAGGGAGTAGTAAGATTTTAACTGTTTTCCAAATTTTTGAGACCTAGAATAAATCCACTAGTTTAATAATGTCTTATCTTTATATTTTATTCCTGCTTTATGTTGACTTGATTTGGCTTCCCAAATCATCTCTGAAACTGTTCTGGTTTTCAAGGCCAAGGTTCAGTCATCCTGTAATACTACACCAGCTTCGGCCTGCACTGCCTCATCACACCTTCCTTCCACAGGTTGCAGCCCGGCCGCCTCTGCAGGTTTGTCACTTTTAGTCTCTTACCAGAGTCCCATCTCTTAGGTGATCTGATCAACACGACAGTGCTTTGGTCATTGAGAAGACGCTATAATGTTGTTTTTGTTAATAAAATCCCCAGGAGTCGGGAGAAGAAATTCAAAGCATATTTGTGCTGGCCATCCAGCCTCTACTTCTGTTGAGTTTCGTATCAGCCCCCAAACCAGACTGGGAAAATTTTAAAACCACCAGGTATTTATAAACCTTTACTTTGTTCATATGTAATTACTTTGGAGCCTTTGTCATTAGAGTTAGAAGAATATACTCAGTAGCATTTATTTAGGATTGAATACTTCAGTTATATCTGGGCCCCACAGTGAACAGTAAATTCCTATTTAAAAAGTGGAAATGTGAAAGTGGACGCTGCATAACTGAAAGCAACTGAATGTCCTTCCTACACAAGACAGTCTGACAGTGCTTATTTATCTTGTATTAGGCAGGTCCTTGTATCGGGTGAGTCCAGCCTGTCTGTGACGCGTGTATAGACTGTGCTCTGGGCTGCGAACTGCCCGGGCCAGCCCCTACCCAGTAGGCTAGGGGATCACGTGGTTCTGTTCCCAGCCAGGCTGCTCAGATGTCACTGGCATCAGGACGATGGGAGCACCTACCTGTCTGTTTTCAAGTCTGTGCAGGTACCAGGCTGGGCTTTCACACGCGTGGTCTGCGTGGGCCCCCAGGCCTAGTGTGTGAACATCGCAGCCCGTGCTGGTCCGACACCATCAGATGAGACTGACCGGGCGGTTCAAACCTCAGGCCACACAGTTTTCTGTCTCAATTGGCATGTTGATCTGTACGTTTCGAAACCAGCATTTCTAAAGAGTTTCGCTTAGATTAATTTTCTTTATCCTTTACTAGTTTAATAATGGCTTATCTTTATATTTTATTCCTGCTTTATGTTGACTTGATTTGGCTTCCCAAATCATCTCTGAAACTGTTCTGGTTTTCAAGGCCAAGGTTCAGTCATCCTGTAATACTACACCAGCTGGCCTGCACTGCCTCATCACACCTTCCTTCCACAGGTTGCAGCCCGGCCGCCTCTGCAGGTTTGTCACTTTTAGTCTCTTACCAGAGTCCCATCTCTTAGGTGATCTGATCAACACGACAGTGCTTTGGTCATTGAGAAGACGCTATAATGTTGTTTTTGTTAATAAAATCCCCAGGAGTCGGGAGAAGAAATTCAAAGCATATTTGTGCTGGCCATCCAGCCTCTACTTCTGTTGAGTTTCGTATCAGCCCCAAACCAGACTGGGAAAATGTTAAAACCACCAGGTATTTATAAACCTTTACTTTGTTCATATGTAATTACTTTGGAGCCTTTGTCATTAGAGTTAGAAGAATATACTCAGTAGCATTTATTTAGGATTGAATACTTCAGTTATATCTGGGCCCCACAGTGAACAGTAAATTCCTATTTAAAAAGTGGAAATGTGAAAGTGGACGCTGCATAACTGAAAGCAACTGAATGTCCTTCCTACACAAGACAGTCTGACAGTGCTTATTTATCTTGTATTAGGCAGGTCCTTGTATCGGGTGAGTCCAGCCTGTCTGTGACGCGTGTATAGACTGTGCTCTGGGCTGCGAACTGCCCGGGCCAGCCCCTACCCAGTAGGCTAGGGGATCACGTGGTTCTGTTCCCAGCCAGGCTGCTCAGATGTCACTGGCATCAGGACGATGGGAGCACCTACCTGTCTGTTTTCAAGTCTGTGCAGGTACCAGGCTGGGCTTTCACACGCGTGGTCTGCGTGGGCCCCCAGGCCTAGTGTGTGAACATCGCAGCCCGTGCTGGTCCGACACCATCAGATGAGACTGACCGGGCGGTTCAAACCTCAGGCCACACAGTTTTCTGTCTAAATTGGCATGTTGATCTGTACCGTTTCTCGGAAACCAGCATTTCTAAAGAGGCTCTAGAGAGGAAGAGGAAATGCTGCCGCAATGGCAGTTTTCAGTGAAAACCCACAGCCACAATGCTGAGTCTCAGGTAAGTCTTGACAGAAACAGAAGGGAGGCGAGAAAAAATGCCCACTATTTGACGCAGTTTTATACGTAGTGGATCTGTTCAGTTTTAAAATCAGAATCATGTAGACAACAGTTTGGAATTTTTAAAACCCATTTTTGTATTCACAGTGAATACATGTAATATATTTGTTGTATTTGTAAAAGAAAAATGATGTGTTTTCTTTTAGCTGGCCACTTTGCCAATTGTAATACTCTGCTATCCTTGGCTATATTTTGTGCCTTTTTATTTTATTTATTATTTTGGCTTATTCTGGGCTTTCACTGCTGCTGCAGCCTCTTCTCTAGTTGCAGGGAGTGGGGGCTACTCTCTAGTTGAGGTGAGCATGATTTTTGTTGCGGTGACTTCTCTTGTGGAACTCAGGCTGTAGGGCACACGGGCTTCAATAGTTGCGGTGCATGGGCTCACCAGTTGTGGCTCACAGGCTTAGTTGCTCTGCAGCATGTGGGATCTTCCCAGATCAAGGATCAAACCCGTGTTTTCTGTATTGGCAGGTGAACTCTTTACCACTGAGCTACCAGGGAAGCCCCTTTGCCTGTTTTTTAAATCTCCTATTTTTACTTTAGCATACAAGGGTAAGTTTCTTTGCTCTTTCTGACGGGTCTGATGCATTTAAAAGGTCAGGTTTGTATAGTGCTTTATTATTTTTAAAGCCCAGGACCAATTATTTTACTGGGTAAAAGGCTCTGAACAGCTCTGAATGTATGTCAAGCTTCATTCAGTTCAACAAGAACATCTCCAGCCCTCTCCAGCTGCCTAGATCACGCCTGCCTGTGATGGAAGTAACATTGTCAAGTCAACTGAAGTTTGAATCAGTAGAGCATTTTTCCAGTATTGTTCTTAAATATCTGCTTTTGTGTCTTGAGGTGAGAAACTATACAGCTTCTTTGCAAGTGCTTACACTGGTAAAGGAATATAGCAACACTTTTTGGTTTCTATAATGTAAGTAGAGCATGAAGAGTCTTCAACAGTATTGACCAGATCTTTCCATTAATTACTTACCAACTAGTTCTGCATGTATCTAAAGCTGTTCATGTTGTTTCTTTTCACTAATTTACAAGGGACTAAATAGTACTGTTGAGTTATCCATTCAGTTTAGAAATTTAGTTTTAATTGTAAAATTCAGCATCATATTTTAGCTTGATGAGAGTTGTTTACGAATTATGCAAAATATACGAGAGGTTTTAGTCAATCTGGAAATTGTTTTAATGTTGCATGTTGTTGTATACACATGAAAAGTAGAATACAGCTTTCTCTAGTAGTTATAAGAGAAGCGTCAAATGCTTATTGTGGTATATCTTAAGCCTTTCCTATCGTCCTCAGTTTGGAAGAAAGTGTAGAAACGAAGTCGCTGAGAGAATCGTGGACACAAGGTGAAGGCTGTATGGCTCTGCCCACAAAAGCCTGAGCAACATCACTCCCTGGCCACCGACACGGATCATTCCAAGGTAGCAGCAAACCAATCCTAAATACATCTTAAGTTGACACGTGTAGAAATTTTAGACTAATTTTAAAAAAGCCAGTATTTGTTACAGAATTAAAAGAGCTGGATTGAACATGTCAGTCTCAAAAGCTTTATCTATTGGTTTATTGTAGGAAGGGAGATATACTTACAGGTAATGAAAATGCACAGCTCTACATTCATCGCAGCCTGTCTCGAGCTTGACAAATTCATGTATTCATATAGCGGGAAATGAGTGTGTGTGAGTGTGAGTGTGAGTGTGTGTGTGTGTGTGTGTGTGTGTGTGTGTGTATAGCGGGAAATGAGTGTGTGTGTGTGTGTGTGTGTGTGTGTGTGTGTATAGCGGGAAATGAGTGTGTGTGTGTGTCTGTGTGTCTCTGTGTCTCTGTGTCTCTGTGTGTGTCTCTGTGTGTGTGTGTGTGTGTGTGTGTGTGTGTGTGTGTGTGTCCCCCTCATGTGGCTTTTGGCTCGGCATGATGATTTTAAGGCTCATTTACGTCTGCTTGTGTCAGTAGGGTGTTCCTTGTTGCCACGTGGTGCTGTTTGAACACACCACAGTTTCTGTAAAAACCGAATCTCTGCTCGCGGACCCCAGGACTGTTTTACTTTGTTTAATACAAACACGACTGTTATAGATATTCTTGTCTAGGAATGTTTTTGTGGAAACATTTTCATTTTTCTTAGATGAACAGGAGTAGAATTTCTAAGCCACAGGATAGATGGATATAGTACCCATCTTTTTTAGGAAAATGCCCACCCATTTCCAAAGTGATTGTTCTGTTTGCATTCTGTCCGCAAATTATGAGAATTCTGGTTGCTTCACACTTAGTGTCAGCCATCTTTTATTTTAGCCATTTTCACGAATATGGGGTGGCGTCTCAAGGAGGTTTAATTTGCATTTCCCTGATGACTAATGAGGAAACAAACACTTCGTGTCTTTGAGCCAATTCAGTGTCCTTTTTCATTGGATAGTGACTGATGAGAAATCTTTTAATCTTTATATATTACAAGTCCTTTGTAAGATTATGGTAAATATTTTTTCCTACTGTACCACTGTGTTTTCTCAAGTGTCTTGTGATGAGAAGGTTTTAATTTCAGTGAAGTTCATCAGTTTTTGTCTTGTGGTTAACACTTTTCTGTATCCTCTTTAAAAAGTCCTTACCTCCTCCAAAGCTAGTAAGATTTTGTTGTTGTTGTTTTAAACATTTATTTATTTTGGGGGGGGCGGGTTGGGGAGGGAGGGGAGCAGGCGGGCCACTTCTACTGGTCTTTCATTTCTCTATTTTCATCCGTCCTTGTTCCTTGGCTCCTGTGGGCCTCCCATCGCAGTGGCGTCTGTCGCCGCAGAGCGCCGGCTCTGGGCGCATGCGCTCCAGAGCTCCGGCTCGGTAATTGGACACATCACTCCAGCCGCTCCACGGCACGTGGGATCTCCCCAGGCCAGGGATCGAACCGGCGCCCCTTGTACTGCAAGGCGGTGTCCTTACCCACTGGACCAAAGGGAAGCCCAGTAAGATTTTTTTTTAAGCTTTATTGTCTTTTGTGTTCAGGTCCATGATCCACTTTGAGGTAAAACATTTTCCCCTTTGGTATTAGGTAGGGGTCGTGTATCTTTGTTTTCCATGACTGTCCAGTTGTTCCAGCCTGCTCTGCCAGGGCACTGTGGCTTTACTCACTGGACTGATCTGCTGTCATGGTCTAAAACCATCTGACCCTATTGCTGTGGACCTACCTCTGCACACTCTTCTGTTTCATTCATCTATTTGCTTACCCTTTTGTCAGAACTTTGTTAAGTCCTGATATCAAGTACACAGGACTGCCAGTTCCTTCTTTCAAGACAGTTGTTTTTTTCTAGGTCCTTTGCATTTCTGGGCATACTGTGTATCCCTGCCTGTGTATTTCATTTAAATTTCTCCCAACATTGCTTTCTATTTCTCCATGTAGAGACTTTGTACATCCCTTTAACTTTATCCCTGTGTATGCTGTAATCTGATGCTATAGTTTTGGATACTCTTAAATGTTTCAGTTTGGTTTTTCATATTCTTAATCCTCCAGTTGTAAGATTATGGTAAATATTTTTTCCTACTGTACCACTGTGTTTTCTCAAGTGTCTTGTGATGAGAAGGTTTTAATTTCAGTGAAGTTCATCAGTTTTTGTCTTGTGGTTAACACTTTTCTGTATCCTCTTTAAAAAGTCCTTACCTCCTCCAAAGCTAGTAAGATTTTGTTGTTGTTGTTTTAAACATTTATTTATTTTGGGGGGGGCGGGTTGGGGAGGGAGGGGAGCAGGCGGGCCACTTCTACTGGTCTTTCATTTCTCTATTTTCATCCGTCCTTGTTCCTTGGCTCCTGTGGGCCTCCCATCGCAGTGGCGCCTGTCGCCGCAGAGCGCCGGCTCTGGGCGCATGCGCCCAGAGCCCCGGGCTCGGTAATTGGACACATCACTCCAGCCGCTCCACGGCACGTGGGATCTCCCCAGGCCAGGGATCGAACCGGCGCCCCTTGTACTGCAAGGCGGTGTCCTTACCCACTGGACCAAAGGGAAGCCCAGTAAGATTTTTTTTTAAGCTTTATTGTCTTTTGTGTTCAGGTCCATGATCCACTTTGAGGTAAAACATTTTCCCCTTTGGTATTAGGTAGGGGTCGTGTATCTTTGTTTTCCATGACTGTCCAGTTGTTCCAGCCTGCTCTGCCAGGGCACTGTGGCTTTACTCACTGGACTGATCTGCTGTCATGGTCTAAAACCATCTGACCCTATTGCTGTGGACCTACCTCTGCACACTCTTCTGTTTCATTCATCTATTTGCTTACCCTTTTGTCAGAACTTTGTTAAGTCCTGATATCAAGTACACAGGACTGCCAGTTCCTTCTTTCAAGACAGTTGTTTTTTTCTAGGTCCTTTGCATTTCTGGGCATACTGTGTATCCCTGCCTGTGTATTTCATTTAAATTTCTCCCAACATTGCTTTCTATTTCTCCATGTAGAGACTTTGTACATCCCTTTAACTTTATCCCTGTGTATGCTGTAATCTGATGCTATAGTTTTGGATACTCTTAAATGTTTCAGTTTGGTTTTTCATATTCTTAATCCTCCAGTGGTCAGTTTTAGTTCCTTGTGCTTAATCAGACCAAGGTTATAAATTATTCAAGTAAAAGTGAGTGTACCTTTCTTCTGAAACTCTTCATTTTATGTCTCAGTCTAAAGTTTTGTTGGTAAGAGTGGAAGGCATTATGCTGATATTCATAGGAACAAAATTAGAAGGAATAACACATTTTCCAGGTAGAGGTGAAGTGATATTATCTCAGAACAAGTGATTTGCCCGAGATCTTACAGCTGCAGAGAGAACAGAAGGCAGAGTCACTGTGCTTTCTAGGCTTTTCCACAGTGGACCAGTCTACCTTTGGCTGCATTGTAGAGAGTGTCCATGAAATCATCATTTTTAAAAAATTTTTCTGTGTTGCTTGATTGTGGATGGATTTTTTTTTTAATAACTGGAGGATAAGTAACCTGAGATTAGGCTGGTACAGAGGTTGGCGCTTTGTGCCCTTGTGGCCTGTCTGACAAATGAAGCTTTCTTGGAACTCGGCCCGTTCATTTACATTTGTCTACAGATGCTTTCACAGGAAACCTCACAGGCATCTGTCGCTGCAACACAGATCTTAAGGCCTAATTAGCCTAAAATAGTTACTACCTGGCTCTTTACAGATTAAGTGTGCCAACACCCAGGGTACTGTCACCTCAATGTGTTTTAAATAGGAGCTTTTTCCTATTTCAAACCAATAATGACAGAGTCCTCTAGGCAACAGCTTATTTTACATGACAGAAGAATCTTAGGACTGTGCATTCCTTCTTAGTTTTTACTGAAACTAGAGAGTTTTAACTACTAAAACGAAGTTTAATTTTTTTCGTTCTGATTTAAGTCCTGATATCAAGTACACAGGACTGCCAGTTCCTTCTTTCAAGACAGTTGTTTTTTTCTAGGTCCTTTGCATTTCTGGGCATACTGTGTATCCCTGCCTGTGTATTTCATTTAAATTTCTCCCAACATTGCTTTCTATTTCTCCATGTAGAGACTTTGTACATCCCTTTAACTTTATCCCTGTGTATGCTGTAATCTGATGCTATAGTTTTGGATACTCTTAAATGTTTCAGTTTGGTTTTTCATATTCTTAATCCTCCAGTGGTCAGTTTTAGTTCCTTGTGCTTAATCAGACCAAGGTTATAAATTATTCAAGTAAAAGTGAGTGTACCTTTCTTCTGAAACTCTTCATTTTATGTCTCAGTCTAAAGTTTTGTTGGTAAGAGTGGAAGGCATTATGCTGATATTCATAGGAACAAAATTAGAAGGGAATAACACATCTCTCCAGGTAGAGGTGAAGTGATATTATCTCAGAACAAGTGATTTGCCCGAGATCTTACAGCTGCAGAGAGAACAGAAGGCAGAGTCACTGTGCTTTCTAGGCTTTTCCACAGTGGACCAGTCTACCTTTGGCTGCATTGTAGAGAGTGTCCATGAAATCATCATTTTTAAAAAATTTTTCTGTGTTGCTTGATTGTGGATGGATTTTTTTTTTAATAACTGGAGGATAAGTAACCTGAGATTAGGCTGGTACAGAGGTTGGCGCTTTGTGCCCTTGTGGCCTGTCTGACAAATGAAGCTTTCTTGGAACTCGGCCCGTTCATTTACATTTGTCTACAGATGCTTTCACAGGAAACCTCACAGGCATCTGTCGCTGCAACACAGATCTTAAGGCCTAATTAGCCTAAAATAGTTACTACCTGGCTCTTTACAGATTAAGTGTGCCAACACCCAGGGTACTGTCACCTCAATGTGTTTTAAATAGGAGCTTTTTCCTATTTCAAACCAATAATGACAGAGTCCTCTAGGCAACAGCTTATTTTACATGACAGAAGAATCTTAGGACTGTGCATTCCTTCTTAGTTTTTACTGAAACTAGAGAGTTTTAACTACTAAAACTTTTTTTAATATGAGAGCCTTTTATATAAATATGTTCTCTTAGTGTCAATACACAGACGGGCTTTCATAAAAATTAGTGTCACCTTTGTTCTCTCCATTATTATAAGTGACCAGTTTTCTAATAAATGGTGAGAGAAATGTACCTAGAAGAAAAAACAAATCACAATATTTAGGAAGAGGGCTTCCCTGGTGGTCCAGTGGGTAAGGACACTGCCTTGCAGTACAGGGGGCGCCGGTTCGATCCCCAGCCTGGGAGGATCCCACGTGCCCTGGAGCAGCTGGACCAGTATGTCTGACTACTGAACCAGAGCACATGCGCCCAGAGCCAGCGCTCTGCGACGAGAGGCCACTGCGATGGAAGGCCTACACAGGCCAAAGAACAAAGATAGATGAAAATAAATGAATGAAAGGCCAATAGAAGTGGCCAAAAAAAATTAATTAATTAAAAAGATACTTAGGAAGAGATATGTTTAATCCTCAGAGAGCTGGAAGTCACTCAGGAGGGAAGGATTGTACCTCATCCATGCCCCTTTCAAAGCAGCATATTCTGTGTCCTTGTCCTAACTAACTTCTTTAAAAACTTTGTGTTTTGAGATAGGTATAGACTTGCAGGGAGCTAGCAAGATAGTACAGGCATATCTTATGTAGCTGTAGTTCAGTAACAAAACCAGGAGGTTGATACTCATGCCCTTTCATGTAACGTCGTTTTGTGTAACCACCGTTAATATACAGAACTGTTTGATCCCAACGATGGGCTGATGTCTCATTTCAGCATTTGGGGTAAAGTATTACATCAGACAATGTCACTATGTTTTGTTTCCACTATGAAACAATTCTTGAGAAAAACTCAGAAGCACAGTTTATCATATATACCCATATTTTTGCTCTTTCTATTGTTCTTCCTTCCTCATGTTCTAAGATGTATTAGGTAACATTTCCTTCCTATTTCAAGAACTTCCTTTAGTTACTCTTTTAAGATAGGTCTAGTTGAGCAGATTCTTTTTGCTTTCCATCATCTGGAATGTCGCCTCCTTTTATTCCTGAAGGATAATTTCACCAGATACAGGATTCAGAGTGGACAGTTCTTTCAGCATTTGAAGAATGTTGTGCCATTTTTCTTTCCTCTGTGGTTTCTGAGACGACTCTCACCCGAATTTATCTTTCCTGAGCAGGTAAGCTGGTGTTTGTCTTGCTGCTCTCAAGATTTTCTCTTTGCCTTTATTTTTTGAAAGTTTGTCTTATCACAGGTTTCTTTGGGTTTATGCTATTGGGCTTTCACCCAGTTTCTTAAGTATACAGATTTATGTCTTTTCCCAAATTTGGAAACTTGCTGGCAGTGAATTCTTTCAAATGCTTTTACAGCCCCATCTTTAAGGTGTCCTGGGACCCCAGTGACATGAATGCTAGATCTTTTTGAAGCTGAAATCTTCCTTGTTCTTAGTATAAAAGCATGATTTCCTCTTGCATACTGGACACTTGGCTCTGTGTTCCAAGGCTCTGGGTCGTGTTTAAATCTTCTGTTTTAGCACGTCTTCTCTGACACCAGGCTGTGGTGGGCCAAGCACATTGTGTATGCTGCCTCCTTACTGCTGTCAGTTGCGGGTGAAGGTCCAGGCTCATTCCTTGGCCTCCTCTGACACCCAGGCAGGGATTGGGGTACCTCTTTACTGTCCGGAGAACGTGGGCTCATTGACACCATGAGGATAGGAGGGCTTCTTCTTGCTGGGAAGGTACAGAAGTGTGGGCTGGCTCCTTGTGTGGCCGCTCCTGATGCCACAGGGTGGGGGTGGGGTATCACTGGGCAGGACTGTATGTCCTCCCTCCCCGGAGCCTTCTCTCCCGCCAGCCCTGCAGAGGAGAGCTTAAAGCTGTGTAAGGAACAAAGGCTAGGCTCTCGACCTGGCCTGTGCTGATGCGGACAGGGGCCATGTTTTGTTTCCATACTGTCTAGCAATTATTGTGTTGGGGTTCTTTGACTTGGGAGAGCAGGCTTTTCCTGGCTCTGGTTATTTCTGCCATCAGTTTCGAGACCGCTGGCTTCAGCAGCACCTAGTCTGGGAAAAATCCCAGGAAGTCACTTCTGTGTTGTTATTTGGTTCCCGAGGTCCTTGGCCCATCTGCTGCCTTTTCATTTTCCAGATTGTTTATGTTTATTTGATAGATGCCCCAGGTTTAAGCTGTGTTGAATGGGAAGAACAAGGAAACAGGGCTCTACCTCACCTTGTCCCTCCTTGGGGTTTGCTTCTTAGACTGACAGTAGTTCTGTGCATTTTAGATGTGCGAAAATCAGTAAATACACCTCAGATTGACAGCCAAGGTTTCTCTGTGCAAAGGAGGACGTCTCCAGTGAGTGAGCATGCACAAACACTAGACCAGTGAACTTATGGTTAAATTTGCCAGGAGGATGTATCCCACCAAAGATGTTGAGTCAGAACTGTTTCAGAGTCATTTGAAATACTTCTTCTCCATATGATTTCATTTGTTTCAACATTTTAAAAATATTTTATTGATTTTTTTGCAATTTTATTTTTTAATTATGTAAAAAACAGCATGGTTTCAAAGTCCCAACTATAAAACAACGTGTGCTGAGGAAATGAGAGCTTCCATCTCCTTGCTATCTGCTTACTTCCCCAAAGGTGACTATTCATATTGATTTTAGTTATTCTTTCTATGTTTCTTTTTGAAGGTAGAAGCTAATATATACACACGCATATGTAAAATTCCTCAACTGTACAGAAATGCCAAAGTTGATTTAACCCATCCTCTACTGGTGGATAGTTGGGTTATATGCAGTCTCTTGCTATTACAAACAATGGTGCTTTAAATGTTACAGTGTTACAAATGGCATTTTGTATTTTTTTGCCAGCGTATCTTTAGGATAGAATCTTAGGTGTGGCACTGCCCCACAGAAGGGTAAGTGTACTGACATTTTTGTAGATATTGTCAAATTCCCTCCTACGGGTGGTATTTCATTTTGTCTTCATACCAGCAACTTTAAAATGCCTGTTTATCCACAGTCTTTTGAGAAAACAGTTTCTTCAATTTAGGGATTACTGCCAATTTGCTAGAAGACTGGCATCCTCCTATAATTAGAATTTGTATTCTTTTTAAGTCACTTACATTTCTGTTCTGTGAATTTATATCTTTTGCCTATTCTTCTCAACTTCCATCCTAGAAATTAGGGATATTAAACATTTGTGATTTAAACTGTAAATATTTTACCATTTGCTTTTTGCTTTGCTTTTAGACATGCAGATATTTGTTTTTATGTTGTCAATCTCCCTTATTTTACAATGAATCATTAGATAACTTTCTCTACTTGAGGGTTATAAAAATTTGCCCATATTTTTCTGCTAGTGCTTAGATGGTTTCATTTTTGCATTTAGATCTTTGATCAAATTGGAATTTGTATGGTGAGCAATGGATCCAAACTTCATCGTTTTTGCATATGGCGATCAGGTTGTTCCAACAGCACTTTTCAAATGTCTTCCCCCCACTTTCCTGCCTTAGAGCTGTTTTATTATAACTAGATTTCCATATGCACTTCTGTATTTTCATTAGTTTCCTTGTGTGCCAGCACGTCCTTATTTTACTTACAGGGAGGTTTTCAGGTATGTAAGACCACCCTCCCTCCTTGCTCTTCCTCTGCAAGGATTTCCTAGCTTTGCTTATTTCTTCTACCAAATGAATTTGTAATCAATTAGTCTGTCTCACTTTTAAAAGTCCGTACTTTTTTACTGGTATCACGTTAAACTCAGGAAGAATTCCGTCTTCCTGATGATGAGTCTTGCCCTCCAGGAACAGGCTATGTCTCCTCCTTTGTCGAGCTCTAATTTGGACCTCACGGAGTGTCTTTAGCACATCTCAGCTTTGCAGATTTCTTGCTGACCTTACTTTAACCTTAACTTTTCCTAAGTAGTTTTTGCAATGGGCTTTGCTATTTTAAATACTGTCTTCCCTCCATTATTTCTTCTAACTGGTTATTCTTTATGAGAAGAATGTTGTTTCTACAGTTAATCTAATAAATACACAAAACTGATCCATGGACTGTGTTGGGTTTTGTAGATATATAAAATCATCTCTGTAAGTAGTAATTGTTTTATTCTTCTGTAAGTAAGTGTCTAATGGTACTGAATGCAATATAATGGTAACTCATAGTCAATATAGTGCATCCTTATACAACTTGTAAAAACCTTTTAATTTCCCACTTAAGATGCTGGCTTTGAGAATGTAATTGTACATACACACACACAACCCTTATGAAAGGAGTTATCTATTAATTGTCACTTTGTTTTTAATATGAATACTTAGTTTTTGTCTATAACGATTAGCATATATCCTTTCCTCCTCAGCTTTGTTAGTGTAAGGGACTGTACTAGTGACTCTTCTAATACGCAGCTGCCCTGCACTTCTGGAAACACCTCTTACTCACTGTGAAAAGTCCAGTTAAGCTGGAGTGAAAATGGCCCCCCATCTTAAGGGTTTATTTCTCAGTCAAGCTACCTGTCTCACTTTGGGTCTTTATTCTAGAACCCAGGTCCTGGGAATAGCTACCATCTGGAACATGACTGGTCTTAAGGAAGAGAGAAAAGACAGATGGTGAACCTTGAAGGCCTGGCACTTGGAAGTTTTACTTAGTTTTGCATGTGATTTCCACTCACCATTCATTGGCAAATCACACGGTCACACCTAAGTTTAACAAGGCAGGGAAGTATAATCTCACCATAGAGAAGGGGACTGCAAGGGGGGCACCGAGACATTTTGTGAGAAATACAATCGACCACTTACTGTATGCCACTGCATTGTCTGCTAATATTTTATTTAGAATTCTACAACATTCATAAGAGATTGGCCAAAAAAACTTTGTAAGTAAAAAACTTCCTTTATTAAGACTGCAAGGTAAGTGACACATGGCTGCTAAATTTAAAAGTGTAATAGTTACATGGTGGCAGAAAATAACTTCAGCTTTGGAGGCTCATGACTAAATGATGAAAGGCACTTAATGTACCATCTCTGGTGATACCTGTGTCTGAGGCATGTGTCCAACATTTTCATCTCTCACTTTTGAACCCTGGATCAGAAAATGTCAGTACTAACCGCTGAAGTTGGTGGGAAGACACGTCTAGACAGTGAACGGGTTCCTGAGGAATTAAGAATCTTGTTTGGGTGCAGCCTGGAGGTTTTCCCCTCACCTCCTCAACACCCTGCTGCTGGCATTGGGGCTCTTTTGCCCAAGCCTCCCAACAAGCAGCAGAAACACTGCCTCCCCTGTAAGATGGGTGATTGGTGGGTGTTTATTCACATCTGAAAACACCAGGGCCAAGTAGCGCCTTCATTTAGCACAAGCCAGGTAAGTGACACAGGACAGCTAAGTTTAAAAGAGAAGTGTACAAGTTATGTGGGGTGCCTGAGGGGAGAAGGGCACTGTTTGTCAAGTGCTAGCAGCTTCATGTGGATGTAATACAGTTTCACTTCATCATTGATGAATGGAACTTAAACTGGAGTAACAAAACCTTGTCTCAGCAGGTACTATTAAATTCCTGGACTGGTGAATGGCTGGAAGGAAGACGGGGGAAGCCAAATCTAGCATCATGGGGTAAATGAGAGTAAAATTTGTAATTTTTCTGAAACTCATACAGGTTTTGTCAAGTATAATTTAGCATAGTCTCTTAAACCTTCATCAACGGTAGAATCATGTATTTACTCCAAAATCTGATGGCTATAAGCTGCATGCAAAGTGCCAACACTGGCATTCACCCTCTGGCCACCTCACCCGTCCAGGGCTTGCTTTTACTGTATCTTCAACTAACCTAGGCACTGGCCAAATGGCAGATCATCTTTTCTGGAGCAGAGCTCACAGGTTCCCTGCTGAGACCTTTTTTTCACATTCTATCTGAAATCTTAGCTCTCAAGGCCCATGGAGTCACCAGTCCACCAAGAGGGAGGGTAGCCTGACTGGCCTCTTGGAGTCCTCCTAAGTGGTCTCTCTCTTCTGTGTCATTTTCTCACCACTGCTTGGAACTCTACTAATCTAGTATCATGTAAGCTGCTTGTGAGCAGAGACCAAGCAGCATCTTATGTAATTCTTACAATTGTAGTGCAGCCCATTCTCCAGGCTGGGCTATCATGGAGTGTGCCGGGAGCACTTGTTCAAACAGTAAAAAGTCACCTTTGCCTCTGATGATGATGTGTATTATCCAAGATGTCTTCACGGTCATTACTGGGAAAGCAGGGCTGCTGAGTCACAGTGATTACTCAAGGATGTCTGTACACAGCACTGCTTCAAGAAACTTGTTTGGGTGCAGCCTGGAGGTTTTCCCCTCACCTCCTCAACACCCTGCTGCTGGCATTGGGGCTCTTTTGCCCAAGCCTCCCAACAAGCAGCAGAAACACTGCCTCCCCTGTAAGATGGGTGATTGGTGGGTGTTTATTCACATCTGAAAACACCAGGGCCAAGTAGCGCCTTCATTTAGCACAAGCCAGGTAAGTGACACAGGACAGCTAAGTTTAAAAGAGAAGTGTACAAGTTATGTGGGGTGCCTGAGGGGAGAAGGGCACTGTTTGTCAAGTGCTAGCAGCTTCATGTGGATGTAATACAGTTTCACTTCATCATTGATGAATGGAACTTAAACTGGAGTAACAAAACCTTGTCTCAGCAGGTACTATTAAATTCCTGGACTGGTGAATGGCTGGAAGGAAGACGGGGGAAGCCAAATCTAGCATCATGGGGTAAATGAGAGTAAAATTTGTAATTTTTCTGAAACTCATACAGGTTTTGTCAAGTATAATTTAGCATAGTCTCTTAAACCTTCATCAACGGTAGAATCATGTATTTACTCCAAAATCTGATGGCTATAAGCTGCATGCAAAGTGCCAACACTGGCATTCACCCTCTGGCCACCTCACCCGTCCAGGGCTTGCTTTTACTGTATCTTCAACTAACCTAGGCACTGGCCAAATGGCAGATCATCTTTTCTGGAGCAGAGCTCACAGGTTCCCTGCTGAGACCTTTTTTTCACATTCTATCTGAAATCTTAGCTCTCAAGGCCCATGGAGTCACCAGTCCACCAAGAGGGAGGGTAGCCTGACTGGCCTCTTGGAGTCCTCCTAAGTGGTCTCTCTCTTCTGTGTCATTTTCTCACCACTGCTTGGAACTCTACTAATCTAGTATCATGTAAGCTGCTTGTGAGCAGAGACCAAGCAGCATCTTATGTAATTCTTACAATTGTAGTGCAGCCCATTCTCCAGGCTGGGCTATCATGGAGTGTGCCGGGAGCACTTGTTCAAACAGTAAAAAGTCACCTTTGCCTCTGATGATGATGTGTATTATCCAAGATGTCTTCACGGTCATTACTGGGAAAGCAGGGCTGCTGAGTCACAGTGATTACTGGATACACAGGAAGTAGTGGGCTGCAAATACACAGCACTGCTTCAAGAAAAGAGGACAGTGTCAGGGACCAGGTTGCAGTGTTCACAATCAACCACGAAGGCTGACATTAAATACACTGAAACATGCCTAACTGGAAAAAGGATCCAAGATGGTGCCTTTCAAATAGAACTCAGGAATAGTATTATGCAGTGAAAAGATCCTTAAGGTTAGGAACGCCTCTTAATCCAAATTCTACACAAAAATTGTCACTTGCTTTTCCCTCAGAGCATAGTTCACTGAGGTTTTCTATGGTTTGGCCACAGCAAGAAAAAAATCCAGCAAATACTGAAAGGAAGTAAAAGCTGTTAGAGAGCAGTGAGATATGAGACAGTATATACCGTGCCCTGGGCCCAACTGAAAGCATGTAACAAATTCAGGGGAGAAGGAAGAAACAGAAGTGCTTGTTTTCCCTTGGCATTCTGATGTTAAGAAAGCTTTTCACTGCGAGAAAACCTCCCTACAGGTTTGGGAGGGGGGGGGGCAGGAGAGAGATGAGAAATCAACATTATTAATCCTGATTCTTTTTATTCTATACTTTGCTTCTAGACAGAACTGTTCAAATTATATTAAGTTTCTAATTAAACTTCAATACAGTTCATCATGGTTAAATCAAAATGATACCGAGATCACCGTGTGGCCACACCTGCAGCCCTGGGGTTCCTGGTGATGAGGGACGAAGGAGTGAAGGTCTCTGATCATTCCCACTCCTCCTCCATCTTGTCGCCGTCGGCCCCACTGGGCTTGAGCAGGGTAATCTGCTGACCATCCTTAAGCTTTAAGAAGACCTCCTGAAGGTTCCACCTGAGAAAAAAACAAAGTATAGTCTCTAAACACCGAAGCAGAAGACCTGGTTTAAAAGGAAAAAAGCAGCTGCTGGGAATGTCTTAAATACTGTAAACACTGTTCTGTGTTAGCAGTATGCTGACGTTTTAACCTTTATTCTAGGCTATCTTTATTTAAATCCCGGGTTCTGAGTGTTAAGCAGATCCCTAAAAGTCATTTGATGATGTGTATTATCCAAGATGTCTTCACGGTCATTACTGGGAAAGCAGGGCTGCTGAGTCACAGTGATTACTGGATACACAGGAAGTAGTGGGCTGCAAATACACAGCACTGCTTCAAGAAAAGAGGACAGTGTCAGGGACCAGGTTGCAGTGTTCACAATCAACCACGAAGGCTGACATTAAATACACTGAAACATGCCTAACTGGAAAAAGGATCCAAGATGGTGCCTTTCAAATAGAACTCAGGAATAGTATTATGCAGTGAAAAGATCCTTAAGGTTAGGAACGCCTCTTAATCCAAATTCTACACAAAAATTGTCACTTGCTTTTCCCTCAGAGCATAGTTCACTGAGGTTTTCTATGGTTTGGCCACAGCAAGAAAAAAATCCAGCAAATACTGAAAGGAAGTAAAAGCTGTTAGAGAGCAGTGAGATATGAGACAGTATATACCGTGCCCTGGGCCCAACTGAAAGCATGTAACAAATTCAGGGGAGAAGGAAGAAACAGAAGTGCTTGTTTTCCCTTGGCATTCTGATGTTAAGAAAGCTTTTCACTGCGAGAAAACCTCCCTACAGGTTTGGGAGGGGGGGGGGCAGGAGAGAGATGAGAAATCAACATTATTAATCCTGATTCTTTTTATTCTATACTTTGCTTCTAGACAGAACTGTTCAAATTATATTAAGTTTCTAATTAAACTTCAATACAGTTCATCATGGTTAAATCAAAATGATACCGAGATCACCGTGTGGCCACACCTGCAGCCCTGGGGTTCCTGGTGATGAGGGACGAAGGAGTGAAGGTCTCTGATCATTCCCACTCCTCCTCCATCTTGTCGCCGTCGGCCCCACTGGGCTTGAGCAGGGTAATCTGCTGACCATCCTTAAGCTTTAAGAAGACCTCCTGAAGGTTCCACCTGAGAAAAAAACAAAGTATAGTCTCTAAACACCGAAGCAGAAGACCTGGTTTAAAAGGAAAAAAGCAGCTGCTGGGAATGTCTTAAATACTGTAAACACTGTTCTGTGTTAGCAGTATGCTGACGTTTTAACCTTTATTCTAGGCTATCTTTATTTAAATCACCAGCAAAGCAGGTTTCACACTGAACGGCTGGAATCGAGGAAGAGACAAGGAGCAGCTTGTTCCTAATTCCCCTCGACCTTCAGCGCCTCCACTAATCCCAGGGTCAGTGAGGCCAGGTGCGGGGCTGCCTGCTCCTTTTGTCCCCAGGAATTAAAACACATCCTGGCTAAAGAGCAAACATCTCAGAGAAAGGCTTCCCAGGGGGGGAAGCAAGTGACTGGAGCTCCTGGCAACCAGACAAGAAAAGCCAGCTAATGGGGCGGAGGGAGAGCTTACAGCGAGGATGTGATGAATAATTCTGGAACAGGAACCTAGGCCTTTTCTCACTTGTAATAGAGGGGCAGGGCTGGGGGCTGGAGGCTGTGACGGCATCAGGTTATGGCGAGCCCAGACCAATCCAAGAGGAGAGGACACATCGGTCGTCTGCACGGGATCAACTGTCTGGACTGAGCTAAGAGTGAAAGCCTGGGCATGCTGTCCACGCTGGGAAAACAGTTCTTGGTGCCACAATCCTACAACTGCAGTTGAAAAGGGAAACCAAGATTGTTTCCTGCAGGAGGTTCTCCTCCTCACTTTCCCATCATACCTCTTAAAGGGGGCCTCTCTGGATGAGCTGACGTAGAGGTGGCCCTCGGACTTGGGTCCGGAGACGGGAATCTTCAGCTGGGGGTATAAAGAGACGTAAGTGGATACAATGCTGTCCTCAAAAGAGATGACCTGTAATGTGAGAAGAGCGTAAGGCAACGCTTGGGAACAGTCTACATCTTGGTGTAGGGGGTTGAGGTGTACCGGTGGACACATTTGTTGAAATTCATCAGATAGAAGATAGATTGCAGACTGTACATTTTACCTCAAAAAAAAGCAACCTTAGGGACTTCTCTGGTGGTCCGGGGGTAAGACTCTGTGCTTCTAATGCAGTGGGCCCAGGTTCAATCCCTGGTCAGGGAACTAGATCCCATGGGCCACAACTAAGACCCAGTGCAGCCAAATTAAAATAAAGCCAATAATTAAGAAAAAAGCAACCATAAACAAATAACAAACTCCAGTTACTGACACACAGCGTATGAATTTAAAGGTGAAGTATATGGATATTTGGAAATAAGATAGGTTCATAAATAGACAAATAGGTATAGGATAAAGCACACTGAGCAAAAATATCACAAATCCAGGTAGCATCTAATGTGAGTTCTACAACACACATTCATCTTTTCTGTATAATAATAAAATGGAAAAACAAAAAAAGCAAGTCTACCGTTTGTTTTAAAAGGGTAACTATAAATAGCAAATTGGTCCATACTCTGGTCTGGACCATCAAGGAGTTAGAAAAAACAAAGCTCGAAGTTAGTGAAAGGATTTAATAAAAATCAAGAGGAAATAAATACAACCAATAACTGGGAAAAGATAATATCAACAAATTCTAGCCAGATTCAAGAAAAAGAGAACCCAGATAAGAAATGAAAGAGGAGTAACAACTTATTACAGATACAGAATTATAGAATACTATGAACAGTCATATGCCAAGAGAGTAACCCAGTATTATAAATAAACTATACATCCTTTAAAAAAATGTTTTTAAACCACTGACTCTTTTCATCAGGATACTTGAACACAGATTGCTTTTGTAGTTAGGGAACTCCAATTAAACTATTTCCAGGGGGCTTCCCTGGTGGCCCAGTGGGTAAAGACACCGCCTTGCAATGCAAGGGACACCGGTTCAATCCCTGGCCCAGGAAGATCCCACTGCTGCAGAGCAGCTGCACCAGTATGTCCAATTATGAGCCACTGCTCTGGAGCACATGCGCCCAGAGCTGGTGCTTTACACGGGCCTCCCTTGTTGCAATGGGAGGCCCACACAGGCCAAAGAATAAAGATGGATGAAAATAAATAAAAAACCAGTAAGAGGTCAAAATTTAAAAAGACATATGAATGATTTGGGAACATACATGTAAAAAATTAATTAATTTTTTAAAAAAGTGATCTGAAAAAAAAAACTATTTCCATTAAAGTTAATAATTAATAATTAAAATGATAAAACTAAGCTAGCTCAGTCTTGTCCTCCACACACTTCAGGGCTTCTGCTGGACCTCACAAGATGACTGCACAGCCCTTTGCTTGCCTCTGCCCGTTCTCCCAGCCCACACCCTCCATGGGCAGCCACACCTCCGCTGAGAACACACCCACTCACTCCCCGAAAGTCCTCTCTGTACCTGTGTGTTCCCACAGAACTTAGACTCCTTCCTTAACATATTAAATAGAACAAAAAAACAACAATAAAAGTGAGATATAGCTGAAAAAATGGATTGGCATTGCATGAAAGCAATGTACACAGGCTTTAAAACTAAAAGGTGCCCAGTTATCACCTTTTCAAGTGTGGGCTTCCTGAGTGGCACTAGTGGTAAGCAACCTGCCTGCCAATGCAGGAGATGTGGGTTCCATCCCTGGGCCAGGAAGATCCCCTGGAGAAGGAAACAGCAACCCACTCCAGTATTCTTACCTTGAGACTCCCATGGAGAGAGGAGCCTGGCAGGTACAGCCCATGGAAAGTCAGGCATGACTGAAGTGACTTAGCACACAGCACAAGTAAGACCTAGTGGTAGTTTTACACAGTGGACTTTCCCATTCCACACCTTGCTCTAGCTGCTTCCGAGACCCTTTCCAGATTGTAAGCAGATACCCAGGCTGCAGTTGGCAGGGGACGCAGGTTACCTTTGCACTGGCGATGTCCTCGAAGTTGTATCTGTCAGTGAGTCGGAGGTAGTGAACGTGGAGAGGAGTGCCCAGAGCCTCCAGGGCCTCAGGATGGCTCTGCAGCTGCTCCAGCGCCTGCTGGTAATACGAAGACCTGGAAAAAGTTTCTAAGTGGGAGAGAAAGGGGTCACATATTTTTCCTTCACTGAACTTGTAGAAAGTTAGATGATGCAATTCATGTACAACATGGAAACAGAACCAAACACGAACTCTCGGTGGAATTATTATTAAGGTCCATTTCATCTGTCCATTTTAGAGACTCCAAGACCAAAACGTAGGAAGTCAGCATCTACAGGGATATGTCAGATGCCCCTGAGCAAGGTGCTTGACCTATGTCTCAATTTCTTATTTCCTCACCTCATTCATTGCCTCTCTTTACCCAAGGGGTCTCTTTTTCTCTTTTTGGCCACTTCTATTGGTCTTTCATTTCCATCTTTGTTCTCTGGCCTGCGTGGGCCTCCCATCGCAGTGGCCTCTCCCGCTGCAGAGCGCCGGCTCTGGGCGCATGCGCTCCAGAGCTCCGGCTCGGTAGTTGGACACATCGGTCCAGCCACTCCGCAGCATGTGGGATCTTCCCAGGCCAGGGATCAAACCAGCGCCCCTTGCACTGCAAGGCAGTGTCTTTACCCACTGGACCACCTAGGAAGGGTCTTGATCCGACCTTCTCTAACTCTGCAGTTCTATATTCTAGGATTCTATGACTCACTTAGAATGACACAGGTAATCTAAGGCAGAGCTGAGGCCAGAATTTAACTTGATTTCTGAACATTACTCCTTCTATCAAGACAAAGGTTCCAATAAACCAGCATAATATAGAGAGACCACACCACCACCACCAACAAAACCCTCAGACCAAGCAACAGGATATGAAAATAATCCTGTTCTCAGCTCAGGTATCCTTGGCCCTAGGAACTTCAGGAGGCCCTTCTTTGAAAGCCTGAGATAGGCGAGGCAACCTCAAAGAAAGACCAAAGGAGGCTAAGTCCATAGGGTTAGTCATTCAGACTGCAATCCAGCATGGCAGGACTTGAGCCTTCTGTCGAAAAAGGCTGCAGTTGGCAGGGGCGAGGTTACCTTTGCACTGGCGATGTCCTCAGTTGTATCTGTCAGTGAGTCGGAGGTAGTGACGTGGAGGAGTGCCCAGAGCCTCCAGGGCCTCAGGATGGCTCTGCAGCTGCTCCAGCGCCTGCTGGTAATACGAAGACCTGGAAAAAGTTTCTAAGTGGGAGAGAAAGGGGTCACATATTTTTCCTTCACTGAACTTGTAGAAAGTTAGATGATGCAATTCATGTACAACATGGAAACAGAACCAAACACGAACTCTCGGTGGAATTATTATTAAGGTCCATTTCATCTGTCCATTTTAGAGACTCCAAGACCAAAACGTAGGAAGTCAGCATCTACAGGGATATGTCAGATGCCCCTGAGCAAGGTGCTTGACCTATGTCTCAATTTCTTATTTCCTCACCTCATTCATTGCCTCTCTTTACCCAAGGGGTCTCTTTTTCTCTTTTTGGCCACTTCTATTGGTCTTTCATTTCCATCTTTGTTCTCTGGCCTGCGTGGGCCTCCCATCGCAGTGGCCTCTCCCGCTGCAGAGCGCCGGCTCTGGGCGCATGCGCTCCAGAGCTCCGGCTCGGTAGTTGGACACATCGGTCCAGCCACTCCGCAGCATGTGGGATCTTCCCAGGCCAGGGATCAAACCAGCGCCCCTTGCACTGCAAGGCAGTGTCTTTACCCACTGGACCACCTAGGAAGGGTCTTGATCCGACCTTCTCTAACTCTGCAGTTCTATATTCTAGGATTCTATGACTCACTTAGAATGACACAGGTAATCTAAGGCAGAGCTGAGGCCAGAATTTAACTTGATTTCTGAACATTACTCCTTCTATCAAGACAAAGGTTCCAATAAACCAGCATAATATAGAGAGACCACACCACCACCACCAACAAAACCCTCAGACCAAGCAACAGGATATGAAAATAATCCTGTTCTCAGCTCAGGTATCCTTGGCCCTAGGAACTTCAGGAGGCCCTTCTTTGAAAGCCTGAGATAGGCGAGGCAACCTCAAAGAAAGACCAAAGGAGGCTAAGCTTCTCAAGTAGGGTTGTGAGTCAGTCTGGCTACGAGAAAGACTTGCAGGCCTGGATCACAGCAATGGGCAGGGAGCTTGAGCCTGGAGAGGCCAAGAACGCCCTTCCAGGGCTGCTTCCCAGGAGATGGGCTGCAGGTATGAATGAGGTCCCAGCCACAACAGAAAGAGGAGGAGAGGCAGTGTCCAGACCATCTTCCCTGAGCGGTTTTTCTGTATCCCACAAGTTGTGAGACTGATTTACAACAACCTCACATGTAGCCCCTAATATTACCTCTCACCACTCAGATAACTGAGGCCCAGGAAGGAGGCAGACTCCCCCGTAAGGCCACACAGCTAGTCCAGAGCTGGAGCAGGGATTCAACCCAGGCAGTTCGCTGCAGAGCCCACTGGATTATCGCCATCAGTCGACCACAGCTCCTTGAGAAAGACTGCCAGGCCCTCGACCCCAAAATGTATTCATCCCTGCCATGCCCTGCCTCCACTGTTCTGGTCAGAGGGGCAGGGGTGCACAGCTATTCTGGTCTGAATTACCCCTGGGAATGCTCATATCCGGCCACCTCTAGACTCAGAGAGGGCCAGCCCTGAAGGAAGGCGGGGAAGAGCGGGTAGAAAGGCCAAGGCTGTTGGCCTGGCTATAGGATGCTCACATCCTGACAGGAAGTAACAATGCCTAAGAGTCAGGGTGAGGAGCCAAGCTGGGCGGGCATAAAAGAGACTCAAAAGTCAGTCAGTCTAGAAAAAAACTGCTGCTGCTTTGCAACCAGTAGCACGGAAATGCCCTTAAATGCCTCAGCCGCTGACAATAATTGTGGCCTATCTTTACAAATTCAAATTGAGGTGGGGGGTGCGGGGCTAGAAGCCGCATCTGTCGGGATTTTGCCAGCCTGGATGCTCTCATTTTCTGCTCTTGCCCCAGTCCCCAGCTCAAGGGCCAGTCCTCCGCTAAATCAACAGCAGAGAATGGCAGGGCGGACACACTGAGGGCACTTGAGAAAGAGCCATTTTCCACACCTGGGAGCCATCTGGTAGCTCCCTTTCCTCCGTTCTTTACATAATCTCAGAAGTCTTGATGGCTCTCCTGCAGCATGTGCACTGGGGTGAAAGCCCATCTTGCCTTTTCAAGGCCTCTTATGCAAATGAATCCTGTTCCTTTTATTTGTTCTGGTGGCTCCCGGGGAAACTAGGATTACAGGAGGAAGCTATAGCCACTGGAATGGTGTACTGGCTGCTCAAAATAGCCCCTTCCTTCTTTCCTCTAATCTGCTGAAACCATCGGAGGTATTTCCTTGGAGGGAGGAAGGGGACGAGAGACTGAGGAGGCCGCCTTGCCTCGGGTGCTTCACAGGATACTTACTCTGGACCAGATAGTACAGAAGGGTACAGCCCCCGCTAGCCAACACTCCAGCGAAAAAGACTTGTCTCCCCAGAGGCATTGGCATCCTGCTTCCTAGAGACTTAGAAACAAAAGAGGTGAATTTATGGTGAGATTCAGGTTCGTGCCAAGGGCTCTGCCTGGACTGGGCCCCAACAGGGAAAGGAAAGCTAAGGAGGAAGCCAGCAAGGAGGCGAGGCCGCCTTGCCTTTCACAGGGCCAGGGCCGGTTCTGGAGCCCAGGCGAAAGTGCCCTCCGGAGGGTGGCCGGGATCCAGGGCCCAGGCCGTGGGGGCAAGGTCTGAGCACAGAGCGAGCATTCAGTCCTGCCGTCCTGATGGACAGACCGCGGCCTGTGTGCCAAGCCCTGCACAGCCAGGAAGCACAACCACTTTGTCTCACGCCGGCTGGTAAACAGGAAGCTTCTCCTTTCTGTGGTAATAGCTGGTCCTGTAGGCCTACAAATGGGCCGGAGCAGTCACTGGCTGCTTTCTTTCATATTTTAAGAAATGCCCCACCCCCCTGATGAGGAAACTGTGGGCTGACTTTCAGGCTCAATGAAGAGATGGAGAGCAGCCAGCTCAGCAAGTTCAGTGCCCCAAACCCAGGGCACTGGGCTCAGATCACTGAGTGTCTCCCCGCCAACCCATGTCAAGGTGATAACGTTCTCACCATCTGCTTCTCCACCCTCTCAGGGCGGACACACTGAGGATGAAGAGCCATTTTCCACACCTGGGAGCCATCTGGTAGCTCCCTTTCCTCCGTTCTTTACATAATCTCAGAAGTCTTGATGGCTCTCCTGCAGCATGTGCACTGGGGTGAAAGCCCATCTTGCCTTTTCAAGGCCTCTTATGCAAATGAATCCTGTTCCTTTTATTTGTTCTGGTGGCTCCCGGGGAAACTAGGATTACAGGAGGAAGCTATAGCCACTGGAATGGTGTACTGGCTGCTCAAAATAGCCCCTTCCTTCTTTCCTCTAATCTGCTGAAACCATCGGAGGTATTTCCTTGGAGGGAGGAAGGGGACGAGAGACTGAGGAGGCCGCCTTGCCTCGGGTGCTTCACAGGATACTTACTCTGGACCAGATAGTACAGAAGGGTACAGCCCCCGCTAGCCAACACTCCAGCGAAAAGACTTGTCTCCCCAGAGGCATTGGCAGCCTGCTTCCTAGAGACTTAGAAACAAAAGAGGTGAATTTATGGTGAGATTCAGGTTCGTGCCAAGGGCTCTGCCTGGACTGGGCCCCAACAGGGAAAGGAAAGCTAAGGAGGAAGCCAGCAAGGAGGCGAGGCCGCCTTGCCTTTCACAGGGCCAGGGCCGGTTCTGGAGCCCAGGCGAAAGTGCCCTCCGGAGGGTGGCCGGGATCCAGGGCCCAGGCCGTGGGGGCAAGGTCTGAGCACAGAGCGAGCATTCAGTCCTGCCGTCCTGATGGACAGACCGCGGCCTGTGTGCCAAGCCCTGCACAGCCAGGAAGCACAACCACTTTGTCTCACGCCGGCTGGTAAACAGGAAGCTTCTCCTTTCTGTGGTAATAGCTGGTCCTGTAGGCCTACAAATGGGCCGGAGCAGTCACTGGCTGCTTTCTTTCATATTTTAAGAAATGCCCCACCCCCCTGATGAGGAAACTGTGGGCTGACTTTCAGGCTCAATGAAGAGATGGAGAGCAGCCAGCTCAGCAAGTTCAGTGCCCCAAACCCAGGGCACTGGGCTCAGATCACTGAGTGTCTCCGCCGGCCAACCCATGTCAAGGTGATAACGTTCTCACCATCTGCTTCTCCACCCTCTAGAATATGCAGAGTTAAGAATAGTTGCCTATCATTTCTGAAACTTAAAGGTAAATGGATCCTGAAGGGAAGAAGGTCTGTTAGAGGAAGTTCCTCATATGCATACTCTTTCTGGGAACTGATCAGGAAACAGACCCTCTGATAAGGCTAAAGTTGACTACTTCTGCACAGAAATATCATCCAACTCAGGGATAAATCAAATTAAAGAAGATGAAGTTCAGATCATCCCTATATTACTTACATACTTTTGTCCAACTAAGAAAAGGGTGCTGAAACCCCAATCAACATACTCCAACTGCTGTAAGATAGGGATACTCCTCAAGTTGACGGTAAAGTCAATTACAGTCCTGTGATCTGGAAAAAGCCATTTGGTCTCATAATGAAAACAGGCAGAGCATCTCCAAAGAATGCATTAGTCAGATCTTGCTTAATGTGTAGGAGAGTTCAGCAGGGTGGGGTGGTGAGCAGGAAGTATGCACGGCTTCCCACACGGCTGTAAGTTTGTCAAGCAAGCATGAGATAAGAGAAGTCTTCCCAAACAGTTCTGAGAAGAGCCCCCCACCACCATCCCTCACGTGGGCTTACAGCTGCAGTGAACAGAAGGGACCAGGGGATCCCACGACTACTTGGGGAGCAACATTCATCTCCTGTCTAACATGAGGACACCCACGAGGCATCTGATGAGGAGCTGGGCCCCAGAACAGTCATTACCTTTTGCCACTTCGTAGTCTACTTCCTTGCAAATCATCAAAGGAAGGCTGCCCTGCAATCAGACAAAAAAAAACCTTTACATTAAAAGAACTTTTCCAGGAGTTCTCTGGCAGTCCAGTGGTTAGGACTCCGAGCTCTCACTGCCAAATGCCTGAGTTCAATCCTTGGTTCAGGGAACTAAATCCCACAAGCTGCTTAGTGCAGCAAATGACTGAATAAAGACATAATCACTTTTTCAAATACAGTTCTCTCTGCTTTTCTGTTTTACACAGCCAAGCTTTATTACCAGTCTAAGCTTTAAGAAGTTAAAGTTCTAAAGGTTTTCCAACTCTTTCTCTTCTGTCATGTTAAGGAAAAACAAAGCCTGATGCTTTCCTCCCAGCATGTTGTGCATGTTCAGTTGCAGCCACAAGAAAACTGGTGCGGGTGGGAGAGGCTGTCTGACCTCAGCACACAGGACAGGGCCAGTCTGCACTATGGACACGGGATGCAAACCATGTAAACTCTGCTCCACGGATTATGACAGCTTTTCAGGGTTAAAAAGAAATAATGGTATGTTAAATGTCTCTCTGGCCTTTAATGGTGCTGATAACAGCTAACACTATATCTCTCACTGTTATGTGCCTGGTGATACTCTAAGCACCACACATATAATAACCCACTGCATTCTCACTGTGATCCCAGGAAGAAGGAACTATTGTTATCATCCCCATTTTATGGGCCAATAAACGGAGGCACAGAATGGTTATATAGCATACCCAGAATTTCACAAATAAATGGTAGCCCTGGGATTCAGACCCAGGGGTCCAGCTTCAGGTGCTGTGTCCTCAACATACCACAATACACTAAGCTATCTGTCATTTCAGAAATACTGAGATGTGGGGAAAAAAGTGTCTGGGCATTACAATGTATTCATAACATTCAGTGCAAAAGGCCCTGTCAGGTATGCCTCCCCTGCTATCTTTCAGACAAGAGTGTAGTGTGAATTCAAATCTTTGTTCTTCCTTTAGCTTAGCAGACAGGTCTTGAGGGCTGACCCCAGACTGATGGTGCTGGGGATACAGACAATTCACACCAAGTATAACACAGGGCCAGCAAGCACAACTGCACAGGCAGGCCCACCCCCCACACTCGGGGCACCACTATATAGGAAGCCCTGCACAGTGCCTTGCTCTAATTTGCACAAAGGCACCTGTGGGGGAGCAGCTCGGTCAGTGTGACCCACCACATGCAGCAGAAGAGGAAGCAGCACCCAGGAAGTGGTCCGCCCTGCGTGGAGGAGATCAGCCAAGGTTTTCACAGAGGAAACCGACTCAGACCAGAGAGAGAGGAAGGGGTGGGAAGAGGGCTTCGGGTTCGCAGAAATGACAAGAGGGAGGGCAGGCTGGCAGAAACCAGAGCTGCAGAATCACAGAAGGGGGGCCACCGGAAACAGGTCCAGAGTCGGAGGCGTTTCTCCGGAAGGCGTCTGCCAGCGCCGCTGGGTAGACTCCGCAGGTGAGAGGCTGCAGAGGAAGACGGGGCACTGCCAGCCAGGGGACTGGTGCGACTGCCAGCCTAGAGCGTGTAACCACCAGCGTGCAAGAGGCACCAGGAGGGCAGTTCCTTATTTAGGACAGCACTTGTATATTTGCTAGTTTATATAGCAACTTCTAAAACAGATGATGGGGCCAACAAGGATACACACGTCAGAAGAGAAGTGAACAAATGATAAGGAAATGAAGACAAATGGAAAATAATTTGTTTAAGAAGAAAAACACAGCAGAGATCAAGTCAGTGCCCTGAAGTACACACTGCCATGCACTAGCCATTTTCTCAGGGTGGCTGCAGACTTGACAACAAGCTTCCTCTCTGCTCAGCAGAGAGCAGCCTAAGTAGCTACAAGGTCCAGAGCATCCATGGAGGAGCACCACCCCCGCTAACGCCAGACCTGCTCATCTCTCCCACACAGGTTCAGAAAGGGGATCTCTTAAGTGGCTGGTGGTATAAACAGCATCCCTAAATTTCTTTTTATAACATTTTGTAATAAAAACCATAATCACAGTTCAAAAAAAGAAACATAAACAGAATTTCAGAAGTGGCCTAAACAGGGAGGACTCAGTCTGAAGCTCTGCTGGGCTACCCTGCCTCCATGGCCTCCAGGGAGCCACTCAGTGAGTCACAGCAGGGAGAAGGGATTGGGATGGGAGAAAGGGGGGCTCAGTCTCTGTTCAGCAGCCACTAATCTTTTTTTTTTTTTAAGATTTATTTATTTATTTTGGGCGGGGGTGGGGTTGGGGAGGGAGGGGAGCAGGTGGGCCACTTCTATTGGTCTTTCATTTCTCTATTTTCATCCGTCTTTGTTCTTTGGCCCGTGTGGGCCTCCATCACGGTGGCCTCTGTTGTCACAGAGTACCGGCTCTGGGCGCATGCGCTCCAGAGCTCTGGCTCGGTAACTGGACACATCGGTCCAGCCGCTCCGCGGCTCGTGGGATCTTCCCAGGCCAGGGATCGAACCGGCGCCCCTTGCACTGCAAGGCGGTGTCCTTACCCACTGGACCACCAGGGAAGCCCCAGCAGCCCCTAATCTTACCAAAAAAATTCAGAAAGGCTCTGCAAAACCAGACAGACTTTAGGCTATCTCCAGGAAGGTGACATTTTAGATCTAAGCTTTTGATAAGAATTGAAAAAAATTTAGCTTGATGTGAAAATCTCCAGGAAACTCAAATTCAGTTACTCTTACTATTGTTTACTGGTTAGTCACTAGGTCATGTCCGACTCTTGTGACCCCATGGACTGTAGCCCACCAGGCTCCTCTGTCCACGAGATTCCCAGGCAAGAATACTGGAGTGGGTTGCCATTTCCTTCTGCAAGGGATCTTGGGCCCAACCAGTGCCCTGAAGTACACACTGCCATGCACTAGCCATTTTCTCAGGGTGGCTGCAGACTTGACAACAAGCTTCCTCTCTGCTCAGCAGAGAGCAGCCTAAGTAGCTACAAGGTCCAGAGCATCCATGGAGGAGCACCACCCCCGCTAACGCCAGACCTGCTCATCTCTCCACACAGGTTCAGAAAGGGGATCTCTTAAGTGGCTGGTGGTATAAACAGCATCCCTAAATTTCTTTTTATAACATTTTGTAATAAAAACCATAATCACAGTTCAAAAAAAGAAACATAAACAGAATTTCAGAAGTGGCCTAAACAGGGAGGACTCAGTCTGAAGCTCTGCTGGGCTACCCTGCCTCCATGGCCTCCAGGGAGCCACTCAGTGAGTCACAGCAGGGAGAAGGGATTGGGATGGGAGAAAGGGGGGCTCAGTCTCTGTTCAGCAGCCACTAATCTTTTTTTTTTTTTAAGATTTGTTTATTTATTTATTTTGGGGGGGTGGGGTGGGGAGGGAGGGGAGCAGGTGGGCCACTTCTATTGGTCTTTCATTTGTCTATTTTCATCCGTCTTTGTTCTTTGGCCCGTGTGGGCCTCCATCACGGTGGCCTCTGTTGTCACAGAGTACCGGCTCTGGGCGCATGCGCTCCAGAGCTCTGGCTCGGTAACTGGACACATCGGTCCAGCCGCTCCGCGGCTCGTGGGATCTTCCCAGGCCAGGGATCGAACCGGCGCCCCTTGCACTGCAAGGCGGTGTCCTTACCCACTGGACCACCAGGGAAGCCCCAGCAGCCCCTAATCTTACCAAAAAAATTCAGAAAGGCTCTGCAAAACCAGACAGACTTTAGGCTATCTCCAGGAAGGTGACATTTTAGATCTAAGCTTTTGATAAGAATTGAAAAAAATTTAGCTTGATGTGAAAATCTCCAGGAAACTCAAATTCAGTTACTCTTACTATTGTTTACTGGTTAGTCACTAGGTCATGTCCGACTCTTGTGACCCCATGGACTGTAGCCCACCAGGCTCCTCTGTCCACGAGATTCCCAGGCAAGAATACTGGAGTGGGTTGCCATTTCCTTCTGCAAGGGATCTTCCCAACCCAGGAAACAAACCCACCGAGCCACAAGGAAGCCCTCAATTAGTCTACTACGCAGCCAATTAACAGAAGTTTGGGGAGCTTTTTTGTTTTTGCTTTACAATTAACCGAGAGGAAAAGGTTGCAACCCATTTTGAGTATTAAGGGGCTGGTTAGCCACGGGAAGATGGAACAAAGCACAGGCAAGATGTCTCCAGAAAGCAGTCCTAATAGCTCTGCTCTGACACACAAAGAGTGACTGGCCCCAAAGAGCCACATTTTTTTCAAAGCACTGAGCCCCTTTCTAGAATCAAAGGGCAATCTGTTAAGACAGCTGCAGGAGCTGGCACAGGGCTGGAGACCACCTCCTGGCTGCCTCCCCTGAGCCTCTGCAACCGTCTCACTAGGGGGTGAGCAGAAGCAACCGGGGTCCCAGGCACAGGCAGAACCTGAGTGGGAGGAGGGGAAGCCGTCCCACGGTGCAATCTCAACCTCTGCTCACGTCAGAATCCCCCGAGGAACAGCTCAGGGTCACGAAGCTCTTCCAGGGCAAAGCGATGACGTCTGTCAGTCAGACCCTGCAGGCCATGGTCTGCACTGAGGACAAAACACACCTTACAGATCATACGTTTCAGAACAATCTGCTGCTCACACAGGTGGTCTGTGCTGTCCAAAAGCCACTCCGAAGTTCACCGGTGCCACTATATCCCCAGGTCGTCATTTCAGGGGTCAAGACAGAACAGAGAGAGAACACTGACCCCAACCACTGCAGGGAGAAGGAGAGGCAGGGCTTCCCTATTGGCTGAATGGCACTGCCTACACTCACTGCCACTCCTGAGGACTACACACCCTGCCAGCCTTTGTAAAATCAAACCATGAGGGGGAGAGAGGGCAGAGGAGCGGAGGAAATCTGGCTTAAGAAAATAAACATGAAAAAATTAAGGCAGTAAGAAATAAAACTAGAGTGAAAGAATAAGTAAGGAATAGACCAAAAAAAGACCAAAAAATAGAGGAAAAATAGAATTTAAGAAAAGTATGAACAGCAAAAAAATAAAAGAGAGGTAAACCTTAAAAGAATGAAATGTATTATATTTAAGGAAGACGAAGACAAAAAGCCTAACAAAAAACCAAAGATCTAGCACCATGCAAATAACAGTGATTAAAAGATTTTTGAAAAAAGTTACCCCAAATACTAAATAAAACATAGTCTAGAGTGGGGGTTTTTTGTTTGCTTTACAATTAACCGAGAGGAAAAGGTTGCAACCCATTTTGAGTATTAAGGGGCTGGTTAGCCACGGGAAGATGGAACAAAGCACAGGCAAGATGTCTCCAGAAAGCAGTCCTAATAGCTCTGCTCTGACACACAAAGAGTGACTGGCCCCAAAGAGCCACATTTTTTTCAAAGCACTGAGCCCCTTTCTAGAATCAAAGGGCAATCTGTTAAGACAGCTGCAGGAGCTGGCACAGGGCTGGAGACCACCTCCTGGCTGCCTCCCCTGAGCCTCTGCAACCGTCTCACTAGGGGGTGAGCAGAAGCAACCGGGGTCCCAGGCACAGGCAGAACCTGAGTGGGAGGAGGGGAAGCCGTCCCACGGTGCAATCTCAACCTCTGCTCACGTCAGAATCCCCCGAGGAACAGCTCAGGGTCACGAAGCTCTTCCAGGGCAAAGCGATGACGTCTGTCAGTCAGACCCTGCAGGCCATGGTCTGCACTGAGGGACAAAACACACCTTACAGATCATACGTTTCAGAACAATCTGCTGCTCACACAGGTGGTCTGTGCTGTCCAAAAGCCACTCCGAAGTTCACCGGTGCCACTATATCCCCAGGTCGTCATTTCAGGGGTCAAGACAGAACAGAGAGAGAACACTGACCCCAACCACTGCAGGGAGAAGGAGAGGCAGGGCTTCCCTATTGGCTGAATGGCACTGCCTACACTCACTGCCACTCCTGAGGACTACACACCCTGCCAGCCTTTGTAAAATCAAACCATGAGGGGGAGAGAGGGCAGAGGAGCGGAGGAAATCTGGCTTAAGAAAATAAACATGAAAAAATTAAGGCAGTAAGAAATAAAACTAGAGTGAAAGAATAAGTAAGGAATAGACCAAAAAAAGACCAAAAAATAGAGGAAAAATAGAATTTAAGAAAAGTATGAACAGCAAAAAAATAAAAGAGAGGTAAACCTTAAAAGAATGAAATGTATTATATTTAAGGAAGACGAAGACAAAAAGCCTAACAAAAAACCAAAAATGTAGCAGCATGCAAATAACTGTGATTAAAAGATTTTTTTTTAATTAAAAGAAAATAAATGTTCTTACCCCAAATACTAAATAAAACTTGAGTGGTGGATTTGTTAACTAGAGGGAATCCTTTCACAGTGTTTACATTATGTATGTTAGACCATCACAGCTGTATGTTTTAAATCTGAGACAATTTTATCAATTATACCTCATTAAAAGTGAAAAAAAAAAAAGGCGATTATGTTAAAAACAAGGCCAGGAGAATGGAGCTCTAGTCTGTTATGACTAATACCTTCTTAAGAAGAGGAAGACACTGGGTTTGCAGGTGCACAGTGAAAACCATAAAGAGGCAGCAAGAGGGACACTGCCTACCAGCCAAGGAGCGAGGTCTCAGGAGAAACCAACCCACCCACACCTTGGTCTTGACCTCCCAGCCTCCAGAACTGTGAAAAAATAAATTTCTGCTGTTTAAGCCCCTTCCCCAAATTAAAACACTAGGAAGGTAAGTGCTTTAAAAATTAAGCACAAGAACACAGTGTCAGCTTTCTAACCAGTTTTGACTTTGAAGTCTTAGAATATAAACCAAGTGCTTCTAGAAGAAAACTCTCTATTCTGAACTCAGGATAATCATGAGGCCAGCACCCTGGCAGGAAGCAACTTTCCCCCTGGCTTAAGCTGAGTCAGGGATGTTGATAAAAGGCTGTCCAATGCTGATAATAGATCCGAGTATTTATTAGAGGTCCCAGGGGAACGATGACTACCTGGTACCAATAAAAAGGGTTGTGCTCAATCGCACAGTTGTGTCTGACTCTGTGACCCCATGGACTGCAGCCCACCAGGCTCCTCTGTCCATGGAATTTTCCAGGCAAGGACACTGAAGTGGGTTGCCATTTCCTACTCCAAAGGATCTTCCCAACCCAGGGATCAAACTCTTGTCTCCTGCATTGGCAGGTGGATTCTTTATCACTGAGCTACCCAGAAAGTCCCTTAAAAAGGATTAACATTTTTTAAAAATTAATGCAATGTAAGATGAAAAAAAAAAAAAATCTAGTTTAAGAGAGCATCAGGCAACCTGACCTGAACTTTTTTTTTTTTTTTTCTGGCCACTTCTATTGATCTTTCATTCATTTATCTTTGTTCTTTGGCCTGTGTGGGCCTCCCATCGCAGTGGCCTCTCTCGTCACAGAGCACCGGCTCTAGGTGCATGCGCTCCGGAGTCCCAGCTCCGTAGTTGGACACACTGGTCCAGTCACTCTGTGGCACGTGGGATCTTTCCAGGCCAGGAATCGAACCGGCAGCCCTTGCACTGCAAGGCGGTGTCACCCAATGGACCACCAGGGAAGCCCCTGACCTGAACTTTTAAATCTCACTTTTAAGACACACACGAGAAAAGACAGAAAGTAAAGCCTACTCTGAACAATAACATATTACTAAAATCTGGGAGAAAGTTCCACTAACACATGTGAATGAAGAAAGAAACACAGAGCAATGGCCAACCACAGCCCCACCTCTGAAGGGTAGAGGACAGCTGCCAGGAAATGCGTGGGAAGAGGGCGCAGCCCTTCACCTCTCCACCCCAGGGTTCCTGGGCTTGCAGCAATCAGGAAGCTGGCAGCCAGCCCCACACTGGGTGAGTCCTGACAGCCACCCTCCCTTCCCCATCCAGAAGTTCTTTTTCTGTATCCACCCAGAGGCTACGATCCTAGTCGGTACAACTTCACAGCCAGTAGACACAGGACTGGCACTGCAAACAGTTTACTCCAAGAAGTAAAATAACATGGAGAAGAGCACTGATTTAGAACCATACTTAGTTAATGAAAGGCACTCCCTTTAAGAACCAAGTGCGGGAATAAAGAGACATCATGCTAAGAAGGACATGGAAGAAACTTGGATAAGAAGATTCCAAAGAAACTTGAAAAAGTGACAGCACTGACATTAGCACTGGAGAAAAACAGCAGAATTAACATGGCAGAAGAGCTGAATTCATAATGAAGAAGTTACAATCAAGAAATTTTTCAAGGGAGTTCCCTGGTATCCCAGTGGGTGAGACTCTGCCTTTTCAATGCATGGGGCACAGATTTGGTCTCTGGTTAGTCAGGGAACTAAGATCCCACATGTTGTGTGGTGCAGCCAAAGGTTAATTAAAAAAGAAAAAGAATAATGTGCAATAAAAGAGCAAAACTAGAGAAAATGACAAATGTCAACTTCAGAACTAAGACCGACCAAATCTGATCATTGTAACTGCTGTCAAATTGAAGAAGAGAAACAATTATACTAGAAGAAAACTTGAAAGGACTGAAAAAAAGACAAAACTGTATACCATCTTCTAGAGCTATTCATCAACCCTCACGGGCAAAAACTTTATATTACTGGGTGGGGAACTGGGGAGAATCTAGTACCCAGGATCTTCCCAACCCAGGGATCGAACCCAGATCTCCTGCATTACAGGCAAGATTCTTTACCATCTGGGCCTAATTGGAGCAAAAGTTTGATTATTTTGCTTGATGCTGATAGAGAAATGAATAAATTAAAAGCATAATACAAATTCACTATAAGAAATAATAGCCATAGCCCTAAGAACAGTATCATATAAATTAAAATAATAAACGTGGGGCTTGCCTGGTGGTCCAGTAGGTAAGGACACCGCCTTGCACTGCAAGGGGCACCAGTTGGATCCCTGGCCTGGGAAGATCCCACCTGCCACGGAGCCACTGGACCGATGTGTCCCACTACCGAGCCGGAGCTTCGGAGCTCATGCACCCAGAGCCGGTGCTCTGCAACAAGAACGGCCACTGCAATGGGAGCCCTACCCAGGCCAAAGAACAAAGATGGATGAAAATAAATAAATGAGAGATCAATAGAAGCGTCCAAAATTTTATATGAGCATAATTTAAAGAGCATCAATTGGGATAAAAAATAGACAAAAATATAATAGTTATAAAAATTAGTGGCAAACGACACTAAAATATACAGCCAGAAACAACTAAAGATTAAATTTTTTAAACTGAAAACAACCATAGTAAGAGACCAATGTCATTTTCCACCTTTAACAAATCCAATTAACACAAAAACAATCAAGAACAGGGAATCTGAATAATTTTTTTAGCCTTGCAAGGCTTAACGTGTATGCATGTGCATACGTGTAGATACACAGATACATATTTGAACAGACGAGACTTTCCAGCGTCTGAGAAGCAGCATTCTTTCTGTAAGCTTTTGTAGGACTGACGTAAACATTCTTCTGTTCTCACTGGCCAACCCTGTAACTACTTCCTGGAGAATAAATCTGTACAACCCACAAGAGGGCAAAGCAAGTGTAGATCCGTAATTAGATGTCTTAAACCAATTCATCTGAATCATTGTAGAAATTCATCTCACACTATTACACATAGCTATTATCCTTAATTATGAAGATTAAAATGGTAAAACTTTGAAACTGATCTTTAAATAAGACGGAAGAACTTCAATCAGCTTATACCATTTTCAATGAACAGTGGTTATCCATTCAACTAACAAATATCTGTCATCTGAAATACCAGGGACCATACTGTGCATTGGAAATACAGTAGAAAACAAGACAGTCGTTTGTGGATTTTACACTGTAGTGGGAGGAGGTATACAATAAACAATAAGACTATTTTAGTTAGTGATGAATACTTTGGAAAAAATAGTGTGTGCAGAGAATGAGAAGACAAGCCACAGGCTAGGAGAAAATATTTGCAAAAGCTGTATCTGATGAAAGACTTTTATCTAAAATATACAAAGAACTCATAAAACTCAACACACAATGAGGAAATGAATTACTTAATTAAAAATGGGCAAAAAATGTGATCAAACAGTTCAACAAAAAGACATCACCAATAAGGCAGAATAAGAGACCGGAGCCACCATTTCCCAGCAAAGAACAATTAGACAGCTATCTATGAATGAAAATAGCTCCTGGAGAGCTCCTGGATCCACTTAAGAAGCATCAGCAACATAGTGGATGAAAAAGCAAACCTAAAATATACAGCCAGAAACAACTAAAGATTAAATTTTTTAAACTGAAAACAACCATAGTAAGAGACCAATGTCATTTTCCACCTTTAACAAATCCAATTAACACAAAAACAATCAAGAACAGGGAATCTGAATAATTTTTTTAGCCTTGCAAGGCTTAACGTGTATGCATGTGCATACGTGTAGATACACAGATACATATTTGAACAGACGAGACTTTCCAGCGTCTGAGAAGCAGCATTCTTTCTGTAAGCTTTTGTAGGACTGACGTAAACATTCTTCTGTTCTCACTGGCCAACCCTGTAACTACTTCCTGGAGAATAAATCTGTACAACCCACAAGAGGGCAAAGCAAGTGTAGATCCGTAATTAGATGTCTTAAACCAATTCATCTGAATCATTGTAGAAATTCATCTCACACTATTACACATAGCTATTATCCTTAATTATGAAGATTAAAATGGTAAAACTTTGAAACTGATCTTTAAATAAGACGGAAGAACTTCAATCAGCTTATACCATTTTCAATGAACAGTGGTTATCCATTCAACTAACAAATATCTGTCATCTGAAATACCAGGGACCATACTGTGCATTGGAAATACAGTAGAAAACAAGACAGTCGTTTGTGGATTTTACACTGTAGTGGGAGGAGGTATACAATAAACAATAAGACTATTTTAGTTAGTGATGAATACTTTGGAAAAAATAGTGTGTGCAGAGAATGAGAAGACAAGCCACAGGCTAGGAGAAAATATTTGCAAAAGCTGTATCTGATGAAAGACTTTTATCTAAAATATACAAAGAACTCATAAAACTCAACACACAATGAGGAAATGAATTACTTAATTAAAAATGGGCAAAAAATGTGATCAAACAGTTCAACAAAAAGACATCACCAATAAGGCAGAATAAGAGACCGGAGCCACCATTTCCCAGCAAAGAACAATTAGACAGCTATCTATGAATGAAAATAGCTCCTGGAGAGCTCCTGGATCCACTTAAGAAGCATCAGCAACATAGTGGATGAAAAAGCCTGAGAATAACTGCACAAAAAAGGTGAAAAGAAACTTTTGATTCCTGTCTTCACCAGCGCATCCCCCAAGGCCAGCAGTGCTCACTCAGTGCCGAGAGAACCATCCCATGGGAGAGAGCTCTCCTTGAAAGGCTTCCCTTTCACTAGGGTAAGGACTGGCTTCCTAGCCTTCCAGCGCACTACACACAGGACCTGCTGCAGTTTCACCTCGCCAGAGACTAGCAAAGCTGAACTTTGCTAGAGAGAAGGCTTAGAACGGGAAGAAGGGCTGGGCCTACAACACCAGCCATGTGGCAAGAGTAGCACAGTTGCCAGTGGCCTGCCTGCAGAGGATCCCAGCAGCCTTCACCTCTGAGGGTGACAACAGCAGGCCTTGTGGACACAGCAGATCTGGCATCTTCATCACCGAGGACCTCGCTGTGGACCCCACCAGACGGCTCCACGGAGGACACCAGCAGCTTTCACAGCTGACGAGACCAATAGCCAGCACAGCTGCTGTGGACCCTCTGTAGGCTCCACCACGGAGATTCTCACCCACAGGTTTCCACCTCACAGACATCACAGACAATAGGCCCAAGTCCCTCCCTATTCCTTCCCTCAACCTCCTGCTAGAGCCACGATCCTCACCAGAAGCCAACTCTGACGGCCATAGCTGCGTGCTGGCCAGACACCAGCCCAGGCCCCATCCACCTGCCTGCCCCATGGCTAGTCCTGGCAGCCACATGCACGCATACCAACAGCTAAGGCCCACGTAAGACATCCTGTCACTGGTCTACACATCTGCACATGTTGGCAGCCAGGCCCTGTAGGCCACCGGCTCCAGTTCCTGTCATAGGCCCCCAATGCCATGAACATGCCTAAGGCAAGCCCCTGAAGCCACACAAGTATATGGCGACAGCCCAGGTCCCCAGAGTTGCTCAGGCACCAAGAGAAGGTCCAGCTCCTGTTGCTGGCCTGCACTCACATGTGCCCAAGATTGTCCCAGGAGCCACACCCCTATACGCAGCGGCCTTGACTCCAGATACTGTTTTGTTTAGTCACAAAGTCGTGTCTGATTCTCTGCCACCATGTGAACTGTAGCCCACCGGGCTCTTCTGTACACAGGATTTCCCAGGCAAGAACACTAAAGAGGGCTGCCATTTCCTTCTCCAGATCTTCCTAACCCAGGGATAGAACCCACGTCTCCTTCACTGGCATGAGGATTCTTTACCACGGAGCCACCAGGGAAGCCCAGATTCCAGATACCAGCTCCCAACGTCATGTGTGCCCATGTGGCTAGGTCCTACAGATTTACAAGTAAACTCTAACAGCCAGGTCTCCTAGAGTTGGCCCCAGACCCTGCTACTCTGGCCTTGCCACTGCACACATATCTATCTATAGTCAATCCTACCCACAGAGTCAAGCATGTGCACACCACCCACACTGGCCACACCAGGCCACCACTGCCTGTCCTGGTACCTAACTGCTGGACCTGTAGGCAATGCTGAGGCCCTCAGGAGCCCTTGCTGCCACGGTGGACTGCCCCGGCTCCCACGGAGGATCACACAGCTGCCAGTGGAGTGGAGCCTGGAGACACCCTACACCCCTGCACTTGGCACCTTGCACCACTGGATCCAAGTTCACAGTCCAGTTCAGTGGGCCCCCACCTGCAGATAAAGGTCTTTCCTTCATTAAGTCAGTCCATAAAGTCTAGAAGTGATCACATCTTTGAATAAACAGATACCTACTAAAGGCTACAACTCTGACGGCCATAGCTGCGTGCTGGCCAGACACCAGCCCAGGCCCCATCCACCTGCCTGCCCCATGGCTAGTCCTGGCAGCCACATGCACGCATACCAACAGCTAAGGCCCACGTAAGACATCCTGTCACTGGTCTACACATCTGCACATGTTGGCAGCCAGGCCCTGTAGGCCACCGGCTCCAGTTCCTGTCATAGGCCCCCAATGCCATGAACATGCCTAAGGCAAGCCCCTGAAGCCACACAAGTATATGGCGACAGCCCAGGTCCCCAGAGTTGCTCAGGCACCAAGAGAAGGTCCAGCTCCTGTTGCTGGCCTGCACTCACATGTGCCCAAGATTGTCCCAGGAGCCACACCCCTATACGCAGCGGCCTTGACTCCAGATACTGTTTTGTTTAGTCACAAAGTCGTGTCTGATTCTCTGCCACCATGTGAACTGTAGCCCACCGGGCTCTTCTGTACACAGGATTTCCCAGGCAAGAACACTAAAGAGGGCTGCCATTTCCTTCTCCAGATCTTCCTAACCCAGGGATAGAACCCACGTCTCCTTCACTGGCATGAGGATTCTTTACCACGGAGCCACCAGGGAAGCCCAGATTCCAGATACCAGCTCCCAACGTCATGTGTGCCCATGTGGCTAGGTCCTACAGATTTACAAGTAAACTCTAACAGCCAGGTCTCCTAGAGTTGGCCCCAGACCCTGCTACTCTGGCCTTGCCACTGCACACATATCTATCTATAGTCAATCCTACCCACAGAGTCAAGCATGTGCACACCACCCACACTGGCCACACCAGGCCACCACTGCCTGTCCTGGTACCTAACTGCTGGACCTGTAGGCAATGCTGAGGCCCTCAGGAGCCCTTGCTGCCACGGTGGACTGCCCCGGCTCCCACGGAGGATCACACAGCTGCCAGTGGAGTGGAGCCTGGAGACACCCTACACCCCTGCACTTGGCACCTTGCACCACTGGATCCAAGTTCACAGTCCAGTTCAGTGGGCCCCCACCTGCAGATAAAGGTCTTTCCTTCATTAAGTCAGTCCATAAAGTCTAGAAGTGATCACATCTTTGAATAAACAGATACCTACTAAAGGCTACAACTACCAGAAATAAGGAAAAATGGCACACAAATACACACACACCCTACACACACACAAAAATCACTGTAAGATTACAGTAACTGACCTCCCCACAAAATGGAGATAGACAAATTACCTGACAAAGAATTTGAAAAATTGTTACAAAGATGGTCAGAGAGCTACAAGAGAACACAATTTAATGCAATCAGGAAAATCATACAAGAACAAAATGAGAAATATAACAAAAAGATAGAAAACAAAAGTACCAAATGAATTTTGGAGCTGATGAACACAATCACTAAACAGAAGAATTCAATAGAGAGCTTTGACAGCAGACTAGATCAAACAGAAAAATCAATGAACTCAAAGACCGGTCATTTGAAATTATCCAGAGGAATAAAAATAAAAAACAATGAAAAGGAATGAAGGAAGCCTTCAAAATTTATGGGACACCATGACAAGAAATAGACAATATATTATGGGAGTCTCAAGAAAAGAGACAGAGAAAAGGCTGAAAGCTTGATATAATGGTGGAGAAAATTCCACAGTTGGACATCTGAGTTCTTGAAGCTCACAGGTCTCTGAAGAATTCAGTCCAAAAATACCTTGTCCAAGACACACTACAATACAATTTTCACAGTTAAAAATAAAATTGCTGTAAGATCTAGCAACTCCACTTCTGGATATATAGCCAAAGAAATGAAAACAGGTTATTGAAAAGATATGTGTACACCCATGTTTAATGGAGATTACTACAGTCAAAATAGGAAAACAACCTACACTTGTCAACAGATGAATGGATAAAGAAGATATGCGTCGGAGAGTGGGTGGGTGCGGGGGGGTGTGTATCCCAGAAACACACAATGGCATATATTCAGCCACAAGAAAGGGCACCCTGCCATTTGTGACGATACGAATGGACCTCGAGGACATTATGCTAAGTGAGATAAACCAAAGACAAATACAGTATGGCATCACTTATATGTAGAATCTAAAAAAATCAAACTCTAAACAACAGTGCAAATTGGTGGTTACCAGGGGAATAAGAACTGAATAGAACAGACTATATGGCTTAAGGGCACACACACACAACAAGCAACAAGTCCTTGATATCTAATGCATAGTACAGTAAATACAGATAATAGTATTGCATTATAATCAAGCTTGCTAACAGGCTAGATCTTAATTAACTACTTAAAGAAATGGTAATTACGTGATAGGACAAAGGTCCTAAACACTGCTACAATGGCAATCATAACTGACAATGAAAGTTGCTCAGTCATGTCCAACTCTTTGAGACCCCATGGACGATCCATGGAATTCTCCAGGCAAGAATAACAGAGGAGGTAGCCTCTCCTTTCTCCAGGGATCCTCCTGACTCAGGGATCGAACCCAGCTCTCCTGCTGTCTCTCATTCTTTACCGTCTGAGTCACCGGGGAAGCCCATTATGATATAAAAATGTATCAAGTCAATCTGTTGTATACTGTAAACTTACAGAATGTTTTATGTCAAATATACTTCAAAAAAAGAAGACGACAGAGAAAAGGCTGAAAGCTTGATATAATGGTGGAGAAAATTCCACAGTTGGACATCTGAGTTCTTGAAGCTCACAGGTCTCTGAAGAATTCAGTCCAAAAATACCTTGTCCAAGACACACTACAATACAATTTTCACAGTTAAAAATAAAATTGCTGTAAGATCTAGCAACTCCACTTCTGGATATATAGCCAAAGAAATGAAAACAGGTTATTGAAAAGATATGTGTACACCCATGTTTAATGGAGATTACTACAGTCAAAATAGGAAAACAACCTACACTTGTCAACAGATGAATGGATAAAGAAGATATGCGTCGGAGAGTGGGTGGGTGCGGGGGGGTGTGTATCCCAGAAACACACAATGGCATATATTCAGCCACAAGAAAGGGCACCCTGCCATTTGTGACGATACGAATGGACCTCGAGGACATTATGCTAAGTGAGATAAACCAAAGACAAATACAGTATGGCATCACTTATATGTAGAATCTAAAAAAATCAAACTCTAAACAACAGTGCAAATTGGTGGTTACCAGGGGAATAAGAACTGAATAGAACAGACTATATGGCTTAAGGGCACACACACACACAAGCAACAAGTCCTTGATATCTAATGCATAGTACAGTAAATACAGATAATAGTATTGCATTATAATCAAGCTTGCTAACAGGCTAGATCTTAATTAACTACTTAAAGAAATGGTAATTACGTGATAGGACAAAGGTCCTAAACACTGCTACAATGGCAATCATAACTGACAATGAAAGTTGCTCAGTCATGTCCAACTCTTTGAGACCCCATGGACGATCCATGGAATTCTCCAGGCAAGAATAACAGAGGAGGTAGCCTCTCCTTTCTCCAGGGATCCTCCTGACTCAGGGATCGAACCCAGCTCTCCTGCTGTCTCTCATTCTTTACCGTCTGAGTCACCGGGGAAGCCCATTATGATATAAAAATGTATCAAGTCAATCTGTTGTATACTGTAAACTTACAGAATGTTTTATGTCAAATATACTTCAAAAAAAAGAGAAGACGACAGATAATAACAAGTGTTGGTAAGCATGTGGAGAAATGGAAACTTTTATATATACTGCTGATGGAAATATAAAAAGGCAAAGCTGTTGGGTTAAATAGTTTGGAAGCTCCTCTAAATGTTAAACATACAGTTACTGTGTAACCCAGCTCTCCTAGACATGTACCCAGAAGAACTGAAAGAAGGCATTCAAACAAAACTCATGCAGGTTTAAACTGGGAGAAAGTAATTCCTATACCCTAACTACCCCAAAAATAGTATCCAGAAAGAAAATCTTACAAACCAATAAAAAAAGAAAAGCAAACAACCCCAAAGAAAAAACAAGCAAGAAATATCAACAGAGGACTTAGGACAGTAAACACATGAAAAAGTGTGTTAATCTCATTAGTTTTCAGGGAAATGTAAATTAAAAACCATAGAATAATAACAGGAAATGTCAGATGTAAGCAAAGATTCAGATTCTGGAAATGTTCACACACTGCTGACGGAATGTAAACTGGTACAACCACTCTGTATCACGACTTTGGAAATCATATAAAGTTCAGCATGCACATATCCTAAAACCCAAGAGCAGCATTGCTCAAAATAGCAAAAAACTGGAAACAGTTCAAATGCTCACAGAAAGACAAATAAACATATAGTGTATCAGCAGAAAGAAATATTAGACGGTAATAAAGACAAATGATCTGCCATTCAAGGCAACAATATGTAGAAACATGAATATCAAAAAAAAATATATATATATACATGATAATGTTTCTGTAAGCCCTCAAAAATAAGCAAAACTAAACTATGTGTGCATGTGCACTCAGTCCTGTCTGACTCTTTGCAGCCTCATGGACTGTAGCCCACCAGGTTGCTGTCCATGGGATTTCCTGGGCAGGAACACTGGAACTGGATGCCATTTCCTTCTCCAGGGATCTTCCTGATCCAGGGGTCAAACCTGCATCTCCTGCATTGGCATGTGGATTCTTTACTGGTGCCACCTGGAAAGCCAGACTACATATTTATAATATATATATATATTATATATATATATATATATAATATATATATATATATATATATAAAATATATATATCACAAATTTGTAGTTTTTAAAACTTATTTTAAAAAGGCAAAGAAATGATAAAATTGAAGCCAGTAATATTTCTGATGGGAAACTTAGAAGGTAGGACGGTAGTAGAGTTCTGTAAAACTTGACCTCAAGACCTCTAGATGGACCTGAGAATTAAACTGACTTCCGACAGATTAAAAGCAGAATCATTCACATTCTACTTTTTCATGCACATGTAAGCATGCACAAGAAAATGAAGACCTCCCAAACTGGGAAAAGCTCAGTACTTATACACTAGGTGAACAAAGAGAGGCAACTGTTGGAAAAGACTAGAGACAGGAGTTGTTTTCACAAGGTTTGTACAAAGTACTCAATCTCACACCCTGGCTCCAGTGACAAGAATGTTTCCTCTTGGTATGGTATGGAAGGCATTTACTTGCTTTGATGCTGCTTCAGAATGGGGCGGGTGAAAGTTCCATAAAACAAGTGTCAGATGTAAGCAAAGATTCAGATTCTGGAAATGTTCACACACTGCTGACGGAATGTAAACTGGTACAACCACTCTGTATCACGACTTTGGAAATCATATAAAGTTCAGCATGCACATATCCTAAAACCCAAGAGCAGCATTGCTCAAAATAGCAAAAAACTGGAAACAGTTCAAATGCTCACAGAAAGACAAATAAACATATAGTGTATCAGCAGAAAGAAATATTAGACGGTAATAAAGACAAATGATCTGCCATTCAAGGCAACAATATGTAGAAACATGAATATCAAAAAAAAAAATATATATATACATGATAATGTTTCTGTAAGCCCTCAAAAATAAGCAAAACTAAACTATGTGTGCATGTGCACTCAGTCCTGTCTGACTCTTTGCAGCCTCATGGACTGTAGCCCACCAGGTTGCTGTCCATGGGATTTCCTGGGCAGGAACACTGGAACTGGATGCCATTTCCTTCTCCAGGGATCTTCCTGATCCAGGGGTCAAACCTGCATCTCCTGCATTGGCATGTGGATTCTTTACTGGTGCCACCTGGAAAGCCAGACTACATATTTATAATATATATATATATTATATATATATATATATAATATATATATATATATATATATAAATATATATATCACAAATTTGTAGTTTTTAAAACTTATTTTAAAAAGGCAAAGAAATGATAAAATTGAAGCCAGTAATATTTCTGATGGGAAACTTAGAAGGTAGGACGGTAGTAGAGTTCTGTAAAACTTGACCTCAAGACCTCTAGATGGACCTGAGAATTAAACTGACTTCCGACAGATTAAAAGCAGAATCATTCACATTCTACTTTTTCATGCACATGTAAGCATGCACAAGAAAATGAAGACCTCCCAAACTGGGAAAAGCTCAGTACTTATACACTAGGTGAACAAAGAGAGGCAACTGTTGGAAAAGACTAGAGACAGGAGTTGTTTTCACAAGGTTTGTACAAAGTACTCAATCTCACACCCTGGCTCCAGTGACAAGAATGTTTCCTCTTGGTATGGTATGGAAGGCATCTTCACTTGCGAATTTTATCTTCTGCTTTCAGAATGGGGCGGGGTGGGGGATGAGGGGCGACAGAGCATCCTTCCTGCACCTGCCATCTTTTAAGTGCCTTTAGCTCAAAATAATCCTTATGCCAAACTGGTATAGTGGTATATTTTGCCATTCTTCGACAGTATCGGTACTCACACTGTTCTTACTGTGGGTGATCAGTTCACAAAAATCCATTAACTTATATATGTGACACGTAGATTCTTTGGCATGTACTGAGTGGTACATATTTATAATATAAAGAATTAAATATAAAATAATTGTATATTAGCTCTATGCCAAAATTATAGTAAATACCCAAGAAATATCACATATTTTTATTGTGATGGGAAAGTACTTACATAAAAGTATAATAGAATTCAATCATACATATATGCAGGGGGCTTCCCAAATGTTGCTAGTGGTAAAGAACTCACCTGCCAAGGGGGAAGACCTAAAATATGCAAGTTCTATCCCTAGGTCGGGAAGATCCTAGAGGAGGAAATGGCAACCCACCCCAGTATGCTTGCCTGGAGAATTCTGCAGAGAGAGGAGCCAGGAGGGCTGCGGTCACCAGGGTCGCAAAGAGTTGGACACAACGGAAGCAACTCAGCACGCAAGCACACATATATATGCCGCATGGTCTCAGTAAAATAGAACTTATTTTTTTATGGATAAAGAATAATGTGACACTGAGGGGGAGGGAAGAATGGCAAGATGTATGGAAAGAGTAACAGGGAAACATACATTACTATATGTAAAATAGACAACCAATGGGGCTCTGCTGTAAGGCTAAAGAAACTCCAAAAGGGGCTCTGTGACAACTAGTCGGGGGGATGGCAAGGGAGATGGGAGGGACGTTCAAGAGGGAGGGGACCCGTGTATACCTAGGGCTGCTTCAGATTGGTGTGCGGCAGTAAACAACAAAAGTCTGTAAAAGTAAAAATAAAATAAATTTTTTTTAAAAAAAGAATAACTTAAGGAAGTAGACCAAAATGTTCGCAATGACTCCTGGAAAATAAGATGCAGAGTAAAGTACTTTTTTCTGGATCTTCATGCTTAATTGTACTTAAAACTCTTCTGCATTAAGCATGCTTAACTTACTAAGAGTGACAGCAGAACCAAATAGAACAGTCAAGAACAGTGTCTAGGAGAAAAAAAAAAAAAAACAACACAATGTCTGACACATGTGATGCAATTACTCTGTTGCAATAATAAATGTAAATATATCATGTCTTCAGTATTAGCCAATGACTAAATGGTTTTGCTTTAGCATTTTCCCCTAGCAGCATGACTACACACCACACAGGATATGTCCTGAAGGTCCCACACAGTCCCTCGTGCTGCTCCACAAAGCTCATCTATCCTCACTCAGCATCTCAAAAAGACATTGCAGAAACACAGAAGTGAGTCTAAATACCTACTCCATTCTTCACTTAGTCTCCCTGGGCCTTTATTATCCCAGCTGTAAAGCCCAATCAGCACTGTTAGGAAGAATAAAGGAGCTTCTACCTGAGAGCAATGTGCCCTCTGTAAAGGGCAAGATAGTTTTGAGTTGCTCCTATACTTTGAATATCTTGGGAGCATAATCAGGTCTTGTAACCCCAGTGACTACTGGAGTTTCTGAAATAAAGAGCATCAATAATGGCTTCTTAAATAGAATTTTTAAATGTCTTCCTCTTCCCCCATCCAATAATAGTTCTGACACTTCTGTTTCATAGATTATAAATCTTCAATGATTAAGGTGGTCTTTAATAAAACCAAAACTACTCTTAAAATTCCACTCTGGATGAACTCTTCTTCTGCTTTATGTGTTGTATTTTCCTAAGACTGTTTACCTGCAAGGAGAGACTGTGTTATTAGTCTTGCGTTCAATACAATACAGTGTGTGGCAAATGGTAAGCATTTAATATACAACAAGACTCTTTCTTCTTCCAAAAAGTGAAAGGGTTTTATAAAACTCAACAGCTTTAAGGAAATGTTGGGGTAATCACCCTAAATATATAAAACCGCTGATGATCAAATGGCTGTGGGCAATTTGATAATAAGCCACTCCTTGTGTTATAAAAGAAAGAACATAGCAACATGCTTTGTCCATGATTTCAGCCTGACGTAATCCTAAAATTGGAGAGTGTGATTTGTGACACATGGACCTGAGTCAAGGACAAGTTTTCCTTAATGAATAGGCTTTATTGACTTAGTCACTGAGGGAGCAAATACGCACAGCCCAGTATCAGGGCTTATCTTCAGGACTTAGAAGGGCAGACTTCCCATGACCACTCTCACACTCTGCTCTTCAGCCCACACTGTGCTCTCTCCACAGCTGAACCACGGCACAAGTATTAGGTACGTTAAAATTGTTGACAAACTGATAGGATGTCTTGGTTGAGAGTAATTTTAAAAGTGAAAGGTCATTAGTCACATTTTTTTCCAACAAATGTTACACTTCATGTTTTTTCATAGATATCCTCTATACTAGAATAGCCCTTCATGTCCTTTTCTTCCCCAACACACACAATCCATGACATCTACAAGCACAGATACCCTACCAGGCTACAGAAAAAATTAATATATTCATTCTATTGTAACACCATCTCTTTCTCCCCTGCTCAAGGAACCAAGAAACATAAGATTACATATAAATCCACCCTAATTCGTATTGTAAAAGTAAAGTAATTACAAACTTCAATTCACTTCTTAGATGTAACAAATTACCTGTTACATATCTGAGACCAAGTACGACTGTGATTTACAGGGGCATAATGTCACTTAGAGAAAGGTTACACTTTGTGGAGGGGGCGGAAGTGCTACTGGTACCTAGTTCAAGAGGAGTCACAGGAAAAAAGATCTTACCGATGATTCCAATAGTGAATTTGAACAAAACCAAATGTTGATGAGTGTTTGAATACAATCATTAATGCACTGCTTTGCTGATTCAATATTAAGAGTCCTCAATAGAGCTCTGAAAATCACTACCTGTGAATACTGATTCTAGCACTCACTTCTGGGAATCCTGTACTTGCCTATTCGTGCACAAGGAAGCAGTGTTTTTACATAGAGAGGTTTCTCCTCCATACACCTATTTTAACTGACAGATTAAAATTTGGGATCTAGGGCTTCCCCTGGTGGTCCAGTGGATAAGGACACCGCCTTGCAGTGCAAGCGGCGCCGGTTCGATCCCTGACCTGGTAAGATCCCACGTGCCGCGGAGCGGCTGGACTGATGTGTCCAATCACCGAGCCGGAGCTCTGGAGCGCATGCGCCCAGAGCCGGCACTCTGCCACGACAGACGCCACCGCGATGGGAGGCCCACAGGAGACAAAGAACAAAGACGGATGAAAATAGAGAAATGAAAGACCAATAGAAGTGGCCCGCCCGCTCCCCTCCCTCCCCAACCCGACCCCTGCCCAAAAATAAATAAATAAATAAATCTTTAAAAAAAAAAAAAAAAAATTTGCGCTCTAACCCTTACTCATTCACTAGATGAGGAGGGAGAGGAGGACTTAAAACCACTAAAAAGAGATGGGAATGCTTTCATGATGCTCAGATTCTTGATAGTAAATTATGTCTTTGTCTCTTCAGTAGTAATTCAATTCAAAGTAAGATTTATAACCTAAGCAGATGAGACGTATACTAATGAATTATTCGGTTATTTAAAAAATACACATGGTGATAAAACTGTACCTTTTTCCCATAAGAAGTAACAAACTACAACCAAATAGTACTAAAAGCTAAGGATAGGAACTATCTATATTCCTCCAAATGTTTTATAGGATTTAGGGTATCACTTGTACTCATTTAATCTGATTTAAAACATTAATGAATTTTTCTATTGTCAATACAACAGAGAACTAGGTTTTCCACATCAGTCTTTCTGGTACAAACAACTTAATGACTTGTAAAAGTATTTAAAAACATGTTTTCAAGAGCACTGAAGAACAGGAAGACAGTAAGAAAATTATCAAGTCAAAAGTAAGAGGACTTCAACAAATGGTGCTGGGAAAACTGAATATTTACATGCAAAGAAAAGAAATTTTTTAAAAAAATTTAAGGTGGACACTTAGAAAAACTAACTTACATGATCAAAGACCTAAATATAAGAGCTAAAACTATAAAACTCCTGATAGACAATAAAGGGAAAAAGCCCCATGACACTGAATTTGACAGTGATTTCTTAGATATAACACTGAAAACATAGGCAACAAAAGGAAAAAAATAAACTGGACTATATCAAAATCCTAAACTTCTGTGAATAAAAGAATCCTATCAACAGAATAAAAAGACAACCCACATAATTGAGGAAATATTTGCAAATTACATAAGAATTACATAAAGAATTACAAATTTGCAAATTATATAAAGAATTCATATCTGGAAACAATTCATATAAACAAAAATTAGGCAAATTAAAAAATGGATAATGGGACTTCCCTGGTGGTCCACTGGTTGGGAGGCCACCTGCCAACATGGGGGACACAACCTCAATCCCTGATCCAGGAAGATTCCACGTGCAACTGAGCAACTGAGCCTGTTACCCATGAAGGAGACGCACCATACTGCCTGTGCTCTATCACAAGAAAGTGAGAAGCTGCACACTGCAACTAGAGAGAACCCCTACTCACTGCAAGTAGAGAAAGTCCATGCAAAAATAAAGACCCATCACAGTCGTAAATAAATAAATAAAATTTTTAATGGGCAAAGCACTTGAATAGACAAGAAGATATCTTCTTTCTCTCATGAGTAGATACCCAAAAGAAAGGACTCAAAAGGATCAAACAGATAGTTGTAGACACATGTTCACAGCAGCATTATAAACAGTCAAAAAGTAGAAAGAAGTTTCCAATCAGTGTATGAATTGATAATCAAAATGTGGTGTATACACACACAAAGAGGAATTATTCAGCCTTTAAAAGGAGTGACATTCTGACAGTTTATAACAATAACCTTGAAGACATTACACTAAGTGAAATAAGCCAGATCCAAAAATACAACTATTACTTGATTCTAATACTATGAGTTAGCCAGAATAATCAAATTCATACAGAAGAGAAGAGCAGTTACCAGGGGTTGGCATGAGTGGGATGGGAAGAGTATTCTGTAATGGGTGCAGTATGGAATGAAGAAAAAAGTTCAAGAGGCAGATACGGTGATGTTTGGGAACAAATTATACTTACTGCCACTGAATTACACACTTACAGTTAAAATGTAAATTTTATGTTATGCATATTCTACCATAATTTTTAAAAGTGAAATGAGAATGAAAAAGCTAAAACTATAAACTCCTGAAAAAGAAAGCCCCATGACACTGAATTTGACTTTTAGATATAACACTGAAAACATAGGCAACAAAAGGAAAAAAATAAACTGGACTATATCAAAATCCTAAACTTCTGTGAATAAAAGAATCCTATCAACAGAATAAAAAGACAACCCACATAATTGAGGAAATATTTGCAAATTACATAAGAATTACATAAAGAATTACAAATTTGCAAATTATATAAAGAATTCATATCTGGAAACAATTCATATAAACAAAAATTAGGCAAATTAAAAAATGGATAATGGGACTTCCCTGGTGGTCCACTGGTTGGGAGGCCACCTGCCAACATGGGGGACACAACCTCAATCCCTGATCCAGGAAGATTCCACGTGCAACTGAGCAACTGAGCCTGTTACCCATGAAGGAGACGCACCATACTGCCTGTGCTCTATCACAAGAAAGTGAGAAGCTGCACACTGCAACTAGAGAGAACCCCTACTCACTGCAAGTAGAGAAAGTCCATGCAAAAATAAAGACCCATCACAGTCGTAAATAAATAAATAAAATTTTTAATGGGCAAAGCACTTGAATAGACAAGAAGATATCTTCTTTCTCTCATGAGTAGATACCCAAAAGAAAGGACTCAAAAGGATCAAACAGATAGTTGTAGACACATGTTCACAGCAGCATTATAAACAGTAAAAAAGTAGAAAGAAGTTTCCAATCAGTGTATGAATTGATAATCAAAATGTGGTGTATACACACACAAAGAGGAATTATTCAGCCTTTAAAAGGAGTGACATTCTGACAGTTTATAACAATAACCTTGAAGACATTACACTAAGTGAAATAAGCCAGATCCAAAAATACAACTATTACTTGATTCTAATACTATGAGTTAGCCAGAATAATCAAATTCATACAGAAGAGAAGAGCAGTTACCAGGGGTTGGCATGAGTGGGATGGGAAGAGTATTCTGTAATGGGTGCAGTATGGAATGAAGAAAAAAGTTCAAGAGGCAGATACGGTGATGTTTGGGAACAAATTATACTTACTGCCACTGAATTACACACTTACAGTTAAAATGTAAATTTTATGTTATGCATATTCTACCATAATTTTTTAAAAGTGAAATGAGAATGAAAATTCAGCATGGAAAGCAAATTCTAAAGCCACATTTCCTCTAAAGGGTCCTTACTGGTCCTGGAAAATTACAATCTTTGTTTTTATTGATTCTCAGGGTGACTGACACAGAAATAAAACTGAGAGTCATCTCACCTCCTCCTCCTAAGAAGCTAGAATTCCAAAAAGCTACACATCCTTAAGTGAGGATAACCTGAAGCAGATTACAACTTTGGATCAAACTGCTTTTCTCAAACTGTAAACCAGGTTTATACAATGTCCCAGGTTAGAGTCTGTCAAAAGCAAATGTAAATTGCTCTTGTCTGTCAAAAGCAAATGTAAATTTCCTAAGTATCTAACCCATGGGCCTGAAAATATTGTTAAATAACTTCTCAAATGTAGCATGAAGGGCTCAGACAAGGGCAATACAGGAAACTAAATAGGGTAAGAATAATAAGCAACAACAAGCAGGAAAAGGAGGTCAGGAAATAAGAAACTGGAATGTAGACAAAAAAAAAAAATTGTGCTTTCTGTGATAGGATAAATAAAAGCCAACTTGGAGCTTTTAGGAGAGAAGTGAAAACTACACATAGTGATACAGATTTGAAAAGATAAATAAAAACTCAGGAATTAAAAATCAAATAACCCCAAGTAAGAACTAAATGGAGATGTTTAAAAGCAGATTGCTGTATGCTCAGTCATGTCCAACTCTTTGCAACCCTGTGCACAGAGACTGTAGCCTGCCAGGCTTCTGTCCATGGAATTCTTTAGGCAAGAATACCGGAGTGGATTGCTATTTTCTCCTTCAAGGGATCTTTCCAACCCAGGAACTGAACCACATCTCCTACATCTCCTACACTGCAGGCAGATTCTTTACTGCTGAGCCATCAGGGAAGTCAAAAGCAGATTAGAAGCAGCTTAAAAGATACTTAATAAATGGGAAACAGGAGGGAAGCCTAGGGGTATATTCAAGAGCTGGCCTCAACCAGCTTGTGAAAGCCAATTATATGCAGGCCCTTCTAAAACTAAAAAACTTCCATGTGTACATTATGGAAATCAACAAATGCTTCACAAATCAGGGCTTTATTTCTCCCTGGAGAACTAGTTCACCAGCACATCACTGGAATCAACCATACAAAATTCAAGACAGAGAGACAAAAAGATGATGACTACATGAGGGAGGCTGAGATATGTGAAGAATATATGAGAAAGTCTAATATATATTTAACTGCAGCTTCAAAAGAAAGTGAAGAACGAGGAATGACAGAGGAAACATCTGATGAGAAATATGGGTAAGATTTTTCAAGAACTAATGAAATCACAAGATCATGGCTTTAAGAAGCCCAATGAATCCATTACAGGATAAATAAAAAGAAATCTGCAGTGAAGACTGACCTCTATAACCATTAGAGTAACCTATTTACTTTTTAAATCTGTGAGTTCTTTTCTTTATAAATCAATAAAGATTTTTTCTTTATAAATTTATAAATAAAAAGAACTCAGGGGGTTCCCTGGTGGTCCAGTGGGTAAGGACACCACCTTGCAGTGCAAGGGGCGCGGGTTCGATCCCTGGCCTGGGAAGATCCCACGAGCTGCGGAGCGGCTAGACCGATGTGTCCAATTACTGAGCTGGAGCTCTGGAGCGCATGCGCCCAGAGCCGGTGTTCCGCGACAACAGAGGCCACTGCGATGGGAGGCCCACACGGGCCAAAGAACAAAGATGGATGAAAATAAAAAAATGAAAGACCAATAGAAGTGGCCCGCCCGCCCCCCTCTCTCCGCAACCCGCCCCCACCCCCGCAAAAAAGAAAAGAACTCAGAATTTAGACAGGTGGGGGGTTATTTTCATTCATTTTACCTAGAACACGATGAAGCCTATATTTTGGACCTGCAGATTCAGAAGCTTGTCACCTCAGGAAAGTTTTCTTCTACTTTTAATGTTTGGTTTTGCTACACTTACTCTGAGCTCTTCTTTAGAAATCTCTTATTCATCAGTTGTTTATCCTCTCTACCCTCAGTATCCATCATCTTACCCCATGTTCTCCTTATTCCGGACAATCTCAAATAACCAGCTTGATACTTAATAAATGGGAAACAGGAGGGAAGCCTAGGGGTATATTCAAGAGCTGGCCTCAACCAGCTTGTGAAAGCCAATTATATGCAGGCCCTTCTAAAACTAAAAAACTTCCATGTGTACATTATGGAAATCAACAAATGCTTCACAAATCAGGGCTTTATTTCTCCCTGGAGAACTAGTTCACCAGCACATCACTGGAATCAACCATACAAAATTCAAGACAGAGAGACAAAAAGATGATGACTACATGAGGGAGGCTGAGATATGTGAAGAATATATGAGAAAGTCTAATATATATTTAACTGCAGCTTCAAAAGAAAGTGAAGAACGAGGAATGACAGAGGAAACATCTGATGAGAAATATGGGTAAGATTTTTCAAGAACTAATGAAATCACAAGATCATGGCTTTAAGAAGCCCAATGAATCCATTACAGGATAAATAAAAAGAAATCTGCAGTGAAGACTGACCTCTATAACCATTAGAGTAACCTATTTACTTTTTAAATCTGTGAGTTCTTTTCTTTATAAATCAATAAAGATTTTTTCTTTATAAATTTATAAATAAAAGAACTCAGGGGGGTTCCCTGGTGGTCCAGTGGGTAAGGACACCACCTTGCAGTGCAAGGGGCGCGGGTTCGATCCCTGGCCTGGGAAGATCCCACGAGCTGCGGAGCGGCTAGACCGATGTGTCCAATTACTGAGCTGGAGCTCTGGAGCGCATGCGCCCAGAGCCGGTGTTCCGCGACAACAGAGGCCACTGCGATGGGAGGCCCACACGGGCCAAAGAACAAAGATGGATGAAAATAAAAAAATGAAAGACCAATAGAAGTGGCCCGCCCGCCCCCCTCTCTCCGCAACCCGCCCCCACCCCCGCAAAAAAGAAAAGAACTCAGAATTTAGACAGGTGGGGGGTTATTTTCATTCATTTTACCTAGAACACGATGAAGCCTATATTTTGGACCTGCAGATTCAGAAGCTTGTCACCTCAGGAAAGTTTTCTTCTACTTTTAATGTTTGGTTTTGCTACACTTACTCTGAGCTCTTCTTTAGAAATCTCTTATTCATCAGTTGTTTATCCTCTCTCTACCCTCAGTATCCATCATCTTACCCCATGTTCTCCTTATTCCGGACAATCTCAAATACTCAAACAGGATTGATTTGGTTTTCTGCAGGATCTGCTTTGTTATTTACAACCGCCATTGCAGGCTCTTATCCTACCACTGTATTTTCAGGCTTTTAGGTTTGTTTTACTTTTTTTTTTTTTTTAATTTTGGCCTTTTTTTTATTGGTTTTCTATTCATTTGTTTTCATCCATCTTTATTCTCTGGCCTGTGTGGGCCTCCCATTGCAGTGGCCTTCTTCCCTGCAGAGCACCAGCTCTGGGTGCACGTGCTCCAGAGTGCTTGCTCACAACTGGACACAGCAGTCCAGCCGCTCCGCGGTACATGGGATCTGCCACGGGTCAGGGATTCAACCGGCTCCCCTTGCACTGCACGGACTCTCCACCGACTGGACCACCAGGGAAGCCCGGTTTGTTTTATTTTTAATCTTCTCCATTCCAGTTCCTCTTAAAATCTTACTCTGATTTTTTTTTCATATGGCTTTTGATTTTATGCGTCTTATTTTTTGCTGCCTTGCTGAGAATAAAATCTTGTATTTCCACAGATATTTTCTGTGTACCATAATCAATCATATTCAGAATTATTAGGTCTTGGGCTTCCCTGGTGGTCCAGTGGGTAAGGACACTACCTTGCAGTGCAAAGGGCTCCGGTTCGATCCCTAGCCTGAAAAGATCCCACATACCATGGAGTCGACTGGACCGATGTGTCCAGAGCACGTGTGCCCAGAGCTGGTGCTCTGCGATGAAAGAGGCCACTGCAGTGGGAGACCCACACAGGCCAAAGAACAAAGATGGATGAAAATAAATAAATGAAAGACTAATAGAAGTGGCCAAAAAAAAATTTTTTTTAAAAAGTACATTTTTTAAAACAAAATGATATTTTAGGGCTTTCCTGGTGGTCCAGTGAGTAGAGAGTCCGCCTTGCAGTGCAAGGGGCACCAGTTCAATCCCTGGCCTAGGAGGATTCCATGTGTCAAGGAGCAGCTGGACTGGTGTGTCCAATTAGGAGCTGGCGCTCTGGAGGGCATGTACCCAGAGCCGGTGCTCTGCAACGAGAGAGGCCACTGCAATGGGAGGCCCACACAGGCCAAAAAATAAAGATGGGTGAAAATAAATGATGACTTAGAGGCAAAAAAAAACAAAACAATTCTTTAAAAAAAAAAAGAAACTGATATTTTAATGTCTGTGTTTCAACACTGAGTCAACTAAAATATCATGGTGACAGGTATTGACTAACAGAGAAAGAGTGAAATAACTAGAATTCTTTCACAAGATAAAGATGAAGACTTAAAAGGGGACTGTATACATTTTTAATGATCTATGATAATGATTTTATACATGGCGATCTAAACACTGATTTCTACTCTGTATCACTTAAAAGTTTGAAAATCTTCATTTTTGTCTCTTTTTATATATCATGATGAATGTTCTTTTTATATATCATGATTAATAAATTCAAACTGAGCTATTTCTTATATGACAGTGCCCCCCCAAACATTTACTGTCTTGGATTCCCCCTAGTTCACAGTTAACATTTAATGAACCCTTACTATGTGCCAGGTACTTTACTAAACGCTTTACATAATTCATTTTTCTGAAGCAATGCTATTACTGTCATGAGCATCTTAAAGATAGGAAACAAAGGGACACAAAAGTCAAATAACCTGCCATCGTTTTCATTCCACTTACTATCGCTACATCACAAATGACACCAAATGTAGTGGCTTGAAAAACAATTTTATCACAGGTTAAGTCTGTAGGTCAGATGTTTGGACAGAGCACAAAAGTGATGTACAATGTCTGAGGCTACAATGAAGATGACTCAACAACTAGGGATGTCTCAGTGGTTGGGGGTGGGATTCATCTGAGAAATTTTCACTTGTGTATACGACTGCTGATGCCACATCACCTAGAATCTTTGCTGGAAGTGTCACCTAGAGCACGTACGACATGACCTCTCTTGTGTCCACGGATCTCTTTACAGCATGGCAGCTTCAGCAGAGCAGGACACCTTGCACGGCAGCACTGGGACCCAAGTGCAAGTGTCCTGGAAAACAAGGTGGGGAATAAACCGCCTCTTCTGATCTAGCCTCAGGCATGGCTCAGCGCTTTTGCCACATTCCATTAGTCACAGGCAAATCACAAGCCTGTGCAGATTCAAGAGGAGAGGAGAGAGACCCCTCCTCTCAATGGAGGAGTGTCAAGGTCACAGACGAGAAAAGCATCAGGTTGGAAGTGCAGCCATCTTTGGAAAATACAGTAAATCACCATCTTACAGCAGAGACTCCCAGTGCGTGTTCCTAATGACCATAATCAACTGAAAGCTTAAAAACTGGCACTCTTTACAGTGCTTAACAACCACACTCTTGACCCAGTTCAACCATTTGTATATATACAATGCCAGATTCCAGAAAAACATCTACCTCTGCTTCATTAACTACACTGAAAGCCTTTGTGTGGATCACAACTAAGTGTAGAAAGTTCTTACAGAGATGGGCATACCAGACCACCTTACCTGTCTCCTAAGAAACTTGTATGCAGGTCAAGTAGTAACAGTTAGAACTGGACATGGAACAACAGACAGTTTCAAAATTGAGAAAGGAGTTTGTCAAGGCTGTATACGGTCACCCTGCTGATTTAACTTCTAAGTGCATCATGCAAACTGCTGAGCTGGATGACTCACAAACTGGAATCAAGACTTCAGGGAGATATATCAATAACCTCAGATACGCAGATGATACCATTCTAATGGCAGAAGATGGAGAGGAACTAAAGAGTTTCTTGATGAGGATGAAAGAGAAGAGTGAAAAAAGGCTGACTTAAAACTCAACATTCAAAAAACTAAAATCATGGCATCCTGTCCCTTCACTTCATGGCAAACAGACAGGGAAAAAGTGGAAACAGTGACAGATTTTATTTTCTTGGACTCCAAAATCACTGTGGACAGTGACTACAGCCACGAAATTCGACTTTTGTTCCTTGGAAGGAAAGCTAGGTCAAACCTAGACAGCACATTAAAAAACAGAGACATCACTCCGACAACAAAGGTCTGTATCATCAAAGCTATGGTTTTTCCAGCAGTCATGTACAGATGTGAGTGCTGGACCATAAAGAAGGCTGAGCACCAGAGAGGATACTTTTGAGCTACGGCGCTAGGGAAAACTCTTGAGAGTCCCTTGGCTACAAGGAAATCAAACCAGTCAATTCTAAAGGAAATCAACCCTGAATATTCATTGGAGGGACTGATGCTGAAGTTCCAATACTGTTTCTACACAATGCGAAGAGCCGACTCATTGGAAAAGACCCTGATTTGGGGAAAGACTGAGGGCAGGAGAAGAAGGGGCAACAGAGAATGAGATGATTGGATGGCATCATCGACACAATGGATATGAGTTTGAGCAAACTCTGGGAGACTGTGAAGGACAGGGAAGTCCAGTGTGCTGCAGTCCATGGGGTCACAAAGAGTTGGACACGACTTAGCCACTGAACAACAACAATGCCAATCAGAATGGAATGGGCAAAGGGACCAAAAGGAGAATGAGTCTGAAGAGGCTTCTCTAGGCTACATTCCCTTCAAGTCCATTCCCACAAGGAAGTCATCAATGAAGACAGGATTCTCTATACCACCAAGAAAAATGAAGCATCTCTTATAAGCTCTCCACCATGATAATTCCCTGTGGTGTCCAATTCTATCATTAAAATCAATTTAAGTGTTTCTGAAAGACAGAAAGGGGTGCCCCATGAACACCCTATTGGCACAGACTTGACTTTCGGTCTCTGCACCATCATCTGGTGTTGAATATTACAGACCTAACCCAAATCAGACCTTGATTTCTGAGGTTGCATTAAAACTTCCTTAAGATCCACATTATTTACAAATAAATCAACAAATATTTCATACTCAGATGGGAATCTATAAATCTGAGAGTAAGTTTCCAGAACCTTTTTTGGGAAGCAGAGGAGCTTCCCCAATGGCCAGAGAAGCCATTCAAAGCAAATAATTTTTTTTATCTTATCACTGATTCCTCTGCCAATTTCAAGGGGTTTGGGAAAACCAGAGCAGAATTGAGACTGGAGAATCAGACTAGAGACTCTCCAATGTTAAATATTTCAAGATCAGACCCCTGGCACAAAGCCAGGCAAACAAAAGGTGTAAACCGACTCACTGGACTAAAAATCCACCCTTCAACAGCTGCCAAGGAGGAATATTATTTTAAAGGGGACAGTTATTATTTGGGCTGGACCATAAAGAAGGCTGAGCACCAGAGAGGATACTTTTGAGCTACGGCGCTAGGGAAAACTCTTGAGAGTCCCTTGGCTACAAGGAAATCAAACCAGTCAATTCTAAAGGAAATCAACCCTGAATATTCATTGGAGGGACTGATGCTGAAGTTCCAATACTGTTTCTACACAATGCGAAGAGCCGACTCATTGGAAAAGACCCTGATTTGGGGAAAGACTGAGGGCAGGAGAAGAAGGGGCAACAGAGAATGAGATGATTGGATGGCATCATCGACACAATGGATATGAGTTTGAGCAAACTCTGGGAGACTGTGAAGGACAGGGAAGTCCAGTGTGCTGCAGTCCATGGGGTCACAAAGAGTTGGACACGACTTAGCCACTGAACAACAACAATGCCAATCAGAATGGAATGGGCAAAGGGACCAAAAGGAGAATGAGTCTGAAGAGGCTTCTCTAGGCTACATTCCCTTCAAGTCCATTCCCACAAGGAAGTCATCAATGAAGACAGGATTCTCTATACCACCAAGAAAAATGAAGCATCTCTTATAAGCTCTCCACCATGATAATTCCCTGTGGTGTCCAATTCTATCATTAAAATCAATTTAAGTGTTTCTGAAAGACAGAAAGGGGTGCCCCATGAACACCCTATTGGCACAGACTTGACTTTCGGTCTCTGCACCATCATCTGGTGTTGAATATTACAGACCTAACCCAAATCAGACCTTGATTTCTGAGGTTGCATTAAAACTTCCTTAAGATCCACATTATTTACAAATAAATCAACAAATATTTCATACTCAGATGGGAATCTATAAATCTGAGAGTAATTTTCCCAGAACCTTTTTTGGGAAGCAGAGGAGCTTCCCCAATGGCCAGAGAAGCCATTCAAAGCAAATAATTTTTTTTATCTTATCACTGATTCCTCTGCCAATTTCAAGGGGTTTGGGAAAACCAGAGCAGAATTGAGACTGGAGAATCAGACTAGAGACTCTCCAATGTTAAATATTTCAAGATCAGACCCCTGGCACAAAGCCAGGCAAACAAAAGGTGTAAACCGACTCACTGGACTAAAAATCCACCCTTCAACAGCTGCCAAGGAGGAATATTATTTTAAAGTGGTACAGTTATTATTTGGGCTGTGAACAAACACCTCTTCATTAACAGTCCCTCAGAATACTATTCTGCAAAACTTGGGTGTTACCAAGGAATTTCATGAACTCTGTTGGGTTTTATTTTGTTGTTGCTGCTAAAAATAATAAAATCATTGTCTCCAATAAAGTGTTGGTTGATACAAAGGGAAAAAACCAAGAATGCCTTCTATCTCTTTTCATTTGTTTGAAAGTATCAAAACACTGTCAGCTACAAAGCATTCATGGTGTATTTACAGAGTAGCATTGTGGCAAAATTAGTATAACTAGCTAAGTGTTACTTATTTGGAAATACTAGTATAGTAATCAAAAAAATTAACTAGTTTACCCATTTAAACTTGCATTTTGAGTAAAATTTCAATTAACATGAGTAACATGAGCTGGTTTATTAAAACAACCAAACAGCAGAGGAGACATTTAATGAATACACTCCTCAGTAAACACTTTGTCTACATGGATTTTTCCAGAGGTACTGTGTTCCGGCTACGTGAGACTGGCTTTGTTTCTTTCAATAAATTAGAGAAGGGAAAAAGGTGGGGAGGGGAAAGTGACAGTCACACTTAATCCACACCAGGCTGCCATATGTCACTTTTTGTCCTTTGCTGGTTCATTGATTATTCATGAATTCACTACCTGAAAAGTGCTATATTTATCTTTACAGCCACAAAGCTGTCAATTCAGTTCTGAGTTTGCCTGCCTTTGTTTTCAATGAAATGCACAGTTTGGGAGAAAAAGGTCCTTTGTATATGACACTGCCCTAAGCTATAAAACAAATATTTAAAAAACTGATATAATAGAGGTTAAGTTTCAATGCTGATACTCGCCTGAGCTATATTATTATTTTGTAATGACTGCTATGTCAAAAGAAAAATGAAGTAGCCTTTGGCTTCTATGGATTTCCAGAGGGGCCCTAAATCCTACTGCCTCCTATATTCTGTTATCAACGGCTTACTGTTCCCATTTCTTTCATTCTTTTACAACTGCTTGTAAGTATCCTCTGCTATTAAGTTACCTGCTCAAAGCTACCTGAGTTTCAACCACTGCTTCCCTGGGATGCATTACATCATTTTAGTTCAGAATCTACCTGAAAGCTTCCTTTTCCCACATAAAGTCACTGCCTTGAGGAATTCCCCAGGTCATTTAAATTCCAACTCGTTTGCCAGCACCTAGAGAGCACATACTTTAAAAAAAAAGAAAGAAAGAAAGAAAAGCAAAGAGACACTCAGGCTTTCAACACTAACTACCAGACAAGAAAACAGGGAAAACAAGCTTGCCTGAAGACATTTTAAATGCTTCCCTGACTGCTTCAACCCGATAACTACCACCACAAATCCATCATCTTTGTCCTGAGGAAAAAAACTGTCAGCTACAAAGCATTCATGGTGTATTTACAGAGTAGCATTGTGGCAAAATTAGTATAACTAGCTAAGTGTTACTTATTTGGAAATACTAGTATAGTAATCAAAAAAATTAACTAGTTTACCCATTTAAACTTGCATTTTGAGTAAAATTTCAATTAACATGAGTAACATGAGCTGGTTTATTAAAACAACCAAACAGCAGAGGAGACATTTAATGAATACACTCCTCAGTAAACACTTTGTCTACATGGATTTTTCCAGAGGTACTGTGTTCCGGCTACGTGAGACTGGCTTTGTTTCTTTCAATAAATTAGAGAAGGGAAAAAGGTGGGGAGGGGAAAGTGACAGTCACACTTAATCCACACCAGGCTGCCATATGTCACTTTTTGTCCTTTGCTGGTTCATTGATTATTCATGAATTCACTACCTGAAAAGTGCTATATTTATCTTTACAGCCACAAAGCTGTCAATTCAGTTCTGAGTTTGCCTGCCTTTGTTTTCAATGAAATGCACAGTTTGGGAGAAAAAGGTCCTTTGTATATGACACTGCCCTAAGCTATAAAACAAATATTTAAAAAACTGATATAATAGAGGTTAAGTTTCAATGCTGATACTGCCTGAGCTATATTATTATTTTGTAATGACTGCTATGTCAAAAGAAAAATGAAGTAGCCTTTGGCTTCTATGGATTTCCAGAGGGGCCCTAAATCCTACTGCCTCCTATATTCTGTTATCAACGGCTTACTGTTCCCATTTCTTTCATTCTTTTACAACTGCTTGTAAGTATCCTCTGCTATTAAGTTACCTGCTCAAAGCTACCTGAGTTTCAACCACTGCTTCCCTGGGATGCATTACATCATTTTAGTTCAGAATCTACCTGAAAGCTTCCTTTTCCCACATAAAGTCACTGCCTTGAGGAATTCCCCAGGTCATTTAAATTCCAACTCGTTTGCCAGCACCTAGAGAGCACATACTTTAAAAAAAAAGAAAGAAAGAAAGAAAAGCAAAGAGACACTCAGGCTTTCAACACTAACTACCAGACAAGAAAACAGGGAAAACAAGCTTGCCTGAAGACATTTTAAATGCTTCCCTGACTGCTTCAACCCGATAACTACCACCACAAATCCATCATCTTTGTCCTGAGGAAGAAAGGTCAAAGGGGAAACAATAGCTTAAACATATACCTGCATCCTTAAAACTCTGAATGCCTTGAAGGATAAAAGAGCAAAGTGAAATCTGCACTCCCAAATTACTGTTATTTCAGTTTTATGATAATAAAGCCAAAAAGGTGAGTTGAATTTACTTTTCCCTAGGTGGGCTTGACAACAATTTTGATATGAAAGTTCAAAAGTGTGATAAAAGTTCTTTAAGAGTTAGTGACTGAGGATAGAGAAAATAGCCCTTCATAAATAGTTCCAACATCTCATGTGTTCTTCCATGTTTTATTTTATTTCAATTAATCTTTTTAGGATCCCCAAACCTAGAAGTCTCTTTCTAATTCAAAAATGTGATTAAGACCTGTACCTCCATTAACAGGAAAATGAGGCAGAGGGAGCCTTAATATCTAAGAGCTCCACTATGATGTAAGACTAAGTCATCAAATTCCTAACATGATTAACACATAAGATCAATGTTCATGTCTAAGAAAGCAAAACAAAGAAAGATAAATATAGCTTGAATATTTTCATGGTTTAAAAAATAATTTAACTGCAGACATTCATTCATGTTGGTGCCTAACAATTTTATAGGATTATCTACCTTCAGAAGCCCCTAACCTGCTTGTTCTTTACCAAATGTATCACTACTTGTTCAACCTTCCAGGATCGAAACCTGGGCCTCTGTCACCCGGCTTTCATTAGTCAGGATTAAGATCAACCGCATACAATGAGAGTAAACACAGACAATCAAACAAAGCCAACAGCTTACACAGATAGAAAGTAATTGTATTCTCATGATAAAAGCCCAGATGTACTGGCCCAGTGTGTACTAGTTCACAGGGCCCGGCTCTCTCCTCTTGATGCTATGCCATTCGCAACACGTGCCCGCCTTCAAGGTCCAGGATGGCGGCCCATAACACCAGTAGGAATGAGGAGAAGGGGAGGCAGGGCTCAATGCTTTAATAACACGTTCTAGAATTGCACACAGCACTTCTACTTTCATCTCACTAAATTGAATTTAGTGGTATGGTCACACCTAGCTACAAGAAAACAGAAAACAAGCTTCCTGAAAAAGTCCACCACAAATCCATCATCTTTGTCCTGAGGAAGAAAGGTCAAAGGGGAAACAATAGCTTAAACATATACCTGCATCCTTAAAACTCTGAATGCCTTGAAGGATAAAAGAGCAAAGTGAAATCTGCACTCCCAAATTACTGTTATTTCAGTTTTATGATAATAAAGCCAAAAAGGTGAGTTGAATTTATTTTTCCCCTAGGGGGGGTTGGCAAAAAGTTTGATATGAAAGTTCAAAAGTGTGATAAAAGTTCTTTAAGAGTTAGTGACTGAGGATAGAGAAAATAGCCCTTCATAAATAGTTCCAACATCTCATGTGTTCTTCCATGTTTTATTTTATTTCAATTAATCTTTTTAGGATCCCCAAACCTAGAAGTCTCTTTCTAATTCAAAAATGTGATTAAGACCTGTACCTCCATTAACAGGAAAATGAGGCAGAGGGAGCCTTAATATCTAAGAGCTCCACTATGATGTAAGACTAAGTCATCAAATTCCTAACATGATTAACACATAAGATCAATGTTCATGTCTAAGAAAGCAAAACAAAGAAAGATAAATATAGCTTGAATATTTTCATGGTTTAAAAAATAATTTAACTGCAGACATTCATTCATGTTGGTGCCTAACAATTTTATAGGATTATCTACCTTCAGAAGCCCCTAACCTGCTTGTTCTTTACCAAATGTATCACTACTTGTTCAACCTTCCAGGATCGAAACCTGGGCCTCTGTCACCCGGCTTTCATTAGTCAGGATTAAGATCAACCGCATACAATGAGAGTAAACACAGACAATCAAACAAAGCCAACAGCTTACACAGATAGAAAGTAATTGTATTCTCATGATAAAAGCCCAGATGTACTGGCCCAGTGTGTACTAGTTCACAGGGCCCGGCTCTCTCCCTCTTGATGCTATGCCATTCGCAACACGTGCCCCGCCTTCAAGGTCCAGGATGGCGGCCCATAACACCCAGTAGGAATGAGGAGAAGGGGGGAGGCAGGGCTCAATGCTTTAATAACACGTTCTAGAATTGCACACAGCACTTCTACTTTCATCTCACTAAATTGAATTTAGTGGTATGGTCACACCTAGCTACAAAAGAACCTGAAAATGCAGTCTTTCCATTGGGCAACAATAGTATGTCCAACTGAAAATCTGGGTTCTGTTTTACAAAGAAATGTTTGCTGGGATGAGCATCGTCAGTCTCCAAGATACTTCCTACCCCACACGTCCAGTCCTCTCAGCTTAGCACCACTGTTTAGCTAAGTCAACCCTATCAGCACGGTTGTAATTCACTCCCTCATCACCTTTGCCTGAACTATACAACGTCCTCACTGAGCTCCTTAAGACATATGGAAATGAGGGAAAAACAGAGAGATTAACTGCAATCTGGTGTCTGTGTGTGTGTGTGGACAGTCTCACTGAGGTTTAGTGGTCAGTCATGAGGGTCTTCACAGACAAGGAAATCTGTACATCAGGAAACACTTCTCAGTGGAAAGAATAAAAAAGTTATCAACACAGGAAAATATCAACAGTCTATACTCAACACAAATATTTTCCACAAATGAAGACAAAATAACTACTTCACAGACAAATAAAAGCTAACAGAATTCACTGAAAGCACATTTGCACTATGAAAAATTCTTAATTGAAACATTTAAAATATAAGATACTGATGAAAGAAATCAAAGACAACAGACAGATGGAGATATACATCACGTCTTGGATTGGAAGAATCAACACTGTGAAAATGACCATACTACCCAAAGTAATTTATAGATTCAATGCAATCGCTATCAAACTACCAATGGCATTTTTCACAGAAGTAGAACAAAAACTTTTACAATTTGTATGGAAACATAAAAGACCCTCAAGAGCCAAAGCAATCTTGAAATTTAAGAAAAACAGACATGGAGGAATCAGATTTCCAGACTTCTGTTTATACTACAAAGCTATAGTAATCAAGACAGTATGATATTGGCACAAAAACAGAAATACAGATCAATGGAACAGGACAGAAAGCCTATGTGACCACACAGCTATGGTCACCTAATCTTTGACAAAGGCACCAAGAATATACAATGGAGAAAAGATAGTCTCTTCATAAGTGGCACTAGGATATTGGACAGCTACGTGTAAAAGAACGAAGTCAGAACACTCCCTAACACCATACCCACTGCAGTATTCTTGCCTGGAGAATTCCATGGACACAGGAGCCTGGTAGGCAGGTTACAGTCCATGGTATCGCAAAGAGTCAGACGTGACTGAGCAACTAACACTTTCACTATTAGAGAAGTGCAAAAGAAAACTAAAATGAGGTACCACTTCACACAGGTCAGAACGATCATCATCAAAAACTCTACAAACAATAAATGTTGGAAAGAGTGCACAGAAAAGGGAATCCTCCTACGCTGTTGGTGGGAATGTATATTGGTACAACCACTATGGAGAACAGTATGAAGCTTCCTCAAAAAACTAAACACAGGGCTTCCCTGGTGGTCCAGTGGGTAAGGACACCACCTTGCAGTGCAAGGGGTGCCGCTTAGATCCCTGGCCTGGGAAGATCCCACGTGCCGCGGAGCGGCTGGACCCATGCATCCAATTACCGAGCCGGAGCTCCGGAGCGCATGCGCCCAGAGCCGGTGCTCTGCGACAACAGAGGCCACTGTGATGGGAGGCCCACAGGGGCCAAAAGAACAAAGATGGATGAAAATAGATACATGAAAGACCAATAGAGGTTGCCCGCCTGCCCCTCTCCCTCCCCAACCCGCTCCCCACCAAAAAAAATTAAAAAAAAAAAAAAAAAAAAACACAGAACTACCATATGATCCTGCAATCCCACTCATGGGCATGTATCTAGAAAATGACATAATTCATAAAGAAACACATGCACCCTCTTATGGTCACTGCAGCACTATTTGCAATAGCCAGGACATGGAAGTAACCTAAATGTTCATTAACAGAGGAGTAGATAAAGAAAATGTGGTGTATATATAATGTGGAATACTATTAAGCCATAAAAAGGAATGAATTTTGTGCCATCAGACATGGATGGAACTAGAAACTGTCAGAAAGGAGTCAGAAAGAGAAAAACAAATATATATTAACACGTACACCTGGAATCTAGAAAAATACTTCTAGAAAAATGAACTTATCTGCAAAGCAGAAAGAGAACACAGATGCAGAGAACCAATGTATGAATACCAAGAGGGGAAGCAGGGGTGGGAAGGATTGGGATATTGGGATACATACACTACTATGTAGAAACTAATAAGAACTGACTGTACAGCACAGGGAACTCTACTCAGTGCTCTGTGGTGATCTAAATGGAAAGGAAATTCAAGGAAGAAGGGATCTATGTATACATGTGGCTGATCCACTTTGCTATACAGAGGAAACTAACACAACATGGTAAAGCAACTACACTTCAATAAAAAGGAAATACATATAACATAAAACTGTGTAAATTTAAGGTGTACAACATAATTTAACATTCATATATTGTAATACAATTGCCTTTGTAGCAATAATCACCTTTATCACATTACATAATTACTTTGTTTTAGTGGCTGGGATAGTTGAATTTGTTTCATAGCAAGTTGGCAATTATAATACAATATTATCTATATTCTCTGTACTGTGCCTTAATTCTCTAAAACTTATTTACTACTTGGTACCAAGTCTGTCCCCTTAAACATCTGTCCTATTTCCCCACCTGCATGCCTCTGGTAACAAACATTTCACTCTGTTTTCATGAGTTTGGGTTTTTTTTTCAGATTCTTCATATAAGTGATACCGTACAGTATCTGCCTTTCTCTGACTAATCTCCCAAGAAATATTAAAGTTCTTCCAGCAGAAAAAAAGTATCAAATGGAAATTTGGAACTACAAAAAGCCATAGAGGCCTATAATGTAAAACACATGGCTAAATGTTAAGGACATTTTTCTCTCATTTTTAATCTTCTGAAAAAGGTGAACTGAAGTGATGTCAGCAAGACAGCAGAATAGGAGTTTTCTACTGTCTTTTCCCCAAAGACCAACAATAAGGACAATCCCCTACCGAGGAAAGGGCTTCTGTGGAACTCTGGAGTCCAGCAGAGAAGCTCCAACACTCTTCAGTTCAGTTTAGTCCAACAGGCTATGGGAGCAAAAACATCAGGGATCAGAGGCACTGAAGACACACAAGGACCACCTCAGCCCCTCCCTCGAGGTCGTACAGCTCAGGACTTCACACCACCAATCTCTCTCTTTAGAGAACATGATCGCATGTGGGGGGTCACTCTGCTTCTCCAGCTGCACAGGATCCTGCCTAAAGGGCCCACTTCTTTACGGCCCCATCCAGCGGTACCGAGGAGAGCGTACAACTGAGAGGCAGGGAGGGGCTGAAAGAGTACCCACAGTGACATGGATGCTAGTTACCATTTTGAGGATGGCATCAAAAAGTCCACCCCTGAGCTGCTAGGGAGGCCTCACAGTCAATTCACCCAACAACCTGTGCACCTCACTCAAACACACTCCCACCCACTGGCAGGGTACTCCCCCACTCCTCCACTCACCAGGCTCTACAGTTTCACGAGGGATGGGTTTAACATCCTGTAAGTATGGAAGTAACACTGTGTTTAAAGAGAGGCAAATATAATGGAATATTATTGAGTCATAACAGAAAAGAAAATTCTATCATCTGCAATAACATAGATAAACCTGGAGGGTATCATGGTAAGTGAAATAAATCAGACAGAAAAATAAAAAGAAATACTGCATAATCTTACTAATGAGGAGACCCTTAAAGGAAAGTTGAACTCATAGAAACAAAGGGGGGGGAGGTAGGGACATCTGTCCTATTTCCCCACCTGCATGCCTCTGGTAACAAACATTTCACTCTGTTTTCATGAGTTTGGGTTTTTTTTTCAGATTCTTCATATAAGTGATACCGTACAGTATCTGCCTTTCTCTGACTAATCTCCCAAGAAATATTAAAGTTCTTCCAGCAGAAAAAAGTATCAAATGGAAATTTGGAACTACAAAAAGCCATAGAGGCCTATAATGTAAAACACATGGCTAAATGTTAAGGACATTTTTCTCTCATTTTTAATCTTCTGAAAAAGGTGAACTGAAGTGATGTCAGCAAGACAGCAGAATAGGAGTTTTCTACTGTCTTTTCCCCAAAGACCAACAATAAGGACAATCCCCTACCGAGGAAAGGGCTTCTGTGGAACTCTGGAGTCCAGCAGAGAAGCTCCAACACTCTTCAGTTCAGTTTAGTCCAACAGGCTATGGGAGCAAAAACATCAGGGATCAGAGGCACTGAAGACACACAAGGACCACCTCAGCCCCTCCCTCGAGGTCGTACAGCTCAGGACTTCACACCACCAATCTCTCCCGTCAGAGAACATGAGCGCATGTGAGGGAGCACTCAGCTTCCCCAGCTGGACAGGATCCTGCCTAAAGGGCCCACTTCTTTACGGCCCCATCCAGCGGTACCGAGGAGAGCGTACAACTGAGAGGCAGGGAGGGGCTGAAAGAGTACCCACAGTGACATGGATGCTAGTTACCATTTTGAGGATGGCATCAAAAAGTCCACCCCTGAGCTGCTAGGGAGGCCTCACAGTCAATTCACCCAACAACCTGTGCACCTCACTCAAACACACTCCCACCCACTGGCAGGGTACTCCCCCACTCCTCCACTCACCAGGCTCTACAGTTTCACGAGGGATGGGTTTAACATCCTGTAAGTATGGAAGTAACACTGTGTTTAAAGAGAGGCAAATATAATGGAATATTATTGAGTCATAACAGAAAAGAAAATTCTATCATCTGCAATAACATAGATAAACCTGGAGGGTATCATGGTAAGTGAAATAAATCAGACAGAAAAATAAAAAGAAATACTGCATAATCTTACTAATGAGGAGACCCTTAAAGGAAAGTTGAACTCATAGAAACAGAGTAGCAGAGTGGTTGCCAGGGCCTGGGGAAATGGAGAGAGGTTGGTCAAAGGGTACAAACTTTCAGTTATTAAGATGAAAAAGTCTTGAGGATCCATGTACAGTATGACTTCAGCAAACATAGCACACTATACAGTATGGTGATTACATTCCATATAACTAAAATTTGCTAAGAGAGTAGCTCTTAAAGGTTGTCACCAGAGGGGTGGAGCTAAGATGGCGGTGTAGAAGGACGTGCACTCATCTCTCCTGCAAAACTGCCTGAATTGCAACAAGTTCCTGGGAAACCATCAACAGGAGGAGGTTGGATCTGATCACAGAAAGATACCTCACATCGAAGAACAAAGAAGAAGTCGCAACAAGACGGTAGGAAGGGCGCAATCGTGCTTTTAAAAGTCAAACCTCATACCCGCCAGAGAGGCTGGGCGGGTCAAAGGCGCAAAGCCTGTTGCAGATCAAGACCCGGGAAAGGAGCGGTGACGCCCAGAAGGGACTGAGCCAGACCTGCTTTGGAGGGCCCAAGTGCCCCCTTGAGCTAGAAGTGCCCTTGAGCAGTCCTCGGAAAGACGCCACTCAGTTCCCTTTGGAGGAAGTTACCATTAACCTGATCACAGAACCCCCGAGGAGGACTGGAAACTCTGTGCGCACCGTAATCCGTGAGAGGGGAATAGCGATCCTGCATGAGGCTGAGCCAGACTCACCTCTGAGTAATCTGACGTCTCCCTGGCGGGGGTCAACGGTGGATTGCAGCAGGGTCGGGGTCACTGTGGAAGTGCTTCCCATAGAGAGTGTGGGAATAAATTCTTTGTGAGAGAGACGCCATTTTCCCTACTGCATTTTGGCTGCTGGTCAAACTATAGGGTGGGAATTTAGCTCCACCCAGCAAGAAAAGGGATTTGGATTAAGCATTAAGAAACTCCTGGGGCCAGCCTGGGCGGGCCTTTTAGTTCTGGAATAGGCCGAAATAAACAAGCAGTAAAGAGGTCTTCAAACTGCCAGAGGCAAGAAAAGACTAAAACTAATGAGGAGACCCTTAAAGGAAAGTTGAACTCATAGAAACAGAGTAGCAGAGTGGTTGCCAGGGCCTGGGGAAATGGAGAGAGGTTGGTCAAAGGGTACAAACTTTCAGTTATTAAGATGAAAAAGTCTTGAGGATCCATGTACAGTATGACTTCAGCAAACATAGCACACTATACAGTATGGTGATTACATTCCATATAACTAAAATTTGCTAAGAGAGTAGCTCTTAAAGGTTGTCACCAGAGGGGTGGAGCTAAGATGGCGGTGTAGAAGGACGTGCACTCATCTCTCCTGCAAAACTGCCTGAATTGCAACAAGTTCCTGGGAAACCATCAACAGGAGGAGGTTGGATCTGATCACAGAAAGATACCTCACATCGAAGAACAAAGAAGAAGTCGCAACAAGACGGTAGGAAGGCGCAATCGTGCTTTTAAAAGTCAAACCTCATACCCGCCAGAGAGGCTGGGCGGGTCAAAGGCGCAAAGCCTGTTGCAGATCAAGACCCGGGAAAGGAGCGGTGACGCCCAGAAGGGACTGAGCCAGACCTGCTTTGGAGGGCCCAAGTGCCCCCTTGAGCTAGAAGTGCCCTTGAGCAGTCCTCGGAAAGACGCCACTCAGTTCCCTTTGGAGGAAGTTACCATTAACCTGATCACAGAACCCCCGAGGAGGACTGGAAACTCTGTGCGCACCGTAATCCGTGAGAGGGGAATAGCGATCCTGCATGAGGCTGAGCCAGACTCACCTCTGAGTAATCTGACGTCTCCCTGGCGGGGGGCAACGGTGGATTGCAGCAGGGTCGGGGTCACTGTGGAAGTGCTTCCCATAGAGAGTGTGGGAATAAATTCTTTGTGAGAGAGACGCCATTTTCCCTACTGCATTTTGGCTGCTGGTCAAACTATAGGGTGGGAATTTAGCTCCACCCAGCAAGAAAAGGGATTTGGATTAAGCATTAAGAAACTCCTGGGGCCAGCCTGGGCGGGCCTTTTAGTTCTGGAATAGGCCGAAATAAACAAGCAGTAAAAGAGGTCTTCAAATCCATCCACTGCCAGAGGCAAGAAAAAGACTGATAATTCCTGAATAGTCAGCAAGAGACAAAAGAACATAAACACTATTTTCAGGTTTTGTCTGAAGCTGGAGTTACTGCTGTATTTTTAAATTTAACTTGATTTCTTATTCTTTTTTATTGCTGTTTTTGTTTTGTTTTCAATTGCTTTTTTCCCTTTTGTCCAAATCCCCTCAGTGACCACCTCTCGTGGTTCTTCTTTTGGGCGGGGGCGGTGAGTGTGGGTGTGTTTATTTCCTCCATTGAATTCTACTGAAGCTACTAATCTTATCAGTAAGACTGAATATATTCAAGTTTACATAATTTTTTTTTTTTTTCGTTTTAGACCACACATTTTATTTTGGTATAAACTTCTGGTCCCACATTGGCCTTTTAAGGTTCTGTGGGGGCTTTGTTTGTTTTTATTGTTTTTGCTTTGTTTTTTTATAATTTTCTATATACTTATCTGTTTTAATTTTTTGATTTTTTTATTTCTACTACTACTTCCTCTATAACTCTTTGCTTTCTCTGATGTTTTTTTCCTACAGCACTAAACTCTCATACAAATCTTTATCTCCCTATATTTAACTTTGCAGCATTATTCTATATTTCTCTTCTATCCTCCCTTTCTCTTTTTCCCTTTTATCACCAAATTTCTTAGTCTGTTCTGTCCTCATTGCCTTATCCCCAACAGGGACCCTGCTCTAGCATTATTCTCCAATTGGTGCTCTACTTAGTTTGATTATTAACTGGTGGATATCATTCTTGGTTTTCTCTATTCGCCATGCTAACATATTGTACTGTATTTTTGATTGGAATGCTTGGGTTATGTTACAGCTGTATATGTTTATGTGTATAATTCAATATGCTAGATAGTATTTGCATAATATTTTAATTGCCATTTGTCAAAGGTATACCTTCTGTTTCTCATTCCATTTTGTCAAAGCCCCGCAGGGGGGCCATTTTCCCTACTGCATTTTGGCTGCTGGTCAAACTATAGGGTGGGAATTTAGCTCCACCCAGCAAGAAAAGGGATTTGGATTAAGCATTAAGAAACTCCTGGGGCCAGCCTGGGCGGGCCTTTTAGTTCTGGAATAGGCCGAAATAAACAAGCAGTAAAAGAGGTCTTCAAATCCATCCACTGCCAGAGGCAAGAAAAAGACTGATAATTCCTGAATAGTCAGCAAGAGACAAAAGAACATAAACACTATTTTCAGGTTTTGTCTGAAGCTGGAGTTACTGCTGTATTTTTAAATTTAACTTGATTTCTTATTCTTTTTTATTGCTGTTTTTGTTTTGTTTTCAATTGCTTTTTTCCCTTTTGTCCAAATCCCCTCAGTGACCACCTCTCGTGGTTCTTCTTTTGGGCGGGGGCGGTGAGTGTGGGTGTGTTTATTTCCTCCATTGAATTCTACTGAAGCTACTAATCTTATCAGTAAGACTGAATATATTCAAGTTTACATAATTTTTTTTTTTTTTCGTTTTAGACCACACATTTTATTTTGGTATAAACTTCTGGTCCCACATTGGCCTTTTAAGGTTCTGTGGGGGCTTTGTTTGTTTTTATTGTTTTTGCTTTGTTTTTTTATAATTTTCTATATACTTATCTGTTTTAATTTTTTGATTTTTTTATTTCTACTACTACTTCCTCTATAACTCTTTGCTTTCTCTGATGTTTTTTTCCTACAGCACTAAACTCTCATACAAATCTTTATCTCCCTATATTTAACTTTGCAGCATTATTCTATATTTCTCTTCTATCCTCCCTTTCTCTTTTTCCCTTTTATCACCAAATTTCTTAGTCTGTTCTGTCCTCATTGCCTTATCCCCAACAGGGACCCTGCTCTAGCATTATTCTCCAATTGGTGCTCTACTTAGTTTGATTATTAACTGGTGGATATCATTCTTGGTTTTCTCTATTCGCCATGCTAACATATTGTACTGTATTTTTGATTGGAATGCTTGGGTTATGTTACAGCTGTATATGTTTATGTGTATAATTCAATATGCTAGATAGTATTTGCATAATATTTTAATTGCCATTTGTCAAAGGTATACCTTCTGTTTCTCATTCACGTATATATGTTTTAATATCATTTAATGCCATAACAAACCAGCCATCAAATCTTCATTTCCTAGTCAGGCAACAAGCCCCGGGGCTTTAGGGAGGGAGCACTGACTCCACAATTCTACATTACTAGAGAACGCCTAACACTAGAGAGCAATAAACAGTGAGAACGCCAACAAAGGCAAGCACTTGTATTCAAGTCCTGACATCACCCAACCACCAGTGTCACCCAGAATAAGAAGCCCCATCCAAACAACAAACACCGGCAGACATTAAGTCAAAGTCTGGGAAAAGGAAACCCCAAACAGAGTTAGTTAAAAAATTAATAATAACAATGAAACGGCAGAGAAATACCACACAAGTGAAGGAATAATCTACAAACACACAAAATCAAATCAATGAAGAGAATTTGGACAAACTTTCTGAAAGTGATTTCAGAAGAATGATAGTAAAGATGATCAAAGACACTGAAAACAGAATTTCAGAGAAATTGTAAGACACAACTAACACACTGAATAAAGAAATACAAGAACTTACAAAAAAAACTAACAGGGACAAACAACTCAATTGCTGAACTGAAAAATACTGTAGAAGGAATCAAGAGCAGGGTATCAGAGACAGAAGACTGGATAAGTGAGCTGGAAGATAGAATGGAAGAAGTAACTGCTGAAAAACAGAATCTAGCTCAAAGAATGAAAAAAGCAGAGGATAGCCTCAGAGACCTCTGGGATCATATCAAACGCACCAATATTCGAATTATAGGGGTTCCAGAAGAAGAAAAAAAGAAAGGCTATGAGAAAATTTTTGAAGAGATTATAGGTTTTCCAGTAAGAAGAAGAAAACTTATCCCCAACAGGGACCCTGCTCTAGCATTATTCTCCAATTGGTGCTCTACTTAGTTTGATTATTAACTGGTGGATATCATTCTTGGTTTTCTCTATTCGCCATGCTAACATATTGTACTGTATTTTTGATTGGAATGCTTGGGTTATGTTACAGCTGTATATGTTTATGTGTATAATTCAATATGCTAGATAGTATTTGCATAATATTTTAATTGCCATTTGTCAAAGGTATACCTTCTGTTTCTCATTCACGTATATATGTTTTAATATCATTTAATGCCATAACAAACCAGCCATCAAATCTTCATTTCCTAGTCAGGCAACAAGCCCCGGGGCTTTAGGGAGGGAGCACTGACTCCACAATTCTACATTACTAGAGAACGCCTAACACTAGAGAGCAATAAACAGTGAGAACGCCAACAAAGGCAAGCACTTGTATTCAAGTCCTGACATCACCCAACCACCAGTGTCACCCAGAATAAGAAGCCCCATCCAAACAACAAACACCGGCAGACATTAAGTCAAAGTCTGGGAAAAGGAAACCCCAAACAGAGTTAGTTAAAAAATTAATAATAACAATGAAACGGCAGAGAAATACCACACAAGTGAAGGAATAATCTACAAACACACAAAATCAAATCAATGAAGAGAATTTGGACAAACTTTCTGAAAGTGATTTCAGAAGAATGATAGTAAAGATGATCAAAGACACTGAAAACAGAATTTCAGAGAAATTGTAAGACACAACTAACACACTGAATAAAGAAATACAAGAACTTACAAAAAAAACTAACAGGGACAAACAACTCAATTGCTGAACTGAAAAATACTGTAGAAGGAATCAAGAGCAGGGTATCAGAGACAGAAGACTGGATAAGTGAGCTGGAAGATAGAATGGAAGAAGTAACTGCTGAAAAACAGAATCTAGCTCAAAGAATGAAAAAAGCAGAGGATAGCCTCAGAGACCTCTGGGATCATATCAAACGCACCAATATTCGATTTATAGGGGTTCCAGAAGAAGAAGAAAAAAAGAAAGGCTATGAGAAATTTTTTGAACAGATTATAGTTGCAAATTTCCCCAACATGGGAAAAGAAATAGCCAATCAAGTCCAAGAAGCACAAAGAGCACCATATAGAATCAACCCGAGAAGAAACACACCAAGACACATATTAATGAAGCTAACACAAATTAAACACAAGGACAGAATTCTCAAAGCAGCAAGGGAAAAGCAACTAGTAACATACAAGGGAAAGCCTATACGTTTAACAGCTGATCTATCAACAGAAACTCTGCAGGCCAGAAGGGAATGGCAGGATACATTTAAACGGCTAAAAGAGAATAATATGCAACCAAGAATCCTCTACCCTGCAAGGATCTCCTTCAAAATTGATGGAGAAATCAAACGTTTTACAGACAAGCAAAAATTAAAAGAATTTAGTAACACCAAACCAGCCTTACAACAAGTGTTACAGGGACTTATATAGACCACAAGCATAAGAGAAGAAGATCATCCACAAAAAAACAACTAAGAAGATGACAATAGGATCATTTGTATCAATAATTACTTTGAATGTAAATGGACTAATGCCCCAACCAAAAGATACAGAGTGGCTGAATGGATTCACAAACACGACCCATACATATGCTGCCTCCAGGAAACTCACTTCAGACCTAGAGACACTCGTAGACTGAAAGTGAGAGGATGGAAAAAGATATTCCATGCAAATGGAAATCAAAAGAAAGCTGGAGTAGCAATCCTCATACCAGACAAAATAGACCTCAAAATAAAGAAGATTCGAAGAGACAAGGCAGGACACTGCATAATGATCAAGGGATCGATCCAAGAAGAAGACATAACAATCACAAATATCTATGCACCCAATGCAGGAGCATCCCAATACATAAGACAAACACTTTCAGACATAAAAGAAGACACCGACAGTGACACAATCATAGTAGGAGACTTTAACACTCCTCTCACACCAAGGGACAGATCATCCAAACAGAAAATTAATAAAGAAACACAAGCCTTAAATGCCACATTAGAAGAAATGGACCTCATGGATATCTTTAGGACCTTCCATCCAAAAGCAGAAGAATATACTTTCTTCTCAAGTGCTCACAGAATATTCTCCAGGACAGACCACATCTTGGGCCACAAATCAAACCTCAGTCAGTTCAAGAAAACCGAAATTATACCAACCATCTTCTCGGACCACAATGCAATGAGACTAGAGATCAATTACAGGAAAAAAACTGCTAAAAACACAAACATATGGAGAGCAAACAACACATACCTAAAAAACCAACTGATTACCGAGCAAATCAAAGGAGAAATAAAACAATTCCTAGAAGAAAACAACAATGAACACACGACAGTGCAAAACCTATGGGATACTGCAAAAGCAGTTCTAAGAGAGAAGTTTATAGCAATTCAATCCTACCTCAAAAATTAAAATTTGGAGAAAATCAAACGTTTTACAGACAAGCAAAAATTAAAAGAATTTAGTAACACCAAACCAGCCTTACAACAAGTGTTACAGGGACTTATATAGACCACAAGCATAAGAGAAGAAGATCATCCACAAAAAAACAACTAAGAAGATGACAATAGGATCATTTGTATCAATAATTACTTTGAATGTAAATGGACTAATGCCCCAACCAAAAGATACAGAGTGGCTGAATGGATTCACAAACACGACCCATACATATGCTGCCTCCAGGAAACTCACTTCAGACCTAGAGACACTCGTAGACTGAAAGTGAGAGGATGGAAAAAGATATTCCATGCAAATGGAAATCAAAAGAAAGCTGGAGTAGCAATCCTCATACCAGACAAAATAGACCTCAAAATAAAGAAGATTCGAAGAGACAAGGCAGGACACTGCATAATGATCAAGGGATCGATCCAAGAAGAAGACATAACAATCACAAATATCTATGCACCCAATGCAGGAGCATCCCAATACATAAGACAAACACTTTCAGACATAAAAGAAGACACCGACAGTGACACAATCATAGTAGGAGACTTTAACACTCCTCTCACACCAAGGGACAGATCATCCAAACAGAAAATTAATAAAGAAACACAAGCCTTAAATGCCACATTAGAAGAAATGGACCTCATGGATATCTTTAGGACCTTCCATCCAAAAGCAGAAGAATATACTTTCTTCTCAAGTGCTCACAGAATATTCTCCAGGACAGACCACATCTTGGGCCACAAATCAAACCTCAGTCAGTTCAAGAAAACCGAAATTATACCAACCATCTTCTCGGACCACAATGCAATGAGACTAGAGATCAATTACAGGAAAAAAACTGCTAAAAACACAAACATATGGAGAGCAAACAACACATACCTAAAAAACCAACTGATTACCGAGCAAATCAAAGGAGAAATAAAACAATTCCTAGAAGAAAACAACAATGAACACACGACAGTGCAAAACCTATGGGATACTGCAAAAGCAGTTCTAAGAGAGAAGTTTATAGCAATTCAATCCTACCTCAAAAAACTAGGAAAATCTCAAATAGACGACCTAATCCTATGCTTAAAACAACTGGAGAAAGAAGAACAAATACACCCCAGAGCCAGCAGAAGAAGAGAAATCATAAAGATCAGAGCAGAAATAAATGAAAAAGAAATGAAAGAAACAATAGTAAAGATAAATAAAACAAAAAGCTAGGGCTTCCCCTGGTGGTCCAGTGGATAAGGACACCGCCTTGCAGTGCAAGGGGTGCCGGTTCGATCCCTGGCCTGGGAAGATCCCAAGTGCTGCGGAGCGGTTGGACTGATGTGTCCAATCACTGAGCCCGAGCTCTGGAGTGCATGCGCCCTGAGCCAGTGCTCTGCGACAACAGACGCCACCACGACGGGAGGCCCACAAGGGCCAAAGAACAAAGACGGATGAAAACAGAAAAATAAAAGACCAATGGAAGTGGCCCGCCCACTCCCCTCCCTCCCCAACCCGACCCCCGCCCAAAATAAATAAATTTAAAAAAAAAAAAAAAAGCTGGCTCTTCGAAAAGGTAAATAAAATCGACAAACCATTAGCCAGACTCATCAAGAAAAAAAGACAGAAGAACCAGATCACCAAAATCAAAAATGAAAAAGGAGAGATTACAACAGATAATGAAGAAATCCAAAGGATTCTAAGAGATTATTATGAGCAACTATATGGCAACAAACTGGACAACCTGGAAGAAATGGACAATTTCTTGGGGAAGATTAATCTCCCAAGACTCAACCAGGAAGAAATAGAAACTATGAACAAGCCAATCACAAGCTCAGAAATTGATGTTGTGATCAAAAATTGACCCAAAAATTGGGACTTCCCTGGTGGTCCAGTGGTTAAGACTCTGTGTTCCCAATGCAGGGGACCCAGGTTCGATCCCTGTCAGGGAACTAGATCCCACGTACCACAACTAAGACCCAGTGCAGCCAAATAAACAATTAAAAATAATAACATTTAAAAAAAAAAAAAATCTACCCAAAAATAAAAGCCCAGGGCCAGATGGTTTCACAAGTGGATTCTACCAAACATTTAAAGAAGAGCTAATGCCTGTCCTTCTCAAACTCTTCCAAACAATTGCACAGGAAGGAACACTTCCAAACACATTCTATGAGGCCACCATCACCCTGATACCAAAGCCAGGCAAAGACAACACAAAAAAAGAAAATTATAGGCCAATTTCACTGATGAATCTAGATGCCAAAATCCTCAACAAAATCCTAGCAAACAGAATTCAACAACACATCAAAAAACTCATACATCATGATCAATTCGGGTTCATCCCAGGCATGCAAGGATTCTTCAAAATCCGCAAATCAATCAATGTGATACACCATATCAACAAATTGAGAGACAAAAATCACATGATCATCTCAATAGATGCAGAAAAAGCCTTTGACAAAGTACAGGATCCATTTATGATCAAAACTCTTCAGAAAATGGGCATAGAAGGAACCTATCTCAACATAGTGAAAGCCATATATGAGAAGACCACAGCGAACATTATCCTCAATGGTGAAAACCTGAAAGCATTTCCTCTAAGATCAGGAACAAGACAAGGGTGTCCACTTTCACCACTCTTATTCAACATAGTCCTGGAAGTTCTAGCAACGGCAATAAGAGAAGAGAAAGAAATCAAAGGAATCCAGATTGGAAAGGAAGAAGTCAAACTCTATTTGCAGATGACATGATATTATACATAGAAAATCCCAAAGACACTATTACAAAACTACTAGAGCTAATCAGTGAATTCAGCAAAGTCGCAGGATTCCTATACACAAACAATGAAAAATCAGAAAACGAAATCAAAGAGGCAATCCCCTTCACCATCGCAACCAAAAGAATCAAATATCTAGGAATAAACCTACCCAAAGAAACAAAAGAATTGTACACAGAAAACTACAAGACACTCATGAGAGACATTAAAGAAGACTTACACAGATAGAGAGATATTCCATGTTCCTGGATCGAAAGAATCAATATTGTGAAAATGACCATACTACCAAATGTCATCTATAGATTCAATGTGATCCCTATCAAACTACCAATAGACATTCTTCACAGAACTAGACCAAAGAATAACACAGTTCATACTGAATAGCATTCAAAATGTGATCCCTATCACAAGTGGATTCTACCAAACTTCTCCCCCAACCCCAAATTGCACAGGAAGGAACACTTCCAAACACATTCTATGAGGCCACCATCACCCTGATACCAAAGCCAGGCAAAGACAACACAAAAAAAGAAAATTATAGGCCAATTTCACTGATGAATCTAGATGCCAAAATCCTCAACAAAATCCTAGCAAACAGAATTCAACAACACATCAAAAAACTCATACATCATGATCAATTCGGGTTCATCCCAGGCATGCAAGGATTCTTCAAAATCCGCAAATCAATCAATGTGATACACCATATCAACAAATTGAGAGACAAAAATCACATGATCATCTCAATAGATGCAGAAAAAGCCTTTGACAAAGTACAGGATCCATTTATGATCAAAACTCTTCAGAAAATGGGCATAGAAGGAACCTATCTCAACATAGTGAAAGCCATATATGAGAAGACCACAGCGAACATTATCCTCAATGGTGAAAACCTGAAAGCATTTCCTCTAAGATCAGGAACAAGACAAGGGTGTCCACTTTCACCACTCTTATTCAACATAGTCCTGGAAGTTCTAGCAACGGCAATAAGAGAAGAGAAAGAAATCAAAGGAATCCAGATTGGAAAGGAAGAAGTCAAACTCTATTTGCAGATGACATGATATTATACATAGAAAATCCCAAAGACACTATTACAAAACTACTAGAGCTAATCAGTGAATTCAGCAAAGTCGCAGGATTCCTATACACAAACAATGAAAAATCAGAAAACGAAATCAAAGAGGCAATCCCCTTCACCATCGCAACCAAAAGAATCAAATATCTAGGAATAAACCTACCCAAAGAAACAAAAGAATTGTACACAGAAAACTACAAGACACTCATGAGAGACATTAAAGAAGACTTACACAGATAGAGAGATATTCCATGTTCCTGGATCGAAAGAATCAATATTGTGAAAATGACCATACTACCAAATGTCATCTATAGATTCAATGTGATCCCTATCAAACTACCAATAGACATTCTTCACAGAACTAGACCAAAGAATAACACAGTTCATATGGAAACACAAAAGACCTCGAATAGCCAAAGCAATCCTCAGGAAGAAGAATGGAGCTGGGGGGATCAGCCTCCCCAACTTCAGACTCTACTACAAAGCAACAGTTATCAAGACAGTACGGTACTGGCACAAAAACAGAACTATAGACCAATGGAACAAGATCGAGAACCCAGAGATAAACCCACGCACCTATGGGTACCTTATTTTTGACAATGGAGGCAAAACTATAAAATGGGACAAAGACAGCCTCTTCAACAAATGGTGCTGGGAAAAGTGGACAGCTACATGCAAAAAAATGAAGTTGGAACAGTCCCTGACACCATACACAAAGATCAACTCAAAACGGATTTAAGACCTAAATGTAAGACCAAAAACCATCAAACTTTTAAGAGGAGAATATAGGCAAAACACTCAAGGACATAAATCAAAGCAAGATCTTCTCTGACCCACCTACTACAATAGCGGAACTAAAAAGAAAAATGAACACGTGGGACCTAATGAAACTTAAAAGCTTTTGTACAGCAAAAGAAATTACAAAAAAGATGAACAGACAGCCCACAGAGTGGGAGAAAACCATAGCAAATGAAACAACAAAGAATTAATCTCCAAAATCTACAAGCAACTCAGATAACTCAGCACGGGAAAAATGAACAACCCAATCAAAAGATGGGAAAAGGACCCAAACAGACATCTCTCCAAAGAAGACATACAGATGGCCCAAAAACACATGAAAAGATGCTCAACTTCGCTTATAATTAGAGAACTATAAATCAAAACTACAATGAGATATCACCTCACACCCGTCAGAATGGCCATCATCCACAAATCGACAGACAATAAATGCTGGAAAGGGTGCGGAGAAAAGGGAACACTCCTGCATTGCTGGTGGGAATATAGATTGATACAACCTCTATGGAAGACAGTATGGAGATTTCTTAAAAAACTAAAAATAGAAGCACCATACGACCCAGCAATCCCACTCTTAGGCTTATACCCTGATGAAATTAAACCCAAAAGAAGCACCTGTACCCCAATGTTCATTGCAACTCTCTATACAATACCTACAACATGGAAGCAACCTAGATGCCCATCTACGAGCAAAAGGATACAAAAGCTCTGGCACATATATACAGTGGAATATTACACAGCTATAAAAAGAAATGCAGAAGAATCAGCCCTGATGAGGTGGCTGGCTCTAGAACCTATCATCAAAAGTGAAGTTAGTCAGAAAGAGAAGGACAAGTACAATATACTAACACACATATATGGAATCTAGTAGGATGGTGATGATGGCACATGCAGTGAAGTGATGGAAAGACAGACATGGAGAGTGGACATATGGACATTGTGAGGAAGGAACAGTGGGTGAGAGGCGTAAAGGAAGTAGCATGAAGGCCTGTACTATCATATGTGAAGAAAATAGCTATAGTCATTGCTCTGTGAGAAAAGGGGATCCTTCACGGGTGCTGTATGACGGTCTGGAGGGGTGGGAAGGCGGGGATATACATATGACTAATCTGAGGACATACATATCTGTAAACAACAAAACTCTGTAAAAGTTAAAAGTAAAATAAATGTTTTTTAAAAAAAAAAAAAAGGTTGTAAAAAAAAAAAAAAAAAAAAAAAACCTCACTAAGGTAACAATCAACTTGATGTGGAAATACTTTCACAATCTATACCCATATCAAATCATATTGTACACTTTAAATATATTCTGGTTTTATCAATTATACCTCAATAAGGTACATATGGTTGTGAGAGCTGGAAAATAAATAAGGCTGAACACCAAAGAACTGATGCCTTTGAGCTGTGGTGCTGGAGAAGACTCTTGAGAGTCCCCTGGATAGTGAGATCAAATCATTCAATTGTAAAGGGAATCAATCCTGGATACTCATTGAAAAGACTGATGCTAAAGCTCCAGTACTGTGGCCACCAAATGCAAACAGCCGACTCATTGGAAAAGATCCTGATGCTGGGAAAGATTGAAGGCAGAAGAAAAGGCTGAGAGATGAGATGGCTGGGTGGCATCGCCAACTCAATGGACATGAACTTGGGCAAACCCCAGGAGACGGTGAAGGACAGGGAAGCCTGGCTTTCTGCAGTCCATGGGGTCATGAAGGGTCAGACACAACTGAGCGATTGAACTGAACTGAAAAGATCTAAGACTAAACAACAACAAGGCTAGAAAAAAATTAATTAGCTGTTTAAAGAGAGCTTAATAATAAAGTGTGTGGTTTATAACAGACAGAAGTAAAATGTGATTAAAAAAAAAAAAACACAAGATGAAGATGCAGAATGGAAGTATATTACTGTAAGATTCTTGTGTGAAATGGTATATTACTTAAAGGTAAACTAGTAAAGTTAGATATATACACCCTAGAGTAACTACTGAAAAGTATAAAAAAAAAGGTATAGCTAGCTAATAAAGCCAATAATGGAGATAAAATGGAATCACAAAAAAATACCCTATTAATCCAAAAGAAAGCAGGAAAACTTGAAGAGGAGTACAGATGAGACACAGGAAACAGAAAACAAGATGGCAAATTTTAAATTGATCATATTTATAATCAATGTAAATGTTTTAAACATTATACTTAAAAGGCAGAGATCATCATATATAAAAAAAAAAGCAAGACCTAGCAATGTACATTCTGAAAGAATTAGCTCATCAATGACACTGACCAATGTCTCTAAGATACAAAAATATAAAACATCCTCTTTCCTATACATGAGAAATTACTTGATAGTGCAGGAAGGAGGGCCCAGAAACAGCTAAGAAATCTTCACAGTGGGTCAAGAAAAAAATGAAAGTGTTAGTAATTTCCTCAGTAGTGTCCAACTCTTTGTGATCCCATGGACTGTAGTCTACCAGGCTCTTCTGTCCATGGGATTCTCCAGACAAGAATACTGGAGAGGTCTGCCATTCCCTTCTCCAAGATCTTCCCGACCCAGGGAGTGAAGCCAGGTATCCTGCATTGCAGGTGGATTCTTTAATATCTGACCCAGCATGGAAGGCCAGGTTAAGAAATTTTGCATCAGTAAAAAATGTCCCTGCCAGGCGGTGAACAAATGCAGAATTATGGATTCTGTCTTTCCCTAATATAGAATGTGCTCAGACAGACATTTCAGGTGAATCCAAACCTCCCAGCCACACGAAGAATAGCATTAATATGAGAAGGCCAGGAGAGTTAGTTGTCGTAACTAATTCTCATCACACTGACCTAACTGAGGCTTCTCCAGAATTAAGCCCCAGTACCAATTAAGTCTACAACAGTCATTGGGCAATGAAAAAAAAATTGGTGCTCTCTCAAGTCAAGGATTACCTTATTTATAGGAATTACTAGGCATGTTGGCATCTATTAGCCAACATCTTGACAAGCGGGGCTACCAAACACGTGCTTTACCTGCTGAGCAAGCCAGCCCAATAAAACAGGTAACTAGACAATGGCCCAGCATTTTCCTCCTCTGCCAAGCAGAAGCAAGATATACATTTTACTCAGTCTCTTTCATAAACAAAGGAAATGGGCACCCTAGAGTAACTACTGAAAAGTATAAAAAGGTATAGCTAGCTAAAAAAATGGAGATAAAATGGAATCACAAAAAAATACCCTATTAATCCAAAAGAAAGCAGGAAAACTTGAAGAGGAGTACAGATGAGACACAGGAAACAGAAAACAAGATGGCAAATTTTAAATTGATCATATTTATAATCAATGTAAATGTTTTAAACATTATACTTAAAAGGCAGAGATCATCATATATAAAAAAAAAAGCAAGACCTAGCAATGTACATTCTGAAAGAATTAGCTCATCAATGACACTGACCAATGTCTCTAAGATACAAAAATATAAAACATCCTCTTTCCTATACATGAGAAATTACTTGATAGTGCAGGAAGGAGGGCCCAGAAAAAAGCTAAGAAATCTTCACAGTGGGTCAAGAAAAAAATGAAAGTGTTAGTAATTTCCTCAGTAGTGTCCAACTCTTTGTGATCCCATGGACTGTAGTCTACCAGGCTCTTCTGTCCATGGGATTCTCCAGACAAGAATACTGGAGAGGTCTGCCATTCCCTTCTCCAAGATCTTCCCGACCCAGGGAGTGAAGCCAGGTATCCTGCATTGCAGGTGGATTCTTTAATATCTGACCCAGCATGGAAGGCCAGGTTAAGAAATTTTGCATCAGTAAAAAATGTCCCTGCCAGGCGGTGAACAAATGCAGAATTATGGATTCTGTCTTTCCCTAATATAGAATGTGCTCAGACAGACATTTCAGGTGAATCCAAACCTCCCAGCCACACGAAGAATAGCATTAATATGAGAAGGCCAGGAGAGTTAGTTGTCGTAACTAATTCTCATCACACTGACCTAACTGAGGCTTCTCCAGAATTAAGCCCCCAGTACCAATTAAGTCTACAACAGTCATTGGGCAATGAAAAAAAAATTGGTGCTCTCTCAAGTCAAGGATTACCTTATTTATAGGAATTACTAGGCATGTTGGCATCTATTAGCCAACATCTTGACAAGCGGGGCTACCAAACACGTGCTTTACCTGCTGAGCAAGCCAGCCCAATAAAACAGGTAACTAGACAATGGCCCAGCATTTTCCTCCTCTGCCAAGCAGAAGCAAGATATACATTTTACTCAGTCTCTTTCATAAACAAGAAGCTATAACCAACTACATGTGTAGCCATACATGCAATTTCCCTGATAAGCATCACAAGGTGACCAAAAAATAAAGTTCTCTAGAGTTAGAGTAGGGCAGTTAGGCGCACTAGGTCAGCATCTGACCTTGGATTTCTGGAAAGTAGCAGACAATACCAGAACAGTTTCAAATTTTAATGTAGCCTCTTAACACAGATTGCGATTTGGAAAGCCAACAAGCAAAGAGTGGGAAGGTGTGTCTGAAGGACAGTCAGAGCTGAATGGGAGCAGACAATCTTACAGAGGTGTTACATGCAAGGAGCTAGATGAGAAACATGGAGCCAGGATTTATGAGGGAAATCAAGGCAGCCAATGAAATAACCAGGTGATGAGGAAAATGGGAAAGCCAACGGGAAGACCTTTTTTGAGGAGCAGTATAAATGCTTATGAGTTTGTTTTTTTTTTTTTTTTTGACGTTCTTAATTGCTTTATTTTTTTTAATTTTTTTTTAAAACCTTTATTTTGCTTTTAACTTTCAGAGTTTTGTTGTTTACAGATATGTATGTTCCCAGATTAGTCATATGTATATCCCCCCCATCCCACCCCTTCAGACCACCACACAGCACCCCTGCAGGATCCCCTTTTCTGCTTATGAGTTTTCTGTGGCTACTGTAATAAATTACTACAAACTTAGTGGCTTAAAACAACATGGATTTGCACTTCCTTCATGGTTCAGGGGTTAAGACTCCGCCTGCCTATGCAGGGGACATGGGTTTGATTCCTGGTCTGGGGTGATCTCCCATGCCTCGGGGCAGCAAAACTTGTGCACTACAGCTACTGAAGCTTATGAGTCTAGAGCCTGCGCCCCAAAGACAAGCCACTGCAATGAGAAGCTCTCTCAAGTCAAGGATTACCTTATTTATAGGAATTACTAGGCATGTTGGCATCTATTAGCCAACATCTTGACAAGCGGGGCTACCAAACACGTGCTTTACCTGCTGAGCAAGCCAGCCCAATAAAACAGGTAACTAGACAATGGCCCAGCATTTTCCTCCTCTGCCAAGCAGAAGCAAGATATACATTTTACTCAGTCTCTTTCATAAACAAGAAGCTATAACCAACTACATGTGTAGCCATACATGCAATTTCCCTGATAAGCATCACAAGGTGACCAAAAAATAAAGTTCTCTAGAGTTAGAGTAGGGCAGTTAGGCGCACTAGGTCAGCATCTGACCTTGGATTTCTGGAAAGTAGCAGACAATACCAGAACAGTTTCAAATTTTAATGTAGCCTCTTAACACAGATTGCGATTTGGAAAGCCAACAAGCAAAGAGTGGGAAGGTGTGTCTGAAGGACAGTCAGAGCTGAATGGGAGCAGACAATCTTACAGAGGTGTTACATGCAAGGAGCTAGATGAGAAACATGGAGCCAGGATTTATGAGGGAAATCAAGGCAGCCAATGAAATAACCAGGTGATGAGGAAAATGGGAAAGCCAACGGGAAGACCTTTTTTGAGGAGCAGTATAAATGCTTATGAGTTTGTTTTTTTTTTTTTTTTTGACGTTCTTAATTGCTTTATTTTTTTTAATTTTTTTTTAAAACCTTTATTTTGCTTTTAACTTTCAGAGTTTTGTTGTTTACAGATATGTATGTTCCCAGATTAGTCATATGTATATCCCCCCCATCCCACCCCTTCAGACCACCACACAGCACCCCTGCAGGATCCCCTTTTCTGCTTATGAGTTTTCTGTGGCTACTGTAATAAATTACTACAAACTTAGTGGCTTAAAACAACATGGATTTGCACTTCCTTCATGGTTCAGGGGTTAAGACTCCGCCTGCCTATGCAGGGGACATGGGTTTGATTCCTGGTCTGGGGTGATCTCCCATGCCTCGGGGCAGCAAAACTTGTGCACTACAGCTACTGAAGCTTATGAGTCTAGAGCCTGCGCCCCAAAGACAAGCCACTGCAATGAGAAGCCCACATGCTGCAATCAAGAGTAGCCCCACCTCTGAGTATCTAGAGAAAGTCTGTGTGCAGCAACAAAGACCCAGCATAGTTGAAAACTTAAATAAATGAAACTTCAAAAAAAAAAAAAAAAAGATTTATTATCCCACAGTTCTGGTCATCAAAAGGCTAACATAGATCTCACAGGGCTAAAATCAAGATGTCAGTAGGATGTGCCTTTTCTGGGGGCTCTACGGAAGAATCTGTTTCTTTGCCTTTTCCATCTCGTAGAGATCGTCCACTGTCCTTGACTCCTGGTCCCTTCCTCCATCATCAAGGCAGGCCTAGTCCTTCTCACGCTGCTGTCTCTCTAGTTCCTTCTTTCAGTTCCCTGTGCCACTTTTAGGAACTTGTAATTACACTGGATCACCACATGAATCCAGGATAAGTTCCATGTTTTAAGATCAGCTGAACAGCAATTTTAACCTCCCTTTACCATGTAAACTAACATTTTCAGAGGTTCCAAGATTTGAATGTGAAACGTATTGGGGTGGAGGGTGGGGAGGGGACAGCAACATTATTCCACCTGCCACAGTGCCACCAGCAGCTTCCATAGGGATTTCTCCACTGATTTCCATGAATAAAGTAAATCTATACTATTGTAGATTTTCAGGAAGGTGTGGACAAAGCGGCCAAGAAAGTACTGACGGTACTGCAGGTTGGACTGGCCCAGAACAGAGTGGCTGGGAAGCTTAGTGCCACTAGGAAGCACAAAGATGTAAAAAAAAAAAAAAAATGCGGGAGGGGGAGGGGCGGCGCAGGGGCAAAAGGGACAGAGTGGCTTGGGAATTGGCTCTGAAGACGTGAAAATCACCTTGATGCTTTGCTTATGAGTTTTCTGTGGCTACTGTAATACATTACTACAAACTTAGTGGCTTAAAACAACATGGATTTGCACTTCCTTCATGGTTCAGGGGTTAAGACTCCGCCTGCCTATGCAGGGGACATGGGTTTGATTCCTGGTCTGGGGTGATCTCCCATGCCTCGGGGCAGCAAAACTTGTGCACTACAGCTACTGAAGCTTATGAGTCTAGAGCCTGCGCCCCAAAGACAAGCCACTGCAATGAGAAGCCCACATGCTGCAATCAAGAGTAGCCCCACCTCTGAGTATCTAGAGAAAGTCTGTGTGCAGCAACAAAGACCCAGCATAGTTGAAAACTTAAATAAATGAAACTTCAAAAAAAAAAAAAAAAAGATTTATTATCCCACAGTTCTGGTCATCAAAAGGCTAACATAGATCTCACAGGGCTAAAATCAAGATGTCAGTAGGATGTGCCTTTTCTGGGGGCTCTACGGAAGAATCTGTTTCTTTGCCTTTTCCATCTCGTAGAGATCGTCCACTGTCCTTGACTCCTGGTCCCTTCCTCCATCATCAAGGCAGGCCTAGTCCTTCTCACGCTGCTGTCTCTCTAGTTCCTTCTTTCAGTTCCCTGTGCCACTTTTAGGAACTTGTAATTACACTGGATCACCACATGAATCCAGGATAAGTTCCATGTTTTAAGATCAGCTGAACAGCAATTTTAACCTCCCTTTACCATGTAAACTAACATTTTCAGAGGTTCCAAGATTTGAATGTGAACGTATTGGGGTGGAGGGTGGGGAGGGGACAGCAACATTATTCCACCTGCCACAGTGCCACCAGCAGCTTCCATAGGGATTTCTCCACTGATTTCCATGAATAAAGTAAATCTATACTATTGTAGATTTTCAGGAAGGTGTGGACAAAGCGGCCAAGAAAGTACTGACGGTACTGCAGGTTGGACTGGCCCAGAACAGAGTGGCTGGGAAGCTTAGTGCCACTAGGAAGCACAAAGATGTAAAAAAAAAAAAAAAATGCGGGAGGTGGAGGGGCGGCGCAGGGGCGGGGAGAAGAGTCAGGGATTGGGTCTAAGACGTGACACTAGCTACAAGATCTTACTTGGGCAAGTCACTTAATTTCTGTGTCCTACTTTCCTCATTCATAAAATGAAAATGTTGATCTAAATAAATAATCCTCTAAAGTTTCTTCCAAGTCAAAGTGCTAGGATATAATGTAATAGAGGAGAAAGGAAAGAGAGACCAAAAGTTTACTCCCCTTAAATTTAAAACCAGGACTTAGTATTTCACCCTCCCATGTAAATGGAGAGTAGAAAAGCAGACTTTATTTTGAGGACAAATAAATGATACCTTGAGAACACTAAATATGTGGAAAAATTGGAATCTATAGCATTATTTTTTTAAATTGTGACTAATCTGTGTACATTTAAAAGGTGATCTGATTACATATTTTGATAATTCTAATAATTAAAATACATAAAATGATAATATTATACCATTAAGAAAAGAAAGAAAATTTTAGAAGGCTAACCAATCTTTAGTAGTGGGGAGAAAGGACTGGAAACCATGAAGGAACCAGTTCCTAGAAAGCGGAATGTGTCATTCAGGATGAATTATGAGTTATTAAACTAGTAACTAACAGATTAATAAACACCAAGAACACTTAAAATAAACAAATGGCCATTTTGTATGATTTTGGAATACTAATTTTAAAAATATAAAGTATGAAATATACTATGTAGTTAATCCTTAATACACAAGAATACTGTCCATGGTATTTGAATACTTATTGCAGCAACTCTCAGGTATTCAATATAACCCAATCTCCAGAAACAGTACTTACATTTCTTCCCCTTAATACACAAGAATACGTCACATGGCCTATTTGAATGTGAACGTATTGGGGTGGAGGGTGGGGAGGGGACAGCAACATTATTCCACCTGCCACAGTGCCACCAGCAGCTTCCATAGGGATTTCTCCACTGATTTCCATGAATAAAGTAAATCTATACTATTGTAGATTTTCAGGAAGGTGTGGACAAAGCGGCCAAGAAAGTACTGACGGTACTGCAGGTTGGACTGGCCCAGAACAGAGTGGCTGGGAAGCTTAGTGCCACTAGGAAGCACAAAGATGTAAAAAAAAAAAAAAAATGCGGGAGGTGGAGGGGCGGCGCAGGGGCGGGGAGAAGAGTCAGGGATTGGGTCTAAGACGTGACACTAGCTACAAGATCTTACTTGGGCAAGTCACTTAATTTCTGTGTCCTACTTTCCTCATTCATAAAATGAAAATGTTGATCTAAATAAATAATCCTCTAAAGTTTCTTCCAAGTCAAAGTGCTAGGATATAATGTAATAGAGGAGAAAGGAAAGAGAGACCAAAAGTTTACTCCCCTTAAATTTAAAACCAGGACTTAGTATTTCACCCTCCCATGTAAATGGAGAGTAGAAAAGCAGACTTTATTTTGAGGACAAATAAATGATACCTTGAGAACACTAAATATGTGGAAAAATTGGAATCTATAGCATTATTTTTTTAAATTGTGACTAATCTGTGTACATTTAAAAGGTGATCTGATTACATATTTTGATAATTCTAATAATTAAAATACATAAAATGATAATATTATACCATTAAGAAAAGAAAGAAAATTTTAGAAGGCTAACCAATCTTTAGTAGTGGGGAGAAAGGACTGGAAACCATGAAGGAACCAGTTCCTAGAAAGCGGAATGTGTCATTCAGGATGAATTATGAGTTATTAAACTAGTAACTAACAGATTAATAAACACCAAGAACACTTAAAAATAAACAAATGGCCATTTTGTATGATTTTGGAATACTAATTTTAAAAATATAAAGTATGAAATATACTATGTAGTTAATCCTTAATACACAAGAATACTGTCCATGGTATTTGAATACTTATTGACGGCAGCAACTCTCAGGTATTCAATATAACCCAATCTCCAGAAACAGTACTTACATTTCTTGCCAGAAAAAAACGATCAGAATCGCTAACATCGTATACAAATGTACCAGAGGAATATAGATAAGTATAAAGAATTACAGTCAACCTTAAAGTAAAGGTGTATCTGCTCTAAAATAAATAATTCAGATATGTACTTTTTGGGTTCAATTAAAACTTTTATGAATATTACTAAGGTAGGCTTTGGGAATTCAGTAATAAATCTATTTGGGTAATTCACACAGTAAGAAGAGAGGTACAGGTTTTGTACATGACTGCCTGTCCTAAATGGTAAATACATAATAGAAAACTATATGGAACCAACATTTTAAGGACATCACAGCTGAAATCAGGAAGAGTATCTACAGAGGGATCATGGAAGGAAAGCTGTGGTTCTGGGGTCAATAAATTAAATATTTGGAAGCCTAAGCCCTAGTCCCAACAATCTCTAAAGGTCTAGATTTGCTCACTTGTAAAAATAAAGAAATAAAAAGATTTTAGTATTTGAGAGCATACAGCTACTTTTCACATTTACTGATGGCAAATATTAAGAAGCAGGTGTATACTGTCAAATAAAAGCCTTATGATGGATAAGGGAATAACTTTACATTAGAAAGTATTGTTAAATATTATAACATGCTATTTAAAAAGTCTGTAAATTACTTTTTAGTTTAGTAGTAAACTTGGTTTTCACAGCAGTTTTAGGTTCACAGGAAAATGGAATGGAAGATACAGAGAGCTCCCGTCTATCCCCAGACCCATACATACAGTCTCCCCTACTATGAACATCCTAAACCAGACTGGCACATTTATTAAAACCAATAAACCTACAGTGACACATCATTATCATCAAAAGTCCATAGTTTACTTTAAGATTCACTCTTGGGGCTTCCCCTGGTGGTCCAGTGGGTAAGGACACCGCCTTGCAGTGCAAGGGGCGCCGGTTCGATCCCTGGCCTGGGAAGATCCCACGTGCCGCGGAGCGGCTGGACTGATGTGTCCAATTACTGAGCCGGACCTCTGCCACCGCGATGGGAGGCCCACATGGGACAAAGAACAAAGACGGATGAAAATAGACAAATGAAAGACCAATAGAAGTGGCCCAGGCTTCCCCTGGTGGTCCAGTGGATAAGGACACCGCCTTGCAGTGCAAAGGGCGCCAGTTCGATCCCTGGCCTGGGAAGATCCCACGTGCCGCGGAGCGGCTGGGCCGATGTGTCCAATTACCGAGCCGGAGCTCTGGAGCGCATGCGCCCAGAGCCGGTGCTCTGCGACAACAGAGGCCACTGCGATGGGCGGCCCACAGGGGCCAAAGAACAAAGATGAATGAAAATAGATGAATGAAAGACCAATAGAAGTGGCCCACCTGCTCCCCTCCCTCCCCAACCCCGCCCAAAATAAATAAATAAATAAATCTTTAAAAAAAAAAAAAAGAAGCAGCCCGCCCGTCCCCCTCCCCCCCCCCCCACCCCCCAAAAGATAAATAAATTAAAAAAAAAAATTCACTCTTGGAGTTAACATTGTATGGTGTTTTTTTTTTTTTGCACAATCCCAAGATTTTTTTATTTTGATTTTTTGATTTTACAGAGTTTTGTTGTTTACAGGTACATATAATTCCAGATTAGTCATATGTATATCCTATTCCCCCCATCCCACCCCTACAGGCCATTACATAGCCCCCATGTACAATCCCTTAGACCCACAGTGCACTGACAATAGTTATCTCTTTTACATAAGATAGTATAGGGTTCCTTGCTTGTCTTTCCATATCTCTCGCCCACTTTTCTCTCTCCTCAATGTCCGTAAGTCTGTTCTCTATGACTGTTTTTCCATCGATGCTCTGCATGTGTATTTATCAGTACGAACTTACTAGATTCCATATCTATGTGTTATATACTGTATTTGTCCTTCTCTTTTTGACTTACTTCACTTTGTATAATAGGTTCTAGATTCATCCATCTCATTAGGACTGAATCTTCTGTATTTCTCTTTGCAGGTGAGAAGTATTCCATTGTATTTATGTACCAGAGCTTCTTTATCCATTGGTCAATGGACATCTAGATTGGTTCCATGATCTAGTTACTGTGTAGAGTGCTGCAACGAACACTGGGGTACAGGTGTCTCTTTGTTTTGATTCCATCAGGGTATAAGCCTAAAAGTGGGATTGCTGAGTCATATTGTGCTTCTAGTCTTAACTTTTTGAGGAATCTCCATACTGTCCTTCCATAGTGGTTGTATCAATTTACATTCCCACCAACAATGCAAGAGTATTCCCTTTTCTCTGCACCCTCTCCAGCATTTATTATCTGTCGATTTGTGGATGATGGCCATTCTGACGGGTGTGAGGTGATATCTCATTGCAGTTTTGATTTGCATTTATCTAATAATAAGCAACGTTGAGCATCTTTTCATATGCTTTTTGGCCATCTGTGTGTCTTCTTTGGAGGGACGTCTCTTTAGGTCTTTTTCCCATTTTTGATTAGGTTGTTTGTTTTTTCAGTATTGAGATGTCTAAGCTGCTTGTATATTGTGGAGATTAGTCTTCTGTTGGCTGTTTCATTTGCTATTATTTTCTCCCATTCTGTGGGTTGTCTGTTCAGCTTGTTAGTAGTTTCTTTTGCTATGCAGAAGCTTTTAAGCTTCATTAGGTCCCACACGTTTATTTTTGTTTTTATTTCCGTAATTCTAGAGGGTGGGTCATAGAAGATCTAGCTTTGATTTATGTCACTGAGTGTTGTACCTATATTCTCCTACAAGAGTTTTATGGTCTCTATTTTCACATTTAGGTCTTTAATCCATATGAGTTTATCTTTGTGTATGGAGTAAGGGAATGTTCCAACTTCATTTTTTTTACATGTAACTGTCCAGTTTTCCCAGCACCATTTTCTGAAAAGGCTGTCTTTGTCCCATTTTATATTTTTGTCTCCTTTGACAAATGTATAACCACATGTAGTCACAATTAAGTTATCATACAGAACTGTGTCACTACCCTTAAAGTCCTCTTGACTTTGTCCCTTCATCCTTCCCTCACCACCAACCCCTGGCAATCACTCATCTTTCTACTCTGATTACCCATCTTAAAGGTCAAAGGCTTACCTATGACAATGCCTACCTAGGAAGAGCAACTGAAGAGTGTCCTGATTAGGGTGAAAGCAGAGACTGAAAAAGCTGGCTTAAAACACAACTCAAAAAACTTAAGATCATGGCATCTGGTCCCATCACTTTATGGCAAATAGAGAGACAAACGATGGAAACAGTGACAAACTTTTTTTCCTAGGGCTCTTGTGTCTCTTTGTTTTGATTCCATCAGGGTATAAGCCTAAAAGTGGGATTGCTGAGTCATATTGTGCTTCTAGTCTTAACTTTTTGAGGAATCTCCATACTGTCCTTCCATAGTGGTTGTATCAATTTACATTCCCACCAACAATGCAAGAGTATTCCCTTTTCTCTGCACCCTCTCCAGCATTTATTATCTGTCGATTTGTGGATGATGGCCATTCTGACGGGTGTGAGGTGATATCTCATTGCAGTTTTGATTTGCATTTATCTAATAATAAGCAACGTTGAGCATCTTTTCATATGCTTTTTGGCCATCTGTGTGTCTTCTTTGGAGGGACGTCTCTTTAGGTCTTTTTCCCATTTTTGATTAGGTTGTTTGTTTTTTCAGTATTGAGATGTCTAAGCTGCTTGTATATTGTGGAGATTAGTCTTCTGTTGGCTGTTTCATTTGCTATTATTTTCTCCCATTCTGTGGGTTGTCTGTTCAGCTTGTTAGTAGTTTCTTTTGCTATGCAGAAGCTTTTAAGCTTCATTAGGTCCCACACGTTTATTTTTGTTTTTATTTCCGTAATTCTAGAGGGTGGGTCATAGAAGATCTAGCTTTGATTTATGTCACTGAGTGTTGTACCTATATTCTCCTACAAGAGTTTTATGGTCTCTATTTTCACATTTAGGTCTTTAATCCATATGAGTTTATCTTTGTGTATGGAGTAAGGGAATGTTCCAACTTCATTTTTTTTACATGTAACTGTCCAGTTTTCCCAGCACCATTTTCTGAAAAGGCTGTCTTTGTCCCATTTTATATTTTTGTCTCCTTTGACAAATGTATAACCACATGTAGTCACAATTAAGTTATCATACAGAACTGTGTCACTACCCTTAAAGTCCTCTTGACTTTGTCCCTTCATCCTTCCCTCACCACCAACCCCTGGCAATCACTCATCTTTCTACTCTGATTACCCATCTTAAAGGTCAAAGGCTTACCTATGACAATGCCTACCTAGGAAGAGCAACTGAAGAGTGTCCTGATTAGGGTGAAAGCAGAGACTGAAAAAGCTGGCTTAAAACACAACTCAAAAAACTTAAGATCATGGCATCTGGTCCCATCACTTTATGGCAAATAGAGAGACAAACGATGGAAACAGTGACAAACTTTTTTTCCTAGGGCTCCGAAATCACTGTGGACAGTGACTGCAGCCATGAAATTTAAAGATGCTCGATCCTTGGAAAAAAAGCTATGACAACCTAGACAGTATATTAAAAAGCAGAGATATTACTTTGATGACAATAATCTGTGTAGTCGAAGCTATGATTTTTCCAGTAGTCATGTACAGATGTGAGAGCTGAACGATAAAGAAGGCTGAGCACTGAAGAATTGATGGTCCTGGAGAAGACTCTTGAGAGTCCCTTGGGCAGCAAAGAGATCACACCAGTCAATCCTAAAGGAAATAAACCCTGAATACTCATTAGAAGGATTGATGTTGAAGCTCAACCTCTAATACTTTGGCCACCTGATGTGAAGAGCCGACTCACTGGCAAAGACCCTGATGCTGGAAAAGACTGAGGGCAGGAGGAGAAGGGGGCAACAGAGGATGAGATGGTTGGATGACATCACCAACTCAATGAACATGAGTTTGAGCAAACTTCAGGAGATAGTGAAGGACAGGGATGGGGTATGGGGCAGTTTATGGGGCCACAAAGAGTCAGATACGACTTAGCAATTGAGCAACAACAGAACGATACAGCCTAAAGGAGGGAAGACTACTTATATGGCCATTCAATACCCTAAGGTGTCTTCACTCACTGTCATGTATCACTGAGCACCTAACATGAGAATGAAAATATTTCACTCAAGAAATGTAATATTAGTAAGTTATTGGTACGTTAATCATAATAACACTCTAATATTACACCTATATAAGCATCAAAGAATTTTAGAGAATGTGGTAAAAATGACTATCTGAAAGCAAGCAAGCAGTATTTTTGTCCTTACCATTTTTTCCTAATGATCTTTAATATCTATGATTTTCAACTAGATTTGTCAACAGATGCTAAAAGTATAGCTAAAAGAAAGTGGAATTTCCTGCTCCTGATAGTAGTAAAAAAAAACCTTCATCATACTGCCCTACCAGCACTTGCTTCACAGTTTTTTGTCAAGAAATGAGAAATTCAGTTTACTGCGTTGCTCCTTCCACAGATCAAAACTCCAGCTTTTACATATTTTTAATAGCAGTGATCAAAATACTGGAAATTAACAGCTATAACAAAGCAGAATCTGGCAATGTACATTTATGAGATATCCTGTACAGTAAAGAAAAACCACGGCAGCCATTCCTCAGAGCTCTTCCCTGACTAAAGCCTGGCTTATGGCTGTTTCATAAGTCCTAACCCTAGACTCAGAACCACAGTCAGGCAGGTATGTAAGACCCGGACTGTCCTGGCTAACTGTGAGGCCCCTCGTCACCTAAAGCACGTTTCCACTTGCCAAAACAGCTTGCTTCCAGTCAGACGGGGCTAAAGCTGATGAGAGAGAAGGCTGAAAAGACCATGGTGCTCTTACGTGTTTCCAACTACAATGCACTGCCAGGAGGCCAGTTTTCAGATGAAAAAGTTACCATGGATTTTCAAGCCATTTTCTATGTATCATGTAGCATGGCTGGGATCATTTTGTCTAACCATATAACCTAAGGCCAGTACAGTTTAATATGAAATCTTTTTGTTCAAGGTAGGCAGCATAAGATCCTTTTAAAAACCGAACCAAGCAGATGGCATAGTGACCAGAAGGGGTGGCGCCTCAAGTGTGGCTTCTGGATGCTAGTACCATTCTGTTTCCTGATCTAAGTGTTCATTACACAATGTGTACAGGTGCCTACTTTTTTCAGTATTAATGAAATACTTCAATAAACCAGCTCAAACCAAAATCAGACATTCACCAACAGAAAACTAGAGCAATGGGTATGAAACAGGCAACTCACAGAAACTAAAAAGGGCAATACACTTTAAAAAGATGCCCCATCCCCCTGAACTTCAGAACCCTTTCCCTAACACCCTCAGACATGCCTCGACCATCCCCAGTTACTCAACCTTTTCTCAGACATTCCTGCCTGGGACACAACCCCGGTTGCACATACAATCACCTGGGAGTTTTAAAAAATTACCCAAGCCTGAGCTTCACCTCAGACTAAAAGTAAGCTAAAGAAAGTGGAAATTAAAACCTTCATCATACTGCCCTACCAGCACTTGCTTCACAGTTTTTTGTCAAGAAATGAGAAATTCAGTTTACTGCGTTGCTCCTTCCACAGATCAAAACTCCAGCTTTTACATATTTTTAATAGCAGTGATCAAAATACTGGAAATTAACAGCTATAACAAAGCAGAATCTGGCAATGTACATTTATGAGATATACTGTACAGTAAAGAAAAACCACGGCAGCCATTCCTCAGAGCTCTTCCCTGACTAAAGCCTGGCTTATGGCTGTTTCATAAGTCCTAACCCTAGACTCAGAACCACAGTCAGGCAGGTATGTAAGACCCGGACTGTCCTGGCTAACTGTGAGGCCCCTCGTCACCTAAAGCACGTTTCCACTTGCCAAAACAGCTTGCTTCCAGTCAGACGGGGCTAAAGCTGATGAGAGAGAAGGCTGAAAAGACCATGGTGCTCTTACGTGTTTCCAACTACAATGCACTGCCAGGAGGCCAGTTTTCAGATGAAAAAGTTACCATGGATTTTCAAGCCATTTTCTATGTATCATGTAGCATGGCTGGGATCATTTTGTCTAACCATATAACCTAAGGCCAGTACAGTTTAATATGAAATCTTTTTGTTCAAGGTAGGCAGCATAAGATCCTTTTAAAAACCGAACCAAGCAGATGGCATAGTGACCAGAAGGGGTGGCGCCTCAAGTGTGGCTTCTGGATGCTAGTACCATTCTGTTTCCTGATCTAAGTGTTCATTACACAATGTGTACAGGTGCCTACTTTTTTCAGTATTAATGAAATACTTCAATAAACCAGCTCAAACCAAAATCAGACATTCACCAACAGAAAACTAGAGCAATGGGTATGAAACAGGCAACTCACAGAAACTAAAAAGGGCAATACACTTTAAAAAGATGCCCCATCCCCCTGAACTTCAGAACCCTTTCCCTAACACCCTCAGACATGCCTCGACCATCCCCAGTTACTCAACCTTTTCTCAGACATTCCTGCCTGGGACACAACCCCGGTTGCACATACAATCACCTGGGAGTTTTAAAAAATTACCCAAGCCTGAGCTTCACCTCAGACTATTTGAGTCAGAATCTCCATGGGCTGGGACCCAGGAAGTGGTATGTTTACAAGCCCTCCCTGATGACTTAAATGTGCATCCTGGGTTGAAAGTCACTGTCAACTGAAACTGGGCCCTCCCTGCAGCCCTCTGCAGTCTGGCTGTATCTATGCTCACAATCTGCTTCCCATTAGGCTGGAGACACGGTCAGTGCTCTTATTTCTCATTGCCACTTCCAAATTACTGTCTCACTGCTCCCTAAGATTCCAGCTTTCAGCCTCACATCATCAGACCACACCATTCCCAATTCTTTTGTCATCATCAACATGAAATCCCCAACCTCACTCCTGAACAATTTTAGCTCATGGCTATGACACTCTATCCAACACTGTTCTTATCAAAATGCATGTTAAAAGAAATCAGAAGATTCCTTGAGACAAAAGAAAATGGAAAAACAGCATACCAAAACTTACGGGATATAACAAAAGCAGTTCTATGAGGCAAGTTCATCATCATTATAAGCTTAAATGCCTACATGAAGAAACATGAAAAATTTCAAATGAACAAACTTCATTACACCCCAAGGAGTTAAAAAGAAAAGAACAAACAACCCACAGTTTACAGGAGGAAAGAAATAAAGATCAGAGTAAAAACAAATGAAACAAAGACTAAAAAAGACAATGGAAAAGATCCATGTACTAAGGGACTGATTCTTTGAAAACATAAACAAACTGGACAAACTTTTAGCTAGACTCATCAAGAAAAAAAGAAAGGACTCAAAGTCCAAACTGAAAGAGGAACCTTTACAGTTGATACCACAGAAATACAAAGGATCATAAGAGACTACTATGGACAATTTACATGCCAACAAATTTCACAACTGAGAAGAAATGGATAAATTCCTAGAAATAAAACACATGATGATTTTAAATATCCACACAGATGATCCCCAATAGTATTTTCTCCTCTCAGAATCCAGTTCTTCACTTGACCACAGCGACTCATTCCCACAGTCATACCCTAAAACTGTTATTACCAATAAGGTGACCCCCTCCACAAGCTCAATTTCCAGCATTCTACTATTCAGACACCTCTTATTTTTCAACTCACCTCTTCAAATATCTTTACTCCAGTACTTTAAAAGTCCAGTTCTACAATCCATTGATCCTACTACCTTTTCACTGTTCTTCACCAACCTAGAGTCCATGGTCCATGACTAAACCCCCCTCTTTTGAACATACCCTCAACTATCTTGCCTTCTCTTCCTCTATTATACCAGGCAAACCTCAAACCTAGATAAATCTTACCTCCACATTATCTACACAGTTGAATTTTTTAACTATGCTGACTGACCTCACTATACACATATAACCAGTGACAACAAGTGAGCCAAGATGTGGCCTTGTAATCACAGACCATTTCTCTATTCTCCTGAATGACTGCTGATGTTACTCAGTCACTATGTCAAACTCTCTGCAACCCCATGGACTGCAGCATGCCAGGCCTCCCAGTCCCTCACCACCTCCCAGAGTTTGTTCAAACACATGTCCATTGAATTGGTGATGCCATCCAACCATCTCATCCTGTGCAGCCCTCTTCTCCTTTTTGCCTTCAATCATCAGGCTCTTTTCCAATGAGTCAGCTGAATAATTAGGTCACCTTTTCCTCTTCTCACTTCTACATCTCCTTCATTTCATTAATACATCATTTCTTTCCCACTTCTCAGGCTCAGCATATGACCTGGCTTCCTAATTCAATGCGACAAAAAATCAATCAGAATTTATCAGGTTATTCATATTTATACCGAAGTACTCTTACCTCCCCTTTGCCACCGGGATGAGTGGTCCATGCTCCTACTATTAACAAAACCTGTCTCTCCACGGTATGCTAGAGTCCATTTCCATTCCTCTATGACCTCGGGACGCTGATCTGTCCCAGGGCTGTTCTTGACCTTCTATCTCCACATTCATCCCTCCCTCCAATCTCATGGCTTAAACCTCCTCAGTGCTAACATCCTTGTTTCTAGCTCAGACTTCTTTCTAGTGTAGACATTCAGTCCCTACCTTTGGTCTCAGAATCCAGTTCTTCACTTGACCACAGCGACTCATTCCACAGTCATACCCTAAAACTGTTATTACCAATAAGGTGACCCCCTCCACAAGCTCAATTTCCAGCATTCTACTATTCAGACACCTCTTATTTTTCAACTCACCTCTTCAAATATCTTTACTCCAGTACTTTAAAAGTCCAGTTCTACAATCCATTGATCCTACTACCTTTTCACTGTTCTTCACCAACCTAGAGTCCATGGTCCATGACTAAACCCCCCTCTTTTGAACATACCCTCAACTATCTTGCCTTCTCTTCCTCTATTATACCAGGCAAACCTCAAACCTAGATAAATCTTACCTCCACATTATCTACACAGTTGAATTTTTTAACTATGCTGACTGACCTCACTATACACATATAACCAGTGACAACAAGTGAGCCAAGATGTGGCCTTGTAATCACAGACCATTTCTCTATTCTCCTGAATGACTGCTGATGTTACTCAGTCACTATGTCAAACTCTCTGCAACCCCATGGACTGCAGCATGCCAGGCCTCCCAGTCCCTCACCACCTCCCAGAGTTTGTTCAAACACATGTCCATTGAATTGGTGATGCCATCCAACCATCTCATCCTGTGCAGCCCTCTTCTCCTTTTTGCCTTCAATCATCAGGCTCTTTTCCAATGAGTCAGCTGAATAATTAGGTCACCTTTTCCTCTTCTCACTTCTACATCTCCTTCATTTCATTAATACATCATTTCTTTCCCACTTCTCAGGCTCAGCATATGACCTGGCTTCCTAATTCAATGCGACAAAAAATCAATCAGAATTTATCAGGTTATTCATATTTATACCGAAGTACTCTTACCTCCCCTTTGCCACCGGGATGAGTGGTCCATGCTCCTACTATTAACAAAACCTGTCTCTCCACGGTATGCTAGAGTCCATTTCCATTCCTCTATGACCTCGGAACGCTGATCTGGCCCAGGGCTCTTCTTGAACTTCTATCTCCACATTCATCCCTCCCTCCAATCTCATGGCTTAAACCCCTCCTCAGTGCTAACATCCTTGTTTCTAGCTCAGACTTCTTTCTAGTGTAGACTCATGTATCTACCTGCCTCATCTATCTACCTTTGGTCATTTGTATCACGAAAATGCTGAGGAAGCAACTAGAACTTGCTTGTTCAAAATCAAAACTCCTGAATTCTCTCTCCTCCACAAACCTACTCCTCCCACCGATCCTTTCCAGTGGATAGCAACTCTGGCCTTCTAGTTGTCACAGTACTCTGTATTCAAACTTTTTCTCTCACAGCCCACATCTAGTATGTCAGCATGCCTGGCTGGCTCTGCTTATAAATATTATAAATAATACATGTATGAATTTGTATAAATAATACATCCAGACTGTGAACACTTCTCATCACCTTCATCAACTCACTGTCATCTTGCCTGAATTGTAACAATGGTGTCTTACTTAATCTCCCTGCTTCCTCCTGTAACCTCTCTTACAGTCTCCTCTCAGCACTACACTCCATGATCCTCTTAAAGCTTAAAGGAGACGATCTCATTCTCTATTCAAAACTCTCACATTTCAGGTGGCAATCTCACTCAGGGTAAAAGACAAAGTGTTGATAATGGCCTAGAAGGCTCAGTGTTCTTTCTGTCACTCCACCTCCACCTCCTCCTACTCCCTTACACTATTCCAGCTGCCCTGGCTGCACTGTGGTTCTGTGCACATGTCACACCCAAGGGTCTTCTCATTTGTTATTCCCTCTGCCTGTAATACTTTTCCTCCAGTTAACCACAAGGTACTTGCTCTCTTCTCTCTCCCCACAGGACTTACTACCATCTACGATACTATGCGTTTTCTTATCTATTCATGTATACCTCCCTTCACTAGAACATAAACACACAGAACTTAGCCAGTACTCAGTTCATCTGTTGTGTAAATGAATGGTCCTTAGGCTCATTAATAATTAGTAAAGTGAAAATCAGAACAAGAAAAACCCATTACATACCAATCATATGCCCAGAATATAAGTCTGATAAAGCCAAGAATGGTCAGAACATGGAATAGAAACCTTTATATAACAGCGGCAAGAGGACAAATGGATGCAAGTACTTTAGAGAACAATTTGGCAATATCTAGTGCTAACATCCTTGTTTCTAGCTCAGACTTCTTTCTAGTGTAGACTCATGTATCTACCTGCCTCATCTATCTACCTTTGGTCATTTGTATCACGAAAATGCTGAGGAAGCAACTAGAACTTGCTTGTTCAAAATCAAAACTCCTGAATTCTCTCTCCTCCACAAACCTACTCCTCCCACCGATCCTTTCCAGTGGATAGCAACTCTGGCCTTCTAGTTGTCACAGTACTCTGTATTCAAACTTTTTCTCTCACAGCCCACATCTAGTATGTCAGCATGCCTGGCTGGCTCTGCTTATAAATATTATAAATAATACATGTATGAATTTGTATAAATAATACATCCAGACTGTGAACACTTCTCATCACCTTCATCAACTCACTGTCATCTTGCCTGAATTGTAACAATGGTGTCTTACTTAATCTCCCTGCTTCCTCCTGTAACCTCTCTTACAGTCTCCTCTCAGCACTACACTCCATGATCCTCTTAAAGCTTAAAGGAGACGATCTCATTCTCTATTCAAAACTCTCACATTTCAGGTGGCAATCTCACTCAGGGTAAAAGACAAAGTGTTGATAATGGCCTAGAAGGCTCAGTGTTCTTTCTGTCACTCCACCTCCACCTCCTCCTACTCCCTTACACTATTCCAGCTGCCCTGGCTGCACTGTGGTTCTGTGCACATGTCACACCCAAGGGTCTTCTCATTTGTTATTCCCTCTGCCTGTAATACTTTTCCTCCAGTTAACCACAAGGTACTTGCTCTCTTCTCTCTCCCCACAGGACTTACTACCATCTACGATACTATGCGTTTTCTTATCTATTCATGTATACCTCCCTTCACTAGAACATAAACACACAGAACTTAGCCAGTACTCAGTTCATCTGTTGTGTAAATGAATGGTCCTTAGGCTCATTAATAATTAGTAAAGTGAAAATCAGAACAAGAAAAACCCATTACATACCAATCATATGCCCAGAATATAAGTCTGATAAAGCCAAGAATGGTCAGAACATGGAATAGAAACCTTTATATAACAGCGGCAAGAGGACAAATGGATGCAAGTACTTTAGAGAACAATTTGGCAATATCTAGTAAAGCTGAAGATGCCTATACCCTTCATCCCAGCAGCTCAACTTCTACAAATATATCCTAGATTCTAGGCCCCAGAGCAATTGTCTCACAAGTACAGAAGGAGACCCCTAGAAGAATAACCGTTACACGTTGTTTGTAAATGCAAACCAGAAACCTAAATGTTTACCAACAGAAATGTATAAATTATAATAATAACATATAATGCAGTACAATGTAACAGCTAAAACGAATGACCAACCTACAAATATCAGCATGTTAAAACACAATGCTGAACAAATAAAAAGCACCTTGCAGAATGACATGCTTTATACTATGAAGCTGTTTTTTGGAGGTTTTCTGTGTGTGTGTGTGTGTGTGTGTGTGTCTTTATTTTAATACTAATATTGGGCTTCCCCTGGTGGTCCAGTGGGTAAGGACACCGCCTTGCAGTGCAAGGGGCACCGGTTCGATCCCTGGCCTGGGAAGATCCCATGTGCCGGGGAGCGGCTGGACCGATGTGTCCAATTACCCAGCCAGAGCTCTGGGGCACGTGCGCCCAGAGCCAGTGCTCTGCGACGACAGTGGCCACCGCGATGGGAGGCCCACAGGAGCCAAAGAACAAAGACAGATGAAAATAGATAAATGAAAGACCAATAGAAGTGGCCCGCCCATCCCCCTCCCTCCCCACCCTCCCAAAGATAAATAAATAAAAATTAATACTAATATTTTTAGGTTTTGCTTTATTGCCAGTATGACCATTTTCATGCATTCTTAAACTTTACATTAGTTTTACTCCTCACAATGCTTAAATTCAAATCAACAAATATTAAAGCCTACATGAAAAAAGAATGAAATGAGATTACTTTCTTTTTTTTTAATTAATTAATTTATTTATTTATTTTGGACGGGGGTCGGGTTGGGGAGGGAGGGGAGGGGGTGGGCCACTTCTGTTGGTCTTTCATTTCTCTATTTTCATCCGTCTTTGTTCCTTGGCTCCTGTGGGCCTCCCATCGCGGTGGTGTCTATCGTTGCAGAGCGCCGGCTCTGGGCGCATGCGCTCCAGAGCTCCGGCTCGGTAATTGGACACATCTGTCCCGCCGCTCCGCGGCATGTGGGATCTTCCCAGGCCAGGGATTGAACCGGCACCCCTTGCACTGCAAGGCGGTGTTCTTACCCACTGGACCACCAGGGGAAGCCCTGAGATTACTTTCTTTGTATAATCAGTTAAATTATTTTTAAGAGTAAAAAGTTAATATGGGATTTAAAAACCTAAATTTCTAATGTGACTGTTAATTCAACCATATGTATATAACTACCTATTAGCCTTTCTTGTCAAAGTCCACAGGACTACCACAAGACTACCTATTAGCCTTTCTTGTCAAAGAGAAATTAATCTCCTGAACCACTTTTCCTCAGCATCAGCCTTCTCAATAAATAAATTTGAGTGAGCCAGAGAACTGTCGTCTTGGCACTTGATAGCAGTAGGGATCCCGCTAGAATCTCTCTTCTTCATTACTTAGTGGATCAGTCACCACCGACGCTGTCCTGACACCGCAGCTGCACGCTTCACTCCACTAGGTTCCACTGGCTTTCTGACTTCTTTACTTGATCTGCATGTTTGCTGAACAAAAGAATCACTTTCAATGGCTTCAATTTCTTTGGCTCTTTCTACATGTTCTACCAGGGTGGCTTGGTCTTTGTTTTTTCTCCTTGCTTCTTCTTCCTTCCTTTGGCTTTCACTAACTGAAACACAGAAAATGAAGCTATCCTGTATGTGAGTATGAGTGAGTGCATGTGCGCATGCTCAGTTGTGTCTGACCCTGCGATCCCATGGACTTTCACCCACCTGGTTCCTCTGTCCATGGAGTTTTCCAGGTAAGAATACTGGAGTGGGTTGCCATTTCCTACTCCAAGGATCTTCCTGACCCAGGGATCAAACCTGCACCTCCTGCCTTGGCAGGCAGATCTTTTACCACCCTGCCACCTGGGAGGTCCATGTCATTGTATTTACATATAATAATATACATCAGGACAGGGGTAGTTACCTCTGAGGAGGAAGAGAAGAAAGAGAAAAATATAGATTCAGGGAGGATTACACAGACTACTTCAACTGTATTCATTTTGTCTCTTAAAAAAGAAAAGCCTATTTCATACAGGAAAATAGCAGAATTTGACATAAGTCGATGATAGCCATGTGGGTGTCTGTTATGTTATTCTCTAAATTCTTCTGTAATCTTATTCATAACTTCAATGAAATATATTACATTCTAAGAAAGTTTGTATGATTAAAACTTCACATTTTCCCAACTTTGTAAATAACAGTGGCCAGCTTCTTCTAATTGAAATGAATGGTAAGGCTGCAAGGGCTTTTTGAAAATTCTGGAATTCCATGAGAAGAGGGCTGGCTGCCAGCACCCTCAATACTCCATCTTAGCTTCCTCTCCTTAAAAAAAAACTTTGAGTGGCATATTTCTATTTAAATGTTAACCATCTATAAAACACTACCACATAAATACACCCCTAGGGAGGGTTGTGAAGTAGAATGACAACTTGAAGCAGACACAGCAATAGGCACCAGGACTCATGGGCGCTTCTAAAATCACCACTTGGTGCAAATGCAAGTGTAAAGGTAGATAGATAACTGCCCTTTGACTTACAGCCTCAGGCTCCTGAACAACAGCAGGACCAGTGAGTACTCTTCTGTTTTCTCAGACCTTTTACCCAACCTAGAAAGTACCTATGTAACTTGAACTCACAAGATAAGTTCTCCTTAAGATTGCTTAGTGGAGGGCTTCCCTGGTGGTCCAGTGGGTAAAGACACCTCCTTGCAGTGCAGGGGGCGCCGGTTTGATCCCTGGCCTGGGAAGATCCCACATGCCGTGGAACGGCTGGACTGATGTGTCCAATTACCGAGCCGGAGCTCTAGAGCGCATGCGCCCAGAGCCAGCGCTCTGCAACGACAGACGCCACCGCAATGGGAAGCCCACAAGAGCCAGAGAACAAAGACGGATGACGGTGGACAAATCAAAGACCAATGGAAGTGGCCCACCCATCCCTCCCGCCCCAACCCACCCTCCCAAAAAATAAATGAATAATTAAAAAAAAAAAAAAAAGATTGCTTAGTGGAGCTTTCCCGGTGGTTCAGATGGTAAAGAATATGAAGGAGAGCCAGGTTCAATCCCTGGATCAGGAAGATCACTTGGAGAAAGGAATGGCTACCCACCCCAGTATTCTTGCCTGGAGAATTCCACGGACAGAGGAGCCTGATGGGCTACAATCCATGAGGTCACAGAGCCGGACACAATTGAGTGACTAGCACTTAGAATAATACAGGATAAAAATCCAGGAATAGGGTTTCCCTGGTGGTCCAGTGGGTAGAGTCCGCCTTGCAGTGCAAGGGCACCAGTTCGATCCCTAGCCCAGGAAGATCCCACGTGCCGCAGAGCAGCTGGACCCGTGTCTCCAATTATGATACAGTGCTCTGGAGCACATGCGCCCAGAGCCAGTGCTCTGCAACGAGAGAGGCCACTGCAATGGGAGGCCCACTCAGGCCAAAGAATAAAGATGGATCAAAAATAAATGATGACTTAGAGGTGAAAAAAAAAATCTTAAAAAAAAAATCCAGGAATATTAAAGCATAATCTTTAGGAAAAGTAATGTGTGCAAGGTAAAAAACAAAAGTTGTAGAATCACATATAATATGAAAAACTAACATTTAGTCCTTAGATAAACTGGACAGGTTAATTTCACTGACATCGACACAGCCAACTTGTTCTTGTGAGCAAGATTGTTTTTTAAAAATCTCAAGCACATTGGAAAAAAAAATTGTATACAAAAAAAAAAATTTTTTTAATAGTCTGTTGAGGTATAAATGACATCATCATTACTTTTTAAATATTATGCAGGAAGACAGCCAAAGAGACTACATACTCTCATATTTTATGTACAAAAAAGAAACACTTTCTGTGGATATTTTCCTATGTGAAAAATCGTATAAACTTTTATAAACAGTTTCTAACAATTCTATATTTGTAAATTAATTTATAATGTGAACTGGGACAAAAAAATTTTTCCCCAAGAAAGCACACTGCCTGCTGGAAATCACATGAAATAAATTTTACATGAGATGATGAAACAAAAAATCTCAAACATGAAAACTGATATACAATATGCAGACGCAAAGGCATAAATCCAGCTGGTTGGTATAAATGACAAACTTCTCGATGCTCTAGTTTCCTTGATGTAACACCGAGGAAAGATACTGAACACCTGCCACCCACTAACATTTACACAGAAACTTTAAGAATTACAAGACAAAAGACAATACAAAACATTCTTTATAAGCGGAGTGAAGACTTAGAGTTGATTTGTTAGGCTGAAAATGAGCTGAAAACAAGTCGACTAGCACAAAAACCACTCTATTATGCTAATTATTTGTATAAATTGTGTTAGTGACTATGTGATGTGAACCGACAGCTTGCCATGCTTGTTATTCGTACTTGGTTGGGTACTTAGTTTCCAAGGACACTAATCTAAACTAGAATGTGCTTTTAAAAACCCATTATCAGTGATTACTGATTAAATAACTAATCTTCACAAGTTGATACTGCTTTGGAGGGCACACCAAGCACAGAAATGTTCCATCTGTATAAGGGCTGATATACCCATTTTGAAAAGCATCTGAGAGTCACAAGCCTCCGCCACCACCACCTTATATTAGCATAAACGTCTTTCCAATTGTCCACCAGAAAGTTTCAAATTCCCAGAGTTTTATTTTACCACTGAAGAGACATCTACAGCTTGGGAAAACTCAAGACAGGGTGGGCTAGGAAACCTACAATTATATCTTGACTGCCTTCATCAAGTTATAGGAGTGGGAGGTAAAGACATTAATTGAGACACTCGTAAAAGAACGCCCTTAAAAGCAAATCCTGCCCTCTGATACACTAGGATCAAATGCAGACGTCACATTACTTTTTAAATATTATGCAGGAAGACAGCCAAAGAGACTACATACTCTCATATTTTATGTACAAAAAAGAAACACTTTCTGTGGATATTTTCCTATGTGAAAAATCGTATAAACTTTTATAAACAGTTTCTAACAATTCTATATTTGTAAATTAATTTATAATGTGAACTGGGACAAAAAAATTTTTCCCCAAGAAAGCACACTGCCTGCTGGAAATCACATGAAATAAATTTTACATGAGATGATGAAACAAAAAATCTCAAACATGAAAACTGATATACAATATGCAGACGCAAAGGCATAAATCCAGCTGGTTGGTATAAATGACAAACTTCTCGATGCTCTAGTTTCCTTGATGTAACACCGAGGAAAGATACTGAACACCTGCCACCCACTAACATTTACACAGAAACTTTAAGAATTACAAGACAAAAGACAATACAAAACATTCTTTATAAGCGGAGTGAAGACTTAGAGTTGATTTGTTAGGCTGAAAATGAGCTGAAAACAAGTCGACTAGCACAAAAACCACTCTATTATGCTAATTATTTGTATAAATTGTGTTAGTGACTATGTGATGTGAACCGACAGCTTGCCATGCTTGTTATTCGTACTTGGTTGGGTACTTAGTTTCCAAGGACACTAATCTAAACTAGAATGTGCTTTTAAAAACCCATTATCAGTGATTACTGATTAAATAACTAATCTTCACAAGTTGATACTGCTTTGGAGGGCACACCAAGCACAGAAATGTTCCATCTGTATAAGGGCTGATATACCCATTTTGAAAAGCATCTGAGAGTCACAAGCCTCCGCCACCACCACCTTATATTAGCATAAACGTCTTTCCAATTGTCCACCAGAAAGTTTCAAATTCCCAGAGTTTTATTTTACCACTGAAGAGACATCTACAGCTTGGGAAAACTCAAGACAGGGTGGGCTAGGAAACCTACAATTATATCTTGACTGCCTTCATCAAGTTATAGGAGTGGGAGGTAAAGACATTAATTGAGACACTCGTAAAAGAACGCGCCCTTAAAAGCAAATCCTGCCCTCTGATACACTAGGATCAAATGCAGACGTCACATACACCCCTCATTTGGTAAATTTTCCAGGAAGCACAACAACAGGAAGTGCATACACAAGAAGAGACATTCAATATACCTTTCGGGACGTAACCAAGGTACTTATTATGATTTAATTAAAAGTTCTTATTCACTTTATTAATTAGAGTTAATTATATCTCTTTAAAGTGAACCGTGGGATTTGCAGAGTCAACTTGATAGTTGTTTTTTATTTTTAAGTGAAACTTTTTTTCTCTAAGTACTAAGTAGCAGGGATGTGTTTTACATTTGCTAATACAGTTTCCAGTCGTGAAAGATGGCCTAGATTGCCACTTGACTCTTTTCACCACAGACAGCACCACTGTCACAGTCACAAAAAAGGAATTGGAATCAATTTTGTTAGAAATATTTTAATTGATTCACTCTGTCCCAGACAGAAGCTTATTTCATACCTTACAAGTAATACCACAGCTATGGAGAATGCTATTAACATCCCAACACCTAATCACCAGATCATAGACTATCACTTCAGAATGAGAGCTATCTTAGAAGTCATGGCCAAAAGCATTTACAAAGTTGAAAAAGAAATTAAGCAGGAGGTGGGGTATTCCTGGTACATGATTAGAGTAAGCCTAACTTTTCAATTGGAGAAGGCAATGGCTACCCACCCTAGTATTCTTGCCTGGAGAATTCCCATGGACAGAGGAGTCTGGCAGGCTATAGCCCATGGGGTCACAAAGAGTCAAACAACACGACTGAATGACTAACACACACACATACTAACCATTTTGAAAAGCATCTGAGAGTCACAAGCCTCCGCCACCACCACCTTATATTAGCATAAACGTCTTTCCAATTGTCCACCAGAAAGTTTCAAATTCCCAGAGTTTTATTTTACCACTGAAGAGACATCTACAGCTTGGGAAAACTCAAGACAGGGTGGGCTAGGAAACCTACAATTATATCTTGACTGCCTTCATCAAGTTATAGGAGTGGGAGGTAAAGACATTAATTGAGACACTCGTAAAAGAACGCGCCCTTAAAAGCAAATCCTGCCCTCTGATACACTAGGATCAAATGCAGACGTCACATACACCCCTCATTTGGTAAATTTTCCAGGAAGCACAACAACAGGAAGTGCATACACAAGAAGAGACATTCAATATACCTTTCGGGACGTAACCAAGGTACTTATTATGATTTAATTAAAAGTTCTTATTCACTTTATTAATTAGAGTTAATTATATCTCTTTAAAGTGAACCGTGGGATTTGCAGAGTCAACTTGATAGTTGTTTTTTATTTTTAAGTGAAACTTTTTTTCTCTAAGTACTAAGTAGCAGGGATGTGTTTTACATTTGCTAATACAGTTTCCAGTCGTGAAAGATGGCCTAGATTGCCACTTGACTCTTTTCACCACAGACAGCACCACTGTCACAGTCACAAAAAAGGAATTGGAATCAATTTTGTTAGAAATATTTTAATTGATTCACTCTGTCCCAGACAGAAGCTTATTTCATACCTTACAAGTAATACCACAGCTATGGAGAATGCTATTAACATCCCAACACCTAATCACCAGATCATAGACTATCACTTCAGAATGAGAGCTATCTTAGAAGTCATGGCCAAAAGCATTTACAAAGTTGAAAAAGAAATTAAGCAGGAGGTGGGGTATTCCTGGTACATGATTAGAGTAAGCCTAACTTTTCAATTGGAGAAGGCAATGGCTACCCACCCTAGTATTCTTGCCTGGAGAATTCCCATGGACAGAGGAGTCTGGCAGGCTATAGCCCATGGGGTCACAAAGAGTCAAACAACACGACTGAATGACTAACACACACACATACATAATTTTTACAAAAGCACAAACCTCTTGAGTTAAAAATAAGGTATGAAACAACAACAAAAAGGTACCCCTTTTCTGCAATGAAAATTAAAACATTACACTTCTGTCATCTTTAAAAATATATATTATGCTGTTTGTGGGTCAAACAAAAACCTGGAGCATCTGAATCTTAAAGGGTAAAGTCACTTCCTTGATGTGTGCTAGCTAAAACAGCCTCTATCTAATCTTTAAAGACTTCAAATTTACATCTAAAAGCCCCAAATTCATCAGCAATCAAAGGGCAGGGCTTCCCTAGTGGTCCAGTGGGTAGGGACACCGCCTTGCAATGCAAGGGGCACTGGTTCAATCCTTGGCCTGGGAAGATCCCACGTGCCACAGAGTAGCTAGATCAATGTGTCCAACTACCGAGCTGGAGCTCTGGAGCACATGCGCCCAGAGCCAGTGCTCTGCAGCGACAGAGGCCACTGCAGTGAGAGGCCCACACAGGCCAAAGAAGATAGATGGATGAAAATAAATAAATAAAAGACCAATAGAAGTGGCCAAAAAAAAATAAAACAGGACATATATAAATACTCTCAAATGAAATGGAGAGGTAAGAAGGACAATCCCATATCGAATATTTCCTGGGCATTATAAAGCTGGACGATTCTTAATTGAAGCTGAATCCAAGAAGAAAAGCACACAGAACAAATGTTCAGCTCAATAAATTAGAACAAAACAATCATCCATGTGATCACTATGCAGGTCTAGAAACTGAGCACTGCCAGTACCTGGCAGTGAGGAAAGGACTCCCTCCCAATCACTGACCTTCTTCCTCTCCGAGCATAACCAGGTTTTTAGAATTTTCTGTAGGTTCTTTGGTTTAGTAGTTCCAGATGGGGGGCATGGGGTATTCCTGGTACATGATTAGAGTAAGCCTAACTTTTCAATTGGAGAAGGCAATGGCTACCCACCCTAGTATTCTTGCCTGGAGAATTCCCATGGACAGAGGAGTCTGGCAGGCTATAGCCCATGGGGTCACAAAGAGTCAAACAACACGACTGAATGACTAACACACACATACATAATTTTTACAAAAGCACAAACCTCTTGAGTTAAAAATAAGGTATGAAACAACAACAAAAAGGTACCCCTTTTCTGCAATGAAAATTAAAACATTACACTTCTGTCATCTTTAAAAATATATATTATGCTGTTTGTGGGTCAAACAAAAACCTGGAGCATCTGAATCTTAAAGGGTAAAGTCACTTCCTTGATGTGTGCTAGCTAAAACAGCCTCTATCTAATCTTTAAAGACTTCAAATTTACATCTAAAAGCCCCAAATTCATCAGCAATCAAAGGGCAGGGCTTCCCTAGTGGTCCAGTGGGTAGGGACACCGCCTTGCAATGCAAGGGGCACTGGTTCAATCCTTGGCCTGGGAAGATCCCACGTGCCACAGAGTAGCTAGATCAATGTGTCCAACTACCGAGCTGGAGCTCTGGAGCACATGCGCCCAGAGCCAGTGCTCTGCAGCGACAGAGGCCACTGCAGTGAGAGGCCCACACAGGCCAAAGAAGATAGATGGATGAAAATAAATAAATAAAAGACCAATAGAAGTGGCCAAAAAAAAATAAAACAGGACATATATAAATACTCTCAAATGAAATGGAGAGGTAAGAAGGACAATCCCATATCGAATATTTCCTGGGCATTATAAAGCTGGACGATTCTTAATTGAAGCTGAATCCAAGAAGAAAAGCACACAGAACAAATGTTCAGCTCAATAAATTAGAACAAAACAATCATCCATGTGATCACTATGCAGGTCTAGAAACTGAGCACTGCCAGTACCTGGCAGTGAGGAAAGGACTCCCTCCCAATCACTGACCCCTTCTTCCTCTCCGAGCATAACCATCCTGACTTCACTGTTATCATACAGTATGTATTCTTTAGCATGTAGGTTCTTTGGTTTAGTATTATGTTTTCCAGATGCATCAATTTTGCTGTGTGAGCTGCGTTTATTTTTGTTTATAGTATTAATTTCTATGCAGGAACGTATAATTTATCTGCCTACTATATTACAGATGCACATTTCCCACACCTCCGCAATACGAAGCTAGACCAGACAATGCTACTATAAACGTTCATGTACATACCACTTAGCTGCACACATGCAGACCATTTCCCGCAAGTGGAACAGTGGGGTCATAGCGTATGCACACATTCAGCCTCAACACTGCCAACCAGTTTACCAAAGTGGTTGAACCAGTTTACATCCACCAACAGTGTGCGAGCACTTCCTTGCTCACAGTCCCACAGACTCTCTATTATTAGTCCTTCTAATTGGGTGTGTAGTACTTACACATGCCATTATGGTTTTAATTTGCATTTCTCTAATGACTTGTGGTCCTGAGCACCTTTTCTTATTTTTACTGGACATTTTGGACATCTTTTTGGTGAAATGCCTGCTCAAGTCTCTCATTTTTCTGTTGGGTTGTCTTTTTCTCACTTATCTGTAACGCCCCCACTGCCACCCTCTGGCACGGCCACCCCTCACCTCCAAGGAACAAAGACTCCAACAGTGATGATTACACCAGACTGAAGATCTCCTGCAGGCAAATACTTATCTATATCATCTCACTAACCCTAACCCTGTATGGTGGGTTCTGTAACCATCCCTGTTTTAGAGATGAGACCAAAAAAAAAACACAACCAAGAAATGAGACAATCAGTGTTCAGGTCCAAGTCTGCTCTGGGGATCCCAAATGAGGCACCCCTCCCTGCTCTCCTGCTGCCCTACCATGTGCCCACGGTGTCTCACTGCCCACCCAGGAAGCCTCTTGGCTGCTGAGCACATTCCCAGCCCTATTCCCTCAGTCTTACATATCCTACCATGCCTTTGGTCATTCCACAAACTCTGGGAAAGGAAAATCAAAATGAAGTCAACATTGGTAAGAGAGCTCTCTAACCTGGATCCAAGAGGCCACTGAGGAAGTAAGACTCAGCCACATCTCAGCCCAGATGGAAAAGCTCTTTGTCAGAGTGCTGCAAATATCTTCTCCACTCTGGCTTACCCCTCAGTCTCTTAAAGGTGATTTTTTTTTTTTTTTTTACAGTTTTTTTGGCCTCTTTTATTGACTTTTTATCCATTTATTTTCAACCGTCTTTGTTCTTTGGCCTGTGTGGGCCTCCCGTCATAGTAGCCTCTCATCACAGAGCATTGGCTCTGGGCACATGTGCTCCAGAGTGCTGCCTTGTAATTGGACACACCAGTCCAGTCGTTCCGAGGCATGTGGGACGGACTCGTTACCCACTGGACCACCTGGGAAGCCCTAAAGGTGAGTTTTGATGAATAGAAATTCTGGCTTTTAGTAAAATCCAATGTATAGTTTTCCTTTTGTATTTAATAATTTTGGTGCCTTATTTAAGAAAACTTTTCATACTCTATGGTCACGTTTTCTTCCTACACTGTCTCCTAACATATTTTCTATCTTGCCCTTTGCAAACGGATCTACAATCCACTGGGAATTTGAGTGTGGCATGAGAGGGGTCTTGGTTCACTTTGTTCCACATGATGCTCGAGCACCATTTACTAAAATGCCACATTTACCCTGTCTGCCACGTTCCCACAATTCAAGTGTTTAAATATGCCTATGCATGTTTCTGCACTCCTTATTCTAGTCCACTGATCTACTGAACCAAGAGCATTGTATATTCCTGCACCAACAGAACAGTGTTTGTTAATCTAGATTAATTTTCATTAAAAACCTTGATATCTATCAAACTGTTTCACTTTGTTCTTTTTTTTTTTTAAACATTTATTTATTTATTTTGGCGGGGGTGGGGAGGGAGGGCGGTGGACGGGCCACTTCCACCGGTCTTTCATTTGTCTAGTTTCATCCATCTTTGTTCTTTGGCCCGTGTGGGACTCCCATCGCGGTGGCATTTGTTGTCGCATGAGCACCGGCTCTGGGCACATGACCTCCAGAGCTCCGGCTAAGTAATTGGACACATGGGTCCAGCCGCTCCGCGGCACGTGGGATCTTCCCAGGCCAGGGATTGAACCGGCGCCCCTTGCACTGCAAGGCGGTGTCCTTACGCACTGGACCACCAGGGAAGCCCTGTTTCACTTTGTTCTTGATGACTGTCTTTTCTCAGGCTTTTGCATTTTCATATAAATATATCTCTTTTAATGATTGTCAGAACCCTTTATGTAACTAAATCTTATCAACCTGCTTTAAAAACATGGCAAAGTAAACCAGGAAAACTTATGTAACTTGACTGAGGTCATAAAACTGCACAGCCCAGATCTGAACTCAGGAATGTGTGTGTGCTAAGTGCACACATACAATATCCTGCCTATAAACTTACACATGTGAAAATATTAAAGCTTAAAAATATATACAAGTAAAAATAACAATGAAGTATTATTTTACTACCTATTCGACTTATAAGTAATGCTAAGATTAACTTATTCTGCCAATGTTGGGAAATTCATTATGAAGTTGGCACAATAGTACCAATTTTGCCAACAGAAGTGAAAATTACTATTAATGCAGTCCTTTAAGAGTTCTAAGAAACTGAAAGTGATTACTGCTAATAAAGTACCAAAGAAGTTGATATCCTGAAGGACTGATTTAGTTACTTCCAGCTTAAAGCCATTGTTTGCAAACGGATCTACAATCCACTGGGAATTTGAGTGTGGCATGAGAGGGGTCTTGGTTCACTTTGTTCCACATGATGCTCGAGCACCATTTACTAAAATGCCACATTTACCCTGTCTGCCACGTTCCCACAATTCAAGTGTTTAAATATGCCTATGCATGTTTCTGCACTCCTTATTCTAGTCCACTGATCTACTGAACCAAGAGCATTGTATATTCCTGCACCAACAGAACAGTGTTTGTTAATCTAGATTAATTTTCATTAAAAACCTTGATATCTATCAAACTGTTTCACTTTGTTCTTTTTTTTTTTTAAACATTTATTTATTTATTTTGGCGGGGGTGGGGAGGGAGGGCGGTGGACGGGCCACTTCCACCGGTCTTTCATTTGTCTAGTTTCATCCATCTTTGTTCTTTGGCCCGTGTGGGACTCCCATCGCGGTGGCATTTGTTGTCGCAGAGCACCGGCTCTGGGCACATGACCTCCAGAGCTCCGGCTAAGTAATTGGACACATGGGTCCAGCCGCTCCGCGGCACGTGGGATCTTCCCAGGCCAGGGATTGAACCGGCGCCCCTTGCACTGCAAGGCGGTGTCCTTACGCACTGGACCACCAGGGAAGCCCTGTTTCACTTTGTTCTTGATGACTGTCTTTTCTCAGGCTTTTGCATTTTCATATAAATATATCTCTTTTAATGATTGTCAGAACCCTTTATGTAACTAAATCTTATCAACCTGCTTTAAAAACATGGCAAAGTAAACCAGGAAAACTTATGTAACTTGACTGAGGTCATAAAACTGCACAGCCCAGATCTGAACTCAGGAATGTGTGTGTGCTAAGTGCACACATACAATATCCTGCCTATAAACTTACACATGTGAAAATATTAAAGCTTAAAAATATATACAAGTAAAAATAACAATGAAGTATTATTTTACTACCTATTCGACTTATAAGTAATGCTAAGATTAACTTATTCTGCCAATGTTGGGAAATTCATTATGAAGTTGGCACAATAGTACCAATTTTGCCAACAGAAGTGAAAATTACTATTAATGCAGTCCTTTAAGAGTTCTAAGAAACTGAAAGTGATTACTGCTAATAAAGGTACCAAAGAAGTTGATATCCTGAAGGACTGATTTAGTTACTTCCAGCTTAAAGCCCAATTGTTATAAAATGTGGGTCATGTCTCACTCCTGTCTAGTGCTATTAATGAGATAAAATGGATAGATCTTTTTTTTATTTTTATTTTTATTTTTTTGGCCACTTCTGTTGGTCTTTCATTTATTTATTTTTATCCGTCTTTGTTCTTTGGCCTGTGTGGGCCTCCCATCACAGTGGCCTCTTTAGCTGCAGAGCACCGGCTTTGGGCACATGCGCTCCAGAGCTCCAGCTCGGTAGTTGGACACATCGGTCCAGCCACTCAACGGCACATGGGATCTTCCCAGGCCAGGGATTGAACCAGTGCCCCTTGCACCGCAAGGCAGTGTCCTTACCCACTGGACCACCAGGAAAGCCCTGGATAGATCTTTGATAGGTAAAGGATAGAAAAGATTCATGGACAATTCCCAAAAGTCTGGCTTGAGCAAAGGGTACTCACAGAATTAATAATCTATGAACTAACATTTCTTTAGCCAGTAGGCACTGTGGTAAGTACTTGACTTAAATTATCTCATCTCGTCCTGCCAACTCCGCAGGTATTACTGCTGCCCTGAATAACAAATGGAGAAAAAAAGGGTGAGGGGGGGAAATGGGAAAGTAAGAACTGGATATCAGATCTTAACTGAAAGTTTCAGTTGCTAGACTCGTTCTACCATAACAAACTGAATATCCATGTGATAGCTGTTTCACAACTGAGCTGAAAAACTAGATTTTCTACTGAGGAATATACAAGTGACTTTAAAACAACAGCCAGGCAGCTGTCAGGACTTCACTGTTAACTAAATATAGTAAGTCACATGGGAGCCTTTTGATATTATTGCCCCTAGCAAAGTCACCTTTAAAAACAATACTACATTTGTTTGGTTAGGTTTTTCTGACTTTTTTTTTTTCCCTTAAAGACTGGCACTGTAAGCTTAAAAAAAAAAAAGATGTTCATATCTTTAATACATGTTAGAAACCATGTAACAGAACATCACACACTTTTTACAATACCACTACAGCGACAAGAGAAATCTTGGTATTTGTTTAACATATTCTGACATAAGTTAAAAATAGGTGTTACAGGGCTTCCCTGGCGGGTCAGTGGGTAAGGACACCACCTTGCAGTACAAGAGGCACTGGTTCGATCCCTGGCCTGGGAAGATCCCACGTGCCGCAGAGCGGCTAGACCGATGCATCCAACGACCGAGCCGGAGCTCTGGAGTGGAGTGCACGCGCCCGGAGCTGGTGCTCTGCAACGAGAGAGGCCACTGCAGTGGGAGGCCCATACAGACCAAAGAACAAAGATAAATGAATGAAAGATCAATAGAAGTGGCAAAAACAAAAAAAATATATAGGTGTTACATGGATAACAGTAAGGTCCTACTGTTTAGCACAGGGAATTATATTCAGTATCTTATGATAAACCATAATGGAAAAGAATATGAAAAGAATATATATATATACACACATATATATGTATAACTGAGCCAGTTTGCTGTATGGTAGAAATTAAATACAGCATTGTAAATCAACTATACTTTAATAAAAATTTAAAAAAAAAAAGAGCAGAGGATGAGATGGTTAGATAGCATCACCAACTCAACGGACATGAATCTGAGCCAGGAGATAATGGAGGACAGAGGAGCCTGGCAAGTTGCAGTCCACAGGGTTACACGTGACTTTGCAACTCAATAACAATAATATATACACAATAGAATAATACACAGTCATAAAAAAGAACGATATTTTGCCAGATGCAACAATATGGATGGGCTTGGAGGGTATTATGCTTAGTGAAATAAGACAAAGACAGACAAATACTGTATGATATCAGTTGTATGTAGAATTTTAAAAATACAATGAACATGAATACAGCTAAAGAAGAAACAGACTCACAGATACAGGGGAAAACCTGGTGGTTACCAGTTGGGAGAGGTGAGGGAAAGAGCAAGAAAGAAGTAGAAGATTAAGAGGTACAAACTGGGACTTCTGGTGGTCTAATGGCTAAGACTCTGTGCTCCCAATGCAAAAGACCTGGGTTCGATCCCTACTCAGGGAACTAGGTCCCACACGCCACAACTAAGAGTTTACATGTTGCAACCAAAAAGATCCCACATGCCTCAATGAAGATCAAAGAGCCTATGTATTGCAACTAAGAGATGGCACAGCCAAATGAATACTTTTTTGAAAGAGGCAAAAACTACCACGTATAAAATAAGCTACAATGATATATTGTACAACACAGTAAATACAGTCAATGTATTATAACTATAAATGGAATATAACTTTTAAAATGTTTGAATCACTATGTAGTGTACCTGAAATTAATACATCATAAGTCAACCATACTTCAATAAAAATAATCCAAAATTTTTTAAACTGTTTGAAAAAAAAAAACTAGTATTACAGACTCATGAAAGGATAAGAAATCACTATGATATATTTTGATAATTTACTTACACACAAGCATGGGAAACACAAGTAGGGAAGAAATGGACCTGCCTACTTTTGTTTTCTTTAGTCATATCAGTAATATGGGCAACGCACTTAATAGAACAACAGATCAACCTGAATATCAACAGAGTTTCTGTTTCATTGGGTCTGAAGATAGACCTAGAAATCAGATTTTTTAAAGTTTCTACAAAACAGCTAGAAAATAATTAACAAAATGGCAATAAACACATACCTATTAACAATTACTTTAAATGTAAATACACTAAATTCTCCAATTAGAAGACATAAAGTAGCTGCACAAATAAAAAATAAGAACCAACTATATGACACATATAAGAGACAAACTTCAGCTTTAGTTACACATATAGGCTCAAAATAAAGAGATACTCTATGCAAATGGAAACCAAGAGAGACCACAAGGAGATATATTCATTTCAGAAGAGACAGACTTTAATTCAAAGGCTGACAGAAGAGATAAAGGTTATTATACAATGATAAAGAGGTCAATTCATTGAGAGGATATATTAATCACAACAGAGAACATACATATCTTAAGCAAATACAAACGGAGAAACGGGCAACAATGCAATTATAGTAGGTGTCTTCACAGTCCCACTTTCAACAATGGATAGATCACTAAGAAAACCAGTTAAGAAACATTGTACTTGAACTATATGTTAAACAAAATAGGTCTAACAGACAAATATAGAACATCCCACCCCAAAGTAGCAGAGTACACATTCTTCTCAAGCATACCCAAAATATACTCAAATGCAGATCATATGTACAGTCACAAAACAAGCCACAGCAAATATAAGAAACTAAAATCATACCAAGTATCTTTTCTAATCTAGACAGTATGGAACTATAAATCTCTGACAGAAGAAAAATTGGGAAATTCAAAAATGTGTGAAAATTAAACAACCTAGCCCTGAATAACCAATGGGTTAAAGGAGGAGTCAAAAAGGAAATTTAAAAAATACTGAAACAAATGGAAAAAAAAAATTCATGGGATGCAACATATGCAGTTTGTTTTTGTTTTGGGGGGGGGTTTTTTGGCCACTTCTATTGGCCTTTCATCTATTTAGTTTCATCCATCTTTGTTCTTTGGCCTGAGTGGGCCTCCCACTGCAGTGGCCTCTCTGGCTGCAGAGCACTGGCTTTGGGCGCATGTGCTCCAGAGCTTCAACTCAGTAGTTGGACACATCGGTCCAGCCGCTCCGCAGCACGTGGGATCTTCCCAGGCCAGGGATCGAACCGGCGCCCCTTGTACTGCAAGGTGGTGTCCTTACCCACTGGACCACCAGGGAAGCCCAACATATGCAGTTTTAAAAGGGAAGTTTATAGCTCTAAATGCCTACATTAAGAAAAAGAAAAATATCAAATAAACAAGCTACTTAAACCTAAAGAAACTAGAAAGAGAAGATCAACTTAGCCCAAAGCTAGCAGAAGGAAAGAAAGAACAATGATGAGAGCAGAAATAAGTAACACTGATATCAGAAAAACCAACAAAACTCAGCACTGATTTTTGATAAAATAAACAAAATTCAAAATCTGTAGCCAGACAAAGGGAAAAAGAGAAGATTCAAATTGACAAAATCAGAAGTGAAAATGGAGACATTACACCTGATACCACATAAACACAAAGGATCAGAAGTGTACATCAGTATAAGTCAGACAACAGTTAATATCATACTCAGTGGTGAAATGATCAGTCTTTCCTCCAAGATCAGGACTAAGTCAAGGATAAAATAAACAAAAACATTCTTACCATCCCTATTCAACATAATATCGGAACTGTTAGCCAAAGCAATTAGGCAAGAAAAGGAAATAGAAGGCATTCAAAACAGAAAGGAAGAAGAAAAGTGTCCCTGTTTGCAGGTGACATGATTTTATATCTAGAAAATCCTAAAGACTATACCAAAAAAATCAATCCACAAATTCTGTAAAATGACAGCATATAAAACCAACATACAGAAATTCAACTATTTCTCATTCACAATGCAATATATGAAAAAGAAATCATGAAAACAATCCCCTTTATAATAATACTGAAAACAATAAAATGCTTACAAATATATTTAACCAGGGAGGTGAAAAGTGATATTTTAAAAAGCATAAGACACTAATGAAGGAAACTGAAGACTTTTACTTTCTACTCAGTGTGTCAGCCTTCCCCGTTCTGCTTTCCACTTGGATGCCAGTGGAACTCTTAGAGTCAATGATACCCGACAGTACTGATTGTTAAACTTTAATTTAGAGGAAATTTTAAATTCCTTTTTTCTGTTTTCCTGACTTTTAAAATGATTTTCCTCTGGTTTTGGAATTTGAATAAACATAAAATTCCTGAGAAATGCCAAGAATGCCTTCCCACATGGAAATGCTACTTTATTCAGAGATTATCACTTTGAACCTCCAGAATCTGTCCCAAGGTGAACAGCATCCACTGGGAGTTACTAATCAGCAACACTCACCCAATCTTCCTATTTCATCTCTCTTGTATCCCAATTTCCAGGGATGCCTGGTATAGACCAGTTTTTCAGCTTTTTTGAGGATTTACAAGGTAAATCTCATCTTCTGCCAATTTAGGGTTCATGAGTCTTAGGTGTCTAGATAAATTTCTACCCACTCTTGTTTAGGCTTTTTAGTTTTTCAAATTGTATTGCTCATCTTCTTTCCTGATGTTCTGTCCTTAGGATCTTTACTATAGTTTTATGCTAAGCATAGCTCCTTAGGGTGGAGCACCTAACCACATAAACACAAAGGATCAGAAGTGTACATCAGTATAAGTCAGACAACAGTTAATATCATACTCAGTGGTGAAATGATCAGTCTTTCCTCCAAGATCAGGACTAAGTCAAGGATAAAATAAACAAAAACATTCTTACCATCCCTATTCAACATAATATCGGAACTGTTAGCCAAAGCAATTAGGCAAGAAAAGGAAATAGAAGGCATTCAAAACAGAAAGGAAGAAGAAAAGTGTCCCTGTTTGCAGGTGACATGATTTTATATCTAGAAAATCCTAAAGACTATACCAAAAAAATCAATCCACAAATTCTGTAAAATGACAGCATATAAAACCAACATACAGAAATTCAACTATTTCTCATTCACAATGCAATATATGAAAAAGAAATCATGAAAACAATCCCCTTTATAATAATACTGAAAACAATAAAATGCTTACAAATATATTTAACCAGGGAGGTGAAAAGTGATATTTTAAAAAGCATAAGACACTAATGAAGGAAACTGAAGACTTTTACTTTCTACTCAGTGTGTCAGCCTTCCCCGTTCTGCTTTCCACTTGGATGCCAGTGGAACTCTTAGAGTCAATGATACCCGACAGTACTGATTGTTAAACTTTAATTTAGAGGAAATTTTAAATTCCTTTTTTCTGTTTTCCTGACTTTTAAAATGATTTTCCTCTGGTTTTGGAATTTGAATAAACATAAAATTCCTGAGAAATGCCAAGAATGCCTTCCCACATGGAAATGCTACTTTATTCAGAGATTATCACTTTGAACCTCCAGAATCTGTCCCAAGGTGAACAGCATCCACTGGGAGTTACTAATCAGCAACACTCACCCAATCTTCCTATTTCATCTCTCTTGTATCCCAATTTCCAGGGATGCCTGGTATAGACCAGTTTTTCAGCTTTTTTGAGGATTTACAAGGTAAATCTCATCTTCTGCCAATTTAGGGTTCATGAGTCTTAGGTGTCTAGATAAATTTCTACCCACTCTTGTTTAGGCTTTTTAGTTTTTCAAATTGTATTGCTCATCTTCTTTCCTGATGTTCTGTCCTTAGGATCTTTACTATAGTTTTATGCTAAGCATAGCTCCTTAGGGTGGAGCACCTAACAGCTAAAGCTGGGCATTGGCCAAGAATGAAAGGATCTTTACTGTAGCTTTAGTGGGGTTTCACTAGGGAGTAAGATCAGAAGTTAATCTATCATCTTAATTCATTAGGAATCTTCACTTTTAACAAGTATCTTATGTGATTGTGCTGCATGTAGCCTCAAACCACACTTTCAAACCTCAACTAGAGGACTGTAGTAGAAAGTGCCCAGAAGAGTCAATGCAGTGAGAGAGTTTAAGAAGCTGGGGAAGTTTATCGAGGAGAATATGCTGGAGTCACAACCGCCACCTCAATTAGCTAAAAAGCTAACGGAAGAGAAGTTAGGCTTGTTCTCTATGCCTCTAAGAAAAGCTAGAACCAGTGTGGGAAAACTGCAAGCCAGAGATCCAGTCCAAGACAGAGAAGAACTTAACACACAAAACTCCCCCAAAGGAATGAACTGCCCTGGGAAGCAAGAAACTCAAGAAGAGGTTCTAACAGCTATCACTTACTGGGAGAGCACCAACAGCATCCAAGCCCCAGTTGGTTGCGTGGTCCAACTGGTTGCTGAGGCAAGACTCACACACGTGAAAAACAAAGTTAATGCATAATTCAAAGCTAGAAGGATGATTTTACAAAAGTAGAGGCATTTTAGGCACACTGCAAGTTCTCAAATACAAAGCATTGTCCACACTTGGAATATAACAGGTAATCACTGCCTGGTCCTATTATATTCTGACCTCGATCAGAATATAACTTTTTTCCACAGAGAATCTGAACTGAGATGTGTTTTTAACCCTAGATTTAATTTCAGGAATTGAAAAGTGACAAAGTAATGAGTCTCCATGAGTCACAAACTTTAATATATTCCTAAACCATCACTTCTTTACCTAAAATGTGTGTTGGCTTAAAAACAGGTCCCCCTGCTTCTATTCTGCTCCTGTGGCCCAATCAAGGAACAAAGAGGATACGAGAGAAAATGGAGCACAGGAACCAAGGGAAAAGTGGGTATCGTGAGGCTGTCGGAGTACGCAGAGAGGCCAGATCACAGGAAGGGGCTGGAAGGGAAGACTGTTGTGTCTTAAGTTAAATAGTTCCAGTTTATCCTAAGCATAATGGCAAATAACAGAAAAGTTTCAAGTGCAATTTTGACATGATCACATTTCATATTTCTTTAAATAGCTTTCATGTGAAAAATAAAATAGAAGTATTATCACATTTTGTGGTTGTTTAGTTGCTAAGTCATATCTGACTCTTGCGATCCTATGAACTATAGTCTGCCAGGCTGCTCTGTCCATGAGATTCTCCAGACAAGGATACTGGAGTGGGTTGCCTTTTCCTTCTCCAGGGGATCTTCCCAACCCAGGAGACAAACCTGCAATGGCAAGTGGATTCTTTTGTTTTTTGTTTTATGCTTTTTCCGGCCACTTCTATTGGTTTTTTCATTTATTTATCTTTGTTCTTTGGCCTGTGTGGGCCCCCACTGCAGTGGCCTCTCTCACTGCAGAGCACCGGCTCTGGGCGCATGGGCTCCAGAGCTCCAGCTCGGTAATTGGACACATCGGTCCAGCCGCTCCACGGCACGTGGGATCCTCCCAGGCCAAGGATCGAACCGGCGCCCCCTGCACTGCAAGGCGGTGTCCCTACCCACTGGACCACCAGGGAAGCCCAGCAAGTGGATTCTTTACCACATTCAGGCAGATCAATTACGAAGTGGTGGCCAGGTGAGAGATAAAGGTAGTTTGGACTAGGATGAGAAGTAGAGATGAAGTAACCAGGTTTGAGAAATCCACAGAATTAAAAGGGAACGCTGAGAGGTCTTAAAAGTGATCCCCAATACCCTGCATGAACACCTGGGTAAATGGTGGGACCAAATCCAGAGAAGTACATACCATCAAAGTTGTGAGTTAAAAATCCCTTTATCAGGGCTTCCCCTGGTGGTCCAGTGGGTAAAGACACCGCCTTGCAGTGCAAGGGGTGCCAGTTCATTTCTTGGCCTGGGAAGATCCCACATGCCGCGGAGTGGCTGGACCCATGTGTCCAATTACCGAGCTAGAGCTCTGGCGCACGTGCGCCCAGAGCCGGTGCTCTGCGACGACAGTGGCCACTGCGATGGGAGGCCCACAGGAGCCAAAGAACAAAGACGGATGAAAATAGAGAAATGAAAGACCAATAGAAGTGGCCCGCACGCTCCCCTCCCTCCCCACCCCACCCTCCAAAAGATAAATAAATTAAAAAAAAAAAAAATCCCTTTATCAGTGAGTTAGGTTTGCAAACTTATGAGTTCCCTAAGTGTAGATGTCTCATAAGCTCCACTTCATCATTTCTCCCTCAGCATCTCCATTACAATTTCAAACCCAGGATCCCGACAATGAAAATCTGTATCTTTCTTCTGCATCTTCTCCATTTGCTGATTTATCAATGCCATCAAGTGTGAGGGATATTATAGACGCAGTTCCTACCTGAGATAAAGGAGGTTAGAATATAAAACACCTGAAAAATTCTACCAGATAATGGGGAGGGCCTGGAAAGGAGGATTTACAGACTCATCCATAATCATGGAGTTATTCCTTCCATAAAGATTAACCTTAAAGAGTTAACTCATAATTCTGTAAACATTTAAAACTATCTGAAAACAACTACAAAAGAACTAAAGGGTGCTTTCATCCTTAGACTGCTTGGCTAGGAGTAAGACAACTTTTGGAACAGATCCAAAGGAAACAGATTCTAGAGTTAAATGTCAATTCTTAATTAACTGTCCTGTTTTCCTGAAGTAAAAACTTGAATTATTCTGCAGCAATCTTTATGTCCTGCTACAACACAACACTGCCACCTGTCGGAAGGCACCACAGGCAAAATGGTCTTAGTCCTGATCAAGTCTGTGAGAAAGTTCTGAGTTTCTGAAAGAAAATGAAAAAGGACTGTGTTTATCCTTTTTAGTCCATCACATTTCGATAAAAATCACTGGGAAAGAGAAAAGGAAAGGAAACAACCTTACTGCCTTCCACAGTAAAAATCACAAAAGACAATTACTTCAATGGAAAGGTGGCCCTGAAGAGAGCACAAGGGAGTTTTTAAGGTTAGGTGTACCCTGATTATAGTAGCAGTCACATAAGTCTATACATGTACTACAATTTAAGAACTAAACCCAAAGGTGAAATGGTCAATTAAACTGCATGATAATTTTTTAAGATAGACAGAATAAGAGGATAAAAATACTCAATCCCACATGTTTATAGAAAGGAGGAAAAACCCTGAAGTTAGATTGCAAAAACATTCACGTCAAATTGAACAGTTTTGCTCTTTATAGCTCAAAGGTCCTAACTCGACACAAACATGTTGAAATATTTAATATGGACTTGGAAGCATTTCTAATGGCTAATGATGTACACCAGAAATTTAAACCACTTTGTCCCTAGCATAGACGAGTTTGATGGAAGGTAATAATCTATTACCAAAAACTAGGACTTAGTAGTCACTTTCTCTGGTATGCTCAAGATAAGAATTATAGGGCTTCACTGGTGGTCCAGTGGGTAAAGAGTCCATCTTGCAGTGGAAGGGGCACTGGTTGGATCCCTGGCACGGGAAGATCCCATATGCCAGGGAGCAGCTGGACCGGTGAGTCCAATTACGCGCCAGCGCTCTGGAGCGCATGCACCCAGAGCCAGTGCTCTGCAATGAGAGAGGCCACCACGATGGGAGGCCCACACAAGCCAAAGAACTAAGATGGATGAAAATAAGTAAGTGAAGAACCAATAAAAGAGGCCAAAATTTAAAAAAAAAAAAAATTAGAATTATAAAGCCGTATTTATGGGAGGGTGCTTAATCTTAAAAAATCAATAATGTCCTGTTTTCCTGAAGTAAAACTTGAATTATTCTGCAGCAATCTTTATGTCCTGCTACAACACAACACTGCCACCTGTCGGAAGGCACCACAGGCAAAATGGTCTTAGTCCTGATCAAGTCTGTGAGAAAGTTCTGAGTTTCTGAAAGAAAATGAAAAAGGACTGTGTTTATCCTTTTTAGTCCATCACATTTCGATAAAAATCACTGGGAAAGAGAAAAGGAAAGGAAACAACCTTACTGCCTTCCACAGTAAAAATCACAAAAGACAATTACTTCAATGGAAAGGTGGCCCTGAAGAGAGCACAAGGGAGTTTTTAAGGTTAGGTGTACCCTGATTATAGTAGCAGTCACATAAGTCTATACATGTACTACAATTTAAGAACTAAACCCAAAGGTGAAATGGTCAATTAAACTGCATGATAATTTTTTAAGATAGACAGAATAAGAGGATAAAAATACTCAATCCCACATGTTTATAGAAAGGAGGAAAAACCCTGAAGTTAGATTGCAAAAACATTCACGTCAAATTGAACAGTTTTGCTCTTTATAGCTCAAAGGTCCTAACTCGACACAAACATGTTGAAATATTTAATATGGACTTGGAAGCATTTCTAATGGCTAATGATGTACACCAGAAATTTAAACCACTTTGTCCCTAGCATAGACGAGTTTGATGGAAGGTAATAATCTATTACCAAAAACTAGGACTTAGTAGTCACTTTCTCTGGTATGCTCAAGATAAGAATTATAGGGCTTCACTGGTGGTCCAGTGGGTAAAGAGTCCATCTTGCAGTGGAAGGGGCACTGGTTGGATCCCTGGCACGGGAAGATCCCATATGCCAGGGAGCAGCTGGACCGGTGAGTCCAATTACGCGCCAGCGCTCTGGAGCGCATGCACCCAGAGCCAGTGCTCTGCAATGAGAGAGGCCACCACGATGGGAGGCCCACACAAGCCAAAGAACTAAGATGGATGAAAATAAGTAAGTGAAGAACCAATAAAAGAGGCCAAAATTTAAAAAAAAAAAAATTAGAATTATAAAGCCGTATTTATGGGAGGGTGCTTAATCTTACTCAAAAAGCTGGGGCATAAACAGTCCAAGCTGGATACTCAACATCTATGTAGTCTCATTATTTGCTGGTTGCTAGGGAAACCACACAGAAATCTAAGTTATATTTAAGTTCCCAAGAGTCTGGAGCACCCAAATCCATCTGGAAACCTTTCAAGTGCACCTGTAGGTGCCAAATATCTCAATAAGGTACCAGGAGCCCACATGATGGATGACCAGATGACCAACTGACCCAAACTGAGAGTAAAAGTCACATTAACACATTTGTTCCTGTTCCTTCCATCTCTCCTGTTGATAAGCTTGCTGTTTACCAATAAGTATTGGCTGCAACAGTGATGAGGAAATACTAAACCAGGAGTTTATGAAAGATGTTGCAATTGGAAGGGAGGGGGAAGAGGGAGGGTCTGGCAAGCATGAGATCTTAGTTTTCTGAGGTTTGGTTGAGTCACACTGTTGTCTGTGTCTCCGCACTTCCCCATTTATCTCACAGAGGCCAGCTACCGAGAGGGATCCCAGTACCCACAACAACTCACCACTCCAACTCAAAGGGGAGTAGTTGCAAACATAATGGTACAGAAATAAAAGAATAATACTGGTCACTTCCCACTCTTCACTAATTAATGACATGGGTATCTCTGCACTAAACTTGCCTGTCAGAAGCAGCAGTATTCACAGCATACCTGAGTAAAAGCCAAAGTATCCAATAAGAGCAGAAGACTAACAAAACAATCCAGACTTCTGCCAACGATGCAAGTCTGCAAAATCACCTCCATCTTAGCACCTGCCATGATGAGTAATTTCCTCCAAAAGAGTGAATACAGAGAAAAACAAAAAAACACAGGATCTTAGATCATAAAGTTTGAGATTTGGGAACCTATCCAGGTAAACTTATTTAATCTGAATTCTAATAAATAATTTTAAAACTCCAAGATCTCCAGGACCTAAGACAAAAACGCCTACATCCCTTCAGCCAGATGGCGACTCTTTGAACTCCTATTTTTAGAAGGGTAAATGTGATCATTAATACATGCCTAACAAAAACAGAACTATAGACCAATGGAACAAGATCGAGAAACCAGAGATAAACCCACACACCTATGGGTACCTTATTTTTGACAAAGGAGGCAAAACTATAAAATGGGACAAAGACAGCCTCTTCGACAAATGGTGCTGGGAAAAGTGGACAGCTACATGCAAAAAAATGAAGTTGGAACAGTCCCTGACACCATACACAAAGTTCAACTCAAAATGGATTAAAGACCTAAATGTAAGACCAGAAACCATCAAACTCTTAGGGGAGGATATAGGCAAAACACTCAAGGACATAAATCAAAGCAAGATCTTCTCTGACCCACCTACTACAATAGCGGAACTAAAAAGACAAATGAACATGTGAGACCTAATGAAACTTAAAAGCTTTTGTACAGCAAAAGAAATTACAAAAAAGATGAACAGACAGCCTACAGAGTGGGAGAAAATCATAGCAAATGAAACAACAAAGAATTAATCTCCAAAATCTACAAGCAACTCAGATAACTCAGCACCGGAAAAATGAACAACCCAATCAAAAGATGGGAAAAGGACCTACCCAGACATCTCTCCAAAGAGGACATACTGATGGCCCAAAAACACATAAAACAATGCTCAACTTCGCTTATAATTAGAGAAATGCAAATCAAAACTACAATGAGATGTCACCTCACACCCGTCAGAATGGCCATCATCCACAAATCGACAGACAATAAATGCTGGAAAGGGTGCGGAGAAAAGGGAACACTCCTGCATTGCTGGTGGGAATGTAGATTGATACAACCTCTATGGAAGACAGTATGGAGATTTCTTAAAAAACTAAAAATAGAAGCACCATACGACCCAGCAATCCCACTCTTAGGCTTATACCCTGATGAAATTAAACCCAAAAGAAGCACCTGTACCCCAATGTTCATTGCAACTCTCTATACAATACCTCCAACATGGAAGCAACCTAGATGCCCATCTACGAGCAAAAGGATACAAAAGCTCTGGGACATATATACAATGGAATACGACACAGCTGTAAAGAGAAATGCAGAAGAATCAACCCTAATGAGGTGGCTGGCTCTAGAACCTATCATCAAAAGTGAAGTTAGTCAGAAAGAGAAGGACAAGTACAATATACTAACACACACATATGGAATCTAGTAGGATGGTGATGATGGCACATGCAGTGAAGCGACGGAAAGACAAGACATGGACAGTGGACATATGGACATTGTGAGGAAGGAACAGTGGGTGAGAGGCGTAAAGGAAGTAGCTTGAAGGCCTGTACTATCATATGTGAAGAAAATAGCTATAGTCATTGCTCTGTGAGAAAAGGGGATCCTTCACGGGTGCTGTATGACGGTCTGGAGGGGTGGGAAGGCGGGGATATACATATGACTAATCTGAGGACATACGTATCTGTAAGCAAAACTCTGTAAAAGTTAAAAGTAAAATAAAAGTTTTTAAAAAAAAATACATGCCTAAATTACACAATTATGTAAAGTCTCATATTTTATGTGAATGACAAAAAACACTGAAGTAAATTGATAATGCCTCAAAAACAAAAAAATCAAACCATGAATTACCCTATGACCCAGGAATTCCACTTATAGTACACACTCAAGAGAACTCAAACAATAACTGTGTACCAATGTCCACAGAAGCACTGTTCATCGTAACCAAATGATGGAAATAACCCAAATATCTATGAATGAATGAGTTAAAAAAAATGTGGAATGTGCACATAAAGGCATATTATTTAGCCTTAAAAAGGAAGAAATTCCTGCAATATGCCACAACAAGGATGAATCTTAAAGATTTTATGCAAAGTGAAATAAATCAGGCACAGAGAGAGAAATACTGTATTTCAGGTGGAAAGGTGGTTACCAGGGGAGACAGGGGGACTGGGGAGTTATTAGATAACAAGTGCATAGAGTTGCAGTTCAGGAGGATAAAGGCTCTGGAGAGGAGACTGGCCAACTGCACAGCACAATGAATGTAATTAATATCACTAACTGTACACTGAAAATGGTTAGAATGCTAAATTTCATGTTATGTACATTTTACCACACACACGCACAAAAACACACTAGAGCAAGAAACACAGTCCTCCTGACAAATCAGTTCAATGGAAATAATAAAAGCCTCAGATACTGCATATAAAATAGAATTTTACACGGGAGTTATTTTTCTAGGGATCTATGGTATATATCTTTCCTCAATTACTCAAAATGTTCAGAGACCCTAAAAATATTTGAATTACCGTTACCTTCAAACCAATGAAATGAGACAAACACCAAAATGTTAATAGGATTTTACAAAACTACTATTTTCAGCATGTTGCAATCAATATAAAACTCCAGCCCAAAACCCTGTTACGTATCATAGGGGCTATAGTCATTGCTCTGTGAGAAAAGGGGATCCTTCACGGGTGCTGTATGACGGTCTGGAGGTGGGAAGGCGGATATACATATGACTAATCTGAGGACATACGTATCTGTAAGCAAAACTCTGTAAAAGTTAAAAGTAAAATAAAAGTTTTTAAAAAAAAATACATGCCTAAATTACACAATTATGTAAAGTCTCATATTTTATGTGAATGACAAAAAACACTGAAGTAAATTGATAATGCCTCAAAAACAAAAAAATCAAACCATGAATTACCCTATGACCCAGGAATTCCACTTATAGTACACACTCAAGAGAACTCAAACAATAACTGTGTACCAATGTCCACAGAAGCACTGTTCATCGTAACCAAATGATGGAAATAACCCAAATATCTATGAATGAATGAGTTAAAAAAAATGTGGAATGTGCACATAAAGGCATATTATTTAGCCTTAAAAAGGAAGAAATTCCTGCAATATGCCACAACAAGGATGAATCTTAAAGATTTTATGCAAAGTGAAATAAATCAGGCACAGAGAGAGAAATACTGTATTTCAGGTGGAAAGGTGGTTACCAGGGGAGACAGGGGGACTGGGGAGTTATTAGATAACAAGTGCATAGAGTTGCAGTTCAGGAGGATAAAGGCTCTGGAGAGGAGACTGGCCAACTGCACAGCACAATGAATGTAATTAATATCACTAACTGTACACTGAAAATGGTTAGAATGCTAAATTTCATGTTATGTACATTTTACCACACACACGCACAAAAACACACTAGAGCAAGAAACACAGTCCTCCTGACAAATCAGTTCAATGGAAATAATAAAAGCCTCAGATACTGCATATAAAATAGAATTTTACACGGGAGTTATTTTTCTAGGGATCTATGGTATATATCTTTCCTCAATTACTCAAAATGTTCAGAGACCCTAAAAATATTTGAATTACCGTTACCTTCAAACCAATGAAATGAGACAAACACCAAAATGTTAATAGGATTTTACAAAACTACTATTTTCAGCATGTTGCAATCAATATAGACCCAGCACAGTTACATTCAAGTTCTGCACACATAAAATCTTCAAATAAACTTCTGTGGGCATGTAACAAGTACCTCTATTTGATGACCAACTGTTCAATACAGCTAAAATCTAAGGTAGCATATTAAACAATGAAATGAGAAGAAAGAAATAATTTATAAGTGTTTGTCTGAAATAGAAAGTTAAACCAGGGCTTCCCTGGTGGTCCAGTGGGTAAGGACACCACTTTGTAGCACAAGGGGCACTGGTTCGATCCCTGGCCTGAGAAGATCCCACGTGTCGCGGAGCGGCTGGACTTATGTGTCCAATTACTGAGCCGGAGCTCTGGAGCGCATGTGCCCAGAGCCGGCGCTCTGCAACAACAGAGGCCACTGCGATGGGAGGCCCACAGGAGCCAAAGAACAAAGACGGATGAAAATAGACAAGTGAAAGACCAATAGAAGTGGCCCGCGCACCCCCACCCTCCCCAACCCGCTCCCCCCAAAATAAATAAATAAATATTTGAAAAAAAAAAGGAAAGAAAGAAAGAAAGTTAAACCAACAAAGCTGAAGCAGACTTTAGCAGAAAGACGGGGGCACAAGAGTCTGAAACAATGGACACTCTACCAGCACACCTCAGAGATACTGTGGGTTCAGCTCCAGACCATCACAATGAAGTGAATATGCAATAAAGTGAGTCACACAAATTTTCTGGTTTCCCAGTACATGTTCACACTGTATTGCAGTCTGTTAAGTGTGCAAGAGCATTATATCTAAAACCAATGTACAAAATTTTAAAATAGCTTATTTCTAACAACAAAAAAAGCTAACTATCATGTGGGCTTTCAGAGTTACAATCTCTTTGCTGGTGAAGGGTCTTTCACTGACGTAGGTGGCTATGGACTGATCAGGTGGCCCTCGAGGTAAAGAATTACCTGCTAATGAAGGAGACGTAAGAGATGTGGGTTCAGTCTCTGGGTGGGGAAGATCCCCTGGAGGAGGGCATGGCAACCCAACCCACTCTAATACTCTTGCTGAGAGAATCCCATGGACAGAGGAATCTGGCAGGCTACAATTCCATAGGGTCGCAAAGAGTCAGAAACGACTGGCGAATTAACACACATGGACTGACCAGCATGTGGTTGCTGAAGGCTGGGGCAGCCACAGCAATTTCTTAAAACTATGACAACATAGTTTGCTTCTTTTCCCAAATGATATTTCTCTAGCAAGCAATGCTGTTTTACAGCATTTTAACCGCAGGAGAACTTCAAAATCAGAGTTAACCTCTCAAATCCTGCCACCATTGTGTCAAATAAGTTGATGTAACATTCTAAATCCTTTGTTGTCATTTCAACAATCTTCACAGCATCTTCACCAGGAGCAGGTGCCCTCTCAAGAAACCACTTTCTCTGCTCATTCATAAGAAGCAACTCTCATCCATCAAAGCTTTGTCATGAGATCACAGCAATTCAGTCCCATCTTTCGGCTCCACTACTAATTCTAACTCTCTTGCTACTTCTACCACAACTACAGTTATGTTCTCCACTTAAGTCTTGACCTCCCCAAAGTCATTCATGCGGGTTGGTTGGAATCCACTTCTTCCAACATCCTTCTATGAAACGGGAATTTTTTTTTTAATATTTATTTATTTGGCTGTGCTGGGTCTTCGTTTTGGGACTTGGAATCTTTACTTTACTTACAGCATATGGGATCTAGTTCCCTGACCAGGGATCAAACCCAGGCCCTCTGCATTGGGAGATACTGTGGGTTCAGCTCCAGACCATCACAATGAAGTGAATATGCAATAAAGTGAGTCACACAAATTTTCTGGTTTCCCAGTACATGTTCACACTGTATTGCAGTCTGTTAAGTGTGCAAGAGCATTATATCTAAAACCAATGTACAAAATTTTAAAATAGCTTATTTCTAACAACAAAAAAAGCTAACTATCATGTGGGCTTTCAGAGTTACAATCTCTTTGCTGGTGAAGGGTCTTTCACTGACGTAGGTGGCTATGGACTGATCAGGTGGCCCTCGAGGTAAAGAATTACCTGCTAATGAAGGAGCGTAAGAGATGTGGGTTCAGTCTCTGGGTGGGGAAGATCCCCTGGAGGAGGGCATGGCAACCCAACCCACTCTAATACTCTTGCTGAGAGAATCCCATGGACAGAGGAATCTGGCAGGCTACAATTCCATAGGGTCGCAAAGAGTCAGAAACGACTGGCGAATTAACACACATGGACTGACCAGCATGTGGTTGCTGAAGGCTGGGGCAGCCACAGCAATTTCTTAAAACTATGACAACATAGTTTGCTTCTTTTCCCAAATGATATTTCTCTAGCAAGCAATGCTGTTTTACAGCATTTTAACCGCAGGAGAACTTCAAAATCAGAGTTAACCTCTCAAATCCTGCCACCATTGTGTCAAATAAGTTGATGTAACATTCTAAATCCTTTGTTGTCATTTCAACAATCTTCACAGCATCTTCACCAGGAGCAGGTGCCCTCTCAAGAAACCACTTTCTCTGCTCATTCATAAGAAGCAACTCTCATCCATCAAAGCTTTGTCATGAGATCACAGCAATTCAGTCCCATCTTTCGGCTCCACTACTAATTCTAACTCTCTTGCTACTTCTACCACAACTACAGTTATGTTCTCCACTTAAGTCTTGACCTCCCCAAAGTCATTCATGCGGGTTGGTTGGAATCCACTTCTTCCAACATCCTTCTATGAAACGGGAATTTTTTTTTTAATATTTATTTATTTGGCTGTGCTGGGTCTTCGTTTTGGGACTTGGAATCTTTACTTTACTTACAGCATATGGGATCTAGTTCCCTGACCAGGGATCAAACCCAGGCCCTCTGCATTGGGAGCATGGAGTCTTATCTACTGGACCACCAGCAAGTCCCCGGGAATGTTCTTAATGGCATTTAGAATGGTGAATCCTTTCCAGAAGATTTTCAATTGACTTTGCCCAGATCCATCAAAGGAATCACTGTTCATGGCAGTTCTACCCTTACAAAATGTACTCCTTAAATAATAAGACTTGAGAGTCAAAACTATCCCTTGATCCATGGGCTGCAGAATAGATGTGTTAGCAGGCATGAAAACCACATTAATCTTGTATATCTCCATCAAAGCCCTTGGTTGACCAGCTGCATAGTCAATGAGCAGCAGGTCTTAACAATGGGCTTAAAATAGCCAGTAAGGCATATTGTAAACAGATGTGATGTCTCCCAGGCTTTTCCATTTAAAAAGCACAGGCAGGGTAGACTTAGCATAATTCTTAAGGGCCCTAGAATTTTCAGAAGAGTAAATGAGCACTGGCTTTAACTCAGTCACCAGCTGCATGAGCCCCTAACAGGAGTCAGCCTGTCCTCTGAAGCCAAGCATTGACTTCTCTATGAAAAGCCCTAGACTGCATCTTCTTACAGTTCAAGGCTGTTTCATCCACACTAAAAATCAACCGTTTAGTGTAACTACCTTCATTAATTATCTCAGCTAGATCATCTAGGTAACTTGCTGCAGCTTCCACACCAGCACTTGCTGCTTCACCTAGCATTTTTAAGTTATGAAGAGAGCTGCTCTTTCCTTAAATCTCATGAGCCAACCTCCCTCTGCTGGCGTCAAATTTCCCTTCTGCAGCTTCCTCACCTCTCTCAGCTTTTACAGAATTAAAGACAGTCAGGGCCTTGCTCTGGATTAGCCTTTGGCTTAAGGGAGTGTTGTAGTTGGTCCAGACCACTAAAACTTTTCCCGTATCAGCAATAACGCTCTTTTGCTTTCTTATCATTTGTATGTTCACTGGAGTAGCACCTTTAAACACCAAGGAACTTTTCTTCACAGCTTGGCTAACTGGTCCCATAAACCTTCCTTTCAGTCTATCTCAGCTTTTGACACGTCTTCCACACAGCTTGTCATTTCCTGCTTTTGACCTAGTGAGACAAGTGTAAAACCTGCTTTCACTTGAACACTTAGAGACCACTGAAGGGTTATTAATTAGTCTAATTTCAATATTATATTTCAAGGACTATGGATGCCCAAAGAGGGAGAGAAATGGGCTAAGAGGCAGTTGGTAGAGCAGTCAGAACATACACATTTCTCAATTAAGATCACTGCCTTATGGGCACAGCTCATGGTACGTGTGTGCTAAGGCACTTCAGTCATGTCCCTTTGGGACCCCATGCACTGTAACCCACCAGGCTCCTCTCTTCATGGGAGTCTCCAGGCAAGAATACTGGAGTGGGTTGCTGTTTCTTTCTCCAGGGGATCTTCCCAACTCAGGGATCAAACCCCCATCTCCTGCACTGGCAGGTGAGCTCTTTACCACTAGCGCCACCTGGGAAGCCCACAGATCATGGCACTCCAAAACAAACAATGGCAATATCAACAGTCACTCATGACAGAACACCACAACAAATTAATAATGACAAAGAGTGAAATACCGTGAGAATTACCACAACGTAACACAGAGGCATAAAGTGAGCAAATGCTGTTGAAAATGGCACCAATAAAGTTGTCTGATGCAGGTTTCCCAAGGACCTTCAATTTGTAAAAAAAAAAAAAAAAAAAAAGTAACTGAAGGGCAACAAAATGAGGCACAATAAAATAAGGCTTGGTTGTAAGGTTAAACACAGTATCAAGGACTCAAACATCACACTAATCAGGGACCTACCATGTCAGTTTCTGTAATTCCCATCATTTAAGAAAACTACCCAAACGACCACCCTGAAACCTTTTTAGGAAAAGACTCACAGTCCTAACTACACAAAAATGAAAATGTAAAGTGTTAGTACAGTAAAATACAGAAAACAAAGTCACCAGGCAAACAGCCTGAAAATATCTGTCCCATATCTAATAGATAATGGGCCAATATCTCTACAGAAAGAACTCCTAGAAGTCAGTAAGAAAAGACAAAGTACTTCGTTTCATTTGTTTGACTAGTAGCAAGGTTTTTGTTGGCTAACTGGTCCCATAAACCTTCCTTTCAGTCTATCTCAGCTTTTGACACGTCTTCCACACAGCTTGTCATTTCCTGCTTTTGACCTAGTGAGACAAGTGTAAAACCTGCTTTCACTTGAACACTTAGAGACCACTGAAGGGTTATTAATTAGTCTAATTTCAATATTATATTTCAAGGACTATGGATGCCCAAAGAGGGAGAGAAATGGGCTAAGAGGCAGTTGGTAGAGCAGTCAGAACATACACATTTCTCAATTAAGATCACTGCCTTATGGGCACAGCTCATGGTACGTGTGTGCTAAGGCACTTCAGTCATGTCCCTTTGGGACCCCATGCACTGTAACCCACCAGGCTCCTCTCTTCATGGGAGTCTCCAGGCAAGAATACTGGAGTGGGTTGCTGTTTCTTTCTCCAGGGGATCTTCCCAACTCAGGGATCAAACCCCCATCTCCTGCACTGGCAGGTGAGCTCTTTACCACTAGCGCCACCTGGGAAGCCCACAGATCATGGCACTCCAAAACAAACAATGGCAATATCAACAGTCACTCATGACAGAACACCACAACAAATTAATAATGACAAAGAGTGAAATACCGTGAGAATTACCACAACGTAACACAGAGGCATAAAGTGAGCAAATGCTGTTGAAAATGGCACCAATAAAGCTGTCTGATGCAGGTTTCCCAAGGACCTTCAATTTGTAAAAAAAAAAAAAAAAAAAAAAAAAAACAGTAACTGAAGGGCAACAAAATGAGGCACAATAAAATAAGGCTTGGTTGTAAGGTTAAACACAGTATCAAGGACTCAAACATCACACTAATCAGGGACCTACCATGTCAGTTTCTGTAATTCCCATCATTTAAGAAAACTACCCAAACGACCACCCTGAAACCTTTTTAGGAAAAGACTCACAGTCCTAACTACACAAAAATGAAAATGTAAAGTGTTAGTACAGTAAAATACAGAAAACAAAGTCACCAGGCAAACAGCCTGAAAATATCTGTCCCATATCTAATAGATAATGGGCCAATATCTCTACAGAAAGAACTCCTAGAAGTCAGTAAGAAAAAGACAAAACTCAGTAGCGAATGGAAAAATTATATACAGTGTTTTCCACTGCTTCATCTTTCACATCTTAAAATGCTGCTCATAGGTTCTTCCCATCATTGTTCCCAAGTCCTGTCTTTCACACTTAGTAATTCATTCTGAAGCACTCCCACAAATCTGTAACATGGTCTCCAGGAAGAGTCAAAATTAAGCTCACGTGCTTCCCATCTGAAGGAACTATTGCGGAATCCCCAAGACTGTCAAACACCTGATAAAAGACTTGATCGACAATATATAAGGCACTCTTACAACTCAATGGCGAGTAATAGCTTAATTTTTAGATGAACAAAGGAATGAACAGACATTTCTCCAAAGAAGATAAACAAATGGCTAATAGCACACAAAAACGATGCTCAACATCATTAGCCATAAAGGAAACACAAATCAACACTACAATCACATAACATTTCACACCCACTAGGATGGCTAGATGCTGGCAAGGATGTGAAGAAATCAGAACCTTCATACATTGCTTATAGGAATACAAAATGGTACAGTTTCTTTTTTTTTTCTTTTAATTTTTGGGCCTCTTTTTTTATTGGTCCTTCATTTATTTATTTTCATCCATCTTAGTTCGTTGGCCTGTGTGGACCTCCTATTGCAGTGGCCTCCCTCACCAGAGCACGAGCTCTGGGCGCATGCGCCCCCAGAGTGCCTGCTCGCAATTGGACACACCGGTCCAGCCGCTCCATGGCACGTGGGATCCTCCCATGCCAGGAATCCAACCGGCGCCCCTTGCACTGCAAAATGGACTCTCCACCCGCTGGACCACCAGGGAAAGACCGTACAGCTTAAAAGAAGTCTGGTGGTTCCTCAAAATGTTAAACGTAGAATTACCATATGACCCAGCAATCCTAGTCTTAGGTACATATCCAAGAGAAATGAAATCATATGTTCACACAAAAACTTGTACATGAATATCCACAGCAACATTATTTAGAATAGCCAAAATGACTGAAATACCCATCAACAGGACCAATGGATAAATAACTGGTGACATATCCATACAGTGAAATAATATTTATCAATAAAAAGGAATGAAGTGCTGATACATCACGGATGAACATGCATGTTAAGTGAAAGAAGACCACATGATACACAATATTATTTATCAATCTATTCTGGAACTGTTCAGAGTACTAAACATATTTAGTAGATTAGTAGTTTCTCAGAGTTCCAAGTGGGATAGAGGAAGGGGGAACTCAAGGGTGACTGCTAATTGGTACAAGGTTTTTTTTTGGGGTGGGGGGGTGATGAAAACGTTTTAAAATTGTGATTCTTGGTTGTACAACTTTGTGAATGCACTAAAAAGCAATGTGTTTTTTCAAATTCCATGGTGTGTGAACTTATATCTCAATTAAGCTGTTATTTCTCAAAAGACTGTAGATAGCGCTTCCCCACCCATCCACCCACACCCCCCGCCCACACCTCCTTTTACCCTCATTTGTTTTTCTTTTCCCCTCAGCTTCTAAAACATTATCTGGAGTTCAACAATACCAGGAGTTCAATAAACTGTGACTGAACGAAAAGGTAAATCCCCAACCTTAGGTAAACCATAATAAAACCCTGTCTTAGTCAAAGAGATGAAATTACTGCAAATTGGCATGTAGCCTGTATGTGTAGGTGCGTTTTCCATGAAAGGAGATGAAACAGAAAAATTCAGCATAAACAAGCCCTTGAAGGGTCTTCAAGCTAGCCGAAGGAATCTGTACTATCCTGAACCAATGGGAGGGCCAGCAAGATTTTAAGCAGAGGATTAACACAGTCAGATCTATGTTTTAAATGTGCAAAGTCTAAGTAGAGAGTTGCTATTTATATCCACAGGTGAAGGACAGCAATCCCCCTAAGGTGAGAAGAGAGAGCAATCAGGGGAAGAGACCAGGGAAAGTAGCAAAATACTTGTCGATTTTTAAAATTATACACAGTCCCTTCCACACACGTACAGGCTCTCATGCGCACGCTTACACAAACACCTGTAAGTCAATTACGCTGAAAATCACTTCTACGGTCAGCCCCCTTATGGAGCTCAGCTGTGATAGAGGCAAATAATTATGACTACCAAGCCAGAGTATTCTTCTCTACAATCATCTGAGCAGGGCCCCCCCTAAGATTGTTGTAACTTGGGACCACCGATAAAGTGTACAGTTTCACCCCTTCACAAACGTGTTTCTAGGAACGCTCACCAAGAACCACGCGGCAAGGTCACGGTTAGCCCGCCACGGGTCCCCCAATCACGCAGGTGCAGGAGGTCGCTACCCGGAGACAACAGGGCGGTGGCCCCAGAAGTGCTGCCCTACCAGCAGCCCAACTCGCGCGCAAAAGCGGTCTCCGGAACGGCGGGAACAAATGCTTTTAGAACAGAACAGACCTCACTTTTCCTCCCGCAAGGACGCGGGAGGCGTAGAAGCACCACGCCGCGGAGAGCTTGACGGCTCCTCCGGAAGTGGGGCGTGGAGGAGTAGGTGGGGCAAAAAGCCAGCGGGTGGACACGCCCCCCGAGGAGCAGTCGAGAGGTCCGGCGTCACCTCTTCTCGGGGCTAGAGCAGTCAGGAGGTGGCAGCAGTTGAATGAATGCAAATCCCGACGCCAAAGTGGGGGCTCTTAGGCTAAAATGGGTTCAGCTTCCCGGTTCACGGAAGCTCATTGCGCGCGCCGAGTGGTTTTGTCTTTTCAAATCTCAGCTTTTTTGTTTTGTGTGCTCCATTAGCCCCCCCAACCATAAACCTTCAGTCCATCAGCGGTTGCCTGTATGTGTAGGTGCGTTCAGGGGCAAACGAAAACCTTAGGGTTAAGCTAGAAGAAATCTGTACTATCCTGAACCAATGGGAGGGCCAGCAAGATTTTAAGCAGAGGATTAACACAGTCAGATCTATGTTTTAAATGTGCAAAGTCTAAGTAGAGAGTTGCTATTTATATCCACAGGTGAAGGACAGCAATCCCCCTAAGGTGAGAAGAGAGAGCAATCAGGGAAGAGACCAGGAAAGTAGCAAAATACTTGTCGATTTTTAAAATTATACACAGTCCCTTCCACACACGTACAGGCTCTCATGCGCACGCTTACACAAACACCTGTAAGTCAATTACGCTGAAAATCACTTCTACGGTCAGCCCCCTTATGGAGCTCAGCTGTGATAGAGGCAAATAATTATGACTACCAAGCCAGAGTATTCTTCTCTACAATCATCTGAGCAGGGCCCCCCCTAAGATTGTTGTAACTTGGGACCACCGATAAAGTGTACAGTTTCACCCCTTCACAAACGTGTTTCTAGGAACGCTCACCAAGAACCACGCGGCAAGGTCACGGTTAGCCCGCCACGGGTCCCCCAATCACGCAGGTGCAGGAGGTCGCTACCCGGAGACAACAGGGCGGTGGCCCCAGAAGTGCTGCCCTACCAGCAGCCCAACTCGCGCGCAAAAGCGGTCTCCGGAACGGCGGGAACAAATGCTTTTAGAACAGAACAGACCTCACTTTTCCTCCCGCAAGGACGCGGGAGGCGTAGAAGCACCACGCCGCGGAGAGCTTGACGGCTCCTCCGGAAGTGGGGCGTGGAGGAGTAGGTGGGGCAAAAAGCCAGCGGGTGGACACGCCCCGCGAGGAGCAGTCGAGATTTCCGGCGTCACCTCTTCTCGGGGCTAGAGCAGTCAGGAGGTGGCAGCAGTTGAATGAATGCAAATCCCGACGCCAAAGTGGGGGCTCTTAGGCTAAAATGGGTTCAGCTTCCCGGTTCACGGAAGCTCATTGCGCGCGCCGAGTGGTTTTGTCTTTTCAAATCTCAGCTTTTTTGTTTTGTGTGCTCCATTAGCCCCCAACATACCTTCAGTCCATCAGCGGTTGCCTAGGAAATGTAAGCCACTGACTGGTTCATGTCGCTACTCGCAGAATCTGGCACTTCGATTCACCTCCACGGATGTGAAACCACGGGCCACCTGCGCCCCGTTCTGGTACTAAAGTCCATCTTGGTCTGTTCGACTGATAAACAACGCTATGTTTTTTATTCATTATACCTTTATTAAATTCTTATTGTGCTCCAGGAAATGCATTGTTAAGAAAAGTAATGGTGTCTGGTCTCATAGCATTTTGTAGTAAAACAGATTAATAATCGTAGTTACATAATTTGTCATGAGAATGTAAAGCGATCAGACTAGTGTTTGCAAGTGCTCAGTAAACCCTAGTTACTATTTTCACCCTGAACATTCCATTGTCATCATCGCTGCTATTAACATTGTACTTTACTTTTTTTTTAGGGCTTCCCTGGTGGCTCAGACAGTAAAGAATTCGCCTGCAATGCGGTAGACCTGGGTTATATCCCTGGATTGGGAAGATCCTCTGGAGGACAGCAGGCAACCCACTCCAGTAT